>CM060952.1:111967742-113285242 GCA_030765055.1 Mantis religiosa
GCTAAAGCTTCTAATTATATGCAGAACAATGGGGTTTGATTTACCGGTGGAGGGGAATTTTATGTAGAAAGATTAAGGTTATCAGAATTGGATGTATGTGAAGTTATTTTATTCATGTACTGCTGAAAAAAACTGCAATTACCTTGCCATTTTTGTAATTTACGTCTTCCAACATTAAGTCATATCGGACGGTGAGTGAATTGGGTGAAATGATGCTCAAATGAGTCCAGGGTCCATAGAGTTTAGAGTTACCCGACATTCGTCATGAAGGATAAGGGAAAACCCCTGGAGAATCCTTATCCAGGTAACTCACCCTGATCGAGACCTCTTGAACGTGAGGCAGAAATGCTACTCCCACGCTACCGAGGTGGGCATTCAAATAATTGAATGACCTATAATCTTGTAAAGTATAATCTTGTAATGTACTTGCAATGTGGTTTATCGAATAAAGTTCATCTCGTTGGGGATGAACCTTAATATGCAGTGAACATGATTCATATATCAAAAACAGGAGCAAGAATTAATAAAAATAGGTCACTATAACGCAATTTCACTAAGGCCATATCTACATATAAATTAATAGCACCATTCTCCATCATGTTTGGAAAAATTACGAAATCCTACTACCTCAACACCCATCTCGATCAAATCGGCTGTTAGCCCCTTAAAATTGTTTTACACCAAATAGTATACTTCTAAATAAATTCTTGAAAAAATAGCTATTGCGTTCTATTTTAGCTTATTTTAATTTTTAGGTTAACGTTTCTCTTATTCACACTTTTGGAAGCATTGATTACTATTCTGTAACATATTCGATTGTTCATTCTTGTAATATGCGGAAATATGACATTAATTTGATTTTTAACAACTCATGTAAGAAAGCAATTTATATTTATGTAAGGTTACATTTTATTCATGGAGTTCGAGGTTTCATTAGATATGTTTCGTAACGTTTCGTGGTACTACATAATTAATTGCTAGTTCACACTTACCCGGAATAAATTGCAGAATATGTACACACTTTAAAATATTGGACTTAACCAGAGTAACTTTCAAACTCAAAGTGCTTTAATACTGCTGGTACGTTGAATCATTCTATAATACAAGAACAAAAATTAAAGAACGCTTTATATTGTTTCGGAGATCCAGAGGTGCTAACCTGTAGATTACAATAATCAACTACAATTTAAATAAAATGCAGTTTGCAGAGTCGTTAAGAACGTTAACGAAGGAGTCAGATGTATTGGCTTAAAGAATTTCTTCATCACCATAGTTGCACTTGGAAGTGAACTAAGCAACTGTGCACATACTATTTTTCATAGCTATTAAAAGTGTAATAAGCCTGTTCACGAAAAATACACAAAGATTTCTTAATCTTCATCATTTCCTCAGGCTTCATTATCATGCACGATTAAAGTTTCCTGAAGCATTCAAAATGAAACACTTTCAAAAGATGTACAGGTATTGTTGGAGAATTTCAAAACTTGCATTCGTTTCACGTAAAAGCTTTCGTCTAGAGCAGTTCCTATGCCCCTTACGTTTACCACAACGCCAGGAATACTAAGTCATAAATGTCTGTGTAAATTATTTTTCAGATGAGTAATTCATGTGTTACTACTATATGTGGTGGAGCATGCAGAGAATAAAAAAGATTAAACAACACACAAACTCAGTGTATAAAATTAGCATAAATTAGCTTTCGCTATTTAGTCTGTGATTTTTGTTTTTTAAGTAGGTTTTCTGTGCACCCTTTGAAAATATCTTACACTTGGTACCCGTTTGCGAACCACAACTGTAAGTAATATTTATGAATGTTTAGGAACGTAAATCCTTTGTCCAATCCAGCTCTGAAATAGGTTTGTGGTCCATGTGTCCTATTTGATCTGATAGAGCGAAGCGCAGTTTGTGATCGTTAAGTTATAATGGACATTGAACGCAGTGCCAATTATTTGTGGAAACCGAATGCCTACGGCCCTTGTTCACGCAATTAAGGTGATAGGGAAATAGGATGCTTCCAATTAATTACCGTAGAATAGCTCTGGAAATCTAGTTAGGAATAAAGTAGAGCTTAATCACAGATGCTGGCGAAAATGAACGTGAATCATTTTGTATTCGTATTCCCATAACTGCAATCTCGTCGAAATAATTACAGTGAGATAGAAACAGTGAACATGCTCACAATACTTCTAATGACATACTGAACATTAACAAAATAATGTGCAAACCTAATTAGCATTTCTGGCACGTATCATGACGGAAAAATAAAGGAAATTTGGTTATGTTTATGGGAACGTTATGCTGCAAGTGTTGAGTTATGAATTCATAGAGACCAAAGCTTTGTCAAAGTGTTACTAAAGTATTGAGAACAAAATAACTACGGAATTTGCCACTTTACACTGGAGCATTGGAAAAGAAAGAAGCAACGTGTGGAAAGTTGAAGTGAAATAGTTGAAAAATGATGTTGGACTACTAATGTCGAGATTTACGTATTTTCAAACTGAAAATGGAACTTACCGTTTCAGCACCTCTTTTGCATGCTAAGTGTTTACCGTACGCTGGGTGAAATTTAATTTAAATTACACAGTAAACCCCGGTTATAATGAAAAGAAAACGTGGACACAGCAAATTGTGTGTAATGTCATTTAAAGGAAACATTCACACAGTAGCGCAACGCCGTAAGTCAAACTTTCTCTATATAAACATAAGTTTGGAAACTTGCATTTCTTTTCCTTCTATACCACCACGGTTTATGTAATTTGTCATTAAAGGAAACAAATTTACTGTATGAAATTTCCTATAAACAATAAATAGTCTGTATTATTGTTAAGTTCTTTGAAGTGAAATGTGCTGTATCATCTTAGTCCATAATTAGACTCCAATTCGTAGCAGTGTTAAAAGTGAGCCTTGCCACTCTTCCAAAAGAATGAACTAACACAGAAACACATGGTAATTTGAGAACTAAAACAGGTCTCTTTTCTTCCGATCCAGGCAAGATTAACAGTCAAATTCTTCACTCAGTTCAGTACAGCACTACGTACGCAACTTCCTATTACTCTCTATTGTGTTAGGTACAATTAGCAGCTGTTAACAAAGTTTAAAAATGATGACTATTAAACCCCTTAATATTGGGTGTATTCCGCGTAGGAACTTTTGTATACACAGTACTAATAAAGTCGTGATTTCAGTTTGCAATTCATAGCACTCTTTCACAAATACACAGTAGATAAATGCAGTGGCGGCTCGTGCCGAAAAATAACAGCGTGCGGTGGGAAAAAGTTCATGCAACTCACCTAGTTTCGAAAAATGAAGTTCGTGCGCCGATGTTTTTTCATGGTATAAACAGAATTTCTACTTTCTTTCGCTTTTTGCTCAATTTTTAAATCGGGTATTGATTGCCCTAACATTTTTATACTAACCCTTTCTTCTCATTATTTATTGGTTAAAGTTTTCGTAATATTAATTTACTCATTCACTGAATAAAGCCAATTTATAACACGTTTCACACTCACACACAAAATAAAGAAACCGATATAGCCACTAAATAACGTTACACAAAGAAATACTTGGATACAATGCGAGCATGCGAACCATATGCATTGTTATGAGGGATCCTCGTTATGGTCGCGGGAATGGAGTATCGTGCCAACATGATAGGTGCATCACAAACAATCTGCACTGCGATTTTATAACCATTAGGTTTTGGATCTGTTTACGTAAGAAGAATGGAATTCGTTTCTAGAACTAAAATATAAAGCAATGATAGATTGTTAAACGATTTCCAATGCATATTCAAGTTCTACAGCCATAACTTTGAATGTTGGCGGCCCTGCTTCACCGTGCAGCAAATGATCACCGCGCAACACCCAGCTGCAGCACGCATTTGTGCGAAAATATAGGGAACTCAGGACATCGGGGTGGCAAGAGGGGAAGGTTGTACGCATGCGCAATAACTGATCACCGAGCTTGCTGGCTCTCAGCACGTTGACGTCACGGATGCGTTCTATTCGTTACGCAGATGTTTTCCATGCATCAAAAGTTCATTACAGGTCGTACTTGATTTCGTATACTTATAATAATGCATTTTTACTTACATGGTCTTTTAACATTTATACGATGTGAACTATAAAACAGAAAAGAGCGTGCTGCCGCAGTGAGGGATCACGGCGATAGTAAGCGCAAAGGTTCAGGAACCCGCTCATGAATGACATTAGGCCAGATTGTTACACCTACTAAACAATGTTCTGAGTAAATTTTCTTTTAAATTATACTATACGCATAATCCCTCACCACTCTTCCTATCCCAACCACTTAAGACGCTACAAGACGCGATTTCCTGTGAAATAACGAAATCCAGTTTCTGTCCAACGCGGAACGAAATTTTTGCACACCGTCAGCACTGATATGATACTGGCAATCGTCATTAACAAACAGAATATTTATTTGTTTATTTATTATTTTAATTCCTCTACTTATAGGTAAGGGATCAAATCAATGCAGTTTCTAACATTATCGTATATAATCCTTCTGGTCCAGGAAAGAAACCGTAAATAATAATGTACATAGCATCACATTTCTCTTCTTCAACAGCTGCTCAGTTACTTACTTTCGGATTTCAGGGAAATGTTATTATCTCCCAATATTATTTTTAACCGTATGCTATGTTTTACTGCACGAGCATTGAGTATTAAAGAAATACATACTCTTATACTTGCTAAACTAAACGTATTAATTCAAGGTTAGGACGTCATGAATTTATTTTAAGTATTAGTAAGAACTAATTGGATTCCTCTAGTAGTCTGTCTGTCATGGCAAGGATTCCGACACTGCAGCCTAAGGCCTGTTATGCATCAGACCTCAGGAGGAAGGATGAGATGAAGTATCCTACAGGCGCAGACAAGCATCAGACAACATCCGCGGTAAGTCTGTAACACAACTGTGTAGGTAGTTTCTCCTACCCGACGGTCTAGCATGGAGTTCCAGGTCGCCATAAAGAGTCTGCCACTAACTAGCCAGGTCCGGCTGATCAAATAGCTCTTCTGGAATGAGAGTTTGCGGACTACAGCGCCTTCCCTCAGCCGAACAGCGTATTTACTAAGCACAAACTTCACCGCAGCGCAGCATCGTAGGAGGATCGTCATACCATGCGTTCGCTTATGATTGTAAGTTTTTCTGTTGCTTAAGTGAATAAGTAAATAGCTGCTATGAAATTTACTGTTTGGAAAAATAGACGCGAACGGACTTTAGAAAAAACCTATTAACGCTGATGAAGACTAACGTGATTCGGTGCATTGGCCTGTTCTCGCTGATTGTCGAATTTACCAGACTTTCTTTCATTTCACTAATATGTAGGAAGATTTAGAAATACTAAATCACTACTAAAATAGTGATTTGAACACTATATCAGCAAATCACTGCTATGTTTACCTGAAATGTCATAGTATTAAGCTGAGAAATCATTGGCATGGACTTGATGAAATAAACTAAAATCTATAATTATGGACAAGCTAATTTTTTTACGTTTGAAAAATGTCTTAAAATTGAATTAGGCAAAATTAACCTTTATCATTAAGACATTTCTTTAGGCTAATTAGTATTTTTTTCTTCAGAATAGCTTTTCTTGACTTTTTAACTAGTGGTTCTCTCCCCTTTCCAATGTAATGCTGAACTAGAAATGTTCACTGGATTCTGTAAGCAAACTTGTCGTGTATATGTACAAAGGAAAATCCTCTTTATTTTTTACTGCTCACAAACAGGAACTCTGGTATCTATCAAGGAAACGGAACGGCCTTACCCTTCCTTCTCTTTAATCTCTTTTGGATGTTTCCTCTTAAGAGCCTCATTTGCTTCGGTGCGTTCCTGTTTTAGGTACGTTCGTAAGGATGGAGTACGTATTTGCATTGCTTTGATCGTCTGTTCATCCGTGCGTACAACTCTTAAACCTTGGCAAGGTGGGAGATACAATTTCTTGTCCAAAATCTGGAAGAAACTTTGTCACACTTCAAATTCGGTTGGAACCTGTACAAAATTAAAAGTACCTACCTGTATATTAGTTTTAAGAAAACTGTTGACTAGGTTTAAATTTGATTAAAGCCTGTTTATTTTATGCATAGCCTTACAAAATGAAACATTTTCGGAAAAATCGCTGCAGTTACGGAATTCAAATTACGTTATTTCCAGATCTTCCCATATGGGTTGTTCCTTTCGGGTGAACCTATTCCACACAGCGAGGATTGGGCCTATTTATTAGCTGGAGAAGAGTTGCCTTTGATAGTAGAACGATTATGGAGTTGGCGATGAACGAGAGAATTTTACAGTTTTTTTTCTGTTCCTTTTTCTTTTCTGGACTGCGAACTACATTGAGAAACAGCCTTTAAGTCCAACTCTGGTATATTTGCGAGAAATGCAACGTCTGCCTGACATTCAGGTCCCGAGTTCAGGTCTCAGTTAGGGCGAGTTAAACCTATAAGGTTTTGTACTGGGTTTTTCCAGTATCGTTAGGAGACAAATTAATATCAGGTAACTCTAAGATCCACTAGCCCCTAGTTCATCTGAATATCATTTCATCCATTTCATTCTTGCACCATCCTATATGATATATCAGGTCAAACGAATTAATACTTCCAAGGCCTTCTCCTCCAAAAAAATTGCTAGCTACAATTTCTTGAAGTAGTACATCTATTGTGATTCAACAAACGCTATTAACTGCGTTCCGTTTATAACGCACAAGCTGATCTTCAAAATTAAAATCTGCTTACTGTTTTAAGTGTATATTATTATCTTCTTTATTAGCCTCCTCTTCCTATAGGTATGCCTGTTAGTGTTTTGTTTTTAATTCTTATTTTTATTTCAGACATATTTGTGATAATGTGTGTCTCGTCCGGTTAGCTCGCCTCAATTTTATTGAAATCAGTGCAAACATACAAGTTCTATGAGTGTAGAGCTGAATAAATGGGATAGCTGGGAGCATTAAATATTAGTAGCAAAAGAGTTAAATGAAGAATTACTGATAAAACGGTTTTTCTTTGCACAGAGTGTATCTGCCATTTTCAAGTTACTTGTGCTAGCTCTGCTGAATCTTGACGTCATTATTGACTCTGTCCTTTCGAAAGAATTTTTATGTACAAAAAAAAATTAAGATTAGTAAAATAACAACACACAATTCTACCACAAAAATATCAGGTGAATGAAGTATCTTACAGTAAGATACTTTCACCCAAAATTTAGACATCGAGATTTAATAGAAAGCGAGTAGCTGTAAGCGGCATATCCCAAAAACAAAAAGTTGTTTAGATATCAAACTATGTATTTATATTCAGCGATCTTCCAAGAATGTGACAGGAATATTAATAAACTTGAATAAAAGAATCCACAATGCCAAACTACCCTTATATTGAAAATGTATTTAAAATGCTTTTTTTCCCTCAAAATGGCTGTAGCAATTTTGATTAAATAACCATTAAAATATTTTCATGACAAATGAAATGTATGTCTTACTTTTGTTTAGGAAATAACCTTTGTTATTTATTTTGAATGAGCTTTACACAACTGGTAAACCTTAAGAGAGGTATAACCTTTCATTACACAAAAACTATACACATTTTTTAAATTAACTTCACCGAGATATTCCTTATTGGTTTGAATTTCCTAATACTTATACCATCTGAAATAGGAAGTCATGCGTTTTTCCCCTCCTGGTCATTCAAGAGCGCGTACAATAAGTTACGTGAGTGCAAATAGATTCTTCATATTACATTGAGGATATCAGAGATCCAATGCTCATTTACTAGTTCAATGTTGATCAATTTTTAAGAGTTACCTTGAAATATCTCTTAAGAACTAAATATTTCTTTTGCGTACTCCTAATTGGCCGTAAGAAAGTAAAGTTAAAACGGAATCAAGAAATCTGAATGAAAAGAAAGCATATGGCATTAACATTTTAGGTGTACTTGTCAACGATGAATGTTATGCTTAGTTTTAAACCAGACGTTTTCCTTTCTGGTTGTTTTGAACTGCTTTCCAAAGCAGACCATGGCCCTTTTGTGCATAATAAACAAGCACTTACAGATAATTGCTCCTCTGTGGCGTGACTATATCTGTGGCGATAACTCACGTTTCGGCACTCTGCGTGCTTTCTTATTGTTTGTACCTTGTCTTTGCATCTTAGATACAATTTAAATCGTCATAGTGGTAAACAATACAGAAGAAATACAAATGGTCTGTAAAAATGTAGCGAACGTTTCGCTAGCCTTTTTGAGACTCGTCATCTGCTCCTTTTATCATATTTTATGAACTCAATAAACTTTGTCACTGGCTGACATTTCCAGTTGAGTTCTGGGGCAGTTATTTTGAATTCCGTTTGAACAGGATATTTCTGACGTTGCGCTAAGAAATTGCATTTCAAAGGACTGAATTATGAAGGAAACACTCAGAAAATTGTACTGTCTCCATTTCTGTAGAGTGGCATCGTTTTCTTTCAGTTTTCTAAAAATCATGAAGTACTTTGAGACAAAAGACTACTATAAATCACGATGCTGCATTTCAATTGCCTTTGTTGTCTACATCCCAGCGTGCTGGTTTCTAAGTTCAGAGTTTCTTGGTTGGATTCTTTACAAATGGTGGAGAATTTTCTATAAATTGACGCGCACACGTTCGGAAAATAAGAATGCTGGAGTGAATGTTCATGCATATGCACGTGTGCTTTCTTTTTAACTGCAGGTATCAACAACACGCTTGTATGAAGTGTAGGAAGTCTGTGTCGTATCAACTTAATGAACTTAAATATTGCTGACTGCCTTGCTTGAACCCTAGGAGAACTAGTTAACCACAGCTGTTAAAATGAACTAAATTTTGTGTAGTATATTCCTTAGGATTATTACAAATTTATACAAAATTCTTTCGGAATGAAAAGATTAACAAGTTATATCCACTCTGAAAATTCAGGATATACCTCGATATTGATTTATTGCTGATTAAAATTTATAGTTATAGTACAACGTTTTTTGTATGTTAAAACTCGGTGCATAATGAGGTAAGAGCTTTTTATGAGCTAAAGCAATTTAAGCATTGAGTCGAAGGTAATATTTTCTATTGTAACTAAGATAGGGTACTGTTAACTTAGTCGATAAGAAATTCCCTATCCCGGGGAATGCCTGGCAACCATTTATAACTCAGATGTTCGATAGGCGCTGTTACTGAGGTACTTAAAAACATTCTAAAAGTTAGAAAGGGAATGTAATTTTAAGTATGTAGCAAGACATAAAATGGAAAGCTGTGCTTCTGATACGAATTAGCAGCTTAAGCTGGCAATAAAAGTACTAACTTTGGTGGAGTTAGTGATATGCAAGCGGGACTTAATAAAAGGGTGTGTATCTCTAAAATTCACGAGTTTTACACCTTACAGCTATGTTCATTTATTATTATTATTATTATTATTATTATTATTATTATTATTATTATTATTATTATTATTATTATTATTATTATTATTATTATTATTATTAGTAGTAGTAGTAGTAGTAGTAGTAGTAGTAGCAGTAGCAGTAGCAGTAGTAGTAGCAGTAGCAGTAGCAGTAGCAGTAGCAGTAGCAGTAGTAGTAGTAGTAGTAGTAGTAGTAGTAGTAGTAGTAGTAGTAGTAGTAGTATTATTATCACCATCATCATTATCAGCCCCACTTCCAAAGACCACGCTCAGGTTATACAGATTTAGTGGACAGCGAAGCTTTCGCGTAATATTATTACCACTCGGGACAATTTATGTCTCTTATTATTAGAGAAAGTTAGTTTAACCCTTAAAGTATAGAAGGGGAAAAAGTTAGAATATTTAATACTTCAGCAGTTAAACTTTTGCGTTTTTAGGTTCAAAAACGGTTAAGGCTACATTCTCAAACAGTGAGCAGCTCATTTCAAATGATCATTATTAGTGTACATTCTCACACCCGCCCTTTCATAATTTGAGATAGAGATAGAGATTGAGATTTCGAAAGTAAATATCTTAAATTGTACGTATCTGTGTGTCTTGTGTGTAAACATAACTCAGAAACAAAAGGTTAGTTAAAGACTTAAGTTCTCACTCTTCCAACTAAGATTTTTAAGAACAACCACACTCCAAATTATCCTTCAAAGTGCTTATTTTCTCAAAAATTCTCTCTAACAATTTTGATTAAAATGTCGTAAAGTTAACATATTTGTATGGCCCTCCCTCACAATAAAGAAACATGATTATCTTAAATTTTCAGGGAGTAACTTATGAAGTATGAGACTTGTTTAACTGGTAAACTGCAAGGGATAGACAAAATGTTACAGAAAGTGTAGATCTTGTTAAAGCACATACTTTGTCAAACAGTTATTTTGTGGCATTGTTATTTGTTTGGATTTTGAAATTCCTCCTTCAATTGATAAGTCGCTATTAGTGTTCTCTTGTTGTCATGCAAGGAGTATGGAATTTTAAAATTATCACATACTGATTAGGTTTTTAACAATCTGTCTATTAATATAGCCTACTGTATATTTATATTTAAAAGGGAATGTACAATGAGTTTATTTCGATTAACTAGTATATAGAAGAATTAAGGTCTTTTAAAACATGAACAGAGAAAGTGATGTGAAAGTAACAAATCGGATTTTTTATTAACTTTTAATGTTAACTTGCTCTATCAGTACATATTATAAAATACACGTGTGTTTAACAATTGCACGTCAGCTTACCTAATGAAACAAACGCACAACTGTTGAGTTCATGACGACTTGTGCGTAAACCTCGTCATGTGAAGTATAAGATCACACAGATGTGTTATCTGGTATGCAAATAAACAAGAAAGTGGACGGCAACCTTGCAAGGCCTTTTCTTCGGGCACAAGTCCAAGTTCACTGGCTTCCTCAGTCAGTGATCCTGACCATATGTTGAAATTAAACCTTGCTTCTGTTACGTCCTCGTGTTATGTACAATATGACCTGTGGCTTGTTTATCATTCCCTCAAAGGGGCCAAATGAGAGAATTGTAGTGAAATATCATAATTGTTTTGTGTTGTTTAGCCGAGTAATACCTTTGAGAGCATTAAGCTCTGGTCCATAATGCCAGATCCCGAAGCACACCTGTCATTATAGCCAAAAACTTGATTTCCAAACGTATTTACTCGGTGGTTGCCAGTGTGTTATGTTTCCTCTAATACTTTTGTATAAAAAATACGATGTGGAAATCTCACGTATATTTTTACAAAAGCCTCTTTGAAAAAAATAAAAGCAGACATTTTTATAAAAAAAAAAAAAAAAAAAAGATTATAATATAAAAGGATATTGCTATAAGAACAAAAGCTCAGTTAAAACACAGAGTTGACAAAGTTCAGCATTTTCGAAGGTTGCGAGACATAGATTTTCAAGATAAATCTCTAACCCTACCTTTCACATAGAAAATGTTTCGAATTTTCTTCTAAAAATAATAATTGTTAACATAAGTTAAGATATTTGTTAGGATAATTGTTAATAAGATAAAATCATTCTATGAAAAAGGTATCTAAGTATATTTGCGAGATATTCCTTGTTATTTATTTGCATTTTACAATTGTTATTTGTACTTTTTTTTTAATGGGAAGTTGTTATTCGTCTCTCTCTCTCTCTCTCTCTCTCTCTCTCTCTCTCTCTCTCTCTCTCTCTCTCTCTCTCTCTCTCTCTCTCTCTCTCTCTCTCTCTCTCTCTCTCTCTCTCTCTCTCTCCGTATGGTTGCGCCGTGGCTCAGTGGTTAAACCGCTTGACTGTCACCAAGGCGGCCCGGGTTCGATCCCAGGCGACGCAAAGTGAGATTTGTGATGGACAACACGGCGCTGGGGCGGGTTTTCTCCGGGACCTCCAGTTTCCCCCGCCATCTCATTCCACCGGTGCTCCATCTTCATCTCATGTATCATCAGTGCCACCGCCTACGGTGCCATCTGTAGTAAAAGCGGGCGTTAAACACTACACACATTTCTCTCCGTATCGAAAGGTAAACGACTTTCAAAGCCATCACATGCGGGTTAAACGATCTGACTATCGCTTAAATTCTACTGTATTCCTCCACTCTCACTGTATCCACACGGACATATTCAATAAAACAATTAATGTAAATGTTTATCTCGATTAACAGAACAAGACCTTTGTGAAAGTCATGTGAATGCAAAACATAAGATTTTTTTAAAAAAAATTAATTTATACAAATTATTCTTACGAAATATTATTTTTCTTCCTATCCAAAGTGAATCAAACTATTTAGAAATAGTTTAATTGTACATTTCGTTGTAGAAGACCCTCAGTAACCACACACTAGATATGACTCAAGCGATGATCAAATGTCTAATAAGTGATTGATCATATTGTCACACCCTACATTAGAATAGATTTAATATTTATTAGCTTTGGGGGGGAATCCGTAGCGGTAGAGCTAAACCATCTCAACAAACACTAGTTACACCACGCGGTAGGGTGGACATGTTATTTTACTGATAACTAGCTTACCTGCATGGTGGTGAAAGGTGGAAGGTCCAGCGAAGGAAAACTCACAAATGCATTTTAAAAAGAGGTTTAATAATTCCAGACAACTTACATTCAATGAGGTTTGTGTTCCGGAGGGTTGCTACCAACACATCCTCTCTCTCTGGTGGCGGCTGGTCGTCTGCGGAAGAGGAAGCCAACCCCCTCTCCAGCGCAACCAATGAACAAAGATCAGCCAGTGGCGCCAGGTCTGACAACCCATACAGGGTTGCCACACCTCCCCCCGGACCACAAGCTGTTGACCCAGGGTCAACAGAACAATTAATAACAAATGAAAAGAAACTCGCTCGAGTGATGGAACAAAAAAAAATTAGCATACAAACATCACAAACAGTATTACACACATAAATCTTGTCTCTTGACGTTACACATTCGTTTCTTTACTCCAGTGTCTGTCTATAACTTTAATTAAAAAGCCCTCAAAGAAAAATAAATGAAGTTCGGCACTACTGCACCCAGCAAAAAAAGTTTCACAACCTGCCTGAACAGTACATTCCATTCCCACTGGTCTCACAAATGTAATAAAAAACTTGAAGCTTGCACTGCAGTCACCGATGAATAAAGACCACTGAATTGAGCACAATTGTACTTGCTCTACACTGAATAACAATGTGGGGCATTAATAGTTCTTCTGCCCCCAACACAGGTACGAAGTGACAGCACTAATAGCTGCCAAAGCTCTGACGAACAGTGGTCATAAAGGGCGGACCAGAGCCCGATGACACAAGGCAGTGTGGCAGGTTTAGCACTCCCATGGTGCAAACAGTTCGGTAGGAACAGTGTGGTGCAGCAGGAACGCAGATAAATAGGGCTGACTTGATACGTATCATCATACTACAACATTATTTCCAAAAATATAAGTGTACATCAATTACAGAAGACAACTACATCATTAAAAACAAACTTCACTTCTGAACAATAATAAATAATACAAAAAAATTAGGTACACCCCATCTGGGTAGCAAGATACATGATAAAACTAAGATAATTTCCATCACTCGGCAATATATATAGCTTACAAATTTTGACAAGATAAATCAAATAATCTTCACAAAATAATCTTCACAAAAGAATACATAAAACATAGGAATGTCACAATCAAAACTTTACAAAAACCCCTTAGGGTAGAAATAATACAATACACACACAGCACAAAATAATTTGACCTTCCAAAACATTGAATAAAAATATTACAAATTTTCAAAATACCAAAACTTACAATTAGAGGGGTACCCCAAAATATTACACATGGCCATAAATTTTTTAACAAAAACTGACGTGTACACTTAAACAAAAATGAGCTCAGTTTTTCTCTTTGTTTTACCATTATAATTTCAATCATATTTATTATGTGCGCGCACTACTTAATATCATCAGTACTACTACCTTTCAAATCAACAAAACTACTTACAATCTACTAACATCAACATTTTGCATGCCAACAAAACTACTGTCACATTACTACCCCAATGGAAAAAAAAAAATCGTTCTACAACACAATACATAGAACAAAACTGAAAGAAAAATTAAGTTCTGGGGCCTCAAAATTTCACATCCTAGATACACAAAAGAGAAAATATAGTATCATGTCTTAGCCTATTCTAAAACTTTTGTATACATTGAAGGGTACTTTTGCTTTTCAACATAAAACTTAGAATTCAATAAACCATTAAAGCATACTGGTAATCACACAACTCCAAAATATATATCACTCTTAATGCAAAACAATTTTATCAAAATGTTCAAACTATTAGCATCCTGCAATAAAGAGACAAAGTAAACATCTGTACTAGTAATGTGCTATCTCACAAATACCTGGTAACTATGGCGAGGATGACAAACAGAACATCCCCAGGTCTCAGCTTCATAACAGTCATTCACAAACCTCTCTGTGATTCAGGTTTTCCTCATCATCTTAGCATGCACATTTCAGCACCAATGCTAAACAAAACTCAAAAATACACTTAATTACTTGCATCGATAAGCACATTTCAGCCATTTTATCGAGCCTAAAACACTGGATTAACGGGCACATTACAGCAACCCCATTAACCAGATAAACTTTACCTCTACATCTTTCACATAATCACACATAATTTCATTCATCCTTCTTATCGAGGTAGCACAGCACTATTCCAGAATGTAAACTTAAAATTAATAAACAAAATTTCAATTTTCTAATCATTGCAAAATTTATCATAAAATGAGGTTATTCAACTCAAAACAGTTATTAGGGAACATATACTTTTAATATCAATTAATTGTGACTTTCAATAATAACAATTGTATGTTCAAACATCTATCCCAGTATTGCCATTTGCCAATAATATACATCATATTCCAAAACAAAATAGCTTAGCACACTATACACTAAATCTCAAAATTCACACTCAGAAATCAAGGGACAATATACTTTACATACAACCTTTTTACATTTGATGTGACACAAAAGAAAAGCAAAATGCATTTACAGTCTATATGGTCCCACAGGATCAAAATATGGGAATATCCTAGAAACATGTACTGATTGTTCCTTAACTCTAGGAGCATTTGGTCGACGAACCACATAAGTAACAGGAGTAATTTGTCGAACAATTTCAAAAGGCCCAAAATATCTATGAAGCAATTTGGTACATTTTCCCTTTTTCCTAATTGGAGTAAAAATTTTAACAAGCTGACCTACTGCAAAATGAGTATCTCTATGCTTAGCATCATATCTTTCTTTCTGTTTAATCTGTTGCTGATTAATATTATGGATGGCTACTTCACGAGCTTTCTGAATCTCTTCCAAAGTTTGCCGAACAAATAAATCATTTGAAGTGGCCTGAAGTTGCACCTGATTTGGTAAGGAAGGTTCACGACCATATATCAAATAGAATGGTGAAAATTTTGTAGTTTCCTGAACAGAAGAATTGTATGAAAAAATCACATATGGTAAAACATTAGACCAATTGCGCTGATTTGAATCCACAAAATGACTAAGACAATTTAGTAAAGTCTGGTTGAATCGTTCAGTAAGGCCGTTGCATGCAGGGTGGTATGAACTAGTAAAATGAGGGGAAACTGACAAAGCTTTCAAGAGTTCCTGGGTTACTTCACTCAGAAAGACACTACCACGATCAGACAGTAACATGGCGGGGGCCCCATGCCTGCAAATAATCTGATGTAAGATGAACTTAGTAACCTGGGGAATGGTAGCCAAAGAGAGAGGGGCAGCTTCAACCCACCTAGAAGCATATTCTGTAGCAACTATGATATACTTATGACCCGACGTAGAACGAGGCAAAGGGCCTAACAAATCTATTCCCCAACGTTCTCCAATAAAGTTAACTGGAATAGGCTGCAAAAGACCAGCAGGTTTTTGATTCTTAGGTGCCTTCCTAGACTGACAACTTGGACAAGTTTTCACAAAATGCTCAATATCTTTTTTCATACCTATCCAGTAGTATCTTGAATTAATCTTACTAAAAGTTTTAGACAAACCTAAATGACCAGATAGTGGATCATCATGACATGAGGACAAAATTTCATGCTTTAACACCTCAGGAATGACTAGTAAATGCAAGGGACCAGTAGAACCCGAATTTTTCCTGTACAAGACATCACTTTTCAAAATATAGGTAGAAGCTTGACGTTGAACCTTAGCAGGAGCAGAAACAAGAGAGTTCTTTAACTGCTGGAATGCTGTTTGCTGATCCGGGCCCCAAATAAAACTTTGACTTTTCTTGGTCAGCTGAATCAATGGATGGGCAATGTAAGAGTAATTCTTAATAAATTTCCTGTAGAAATTGAACAAACCCAAAACTTTTCTCACGTCTCTAACATTCTTTGGGCGTGGTAGTTCTTTGATCACTGTAACTTTCTCAGAATCTGGGGAGATTCCATCTTTAGATACTTCAAAACCCAATAACTTTATCTTTTCCATAGCAAAGAAACATTTCCCAGGTTTCAGTTTAAAATTATGCATTTCCAAACGTTGAAAAACAGCTTCTAAGTTTTCTAATAATTGTTCAAAAGTTTTGGCAAAAACAACAATATCGTCCAAATATGCTAAAGCTTTCTTAAATTTCAAGTCTCCTAACAATTTCTCAGCAACAAAACTGAAAAATCTTGGTGCATTAGCAAGCCCAAAAGACAAACGTTCAAATTCATACTGCCCTTCATGAGTAACAAATGAGGTATACTTTTTACTATTCTCCTCTAAAGGAATTTGAAAGTATGCTGACAACAAATCTAAGGAAGCAAACCATTTAGCTTCTCCAAGGTAACTAAGGAGGTCATCAATAAGAGGCAAGGGAAAGGCTGAGTTTACTGTAACCTTATTCAGTTGACGATAATCTACACAAAACCGCATAGAGCCATCTTTTTTCTTTACCAACACAACAGGTGATGACCAAGGTGACTGAGAATCTCTAATAATACCAGCATTTTTCATTTCCTCTACTTGTTGGGAAATAATCTCTTTCTGCTTATGAGCTACCCTATAGGGTCGTTGCTTAATAGGTTTGTCATCCTTTACCTCTATTTTAAATTCAGCTACATTAGTTGAGCCTAAATCTTGCAATGAAGTGGCAAAAACATATTCATATTTTAACAACAGATTATGAAGATCTGACTTTTGAGCTTCAGTTAAGTTGGTATTAACATTAAATTCAAACTTTGGAGCGTTCAATGGAGTAACATCCTTAGGTGAAACTGAGTTACTTTGAACAAATGCAACTTCATGAGCATTAGCTAATACAGTTCTAGCAAAAAGTGTTTGAGGAACAGCTGAATTATTATGTACTGGTATCACAAAGTCCTTTGAAGATTTGCAAACTACAGGTGGAATAGAAATATTCTTCTTATGCATAATACTGGTAGAAGGCTCGAACATAACCTCATTTGTAATATCAGCTGAAGGCTGCACTGCCACAAAACAAGTAGTAAGCGGTGGCAATTTAACATCTTTTACAACAGAAACTTTATTAACTATCTGTACCTCATCGTTCAATGGAATCACAGCAATATCTGTAAAGGGACCACCACATGTTGTTTCAAAAGGAATGTGTACCATTTCTCCCTCATGAGTTTGAATCTTAACTTCTGCACAAGAATAATCAATGGTAACTTTATGTGAAGTTAGAAAGTCATTACCCAAAATGAGATTATGTGCCAAGTCTTTTACCACTAACACATCTTCCTGAAAAACAAAGTCATTAATTTGAAATTTCAAATTTGTTTGATAAGGCGCATCTAATAACTTGTTACCAGCTGTTTTAAGCAAAATCTCGACAGGTTTCATTTTAGAAATGTCATTGATATGAGCTGCATTCACAATGCTAACTGCACTTCCTGTATCCAACAAAATTGGAAGTTTTGACTCCCCAATGGACCCCAAAATTTGCAAAATTTGACCTGGAAGAGAAACAACATTAGACACAGGTGAACTTACTTTGGGTACCTCTAGGTTATGTCGTTGGAGGCTGGGCCTCTCGAGTTTTTTGAACCAGATGGTGAAGTCCAGCAATTACGTGCCATATGACCACGCTTGTTGCAATTGTAACACACAATAGGTGCCTGTTGTCTCCTTTCATGATATCTTGGAGGCTTAAGTGGAGGTGGCTGCACAGTAGATGCAGCAGCAGTGAATTGAGACTGAAGTTGTTGCATTTGGGTAGCAAGTTTAGTGACCTGTTCACTCAATGTGGAAACAACATTAATAACTGGTTCAGAGTGATTTACACTTTCAAACCGTGATAAAACAGGTGCAGATGACACAGGTGGAGAGGTGTAAGTTGATGTTTGTGCTTGTACTAAATGTTGTCTATGTTGCACATAAAAATTAGCTTTATCAACGCTTTTAATAATTTGTAAAACCTCCTCAACTGTTTGTGGATTTAATGGGAGCAAAGCTTGCACATACTGAGGTTTCAATCCTTTCACTAAGTTTTTTACCTGCTCCATTTGTGTCATTGCAGCGTTAACTTGGTCACACAAGGATAATACATCATAAATGTAATCTAATACAGGTTCATTTTCTAATTGTACCCTCTGCCTAAGTTTAATTTCCAACAATTCATCTTGATTGGACATTTGAAAAGCTGCCAAAAACTGTTGAGTTAGAAAATGCCAATCATGCTCAGGGTGTCTATGGCAAAAAGTTCGGTACCACAGTGCTGCTGTGTCTCGCAAGTAACATGGGAAAAACTTCAACTTTTGTACATCTGACCAACCATTTGCTGTAGAAACTAAGTTAAATTTTCTCAAAAATTCTGAAGGAGATATCAGTGCTATCCTGTCAAAACAGGGTGGATCAATAAAAGGCCGAGAAACTTGCATTGTCTGAGTCTGATTAACATTAGGTGCCATGGATACTTCTAAATTACTAGGTACATGTGCACTTTGATTAGCTAAAGCAGAAGTCGAAGCTATTACATCATGTGAATCCATTGTAACTGGCACATTGGATGATTGCCGCGTTTTCTTAGGCATTTTGACTTACTTTTAAGTAACACTGGACACCAGAATAAAATAAGCAGAATTACCAACTGGAATGAACACAAAAATGAAGTGCATCCTTCACAAAAACACCAAAAAAAAACTATTTACTTTGAATTTTACTGCCAAAACTCACACAGCGTCCCTTGAAAATCAACACGTGACCACGTGGTGTCCATTATCAATTTCCATGTAGTTATAAAAAAAATTTTAGCACAATATTATGAAATAAGTTTACTATTGAAGAAATCAAATAAAAAACAGACCAAAAGTTAAAGGATTACGAGACGATGACCAGATTAGAATTTCTAACTAATTGAACACCACGCGGTCGGCCATGTTTCCTCCATCTTTCACCACCGTATACATTCAAATTTTTTTTCATAAAAACCGGACTAGAGCAAGGAGAAGAAAAAAAAAATTTTTTTTGAGATCTTACCCGCGTCTCCACCAATATGTCACACCCTACATTAGAATAGATTTAATATTTATTAGCTTTGGGGGGGAATCCGTAGCGGTAGAGCTAAACCATCTCAACAAACACTAGTTACACCACGCGGTAGGGTGGACATGTTATTTTACTGATAACTAGCTTACCTGCATGGTGGTGAAAGGTGGAAGGTCCAGCGAAGGAAAACTCACAAATGCATTTTAAAAAGAGGTTTAATAATTCCAGACAACTTACATTCAATGAGGTTTGTGTTCCGGAGGGTTGCTACCAACACATCCTCTCTCTCTGGTGGCGGCTGGTCGTCTGCGGAAGAGGAAGCCAACCCCCTCTCCAGCGCAACCAATGAACAAAGATCAGCCAGTGGCGCCAGGTCTGACAACCCATACAGGGTTGCCACAATATGTTGGCCTTGAAATTCCATATTTTGCACGACCTCGTAAGAGACAAAACAATATGACTTCAAAAGACGTATAATTACAGGTTTTAGTGCATCCAGATATCTTGGAGACAGTTTAATGCCACAATTTTATTTCACATAAACTAGATTGTAATGAGTTTCTTAATTTCCTCTTATTTAGCTCTTAGGACTTTCTAGTTACGTAGATTTCATTCACAATGAACAGGCCTTCACATGTTAAATCCGTGATATACATTTATTCCTCACAGAAGTATCTTAAATAGAGCGTTTTATAAAAATAGCCGATTTCTAGAAATCGCTTTTTTATTGTGCAGTGTATTTTGTTTGCATATCTTGTCCATGTGTAAGTGCTGAATTTTAAACATATCCTTATTTATGTCACTTCAAAAAGCGCAGTAACAAATTTCTTTTAAGCCTTTTCTACATATTGTGACTTCGTGGGTTGGTAGAAACAAAAGTCTTGTTTGCAGAAATTTAAAACACTCCTTATTGCAATAAACTGAAGCTTTGTGCAACCCTTGTAGCAGCAAAGAGACGTCGTGACATTGACGGTCTTGAAGGTCGTCTCGTTCGCTCACAACACGTAAACAAACAAAAGAATCACTGCGGTACACAATTTCAACACAACTCAGCTCTTTGCACAACTGCAACTGCCTGCTTCTCACACTTTGCAGCTTTTTATTTCTCCCAGTCATTATTCTAGAATGCGGTAGATTTTCCAAGAACAATCGCGGTGGCAAGAGAAAGACGGAAATATCCAGACATCGCCCTGTCTCTTTCTCTCTCTCGGCAAGCGTCCAGCTCGGCGCGCTACTTCTGCCTCTTTCATTCTTTCCCATGCGTACAGCGCTAGCTTTGCGGCGGTTCAAATCCAACAATGCGATTGGCGACAATATTCTTTACTAACACACATGTTAAGCTGCAGATATAATTCAGGATGAACGCTAATATCGTACAAACTGAAGTTACGGTGGTCAAACATGAGACGTTAAAAATAAATACCTTTTTTTTTTCAATGCTGTTTGTTGGACTAAAAAAAAAATTTCAGCAGTAATTTATTGTAACAGGAGTAAATGTGAACTCTAAATATTCGTCGCCCAATCATTTAAAGGAACCCTATTGTAATGGTTTAATGCAAATAAATTAGTTATCACATTCAATGTCAAATTACCTTGAAACTAATTGCAAACTCTTTTGTTTCAGATGAACGAGAAGATGTACAAAAGAAAACATTCGCCAAATGGATAAATTCTCAGCTAGCAAAGGTGAGTTCATATGTTACATATTTGACATATCTTCTATGTGCTCAGCACATGTGCTCAAAAGTAAATAAATAAATGAACGAATGAGTGAATGAATAAATAAAAATCTGCAATACCATACCCTGGCACTTAATATCTCAAGCCAGGCTATAAATATCCCAAATGTTTATGTTTATTAACTTTTATATAATTTATACTTTTTTTTTACAGATATTGAAACCACCCCTACTAAAATAAACAAAAACAACACCAAAATAAAAGACTAATACACTACAATAAATAACTTTTTTGAAACACAAAACATATTTAAATTTTCTTTCCTTTTATTATTTATACCCCTTTCCTTTTTAACACATATAACTTTAAATAAATACTAAAATAAATTTAACAGTGAACAAAAATAGTAATACTACATAATTTATTACTGGTTTCCAGTAAAAATAACAGGCATCCAGCTGTTAATATAAACAAAAAAATGTCTACCTCTAAAAATTAGCCACCGAGGACCGGTGGCCCCAAATTGTACTGGTAACCAGCACAACATAACTATTTTTAACTATTTAACAAAAATGTTCCACAACATATCAAATACATATTACACAACCAAAAATATAAATTAAAAAAGAACAAAATTATTAATCCTTTATACCAACTCGTAATAGATTTATTTATTTTCTCTTTCTTTATATATAGTATATGTTCAGTTATAGACAATTGAATTGTTATTTCGTCTAGCTTTCACTATCACTGGACTAAGTTCTGTATGTCACTTCACCAAAGGGATCTAACTTTCATTGCGCCTTCACTAGTTTACAGTCTCACTTCACCAATATGAAGACATTTTACTTGTGAGATTATTTGAATTGTGATGTAAAATCCGCCGAAGCGGCCACTTCTTTGAGGAATTGAATCAAGCGGCCGAGGAACTGAACATAAGACCTCTCTAATTTCTCGCGGTAGCAGCAATCGCTCTGCGTCGCCACTCTCCTAAAAAATTCACTTGTAGAACTGAACTTGATGTCTTATCAAAAACGTCCTTATCAAACTCATTAAAGTCTTCCATCGTGATTCAGGGCTAATACACTAGCTTCTGGTTTTAGAGATAGATACTTAATAGTTAATAATCATGTAGCTTTGAAAGGGTAGAGCCAGAATGAAAAATTCAATGCCATAGCCGGGATTTGAACCACGGATCTTCTGGTTTCCGTCCAGCCGCACTACCATTGTGCTACTATGGCCAACGTGCCGATATGACATTAAATTCTCCATCTGACTCGTGTTTCTCCCGGTAAACCACTAGGAGTTCTCATAAACATATGAGACAACTACCTTGATGGCGACTTACTATGCTGTAAGTACTTTAAGGCCCGGGCTTTATAGTTCAGACCACTATTAGGTACAATTAATGGAAATTAATTGTTCTTTCACACTAGCCGTGTGTAGGACGCACTATGAAAGGGTAGAGCCAGAATGAAAAATTCAATGCCATAGCCGGGATTTGAACCACGGATCTTCTGGTTTCCGTCCAGCCGCACTACCATTGTGCTACTATGGCCAACGTGCCGATATGACATTAAATTCTCCATCTGACTCGTGTTTCTCCCGGTAAACCACTAGGAGTTCTCATAAACATATGAGACAACTATAATGTCATATCGGCACGTTGGCCATAGTAGCACAATGGTAGTGCGGCTGGACGGAAACCAGAAGATCCGTGGTTCAAATCCCGGCTATGGCATTGAATTTTTCATTCTGGCTCTACCCTTTCATAGTGCGTCCTACACACGGCTAGTGTGAAAGAACAATTAATTTCCATTAATTGTACCTAATAGTGTTCTGAACTATAAAGCCCGGGCCTTAAAGTACTTACAGCATAGTAAGTCGCCATCAAGGTAGTTGTCTCATATGTTTATGAGAACTCCTAGTGGTTTACCGGGAGAAACATGAGTCAGATGGAGAATTTAATGTCATATCGGCACGTTGGCCATAGAAGCACAATGGTAGTGCGGCTGGACGGAAACCAGAAGATCCGTGGTTCAAATCCCGGCTATGGCATTGAATTTTTCATTCTGGCTCTACCCTTTCATAGTGCGTCCTACACACGGCTAGTGTGAAAGAACAATTAATTTCCATTAATTGTACCTAATAGTGGTCTGAACTATAAAGCCCGGGCCTTAAAGTACTTACAGCATAGTAAGTCGCCATCAAGGTAGTTGTCTCATATGTTTATGAGAACTCCTAGTGGTTTACCGGGAGAAACACGAGTCAGATGGAGAATTTAATGTCATATCGGCACGTTGGCCATAGTAGCACAATGGTAGTGCGGCTGGACGGAAACCATAAGATCCGTGGTTCAAATCCCGGCTATGGCATTGAATTTTTCATTCTGGCTCTACCCTTTCATAGTGCGTCCTACACACGGCTAGTGTGAAAGAACAATTAATTTCCAATCATGTAGCTTACTTTCTAAGTGGAATCTACAATATACCCAAGCTCGCGCACCTGTGAATCGAAAATTTCACCGATACATTTCGTTAACATAAAAAAAAAGCACATAAAACGATTATTTATGTAGCAAGAATGACGCTGAAGGAAATTGGGGTACTGTTTGGACTATGGAGTATATTACATTGCGTAGGGGCTATCAAGCAGTAAATAAATCACTTTTATTAAATTTTAATGGTAATGAAAACATAATCGCTGATTGAAAATCCTAACAGAGGCAAAACGCCGCCTGTTGCTCGTCATTGTAGCTTCAATCCTGGTGGTAACTCCTTAAAGCTTATCATAAAAGGTTGTGTTCGTAATCATACGCCAGAAGGTATTCCCAGAAAAGTCGAGATGTATTTATCTGGCATGAACTTAAATAAACATATATTTTAATCAAAATGTTGAGAGCTGTTTTTGAGAAAAAACTAATTTCGGAAATGTTTCATTTAATGTTATTCTAGGATGCAGATTTTCCTTAAAAAAATCGCTTCGCATCCTTAGAAGATGCTGAACTAAAGTACTAAGTTTGATATTTAACAGATCTTTGAGCACAGAGAGCTTTTTTTAAATGCTTTTTGGAGGAGTTTAGGTATTTCCGGTAAAATTTTGGTAACAAATTTTTAGGTGGAATACAACACTTCCCCTACTTGCTCTAAGTATGTAATACAGAAAGCAGAAAAACATCATTAAATAATGTTTCAATTACGGTTAACAACAATTAAATGGAAGAATAATATTTTGTAAAAACATTTTGTAGAAGAGTGATTAGAGGAAGTTATGTGAACATAACATAAAGGATTCTTTCAAACTGCTGCTAACCTCAGCTTATTGCTTGCATGGAATTTCAAGACGATTTCATAAACATTTGACTATGGTTATTTCCATTGAAATCAAGATAATGCTTTTTTACCAAAACCCTGTGGGTTGTCGGGGACGACTGAAGTATCTCTGAAGACTTTGGCAACGAGTGGAATATCTTTGTACGCTGAGAAGTTTTTTGTTTGCTGAGATAAAGATGGCGTGTGCTCAGTAGAAGTTTGTGAGTGTACTTTTGTATTTAGCTAATAACCCGGTCCATTGTCACTCCACGACTTCATCCCCTCATTTTTTTCGGGATGCCAGTTTTCCCTCTACAATTTGCAGTATACCTAAACGAGAGGGTTAGGCGGTTTCGAAGGTGGCTGGCATTCGGGAGGCCCAGGTTCGATTCCCGTGGTCGACCTCCTCATGGACTTTTTCCGGGGTTTCCCGGTCGACAGACGAATGCTGGGTATATTAATTACATCCCCAGAATTTCCTGCCCCTCCACTTCATCTCCATTATCAGTTCACATCATCTCTCCTCTGGTGGTCTCTTGCATGGTAGAAGTGTCGGCGGGAGTCTCGGCGGTGCATGGCGTGATCATATGCTCTTAGTAAAGACTTCCTCCTTCGGTAACTGGTTGCTAGTTTTCGAATCCAGGTATCTTGGTGGGGCTGTTCCCGAACCACAGCAGGGTGGGATGTCCATAGGTCTTGGCCTGCCGGGGAATTTTCATCTAGACTCGGATTCAGCCAGGAAGGCGGTCGTCTGCTAGTTACGCAGAAACTCGGAAGTGTCACGTGACTTTGAGTCATGCGCTTCATTTAAGATTCCAGGTATAAGCAGAGCTCTTCTCTACCCTCTTCTTGAAGTTTTCTTTCGTCTGCTGAGAAACGAGGGGTGGTGATGATTATGTTTAAGGACGCTCAAATTCTAAGTCATCAGCGCCCTAAACGAAGGGTGAAATAGTGTCAGTGTGAACTATAATGGAAGATATATCAGGTGTTGCCTAGACAGGCAGGAGAAATTGTGTATCGTGTGTATAATTATTTCAAATAGTAGTCGGAATTAAACAGTGAAGTAGCATGTGGTTCTGTGTGCGGCGTTGCCAAAACTCGTCTATTTTATTCCTTTTATCTGGTGATTATTTAATCTGTGTGATAACGTGTTATTGTCCTTGAATGGCATTTTTTAGAAGTGGAACGATATGGCAACACCACCTCCAACAGTTCTGTTTCTTTCTATGCGCGAACCTTAATTCCGTCCTAGTAAAATGTCTGTGCACTGTCGTGGCTCCTTGGGGCGGTCGCCCTCTGTCTACTCTCGCCACATCCTTCCTCCCGGGGAAGTACTCACTTGGGTGTATGGGTACAATAAGCAATTCTGGTTGTTGAGTCTCATCTGATAAAATGCAATACCAGTTCCAGTACACCTATTTGGTATTTCTTCCTAAATGTTTTCTGACTGTAGAAAAAGTACATTTCTTTTTGCCAGAAATGGACAGTGAGAGAGGGATATGGTATGCGATACAAGTTTCTTATCTTCTTTGTACCTTCTGTAGATGTTTATCCTTGTGTGCGCAGTGAGAATATTTATTGGAATGTGTATATATATATATGAGTGACTCCTCAGATTAGCATCAGAAACAGACCACTCGTAAAAAGTATCCTCTTCTCCAGGACATATAATTTATTTACTGTTTATTTACTATTATCTGAGTTATTATTTGAAACTAGTGTACCTACTGGGAGGTTAGAAGTGATATATGCCAATAGCAGGCTAGAACTGGGAATCAGTAATCTCTGTGTTGTGGCATATAGGGAGGGCTTTTAGAGACCATGTAAACCACCATAACGTCATCTGTCGATAACATTGGTTTCTCCCTCACTGCCTGCAAAAACTTGCAGATGCGGGCAACACCACATTGACCAGTATCGCTGATTTTCCCGGATAAACAATCGCCCTCTCGCAGACAGCTGAAAGCAGAGTTGGGTAAAACAACTGACAGAAGCTCTTAACTTAGATGATACAATATGTTCGATAAATGCACTAACTGTAAGGACGATAGCCGACTCTTCAAGATAGGAAATGGTGGAATTTAAAACGTTTATAGTATACGAATGAATTTAAGAGGAGATTTAAACCCCCATCCCGCCAAAATAAATTCATTATCTCAAACCTATTCTAGATAGAAGACTAATTTTTACAGAATATTGATACGTCTTAATGTGTATAGCTCGATGCTCTTTTATTCAATAAGTTTGATTATTAAGGAAGATAGGGATATTTTCTTACATTATTACAAAAGAAACCGTCCCCAGAGATGATCCACACCGACACACGAGATTTTTTTAACCTAAGCTTTAATCTAGCTGTCTTCCATACTTAAAAAATGGGTAATTTACGAAGACTGTTCAATAAAGAATGATCATAATTGTTTTACGGTCATAATTTTTCGCACTAAAATTCAATCTTATTATATTCTGTTAGCTTAATGCGAAACAAACACGCCGTAGTAGTTTCATTGTTGGTACTCCTTGTTCCTACCTGTGAGAACTAGACAAGTTCTGACATGTTCAGTATCGCCTACCGCTGCAATGGAGGTAACACGCGAGGAACAATATGAGACTTTGAAATTCTGCTTTCGTCTCAACAAATCTTCGGTTGAGGCCTATACGATGTTACAGGAGGCGTATGGAGAGTTTGTTCTTCCCTACAGCACAGCTCGAAGGTGGTTTAAAATGTTTAAGGAGGGGAGACAGTCAATTTCAAAGGAAGATGGATCCGGTGCTCCAGTTACTGCTCTTACGGAAGAAAACATCAACACTGCTGCTGCCATTGTGAGAGAGGATCGACGAATTACCTGAAGAATGGTTTCTGAATTACTGATCACTTTCTGAAATACTGAACATTTCATTGGGTGCCACCCACACGTTGGTGACGAAGCATTACACATGAGACGTGTTTGTGCGCGATGGGTTCCAAGACTGTTGATTCCCGCACAAAAGGATATTCGCATGCAGGTCTGCATGCAGTTAAAGTTGATGTTAGAGGAAGATCTGAAGTTTCTTTCAAATGTAATCACTGCTTATGAAACTTGGCTACATCATTTTGATCCTGAGAGCAAACAGCAAAGCTCAGTTTGGAAATCTCCTTCATCACCGACCCCCCCCCCAAAAAAAAAAAAAAAACAAAGTGGTTGCTTCTACTGGGGAAGTTATGCTCATCTATTGTTTGATATTTATGGAATGATCTATCAGCATGTTGTACCTGCACACACATCAGTAACTGGATAACACTACAGGGATGTCCTGAAAACATTGCAAGTACATATCAGGCGCAAAAGACCACATTTTCATGAAGCCGGCTGAATGCTGCACCACGATAATGCGCGGCCGCATATTGCCAATGTGGCTGCTGAATATCTTGAAAAAATCAACGTGAAGTGTATCCCTCACCCTCCCTATAGTCCGGATTTTGCCCCGTGTGACTTTTTTCTATTCCCTAACTTGAAAAAGCGCCTTTGTGGGAAGCATTATCCATCATCAGAAGCAGTGGTGAAGGCTGCGGAGGCGGTTTTGAAGGATCTCTAAAAATTGTTTCCAGCATGTCTTTGAAGTCTGGCAGAAACGCTGGGACAAGTGCATCGCATTCAGGGGAGGCTACTTTGAGAAGGATAATCAAAATTATGAGGATGAGTAAAGGTACGTTGTCAAAAAAAAAAATGTGATCATTCTTTATTGAACAGACCTCGTATAAGTAGTAAACGTCATTCCCAGAAAAAGCTGCTCAAAAGCAAAATGGAAGGGAAAAAAAAGAGTTCGCATATACTTGCAATGAAAGGAACCACCTGTATAATGAGTTAAGCAGGTTTTATCCCAGAGCACATTCTGCTTGCTTGAAACATGTTATTTGTTTGTTTATTATTTATTTTTTATTTATCTATTCAATGTTGCGATATATTTTGTATTTATTTTCAACCATTTATATTTTGTGAATGAAGAATGTTGGGAGGACAGAGAAGCTGCCATATTTAACAGTAGTAATATTTGTAGAGAAAAAACTTGCCTTAAAGTGGGCGAAAGTTTACCTTTCTGTTTAAAATGGCGTAAAGGTTTTTACTTTTACTTTACAAAAGAAGGTTTTTTTGTGGGGAGCAGTTCTCTTGGCTCGATTTTTTTAAGGTTGCTTAGCTATTTGAGCAAAATAATCTCTAAGTAATATATTAAATGTAACGTTATCAAGAATTGTGTTATGCTATAAATGTTATTTTCGAAACAATATCGCAAATGAAGAAAGAGCAACGTTATATTTCAATGTCAGAATAAAAATTGTCAGGTAGTAACTTTATCTTGGCAAATGTAGTTTAGTAAATAGTATGCGGTAGTTTTTCTTTCCTTATAAAAATTGCTGCGTTCACTCGTGTGTCTAAATTCCATTAACCATAACATTTCGTGTCATATAATATGCAATCTAAATATAATAAGGAATTAAAGGTATTCCTGTTACCATTAAGCACATATATTATTAGCGCTGGTTCCTTGCGACCAGTTGTGTGCAATAACTACAGTTTACTTCAATGAAAAAGAAAACAGCGTCACCAAAATAGTTAAATGTCCTGAACAGCAATTCATAACTTTGAAATTAACAATTACTTTCTTAGCCTTTTTTTCTGATCTTGAAGTGCTTCGATCTTATAATTATAAGGCCGCGCCGTGGTTGAGTGGTTAGACCGCTCGACTCTCATCTAGGCGGCCCGGTTTCGATCCCAGGCGACCGCAACTGAGATTTGTGGTGGACACACGTCGCTGAGGCGGGTTTCTTCTGGGATCTCCAATTTCCCCCCACCGTCTCATTCCACCCGTGCTTCATCTTCATCTCATGTATCTATCATTAGTGTCACCGCCTGCGGTGCCGCATGTAGTAAAAGCGGGCGTTAAATACTACACATTTTAGTTTTATTAGAAGTACTCTCTCTCTCTTTCTATTACTTGGACGTGTGTGGGCACGATGTTTAATTTGCTAAAGAATGAATTTCCTCCTTGGGTCATTTTATTATGTTTTATGAGGTGATTTTAATTTAGTACCAATATTTAAATTAAGTGAGGAAAGATGAATAATAGTATATGGAATACTCAAAAACTGAAAATAAATTTATCATTTTCAGGTTAGTTTTCTTAAACCAAATTAAATCATATTCTCTTTTTAAAATTAAAAAATTTAAAGGTAATCAATGTAATATCAATGTTTCGGAAAATGAAAGTATTTTTATTGTGTCCATATGTCACAACCCTACAATAACTTAAACGCATAAGGCTAGCTAGCATTGTGATCTGTATATCACTAACATTAGGTTCTGAATACTTATATTTACTAATTGAGAACATTATGGGTTACGAGTAGAAACTGTACCGATTCTCATTGTCTATTAAGGGGTACCTGCGAGAAAGAAATGTTTCCCCCGCCATTCATGCTCCATTATCGCCTTTCCTTGCATTCTTAAAAACTTTCTTAGTTTCTTACTTAAAGCAAGTAGAGGAAGTAAGTATTCAGCAAAAAAATTGATACCAAAATTTCACTGGAAATTTGCTTTGGAACATCTTAATTCACAAAAAGAAAATTAAAAAGCGCAGTGAACAGCATAACTCAAGTGTCGTTTGTTTTGCAGAATACTGGATTACTAAACTATTGTAGTTGCTTAAAATTGTTTACTTTTTCTTTGGTGAATAAAGACTGAGAGCCAGGGTAGGTAGCGAAGCTCTCTAAAGATCACAATTAACCTTTGAGGGCACTTGATGAATAGATTAGTTGTGTCCAAGAGTGTATTCGGGTCTAAGATCGGTAGTACATTCTTCGCTTAGGAGTTTTTTCCGATGATGCTACAAAAAATACGGTGGTTATTTCTTATTACAATTGTATAAAATCTAAAACGAAAAGAGGTGATGATGTTGATCAAAATGTAAAACTATTTTATCATTTTTTAAAGCCTAACTTTCTACTTCTAATTATTTACAGAGTTCCCAGCCTCCAGTCACAGATCTGTTTGTCGATCTCCAAGATGGTAATAGGTTACTAGCACTTCTAGAAGTTTTGACGGGAAAACAATACGTGAGTATTACATTACAGCCATTTATTCATTGATTCAGCACCAATAATATTTACTTTACTTTTTTCACTAAGCAAAATAATGGAAATTGATTGAATTTGTAATTGCATGCATTACAGAAAAAGAAACAACTTTCTGCATGTTTAATTAATGGAAATGTATTGAAACAGCTGCGAAAATAAAACGAATATATTTGTTATTTTTATTTTTTTATGTTTATTTTACAGAAAAGAGAACGAGGGCGCATGAGAGTACACCATTTAAATAACGTGAACAAAGCATTACAAATTCTAGAACATAATAATGTAAGTAAAATGAGCTATCTTATTTACTCGTTAAAATTTCTAAGTATTTGCTATCATTCAATTTAAAGCTGGATCACACTGATAAAAGTGAGGCATGTTCGGAAATCAAAGTTTTTTTTGGGGGGAGGGAGGAAGTCCTTTGGTCAAGGATCATTTACCTATCAGGATGTTATGTTTCTTCTTTATTTTGATCAATTGAATTCCTTTAACCTGAACATACGGATAAAAAATGATTGAAATGGTGCTAAAATGCTCCCTGGGTCCCTATAGTTACGTAACTTCGTGTTCTCAGGATAGGGGAAATTCCCCAGAAGCAACCGTATCCAGGTAATTCACTCTAATCGGGATTGGAACTCGGGGCTCCTTTAATATTAAGTAGACACATTACCCAACTGTGTCTTAGAAGTGACCACTAAGTCGTTCTAAAATGACTGATATAAATTCACACTCTAATGAACAAATTTTTGTTTAAATCCAGCCTCCAACTAACAGGAAACCAGTTTTTGCTCTAAGGGATACTCATTAATTCAATCTTTTCAATCAATTGAGTGATATATCATGCTGATGCTGAAAACTCATGTGACGCGAATATTGGAGCCTATTCAGTTTTAAGCAACCTATTAATTTGGCTACCGAGTATTTAATCTTTAAAGGCCTAACCATCGAATGTGCTTTTTTCCTTGAGTAGAAAGCCTTCGCTATGAATTCCTACGACTTGCAGTCAACTGTATTATAGGGTACTAATCTCGTTAACAACCGGCAAGGCTTTGTCTCGGTAACAAGTAACGTAAACCTAGTGAATTGTCGCTTCTCATCGCCAATAACCAAGCAACGTTTCTCTGTCTATCTTTAATACATTGACACAACAGTGAGCGAATAACCTATGAGGGTGGGTCAAAAAGTAATGCCTTCTATTTTTTTCTATTTTAATTGCCAAGAAAACTGAATCCAATTTACATAGCTTGAAAACTAAAACATTGACGATTAGTTTGTCACTATTCAATATAATCTCCGTCCTTTTCCACAGTTTTGGTCCACCTTTTAACTAGGGCATGTATTCCAGTGTGGTAAAACACACGGTCTTGCTTCCTAAGCCATTGGCGCACGGACGTTTTCACAGCCTCCTCATCTTCAAAAGGAATCCCACGATGAGCTTCCTTTAGTGGCCCGAACAGATGGAAGGCTGATGGTGCCAGGTCAGGGCTGTATGTGGGCTGAGGTAAGACTTGCCATCCCAATTTCTCAATTTCTGCAGTGGTGTAACGGCTGGTGTGTGGTCTTGCATTGTCATGCAAAAGAAGAACATCCGCCATAATTTTTTGTTGGGTGAACTCGGCGAAGACGTGCTTTCAGCTTTTTGAGAGTTCTGACGTATCGGACAGAATTTATTGTGTATCCCTGCTACAAAAAAACAATCATAAGCACACTCTGTGCATCCCAAAACACTGTCGCCATAACTTTCCCTGCCGACCGCTGAGTTTTAAATTTTTTTTCTTCGGTGACGTGTGATGCCATTCCATTGTCTGCCTCTTTGATTCAGGTTCAAAAAAATGAATCCACGTTTCGTCTCCATTAACAATTTTTTCCAGAAACTCCTCTCCCTCCAAATTGAAGCGCTGCAAGTGTTCGGAGGCTATTGTTTTCCTTGTTTCTTTGTTTTGGGCGGTTAACATTGTTGGTACCCAACGTGAACAAACTTTTGAGTAACCCAGTTGTTGAATAATCGTCATCACACTGCCTTTACTGAGGGAGGTAATGCGACACAATTCACCTGTTGTTACCCGGCGGTCACCACGAATGATGTCATCGACTCGCTGAATGTTGCATGGAGTCACTGCAGTCACCGGCCTGCCGCTTCGCTTTTCACCTGCCAATGGTGTTTGCTTCGTTACAGCGATGAACCCATCGTCTAACAGTGCTGACATCCACCGTTGCATCACCATACACATTTTTTAGCCTTTCGTGAATGCGAATTGCGTTTTACCTTCCGCAGTAAAAAATTCAATCACAGAACGCTGTCTAATACGAATATCGATGTCAGCCATTTTGCAAGAGGATGCAGTGCTGCTACCTGTTGGCTTAGGAAGCTACTACTGCAGGGGATTAGAGAAGGTTTGAGGAATTGCGCCAAATTCAAAGTTTTCACATAGCTTACTTATTTAAGGAAAAAATGGGAGGCGCTACTTTTTGACCCACCCTCGTATATACTCTTTATGCTTGAGAGTTTCTGAGTACAATTAAGTAACGGCAAGAAAATTGCAAAGGATGATTAAATAGAACATGTTTACTATTGTATAGTAAGTAGATATTATTCGACAAACCACTTTAGATTTCACAACAGCATAAAGGAGCCAAGAGCGAATATAAAACAGTTGGGTTGTCAGTGTCTTCTGCGCATGCTTAATAATAGCAAGATAGAGTAGTTTATTGTAATTTCGTTATTTTTTATTAAAGAAATTATCTTAAAAAGGGAGGATGAATTGTTCACATCACTTCTTGAAACCCCTTATGCATTTTCATCATTTACATATCCGTTCATTATTATTTTTAGAAAAGGTAAGGCAACTTTAACGAATTAATTTATATAAATTAAAACAAATATTGAGATTAAGTATGAACATTAAGTATTCTTTTTGCCAACTCTGAAAAACATTTCAGTTTTGAAAAGTATGTTCCGTATTTCTGTGTCAACATTTGCCAGCCTACAGTACTCAAAGGATTAATATAATATTTCAACTGGTATAACATTACTTGCTCTCATAATTGTATGAAGAAATCCAAAATGGTTCCAAGAATTTTGAAGTCGTAGTAAACATTGCTAGAATTCCCATTAAAATTATGTATCTGTTGGCTTTTTGGAAACCAAGTCATCTCGGAAAATGCAGACATTCTATGACCTCCCACGATCTCCATATTTTGCTATCTCCGACTACTTTCTCTGGAGGCACTTGAAGGTTAAGATTAACTGAATTCCTCCATAGACAGTATCCAAAAAGTTAATGCCGCAGACGTTGTATGACACTATATACCTCAGGTTGGCGCATAGTCCGTAGAAATGGACATAATTTCAGGTTTGTCCAATTCCTCAAATTATTGTTAGCTTCCTTGGTCCAACAAAGTGTGATAATATCCCGATAACATAAAATTGACAGGTATAGTTCGTAAAATGTTCAGTGCAGTATATGTAAAATAAATGGGAATGTCGTCTCATTCGAATTTTTGAAGACTTGGTAGTACTGATTTCTTCTCCCACACGATACCACAACAAAATCGTAAACAAGGGACACAACTTTCTAGGCTATACTCAGCTTTATAGTTCATATTATAAATGATATAATTCATATACTGCCCAATTGTAAACAAATTAATCCACCGAATCGCACTGTTACTTCACGGGCAAAATGACAGCGCATTTTGCAGACTTCATTCTTTGATGTGCCGACTGTTAACGAAGATACTGACACCCAATGTGTAGGGACCGGATAGGATACGAACTGCCGCACTTTTACAACTAGAAGTGTCAATTCATTACATAAAGTTGATTTACAGTATCGAGTGGCAGTATTACTCTTTGGCAAGCAAGAAGAGAATACCAAGTGTTAATGTTTAACGGTTATTTCTTCTGGCGTGCCATTTAGAGTAGCACGGCTGCTTTATGTGTTGCATACATTAAGGATATTTTTGTTAAGAGTAACCTACTAATACATTCTTTTATTCTTTCTTTGTCCTACCTTTTCCAACCTCCTACTGATTCACTCTTTCATGACTACTTTTTGTTGACCGGCTTGCCTTTTGGCCAAATGAATAAAAATATTGAGTAGGTGAAGCTGGTGAACATAAGTAATAATGACATTGTGGACGGTAACCCAAAGTTAACCTTAGGTTTGGTGTGGAGCATTATCTTACACTGGCAGGTGAGTTATTTCGTAATTTAAAGTATCATTTCTGTAACTGATTGTATTTATTAAAGATGCAAAATTAAAGCAATGAATGTCTCAACATTTAATGGTAGCTAATACTTCAGTGGCTGTTCTTTATGTTTCAATCAATTTAGCTGACATGTTTTTATAGATTTCTTCAATAAAATTATAGCAAAAACATTGATTATCATGCTCTCAGTTATTTATATTTCCAGGAAATGAAAATTGAGCTTCACCGAAATATCGCATGTTATGAGCATGTGAACTTTTAAATTTTGTACATCATTTCACAAATAAGTTCTTTAGAATAAGATTAAATATTGTGCAGATTAATCATTTCCTAAAAAGATACAGTAACACCTTCAAGTTTTAAAAATCAATCGTGTATCAAATGAAAAAATCCCTAAATACGGAAGTGTAATTTATATTTAAAAAAGTCTATCTGATTTCCTTCATCAAGCTTTAATGGACATGTAATGCAATTAATGGAAATTAAAAAAAAAAAGTAAAATTTAAGAAAATATAACTAGAATATGAGTGTTTAAAACTGCGTGTGTTATTTGCATAAACCTGCACAGGTCCATTTAAACGTGCTTTTGTTCATTTAAAAGCTCAGAACGGCAAAGCATTGGTTGGAGTTTCACCTATTTTTGAGTAGGTGCATAAGGTAAATATTACTGTTTGCTTTTGAAAACTATATCTACTGGCTTTTATTTTATAAAATCATATATAAGTTTCGCTAACAATCATTAAAATGCTAAGAAATTATGAAATAACGTGAGAAAGGAACTTAGAGAAATAAGTGATCAGAAAATTCACGGAAATGTTATAATTCCCAGCATGTTCACAGTGTCCGAGAAAAACCAGGAAAAGGTGTCCAGTATTTTACCGACCCCAAGGGCTTTGAACAAAAGTCTATTTAGTTGGAGCGTTACTGTTATGCAGATCTCACTCGCTGACTGCAGAATCAACACTGTCAAAATATATTCAGCCACTGGTTAAAGGGTTGCTTAGCAGGAAAGAGATTGTAACCCCAAGAAAAGTTAAGAAAAGCGCACTTCAGGTATACTTCAAGTGACGATAAAATGAAAGCAAGTACATTTGTTGCTATTTATAATAACTGTCATTCTGCGTACACAAAATGAAAGCGAGGCACTTCAACTCCACATTTCTAGTGGCCGATGGGACCTGCAACAAGGACATATTGGTGACCAGGCATTGCGGTGCTATTTTGAGGAAGACACACAAGTATATGGGTCAACGGTGACAAAGCATTGGTAGACAATAGTCAACCTTAAAGGGGTTGGGCTTGACCACATGTTGGACGCAATGGGGATTTTTTTTTTTTTAATGTACGTCCTCCAACGTTAAGTCATATGGGACGATGAATGAAATGGGTGAAATGATGCTCAAATGAGTCCATGGAGCTCAGAGTTACCTGACATTCGTCTAACAGGATAATGGAAAACCCCTTAAAAACCTTATCCAGGTAACTGACCCTAAGGAATGGGGGTTGACAGGATAGTGCAGGTTGGCTCCTTATGTGGCCAGGGAGCGACGACTGCTCTCCACCGCTAATGTCGCAAGGTTTCCAGAGTTAGTTTATTATTATTATTATTATTATTATTATTATTATTATTATTATTATTATTATTATTATTATTATTATTATTATTATTATTATTATTATTATTATTATTATTATTATTATTATTATTATTATTATTATTATTATTATTATTATTATTATTATTATTATTATTATTATTATTATTATTATTATTATTATTATTATTATTATTATTATTATTATTATTATTATTATTATTATTATTATTATTATTATTATTATTATTATTATTATTATTATTATTATTATTATTATTATTATTATTATTATTATTATTATTATTATTATTATTATTATTATTATTATTATTATTATTATTATTATTATTATTAATGTTGATACCCCATCATCTCTTGGAGGGTTGTATACGAGCTTTTGATACTGTGGAGTTGCACCTTTCTTATTATGGGTGCCCCGCTCGCGGAAAATTAAGCAGCGTTTTCGGAAGTTTTGCTACCGGAATTAGACGCAGTCAGTAAAATCAGTGTAGCTAAAGCAATTAAGCGGTTCCTGTAACTCAGCTATGCTCAGCTGTCATACAGCTACAGAAATGTACGTAAGCCGGCTCTGAAAATTATAAAAGCACAGAATTCTCCGAACTTAGCAAGTTGCGAGTTCCAGATGCGAATAAGAAGCTTGATATTTGGCAAATATAATGTACTTTTATACTACACTACTATACTATACCATTTCGATCTGTAGATCCTTTAATGAAATTAGGCAAATAGAATGTAGATCGTGTTAGGGATAATATTCATTGTACATTTAATGATGGTATACTTCATTATTAGCATATTAACTCTGATGAAGTTTTCAGAGGAGTCAGTTTTATAGAACATTCAATTGCAAGAATATTGCTAACATGTTTCCTTAGTATATGTGTCTATCATATTACAAGCAAATTAATCTCTGAAGTGGTTTTGCAAGAAATAAATTCTTCCTCAATAAAGGTGTGAGTAACGAGATATAGCTTTAATGTTGACTTGTTCATACATAATTTGTTTAGTATATATCATGGAAGTGAATCAAATAATATTATACCATTGTAGTAAACTTCTTTATGGAATAGCTGTTTGTCTTTGTAAATACTGTGTCTGATTTATTTGCTGTGAATACCTTCATTTTCGGTGAACTTTCCTGGGTTGTCCACTAAAAATACAGCTAATACTACAGGCCAGTGATAAGACTCCGGTCTCAAAATTGGTCTATAGTGAGTCAGTCATCTCGCTCCTGACATTCTTATTAATTTTTTTAATAATAAACTTTTTTTTTGCATCTGCCTACGAGTAATCCCCCTCCCTTAGAGCAGTACATCATAGATGGTCACTGATGAATGGAAATACGCATACATAGTAAATTGTTTTGAGGATGCTTTTGTTGATAACTTGGATTATTGATCTAATTGATAATATGCAGAGCATAATTTGGGTAAGATATAATAAATATGGTTCTTCCAAGTCCTATTATGATCAATAGTGAGACCTAGGAACTTACCATTATTAGCTTCTTCTATTTCTTTCCCCTTGTATTTTATATTTTACTTACCTCTGAAAGGCCTTTATCATTTATACAGAAAGTAATGCAGTTATTCTTTTCAAAATTTATACAAATTTTGTTGCTCTCAAGTCATTTATTTATTATGCAGAAATTTATATTGGATGAATCTGTGAGATGAATGATATTGTGTTCCTATTTGTATATCATCTGCAATGAGGACTCTCATAATTAAAGAACTCTGGTGAGCACATGCTGAAATAGGTGTTATTTATGTCTATAAAAGAGCTTGTATACCTAAAATTTGCATTTCTTTCGTGTTTTTCGTGTCTTACAGAAGTGTTGTACTTTAATATCAGTTCATAGTTCCTAAAGAGTATACGAGTAGCAGGTACTACTTACTATATTGGCGACTCATGACAAATTAAGCTTTTCACTGTTACCACAGTTACGGCTATTTTAATCCAAAAGGGATATGCCAGTTGTTAGAATGTGTAATATACGAGGCATGTTTTTTTAAGTCAGTGCCGTTTTGGAATTAAAAAAAGACGTGCATAGATATCGCAAAAATTTTATTTTTACATGAAAGCCTGTACCTTAATCTACTTTTCTACATAATTTCCGTGAATATTGAGGCACTTGTCATAACGTGGCACCAGTTTTTGAATACCCTTCTCATAAAATTCTGCCGCCTGACGTGTTAACCACTGTATCACAACTGTTTTGACTTCGTTATCGTCTTGAAGACGCTGACCGCCCAGATGTTTCTTCAAGTGTAGGAACAAATGGTAGTCGCTGGGCGTCAGATCAGGGCTGTATGGAGAATGATCTGGAGTTTCCCATTGAAAAGATTTGATGAGATCTTTGGTCCGATTAGCCACATGTGGACGGGCATTGTCATGCAGCAAAATGATACCCTTACGCAACTTGCCACGTCTTTTGTTCTGGATTGCACGGCGCAGATTGTTCAGTGTCTCACAATAAGACGCTGCGTTGATTGTCTCATTACGAGGCAGAAACTCCACTAGCAATACTCCTTTTCTGTCCAAAAAAAAAAAAAACTGTTTACATGATTTTCCGGGCAGAAATTGTTTGCTTAAACTTCACTTTTGTGGGTGATGATGAATGTCGCCATTCCATGGATTGTTGTTTCGATTCTGATGTGACATAGGCCACCCATGTTTCGTCACTAGTAACAATTTGGTCTAAAAAATCTTCACCTTCATTGTGGTACCGCTCAAGGAAAGTCAATGCACTGCCTAAACGTTGGGTTTTGTGCAAATCCGTCAACATTTTCGGAAACCAATGTGAACACAATTTCCGGTACTTCAAGTTCTCGGTCACAATGCGATACAAAACACTACGAGAATATTGAGGAAAATAGTCGCACAATGATGAAATTGTAAAGCGTCTGTTTTCTCTCAGCTTTTCAGCTTTTCGTCCACTTTCTGCACCAAATCTTCAGTAACGACTGAAGGACGCCCACTCCGTTCTTCATCATGCACATTTGTGCGGCCATCTTTAAATGCTCTCACCCATTTCCTTATCATTCCATCACTCATAATGTTTTGTCCGTAAAATTCACAGATCTCACGATGAATATCGATCGGTTTTACGCCTTTAGCACTAAGAAATCGTATAACAGCCCGTACTTCACAATCGGTGGGACTCACTATTGTCGGAGGCATCTTTAACACTCAGTAACCAACGTATACAATGAAGAATCAGACTGTAATGGCGTAAGTGCGTAGACAAGAGATGTAGGTAACCAGCGTGCATGCGCGGAACGCCGACCGTAGCGCTGCGACGGCGGAATCGCAAAACGGTACTGACTTGAAAAACGTGACTCGTATAATAGTTACAGCTCCTCCTGCTAAGATTCAGGCAGCTCTACTGGTTTTGTCTATTCTTATGCCCACCCTTTCACACCTGAGCTAAAGATTCCAGATCACCTGCAACCAGCAGCAGATACATTGAAGACTGAGCTATTGGAGATGGCATAAAAAATGTGGCATGCTGGAAAACTTTTTAAGGTTTTAACTCCTAGCAGACAAAACTAAGGCACTCCAATGGCATGGCAGAGCTTTAAAAGTTTGTGACCCATTGCCTACTTTCATTCTCCACATATGGAAGAGATGAGGCATGAATTATTTTCATAGGGAAGAAACAGTATTCAGAATAAATGGGCATTTATACTTTGCAGTCATAGCAGATTCGACCAAGCTCACAGGCATTTTGTAAGACAGGATTTTGAGTGCTCTATAAAGTTGTGGCTCTATAAGCAATATCTGTTGCTCAAGGATTTGACAGCCAAGTGTCTATCAGAACTTATCTTATAAAGTGTTTGTTAAGAATGAAATGTGATTGAGTTGTAGCATATCTATAAAATTGCTCTGTTTCTTTGACCATCATGTTGCCTAATTTTGCTCAAAGACAAATATTCCTCCTCAATAAAAGTAAACAAATGGAAACTGTTAACAGTGAAGAAAATATAAACTGTAATAATTAGTACCTAAACTTCATTTAGCTTTGATATTAAAATATATTTTATAATATATGTATAATGATGTATATTTATTTCAAAGGTAAGTAAAGTTAAGCTTTAATGAAGAAATCGATCTTCATTAGAGAGAAGAAAGAAGTATTAACATCAACTTCTTAAGATAAGTGGAGATTTAAAAACAAATATTTATATTTGTGTAATATTTATTGCTTCACTGTAACTAGCTTCATTTTCTATGTAATCAAAGTTAAGCTACTTATTATTATAACCCACTGAATTCATTCTCAAGTTCAAAGTTACTCAATCATTCTTGAGCTAAATATTGTCTGAAAAGCTATGGTACATGGTAACAAGTGAACAGACTTTAACCATTCTTCCTATCAGAAACATTAGTTAATTTGTTTATACCATCATTTATAGTGTTAAGCTATACAATACATAGCTGAGAGCCAGGTGAAGAAAAATATAAAAAAAAAATATATATAAAGAGAATTTCTAGGAATTAATCAATTAAACCTATAAAAGCTTTTAAAGTTAGAGTGATTCTTGCACAACCAATTTACTTTTTTTTAAACAAGTTGTAACTATATATTTCAGGTACATTATCATTTAAAAGACTTAATGTCGGACCTACAGCAAACCAATTTAGAGAAGACACTATTGGCTTGGTGTCGACAAAACACAAGGGTGAGTACTTACTTTAACCTCTCTTCATAACAAGAATATCTGTTGCATGCAAGTGTATATCCCAAGCTTAAAAGCAAATCAAAAAGGAAATTGAAATTGAGTTTTTATGTATGGATGCTGTGGTTCTCAGGGTCCTATTCTATGTTGGGCAGCCACTTCATTTTGCTCAGAGACCTACATCAGGCTTCAGGTTAAGTGCCATAAATCTAGAACATGGAACCATGGCTTTACTTTCCTTCCAAAGGAAGCCATGTTAAAGATTTTTACACCCAATAAAATCAATCACCCTTCATCAGGTCTGAACCTGCAACCCTGGCAATTGGAAGCTAGCATGTTACCCCTAGATCATGGAGAATGACCCAAAAGGAAGTAAAATAACAGAGTGCTTCAATTGCCAGTTTAGTTACGTTTTCTCATGCACTACTGAAAAATAAAAGAATAAGTCAAAAGGAGAAAAGAGGGCAATGCAATTTGTGTACAATATATTTTGAAAGTGGCTTGATACATTTACATTAAACTTTTGTATAGTGTTTTGCAGTTAAAACAATAAAAATAAGAACTAGCTTCTGAGGAACCTGAAGCGATATTCTATTTTGTCTCACATTGTGTAGAAGTCAATCCACTCTTTTCCACCTAATGCCATTATAGAAAAAGGTAAAAAAGGAAGGCAACATTAAGATGCATGTAAATTCACTATCTAAATGATTAAAGCACACAATCTACATGAAGGATAATTTGTAATGGAGCAGAAAATCTCTTTAAAAATCAGTATAAATCGAATATTTTTAAATAAAGCATTCCATAAACAAGACATTTATCATTTCAGGATTATCCTGGTGTTGATATTAAAAATTTCACTACCTCCTGGTCAGACGGTCTAGCATTTAATGCATTGATACATCGATGGAGAGCCCAGTTATTTGACTTTCACAACATAGCAAGAAAACATCCAAATGCTAGGCTTGAACATGCATTCCGTGTGGCTCAAGAGCACTTAGGAATTGAAAGGCTACTTGATCCTGAAGGTATGTTATGCCATTTTATCTTCCATGTTTTAACTGCTTATAGTAAAATAATGTTAAAGTGTAATTTTTTTCAAGACCCTGCACCAAATGACACACACAAACACAAAACCTGCAATACCTTTAATTATAAATAGTTAATGTGCTTCAATAAATGAAGCTTTCTTTTTATGATTCTTTAAAGAAGTTTCGTAACATTTAACATATATTACATTTGAAGAGTTACCCCTTCCTAGTTTTTACTGTTTTACTTATCTCTCTTACTTAACTATAGATGAAGAGGAAGTATTAGATTGCAACTAAAAATGTTACCAAGATTTTAATGAAACATATTTGAGGTGCCACAAAAAAAAAAAAAAAAAAAAGTGTGTCTGACATATTACATATGTATGCAAGTGCTAATTTAAAAATGTGTTGGTTAAATACCAAAATTGGCATTTAAATTATTATTTTTTAAGAATTTGATACAAAGATTCTTATAGTAATATACCCCTAACCAAATTATCCATTACATAGAAAATATATTTTACAACGTTTACTTGGCAAATAATATGTATATTTTGAATTTCCTGATAAAAATTTTGAAGTACTTTTCATTTGGAAACAATTTTATACAATTGTGTGTAACAAGTACACTATAAAAGGTCAAACACTTATGTACTATACAGAAAATATAAATCTGATTAAAATTTAATTTATTCGAATAAGTTTTAGCAGCATCAGACATTTCTGGGACATTTGTTGTTATTGGTTTGAATTTTTCAATACTTTGCCATTTTTTACAGTGGTCATGATTTATTTGCTTCCTACCAAATACATGAAATTTCTAAGCTCTGTTTAAAACATTTGACTATTGGTTCAGTTTATGTATCTCACTTGCTCCTGAAACAAAATGTGTAAGGAAACTAATTCTGCAAATACTTATCTCAAAGTAGATAGGCAATAAGTTTTGCAATAATTGTTTGTAGTAGATACATGAAAATAAACGATAATGGCTAGGAAAAGTTACATGAATATAAATTATTATAATTGTAACTTTGTTTCCTCTTTGTCATTCCAAAATCGTAAGAATAACCATATAATCTCTGAAAATTAAGAAACTAACTGTTTAAATGATTAGCTCCCTCTGTAATGTCTCAAATATGCCATTTTTGGAGGATTTGTATAGATCTATTCACAATTTATAAAAAGAAATTTGTTACTACATGACAAGTATAATTGAAAATAGTAATTTTCTGTTTAAAGATTACTCAAAATATTTTATACTGTTTAACATCCACACCATATGTGTACCCTGTAAAGAGTGGCAATGAAGAACATTCGTGGAAGTTGTCCCACTTTGAGATTTATTAAGACTCATATAGTGTCTTACTGACTTGTGCACTCACACTCATGAAGCTATCATAATTTTGAGCATATAATTTCATAAAAATGAGGATGGAAATTAAATATACATTTGATTCTGTCATTTAAATAGTTAGTGGTGGTTAAATTAAAGAAGCAATTAAACATATCTTTAAAGAGGATTCCCAGATTTGTCTGTTGAAGCAGAAAACGTAAACAGTAACAAAGTGTCTTCATTAGGTTTGAGTAATAAATATTTTTGTTACATTTCAAAGTGGACACACTGTATCTAATTTCACAAAACAATTCTGTGTGTTGGTTGATAATAGAACTGTCACTCATTCCATGTGTTTAAAATGTATGGGTAACATATTTATTTTATGCTCTTTATAGATGTTAATACATCTGTGCCAGATAAGAAGTCAATCATGATGTATGTGATGTGCCTCTTCCAGTCTCTACCTCACACAGAAATGGACATAAGCCATTTAGACATCTCAATTCATTCTGATTCTAGTTCAGTAGCATCACCTGGAGCAGAGGTAACAACAATTCCTTGACTACTGTAATTTTCTATGGGTTTTATGGATCTAGTTTTGCACAGTTGTCTATAAATTGTATTGGAGGAGAGGATTTTTACGCTGTATGACAAAAGAGGCATTGTTATAACTTGGGCAGATTTAAAACATTGTGAATTTTCATTAGACATGCCGAAACATTACATTTTATTGCATTAATTTGTGACTTAAGATTATAGACAGAATTTACTTCTAAATATTATACAGTACAGTGAATAAACGATTTATTATCTTTACATACAATTTACAAAATATTCAAACATATTGTTACTCCCAACCTTAGTCTAAATATGCCTTGGGTGGAAGAACAATTAATTTCCATCAATTAACCTAATAATGGTTTAACTAGGAAGCCTGGGACTTCAGTACATACAGCATAGTAAGTAGCTACAAACAGTGCTTATCTTAAGTTAATTGCTGGAAATTAATCATTTCTTCCACTAGCAATATATAGGTTAAGATTATTGTTAAGTAGATTCAACTAAAAATTCAAATGCCATGGCCAGGATTTGAAACACGGATCTCCTGGTTCCTGTCCAGTCGCTCTTACCCATTGCTTATCTCATTGCGTATGATAACCCCTAGTGGTTTACACGGAAAGAATACAAACCAGTTGGAAAATTTAATGTCATGCTAGCATGTTGGCCATGGTAGCTCAATGGTTACGAGCAACCAAATGGAGATCAGAGTATCCTTGATTCAAATCCCGACTGTGGCATTGAATTTTTCAGTCTTTTCATAGAGTTTCTGCTAATATTTGCCAAAACAATTTACTGTATTTATTCCAAGATTATGAAGATTAGATCAATGAATTTGTGCATTTTTGAAGTGGGCTACCTTAATGAAAGTAATGTGCTTTTAGGGAGGTATGTTTAGTGTACCTTCTTCTCGTCCAATCAGTCTTGCGACCAACATCTCTGTAGAGCTTGGAGGATATCAAGTTGCACTTGAAGAAGTCTTAACATGGCTGCTTGAAGCAGAGGATAAATTGAACAACTCTACAGTTATTGAAGGTGGCCTGGATGCAATCAAGGAACATTTTCATTCACATGAGGTAATGTTTTTGTTGCACTTTTAAGAAAGATAATTAAATCTGGATGCTGTGTATGATGTTCATAATGACTTATCCCTCTTGCATAGCATTGATGTTTATCCTTATAATTATAACTAATTATAAATAGCTACGTACAGTAACACTGGTGAGTATTGTCACAGCAGCAGCGGCGAATGCCTACCATGAAGCAGTTAAGTGTCTGTCATCATATTACACCTTTTTTGTTTGCTATGAGAGGAGGAAAAAAAAAAGTGGAGTATATAAGGACAAATTCTATTGACGTCACATAGTTATAAGTGCAAGCTTCCCAGAACGTTCAGTTTCAGCATATTTAGAAGGTTTCACTTTGACAATGTTCAATTGCTTCATTCGTGAGATTTCAGTTGCCAGAAACATCTCTTCCAATTTCTGATGACCATGAAATGGGGTTCAAAAACCAGCCACATGAAGTTGTTAGTTATGAGTTGACCAGTGATCCTCAGAGTAGTTGTGAATTGGTTCTGTTTGGTTCGATTTGGTTCAATTCAGTTCAGCTCAGCACAGTTGTGTAGCCATGTGGAAGTTAGCTATCCAGAGCAGCTTTAAAGTGAAGAGTTAGTTTCATCAGAATCAACAAGCAGTATAGTATAGCAACGCAAAGATTGTTCCTGTAAGGAATGTGCTGTGGGACAAGGACAGCGAATGTGTGTGGCAGAGAATGCCTGCTACACAGGGAACAGACCGTTAAAAAAACATGTGCCCTGTTCACTCTGTACATTAAAACCGAGAAGATTCATTCACAAAAGTAGTCGCCTTCAGAATGTTTTTGAATCGTCTGTAACTTTACTGACAGGGGGTGTCATAAACCTGTCCAGGGAGGGTGTGGGAACCTTCGTCAACCCCCCTGTGTCTCGTCCCTCGGAGACTTACTCTCCTGTGGATGAGTATAAGTATCAGTGTCAGTCTTCAAACAGGTTTAGTCAACAACAGAAAGCAACACACAGCACGAGTTAGTGTTACAACAGAGACATAAAGGCAGCTGTGAGAAGAGATATGTTTGCTATATGCATTTATGAAAAGTGAAAGTGATTCCAAGTTTAACATTGGGCTAATGATTCTAGTGTCATTTAATTTTGGGCATTCACAAAATTAGTTGCACAACCTTGGAAATATGAAATAGCACATGCTGCATAATGTTAATGATTATGAATAAATTGATACAAATGCAGCCACTCTCAATATTGACGACAGCGATGACAGCACATAATTGTCTGACAAAAGAAAGGATTTTCGTATATGTTTGTCATTGGTATATTAATTAGTATACAGTGTCAGTGCAGAAACAAAGTAATATGTAAATCCTTTTATGGAAGTGTTGAAAACAGTGTTGTTGCATAAATTAAGTTAATTAGGAGTCGATTAATAACACAAAACAACACTCACTTTTAAATTTTCCCGGAACCGGTTTCTGAGGTCTTCCCTCTATCTTCAGCCGGACATCGGAGTCGATGTCCGGCTGAAGATAGAGGGAAGACCTCAGAAACCGGTTCCGGGAAAATTTAAAAGTGAGTGTTGTTTTGTGTTATTAATCGACTCCTAATTAACTTAATTAAAGTAATATGTAATTTAAATAGTAATGGAAATTATTGATGGCATGGAAAACCTGGAAGAAGTGTCCAACGCTTATGCTGCTTCTACTTCAGTGACTCCAACTTATGCTATAGTGTGCTTCCACCTATAGCATAGAAACAGAATACAGGAGAAGCTTCATGTACTTCTTCAAATGTGCAAAATATCTACAGTATACTACAGGAAAGAAAGTCTTCGGGGCCTGAGATGCAGGGGGTTTGGAGAAGGTTCCCACACCCTCCCTGGATAGATTTGACACCCCATGTCAGTTCAGTTACAGACCATTCAAAAACATTCTGAAGTCTTCTACTTTTGTAAATAAATCTTCTTGGTTTTAGTGTACAGAGTGAACCGGGTGCATGTATTTTTAATGGTTATACTCCTTGTATAGCATGCGTCACACATATAGCATCTGTCACACATATTCGCTGTCTTCCTCCCACTGTGAAAGGGTGGCACTGGATTGCACATTCCTTTCAGGGACTTACTTTGCGTTGGTGGACAGTATATATTTGGCTCCATACGGTGGGTTGTCATACTACTTCTGCATGTGCATAAGCTCCTTAAAATAAGCACCATTTAAAACGTGTCATGCCCTCTCTTGTCACATTTCATAGAGTTTAGAGGAGTAGTGTGATTGATTTCAACACTGTAGATTTTAAATTACTGCATATGTTATGTTAATAACATTCAAAGAAACAACAACCAATAAATCAGCACATTATCAAATGTCAGGATGTTCTTGTGCTCTTATGCAGAGCCACCATTTGTTAAGAACCATTTACTTTAATTAGTGGTAACAGGAATGGAGAACTGTTGATGTACTACTGCAATGAGTGAAGCATGTTCATACTTCATTGCAATTGTTATGAGTTTGTACAAAGTGGAAAGGAAAATCATTAAAAGAGCAAAAACTCTGAAACAATTATTTATCTTGAGTTTGAATCTCGGTCAGGGTGTGTAATACAGTAACATTTCGATATCTGGATAAGGTTTTTTCCAGGGTTTTCCCTCAACCTGAAAGATAAATGTTAAGTAACTCAAAGCTCCATGGACCCTGTGCACAATTGAGCATCATTTTACTCATCTCATTTAGTGTGTAATATGACTTAATGATGGAGGGTGTTAATTAAAAAAATGTAAGATTCATTTCCAAGGATTTATATATTCATGCATCTATGAAAATTAAAAAAGTCCACAGTTTTCTTCTGACTGCTTTAGCTGTTTTACCACACCATCATAACTAAACTGTATATTGCCAGATTATTGTAAAAAGCTATGTGAAGCTGTTGTTAAGATATTATTTTATTCATAACAATGAATTTTTGGTATGGTAATGGAAATGCTCCTTGGACCCTAACCTTTATCTTATTGCTCATAAATTTTTCATTTACGCTTAGTATACAAACTTAAGAAATTCCAGGCAATTCTTAATTTTAAGTAGTTTAAAATAAGACAAAAACAAAAAAGGAACTAGTTTCTTTACATGTTGAATTTTTCAAATTTTCCAATTTGAAAATAATTTCAACTGAACAATCCAATATGTTTTATCTACTGCAAAATAATTTTAAATATATAATTTCTGAAGCTTTCTTCAACAATTTGAGCTAATAGCGATATCTAAACTGTGCTCCAAGGAGCATTTTGGAGTGCGAAAAATAATGAAAAGAAGAAATTTAAAGAAATAATGTAAAGGTAACATAGTTCAGCACAGATTAACAGATATTGTGGCTTTAAAATTGTATATTTTAAAGAACAAAAAAATGGTTATGTAGCTCATAAGAACAATTTGTAAGTATAATAAAAATTATAAAAAAAAAGAAAAAAAATTCCACAATGTAATGTCTTAAGCAATGCAGTGAATAGCTTAAATTCCTGCATTTAATTATTTAATAGTCACTAATTGTTCAGAATATTAGATATTCACTTCTAGCTAAAAGAAGCTGGAAATAAATAAATTTGTTATGTAATGTTTTAGGCATTTTTATTGGAATTAGCTGGGCACCAAGAAGGTGTAGGAGCAGTTTTGGAAGAAGGTGCTCGGATGCTTTCAGAAGGAGGACTTTCAAGAGATGAGGAAGATGAAGTTAGAGTTCAGATGAGACTTTTAAATTCTCGGTGGGAGGACCTACGTATAAAAGCGATGGAGAGACAAGCAAGGTATTAACCACCTTCTGTTCATTTTGTTAGTTTTGTTTAAAAGCTTCATGCTGTTCAGTACTCAATGATAAATCTGCTTTTCTTTAGAACAAGTTTACTTATAAAAGTTAATATGAAGTAATAAATTATTAAATGTTTTAACAGATTTTAAAATTTGAAGTGAAGCATGTGTATGCATGTTAAAACATTTTAAAAACACATTAACATGTTCATCTCTATGAAATAAATTGATAATACTCCTTTCTAGAATTCATGAAACACTGATGGACCTACAACAGAAACAACTAGATCAGTTGCGACAGTGGCTGACTGCTACCGAAGATCGTATCTCACATATGGCTGACATTGGTGCTGATAGTGAGTCAGTGAAGCAGCAGCTGGAACAGCATAAGCAGCTGCAGCAGGATTTAGAGCAGCAGCAACGTGTTGTCGACTCACTTTCCAACATGGTCGTGGTTGTTGATGACAGTAGTCCTGAAAGTGGTAAAGAAGATATTTATGATTATTCCAATTAAAGTTTTTAAAAATAGATTAAGTAGTTCAAAATATTGTTGTGCATCTTTTTCCTTGTGGAGACCAAAGCCAAATTCTGAAAACTGATAATTAATAGGCATAAAAATTTATTTTTATAAGTTTATGGTTTCATCTTTTGAAAGCAGAAATTGTCAAACTCTTTAACATTTTAAAGATAGCATATTTCAGTTGCTTTACTGATGCTACATTGCCTACATTTTTGTAAAACAGGATATATTTTAAGAACTCAATTACTTGCTTTATCAACCTGATGCTCACCATTGAATGTGGTGTCCTTGTATTGGAGACAATTACGATAATGTTGTCCTCTACTGACTTTTCAAGAAATTTCCTTCTAAGGTGGATGCTTGGACGACCAGGTTAATAAATACTTTTAAGAAACTTTCATAAAGAATATTGGAGTGTGTCTGCTTAAATAAAGTAATAAATAAATCTTTTCTTTAAGCCTAAAAGTAAAGGAGTAATTACTAATTCATTAAATTTACAAGGCTTTAATTTTTCTGGCTTTTTAGATTATTTATCCCAAACAAGATTGCTATATCATCTTACTAAACTAAATGGCCAACAATAATTAAGTAGTAGTAATAATAATTTGTGGATATTATATTCTTTTGAGATTAAGGTATGAAAGATTTCATTAAAATCTTATCAGGAGTGATGTGCAGGAAGAACTTTGATAGTGGGAAACATATTTTTCTAAAGTCAGATCTTTTAGAATAAACATTATCCAAGTAAAATATCACAATGGAGTTTTAAGATTATAGAAACCAAAAAAAATTATAATTTGACAAGCTGTATGTTGGTCACAAAAACCTGTAATTCAGTAATTTTGCCATTCATGTCAACAAGCTTAATCCCTGTACCCCTAACCTAGTGCAGTATTTCTTATTAGAGAAGCTATAGTTTTATTTAATTCTAGAAATCCATTTTCTTTTTCTTAATGTTATAATCTTCTGGTAATATAATACCTAGAATTTTAATTCTGTCACAGCATATTCACAAATGGAGGATCAACTGACAGCATTAGGTGAGCGATGGGCCCACATATGTCAGTGGACAGAAGAGAGGTATAATAAGCTTCAAGATCTCTCCATGAAATGGAATAGATTAATCGATGATTACCAAAGGATACTGGTATGGCTTAACAATAAGGAGCAACAGTTGAAGCAGATGGAAAGCAATCCATTAGTGGAAATTGGTGAAGTTCTAGACAGAATCAAAGAACTTCAGGTAATATATACATATCACCTATGATAGGATGTTTAATGAATTTATGATAAATGTACAGAATTATATGAAAATAAGATCAGCTATCTGCTATTTCAACGCATCTCCTACTTTCTTTTGACATAGTCTTTTAGATGTAATGATGTTTTAATCTCTCCACTTTTACCTGTTTACTACAATACCTTCATATTGAGCATTATGTGATGTAATAATTGGTGATACATTTTACCTTAATCATAGCAGAAGCTTACTGTGTAATGTTATGATACTTATGGACCACTTTTCTTATACTAAAACTTGCTAAAATGTGCATATATTTTAGACATTAAAACTTCAAATATGGGTGGTTCTGGTCTATTCAAGTAAGTCATAAAATTTTATTTTTTACTTATGTGATGTTTGAGAAGCAATTAATATGTAATCTTTTAGAAGTACAATTGATGAAGTCAATATTTACTAAAGTGGCCATTAGAAAGTAGCACTATATGAACCTGTAAATATAGCATTCAAAATATTCAAAGGCCGATTCAAGAGAGAGGAATTTTCATGTTACTATGTAATTACTAATTACCTACCATATAACAGAAAATGTATTGTTATGACATTAAATATTTTTTTAGGATACTTACTCATACCTGTCAATGTCCTAAAATTAAACCCCAAAACATTTCCTCATATGGCTAAGAATAATAATTTGTGATGACAGAGTGTGTAACATGTACAAAAATTTCATGTAAAATCAAAGTGAGTTTCAATTTATAAGAATCCTTGAAGACCTGGTAGTATTCCCTCTTGCTGAAATTCAACATGTATTAAAGCAAAGAACATATTTCTAAGAATATTCTAATCTGTGTTTTACACATCATAAATCAACTATTAATAAATCCTGTTGTAAAAGATGGGAAACCTATATCCCTCTACCATAGAATGCAAATAATATAAAAAAATCACATGAGGGCATTGGCGATATATTAAGTCTGACATTTCTTTTGATTATTAATTTTTAGATGAGTTGTATTTCTTTTGATGTTTTGCCAAAACATTAAGCTTTTGTTTTTCACAGCAATTGAATTGCCATGCTTTAAAATTAATAGGGCTTACATACATATTCTAGCTTGATGATGGTAAGCTCGAAAATATTGGTAAAATAAGATATGGATATTGCTCCAAAAGGTTGTATTTGTTAATAAACTTCTGAGGGGAAAAAAAATTTAAAATCTTTATAGAGTTAAAAGATGAGAGCTGATATTAGTGTATAAACTGTCTCAAGCACTCATGAATTGAACTTTTCCATCCCTTTTTCAAAGCAACAATTTATTAAAAGAGAGAGAAAAAGCCATCAAAGATATTAATAAAATTCTAAGTTTGTGTGTAGCATTGAATATATATTCTATTGTATTTTTAATCTAATGGATAATACTTCTTATACATTTTATAGCAGTTGTAATTGTGCTTTCCATACAATTCTAGATACTTAAAATGGAGATGGATGCACAACAAAGTCAAATTCTAGTCCTTCAAGATGAAGTACAGCAACTATCAGCTGGTGACAGCAAGGCCAGTATTGAAATTTTAGAAAAGATAGAGAGTCTTCAAGATCGCCTGGATGCACTTAACCAAATAATTGAGGTGCAGGGTCAAAGGGTAAGTCTTTAGTTCCATTAAGTATTTTGCTGTTTCAGATAGTATGTTACATGTGTTTGAAAATACTTTCTTTATTTGTTAACAGATATCAAGTTCAGGATTTGAATTCAGCATAACTACAACAACAACTACAACCACTATACCATCTACAGTTGAAACAGCAGCTTTGGAAACAAAAGATTCACAGAGGGAAAGAAAAGAAGCTGTATCTGTAACACATCAAGAGGTACGTAGTTCAATTGGTGGAGCACCAGCCTGGTGTATGAGGGATTCTGGGCTTGATTCTTGATTGGATAGTAGACATTTTTCTCTAAACAAGATTATATCATATCTTAACCAGAGTCTGGAAGTATGAATACAGCATGAATGTGTGTGAGATCTAATGTACAAAACATTCAAAGGACCAAAACCCACTGTGTACAAGTTAAACCATTGCCTATAGGCAATTTGCTCAAAGTAAAGTTGCTGATATAATCATTGAAGTTAAAGGCAGGATATTGGAACAAGTACATCCATACATAGATGTATGTGTTTGTAAATTTTGAAGACAGTATAAAATACTAACAATAAACTTCATGACACTGCTTAAAAGTGACTTAGCTTCGCATTATATTAGCAGCAGCATTATCACATTCATATTCATATTGAATTGATTAGTTCAGTTGTTAAGGATGAACAGGAATTCTGTGCTTCAAATTCCACCAGGTCTGCCCTTCCTGAATGAAGTTTCTCCCTCTGTTTTCATAACTTGGAAATGCTGGCGAGATACCTTAAACTTGAGATACTTCTTTCTTAATTTTCTTTTCCAATTATTTCAATTTTTGTATTATCAGTCATTTTTTTCTTGTATGAGTCACTCTCTGTCGTGCTGTATGTAGTGGGGATTAAATATTATTTAAAATAAATCAACATTACAATCAATATAGAAATTAATCTGTTTTTAATGTATGTTAATACATTAGTATCAAGAAGAAAAGGAGAAAATCAACTATATTTTTGTAAATAGTTTTTTTTTTGTCATATTAGAAAATCAGTTTTAATAGTTACACAATGTAAAATAATTTCAGAAACATGTTTTGAGGAACCAGTCAGAATACAATGAAGATCCACTTTTTAAACATAAAACAGAAACCAACTATGCTATTGCATAAGCCATTCTCTGTATTAGGGCTTTAAAATGTATAGTAAAAATTTGCTCAGATGGAATGCAGTTACTCATAATTTGTTCCGCCATCCTGTCTCTTATTGGATGCAGTTTGTAATGTTATAGTGTAAGTCTGCACACCAGTATAAAAAAGGTGTGAACTTCATAAAGTCTCATTATTCTTGAATAAATGAATGCTTGTGTGTGTGCATTGAATGAATAAGAAAGTAGTGTAGAATATAGAGTAGAGCATTTCTAATTTCCATCTCGAAATTAATGGAACTCTTTCATCAGTAAAAATATTATTTTTATGATAACAGATTCAGCATAGTGAATCAAAGAAGCGACGTGTGGGAAGTGCAACACGTTTGGAATTTGAAGCTGCTCTTATACAATTAAATTCTTGGGTGGAACACACAGAATCACTGTTATCTGTGAGGAAACAAGAAGGCACGGCAACAGGACAGGAAAAATCTGGAGCATTTGATGGCCTTACTATTGAGGAACAGCTAGTTTTGTATGAGGACACCGAAATGGACATCCAGAATCATAAAGCAGATATGGAGAAATTCCATGCACTTGCAATACGGCTAATGGAAGAAATGGATAAAGGTAAGTTATGAGAATAGTTTTTCTATGTAATGGATAATGGCTAACATCCATGGTCTAGGGGTAACATACTGGTGTCCAAGTCATATAGATAGATTTTTGGGGTTTTGGGGTTTAAAAATCATTAGTATGGCTTCCTTCAAAAGGGAAGAAAAGCCAATGGTCCCAGTTGCAGATTTATGACACATAAAACAGCCTCAAGTTTGATAAGGAGGCCTCTGAGCAAAATTAAGTGGTTTCTCATGCCCAATATTGAATGGGACACTCAGAACCCAGTAGTTAAAGAACATCCATTATAAAAATAAAATAGCTAATGAAATATTCTTTATCTATTTATGCTAAAATGGTTTCCAGTTTTCAGAATAAATAATAGAAAAAGCTACTATTTTAATATTAGGATTAGGATTACTACAAAGAGGATTCGGCACCGAAATCTGTGGTTTATTGTACCTAAGCCCCAAGTTAGGAATCCCCAGGAGGAAGGATGAGGTGAGAGGAGACAGAGCCAACCAACCCAAGGAGTCACGACATCGCCAAGTCATCTACCAAACTTTTACCCTGAAAGAGATCACCAAATGAGAGACGATGTGAAATGACAAATGGAGATGAAATGGACAGGAAATTCGGGGGATGTAATTAACCTACTCAGCCTTCACCTCCTGACCTGGGAAAACCCCCATAAAACCTACCTACCCGTGGTCAGGTAGGTCGGCTGGCTACGGTAATCTAATCCGGGCCTCCCAAAAGTGGGTCACAGATGAAATCATCTGAGCCATCCCACTTGATTGTTATTTTAATATACTGTGAACTGGTAAAAAGTTATTGTTTAGGCTATATCGAGATTTAACTGTATTGGAACGCCACAGTGAAGCGAAAAATTATTAAATTTGAGATGAGTCATATTTTTTACACATCTGCTTCACTTTCGTACCTATTTTGAGGACATGTTTCGCAAATCATCGTTTGCATCTACGGCTCTTATGCGACTGAAGCTTGATCCAGCGGTGTGGGTAATTCTGGGGTTGCTGCTGCCATCTGTTGATTTAGTGATGAACTTAAATGTGGGATTCTCTTCTGGCGGGATTTCAAAGTTCATTAGTTGGTTTTTATGTTTTTCTATGTATATCCTCTCCCATATGACGAGTTCACTATGTTTTTGTACGTATTTTAGTAATTCTGTGCTATCTTCAATTTCATGATTTTCAGACCAGAAATGAGCTGCTATTGCGGACTTATCAATATTTTTGTATCTTAAGTGCCTGAAGTGTTCTTTCTTTCTAGTGCCTATGTTTCTTTTTGTCCTCCCTATGTAAATTTTTTCACAGTCTTTACACTTAATCTTGTAAATGCCTGACTTTTCCTCTGGTTTTTTCTTATCAGTATTATTACTGTGAAATAGGTTTTTAATGTTGTAATTGTTTTTTTTTTTTTTTTTTTTTTTTTTTTTTTTTTTTTTTTTTTTTTTTTTTTTTACAATATAACATTGGCACCAAAAAACAATTACAACATTAAAAACCTACTTCACAGTAATAATACTGATAAGAAAAAACCAGAGGAAAAGTCAGGCATTTACAAGATTAAGTGTAAAGACTGTGAAAAAATTTACATAGGGAGGACAAAAAGAAACATAGGCACTAGAAAGAAAGAACACCTCAGGCACTTAAGATACAAAATATTGATAAGTCCACAATAGCAGCTCATTTCTGGTCTGAAAATCATGAAATTGAAGATAGCACAGAATTACTAAAATACGTACAAAAACATAGTGAACTCGTCATATGGGAGAGGATATACATAGAAAAACATAAAAACCAACTAATGAACTTTGAAATCCCGCCAGAAGAGAATCCCACATTTAAGTTCATCACTAAATCAACAGATGGCAGCAGCAACCCCAGAATTACCCACACCGCTGGATCAAGCTTCAGTCGCATAAGAGCCGTAGATGCAAACGATGATTTGTGAAACATGTCCTCAAAATAGGTACGAAAGTGAAGCAGATGTGTAAAAAATACGACTCATCTAAAATTTAATAATTGTTTAGGCTATTTATTTTGATAGTTATTTTGTTTCAGTGCTTATTTGACTTTTTTTCCCCTCCTATTGCTTGCACTATGCAAGATGGAAAGGGAGAGGTATAGCTCAAATAAAAACAGAAAAATCTGACATGTTGCACTCATATGACTTTCTTTACTAGAAAGTAGAAAATATACCTATATATACATATACACATATTCCTCTATATATTTCATTTTAATCAAGATAAACATTGGAGAAATTATCTTGCTACTAATTTTTTGTAAGTGCAAAGGGGAAGATCATAAGTGAGTCAAATTTTTGAAGAGTAGTTGCTGTATGATGGATAAGAATTTTTTTTATTTCATGCCTAAGATTTTAAAAAATAAATAAGATACTTGTGTTATGCAAATAATTATATTTGTGTAGTATTTGTTGCTTCACTGTTGATAGCTTCATTTTTTACATAATTAAGATAATTATACTTGAGAGAAGTAATAGGAACTAGAAAATTCAAATAAATAAGTATATCTTCTAAATTTACAGTCAGATTTTGGCTACAAGTTTTACAAGTTTTGCAAAAGACATTCAAAATGAAGAAGACTTCCAAAGATATTCCCGGGAAATCAAAGTATAGGTATATTTAATTTCTTCTGAAAATGTCTAACACATACAGTATTTTAATCAAAATTGTTAGAGCCATTTTTGAGAAAATCAAAATTTAAAAAATGTTCATGTAAAAGACAGTCAGGGTGGAGGAAATCTCTTGAAAAGCTTTCTGTTACATCCATTGAAGATTTTGAACTGCTCTATCAAGTTTGGTCTCTAACCAACATTTTATTTTTGAGTATGCTGTTCTAGACAACAGGCAGATTTGCAGGTGGCAAGTAGGTGAGAGGGCAGATCTTCTTTTTTGGATTCAGGTAGTCTCAAAACATGAATCTCTGGAATATGAATTTTTGTGTGTAGTAGAGAAAGTAAAAAGTAAAGCTGAGTAAATTGAACGTTTTACTTAATCTGCTTTCATAACAATTAATAGGAGCAGAAAGGAGTATCCATGAACATAACACAAGAACAAAAGAAAATTACTTTAGAAATAGACTAATAGGCTCGTTATATAATAAATGTATTGAAAGTAAGGCAAAAGATTTTTACAATCATTTACCTCACTGGATTAAAGAAATAGGTAAAGAACAAATAAAAATAAAATAAATCAAATCTTATCTCATTAAGAATTCTTTCTATACAATAGAAGAATATAAAAATTGCAGAAACAAACAAGGGTTAAAATAATGGTTAAAACTGTAGAGTTAAAATTGTAAATACATATAGTAGTACCTCTCCATTGTAACTAACTTTATGTATACTTTACATGACGAAACCTTGTAAAACTATTACAATTGGTGAATAAAGAATCTCAATCTCAATCTCAATTTGCAAGCTATTACATACCTCAACTGAAATTTATTGCCAGATCCATTGAAATGGTTGCTTGAGATGTGCATATGGTTACACGAGTAACCACCTCACAGTATATTTATATTAATAATGAGGTATCTAAGTGAAGCAAGTGCAAAAGTTTTGACTCACATTTTTATTCTATGATTAATCATATATTAAATATATCTGTTAACTTTAATTGTTTAAATTTATTAGCCTTTTTAATAGCTTGCATGTAAAATCACTTTCAGCAGCATTCTATTAACATAGTTGTCATTATGTATTAGTTTTTTTTAATTTAATGTAGTTAGCATATGTGTATGTACATGTAAATAATCAAAATTTAAAAATAATATGTATATGCTATTTCTCCATTTCAGAAAATGAGACAGCACAAAGTGAAGAACAAAAGCTGAACGACATAGAAAGACGTTGGAGTGGTCTCACAAAACTGCTGCAAGATAGAAAATCAAGGATAGATTTTCTACAGCAAAAGAAACTTCTTTATGCAGATATAAATAGTTTAGAAATGATTTTGGAGGGATATCAGAAGTGGCTAGAAAATGTGAAAAATGTATCAGGGCAAGGCAGCATTACTCACCAATTAGAACAATGTAGAGTGAAGATAAGATCTATGAAAACCCATGAAGAGCGTATTGCCAAGATGAGAAAACGAGCTGAAGAACTTATAAACAACCCAATGGCTGGAGCTGATGCTGCTAGTATAGACACTGATGTGAATAGATTTGTGGAACGGTGGGGTGAATTGATGCTCAGGTAAATTTGTTTCATTTAAATGGGAAGAGAAAAAGAGGGGGGGGGGGGGGGGGGTAAGCAAAGTAGTTGATATTATTGCATACGAAAAAACTTGGTTTTAAAACAGAGATGCAGCTCTAAAGTACCAAAGTACAGTGTCATATTTCTAATTCCTGGACAACTGCTTTGTGGCCTGCTGCTACTGGTCAAGTTGATTATTCACAGATCTTGAATTCAAGCACATGACATGCTAGCTATTCTAGTGCAAAATACATGCCTACAATTACTACATACCTTTATCACAGAAGTGATAAGTTAATTGAAGAAAGTTTTGAAAATGGTATCTTTGGTAGTGGACTATGGCCACTACAATCCCCAGGCCTTCTTGTACACAACTTTTATTTGTTTATTAAATTTTAGATGAGTCGCTTCACTTGTTTTGTTCTGTTCATTTGGTCTTATCACTGAGCAGCGCTCTAGGACAATAAACATATCATTCAGAAGGAGGAACTTTAAAAATAAAGTTTATCGAAGCAACCTGCATATGATAAAAGAACTGAAAGCCACTATCAAAAGAGAAATTACTGTAACTTTTGAATAATAATTAATTAATGTTAATGCACTTTAATTTGAAGCATACTTTGTGTTGGGATTTTGTGAATATTCAACTTATTTTCATTCTTTTAACTTTCCAAATTTAAAGTTGTGGCATACCTTCCATAAAAGTATTGAAGCAAAGCTTATGTTGTGTGCACCTTATTCAAATAATTGTCTGCCATTTCACATTGGCTGGACACAAGTTTTTGTCCACGCATTGCCAAACTTTTATAGTAAATCTATGTGTAACGTGCAAGTTTTCCTAAAATATATATATAATATACTGCAGAAACATGCTTTCTGTAGGTTTATATCTGCATTATTGACCAACAGTCTATGAAATGAAAGAATGTTAGCTATACAGCATACCATTTTAGAAGGCATATGAGCGAAACCAATGCATGCACACAGTGGCTGCCCTATGGCCATCTGATGCCTCAGAGAGAGGGAGGTAGAGAGAGGGACAAGGAATGTAACATTTGTTGTCTGATAAATTGACAGAATGTAAACTTTCGCAGCAAAGTATAATTATAATAACATTATAAGCTTTAACATTTAGTATTAACATGTTTATTTACTGAAAATAATGTACCTGAATTTCTGAAATTGACTTATTGTAGAGGAGTTGCTAGCTTAAAGAAAATAAATAAATATTCACCAATTTTTGTGCCAGAACTTTTGCCCTGTTTTACAATAAGTGACACAGTATGCGCACTTGCATTACATGTTCTGGTAGTTAGTTCCTGGCTTTGTGAAAAGCTGATCCAGTCACACACTTTCTCAGATGAAATTTTTTAAGGAAACTGTACACTTTAAAAATATTTCTGGGCTGGGAGCGGAATATTTTACCCTTAGTACCTGTGCTACTGGTACCAGGCATTGAAAGTGACATTTTTAAGTTCACAAGACAATGTAAACATGTGATTGTCACAGTTACACAAAGCACCTTCCACTCAAATTTGCATTACGGACTGGTCTTGAACCAAACTTCAAAGAATACATGCAGGCTCCTGGACTGCAGTGATCCATGGTCAGTCAATTTATGAACTAAATATATACCTACCCTAACAACACTTGATAATGTGTTACTCAGTAACGCAAAATGAAAAAGAGTAACGCAGGGCAAGATTGGAAGTTGAAGCATAAACATGGGAGTCAGGTGTTAATCATAATCCATAATCATAATCCTTTATTCACCATTAAGCTTGCAAGAAGCAATAGGTTTCTTCAGTTATAAAAAGTATTTACAATGGATTTACAAGTACAGAAGGTTTACAAATTAATGCATATAAAATTCTAGGTGAAATCAGATTATTTGCATGGCTTAAGCTGGTAATTATCGTAAGTTAACTTTACTATAGTAATAATAAAATTAAACAATTAGGTACCTACTACTATAATTTACAATAGTTTTACATAAATTCACTGGCATGTATGTTATATTCTAAGTATTCTTGTAGTATAAAATGCTTTTTGTTTAAACCAGTTTTTTAATACTATAACAAATCTGTTTTGTGGCAGTTCTTTTATTTCCAAGGAAGCTTATTGAATAATTTTAACTGTTGATAACAGTGGCTATTTATGGTCTTGCTCAATCGGTTGTGAGGTGTATCTAAATTATGTTTGCATCGAGTGTCGTAACTGTGTACTGAGGAACGATTTATAAATAAGATTTGATTTTCTTTAATGTCTATGATATTGGTGTACATATACATTGACGGTAAAGTCATTATCTTAAGGTCTATAAAGCTAGGCTTACATGTATCCTGTTTATTCTCGAAGTGGTAACTCGAGAACTATACATTGCAGAAAAATGGTCTCTGTACAGGCTGCCTCAAATATTCTTGCTGTATATGCCAAATCATATCGGAATGTCAAAATTCTAGTAGAGATTTTGGGCGCATGAAAAAGAGAAATCTTTGTTGTTCATGCTAGTGCTGTGTATTCCAAACTAGGCAACACTGCACGCCTATGATAGGACAGTCGCACCGCCTAGCACTGCCTCATATGCATTCTAATACCATATGTCTTATAACATTCTCTTAAAGCATGCTCCTGCAGTATAGTAATTTTATTTTAGTAATAGTAATTTATTTCCTTTTACATCAACAAATGGAAATACAAAATCAAGATTACAATTATAAAATCCATACTGAAAAATGCCATATAATTCGGTCCCCATACACCTAACCCTGGGTTTTTGTGTATTGGAGGCCCTCTGCTCCTTTTTACACTTTTTTTCATTTCACCTATCCCACTCTACATTTTTCTCTTAATTGTTCTTAGCCGTCTCTCTTTAACTTTCCCTAAATAATTCCCTATATTTCTCCTGTTCTTTTCTCCTTTTACTGACAACATTTTTCTAATTACTACTTCACCCCCCAAATTGTCCCATTTACATAGCCAAGCCTGCTCTCTCCATATCTTTGTTTGACTACAATTTAATATACAATGGAAATCTGCATTCTCTTCTACACACAATGGACATTTATCTAGCTCCCTCTCTTGACCTATACCTTTCAAGTTTCTCACTCCTGTTCTCGCCCAAGCAAAACCTTCTCGCCCTAACTTACTACATATATCTATATATCCTTCCCTCCCCCATGTTGTTTTTATTTCTCTATATAATCTCAGTGAGCTTTTGTCACTTGTATTGGCAAAAATGTGTTGTCTGTCAATATCTTCTAATCTTAGCTTAACTTCTTTCCAGAAGCCTCTATACCCATGCTCTGCATTTATCCAAGAATGACCCATACCTATCTGCTTCAACAAGTCATACATTTTATGTGCCCAAGACCCACCCCAGTTACTTCTCTTTTGAATATGAAAACATTCTTTAATAATATTGCCATCTTCCAAGTTAGTGATTCTGTATAAGTATTTCATTGCCCTTGACAAGATTTTAATTTTAGTAGAATGCCTGCCTAGTTCTAATTGTGCTGCCCCATTAGGTGATGCTATTGGTAATCCCAATATGTATTTACAAAAGGATCTATGCACTCTATCAGTCTCTCTCCAAGCCTCATCTATTCCCCATACCTCTGATCCATGTAACATTCTATTTTCTACTACTGCCGTATAAATCCTCTCCAACCATTTGACATTTATATCTGGCAGTTTACTGTAGCATGATCTTATCACTCTCATGGCCATTTTACCTTTTGCCACAGACATCTTTTGTTGTTCCTTCCAGCTGCCATCTGAACTCAACCTTGTACCCAAATAATCAAATCTCCGTACTACCTCTATTTCTCTTCTATTAACCTCCCATTTCTCATCCTTATGCAACCTGTATCCTTTTTTGAAGACCATAATCTTTGTTTTGTTTTCATTCACTTTCAAACCCCATTTATTGCAATAAGAATTGGCTGCCTCGATTGCTCTTCTCAGCCCTCCACTTGATATGGACCCAACTACTAGGTCATCTGCAAACAGTAGCCCCGGTATTTCTTTATTATTAATAACTGGTGAATGTACCCTACAACTTGATATCTCCTCTAAAATTCCATCGATATAAAGATTAAATAATACTGGACTAAGTTTACATCCCTGCCGTACTCCTGCCTTACTCGATATAGATTTAGTTACTTTGTTGCCTGGTAGTTTTATACACATCTCATTCTCTTGGTATATCATTTTAATTACTTCTATAAATGTCTGACTTATCCCCTTACTGCTTAATTTTATCCACAATGCATCTCTATTGATAGAATCAAATGCCTTTTCTAGATCAATAAATATCATATATACCCTTCCCCTTTTATTGCTCAGATATTTGTGTACAATTGTTTTAATAATAAAGATGTTGTCCGATGTTCTCCTGCCCGGTCTAAAACCTGCTTGGAACTCCGATAGTTTATTCTCATTCTCAACCCAATTTTGCAACCTATTTGCTAGAATTCCAGTGAAAATCTTCCCTAGAATAGACAATAAACTAATCCCTCTGTAGTTAGCTGGGTTACTTTTATCTCCCTTTCCCTTGTAAATTGGCAATACCATGCTTGTCCTCCATTTCCTAGGAATTTTCTTTTCTTCCATTATTTTATTGAATAACTTTATCACTATTTTCCTCCTAGTTTCATCGAGTGCCCAAGCCTTCCAAAATTCTCCTGGTATACCATCAATACCACTAGCTTTGTTAGCTTTTAACCTCCTTATTTGTTCACAAAATTCAGCATCCGAGATTCCTGCAGTATATGTGTATTAACATTAGAAACATCTATTGTTTTAAAAACAATTGTGCAGTTTTGTTATGAATTCAATTCCAACTATTAATATATTTACCTGTTTCACTATTTCAAAATCCTTTTAAGCAAATTAATAGAGATTTTTTCCATTTAAAAAGGTGTTCACAGTCTTCTAATGAACATTAAAGTTTCAAAATACATAACTATTTGTATTTATGGTACAGGTTAGCTGAACGGCAGACAGAGCTAAGCAATACTGTTGACAGATCTCCTCCAAAGAAATATTTAGAAGCAATGGAAGCTCTCATGAAATGGGTGCACAATGTTGAAGGTGTATTGCTTTCAGAACATGCAGTAGTGGCTGATATTGCTGTCATGGAGGATCAGTTACAGAAATTCAAAGTAAGTTCATAACTAATTTAGTGTGTAGTAGATGTGAAATTAAGCTGTTTAGAAGATTAGCAAATATCTTATAATTTTTATTGTCTATGTTCATAAAATACAAGGTGTAAAACATAGAAACTTAGTAGTCCGTTCTTCCCAGTTTATTAATTAAAGGGTGCAGATATACATTAGAGGCCCAAAATAATGTGGTTGTTGGGGGACAGCCTTTACCCCCTCATTTTAACCTCACTGTGGTATATAGAGATGAACACTAGAAGGGACAAAAAATCAATCCCACACAGTTTTTGGAGGGAAATATGCATGTAATAATAAATTACAGTACAATATTAAATTCTTGTATATAAGGCAAACATTTTGCAGTACTTTTAAAATTACTTACCGGTTATGATGGGAGATGTATTCTAGCCCATAACCGATCTTGATTTACATTCCACTGTACATATTTTATTCCAATCTAATTTTTCCTTGTTAAGGAAGAAAAGGGGGGGGGGGGGAAGGAAGTAAGTTTTACTTGATGCGCTACATTTTTTCTCTGTGTAGTGTTTGATTGCAGCAAGATGGGGGAGAATCCTAGTTCTATCATTAATCTGTTTAAGGTTGACTTACTGTGTTGAATGTAAATGCTTTGTTTTAAAATAATAAGTAATTTAGCTACTGTAGGAGCAACTTTTTCCTGAGCATAAACATTTTGAGTCCTTGATGTGTGTTTGGAGGAATTTAGTAACAGTGACGTCAAAATTAATATAAAAATTATTTGTGGTTGGTTTATTGACACTCGTCACTTACTTTTTCATATATTTATGAGAGACTAGTTTCAAAGGCCCTGGCCTCCATTTTCAATCTCTTCCCAACTGGCAAATGTTGTTATCTGCTCTTTCTGGTGGTGGAACTATGAACTTTTTTGTCAAATTATCTGCTGGCGGGATTTCAAAATTTAAAAACCAGAGTCAAAGAACACTTTAGAAACATCAGATTGAAACAAGAAGACAAGTCAGCAGTAGCATTTCATTTTTGGAATGAAAACCATGACATTGATCCAAATCCAAAATTATTAAAAGAAATTTAAAAACCAGAGTCAAAGAACACTTTAGAAACATCAGATTGAAACAAGAAGACAAGTCAGCAGTAGCATTTCATTTTTGGAATGAAAACCATGACATTGATCCAAATCCAAAATTATTAAAAGCAGTGATAAACCAAAATAGATTGACAACATGGGAGAACATATTCATCTGGAAAAATAAGGATCGCGTAATGAACTTTGAAATCCCGCCAGCAGATAATTTGACAAAAAAGTTCATAGTTCCACCACCAGAGAGAGCAGATAACAACATTTGCCAGTTGGGAAGAGATTGAAAATGGAGGCCAGGGCCTTTGAAACTAGTCTCTCATAAATATATGAAAAAGTAAGTGACGAGTGTCAATAAACCAACCACAAATAATTTTTATATTAATTTTGAGTCCTTCTAGATAACTTTGACAAATGTGTCATTAGAGCTATAACTAGTTTCAGAACGCTGTGCTTTTTACTTGGAGTTCTAAAGATGTGTTCTGATTTACATTTTGTTTCCGTTATTTAACAATTCTTTTCACAGTTTCCTCTGATACTTTCATGTTATGCACTTCAGCTTTTCGATTCTCTTTGGAAAAAAATATCTCATGTAACCAATTCTTTGCTTTTTGCTTGTTTCTCCATGTATGCTCAGAAATTTGAAACAGTTTATCGACTCTGACTGTGTATGGTTTTGGATCCTAATTTACAAAGTACACTGATAGCATAATTAATTTATGCAATGATCAGTGTGTGGGGGGGGAAAAAAAGAAAAAAAACTGAATCTGCAAGGACTGTGCCTCATCTGAAGATGACATCACTGCCTTCGCCATTCCCTCCCCATCTGCAGAGCATGATTTTATTCACCAGTATTATACACATCGTTTACTTTCCTGGAATGCAGCAGTCAGTGTCAACAAATACAGGTGATGCTGAAAATTATACTGCAGAACCTGTGTTTGCAGAATATTTTTATCACAACTTATCAAATAAAATAAAATAATCAACAGCAATACTGTTTAATGGGGACATACTTTTAAATGTGTTAAATCCAAATTCCTGGTATTTCAGACTGCGCTATTTCAGGCTTCTGTGTGATCTGACATCAAGAAATTTAATGTAAGTCATACATGTTCCTCTACCTGCTACAATTTACTTTCTTATTTATTCTGCAAATTATTTGTAAAAATAATAAAAATGCTTTTAAAATAAAAGTGAATTGACAAGGTAGTGACACATGCTTCACTCACCTGTAAAGTAAAATGCTTTTACTTCTTGTTATTCATGATAAATATATTCTGCACTGAATTTAATACACATTTTGTTATCGCAGAGTTGAATGCTGTGGCAGCCAGCCCAAGCCACACACTTCACACCTAATGCTCTCTGCTGGTTAAACTGGTATAGGTTTGGCCCTACTGTACTTGCAAGCAGTACTTACAAGAGGTCTGGTATAGGTTTGGCCCTACTATATTTACAGAAGATTCAGGTTACGGGAATGGCAGACAATGAACTGACTCACAGTGGTCCCATTAAAAAATTCAAGCTTTAATTCAGTACTGTAAAATCTTACTTATAACAGAATATTTAACAATATTAAATAGAAAAGAGCACCACAATAATTAACCAAAGTTACTCTATCATATAAATAATTTTCATGAAACATCAAAAATGAAGTATGAAAGTAACAAGGGTCCCAGAAAACATTTAAATTAACAGTGATGCAAGCTAGTAAATACACAAAAGAATTTACCCAAGCAAAATAACTGAGCAGAATAATAACTTGATTAACACTTAAAAATCCTTGAATACATATGACATTAGGGTAAGCCAACAGTTAAATTTTGTTCCCCATATAACCATGCAAAATATCAAACTAGCTAGCAGTCATGCCTATAAACACAGAAACTTGAAAAAGGAAAAAAAACAATAACTTCTGATCCCGGATTTACATGAAGTCAAAAGGCGTAACAGGAGCACTTACCCAAGTACATTAAACAGCCCATACCAAACACTGACTAACCTCACGATTTGATTCAACATTCCAAGGAAGGCCTTGGAGATCATAGCGTTCAAAGGAAGCAGTGATGGAAGTCCAAACCAATTCCTGGGAAAATAGCGCTTCAAAGCGAGGACAAGAAAACATAAGTGCCGAGGAAAACAACAAAACGGCATGCTCAAAAAAGAGCCCTATATTTGTACACTGGTTTTGATATTTTGAGTTGTTTGTTTAGCCTGATGAGAAACAAAAGAATGAGCATGCATTTCCAAACTGCTTAGCATGAAATATTACAAAATTGGACTGGCAATTGGAAGTTTCTTGTAAATGCCTAGAGCTACAAAATAGTGATTTAATATTTTTAGGTTTTATAGCTACACAAAATTAACTCAAAATGAACAGGTTATTTCAGAGACTATTGACAGGAAAGTGAAGATAATTATTTTATTCAAGTAAATTTCTGAAATGTATGATAGTTTAATAAAATCATTGGCTCAATTTAGCGAGAACATGAAGTAATAATTGTTCCAATTATTGTCTGTAAACATAATCCCATTATGCATGTTTGGAGGAATTTAGCTTGTGACATCCAGATTAATTGAAAAAACTATATGTAGCCATTATTAAATTTTAGATGAGTCGCATTTTTTACACATCTGCTTCACTTTCGTACCTATTTTGAGGACATGTTTCGCAAATCTTCGTTTGCATCTACGGCTCTTGTGCGACTGACGCTAGATCCAGCGGTGTGGGTAATTCTGGGGTTGTTGCTGCCATCTGTTGATTTAGTGATGAACTGAAATGTGGGATTCTCTTCTAGCGGGATTTCAAAGTTCATTAGTTGGTTTTTATGTTTTTCTATGTATATCCTCTCCCATATGACGAGTTCACTATGTTTTTGTACGCATTTTAGTAATTCTGTGCTATCTTCAATTTCATGATTTTCAGACCAGAAATGAGCTGCTATTGCGGACTTATCATTATTTTTGTATCTTAAGTCCCTGAAGTGTTCTTTCTTTCTAGTGCCTATGTTTCCTTTTGTCCTCCCTATGTCAATTTTTTCACAGTCTTTACACTTAATTTTGTAAATGCCTGACTTTTCCTCTGGTTTTATCTTATCAGTATCATTACTGTGAAGTAGGTTTTTAATGTTGTAATTGTTCTTTGGTGCCAATGTTATATTGTATTTCTTGAATATTTTTTGGAGTAAGTAAATTTAGCAAATCTAGTTTCTTGTTTTATTGGTGTGAGAGCTGTGATCTGTTTTAATTTCTTTTGAAGTTTGAATAATTTTAGTTTTTTATCTACAAGGTTTTTTCCATATCCATTTTTAATTGCAGTTTTTAAGATTTGATGGTATTCGTTTTGATATTCTTGCTGGCTGAGAGGTAGATTTACTAATCTGTGTGTCAGACTGTTGATGGTTGCATGTTTGTGTGGAATTGGGTTGAAACTATTTGCTTTGATGTAATTATCTGTGTGTGTTGCTTTTCTATGAATGCCAAATTCTAGTTTTTCATTGCCTTTTTTGATTTTAAGGTCTAAAAAAGGTAGAGTACAGTCCTCTTCAGTTTCTACTGTGAATTGTATGCTGGGTTCTTGCAGGTTGAGTAGTTTCAAAGTATCATCTATTAGTTTGTAGGGCACTATTGCAAAGATGTCGTCTACGTATCTGTACCATGTTTTAAACATATGAGGGAAGGCTTTAGTAATATGTGTTTCGAAAAAGCTCATGTATAGATTGGCCAAAAATGGTGATAGCGGGCTTCCCATAGCTAGTCCTGAAATTTGTTTATAATATTTTCCATCGAAGACAAAATAATTTTGATGTATACATAATTCAGTCATTGCCAAATATTCTTCTATTGCATTGGCATCCAGGTTTATAGAATTTAGCCATTTTTTCAGTTGAATCAAAAGTTTGTCTAATGGAATGCTAGGGAAGAGGGAGCGGACATCAAAGGATACTAAAGTGTCATGAGGTTTTAGTTTAAGATTTTGAATTTTTTCTACCAGGTCTAAAGAGCTTTTTATACTCAGAGTATGGAATTGTGGAAAGGACTGAAATTTTTTGGTTAGCCATTTTGCCAGAAGGTAAGTAGGAGTGTTTATATTATTTACAATGGGTCTCATGGGTATGTTGGGTTTGTGTATTTTAGGCAAACCATATATTCTTGCAAGGGTAGGGTTGTCTGGTTTGATAGTTTTTTGTTCTGTAGTTGTTAAAATTTTACTATTAATGATGGTTTTTTGTACATCTTTTATGCATCGGTTGAGTGGATTAGAATCTATTTCCTGGAATTCTTTTTGTTGTAGTAACTCTAACATTTTTTCTTTGTATGTAGCTGTATCTAAGATTACTATTTTGTTCCCTTTATCAGCCCTTGAGAAGATTACATCCTTTTTCCTTAAAGATTTAATCATCTGAATTTGTTTCAAATGTTTTATTGGCTTTTTATTTATTAAGTTTTCCAATATAGGAGCTGATTTTTTCCTAATTATATATTTGTCCATGGTTTCCAAGCCTTCTACTGCTAATTCTATGTCTGCAATGAATTCATCCGGGTTGCTGGAGTATGTTATACATGTTTTTAGGCCTTGGTTAAGTACATCTATTTCTTCATTGTTAAAATTTTGCTTTGAGAGATTAATTACATTGTCTAGGGATGTGTTCTTTGCTGAAATTTTGTTATGTTTTGGTTGCCAATGATTATGATTACGTTTTAGTTTCTTATTTTGACGATAAACTTTCTCTTTGACTTTATAATTTATATGTTCAAATGATTTGGCTTCTAAGTGGTCCCATGCTGTGTTTCCTAGTAATTTTACAAGTTTCAGATGTAGGTTGTACAAAGAAAGGTCTATATTAGTTATTTTTCGCTTCACTGTGGTGTTCCAATACACTTAAATCTCGATATAGACTATAAATATTTTCTTTTAATAATCTCATTTCTATGGAATACATGTTACAGAAGTTGTAGCTGCCTTACGCAGCAGTGTATGGAAACATTCTTAATTAAAGCTTTGTAAATTAGGTTGAGTTGATTTTTGAAATTTGTCAATAACCTATAGCTTTCATTCATGTTGAATAGGAAGTGTCCAAGATTTGTCTAGATTTCTCAAATTTGCAAATTACTACATGAGTTTAAACTGTGAGTAAAGTAAGGGTAGCTTGTAAAAGCCTTGATACAAGTTGAACTTTCTGTATACATAACCCAGTTTGCGTGATTCACATTTTCCTGTAAATATTTGTAGGTCCCGGAAGAAATGTAATTTGTATGTAGTAGTTAATGCTCAGGTATTTTACCTTCTTACTTCCCAATATTTTGAGGTCAAGTCTGTATAGTTTTTAAGTTGTTCCAGATAAATAGATGATCCATATGCATTTTCTCTTCCTTGTTGCATAACAATTTGGGGATGATGACAATCCAATTTTATGTAGGTGTTTGCTGAGAGAGTCATGTCTGAACATGGCAACAGCTGTTTTTCAAGGTAGTTGAGGAATTAGTTTTAAGTTTTTTAAGAACATTTCTCTTTTGGAATTCAATTAATTTATGGTTAATTTAGTTTTGTATTCATTATTAATTTTCTTCTGATTCCAGTAGCACTTTTGATTGTATCTTACTTGGAATTTTGGTTCCCTTTTTTGTTAGATTGTCTGCCTTCTCATTGTTACTCAATCCTAATTTCTATGTGAGGAGAAGTACTCAAAAAGAATTGGACTATGTTACCTAGGGAAATTTTAGTTAAAAAGTTCGTGAGCGTTAAATCAATAAGCAATGTATTGGAAAGAGGAAATTTCTTAGGTTTAGTGAGAAATAAATGGTTAAGAAATATTAGAAATAAGGATAGTCAGGATAATGTAGATTGAGGACCAAATGTAGTAAATAGGGCTCTATAGCTTAAAAACCATCATGTTAGTCTATTGGCTCAAGGAAATTCAGCAATAAAGAGTTGTAATTTGATATGTAACTTGAGGTATGTAGGGGTGTATATATAAGATAAACATTAATAAATTGTAACTATATAAGAATATGTATTTATAATGGCATTGAAGTTTAATAAATTTATATTCATTCATATAATTTCTACAGAGGGAGCTTTGAATACATGGTGGCCATAGTTTTACGGGTTTGTAAGCATGTAGTTTTTTTTAGGTCCTCTGATATGAACATACAAATTTTCTCTAAACAGAGTAGAAAGTAATTAAAATTATATTATGAGTTGACTGAGACAAGGTATGCAAAGTACAGAAGGTCTCGGTCAACCCATAATATAATTTTAATTATTACATTACTTCTCAGTGTTAATTCCAATTTAACTTTTCAAATTAATTAAGAGCAGAAAGTGTTGAATATAGGGATTGAAAATAGGGAAATGGACGTTGTTGAGTAGCCTTGTTATAATCATCTATTTCTGAGTTGATGTGACTGAAGTTATTTTGTTCTTAGGCGTGATCAGAGGAATTTAGTAACATTGATGTCAAAATTAATTGAAAATACAGACTACAAATAGTTTTTTTGAATTTTTTTTCTGTTAGATTATGTTTTGTCAATATCAGCAATTCGTTTATAGAATTGCAACATAGTGGAAAAATTTGAAGATCTTTAAAAATATGTCTACAAGAAGACCTCTGTCTTTTTTCTGTGATAGTTACCTAAATATTTTGTTTAATTTTCATTTTGAAGAGTTTTGTCAGAAAATATGTTAAAATTTTTGGTGCCAGATATTTTCAAAGGATGAACATAAAAGAGCATTATTACAGTTTCTTCTATATTGAACTTTAGTTTGTTGTTTTCAAAATGTTTTATGTTCAAAATAAGTTATTTTGTTTATTAAAAAGTGCTTTTAAAAGATAAAATAATTGTAAAAATTGGTTGAGTGATTTCAGAGATTAGTCCCCCTCTTCCCATACACACAGACATAATAAGAGTATGGATAAAAAGGAAAATGCTGAAATTGCTACCTATCTTTGTTCTTTAGGAGTTACAAAAGACAATAGAAGAACAGAATAGCAGTTTCCATTATGTGAATACTACTGGACAGGAATTAATTCTCAGGGCTGGTTCAGAAGCACACAGTCAGAGGCTAAGAGATGAACTACAAGACCTGAATACAAGATGGTGTGATATTCCAATCATCCTAGATGAAAGACAAAATAAATTACAGAAAGGTAAACATCAGAAACTATCTCCTTGGAGTTTCCTGTTCATTTGTTTTCATTGTCACTCGTTTAATGTAATCATAATGACATGGTTGTGTAATCCTTGTCCCAACTAAGGTTATGTCTTTCACTAGAATGAAGTGAAAGTCCTGAAGATATAGAAAAGTAACATTAGCAATCAATTTTCAGATATACAGCTGCTTCGCCAGTTTCGTGATGAAATGGATGGTTTGAATTCCTGGCTGCAAGAGGTTGAAGCATTTTTGCAAGCTGAGGAAGATTTGCCTATTGGTGATATAGAAACATTGGAAGCTCAACTTGAACAATCAAATGTAAATGCTCCTTTTTATTGTAAAAGTGTTACTAGCTCCTTTTGAAGTCTTGAAGACCAAGACAAAGAAAAATTAATATCCTCAACATATCAGGCTTTAAGTATAAATCTTGACAATTAATGTGGTACTTATTATTTGTTTCTTCTACCATGCACACTATGCTCTGGTGACATCTTGAAATAGTATAAACAATTTTTAGAACTGTTTGACAGAGGAGTGTTCCCTATAAATTAAGATTACTGCATCTAAGAGCATAATGTACATGTTGCATTCATTACATAATTTGTGCTAATGTTTTACTTCTTACTACTTGTTTAGGCTCTCCAAGATGATGTTCAGACATTACAACCTAATGTGGGCAACATTCAAAGCACCTTACAAATACTTCTAGAAAATGCAGAACCAGTCTTCGGTACAGAGTTGAAATCACAAGTTGATGTTCTTCTAGGGAAATGGAAAAAGGTTGTAGACAGTGCAAAAAAGCAGAATATAAGACTGAAGGAAGCCCTTTTGAAGAGCAAGAAAGTAAGACATTACTTTAAAAGAGATATGTAGGAATAAGTAATAAGTATGTATAAATTAACGCTCACATTACTAGGCACATTCATTGTACCCATCTCTCTGATTAGAAGTACTTTAAAAAAATTATTACTCTGAATATACATTTACAATTTTACTTTATGATGTAACACTTGAAAGTTAAGTCTTCTCACTGAAAATGAAACAAAAAATGCATATAGCACATAAACATTTTGGTAATAAACATAAACTATCACATCAAAATATAATTTCAAACCTCTGCTATTGATCAAAACATTCCTAAGAAATTGTCGTTGTGGGTCATGCTATTTCCATCGCTACAATCACTGCATTCAAAATCTGCTGAATGATTAGTTATTTGAGCTAATTCCTCTTTGTGTACATTTCTTTACACCATTTTTATTGACTAGTACTCTTAACAAACACTAGTCATATATACTCCTCTATTCAATACAAGTGGCACTGAAACTCAACACAGCATTCTTTAATTTATATAACATTTGTAATTTTTTTATGTGTCACTTTTTAATTTTGAGGGACTAATTTTGGGAACTGTTGTTTCTATTTAAGTTTACGTCCTGCAACGTTAAGTCATATTGGACAATGAATGGAATCCGTGAAATGATGCTCAAATGAGTAACTCACCCTGACTGGCCGAGATTCGAACTCGGGACCTGTTGAACGTGAGGCAAACACGCTACCATCTATGCTACCGAGGCGGGCTCATTTTGTTTAATCATTTTGGATTTGGATCGGTTATGGTTTTCCTCCAAAAGTGAAATGCTACGACTCACTTATCTTCCTACTCAGTTTGACATTTCTAAAATGTACTTTGCTCTGGTTTTTAGGTTTCTTTTGGTTTGTCCTACTAAGAACTTCAAAATCCTTCTATCGAGATTCAACTGTAAAATCCTTGTAATTAATTAATTAATTAATTAGTTAATTAATTTAGTATATTCTGAATCTGTTGATTGATGGGATTTCATCTTTTTCATCTCGGTAGTTTTATATTTGATTTTAACAGTTTCATTAATGAATATTTACTTATTTATTGGTATCAAGATCGTGTATCGTTCTGTATATAGCTTTTTGAATTTGCTAAATGTTTTTGGGTGATACCTAAATCCCCTGAATGTGCTCTTACTGTCAATCACCATAGAATTGCTCCATGTATAGGATTGAAGTTTTGTAATTAAGAATTTGAAGAGCATTTTCAATACATTTTCAATGAGTTGCGCTTAATACAAAATTAAGGTTAATTTATATAAGAAGTCTTTTAAAAAAGGTATGATTTTAGAATTATAACATATGCCAAATATTCATGCCATATTATTTCTGCTAGAAAAAAAGAACTTGAAATTTTATGCTGTATGTGCACTAATTTCATTGATATTGCTGTAATCAGGGTATATGTAACCATTCCTTAACCATGTAATATGTATTTATGCAATTTCGTTCAGTTATAGAACCAGAAATTTTGCTTCTCTGAAGTTCTGCTGTCATAATACTATTACTTCATGACTAATGCTGCTTCTTCTTCATCTTCTTCTGCTTCTCCTGCTTCTCCTTCTCCTTCCTCTTCTTCTTTACTAGCTTATATGCTTTTATCCTTAAAATATAATTGTTTTAGGATATAAATACTTAAAGGCATTAGTTAAATTAAATGGTAGTTTATACTCTTCTGCAATTATTCTCCACCACTTTCCACATTGTACTCTTATCATATGCCTTAATATAATCTAAAAGCAGGGGACAACTTTCTAAATTATAATCATTTCTTTTCTCTATAAATTGTTTAATGGTAAAAATGGCATTAATACATGACCTGCTCTTTCGTAAGTGTTGTTTAGTGTCATTAATCGACTCCCTTTAAATTTAATTTATCATAACAACACTGTTTTCAACACTTCCAAGAAAGGAATTGCATTCTTGAATTGTTGTTGAATATACCTGTATTCTCTTTATCACCCTTAGTTGGACCAACAATGTCACCTCCCAGTTCTTATTTTTAGGGTTACTATTCCTTCACTCACCCATGAGTATGACAGGATTCTATTTCTTAATTTATTATTTTACCTTTCCTTTTTGTTTCTGTAACAAGTGTAATATCTATTTTATTATCTTCCAATTGTTTCACCTACTTCTATTTTTGTCCCTATTCGTTCAACATTCCATGTGGCAATTGTCATGTAATCCAAATTCTTTGTCAATGTATGTTGGCTAAGGTTATCAGCATTATCTGTCTGCTTGTGTTAGCTTTCTGAGTAATTTTAATTTCCTGTGAAGGAGTTACCATCCACTTACACAGCAGATTTTCTGTTAGGGTTTCTTCCCTTAGGTAAATTACCTTCTGTGGCTTTGAAGTCGTACCCACTCCCCACATATCCTATGTCTAGGCCAAACTTATCAGAGCTTTGGCAACTCGTAGCCTTTGGCATTCCCATATTTTTAGGTACACAAAGCCACAGCTCCCTATGCTGATTTTGGTTCATCCCAGGTATTTCATGTCCCTGGTACTACCTATATCTAGGAGGCATTCCCCTATCCCCCAATGGGGAGGTGCCCGATGGGGAATCAGCAGCTTCACATGGGCATGACTAATGCATAATATTTATACATAGAAATTTAGAAAATACTTGGAAAACAACACATTATTGTGCACTTTTTGTTTTTCAATACTTGTGCCTAAAGGTATTACAAGATGTGGAAGAATTCACAACGTGGCTCTGCAAATTGGAAGCTGAAGTGCCATCTGGTGCCAGTGTTAATTCTTCAGCTGAGCTGTTTCAATTGAAGGGAAAATATCAACTCTTAAAAGACAAAGTGGACAAAAGAACAGAAGAATTTAGAAATTTAAATGAAATGGGTAAGTAGTTTAAAAAGTAAGTGTGATTTGTTTTATAAAGACAGTTACTGCTTAAATAAAATGTAGTGCATTGGAACACATATTTTTAATGCAACATATTTACTAGTACCTCACTTAAATACTATTAACTAAGATTACAAATCCTCTTGTTCTAACCTAACAATTCAAATAGATAATCTTTGAAAGTATAAACTTGAAAGAAGCGTAGGGACAGTGAAGCACAAATTAATACAAAATTGAATCGAGAATGTGTCAATATATTCTCGATTCAATTTTGTATTAGATAATCTTTGGTTTTCTTGATATTTAGTAAATTTTAATATTATGCTTGGTTGGAGGAATTGAGTAACATTGATGTCAAAATTAATTAAATGAGCTATTTTTAGTCTGTTTTTAACACTTCGTCACTTACATTTTTATATTATTGAAGGGCTATTTCGGAAACCATTGTTCCAAAACAAACTGACAATTTAGAAGAAAATATTAATATGGAAAAATAAGGACTGAGTAATGAACTTTGCTATCTCACCAGTTGATAATTTGATAAAGAAGTTCATAGTTTCACCACCAGAGAGAAGAGAGTAGATGGACAATAACAGACTGTAATCAGACCTTTGAGGTTGAAAATGGATGCAACGGCTTCCAAAGCTAGTCCCTTGATAATATAAAAAAGTAGTGGTGAAGTGTTAAAAACTGATTACAAATAGATTTTACAATTAAGTTTTAACACCTATACATGTCACAATATTTGTTATTCATTTACTTATGTAAAGCCCTTATGTATTTCACAGGTAATGATCTTTTACTTAGTACCGAAGGAAATTCCATTCAAGATATAGCACGAAAATTCACACAGCTAAATGCTAAATGGAGTGATGTGACTGATGGCATATATGACAAATTTAAAGTATTAAAAGAAGCTTCTCATCAGTATGGGGAATTTAGAGGTAATTTTAAAAAATCAGATACTGAACTTTTTATGTAATTTGTATGTATTTGTCATATATTCTGGTAAAATATTCAAATGTACCAAGAGTATGTAATATTGTTATAAGTAGCATGTCTTATAAGTTGCAAGGAATTAGTAGAATGAATGTTATTGTTGCACTCTTTTTGTTCAACATTGATTCTGATCTGACACTGAAGTTCCTGTTTTCTAATTCATTTCAGCTTTAGTAGCCCAAGAAATGGACTGGTTGGACAAACTTGAAAAACGTTTGAGAAAATCACCCAAGTCTGCTGCAGATGCAGAAGAAATTTCAGAGGAACTTGATGTAGGTTATAAATATTAATTTTCTAACACAGCAACATTTGCTTAGCATATTATATGATTTTTATTAAAAATAAATATATTATTTTCAGTGCTTGTAATTCCCTGATCGGTATTTCAGAAATTTGGATAAAATAAGTTACTTTATTATACTTGTAACATCACCTAATTTCTTCTCCTGAGCAGATAAACAAAAGCATTCTTTGTTGATTAGAAATGTTTAATTGAACTGTTTCCTCCTAACTAAAACATATATTCACTCACTGTTATACTTAAATTACAGTGCTTCCAATTGTCATTGCTTCACTTTATAATACAAGAAACTATAAACTTTTCCAAGTATTTGCTTATTTGTACATTTATTGTAGAAAGCTCTTCAAAGAAGAAACAAATTTCAATAAATTCAACAAAAGAATAAAAATTGGGAAATCTAGAGAAAGCAGAATTTTCAGGAAAATATATGAAGTTACAGGTAAATATTTAATTGAAGGAAGCTTGAGTCAGTGAACTCTGGAACACATTAGAACTATGAGTTGATCTAGTGACACAATTACTTCATGTACTTGTTTAAAACATGAACTGTTTCAAAGGCTTTCACTTTCATCTTTACTTACCTTCTATTGTTAAATGCTCATATCATTAGCAGTTCTTTTGAGTTTTCCAACACAACATTTGTATAAATGCTTACAGTTAGTTTGCTAGATATTATGTAGCAACTTTTGTCTTAGAGGGCTAGGTGAAGTAGAACCATTTGCATGAACTTATACCGGTAATCCTTCAAAAGTATCGAAAACTTTACATTTTTCCTCTCAAAAAAGTGAAATAATTTTTGAATATAAGTTAATTTATTGCCATTTAATTGCATACAAGTTATATGGAAATTGCCAAAATACGTGCAAAGTGTATACAGAAGAGTAATTTCCATAACAGTTACAGCAATAAAAGTACATTAATCATATAGTTATACTATATGATTTTACGTTTTTTGTAACAGTAACAAAAGATGTGCTAATAACAAATATTCTATTCATTTAACTCTACTATTTTGATACCATTTCTTCTTTGATGGATGAATTTTCATAAGTGTAAACCCCTTGGTCTGGGTGGCTCAGTTGGTTAGGCACTGGTCTACTGATCCCAAGTTTGCAGGTTCAAACACCGACATATATATTGGTAAAGCATGAGAGATACTCTTAGTAGACAAAAATGTAGATCTTGTTATAGCACAAAATTTGTCAAATAAAATGAATAAATTAATTAAAATATAAAATAATACAGTAAAGTAAATAAAAGTAAATAAAAATCAAGTTAAGATATATTAGGCGCAAAACAGTAGGTATGTTGTGCAAGTAATCAGTAGTTTCAGAATGTGAAACAGTGGCGCAAGGTCATTCTTTCCCAAGTTGCATTTGATGATACTGATTATAATGGTGTTGGAGAAGTAGGCCTAAATAATGGGTGTTCTGGTGTGGTCTATAAATTACATGATTTCTATCATCGGAAAATATTTCCATAATTAGTGCATATATTCAGTTGATGAATTTGTGGAAAAATAGGTGGAGGTGAAATGCATTGAAAGAAAATTTGTGGTATATGAAGTACAGTGTGTGTCAGTAGACTCATAGTGTAATTTTAATTATTACATTACTTCACAGAGTTAATTCCAATTTACCTTTTCAAATTGCTGTCTGAATTGTTAATTTTTTTCATACAATGCTTCAAGTGCTATTTTGTACTATTCTATAGCAGATGTTAAAATACAAAACTTTGATTTTAGATTATTTAATATAATATTATTTATATATTATTTATTATAATAATTTTAGGACCTGGAAAACTACATCCGTAACCATCCTGAGGCTAGACTTGCAAAAATCCAGGATATCGGCCGCCATCTTGTTGATGATGGTATTATGCCTCAAACAATTCAAGCTGATGTTGAAGCTATTACTCTTAGATGGAGTCACTTGAGCCAGCAGGTAGGTGCTACAAATGCTTGAAATTTCACTTCTGCACTTTTTTCATTGTGTTATTTCTATATAGTGATTTTTGCTTCCTTTTAAGGCTTGTATTTTTAGTTTAAGAGCAAAACATAAATATGCATTTGAATTTGAAACTTAAACTGTTTTCCAATTAAAATGTTAAAGAATTTTCATTTTCCTGACTCTCCTAAAGTAAAGATGGTATTGTTATCAAATAAAGATAATAAATCATTTATTCTGAAGCAGCATGAATCAGATCAATGCAAATTTTTATTATTAGAAGAAAAAGTAAAATCAACATATTAGAAGAGTTCTAGGAAAGGTAAATATAGCCATCTTATAAAATGCTTAATATGTGTGTGTGTGTGTGTATGCGTGCATGCATGCATGTGTGTGTGCGTGTGTGTGTGTGCGCGTGTGTGTGTACTTGTAATGCACAGAATTAACAGCAAAGTTATTATAGTAATTATGAAAGACTTCTAAATTCATTTTTAGGCTATGTTATCAAATCGTGCAATATGTTACTTCTTTGTGGAACAAGGTTACTAAATTGGGGATTTCTTTATTTTTGTTTACTCTTTTGCTGTGTCCTTTTCACTTTCTCTCTGACTTTCGTATACTATGCCTATCTTGGTGTTCCAGGATTTTATTTTATTTTATTTTTATGCTTGTGGATAAAAGATTAAAAGTGGTTGAGGGTGCTTGAATTGTATTATTTTCCAGCATCAGTTGGTTTTATTGTGTATAAATATAATGTATCATTAACCGAGTCAAGTGGATCTGCTGGATATAAATTATAGATAAATTATATATAACTGAAAGAATCCTCCTCCACTGATGTGGGAATAGGCTGAACAGCCTTAGTTCAAATTTTAGTTATAAGCTACTCTATAAGGCTTTCCCTCATCGCATAAGCCAAATGTTACTCAAAACTCAGTAGATCCAGGATCATTTGAGCATTATTTCGCACTTTATACAAGAGTTTTCTTCATTTCTCAACATAATCTCCAGAAAGGCTAATACATTTGTCATATCAGTGTTCTAATTTAGTTAAATCATCTCTGTAGTGCAATTTATCATGGTCCTCAAAATAGCTGTTTACTGCATCAATGACCTCATTGCTGTGAAATCTTCATACCCCAAGAAATTTTTTGAGGTTTGGGAAATGGTGGTAGTCACTGGGTGCTAGATCTGGTAAATAGGGTGGATGTTCAAGCAATTCAAACTTTAAGCACATTTTCCCCATTGCAATGACTGAACGGAATGATGGGCCAGAGCATTGTCATGAAGAAACAAGATTTTTCTCTTTGCCAAATGAGGTATTCTTCTTTTCACCTCATCACTCAAACGTTGAAGTAAGCTTGCATAGTAGTCAGCGGCGATACTTGTACCCTTTTCCAAGTAATCGATAAAAATAATACCTTGTGCATTGCAGGAAACACTCACCATAATTTTGTTTGCTGACAAAATTGACTTTGCCTTTTTTGGAATTGGTTCACCTAGCACAAGCCACTGTTCAGACTGTGATTTACTTTCTGGAGTGTAGTGATGTATCAAAGTTTCATCCATGGTAATAAGCAGTCTCAAAAATTCACTGGGATTTTTATGGTAGAGCTCCAAATTCTTAACAGAAACAGTTTTTCTTTGCAACTTTTGATCAAGTGCCAACAAACGCAGCACCCATCTTGCATAGTCCTTGTGAAAGACCAAAACATTACTGCTTACAACCTTACAACCTCTGCTATCTCAAACAGCTTTAATCTGTGGTCTTCCAGTACTAACTGATGAATTTTTTTCCATTATCTCTGGAGTTGTGACTTCCTCAGGACATCCAGAGTGAGGCTCATTATTAGTGCTCTTACATCCCACTTTAAATTCTGCAATTCACCTTTTAATCATTGTATATGAAGGGTCAAAGTCTTTCGATGTACTGTTCATTTCCTCCTTGATTTCTTTAGGTGTTAAGCCTTTGAAATGGAAGTATTCAAGCACTGCTTGTTTTTCCAAATCCTCAAATTTTGGGAAACCTCTACGGTTGTCTTGTTTATAATGCTGTCATTCAAAGATTAAACAAGCTAATTGACCTGTAACTATGGATACAAGGTAGTCTGGAGTTAAATTTATGATGCTATCGATCAAACTGGCCCAGTGGTACCATCTCTATGTGAGGCCTGGTAGTTATCAGCCAACCCTCATGTGTGTGTATATATAGGAAGGGAGAGGGAGGGGAAGAGGAAGCGGAAAGGAAAAGAATTTGTTTTTATGAGTATTTTCCTAGTTATGATACAAAGAGTTTAATGGAAATTATGAGCTTGGAAGCTCAGTATCAGGCTTCTATGTGGCAAAAATAGGATTCTATCCCTTCAGATGCCCAGTATTGCCAAATGCTGAAATTATTCCCTTTTTTAATAAATTTTGGGGAACAAAACAGAGTAGAAGATGATTTTATTTCAAAGAATTTGTTATAACCACTTGGAACTTGCACATATAGCAATAGTTACCATCTAATTTCGTAGCCTGGCTCTATAGTGTGGTGGTACATTGTGATTTGCTTTTTATTCTTGTTTGCATTCAGGTTTCTGATCTTTAAATATTTTAAATAAACGTGTGTCTACTATGCCGCTGGTTTATTTTTTTTAATTGTTTCCCTTGGCTAATCGAATCACAAATGAAGTCATGTTCATTAACATTAGGGCATTGGTATGCAGAATTCCACTTGACTCACTTTGGTACATAACTCATATAATCCTGCTAAAGCTTTTGTATATTAGTTGTCATGAATTTGAAGAACATTTGAATTAAATTTGTATATAGTTTTTAAGCATTAATACTACAGTAAAACCTCATTAACCTGGATCTCTTTAACCTGGACCAGTTTTGAAAAAAAAAAAAAATCATGTTGTTTAGTGTAGTAATGAAGACTTATTCTACAGTCAATAAGTTGCTGTTTTCAGTAGGTACATTACTCAAATTCTCTTGCCAGCAGGTGTGTTCATTACTCACTGCATCTGCTTGGGAACAGATAGGAAGATAAGCCTTGATAAAGTCATGGAAAAAGTTATGTCCTGGTCTATATCGAGATTTAACTGTATTGGAACACCACAGTGAAGCGAAATAATTATTAAATTTAGATGAGTCATATTTATTACACATCTGCTTCACTTTCGTACCTATTTTGAGTATTAACACATCTGCTTCACTTTCATACCTATTTTGAGTATTACACATCTGCTTCACTTTCGTACCTATTTTGAGATAGGTACGAAAGTGAAAAAGATGTGTAATAAATACGACTCATCTAAATTTAATAATTATGTCCTGGTGTGTGTGACTTACCAGGGAACAAGTTTGAATAAGAAAAAAAAAAAAAGGTGTGGAAGACTTTATAGACATTTTTAAAAATAATGATGGTTCTTCCGATGTTGAAGAAGACATTGACAATTGGTCTTAAATTTACAGTGACATAGATTATAAACCCAATACAGAGTAAGACATTATTGCATAATGCAGTTTTACTGAAAATGAGAATGAAAATGAAGAGTATTCAGATTCAGTGTTGATGAACCAGCTATGGTTATGACGCACACACAAGCAGTACCAAACATAGAGAAATTGATGCTTTATTTTGAGAGTCAAACCAAAACATAGTCAAAAGAAATTGGAATGTTAAATGGAATATGACATTTTGCTGCTTGTAAGCAATACACTAAACTGAGACTGCAGAAGCTTACTGTGTTTTTTTACTACTGACTATTTGGTAACTATATTGTGTGCAGTGCAAGTACATAGGCTACACAGTACATATAGTATGTATTTTAGTGAAAGTGCACCGGTGGTAATTTATAAACTCCATTAAAAGTATTCCGCCAATGTTTTTATTGTTTATTTTGTTTATTTTTAAATTGGTTTTCCATCACTGTGGATAAACCCAGTTTTTCATTAATCTTGGATCGGCTCTGGTGCCAGTTGATCTGTGTAAATGAGGTTCTACTGTAATTTTCAGCTGGTGGTGGATTAAAAATATCAATTTATGTTGCTGAAAAATAATAAGGTAAGTCTTTTGGATGAGAGAAATAGCATTTGATTAATGTGAAAATATTCTAGAACCATGTTTTTATTGTTCCTTTGTGTAAGTTTGTGTATGAAACAAAAACTGTTTTATAGAGGTGAAGATGAGTGTGTTGAAATGCATATAATTCTGTAAGTTAAATAAACTTATTGACAACTGTCTTAATAGAAGCAAAAATGGGAAGGGAAGTTTTGCATAAACCTGTGTTAGACTTATACAGGAAACCTGAACTTTAAGGTTATGGAGTAGTAATAATATAATAATTGAAAAATTTATTATACTATTACTGATAATATTAACAATAGTTTGCACTCACAAGTAATTTTGCAATCAATTGTAGCTAGTAATTTTGCTCCATCTTTCCCTTTTTCTTGGTTCCTCATATGCTTCCTTGTATTTTTTTCTCTTTGTCTCTCTAGTTCCATCTTCATTCTACTTTTGTCCCTCAACTGTTCTTATTCCTTTGATCTTATCCATGAGTCAAACCCGCTTGCAATTATTTTTTAATTTAACTAATGTTTTAAATTACTAAAGTTGTGTTTTCATTTGAAAAAGGACTTGTCTTTCTGTGGAAGAAAGAACATGTTATTTGTACATCTATAGGTTTATGTGCATAGAATTACTGCTTTCTGTTGCAGTTTTTAATTTTGTTTTCTTTGAAATAATATATTTTGAACAACTTTAGTGGCTTTCAAAGGAAGCAGCAATCACATGAATCATTTTGAGTTAAATTATCCACTTTGTTCATACTAGGTTTTTTTGACATGGTATTAAAGAACTTTTGTGTATGTATGTATGGCACTTGTTCCTTTTTCAAATTACAAACCTATATGCATGGTTTCAGATTTTAGCATATGAAGTAATTTTACGTGCATCCAGCACAAAAGTAATAATAGCATGTTGCTTCTCTGCATTTTTGTTTAAGATTTTTAATTCAGCATGAGCTTAAGTTTGCTAAATTAACTTAAATAACCGCATGAATATGCCTGCCACTGATGACATTCTGGAATGCAGAAATATGCATTAAATTAAAAAACAAGATGTTTAACCATGTTTTAACTCCCACTACAGTGGGGGGAAAAAAGTATAGAGCAAACACTCAAACTTTAGTAATTCTGCTATAAGTTTGAGTTTACAATTTATTTTCTTAAAATAGAGTGTTAAAATGCACATCAAAATAACAAAAATTGTTGACTATAAGTTTAACTTGATACCGTTACTTACATAAAAAGAAAAGGTACTGTTATCCCACTTTATGATATTCTTGATTGTAAAGCTGTGTTCAACACATTTAAGTAGCTCAGTTCATAACTTTTAAGTTAGCTTAAAAGGACTAATTTAATAGTCTTACATTTTCAGTATAAAACTTATCACCTGAACAGTCAGAGTAAAAGGGGGATTTGTCAAAAATGAAAAATAAGATGCACAGCTATAATTCTAGGTTGCAGTTATTTGATATTACTTTCTTCATTGCACTCTAAATGTTTTATTATTATCATTCTTTATTTTTTCTGCTTATTTTTTTATTTCACTATGAGTTCTATTTTCATGTAATTTTCATTCCCCTCAGAAAGGAAGGAAGTGAATTAAATTTACTTTAGAAATCAAACTTCTTAAATTAGAATTTCCTTCTCCTTTTGATAGACAAGAGATTTAATTATTCATCAAACATTATTAATTGTTCAATTGTTCACAGCCCAGCTTCCATATTTTTCTATTTATCCCAGTAGAACCAAATTTTTATTTCCTGTATCATTCCAAACATTTAATCCTAGCTCATATTCGTTGTGTTTACCAAATAAACACGAGTAACATTTATTTGTAAGAAATCAAAGCGTTATTTAACATACAGAACTATTGCCGTGTTTGCATTATTTTCTATTTAACTTCCACTCTTTCTTCATAATGAAATATAGGTTAGAATAGAAGTGTTTAATTAATATATATAGAAAAAACAAAACTTGCTGCACTGTTTCAATATGTTCATTTTTTTTCTGTCTTATGTTTGCTCTGCATATGATATTTCAACATGCAAAGGGCTGGAAAAATGTGATTTCATTTATAACAGATTAACTTTATTGTCTTTAATGGACACTGTTTCTTTTGAATACATGTATGTAACTAGAAAGAAAATATTGCATAACAGCAATGAAGAGGCAATGCTATTTCAGTTTATTTAATTCCGTATAAAACATTTAAAACCTAAAATATTTAGTTGTTTTTCAGAAAGTCATAATAAATACTAGCTCAGAGATGAACTTCTGTTTCATACATATTTTATTAATTTTGTGGGTAACATTCTCAGAATTTTTTCCAATCCTAGATTTATAAGATTATTTTCTTGTTTAGAAAGTAATCACTCAAGTAATAATCTTATTCTGAATTCTATGACACTGAGGCATTTAAATGCTTCTTAGATTCAGAAACCTTGAAATACTCCATTTTGGGGTTTAAAGGCTAGAACAATGTAAAAATATGTGCACTTATTTGTATATTGATAAAAGAATAGTATGAAGTCCTGTAGTAATTAAAATTAAAGTTTTTCCCTTCTTTTATATCCCTGCATTGCTCTGTTTTGTTTTCACCTGATATCTTACTAATTTTACAGTGTGAGATAAGTATTCTAAACTTATAAATACTACTTTGCAAATGTATGACAGATTCCAAATGAGTGAATGTTTGCTTTATTCCTCAATTTTTGTAAGACTTACGGATGAGTATTGTCAATGCATGATGATACTATGTTATTTGTGTCCTACTTTGTAATTAAATAACTAATTCTAATGAAGAAGGATAAATGAAATCACATATCCTGCCATTCCAGTCAGAATATTGCATATGAGGAATGAAATGCATCCAAGCAAGATGATATTGCACATTGGCAGAGCTTGATTGCATCTTGCTTTGTAGGCTAGGGATCGTACGATTTTGCTTGAAGGCTCCGTCCAGGAGGCTCAGGAGTCAGAAAGCCATATCCTAGAGTTCCAAGAATGGGTAACTCATGTAGATGCACTACTAACAGCACGTGTTGAAAACGACATCACTGCCGATGATTTGCCAGACGACGATCAGGTGTGTGTTTTCATATGTGGATTAGTAGCACTTGTTCCGTAATATCCAGGTTAAGCAAATAGAATTTTCTTAGAATTTGAGATATGTTGTTCTTAAATTAGTTTATAGTGCATTCGTTGAGATTTACTTAAGTTTATACATTTTGCACGTGTCATTCATGTCTTTGTCTATGCACATTGATTTGAAACTAAGCTCAGAGCTTAATCACATTAAAAGAATAATTTTATTAGATGCCATAGTTGACATATCAATGATTTTTACATTTACATTATGACTCCCTGAAATTATTTTCTGAAGGGGGAGTGATGGCAAGAAGACTTCAAAAAGTGTCTACAACTTCAAATCTGCCCAGGGTGATTCAAAATAATGCCAATAATGTTTAATATGTTATGTGGGTTAGAAAACTGAGTATTTTTCAAGGGAGAATCCATATCTGAAAATGCATAGCTTGGACACTGTGGGTTATCACAAGTTTGACAAAAGTTCAAGTTTGTCAATGACAATGCTGTGGATTTCAAATTCCATCACTTCCAGCAAATCAGCAAGTTCATCACATTGTGGTTTGCAAACACAATTTCATTACAGCAGAGATTAGTGCACCAGCTCAACAAAATGTCATACATTCAGTAGCCGTATGATTTTGTGAGTTCCTCCTATGATGTTACATGAAATTAAGTATTGAGCCAACTATTAGAGCTGCTTTCAGTAATTTGTACATACAAAATATTCCTGTTCTCTATATTTTTACTTTAAATGGCATGATGGGTTATACAAGCTCATTGATACAAGCTTCATATCTCATCTTACTGGATGGTCAAAGCATCTAATGGCTGGCCCTGTATCTCAGTTGGTAGAGCACCTGCCTGCCATGCGAGGGGTCCCGGGTTCGATTCCCAGCTGGGGGTGGGGATTTTTCTTCAACCAAGATGTTTCCCCATCTTTGCCAGTCTGGAAGTATAAATGAGAGTACAAATATGTGCATGATCCAATGATGCAACTCAATGTTTACAAGTCAATAATGTCTTTAAAGGAGAAATGCCATCGATATGACCACTGCAGTTAAACCTGAGGTATAAAAAGAAAAAAAGAGTCTATTGTCGCTTGACAGACATTGGTTCAAATCTCTAAGCCTTCAATTGGATTTTCCTTTTTTTCATTCCTTCTCACTTTATCTTTATTTCTCTGTCTTACTTTTCTTCTTCATTGCTGATTTTTTGCTCTCGAAAACCTTGAGCCTTTTCCACTGCTTGTAATCATAGTTGGTTATCCTGTAATTGATATCTCCATTCTTTTGATACGATATTTCCTTTATAATATGTTTTACATCAGAACCAAAGCAGTTTATTCTAACTTGGCCGCCATGTTGTAAAACCCTATGTAGGCCTCCATATTTTTAACCTCCCCCAAACCTGCTTTTTGTTATTATTACCAATATCTTGTCATCACTTATGTAATATTTGGAGTAATTTAGTAACAGTGTCCAAATTAATTCATAAAACTATTTGTAGTCAATTTTTCACACTTCTGGGTGTCTGTTTATGGATAGTAACATTGTTAAATTCAGAAATAAAAAGATGAAATTCCACCAAACAGTAGATCGGAAAATACCAAATAACTTGTAAGGATTATGAAAAATTCTACATAGGGCAAACTAAAAGAAAACTAAAAACCAGAATCAAAGAATATTTTAGAAACGTTAAATTGAAACAGCAAGACTAGCCTTGATCCAAATCCAGAATTATTAAAAGATGTAATAAACCATAACAAACTTATGTGGAAGAATATCTTATATAGAAATATAAAGACCGATTAATAAACTTTGAAATCCCACCAAACGACAATTTGATAAAAAGGTTCATAGTTCCACCACCAGAGAGAAGACTGCAACAACTGATGCCAGTTTGATCTTCGAGTTTGAAAATGGAAGCAACAGCTCCCAAAACTAGACCCTTAAAAATTTAAAATGCAAGTGATGTAGTGCGAAAAATCAACTATAAATAATTTTATGAATGTTGTCATCAATCCTCTATTAATTTTGTTATTGAACTGAATGTTTGAACTGGCAATAAATATAAAATAAAATATTGCTATCATATTCAACCAAGTTTCAGATCTTTATGAGAATGTTACACATCCATTGCTGATTAAGCTATCAGAAATATCAAAATATCCAAAATAAGCCTGATGATTTAAAAAGGTTTAGCAGCATGCCTCAACATAATGAAACAAGCTATAACAGGTCATAATGTCATTCAGTTATAGCTACACCACTTTAATCTCACTAAAATTTGCAGTTGATGCACATTATATATCCAGCAAAGAGCTGGATACAAAGAGATTGTAGGGATAGTATATCTGCCTGGCATACAAAAGCTCCCAAGTTTGAATTTTGGTTAGGTTGAGATGGAAGGAGAAGTTTCATCTGGAGTTTTCCTTTATTCTTGAAAAGATAAATATTTGTATACTTAAAGCTCTACTGAACCGAACTCATTGAACCATCTTTCACCCTTTTCAATCATTCACAGCTTGATATAACATACCTGCCAAAAATATGTTAAACTATAAACAAACAAGATAGATTGCTTATTAATATAGGTGAAAATTACCTCTTTCCCAATAAATCTTGATTGAGCAAACTACACCAAGGACCATCAAGAAATTATAATTTCATAATTTCATAAATAAATTATAATTCAGTTCATCATTTGTTCTCCAGTGGTAATAAAAAGGAAACTAAAAGGAGCATATCTATTTGTTTCCTCTAAATTGTAGTTACTTCCTTTGATATATTAACATTATAGTAATAATTGGTGTCCAGTGTTGCCAGCTGAGACTTTTGACATCTTAGCCTGTGCATGTCCTGGATTTGAAAACTTCAAACCACCTGTTATTTGTTTCTTACTCTACACTATTTGCTTGAAAGCACTGCAAACAAAGTCAAGAAGTTTTGGATCTGAAGACTGTTGTGGGATATAAATCATGGACTGCAGAGTCAAGTCACTCTGTACAGGAAGGTTGTTGGGTTTGGTGGTTCATCCAGCTTATAGTAATACTTAATGATTGTAAAACCAATTGGAACATTGACATCCCCTAGTCCACAAAAAATGAATTTCATCTCTAAAAAAATGTGCTTTTACTAAGTGGCACTTGTGTTATTTTGAATCAGTTTATTTCATTCATTCTTTAGTCTTTCAATTGTAAATTTAATTGCAAAAAGAAATTGTGATGATAACTGATAAAATTAATATATTCTCATTAATAAGTTTTAGCCAATTTTTAAGCATGCTTTTCTAGAAAGCTTTAGTGTGTAGTTTCAATATGCTAGAGTTAAACTAGTTTGAAGTTCAATTGCAGAAAAAGGTTACACTTTTGAGACGTTGCAAGCCACTTGAAAAAATTAAATGGCAATTAAACATAGCATTAAGATATCAATTAAAAAGAAGAATTAACATCATTTTCAAGTTAAGTGATGTTTTTGTTACAAATTGTTATATGTGTATAATATTCATGGTTTCACTGTAGCTAGCTTCATTTTCTACGTAGACAATAGCAGTAAGCTTTATGATATACTACACCTTTGTATTTGCCTGCTTTTGTAGCATAGGTGGTAGTGTGTCTGCTTCACATTCAAGAGTTAAAATTTCAGTGAGGTAATAAAGTTATCTGGATTAGACTTTTTCCAGGTTTTCCCTTATCCTGAGAGATGAATGTTTGAGCTTCATTTCACCCATTTCATTCATAATCTGATATGACGTAATGTTGGAGGCCATTTTCTCCGAAAATTAGCTTTTCCCTTACTTATTATCATTTGATAACACTGGCAAAATCCTGCACCAAAGGTGACTCAGATGTACTCTTTCAGAATTTTATATGAAGTGATTTTACTCATTGACAGATAATAAAAAAATTCCATGTGAGAGTGACAAATAAGTTTTGCTGCAGCATTTTATCTTATTAAAAAAAATGGGATAATTTCTGATATGCTCCACTGGGAACTCTAGTCTAAGCAAACATCACTATATATTTGCAGTTGTTTCGAAATGAAAAAAATGATGCCATCTAAGAAAAACAATATTTATTCATAAATCAATTGCAAAAGGCAAACACAAGTTCATTTTTCATAGAAAAGGTTATTGATTTTTGTTTGCCATGCTTGTTTATTGCTACTATAAATAATAGCATTTTCTTAGTATCTGAGTTAATACCATTTGTTCTACCATTAATAACAAATATAAAGTATTTTTCAAAGCAAATTTATTGACCTGATTGCATATGTAGAAGTTTTCCCATGCAGATTCAATTTACTACACAATCCAAAAGGATTAGTTTTAAAAAGAATGGGCATTGGCTAGACTTAGGGTGGCTTTAGCTTAAGGTAAAATTACAATTTCCTGTTATTAATGGGAAATGATTGACCATGATTAGCTGATTAATTTCAGTCTGAAACAAATTGGTATGAGTTAGAATTTATAAACAGTGAGTATAGATGAACTGTCGTCAAAGACCAAGGCACAATAAACCTTGTCAAAATGTGTATAAATAAGGTGAAAACATTTTATCTTCCAACTAATGTCAAATGGGGCTAGTATTTATTTATTTGGTATCAAGAGTTTTCATAATGGCATCTACTGTAGTAGGCCCTAGCCACTTAGCCAGCAGATGTCAATTACTACACTTCTTACCATTACAATTCTTACAAAGCCATCTTTAAATATATCTTATGCTCTAATTTTTACATTCCCATCTCCTATGCAGAGTTTCTCCATAATGAACATTTCCATTTTGCTCTAATGTTACATCTAACTGCCTTACCTGATTCAGAGTTCTAAAAATTTTCTTTATTGTTACAGTATTTTTATTTCTCAAACATTTATCTCTAATCAATTTATTCCTCCTCTGTTCCACTGCATTCCCACATGCTATGCCCTTTGTTTTCTTTATCTCCAAATATCGGAGAGCAACCTGCATTAAATTGTTCCTTTGATCTCTGAATTTCCATACCCCTAATTGATACCACAGTATCGTTACTCTTTTCCTTTTATTACAGATTTCTAAATATTTTTCTAATCTTAATTCTGTTCCAAACCTCCTAAAAAGAGCCAGTGACTGTTTCTCTTCCACTTCAGCCAAAATTGCTCAACTATTCCAGTCCTCAAATCTCGTTCTAAACTTCCTTCCTTACTACCTCTGTTATACTATGTCTATACATCCATATTCACCTAATTCACCCTTCTCCAACTGTTCTTTTATGCTCTTCGACTAGGCATCCTGGGAGGCTCTTCTTGAAAATTGAGGCAACATTTTATCGAACTACCCTCTGGTAATTGTGGTATCCTGTACCATTACTTAACCACTCTTTCCATCACCTTTCCTTTCATGCTACTTTTTCCCATTTCTAAAAGTACTCCACATTAGCTGAACTCTGGGATACCTCCAACATAAGTTTATAGTATGCTCCTAATAGAAATTCCAATTTCTTCAGCCATTTCCAGCTCCCCATATTTCCTCTCCGTACCCCTCCCTCAACCACACTAGGGCTGAGTACAGCTTTTCAAACCAAGATGTCTTCATCATTGGTGTTATGTATAGGCATTTTTTTTTTAGTAAACCTAGTGGTGATCTTCCCTTAGCTGCTCCCAATCCCAATTCCTGCTTAGTATGGTTCCCAACTAAATTTACTACTGCATCACTTAAATTTCATTACCTCCCATAACCCATTTTCAGATTTTTTCAGTTTATTTCCTTTTTTAAATACTATTACTTTATAGATAGATTCAACATGAAAACTCAATGCCACGGCCAGGATTTGAACCATGGATCTCCTGGTTTCCGTCCAGTCGCTCTTACCCATTGAGCTGCTATGGCCAACTTGCCGTCATGACACTAAATTTTCCATTTGACTCGTATATTTCCCTGGTAAACCACTAGGGGCTCTCGCATTTGAAATACATCGTTTGTGGCGACTTACTATCGTAAGTACTTGAGTCCCAGGCTTCATCATTTAAGTCTTATTATTTTAGTTAATTGATGGAAACTAATCATTTTTTCATACTAGCCATAAAAAGGCTATATACGGCTAATCTTACAAAATCTGTTCACCTGGACAAATAAGCTTTCCAACATAGTTTTCTTATCAGGTTCCAATAACCATTCGGGTGATTATTTCAACTGACTGCCAATCATATGATTAAATATGTCCTATATAATGTCCTATATCTTTGTATTTGCCCCCTTCTGTAATTTGATGGCAGCATATCTGTCTCATATTCAAATCTCGGTCAGGGTGAGTTATTTGGATAAGGTTTCTCCTGGGGGTTTTCCTTATCCTAAAAGATAAATGTCAGGATACTCTAAGCTCTGTGGAGCCTGGGCTCATTTGAGCATCATTTCACTCATTTCATCGTATGATATGACAATGTTGGAGGATGCAAATTAAAAAAAAAATGTAAAAGATTTAAATAGACCTATATTATTCCAATGGATTTCATCGCACTGTGGAATTTCTGGGAATGAACAAGTGTATATGTTGGCCAACAGGTATTCCAAAATTGCTGAAACAATGAAAAAAGCATCCCCAATGAAAGATAAATTAAAAAAAAATTCTTAGCCAATAATGACAAATATCTTTCCTCATTTGAGAACCTTAATAGGAAGACTCTCCAAAATAAACTTATAACAAATGCACATCTACCTAGAAAATCATCTGTTGCAATGTTCAGATTAATCCCAGGATTCCCATGTCATTGCCTGAGTGGACATTTGTTCAAGATTGGATTAATGACTTCCTCACACTGCCTTTTATGTGGAAAAGATGAGTTAATGAATATTGATCACCTGTGTTTGAAATTCTCAAAAATCAAGATCTAGTGTCTAAATCAAATAATGCACATTAGACTCATATGCATATGCATGCATTATGCACGTGCGCGCGCGCACACACACACACACACACACACACACACACACACACACACACACACACACACACACACACGCACACACACACGCACACGCACACACATTTAGGGAGAAAGAAATTTTGGAAAGGAAACATTCAAGGCCTAAGTTTAGGGTATCTCCCCAGCATTTGCTAGTTATGATGACTGAGGGAAACCTGGGAAAAATTCAGTTAGGGAGGACTGTCCTGGCAGGATTTGAACTGTAGACTTACTGAAATCAAGCTTTGCATATTACCATGGAGCTGTCCTGCTCAGTTGCAGGTTCAACCCTGAATGGATGGATTCTTTTCTCTTTTTTTGGCTAGATTGAAAAATCTTTAGCATGGCTTCCTTCAAAAGGGAAGTAAAGCCAATGTCTCTATGTCATGAATTTAACACATGACAGAACCTCAAGCCTAATGAAGAGACCTTTGAGAAAAGCAGACTTTCACAATTAGTATAGATGGAATACTGAAAACCTAGCAGTTAAAGAGTGCCCAGAAGTAAAAGTTAATTTAATTTCAGTTACCTACTCATCTGGCTTGGTGCTACAATTACAGTTTTACATTTTTGCAGTTCCTGTTTCAGTTCCACTTTGCAGGGACAAATGGTGAAATTGAGAGAATGCTTTACACTTGTTTGACAAATATTGTAATATTAACATTCTATGCTTTCATTCCAGTTTGACTTCTGGGTATAATTACTTTCATATCTATAATTAGCACCCAGAATAAATAATTCAATAATAAATAATAATAAATAATAATTCTTGTAATGAATTTTTTTTATCTTGTCCTTGAAGACAGCACTATGTGCTCACTATGTTGTATGAAACATTAAGAAAGCATATTGTAAAAAGAGAGTAACAATTGGGGTAGTATTATGAGCAAAATTTATTTATTTTGTTTTATTTTTTTGAGAAATGTATGCATTTTAGCATATTTGGCATTTTGAATTGTATATGGCATTTAAATATTATAATAAAATTATTCTTTTAAAATTGTGATGATTAATGACTTTCAAATGAAAACTGCAAAGACACAATAAGCATTTGCTAAAATAACTGCATGTATTTATTGTTTAATTAGAGAGAGAGAGAGAGAGAGAGAGAGAATGAATTCTGATCAGTGTAAATTCTAATCCATTTATTAAGAACAGATTTGCATGCAACTTTTTAAACACTTTATACAACAATTTTCCTCTACATAGAAAATAAAGTAAATATTCTGAAAATTAAATTTTTATTAGAATTACCAATCTTATGCGCAATAATCAAACATACATTTGAAAGACATTTAAACCATCTCAAGTTCTTGAGTTTGAATTAAGCAAACACTTAAATTATTAATTTTTAGATGAGTCGTATTTATTACACATCTGCTTCACTTTCGTACCTATTTTGAGGACATGTTTCGCAAATCATCGTTTGCATCTTCGGCTCTTATGCGACTAAAGCTTGATCCAGTGGTGTGGGTAATTCTGGAGTTGCTGCTGCCATCTGTTGATTTAGTGATGAAGCAGCAGCAGCAGCAACTCCAGAATTACCCACACCACTGGATCAAGCTTTAGTCGCATAAGAGCCGAAGATGCAAACGATGATTTGCAAAACATGTCCTCAAAATAGGTACGAAAGTGAAGCAGATGTGTAATAAATATGACTCATCTAAAAATTAATAATTATTTCGCTTCACTGTGGTGTTCCAATACAGTTAAATCTCAAAACACTTAAATGTTACAGTCTTCTGTATTGTGTTGAAAATAATACTGAACGGCTTGATCTTATTATTTCTCATAAAATGAAAATAAATATAATAACGGCAATAAATGAAATTATAGATCCTATTGATGATAAAATATTTCCAAAGGTCAAATAGTGCTCTGAATGCTATATGTTCTCAAAGGGAAAATATACCCATTTTTTAAATTAAAAGAAAAAGCAAAAGAAATTTTGTATCAATGATTTTGGAATCAGTGTACAAAAATGCATGCAATGCAGTTCATTTGCTTAACATATAATGTATTTTTCTTTTCTTTTCTACTTGCATGCATTGAAACTTTTGCTTAAATCAACATTAAATTAAGACAAATGTAACTAATTATATTGAACTCCTTTTCAATTTCTTTCAGAAGTGTTCAGCTGTGGATAATAACTGAAGGCTTTGTGTCATGCTAATAATAACTCTGCCTTTGGATTGCATATTAATACTTATTTTAATTGGACATATTCATTTATTATTGATGTGAGGTTTAAAGTTGGGTATATAATAATTATTGCATAAATTTTCACAAAAAATATCCATATCACTTTTCACATCTGGATCTTGAACTTAAAACCGTTTGTTATTAAAAAAAAAATTTATATTATATTTCAAGTTAAAAAAAACAAAGAAAGGGGAAAAATCATTTTTGGTACACATTTGTAACCTGTTGCAGTGTATCAATGAGAGTATAGATGATATTCTTATTTTTCACCATTGGTAAACACTACCAACTTGATCCTCCCCATTTCTGTACACAAACATAAAATTGCTTTGAAATTGTAGCATTGACATACTTTATTTCCAGGAGGATAACGTTATTGACTTGTTAAGCGTAAAATGTGCTAGTGTTTTTTTTAAATTTTTTTAATTTTTTAATTCTTTTAATTTTTGCATATAATTTGAAATAATAGTTAAAATAGAAATTTAATTTGGTTTTTGAGCAGAATAAAATAAAGTATGGCTTCTAGAGGCGGATTCATTTAAAATGCCACAATATTTTCGTAGAGTAAAAGAGGTAAATCTCACTTCTGCATGCTTTGTTTTAAATTTAACTGTTGTTTGAATTACTCATAGATTAAATTAAAACAATCCTTTGCTTATATAAGGGAACAGTAACAAAAAAAAAAAAAAAAAAAAAAAAAAATGCTCAATTAAAATACATTCAACAAAAATACTAATAATAGAAATGGTGAAAGAGGTCTTACAACTAAATTTAAAAGCACTGCATAAATTAATTGTTAATTTATTAAACTTAAATATTAACACCACTGCCATTAATACATGTTTGTGTATCCTATACTCTTAAATTAACAATTAATTATTATCTTCATTCTTCCCAGCATATAGAGGTGATTGTGTCTTGCCAAAGTTCTAATTCCTTAGGCTTTCTGGTGTTCCATAATCATTTATTCCTTTAAGGTTACTGCTGCAATTGTCACTACCACAAGGGTGTTTGACAAGACTATTAGAAGAACAGAGTTAAGGAATTAAAGTATTAAGTTTTTAAAATGTTATTTATTTTGTAATATGTACCAGGTGAGTCACCTGCTCCTATTTATTTTTTAAGTTATGCAATGTGCTAAGCAACATATGTGACATGCCTTTCTTGAATGACTTCTAATGGATGATTTGCAGAACAGGTTATAGAGAAATGGTAGGTAGCTCAGTGCATAAGTGTTGTATGGGACAGAAAGCAATCATTATGTATGTTGATTCCAAAAACATCACACCCACACACAGAGAGCTCCAGTAGCAGTTTTAGACGAGTTTGCAAACTTTTATTCATTAACATACATTTACACACACCTTTAAGCATGCCACTGAAGGAACAACCGATCACATAAATCAGTTGACAATAGCACTGGAACACAAAATGGCAGAGCTACACAGTGCGACCAATTGAATTTATATCTCAGCCAACATGTGTTTTAGTTGTACAGTCATGTCAAAAAGTGCTAAAAATTGCTAGATTGTTTTGGCTTGCATCACAAATTACGGAAGTTTTTAGCTCATACATTAATTGTAATGGCGAATGCAGTTCTTTTATATGTGTTAAAACTACTAAAACACTCAAAACTGTATGAAGCTGTAAAAAGTGTGTTAAGATTCAGGTGGGAGTCTGACGTCTGCGGTTACATATTCGTACAGAAAGTTCAGTTTGCAAGGTAGAATTGACTAAATGGTATTATAGAGGCTACCTTGCCACTCTGCCTCTACAAGTTGGATTCAAATCCTTTGTTTTCAGCTCAAAAAATTTTTTTACCCTTTGTTTTACCTCTTGTGGCCTGTAATTTGATATTGCGATACAAATAATTTTTTTATAACATTATATGTGTTTATAAAATACAATAATCACCATGTTTTGCACTGGCAGATTAGATATGAATTTATAGTTTGTAATAGATACTCTATTATAGTCGGTATTGTGCTTGACGCACTCAACCAAATTTCAAACACTTCGTAAATGCAAAGTGGCTTTAGCTACTTGCGCCTGCATCAATATTTGACATAAATGAACACTTCATTATCTAAGTAGGTATTCAGTATTTGAAACCTCTCAAATACTGTCGGAGGTCGTCATTTTGAACATTTACTGTGTTGATGAAATCCACACTTTGACAATTTATTTTTCTGTTTTACTGAGAAGTTAACACCTTCACAACTCCTTTGTCAGTAGAAGTGAAACATAAGATTTAAGCATGAAACATTTAATATTCCTAAAAAATGAAAGCTAACTACGTCACATGGTTTACAACACCAGATACAGTACAGATTATAAATTTTCACAAACTTAAGCATGATCCCTAATTGTCGTTCTTGTGTCTTTGGCTCACCAGAAAACCAACAATGAATAATGTTATTGTTTATTTTGTTCATTTTTTGTTTGTATTTTAGTAACTAAAATACAGACAAAGACTAGAAGAAAGGAAAAAAACAATATCACATTTTTTCAAACCTAGACCTTGCACGACCCTATGCCCACAGCTAACCATCTTGACCAGCTGCTACCTAATCTATGTCGCTCATTGGGAAAGCATTTTTCTATCACCTTGCTAGCATTATATGCATGAAAAATCATCATTTATTTAAGCTTTTCTGAGTTTCTTGGTCCTCATTCAGGGCTGAAAGTATTAATGCTGGTTCATATATTACTGATTAGGAGGGCAGAGCTGCAATAACTGCTTTTGTGCTAAAAGGGTCAATGTTTTCACATTAGACTATAAACTATGGGTTGCATAGATAAGAATAAATAGGGGCAGCTGACTCGCCTGGTGTATTCATTCCAGAAATGTAACATAGCAAAAAAAGAATCAAAATGAAGAGAGTGACAAATTAATAGTCCTTAGTAATAAGCTTGAATTTCTCCAGTAGAACATTCTTATATTGTATATTCCTTAGTTTCTACTGCAAATATAAGCAAATTAATGGCCTTATTTTCATCCTCTAGAAGCTGGGAAGCATATTTCAGTTTCTAGGAGTTTTAAATTTTTTTTCAGTAACTTAAATAACTCATTTCATTTTAATATTTAGCGGCTTATGGCTGAGTTTGAGACTCAAGAGAGTACTCTAAAAGAAATGGAAGAACAGGTGAAAACCTATACTTCTGCAGGCAAACATGAAGCTGCAGCAAGGCTTCAGGAACAAATGATTCTGTTGCAAGTAAGTTTTCTTTTTTCAGATTCTAATAGCTTTGTTTGTAAATAATTTGCTAAGTTTATGTGGAGGAGTATCCTAAATACATATATTTTTCAGAAACGCTTTTCTGATGTACAAGCAAAATTCCAGAGATTTAGATCCCCAACAAATTTAGAACCACGCTTGTCCAGAGCTTTGAGAGAACTAAGGGGTGTTGAAGAAGCCACTTGTCTGCTAGAACTTGCTTCAGATGATCCAGAAGGAATTGAAGGTCAACTCAAGCACTGCATGGTAATACTTCTACATATGCTAATTATGAACAATTCTATTAAGGCTTTTTTATATATTGTTGATTCACACATTATAAAGGTTTTATAGTCAAAAACTTAATTTATTGTGTTTTTAATAGGAGGTGGTTAGAGATATAACTTATGATATTAAAAATAATGTGTTATTTATTTATCTCTATTGTGTTTATTTTGTTTTTATCTAGGAAACTATGAAGATATATACAATCATTCAAATGAAATGTGTTTTTCTAATTGCTTATTGTATGACTTTTATTTTCTATACAGAGATTTTATCGCACTTTAAGTGAAATAAAAGGAGAGGTAGAAAATATAATAAAATCAGGCAGAAAATTGGTAGAGGAAAAGGCAATTTCGGATCCTCAAACATTTTCTGCAAGGATTGATTCTCTGAAGGAGCTATACAATAAGGTAAAACTAATGTGGTGTTCAATTTGAAATATATATATATATGTAAATGCTACATTACTAGATGTTTTAAATACTGTATACAGTTCACTTCTTTACTTACCATGTTAATTATTAATAAGGAATCTGCTTTGAACATTTCTATAGTGTTAAAGGCAAATGCATGTTTTTTCATAATAGGTTTCAGGCCTATAGCCTTTTGGACTGTTTTCATCCTGTGTTCTTGTGTTGCTGTTGTTGTTTTTTTTTTTGGAATCTTTTGCCACTTCCTCCTAATTGTCACTTGTTAATGCTCAGTTGAAATATTAGATTTTAAATTAAAAATAATTTTCAAAACAAATTGCCGCACATTTTTCATTATATGGGAGTAATTTAGAATCATTAATTATATTATAATTTTTTAAGCGAAGAATAAGAACATTGAAGGAAAGGCTTTAGATATGTATATGGTGAAGGGAAGAAGTAGTACAATACGATACAATGCCATACAATGCAGTACAGTACAGTAACCATTTGGTTATGAAGTATACAAAGAAATGTAATGTTACTCTTTTGAATATTCAAATGTTATGCTTAAAAGCATCACTAACTATAGGCTAACATCTGGAGATCTTACTTCAGAACTATTTGGCAGAAAGTTACAATTTCATGTGAGCAGGAGCTTAATCTTGCTGTAAACAAAAACTCATCATAATGCTGCCCAACCATAATTGAGGCCCTTGGATAGCAAAGTCGTATGCACCAAAAGCTAGTTTTGAGAAAAATGCAGTTAAAGTTTTGCTGAGCATTTTAGGTAAAAATATTTGATTAAGGCACTAAGAAGTATTCAGAAATGAATCTAATGCATTAATAGTGCAAATGATGATTGTAAATGCTATTTGAGATATATTTAGGAATGCATAAGTATGCATTCATGTGTGATCTGGCAAAAACAGTTTCTACTTGTAAAATAGCATTTTGCAAGACACACTGCAACTACTGTTACTGCATGTATTTTTTTCTACTTGTAATAAGTAAGAAAATGAATATAAAGAAATAAATAACGAAATATATAAAGTTTAGCTCACTGAAGATGAATAAGTGCTGGTCCAGGTTGGGCAGTGCTGTGAGGAAACATGAGTTTGTTAATAATTTAAAGTATTGTCATCACTGCTGCCTCTTGCGCTCATATGTTCTTGTTCAGCAAAAGTAGTACTGAATTCTGCATGATGACTTGTAGGAATGTAAGGAAGAAGTGAGCGAAGATCTGCAAGTTTTTCTGGAGAAATAAGTACAAGTTTATTGTACTTATTGGATAGACTGACTGCCGAAAGGTTGAAATTATGATCATGCTCTTCATTTGTCCCTTTTGTAGATTTACCTGGTAAGATTCACCTCTGTAGATAGGCTTAATTCCAAATCCCATTTTGCAGTTGCTGGAGGAACAAAAATTGTTCCCTCTGTAAACTTAGTGCTCAGACTTAACGCTTCGTTAGATGAAGTTCCAAAACTCCTGCGTCTTTAAACTGCTCTCAGTTTACCATGATGACTTCAAAAGGGTTCTTCTTTCTGCAAATCCTTATTTGTTGACCATAATGAATCCCAGTAAACACTTCTCTTCTCCTAAGACAAAGTTCTATATTCCCAAAATCACGATCACAGTGAAGATAGGAATGTCCAGGAACCATGAAGACATGTTGAATTTTTGAGAAATGGGCTGCATGGAAGTATCTGAGACAGGTCAAAACCATGTTTGTTGCCAGTGCTGTTAAATAGCAGCTGCCAGCATAGTGGCCAGTTACTCGGCTGGTATGCTAGTTCATGCGCCTTTGCTATTCTCGAGATTCAACCACAGCACGTAAGGTTGAACATTATGCTGTATTCAAATGGAGATTTCTTTTATGTGCAAAAAATGCATATCTTGGTGTATATGCCCCTTCTATTTTAAGGGCCTCAATTGTGCACTTACTTATACCTACTTTTTTTCTGAATTTTCTCTTACAGTAATTGTGGATTACCTAAAATTGAAAGCTTAGCCAATGTAAGGGTAATAATTGATTCATTCATAACTTGGATAGAAGAAAAAATTATTTCTATGGATATTTGTTGTGCATGCAATTCAGCATAATGTTACACAGCAAGAATGAAGTAATGTGTAAATTAATTTGTAGTTGAACACATGGATAGCATGGAAAAAGTAGAAGCAGCTTCTTTGCCCATATATGTTATCTGTAGATACTTCTGCTGAAATATGCTACTACATAGTGGCATTGACATAGAATTCTAGTGACATTATGGAAGCAGACTGTTAAATATAAGCTTAAGAAATTTAGAAAAGAATAAGGAACTCCAATAACATATTGTTTAAATTCTATTAGCTTAAAGAAGATAATAAATCATTCATTCACTCATGGAAGCAGAGTGTAGGAAAAACCTTGAAATCTAATGTATGCTTTCAAATGTGCATGATCATATTTGATCCATAAGGTAAATTACATCATAGCAGCTATGCATGTGCTATAGTCACAAGCGTACAGGTCTAGAGTGCTGTCAACCCTGTTACCATGTTTCATTAAGTTTTCAGGAGTATTAAATATATGTCATATTTAATAGTATTCAAAGAAAAAGTAACCAAGAAATCTGCAAGATGTCAAAGTTATGGTGTTCATATGCTCTTATAGAAGATTTAGAAGGAAACTTAGGGCTTATTTTTTTTCACTACGTAATGTTTATAAAAAAACAGCAAATATTGACTTTGCTTAAGGAAAACACTGCTGAAACAATCTACCATTTAGCTTTAGAATTGTAACATTGCAACAGGACTTTTTGAAAAAAGCTCTCTATTCTTCCAGCTTGGATCACAGATTACAGAAGCCAAAAGTATTTTAGATTCAGCTCTGGAATTAGCTCGCCATCTACAAAAAGATATTCCTATGTTGAATGAATGGATTGATGATACTGAAAAACAGTTGGAAGAAACAGGCCAAAATCAGGAATCTAGACAGGCATTAGTAAAGGTATGTTTCTAAGTAAATTATAGATGTGTTGCTTTTTCCAAGTTTGGTTTCTTGTAACACAGTATCTTCAATTCTGTTACTTTTGTAGAAGATTCTCCAAGAAGAGATCCCACAATGGACTACTGTAAAGGATAGGATAAAGTCTTCATACAAAACATTTTCAACACTTTGTGATCCAGTCTACCTAGAAGTATTGAAAGAGAGAGTAAATGACAGCATTAAGAAATGGGAAAAGCTTGAAGCAAAACTAAAGCATTTAGCAGCAGAAAAGGGGGTAAGTGAAATAGTTATTCAGTCTCTTTGATTTATAGGGATCATGAGCAAAACATGATTTATGCTGAAATCCTCCTAGCAAATCTTCAGGAGATCCCTGGTTCAAATCCCGGCCATGGCATTGAATTTTTCATTTTGACTATCTATCAAAGATCTTAGCCTTTATACAGCTAGTGTGAAGAAATGATTAATTTCCATCAATTAACCAAAATAATAAGAGTTAAATAATGAAGCCTGGTACTCAAGTACTTACGATAGTAAATCGCCACAAACGGTGTATCTCGAATGCAAGAGTCCCTTGTGGTCTACCGGGGTAATATATGAGTCAACTGGAGAATTTAATGTCAGGACGGCACGTTGGCCATTGGTTAGAGCAACTGGACGGAAACCAGGAGATCTGTGCTTGGTGTCTATTGAAAGATTTCAATCTTATTTTGTCTTTATCATAGTGGTTTATAAAAAGTATATTTTCATATTTGTACTTAAATATTTCTTTTACTTAAATCTGTAAAGAATTTCAAAGTATATTTTGTTAATTTGTTTTCACTCTTAGGATAAAGGATCAATTACTGATGTTAAGGTGGCTGAATTTAATAAGCTCTGTGATAACCTGAAGCAAATGCTGGATGATTTTGAGAAACAAGTAATTGGTTTAGAAGCTGTTCCAGCCAATCAACGCACTGAAAAACATGTTGCTGAGTGCAGGGTAAGTATGTTATTTATATTATGTTCATATAGTGCCAAAATGGATAACCAAAATAACTATAGTTTATCCCTCCAATATCTCTACTGTTTGCCAACAAAGAGAAAGTTCTTGACAGGAATGTGCTAGCTATATCTGTTTCAAAAGATTGTGACAAGGACAGTGAATGTGTGTGATGGAGAATGCATACTATGTAAGGAGTAGAACCATTCAAGAAACATGCACCCTACACTAAAAGAATTCACTTAGTATACTAAAATGAGAAAGTATTCACAAAAGTAGGTGGTGTCAAATTTTGGCCAGATGCCTTTGAATAAACTGTAACTGAACTGACCCCAGTATTATAAACAACTATCAAGGCAGTGTATCAGAGCCGTTAATATAATTTAGTTGAACTAGTACTCAATGCTCTATTACCCTTTATTAATAGGTGTTCAGGGTCCAACTGCATTAACCACATGGGAAAATATATTCATAAAGAAATATGAAGGAAAACTATCCAATTTGAACACTACCTTTGAAGAGAACCCAAACTTCAAGTTTATCAAGATACCAACATAGACATCCCTATCGCCTCCAAGGAGTTCACCAAAACAAAATTCAACAGTCGACATTAACTGAGGATGTTAGTAAATTCCTAACGAAATGCATTCTAGGTAAACGCTAGATGGAGCATTGAGTACTTGATGGACTCAAAATTGTATTAATTTTGTGCTTCATTGTATCACAGTCGTACTCTTAGAAATATTGGAACCGTGTCTAATTGGCAATATCCCCCTGCACCTTTTCCCCTCGAACTTTCTTTGCTGTGGCAAACTATACCTCTTCCTCTTCTACTGCATGATATAGCTCCATTTAATGCTTTATTGCTTTAATTAGTCAGTCAATAGATTTATAATGCACTAAAGCAGTCTGTTTTTATTCATTCTTTGTATCTATTTCAGATACTTATTGCTAGCACCAAGTTTCTAGTACATACAGACCCCCATTGGGTTGCCATTTTTATATAATGTTTTAACTCTCTCTGTTCTTTCTTCTTCCTTTACCTACCATGCACCTTATAATAAAGGAAATATTACGTTATATAAAGTATTTTCAGTTTTAATATAAAAATTATTTGTGGTTGGTTTATTGACACTCGTCACTTACTTTTTCATATATTTATGAGAGACTAGTTTCAAAGGCCCTGGCCTCCATTTTCAATCTCTTCCCAACTGGCAAATGTTGTTATCTGCTCTCTCTGGTGGTGGAACTATGAACTTTTTTGTCAAATTATCTGCTGGCGGGATTTCAAAGTTCATTACGCGATCCTTATTTTTCCAGATGAATATGTTCTCCCATGTTGTCAATCTATTTTGGTTTATCACTGCTTTTAATAATTTTGGATTTGGATCAATGTCATGGTTTTCATTCCAAAAATGAAATGCTACTGCTGACTTGTCTTCTTGTTTCAATCTGATGTTTCTAAAGTGTTCTTTGACTCTGGTTTTTAAATTTCTTTTTGTTTGACCTATGTAGCATTTTTCACAATTCTTGCAATTTATTTGGTATATTCCATAAATTGCAAGAATTGTGAAAAATGCTACATAGGTCAAACAAAAAGAAATTTAAAAACCAGAGTCAAAGAACACTTTAGAAACATCAGATTGAAACAAGAAGACAAGTCAGCAGTAGCATTTCATTTTTGGAATGAAAACCATGACATTGATCCAAATCCAAAATTATTAAAAGCAGTGATAAACCAAAATAGATTGACAACATGGGAGAACATATTCATCTGGAAAAATAAGGATCGCGTAATGAACTTTGAAATCCCGCCAGCAGATAATTTGACAAAAAAGTTCATAGTTCCACCACCAGAGAGAGCAGATAACAACATTTGCCAGTTGGGAAGAGATTGAAAATGGAGGCCAGGGTCTTTGAAACTAGTCTCTCATAAATATATGAAAAAGTAAGTGACGAGTGTCAATAAACCAACCACAAATAATTTTTATATTAATTTTGACGTCACTGTTACTAAATTCCTCCAAACACACATCATTTTCAGTTTTGTTTGGATTGCTTATAATACAATAGTTAAGCAGCATAGAAACAAACTTTTAAACCATACTTTTTAGTTCTTTCAATGCAAAATGGAACATATGGTCTCAATGGAGCATTGAGTATTAGTTCGACTCAAAATTGTATTAATATGGTCTCCTTATTGGAATCTAAATGGCTGCTGCAACAAATTATCTCAAAATGGTGCTTTATCAGGTAAAATAGAATATCTAGGGTACTAAGGATATAAAAGCAGTGTTTAGCAGTAGGAAGTTCGGCTTTCACCAAGCATGGAGCATGTTTTGCTGTTATCAGGCTGTCTTCCTTAGCTCGTTAACAACTGAAGAAACTATTTGTAGTCGGTGTTCTGACATTTTGTCACTTAGATTTTTCTGTTATTGAGGAACTAGTTTCAGGACCATCACCTCAATTTTCAACCTCTTTCCAACTAACATCTGTTGCTTGCTCTCTTCTCTTGTGTGGTAGAACTATGAACTTCTTTGTCAGATTATCTACTGTTGGGATTTCAAACTTCATTACTTGGCCCTTATTTTTTCCATATGAATATTGTAACTTTGTGTTTGTAGAGTTAAAAGTCTTGTTTTCAGAAATTAAAAATGCTCTTTATTGCAGTAAACAGTAACTCTGTACACCTCTTGCGGCAGTAAAAATGACATGACATACACAACAGCAGTCTTCAAGATCGTCTCATTCTCAGCTGCACGTAAACAACTGAAAGAATTCTTCAATAACCCTCACACACTCTCACACAACTGCACAACTATAACTCAATTAACAACTGACCGCCGCTCTAACACTTGCAAGGTTTTTATACCTCCAGTCATTGTTCTGGAATGCAGTAGATTGCTCGCGATGCAGAGAGACAAAGACGGAACTATCCAGACACATTCTGTCTCTTTCTCTCTTTGTTTCTTTCTCTCGGCAAGTGTCTAGCTCTGCGCCCACCCGCCAGCTGCAGTTTGCAGCAGCGGCACAACAATGCCTCAGTGACAATATGTTCTCACATGATATCAGTTTATTTTGGCTTATTATCCCTTTTAGTAATTTTGGATTTGGATCAAAGTCATGATTTTCATTTCAAAAATGAAATGCTACTGCTGACTTATTTTCTTGTTTTCTTGTTTCCTTTTGATGTTTCTAAAGTGCTCTTTGACTTTGGGTTTTAGGTTTCTTTTAGTTTGACGTATTTAGCATTTTTCACAATTCTTACAACTTATTTGGTATATTCCGGATCAGTTAATTCGTGGGATTTTATCTGTTGTTTTTGAATTTAGCAAATGAGTATCTATTAGTAGGTGCCAAGATATTTTGTTCCTTAAAGATCTTTTTGAATTTATTAAATGTTTCTGGGTGGTATGTGAATGCACTGAACATGCTGTTGCTTTCTTTTTTCTTTAGTGAATGTGGTTGCTGTCTTAATGGTTTTCTTTAGTTTAGCCTTTTTAATTTTTTTAAACACCAGACTTCTGTTGTATCCATTTTCTTCTGCTATGTGAAGTATGGCCTTTTGTTGTTTGCAGCATTCTGCTTATTCTAACATTGTTAACAATTATTAAATTTTAGATGAGTCGCGTTTTTTACACATCTGCTTCACTTTCGTACCTATTTTGAGGACATGTTTCGCAAATCTTCGCTTGCATCTACGGCTCTTGTGCGACTGATGCTAGATCCAGCGGTGTGGGTAATTCTGGGGTTGTTGCTGCCATCTGTTGATTTAGTGATGAACTGAAATGTGGGATTCTCTTCTAGCGGGATTTCAAAGTTCATTAGTTGGTTTTTATGTTTTTCTATGTATATCCTCTCCCATATGACGAGTTCACTATGTTTTTGTACGTATTTTAGTAATTTTGTGCTATCTTCAATTTCATGATTTTCAGACCAGAAATGAGCTGCTATTGCGGACTTATCAATATTTTTGTATCTTAAGTGCCTGAAGTGTTCTTTCTTTCTAGTGCCTATGTTCCTTTTTGTCCTTCCTATGTAAATTTTTTCACAGTCTTTACACTTAATTTTGTAAATGCCTGACTTTTCCTCTGGTTTTATCTTATCAGTATTATTACTGTGAAGTAGGTTTTTAATGTTGTAATTGTTTTTTGGTGCCAATGTTATATTGTATTTCTTGAATATTTTTTGGAACTTTTTTGTGGCCCAGGGGTGGTAAGTAAATTTAGCAAATCTAGTTTCTTGTTTTATTGGTGTGAGAACTGTGATCTGTTTTAATTTCTTTTGAAGTTTGAATAATTTTAGTTTTTTATCTACAAGGTTTTTTCCATATCCATTTTTGATTGCAGTTTTTAAGATTTGATGGTATTCGTTTTGATATTCTTGTTGGCTGAGAGGTAGATTTACTAATCTGTGTGTTAGACTGTTGATGGTTGCATGTTTGTGTGGAATTGGGTTGAAACTATTTGCTTTGATGTAATTATCTGTGTGTGTTGCTTTTCTATGAATGCCAAATTCTAGTTTTTCATTGCCTTTTTTGATTTTAAGGTCTAAAAAAGGTAGAGTACAGTCCTCTTCAGTTTCTACTGTGAATTGTATGCTGGGTTCTTGCAGGTTGAGTAGTTTCAAAGCATCATCTATTAGTTTGTAGGGCACTATTGCAAAGATGTCGTCTACGTATCTGTACCATGTTTTAAACATATGAGGGAAGGCTTTAGTAATATGTGTTTCGAAAAAGCTCATGTATAGATTGGCCAAAAATGGTGATAATGGGCTTCCCATAGCTAGTCCTGAAATTTGTTTATAATATTTTCCATCGAAGACAAAATAATTTTGATGTATACATAATTCAGTCATTGCCACATATTCTTCTATTGCATTGGCATCCAGGTTTATAGAATTTAGCCATTTTTTCAGTTGAATCAAAAGTTTGTCTAATGGAATGCTAGGGAAGAGGGAGCGGACATCAAAGGATACTAAAGTGTCATGAGGTTTAAGTTTAAGATTTTGAATTTTTTCTACCAGGTCTAAAGAGTTTTTTATACTCTGAGTATGGAATTGTGGAAAGGACTGAAATTTTTTGGTTAGCCATTTTGCCAGATGGTAAGTAGGAGTGTTTATATTATTTACAATGGGTCTCATGGGTATGTTGGGCTTGTGTATTTTAGGCAAACCATATATTCTTGCAAGGGTTGAATCGAGTTGAATCGAGTTGAATCTCGATATATTGTTAACAATGTTTAATAATGCACTAAGACTTACACATGAGAGATTATATAACCTATGATTCAATGTTTAGGAATTACAGTCAGCAATGTTTGCAAAAAAGCCCTCAATTGACAATTTGAGAGACAAAGCTGTCGAGTTGGCAGCAACGCAGGAGTTCAAACAGAAAAACTTAGAGTCACAATTGGTTCGCTTGAGTTCTCGGTGGGGAGAGCTTTTACGTAGAAGTCATGTAAGTAAATTGTGCTTTTCTTCTAAAATTTTTATATTTTAAATACATTAGTTCATTAGCATTGTACCCAAAATGAGCACATTTATGTTCTTATATTATTTAAAAACTCTAAAATGTGCAGATTACTATCATTAAGTTAGATTATTTAACTATCAGCTCTTGATAAATTGTACAGTAGTTTTTGTATGCATGCTATCTATAGATACCCACAACTATTTTAGTAAATATCTACAAGAAAAGAAATACTTGTATTAGTATTATAGATATAGCAGCTAAAATTGATTGCAGTACCAACTTTTTAAAATTTCCACATTCCTAATCAAATTCCGTGTGTTAAGGTCAAATTTTTGTTTTCAACCCTTGTGAATTTGGTTTCTGTTTTTGCACATATTGAGTGTGTTATGTTTCATGCTCAAAACCTAATATATGAAATTTAAAGGCTTTTACAAATTCAGGATTTAAACTTTTATTCTAAAACTAAAAATAAAATATGCTGCATTACGTTTGCTAATTAATTGCAGCGCTATGCTTATTGCAAAACACATTTGAAAATTGGCATTTTTAAAATAAATATTTTATTTTTATATGTTTTATTAACAAAACATCTCAAAATCGCTGCACTGAATACATTATTATTGGAGTAATTGATACATTAAATATAAATTGTATATGTTATGTATTGTTTATAAGAAGAGTAATGAGTTGGGTAGCTAAGTAAAGTTTTATTCTAATTTGATAATATACTATCAACATAATTTTAGTTTTGGTCCTGGGACTGGGAAACATTTCGAAATGTTCATACATTTGTATATGGAAACTAAATATCTCTTAATATATGTTGTAATGCTCATATGCTTATGAGATATCTTGTACATATAGGAATGCTGACAGAACTTCAAAATTATTATTAGTATTGTCTCTCTGAGAAAGTGTTTTACTATTAATGTAAAACTAGTTATCTGATCAATCTCTTAAGCAAATTAAGGTTCTAAAACGTTTATTTTTATATTTTGCGTTTTAAATGTATGCCAGTGTTTATTAACCAGAAGTTTAAATGTAGTGCCCTATTTAACAGCATGCAAAATAACCATCACAAAGGTAGGAATGATGAAAACCTCTGTGCTAAGCTTTCCTCTTTGGAATGATAACTGATGAGTAATAAGGTAGCATCGCCTTTTAATAATTCATAACATTCAAATTTAAAAATACATTTAAGACCATTAATTATATCAGATGTATATTTTTTCTTATTCACTATCGAGCAGCCATAATATAACTGTTGTCAGACCTCCAAGATTTATACTGGAAATGTATAGAGTTTAAAACAACATTTAAAGTTGATGTAATTAAAGATAATACATTAATCAATTATTTGTTGCCTTTAGAAAGTATCAGTAAACTAATTCAATGAAACAATAGAGTTCTAACTTATTCTTTGATTTCTACTGGTTCCTGGTGAAAAAGTCTACTTCTCATGCTTAATTTGGATATTCTTTGCACAACATTTTGATTTTACAATGTTTTTAAATATTAGTTAATTCTCATCTATGGCACGGTTCTTTACAGCTACTTGCTTCTTTTCTCTTCATCTTTGCAATACTCATTAAGACAGAAATGTGAGCAGATATTTATCTTTAATGCCCTTGATTGTGTTTCCAAAATTATAACCAAAATATTTTATCATGTTATTTTCTTTATGGTCATTAATGGTGATGGTATGGTGATGGCTGGCTATGGCAAAATCACAAATGCCATAGTTTGTGTAAAAAATGCTATGATTTGTCTTACATTGACTCCACATTTTATGCTTGCATTTTAAAATGCTTAAATCTTGATGCACATGATTTCCACATTGTGAGTAGTAGATGAAATTGCTGAAGTTTACAATTGTGAACATTTTTGTTTTGTTTTTATTTTATAATTTACATCAGGCATCATATTCCTGCAGAAGAGTATGTAATCTCAAATTGTATTCTTTAATCCCACTATTTTGAAATCATTGATCACTTTTAATTATTTTAATGATATACTAAAAATAATCTGCATGATGAAGTAAAAGCAGTATAAAATATTGTTTGATGGAGGTAAATATTGCCAAACAGTTCTTCAACATTGCAGAGAAAGTTATTTAGTTTCATTTCCAGTATTTTTTGTTTTAAACTTTTGCACTTCTCCTGCAGTTTTAAAGAAATTGAGCAATGGGAAAAAAGTTGTGTGAAATTTTGAGCCTGAAAAAAGTGTAAAAAGAGCAGATAAAATTTTTAAGACACATGAAAAATAATTTGACATTTCTATGTACCAGTATTAGATAATAAATACATATTTTGAAAATTAAAAGCACATGAGTAAAACTATTATATTTTTATGAATTTTGGCCTTGTTTTACTTATGCATACTTTGTAGAATCTGTGGGATTCCTTTTTGATGTTTCAAAAGCTTTGCATTTTATGAGCTTATGAAAAGGTATAAAATAACCTTAAGGTAAATAAATTATTCAGCAATAATCATACTTCAAAATTGTGGTACTAACGTATGATGGATTAATTTGTTTAACTCAGTTTATTTTCAGAGAATTTCATTTTTGAAATTTGTAAAGGAAAATTACTTTAATGTATTTAAAATTAACAAGTTTTATATTAATACTCTTAGCTTACTTTGTGTGCTCCTAAGTGAAGTGTGCCTTAATATAATTCCTAAGTGTGGAATATTTTGTGAAATATTATTAACATCTTACATAAACTTTAACATAAAAAATATGTTTGCTAAAAGTGTGTGCCTATCTGGAATCAATGTGTTAGCTTTTAACAATTGTATAGTGAAATGTGTATGTATGTTTGTAACTTGATAAAGAAACCCACACATGTTTGCTTGTGAAGTGGTGGACTGGTTGCTTGTGGTTATGTACAGTGATGGTGTTATGACTTCCATGGTTCTTGGAAAGCTTGGTGTTCATGTCTAACGGTGTGATTTGGTGACTGAAGTTTTTGTGGTGTTAATGCTTCATATGGAAATATGGAAAATTATTGTGAACAGCTATTTTGACAGTGAAGAAAATATTTAATAACCTGGAACTGGTCTCTCTCCTCTGATCTCCCAAAAGCTTATACTCCTGAATTTACAAATGACTGCTTGTTAATGATGAAGAAAAACGTAAATACTTTGCTGGCAGTAACATTTTCATCTTTACTAAGAAATCTTTCTGGTGAATGTTACTTTTATAAATGCTTGTCATTTCAGACTTTTCTTGAAACTAACAGTTTCTGTACAACACTGCATGATTGGTGATGGATATCGCCCCATTGTATATGCCAAATATCTGCTGCATGCAGCATGATTAACCATTCACTAAGATACTTCCATAGAAGTGTGTATAATAAAACCATTGCTGAAGAGATAGAGTTAATGGATTGCTCATGCAGTTTCTTCACTTATCTGCTAATACATGTGAAGATACTTTTCTGTGCTTTATGCTCTTTGTGAAATGCGTATGAAAAGTACAAGCAAAGGGGCCATATTTCTTGATTGCAGTAAGTGGCATGAACCTTATCTTTACAGGGCTGGATTGAGAATGCCACAATATTGAAGTCAGGTTCTTCTACCACTTCTAGTGATTTTCTCTTAACAACCAAGACAGCTATACCTGGAGATTCCAAGGGGAGAGAGCCAGAAGCAATTTCATTTCTAGTTATGGAGGGGAAAAGCAAAGATTCTGTAATGGAACCACAAGACCAAGTTACACCAGTAGCATTTCAGGTTGCAGTCAGTGATGAGACTCAGGCCGAAGGAGTTCATGAGGATAGCTTCAGTCCAATGGAAACTGAATGTCTTGGTTATTTAAACCCAGTATTTGAAGATATAGATCAAGATGAAATGGTTGTTGACACTGAGCAAGGGAAACCTACTACTCTTGTAGGTAGCATTTCAGAAGAGAAAGAAGTGTTTGAAAATAAGGATGTTCAGGAAACAGATATTGAATCAAAGCAAGAATCAGTTACAGGTAGTAAACTGAAAGAAGCTCAGAGTACAATACCAGATATTGTAAGCTCAGTTGAAAGTTCTAGGACTGATGAAAGAAGCAGACATAAACATCTACAGGAAAGTCTAACTGAGGCCAATAGAGATATTGAGGGTCCATTGCATTTGGAGAAAGAAAAGAGTGATAGTAGCTTAGAAAAGAAAAATGAAAAAGGTGAAGTGAATGATACATTCCTTTTGGCTGAAAATAGCATGCTGTTTTCACAAGTTTCAACCAATACACTTGTTACCAGTCAAGCGGAAATAATTCAACATACAAATCAACAGCAAGAAGCAGATCCCTGCCAGATGGTTGAGGTGAAAACTATTGAAATAGTTAAATCAGTAGTTACGCCCATGGAACCAGTTGAACAAGTGGTACTTCCTAGCAGAAGTGTGGAGACAATGGAGCATTTTGGTCCACAGTCTGTAGAAATGGTGGAAATAATAGAAGAGTGTGAAACAGAACCTGAAGAATCTGCTCCTGAAACAGACTCTGAACAAACTTCTAAAATATCATCAGCCACAAAAGTAATGGAATTACCAAAAGATTCCAGGAAACGACCATCTACTTTAGATATTCATGATGTCCATAGTAAGAAGTCAGCAACAGGTGAAGGAGCACTGAAGTGCACAGAACAAGAACCTTCTAGTAGTGAGCAGAAAGAATCTGTCACTACTGAAGGATCAAAAAAGAAAGCCTCTAGTCCTTCACCAATTAAAACAGATCAGAAAGCAACTAAGAAACAGTCCGATGAAGAAATCATCAGGGTGAGTGGATTTACGGGTAAGAAAGAACAAAATGCATGCACCTATGATAGTGATGCTATCCCAGAGCTAATATCTGAAACAGTCAGGAGAGTGACTAAATCACCACCCAAAATTTCTATTCCCAATTACTCTGTGGAGATGCATGCACCACCCACTCCTCCTCCAACACCTGCAGTCATTCCCAACGATACCCCTCCCTCACTCTGTCTTCAGATGACTGACAGAGTTAACAAAACTGAAGAAACTACTGTAACAGCATGGCGTGACTCAGATAATGCTCCTAACCGTACAAATGCAGTGGATTTGTGTGCAAGTCAAGTAGCTAACAGATCCCCTCATCATGTAGACAGTAAAAATAAAACATCTGGTCTCAAAGAGGTAACTGTTAAAAAAGAAATTGAGGTTTCCAACACATACAAGATAGTTGGAAATTTTAGCAATTCAAATGCGCCTGAGGAGAGTGCAAACAATGTTTCTACACAAAATAGGAAACCATTAGATACAGCATCAGGAATGGATGATGGTACAGCTGATGATTATGATAGCTTTTATGGGAGTGACAAAGAAACAGATGATGTTGTTGAGTTTTCTGATGATGCAGAGCAACTGCCAGGATTAAACAACAGTTCCAGTTCTGATGATGAAAGTCTGCCAATAGGTCATCTAGTAATGCAACAGCTTGACAAGGTGGGTTATAGAAGGTGCTATTAATTTGGGAATTGTTAATTTATTTTGTATGTTGATTAAGGGAAATGTAGCTAAGCAAGTGTGTAGCTAAATAAAATAGTATATGAGGAATTTTGATTTGATTTCAGAAATAACGAAAGCAGTTAATACATTTTGTTCACTAACAGGGGGCTAAAAAGAGGATAAATGGGGAATCGTATTACTTTTAATGCATTTTTACTGATGTACCTGCCTTTTTACATTGCAGATAGAAGATTATTTTAAAACACTTGTAAGTATGCATTTACTTCTAAAACTGTTATTGAATGCATAAAATTCATACTTAAATCAATATTTGGACAATTTTCAGGCAATACTTTCTTCGAGAAAGGAAGCTTATGTCAGTAAACACAGAGAAAAACCTCCTAGATCAACAGTGATAAGCACTCCAAGTAGCGAAGAACCAAAAATCTATAGTTCTCCTGCTACTTCAGTAACTACAGTAACAACAACTACGTTCACAACTACCAAAATTGTTTCAAGTGCAAAACAACAGGTAGCTCAGTCTGGTACTAACGTGTCACCAAGTCAAAAGGATTCAATTTCCTCTCCATTTGCTAAGGAAATAGCTGATTTTGAGCAAGCAGCCCAACAGATGCTCCGCAGAATGGATGTTATGTTGGTTACAGTTAAGGGAGTGAGCAGTGAAAAAGATCCTGGGAAGAGGTTGGAGGTATAATATTGTTACTTACATAGAGAAGATAAAATAATAAAGTATAAATTATTAATTATTCAGAATAAAATACCAGAGGATACATGCCTATTTTGTTAAATATCTAAATTGCAGATCGATACACAAAAAACTGATTTAGAAGGTTTTAATTAGGCTTTTATTCTAAAAATTAAATTTTGTGCCATTGCTTTTTAAGGTGTTGGAACGTGAACTGAGTTTCCTCGCTCCTGATGTGGCAACACTCATCAGTCGAGGTGATGGATTAGTTTTAACAGTTCATTCTAGTGACCCATCTCGTGCAGATAAACTGAAGGAATCATCGCAGGATAAGTTAAGGAGTAAATGGCACCAGGTTAAAGTAGAAACTGAGGTGAGTGTAAGATAATACTTAAAATTGTTCAAACAGTGCAAATCAGGTAGTTTATTTTGTGCAAATAAAATACAAATCAAGCATCATTTAACGTAATCAAGGTTTCCAGATGCTTAGAAGGTGAGAAAGAAATACTTTAATTTCTTTACTTCAAAACATAAATAGGAAATATCAGTCACTTACCTGAATGAAAGAAGAAATTGATATCAGTAAATACAATGCCATACCTTTTAGGATGATAAAGTATTTTTCATTTAGTGAAAATTATAATTATAATAGTGGAAGAAGAGATGTAGGACATCCTAGAAGAAGATGGAGTAGGTGTGAGGAATGTGAAGACGAAACAGACAGATATGCTTAATCCCTGAAGTGAAGAAGAAAAGAAGAAGAAAATTAATGCTTCTGTAAATGTACTAGAAATAAATGAGATACATTTTTAGATATATTTAACATAAAGGAAAAACAATTACCATGGTATTACACAAATAAAAAATATTTGTTAATTAATGTCCACTTATCTTAAGAAGTATTAACATCAACTTCTATTAATTAACAAATATATTTATTTGTGTAATATTTATTATTCCACTGTAATTAGCTTCATTTTCTGTGTAATTACCATGTATTTTCACTCAAGCAGGAATAAACCAATAAGCAAATATAATGAGTTGATTATGATTAAGTTAAGATAGTGAAATTCCTTAGTTTGCAGGTAGGATGTCCACTATCATGCAAGAGGTTGAAATTCAAATATTAGTTAAAATGAGTTACTCAAACAAGGTTTTCCTTATCCTAAAAAGATGAATATTGAGTAACGCTAAGTTATGTGGATCCTGGGCTCATTTGAGCATCATTGCAGACATTTCATTCAATGTCTGATATGACCTACCCATTTTATTAAATAGATATTTTACTCTATCTGGAACGGGAGACTAAACCGTGTTGCCATATGGTGTCTGTGCTGCTGTAACTATTAATGCTACTAACGCTAACTATTAATGCTTTTGCCTGGAAGAGATTATAATAGTTAAGCAATATAATCACTTATCCTTAGTCAAATCAGAGATTACTAAACAGTTTAAATATATTCTTTTATCATAACCTCCACTTTTAAATATGTGGATTATAAGCAAGTTCATGTAACTAGCTGAGAAAAAAATCACCTTTTCTAGGGCAAAACTGTGCATCTGGCAACCCAATTCATAACCATTATGATTATTATTTTGTCTAGGCAAAGTAATAAATAAAATACAAACTTTCAGACATGCTATTTTTATTAGCTTTTGCATTTTAGAAGCTTATAATGAAATTATATTTTAGGCCAGAAAAGCTGAAGCACAACAAGCTGAAGAGAAATTAAATGAATATAATAAACTAGTTTCACAAGTGCAGTTGTGGTTAAAGGATGGAAAAAGAAGACTAGAGCAAGCAAATAATGAAGAAGGTCAACTTAAGGTAAACCTTTATTACTTACAATTATTCTACTGCTGATATTATTTCAAAGGGAGTTGGAATAAAGTTTTTAGTAAACATAAACTACAATATATCGAGATTTAACTGTATTGGAACACCACAGTGAAGCGAAAAATTATTAATTTTTAGATGAGTCGTGTTTTTTACACATCTGCTTCACTGTATTGGTGTTCCAATACAGTTAAATCTCGATATATTGAAGTGACGTTAAGTCAAGAGGAACACGCGAAAGTTAGATCCAGCCAATTTTAGTCGCATAAGAGCCGTAGATGCAAACGATGATTTGCAAAACATGTCCTCAAAATAGGTACGAAAGTGAAGCAGATGTGAAAAAAATATGACTCATATAAAAATTAATAAACTACAATGTTTACTGGCCTCTAAAGATCTTGGAGGTAAAAAATTTAACATTTATGATGCAGTATAGAAAATTAACAGCTAAGCACGATGTAACCTGGACTGCAATGAATGGCATTGAATTTTTCATGTTGACTCTTATCTATCAAAAACCTTAGCCTATATATGGCTATTGTGAAGAAATGATTAATTTCTATCAATTAACTAAAATAATAAGAGTTAAAGGATGAAGCCTGCTACTCAAGTACTTACAATAGTAAGTCGCCACAAATGGTGTATCTCGAATGCAAGAGCCCCTAGTGGTTTACCGGGGAAATATACGAGTCAAATGGAGAATTTAATGTCATGACAGCAAGTTAGCCATGGTAGCTCAATGGGTTAGAGCGACTGGACGGAAACCAGGAGAACCGTGGTTCAAATCCCAGCTATGGCATTGAATTTTTTATGTTGACTATCTATGAGAAACCTTGTAAAGTTTACTGTTCAAACTTCTTTTTCAACTCTTCAGTAAGGTAACTTCAAATAGCACCATCAACATATACTTACTTTTACAATTAATCTTTTAACCTGGTTTAGCTTTGATTGAACAAGATATTATTATAAAAAGCAAAAGGATTTTGTAGCTCAATTAAATGCTCTTAACATTTTTCAGACAGAAGTTATATTTATATAATATATGTTTATAGATATAGTTTGCTTGTTTTATCAACAGCTTATGTCTGACAAATGGAGAGTAAATCTCTAATCTCATGGTAATCTGTCAAGTTTCTAGGCAGTTGAATTTACTCAATTGATGTTTTAATCTGCTGACTACGGTATATTTTCAGACACTTAAGGATGAATTTGATAAAAAAGAAAGAGAAATAGCTGCTTTGAATGAAAAATGTAGTGAACTGCAACGATTACAAGTTGGATGTGATGAAAATGGTGCATTGACATCTATTAATGAACAGTGGAAGGAAATATATGCACAATTTCAACATTATCAGATGTCTTCAAAGGAAAAGATTGTTCCTGATACTAAACTTGTAAGTAAAACAAATTCTGAAACTGTATAATTTATTAACAAATTATAATAAATAATAATGACTAAACTCCACTTATCTCTGTTAATTATCTATAATTATTATAATACTTTTTGTTATAATTAGTGAATTAATTTACCTTTACTATCAACAGCTTCAGTTTTTCAATTCAATACTTGTTTGAGGTTGTGAAATTTCCAGCGTACATATCACAAATGTTAGTATGCATCTCACACTTATTACAAATTCATGTAACTATTAAGCATGTTGATTCTTGTGGGCAGTCTTATGTGTTCAATAGTCAATGACATTTTCAAACCTTGAATCATCACCTTAAAATGAGCTTCCTTTCGTCAAGTATCAACCATGACATGATCATTATAATTCACTAATGTACATCACATGTTAAGTTATTTATGGTTGTTAAACATGTCGAGAAAGCATCACACTATATATTCCAATGCTTTTTTCCCCCCCCCTGAAGTGTTTTTATTTAACCTTTTTTTAACTGTTTAAAATTGGTCACCATAAATGGCAGTTACATCGCCCTAAGTAAAGAAAGATATGAAAAAGAAAGAAAATAAAATGATCCCCTAAACCTCGGGGTCAAAGTAAACAAGAATTGAGTCAAGGATGACTTGGATATGAAAGGTTAAAAAGGGGATCTAATACATAGAAAGAAAGAAATATCAGTCCAGGTCAATAATTCATCAAGGTGCTTATTGGTGAGCGCCTTTCCTTTTAGATCATCACATAATTTTGCTTAAATTGGTTCATTTAAGTCTTCAGATTATAGAAGCAATTAAAGGATCACCTAATGTAACAAAATTGATATGTGATTACTAGCAGCTGTACTACGTGAAGGTCCAGGTCGGTTCCTTTAAGCCTTCAATTAATCATTAAAGGTATTTGAGGATCTTATTAGTAACAAAATTCTTTCCGCAGCAGAAAGTCTTAAGGTCCAAAAAAAGTACAACATTGAGAAAATTGAGTGCTCAATTAAAAAAGAAAAAAGAAATTAATATACTGTAAAAGAACATTTTAATAATTTTCTACAGAACTTAGACTGTAGAAAAGATTCACAAAAAGCATACATTTATAATAATAAGACAATTATGAAAAACAGTGAAATAGCTAATAAATTTAATAATATTATACTAATATCTATAAATTATCCGCTAATACTAAAAAAGAACAAAAAATATTCCAGAAAGACGTTAAAGAATATTGTCGCCGAAGGCATTGTTGTGACAAGCGTGACTGACGTGCACAGAGAGACAGATAGTGCAGTGTGGAGATAAAAGCTTGCCGAAACATATAAAGAGAAAGATAGATAACTGGAAGGTTTGTCTTTCGTCTGGTACCGTCTTGATTGTGACAGAACATTCCACAAATTTCTGGAACAAGAATGGATGTATAAAAGAAAGCCATGGCTAGTTGAGTGGACAGTCGTTATGAGAGAGTCAAAATGGAAGCTGATAAATGAGCGCGTGCAGCTGTGTTTTGAAACTGAACTCGTTGTGTGGCAACGGCCTTGAAGATGTATTTGTGTATGTTACGTAATTCTGCTACTGTAAGGGTTGACCAAAGTGGTTCCTATGGAAATAAGAGCATTTAGGGATTTCTGCAACTGGACTAATTCTACGAACCCACAAAGTCACAGTGTATAAAATCAACAATTAAACTTAAAGCTGATATATTTAATCAGAAATTGAATATTAAAGAATTGAACATTATAATTAATAACATACAATTGTAAATATCTTCAGAACCTGATAATATACATGCAGAATTCATCAAACACCTGGGGAAAAAACCAGAATTAGGACTTCTGGATCTCTGTAACTTGTCATGGAATACAGAAGTACCAGATGAATGGAAGAAAGCAATAATAATAATACCCATTTTGAAATCAAACTAATTAGCATATAATTTTTCAACTTATTGTCCAACAGCACTTACAAGCATATTAGCAAATGTCATGGAAACTATAATTTCGAACTTATTATTGTTTTTAAGTCAACTAAAGAAGCAGGATTTACAAATTCCATTCAACAAATGAACAGATTTTAAGTTTTAGTCAAGATATTAAACATGCATTGAATAAAAATGAAGACACTCTAGCAATAAGAGGGTTAGCTGATAAGCGGGCCAAACAAAAATTTTTTTTTTCTTTTTAAATTCTTTATTTCTCAATATAATCTCCAGAGAGGCTAATACATTTGTTATCAGCGTTCTACTTTACTTAAGCCTCTATAGTGCAATTTATCATGGTCCTCATAGCTGTTTACCACATCAATGACCTCGTTTCTGTGCAATCTTTGTATCCCAAGACATTTTTTGAGGTTCGGGAAAAGGTGCTAGTCATTGGGTGCTGGATCTGGGGAATAGGGTTGATCTCAAAGTATAAACTTGAAAGAAGTGTAGGGACAGTGAAGCACAAATTAGTACAAAAGTGAATCGAGAATATATTGACACATTGCTTCACTCACACTGTTTATTCACAGACTACAACTTGCACTAATCGAGTATCAGCTGAGGATAGGAGCAAGAGCTCTTGAAACATGTCCTGTGAATAAACAGTGTGAGTGAAGCAATGTGTCAATATATTCTCGATTCACTTTTGTACTAATAGGGTTGATGTTCAATTCAAAATTTAATTTGCACATTTTCCCCATTGCAATGACAGAACAATGGGGGCTGGAGCATAGTTGTGAAGAAACAAACATTTTTTCTTTGCCAAACGAAGTCTTTTTCTTTTCACCTCATCATTCAAACATTGCCGTAAGCTTGCATAGTAGTCACCAGTGATACTTTTACACTTTTTCAAGAAATCTATAAAAATAATTTCCTGTGCATCCCAGAAAATACTCGCCATAATTTTGGTAGCTGACAAAATTGACTTTGCCTTTTTTGTAATTGGTTTACCTAGCGCAATCCTGTTGACTGTAATTTACTTTATGGAGCGTGCTTATGTATCGAAGTTTCATCCATGGTAATAAGCAGTCTCAAAAATTCACTGGGGTTTTTATGGTAGAGCTCCAAATTCTCAACAGAAACAGATTTTCTTTGCAACTTTCGATCAAGTGGCAACAAACATGGCACCCATTTTTCAGTCTGTGTGAAAGCCCAAAAATTACTTAAAATATCACCTGCACGTTCTTTTTATGTGTTTACAGCCTCTGCTATCTCAAACAACTTTAATCTGTGGTCTTCCAGTACTAAATGATGAATTTTTTCTATAATCTATGGAGTTGTGACCTCCTCAGGGCGTCCAGAGCAAGGCTAATCACTAGTGCTCGTACGTTCCATTTTAAACTCTGCAATTGACCTTTTAATCACTGTATATAAAGGGCCAGAGTCTTTCAGTGTACTGTTCATTTCCTCCTTGATTTCTTTAGGCATTAAGCCTTTCATATGGAACTGTTTAATCACTGCTCGCTTTTCCATATCCTTCATTTTCATGAAACCTCTACACTTTTCTTGTTTAAAATGCAGTCATTCAGAAACTAAACAAGCTGTTGACCTTAACTATGGGTGCAAGCTAGTCTAGAGTTAAAACATGTGATGCATCCATTAAACTGGCCTAGTGGCACCATCTCTATGGAGGCCCTGACCTTACCAGCTGACCCTCATATTCATTGACTTTCAAGGAGCATATGAGTGTATTTGGAGGTACAAACTACTCAGTAAACTTATAATTAATTTTAGGAATCCAAGCCAAAAGTGTTACATTGGATCAGTGAATTCATTATTCAACCCTTTATTGTCACCAAATATAAGATAAATTATCAAAATATCAAGACACACTGTGGTGTACCTCAAGGTACAGTGCAATCCATATAAACCTGAACCATTTCAATAGGCCATAACTTTTGAATCAATAATAGGACACACGTACAACTTTGGGAGTATATAATACACAATTGGGAGATTACATTACACTATTTACATCTCAGAGAAAATGTTAGAAATGTCCTCCAGCAGCATCTATACATGTTTGCACTTGTCTCACCATATTCTCTGAAGTTTTACAGAGAGTATCCTCGTCAATATCACTTATTTTGTTTCAAATGGACTCCTTGAGAACATCAATTGTCCGTGGCCTATTCTTGTACACTATTTTTTAGATATCCCATCAAGAAAAAATCCAGTGAAGTTAGGTCAGGAGATCTGGGTGGCCACAGACCTTTTGAGATTATTCGATTATCAAAGAAACTGGTTATAAGTTCCAGGGTGTTATTAGAAGTATGACATGTTGCTCCATCTTGCTGGAAATAACCTTCTCTCAATTCAATATCATCTCCATAAAACTTCAGAGAATATGATGAGACGAGTGCAAACATGTATAGATGCTGGTGAAGGACACTTCCAACATTTTCTCTGAGATGTAAATAGTGTAATGTAATCTCCCAATTGTGTATTATATTCTCCCAAAGTTGTGCATATGTCCTATTATTGGTTCAAAAGTTATGGGCTATTGAAATGGTTCAGATTTATATGGATCGTACTATAGTATCCTTAGTACCACACTCTTTAATATTTATATCAGTGATCTTCCATGCCAGTAACAAAGAATGCAATCAAAAGTCTTAATATCGAAACTGTATTGGAACACCACAGTGAAGCGAAATAATTATTAAATTATAGATGAGTGAAGCTGATGTGTAATAAATACGACTCATTTATAATTTAATAAAAGTCTTAATGTTTGCAGATGATATAGTGTTATGGAATTCTAAACAAAAATCAAAGTCAACAGTTAATAAATGTAGCACAGCAGTCTTTGATAACATTGCAGAATTGGACATCTAATAATTTTATGAAAATTAATACACAGATAACAAATTATCAACTATTCCTACTTCTCCTCAACTAGAAGGAAAAACTTTCACAGAAACATGTGAAGCCAAATTTTTAGATATTGTTTTTGATACAAAATTAATATGCTAAAACACTAAGAAAAAATTGCCCCTATTAAAGAGATTGGCAGTCAAGAAATGGGAAAGCGCTACACAAACTTTAAACACCCTTTAAAGATAAATATTAAACCAACGCTTAAATATTGTGAAGATAACTGCAAACATAGAAAAATAGAAAATCAAATTCTTCATCTAATAATTGGAGCTGTCAAAAACCACCCAAAAACTTGCTCTACAAATTTTAACAAATAATCCAAGATTTGATCTTGACATTGAAAAAGCAGCCATCATACAATACGAAAAATTAGACTACCTCATAATGATTGGGAAAGAAGAAAATCACAAGTAAACTTAAAGTTCTCTTACTAAAGTCGAAGAAATCAAATAAAATTGAAAACTTCCTTACTCAAAAGAAAACTCATAAACCAATTTCAACCCTTGTTGATGTGGAACACTATCTAAACTTAGCTGTAGAACTTACAAAATCTGAAACCTCTTTGTGTCCTGAAACAAATGACACTAGAAATAATAAATTTAAGATATTCTGCCGATGAATGGTTTCATATTTACACTGAGAGTTCCAGCTTACTAAATGATAGTCGTACTGCTACTGGTGCTGGTGCAATGTGCCCACTTTTCTCTTTCTACAGAATATTAAGTTTAAATGCTACAAATTTTGATGGAGAAATTTCGGCAATACTTCAGAGCTTACAAAATCATTTATATTATATAAATAAATTTGAAAAAGTTGTATTATTATCGTGACTAACAGGCCATGATTGTCTCAATAAACATATATTCAGGATTGATATAGTGAAATCTCCTCTGTATCCTTTCTGTACACTTAAAGAAGATATGGATGGAAACCACCTACTCTGATGTCCTTTAGTCAACGTACTAACATAGGATTAAAATACTGAAGTGTAAGAGAGTGAATGACTTTGTTGCCAACTGCTTAACATTAGATACCAACCATCTGTTCCATAGTAATTCAATGCAGTTCTGAAAAACATAGGCATCTGTTAAAGCATGTACAGTTTCTTTAATGAACCATACAAGAGCATATGGAGCAAGTGTATAAAAATGGTATGACAATTTATTTATTCAAAATTCAATTCAAGCTGTTCCATGGCCGAGTGGTTAGACCACTTAACTCTCACCAAGGTGGCTTGGGTGTGATTCCAGGAAACTGCAAAGTGAAATTTGTGATGGACAATATGGAGCTGGGGCGGGTTTTCTCCAGGCCCTCCGGTTTCCCCTACCCTCATTCCACCAATTGCTCTATTATCATCTTTCCTTTACGCCACTTCACTCTCATTTCATTTATCTACTTCCCTCACTCTCATTCCAGGGAAAGAGACTGGTCACCCATACCTGGATTCTCTCCCTGATTCATAGTTGTAGCTTGCTCACCCAACGCCTAAAATGGCATAAGGGGTAGAGAACCAAACGATCAGGACTGTGTTCTATATTAAGAGGAGGAGGACAAGGAGAAGAATTAGGAGTGGAGAAGAGGAAGAAGAAGAAGAAGAACCAATTCTTTTTCCAGTTTCCTGTGCAAAGCATTGTGTTTCACCACAAATTTTAAAGTGTGCTATTATTTAGTAATTTATTATTTATTTATTTATTTGTTTGTTTGCTTATTTATTTCAGGACATTGCTGGAACACAAGTTTCTGAATTTGTAACTCGAGTAAACAAAGTAAGAGAAGCAGTTTCTGCAATTTCGAGACAGTTGAACTCTTTTCCCTTAAATGGCAGGGATTATGAGGCCTTTCCTTCACAGGAAGAATGTCTTAAGGTAAATTATACACTGGCATTTCTTCCCAGGATGAAAACTGAGCCATGTAACATTAATTATTAGAATAATTAATGATATTAAACCTAAAATTTGAATTATTTATTCCAAAATATTAGACTTTTTGATTGGAAATCAAGTGTACTTTGTTATACTAAATAAATATTTATTATGTGTAGCATTAATAGGAAGAAGCAAGTTGATCAAGATTTGTTCTGAATTAAAGTTATCTGTTCAGATAGAATGAATATAATGAGACCTACTTAACTATCAATTGCTAAGTGAAAATACAAATAGTTCCTGTAGTTTAAGATAATATTTCTTTAAAAATGTTCAGTTTTTATCGGAATATTATAAAGGGAACATTAAAATATTTCATTATTTTGGACTGAATCTGAAGTTATCATTAGAATTTTATCTCACCTTTTGTTGCATCATGATAGGATGCCAATTTTGCTATCTGATCCTTGCTCAGAGACCAATATGGAGCGCCAGTAAATATTAGATCTTCACATTGTCTTAAAGTTCATTGCAGATGATAATTCTGGTTATCTGATGAAGCTCTAAGAAACCTATCTCATAGTATGCATGAGTGTGTATAATTTAGTGAAGGGATAATACTGGTCCTGATTATAAAATGTTTAATAAACTGTCTATATTTTGGCGGAGAAGTTGCCAACCAATGGAAGCTACTATATAAACTCTGGTGTTAAAGTATTTAATTCCTGTAATAATGGTGGTGTGCCAATTTTGTCTTTGGAATTCTGTCTCGCCTTTGTTGCTCCTTGATGGGACATCAAATTTTGTCATTGGATCTTTGCCCAGAGACTAATATGCAGCATGAATAAAGATTATACCTTCACATAGTTTCCATTGGTTGACAATTTCTCTACTGAAGTGTAGTTGGTTTACTAAAAGTTTTGTAACCAGAACAACTGTTATCCTTTCAATGAATGATACACAGCCATGAATACCCTGAGATAGATTTCTCATAGCTTAAGCAGATAGCTGGAATTATTGTCTGCAGAGAACTTCAAATCAGTGCTCAACATTTCTGTTTCAAATTGGCAAAACATAATGAAGCTAAGAATAATAGCTTCAAGTTCTGCACTGGAGCTACTTCTACTTAAGAAGGAGTTGAAGGCTTTAGCTAATATATGTACTTTATTTTTCTTTCCGTTTTTTGTTTCAGAAAGTGAAAGAAAGTGTAAATGTTCTGAAGCCCAGTGTTGATGAAATAGAATATGACAGAGATGGTATTATGAAAAGGGCAAACCGTGAGCAAGGTGACCAAGTAAGAAGAGTTGTGGATAAGCTGCGAGAGGAGTGGTCACAAGTTAATAGAGCATACATTGAAAGACATAAGTAAGTCTTTCTTGAAACAGCTTCATATATATATAAAAGAAGAAAGTTGATATGTACTTGGAATATGTTAAATTTAAACTGTGATGTTTTATATAGTATTAGCATATTAAGGTTACTCATTTTTACTGAAGTATTGCATTCCACTAAAATATTCAATATGAAAATTTCACAGAAAATATGGACTTTGAGTTCTCTGAAAAAAAGAACTTTTTTTAAAAAAAATGCGTAAGTGTGTGTGCAGTATAATTTGAAAACAAAAGTGAGTGAAATACCAAGTTTGTTATTAAAGTTTAGTATTTTCCAAAGACACAACAAAAAGACTTGTAGGATAACTATTCTTTTCGAAACTATGTTTTACATGGAAGATTTTTCAAAATGTTTGATTTCTCAAAATTAACTCTAATGACTGACTAAAATATTGTATATTAAAGTATGTACATAACAAGCAAAAAGCTTATTTTTTGAGGATAGCCTGTAAATTTCTCTTTATTGGAAATATGTTTTGTATAATCTGATACAAATGGTAAGCGTTAAGCTATAGATGAAATTTTACTGCACAAAAAATGCAAATCTCTTTAAAAAAATAGTTATTCAAATAACTATTAAATACCTATAATATAAATATATAATATAAATAATATAAATTAAAACATTTCTAATATCTATTTGAGCTACTATGGCCAACGTGCCAACATGACATTAAATTCTCCAACTGACTCGTGTTTCTCCTGGTAAACCACTAGGAGTTATCATAAACACATGAGACAACTACCTTAATGGCGACTTACTATGCTGTAAGTACTTTAAGACCCAGGCTTTATAGTTCGGACCACTATTAGGTACAATTAATGGAAATTAATTTTCTTTCACACTAGCCGTGTGTAGGATACATTATGAAAGGGTAGAGCCAGACTGAAAAATTCAATGTCATGAATTTAATGTTATGTTGGCACGTTAGCCATAGTAGCTCAAATGGTTAGAGCGGCTGGACGGAAACCAGAAGATCCATGGTTCAAATCCCGGCTATGGCATTGAATTTTTCAGTCTGGCTCTAGCCTTTCATAGTGTGTCCTACACACGGCTAGTGTGACAGAACAATTAATTTCCATTTCTAATATTGTTATTTCTATTACTATTTGATCAGTGTCTGTAATTAATGCTTTTAACTGCTCAATACTTTTGTAATTTTCAATATTCATTATTTCTCATGATTGCATGGAAGTATACTAAGAACTTTTAAGGCCAGAATTTGCTGGACAGTTCTTAAACATTTGACTACCATTATTTTCTTTGTATGTATAACAATTATAAATTGAAATAGTTGGTAAAATAAAATTTGTAAAAGCATTTGTATGAACAATAATATACAATAGGTAATCATAAGAATATTAAACATATTTTTTTAATTAAAAATACTTTGTGTACCTGTGGAAACTATACCAGATAACTTGCACTTAAACATAGCATTAGTAACATGAACATTAATAAATGGACTTACGCTTAAATTAATCAAAGTCTGACTCTAAGTAGCTCCAAATGAACATTAATAGCAGAAGCTCGAGCGTGTTTTAAAGCTAAGATATCTAGCTAAATTACAATATAGATCTGTTCAGAAATACAGTGAAATTATTCAAAATTTTGATCCAACTATTCTGCTCCCTTGGACTCGATTAACTGTGCAGGAACATTTGTTGTGAAGCTCAGCAAGTCTGATAGTTTGTATTACCCTACTAGTCTCTGAAATGTGACAAATTCTATTATCTTATGGATTCTGAATTGCTTTTGGTTCCCCTACCATATTCAAAACTGGAAACTATTAAATTCTTCTTCTTAAGCGAGTGAAATAGCATTTAAAGCAATACTGCACACTTTGGTTCCTTTGCAACTTGTGGTAAATAATCAAATTCTAATAATGCATAATAATGAATGAATAAATGAATGAATGAATTTGAAGGAATGAATTCATTAACTACATTTGGTTACATTTACATTTATACATACTGCAGTTTTCCTTTAATTTTTTACCTTATGATCCATACAATCAACCCTGTGGTTATAATGCATTTAATTGCCAGTTTCCATTAGGGTGCATTTATTTCCTACCTTTTCTCTAATGTTCTGCTTCCACTCTCGCCTTTGACCTCAATTTTTTCTCTCTTTATTCATTTCCCTCCTCAACTCATTTCTGACGTTTTGCTCTTAATATTCAATTTCCATTATGGACTTCCCTAATCTCCTCTTAACTTGAATTCATTATTTCATTATAATCTCATTTCTATGTATACCTTTTCAACTTTTTCAACAGATTCATTGTAGTTTTAAATTTGTTGTGACTGCGAGGGTTACATAGAATCAAAAGTCTGGTTTGCAGAAATTTAGAACACTCTTAATTACAGTAATAAGACGTGAAATTGACAATCAGCTGGCTTCAAGGTCTTCAAGGGCTCTGCCGCACATAAACAATTGAAAGAAATCACTGCGCTGCACTTCAAAAGTCCACTGTCGCAATATCCTCCTTCTCTTCCATTCTTGTGCATTAGCTGCACTCTTCGGCGCAGGGTCTGCGTCTTCATAGCGTCTGCGTTGGCGTGGCCCTTCCCTCTACGATGTTCGGAGGCGAAGTCGCACTCTTGCAGCCTCTGGATCCAAGGGGCAATCTGGCCCTCCAGGTTTCTAAAGCTAAGTAACCAAGTTAGGCCGGAGTGGTCAGTCCTCAAGTGTAATGGCTGACCGTATACGTACTTCTGGAAGTGCTCCAAGGTCTTCACTACTGCCAGTAGCTCTCGCCGGGTGACGCACCAGGCGACCGCAAAGTGAGATTTGTGGTGGACAACACGGCGCTGGGGCGGGTTTTCTCCGGGATCTCCGGTTTCCCCCGCCATCTCATTCCACCGGTGCTCCATCTTCATCTCATATATCATCAGTGTCATCGCCTGCGGTGCCGTATGTAGTAAAAGCGGGCGTTAAACACTACACATTTCCGGGTGACGCAGTAGTTCTTCTCTGTCTTGAACAGCGTCTTGCTCTAGTAGGCTATCACCCACTCGTGGTCGTCCTGGACTTGGGATAGGACGCCTCCAATGCAATGGACGCTGGCGTCGGTGTCCAAAAAGCACGCGGCATGGCTTCCCTTTCACCCAATCGTCCGCAATGAGGCTGTCATCCGTACGTCGGCTGACGGCGCGCAGTGTCACTTGAGGGGATGGTGGCAACGGCCGACGTGCCCTTCGCCACGCCGGCCCTTAGTCTGTTTTCCGGCTGCTCCTCTTGGTGGGCGGTTTGCTGTCGACAGTCTCTCTCTAGGTGTCTCGGCTGGCCACACCTCTAACACACGCCACTTGATCTTCGTCGACGTTCCTGGCCTGGTCTTCGGTCTCCAGCGTAGTGGATACTCGTCTTCGAGGTCGGAGTAGCCGTCACTTAGGCCGCTTCCATCCTTAATGAGGCCGTTAGCACCTCGTGGTTGGTCTTATAGTCGCTGAGCATTAGGCGCTGACGTATCTGGGCATCTCGTATCCCGTCGACGAAGGAGTAGGCGGCTTCTCGGGATTCAAATCAGGGTGAGAGGTCAACCAAAGCTTTGCTGGCCAGCTATTTGACTGCAGGGTGAACTCCTGCAGTGACTCCCCTGGCTGCTGCGTCCTAGATTTCAGTTGGCTGCGGTAGGCTGCGGCAGGCTGCGGCCAAGCGGTGGCTTCCCGAACCGGTTCTTCAGGGCTTCCCAGATGTTCTTGGGCGCAGCCGCTGTCTGAATCGCGTTCAGCATCTCTGCGGCCCGTCCGTGGAGGCTGGCTATTAGCTGTTTGGCCTCTTCCTCTGGCGACCACTTGTTGTGCTTGGCCAAAAGAATGATACAAAGAAAAAACTTGATACAATAAATAATATTATTCCGAGATGTTGTACGAGAAAAAACTTATCAAGAATGTCACACAAAGGAAGTAATAACTGGTTTACGATGAGGAATTATTTTGTGTCGAATTGGTGGCGGAAGACTTCAAAAGTTGACGTGCCGTCGTACTTCGGTGGTTTGAGGCGCGTAGATGTATTACGTCCCGGCGCGTCGGCCTTTCTTTCAGTCTTCTGCCGACGATGTCCTCCACTATGGCGTTCAGGGACTTGGTGTTGCTGTCGGCCTTTCCCTCTAAGTCGTTAACGCGGTTCGCCAGGTCTTCGACACGCTCGTCCACTTGACCCTCCGGTTTCCCAGCTAATTGACGTTATCCCTCACGCCAGCCAACTGCTCTTCAAATTCGGCGGCGAGGGCCTCGTTCGTAGCCTTTATTTCGGTTAATTCGGCCTTCATTTCGGTCATCTTTGCGGCCAGATTGTTGTTTGCTGTTTCCGTCTTCGTAGCGAAGGTGTCATTCGCTGTTCTCATTTCTTTCAGCTCGGCGGTGAGGTTGTTTGCCTCTATCTTTTTCAGCTCTTCTAAGATCCTCGCTAATACGGCTTTCATCGTCGTGATCCCTTTCCTGACACCAAATGTGACTGCAAGGGTTAGTAGAAACTCTGGTTACGTAGAAAGTCTGGTTTTCGAAGTTTAAAACATTGTTTATAGCAATAAAAAAAACAAAAAAAAAACGTGAAATTGACAATCGGCTGTCTACAAAGTCTACTCGGTGCTGCGCCGCACTTAAACAATTGGAAGAAATCACTACGGTACACTTCAAACGTCCACTGTCGCAATAACCATCACACAACTGCTGCTTCTAACACTTGCCGGTATTTATACCTCCAGCCATTGTTTCTAGAATGCCGTAGAGCTTCCGAGAACATTCGCGGCGATAAGAGAAAGGCAGAAAATTCCGGAGCCTCTCTCTGCCTCTTTCTCTTGGCAAGCGTCCAGCTCTCCTGTCCACGTGCCCGGCTCCCTTTTGTCGCAGCAACACAACAATGCCATTGGTGACACTATGCTTAACACTTAATTGCCCTTCTTTCCCCTTTCCTTCCTGATCAAGGTGAACTATTATTTGTTTCATCACTCACCGCTCATCATCTGCGTTTTCCTTCCATTTTTGTCACATCCTTTTACCCCACTTGCTTTGTCTTTTCACATGCTGTGCTTCTTCGGAATTCTCTGTGCTGTTATTTCTTTCTTTCCCTGCCCAGCAAGTGTATTTCTCCTTCATTAATTCAACCCATTCATACTTACCTATCCATTCTGATATACTGTTTATATTCACATCCATTTTGATCACCAGAATTTTTATGAAAAAGTTTGAGAAGTATTTCACCAAAATACTATTTTTTGTTTGCTGTTAAATTTAATATTATTCCTTTAAGATAGTAGTCTGACATAGTTCTCATAACCAACAGGAAATAAGGCACTCAAATTGACATTTTAATTTTGAGGGTGATGAGTTTTTTGGGTTCATTATCGCAATTTTCCGTCCTGTGCCGTGGCGTAGCGGGCTAAAGCAGCATGCCTTGGTCCCTAGCCACGGAAAGCGACCTGGGTTCGATCCCACCCATGGGGTGCAGATTTTAAGTTCTGGGTATAGGACCGGTGCCCACTCAGCATCGTGAGGAAAGTAAGAAGCTTACGCTAGGTAAGTGACCGTGGTCACAAAAACCAACATTCCGGCTGGGGGATGCCGAGATGCTGACCATATCTCCTCCCCGTATCGGTTGGATCATCGCCCACTTCTGCCGTGCATAAGTGGGCGTGAGGCCGGGAGTCGGGTTGGTAGGCCTTGGCCCTTTTAGGACTGTCGCGCCAATGATTAACTTAGGATAGCACAAGAATTCAACAAAACTTCTTTTCTGTAATTCACATATCATCAGTTATATTTAGTTGTTTCTTCTGCAGCTGTTGTATTTAGAATGAGATGTAAAGTTATAAACCACATATTAAAAACAAATAATTCAAATAATTCTTTTTGTTAAAATTATAGCCGCTGGCTAAAATGTCTGGACACATGGCATAATCTGCATACCAATTGCCAGTCGTTTGGTGAATGGCTTACTTCTGCTGAAGCAATGATTAAGGAATGGCACTCTACTGACCTTCCACTTGATCAGGCAAAAGCGAAACAGAAAGAGTTGGAGAAGCAAGTGACAATGAAACACAGGTACGTAAATATTTTTTAGAAGTTAAAATTGTAAGGTAATTTATTTTAATATCAACAAAAAACTGTTCTCTTGAGAATTTGAAAAATCAAACCTTTTTGCCTATGGATGTACCTGAAACCCAAAAAAATACATCAGTCACTATCATTTTAAAACACAGTTGATGATTTATGGTATGCGTATGGAAACAGTATTTTGTACAAAAATTATGTATCAAGAAAAAAGTAGTACCTAATTTCATAAGAAAAGTAGTAAAATTTGATAAAAATAGTAGACAACAAAAAGCAGCAGAGAGAAAAGTATTAATTGTAGAAAAGAATAAACACTATAGAAATAAAAACACGCTAGAAATAAAATTGTACAATTTACATCAAAAACTTACCAAACAATTAGGAAGTATATTTTGGGAAAATTTTGAAAACAATTTATTAGCATATCTTAATAGAAAAATGAAGACAAAAACAGCAAAGTTAAAGAATAAATTAAAAAATTTATGCCAGAAAGCAGGCACTTTTAAAAAGATAAATCAAAAAGACAAACATAACCTAAAAGATCATCTAAACAATGTGGTAAACCTATCAAACCAAAATTTTACAAAAACAGAACTGAATATGCTGAATCTAGGTTTAAAGACATGTGTAGATTATTCCAACCAAATTGAAGATTACATTGCTGACATCCAAATTGCTACACAAACACTTAATGAAGAAAGTAAAAACACAGTAAAAAACAAATGCTCCAAAATAGTAGAAGAGATTAAAAATGAAAAGAAAAAGAATTTTAGTAACCAAATCATAATAGCTCTTAAAAAGAAACTGGTTATTTATACTAAAGCAGACAAGGGAAATAAACTAGTAATTCTGGAAAAAGAAGAATACACAAAGAGGATGGAAGATTTGTTAGAAGACAGTAATTACCAAAAAGTAGAAACTAATCCATTAAAGTACTGCATTGAAACCACAAATAAAACGCTAAAAGAGAGCAAAATAATCAACAAAAAAGAATTGCACAAAATTAAAGTAGATAATCCAACATTACCAAGAGTATATGAGCTGCCAAAAATTCATAAAACAGGGAAAGGCATGAGACCTATTACTAGTAGCATAAATGCCCCCACATATAATTTGGCCAAATGGTTACTAAGTAAATTTAATAGTTTTCCAAAATTTGAAAGTGCAAATTTAAGAAACTCTTTAGATTTAGTAGAAAAAATCAAAGATATAAATTTGGACAAAAATGACAGACTGGTTTCATTTGATGTCACATCTTTATTTCCAAGCATACCAACAGAAAAATTGCAGACTGTGTTAAAAAAATGGCTAGCTACAATTGATATGGAAGCAATAGAAGCAGAAGAATATATTTCTCTAACAAAAATATGCATTGAACAAAACTTCTTTAGCTTTAATGGAAAACACTACAAGCAGAAATCAGGATTATCAATGGGCAATCCACTTTCACCTTTTTTGGCTAACTTATTTATGAGTGCATTTGAAACACAAATTAAAAAGTCCTTCCCATTGATCTTCAAGGTTTGGTATAGATATGTTGACGACATCTTTGCAATTGTACCAAGTAAACATTTAGATGATGCATTAAAATTACTCAATCTGCAAGAAAGGACTATCAAATTCACAATAGAAAAGGAAATCAATGGACAACTACCTTTCTTGGATCTAAATATCATCAGGAATGATACAAAAATAAAATTTGGAATTTACAGGAAGCCAACACATTCAGAAAATTATATAAAAAATAATAGCCACAACCCAATTACACATAAACATGCAATAATAAACAGCCTTACACACAGACTAGTCAACATACCCATGGAAAAAGAAGAATATTTCAAGGAACAAAAAGCAATAATACACACAGCAGAAGAAAACGGATACAACAAAAGTTTGGTGTTGAAGAAAATTAGAAAATCTAAACTAAAGAAAATCATTAAGGAAGCAACCACATTTATTAAAGAAAAAGAAAGCAACAGCATATTCAGTTCATTCACATATCATCCAAAAACATTTAATAAATTTAAAAAGATATTCAAGGAACAAAATATCATCTTGGCACCTACTAATAGATACTCAATTTTAAAATTACTAAATTCAAAAACAAAAGATGAAATTCCTTCAGGTAACAAATCTGGAATATACCAAATAAATTGCAAGAATTGTGAAAAATGCTACATAGGTCAAACAAAAAGAAATTTAAAAACCAGAGTCAAAGAACACTTTAGAAACATCAGATTGAAACAAGAAGACAAGTCAGCAGTAGCATTTCATTTTTGGAATGAAAACCATGACATTGATCCAAATCCAAAATTATTAAAAGGAGTGATAAACCAAAATAGATTGACAACATGGGAGAACATATTCATCTGGAAAAATAAGGATCGCGTAATGAACTTTGAAATCCCGCCAGCAGATAATTTGACAAAAAAGTTCATAGTTCCACCACCAGAGAGAGCAGATAACAACAAATGCCAGTTGGGAAGAGATTGAAAATGGAGGCCAGGGCCTTTGAAACTAGTCTCTCATAAATATATGAAAAAGTAAGTGACGAGTGTCAATAAACCAACCACAAATAATTTTTATATTAATTTTGACGTCACTGTTACTAAATTCCTCCAAACACACATCAAGTATTTTGTACATTATTTTTCAGAATGAGTTAAGAAAACTATAACTGATGTATAGTAATCTATTAAACATAATATGAAGACATGCCCGGAAAAATAGGCTAACCCTCAAAATAAAATTTTTTGCGATAAGTGCTGCCTTCTGTTGCTGCAACAGAGAGCTATCTTTTCTTGTGTTGGTCTATCCTCCAGCAATCATATTACGCTAAATAGAGGGAGGTGAAGTTCTTGCGTTTCGTGATATCCTTTTCATATAATGTCAAAAACGGGTTAACCTGTTCAGCTCTGTGCCTGTCATCTAGTGGCACTCATGGTAACTAACATATAAACAGGATAACCAACAGAGCTAAAAATGTTTTAAATGATTGTGTCCTTTCAGTTTAACTATCATTATATTTTATGAAACCAGCATAGTTTTAGTTATAAGAATAAAGCGTTACATGGAAAATAGATAAGTATTTAGCCCACTTCATAAGTAATAACTACCACAAACTGTAGTGCTTCAACAGTGTGTTATGTTGGTAAACTGTTCTGTGGATGTAAACAAACAGTGGCAGAACTAGTACCCGGTCATACATTTTTGCCTTGTGATCGTGACTTCGGCCTTATAGAGAAAAAGAAGAGGCAAGCAGCTTACATTTATGTTCCAGATCAGTGGATGGGACTAGTGAGAGAAACCATTGTAAAGAATCCTTTTCATGTTTTCAAAATGACAACTAACATGTTCATCTCTGCAAAGCCTCTTCTCGACAAAGAACAGAAAACAGCAGCTTCAGAATCTGGGCAAAAGGTACTCTTGAGCAAGGTGACCTGCATGAAAGTATTTAAAGACCACGGTGGGGTTGAGGATTACGACACTTTGGACATTCGAAAGAAAATAATATCTGGAAAACCATCCCTTACTTATGTGACATTTCCTCCAAAATACAATGGTCCAAGACCTATATATCCTGAAAAATTAAAGGACTTAAAGGATCTGATGAATTATATCCCACCAATTTGTCATGAGTACTATAAAACTCTTAAATCTGAGACCACAGCTTCTGAGAATATTACTGATGAAGCATTTTATAATCAGCCTGACTACAGCTAAAATGCTTGTACCTAGTTTCCAAAATGATATACTTATTGAAAAGTGGAATAATCCAAAGTGTACCATGTATAAATATGCCAAAAGACACACCTATTAGTTTCACCTAAAATTAAAATGTATATAGAATAAAACTTAAGTAAAAGCTGACAAAGGTTTTCACTTTATTTTCATTATTTTATTTTTATTGCTATTAGATCAGTCATGTTTTGGGTTCTATTAAGGATAACCCTGATAATATATACTGTATTCTTGAGACTCATATTCTCAGAAATGAAATAAAATAATGTTAACAATTTCTTTCAGCCTCATTCACAAAACACCTGTTTTCTCCATTTTTAAAAAATGTGGGTTAACCCGTTTTTCTGGGCATGTCTTCATATATACTTCGTATGTAAAGATAACCATTGTATCTTTGTTACATTGAATATTACCATGTTAATATGAATGAATGAATGAATGAATGAAATAGCCGAATGTGTCCCATGAAGGGCAAAAGCCTCCTACCCATTTAGGGGTAGGGTTAGCTCAGTTTTCCTAATATGGCGAGTTACTCCACATTAGATATAATGCTGTCCATTGGGTATGAAGCTGTTTGACACTGCACTATAACACTTCACTCAAACAATGGTGATTTTATGTTGTTTCTCTAGTTGCTCTACAGGTGCTTTCCTAGTGTCTTTTATTCTTCTCTATCTCTTGTTATCCGTGGCATTGATGTCTTGCGTGTTCTTTGAAGATGTCTGCCTGTCTGCATCTTGGCCTGCCTTGCATCCTTTGTCCAATCTGTGTGTCCCAAACAATACTTTTGTAAGTCCATCTTTGTCTTGTGGTCTGGCAACGTGTTTCCACTTCTAATTGGCTTTTTCAGTGATGGCTTCTCCCATTTTTCAGGTCTAATATATCATATTCAGTAGTTTTTAGTGCATTTTCTAGTTTGGTTTCTCTTTCATTTGTGCAAAGTGCTTGTATATTTAGGGTTGCTATTATTATTTTGGTCCTTTCTTCAGCCTTTTTGAGTGGCGGGCTCTCGGTCCCTTTTACTGGTTTTTTGGAATGATGCCTAAGTCCTGCCAGCTTACCCATTGATTGTCAAGGAGTATTTTCTGGTGTCCTACCTTTGCTACTTTGCCTTATTCTCTTTCTTTTTTCACCCTTAGTCTCAGTGCTTGCTGTATCTTCCTTTCTTGTCTGGTAAGATCTTTATCACTGTAGTAATCTTCTGCTTTTAGTCTGTTTTTGCGGTAAAGAGAAGCTGTAAAAGTACTTCTACACCAATAGATACTAAATATCAGCTCTTTGTATTTGATGATATTAGTTACATCAGAGTAACTGTGAAGCTTTCACGTGAATCAATATTTTGTTCTTGATATCAGGCAGAGGTACATATTTATTAACCTGTTTAGATAAAGTACAGATGCTTTCTGATGTCTGTATGATTATGATAAGTTTGATATTCCCCTTGTAGTTTGCAAATTGTACAAGGTCTCTAATAAAAAGATAATTTAGACACTTAAGTGTTTCGTATATTTTCTATACTGATGGTAATAGCGGGCATCTGCTGTGGAGATATTAAGTGTGAGTGAACCCATTCCACCACCTTTTGTTGTTTGCTGGTACAAGAAGTCCCCCTCCAAAAAAAAAAGGAACAATCAGAGACAGATACTAGCTAACTTTACGAAATCCAAAGCTTGAGTCGTTGCTACCATGTGGGATTTGTTCCAGACCGTTCCATTTCTGGAACTTGAGAGACTTCAGTTTGTGAAACATTTCTTGCATGACCAATTAGGGTACAAAAAGAGGTGCAGAAACAGTTCAAAGTCAGTGTACAAGTAATGTAGTGAGTCAGTCTGCAAGGAGTGCAGTATGTCCCAGCTTAGTTGTGATGAGTCTCCTGGTAATGTGTGCAGTGCAGAAGAGGAGTTACTAGTTGTGAGTTGATCAGCGAGTATCATAGTTGTGGCAGAATCAGTAAGTTGAGAGTATAAAAGGGAAACATTTTGTGTGCATCAAGAAAATTTCCAGTGTGCAAGTTGGTGCGTGAACCAGTTACATAAAGGAGTATTAGACTAATATGTTTACTTTGTGTATTTTTAAAGAGAGACAATTGACATTTAGCTTTGGGCTAACAATTTTAGTGACAAAGTGAGTGAAGGTGAACCTTTTGTTCTCACTTTTGTTACAATGCAGTTTAATTTAACTGGAATTGTTTTAATTGGAATTGTTTTAATTGGATATCTTTGCATTGTCAATAGCTAACAGCCTTATGCGTAAGAAACTTCAAACTAACTTGTAATATTTTCTAGAATATTACATGCTTTCTTTCTTTACTTATACATTTTTCTTAGTAACTGTAGAAGTTATGATATCCTTTCTGCTGAGGAAATAGGCAACAGTTCATGAAATATTTAGTAAAAATTATACAGGTAAATAAATTTAGAACATAAATGTAGTTTAACATAGTAATACTTCACATGAGGACTTAAAACCCTCCAAAGTATGTTCCTACTATATGAATTTTTAGTGAAGTTTGAACATGTTAAACTTGACTGATTTATTAGTACAGTTTTTTTAAGTTCAAAGTACCCTTTACTAGATAATGATGTTTTAAGTATATTGTTGAGGGTTAATACCATCACAATAAACTTAAAATAATTTATTTATAAATTTCAAGGAAAGTTGAAGCTTATGCTTTTTAGTGGTGCTGAAGCTGGTTTAGTTAACAGAAAGCAAAACTTACCTTCAGCTTGATGATTTCCTTTTAAGATCAATGAGCAACATTGGCGTTACATGCCGAGATATAGTGGGACGCTCACAACCTCCTGAAAGTACATCTGTGCAGAAGATGGTGGATGAACTGAGGCAGAGGTGGCAGGTTGTGTTGGCAGAACTAACAAAACGAAGAGATAAGTATGTATCTTTCAGACATAATTTTATTTTGTCAAGTGCACAGGAAATCAAAGCGAATTTCTTATTATTTATAACATTTTATTAACTCATTAAAACTGAATTATATTTTAATCACTTAAAATAAGTTGGACTTTTTAGAAGTTACTGAAATCCTATTAATTTCCTAATAAGAGGCAAGTCCTGTTATGTTGTCAGCGAACAGCTTAAAAGTAATATAAAAATTATTTGTGGTTGGTTTATTGACACTCGTCACTTACTTTTTCATATATTTATGAGAGACTAGTTTCAAAGGCCCTGGCCTCCATTTTCAATCTGAGTTGGGAAGAGATTGAAAATGGAGGCCAGGGCCTTTGAAACTAGTCTCTCATAAATATATGAAAAAGTAAGTGACGAGTGTCAATAAACCAACCACAAATAATTTTTATATTAATTTTGACGTCACTGTTACTAAATTCCTCCAAACACACATCAAGCTTAAAAGTACATTAGATTTTAAACTTTATTCAGAAGTTAATGTTGCAGCTTTTATTCATATATTATTTGATGGCTTTTTATCATAATCCTTTCCAATCATGACCTTTATAAGGATCTGAATACTTAGCATTACAAAAACTTTTGTCTGTAATTTGAAGTAAAGTTTCTTCTTTATGAAGTAACATTTTCTTCTGGGTTTATAGGCTTAGGTCGAAAAATAGAAACTGCTCTGGAAGTTTCACTCAAATCTGTTTTGAGTCTTCATTGGGTCCTCTGATGGTGCTCAACACAGATTGGAGAAAAATGTCAGAAGGAATTCCTATTTTTGGACTATGGGCAACAAGCTTGGAAGACAATTTTACTTTATAAAAGAGAAACTTTACTTCAAATGGACACTGACTATGAAAACCTAAGCACATGCGTAAGACACCTCTGTGAGGAGGAAACTGTTTTAGTTTTCTCTAATGTTTATAAATTTGGCCAGTGCTGTTCAAGATTAAAAATAGAAACACTATTAACAGTGAAGTATTCTTTATATTGTAATATTGAAGCAGTGATACATTCACCTTCACATTATAAATAATATAAAACAGTTTAAACAGTTTTGAAGGCATTGGTCATCATCATCATCATCATCATCATCATCATCATCATCATCATCATCATCATCATCATCATCATCATCATCATCATCATCATCATCATCATCATCATCATCATCATCATCATCATCATCATCATCATCATCATCATCATCATCATCATCATCATCATCATCATCATCATCATCATCATCATCATCATCATCATCATCATCATCATCATCATCATCATCATCATCATCATCATCATCATCATCATCATCATCATCATCATCATCATCATCATCATCAGCTGCTGGTGACTCAGATATACCACTTACAGAATAAATATGTTTGGAAGATATACTGAGAGTTTTTTGAATATGTTAATTTATCAATTTTAGTGAATTTATTTGGAGACACCTATGTTTTTAAGGATGGGATATTAAATGTAGGAATTGTCACTTGCTTGATAATCGTGCAGTATTACCTTCTTAACTGTGTAATAAACCTTTAAAGTGCAATGACTTATAATACAAAGAAGTAATAGGTGATATCAGAAAAAGAAATAAGGATTTAGTGGAAGGTATATAAATGCCAGAGCATTTTTTTTCAACTTAATAGCTCTCTGAAATTAAAACATATTCAGATAATAGCTGCTCCTTTTCGTTTTATAAGTCTTGGTGCATATTCATTTTTTAAAATAAATACATTTTTATTAAAATATCCTTGTTTAGTTGTGATAGTTAATTTTGTAATTTTTCTGTTTTTGCAAGCATAAATATAAATGTGAAATTAAAATAAATAAAATTATGAAGGGGATTACTTGCTGATTCTTTTCCTGTTTGCAGTCATTATTTTGTTTCTGTTCTTCCTCATTTACTTAAGGTGCCTGAAAGCACTTCTTTTTAGACAAGTGAAAAATACACAAACTGTGAGAGAATTGGATGGAAAGTTGAAGCCCTAGAAAAGGACAAAACTCTGAACATGAGTGAGCATGCCAGAGTTTAATTTTTTCCTTTGTTGCACAGTTATTACCAGTAGCACTTTGTGCCAGTAGAGAGCCAGTCCTTCCTTATGGAAATGTGATCCCCTAAATTGATGACAGCACATGTATGGTGTCATTACTGTCACAAAAAACTTCTTGCTCCCCTCCTCCTGCTCTGTCTTTCTTTATGTCCTTGCACATTCAGCCAACTTCTTAGCTCAGTGTTTAGAAGACTGCTTGACAAGACTGTTGTGTAAAAAGACATGTCTCTCATTGCCCAGGAAATAATAAGGTCTAACAGTTTGTGAGTGTATGCTTATAGATTACCACTTAACTAATCTGCTTAATGATTGAGAATTATGTAAAATATAAATGCAACTTAAGTTATTGGATTAGCAGTGACAGCCAGTTTTAATCAGAAAACAATTTTCTCATCCTGTATCCTTTGCTTTGTACAGAGTAAGAGATTGAGTCATGCTAAAAGTGGATCTCTCAATGAAAACATACATTTTCTGCATTAGGTTTAGTGATTACAAAGTTTATGTTCTATAAGCTTTGAAGAACCAAAGAAAAACTGTATCTGCTGCAAAATGAAAACTTCATATGTAGGCAATACTATAGGTTTTTGTATTAGTGTTTACATGGAAAGAACAAAGTGCACCATTTATACTTATGGTTTTTCTGTTTAGTGTGTAAATTAGACTGCATTATTTTGAGAGGAGTTAAAATGACCCATTAAATTAAAACTACTAAATTTATCAGTTCTAGGTGCCATTTCCTCTGCAACTAAGAAATAGTTCAATATTTCCTCTAGATAATCATTGCTTTATGATTTGCTTCAGCAGGTAAATTTATTTTACAAAATTCAGTTGTAAATTTTGGGAAGAAAAAATAATTGTTTTACATTTTTGTTAACAATTTATATTAATTCAATTTCTTTCTTTTATAATACAGGTGTATCTTTCAGATGGGATTAATCAAAACTGATAAAATTACGCAATATCAAAAGCGACATTCTATACATTGAATGCAATGTGTAATATAACATAACATGATACAGTTCAAGTGACATAGGCACAGCATTAATGCTAAAGTATTGTGTATGACTAAATATAGCAATCTTGTTTAACAGTCAAAAATCGGAGATCTACCTCAGTCACTGTACATCCATGAAAAATGTCAGTAAATTTCTTAAATAAGTGTATATATTTGGAGGTTCTGCTTTGAAAGGTTATGAGAAAACAGATTATGTAGATTTTCTTCTTCAAAATTACAGTCTAGAAATAATAGCTGACATTGATAAAAAGCTGAGCTTAAAATTGGCAGAAACAGATACTAAGATTATGGAAAAATGCCGTCAGTATACAGAACAAAGTTTGTTAAATTTTAAGACAAGTCATATCGCTAAATTAAATAATTTCTGAGGTAATAAGTTTATAAGAAAATGCCTATCATAAAACTTATCACAAAATAATTAGAAACCTCTTAAAATAGTTACAACCAAACAAAACATGATATTCCAAACCAAACAGAACAATTTTAACTTAGGGAATTCACAAACACTTGAGACTTGACTTTGAAGTTGTTGTTGGTGGCTGTTCTGAAAAGTCTTAAGGATTAAAAAGAAAATTAAGCTCTTGGTTCATTTCATCACTGTGGTATCCATTACTGGATAACACTAAATTTGAACAATGTGGTAGTATTATTTCACTGTTTCAAGGACAAAACAATTACTGTATAGAGAAATACAAGTTAAGTAAAAAATTTTACAAAATAGGAACAGAAAACATAAATACTTGTTTTCTTATTTGAGTTTGATCTATGAGTCACTATGTTTACACTCAAACTTCACTTACTTGTTGTTGTATAATTGAAACATTTTCAAGATCATTTGATCTCATCCTCAGCTATTTGGTGACTAAATGAACCTTCCTCTTCTTCCACTACTACGGAGCTCCAATCACTCTGCCATCTGGTGTTAGGGGCACTAAGTTTTAATACTTCATTTAATGCCGTGATTTCAAAATTTATAACTTTATCACGGTTTTTGTTTATGAATATTTTTTCCCAAATATCCAATTCTGTGGGTGTACTTAAAGATTTTAACAGTTTAATGTTGTGGCCAATGTTGTGGTTTTCTGTCCAAAAATGGTGTGAAAGTGCAGATTTTTCTGTGATGCAGTTTCACACCATTTTTGGACTAGTTTCAAAGGCATTCGCCTCCATTTTCAAACTCAGTTGGAAAGAGATTGAAAATGGAGGCAAATGCCTTTGAAACTAGTCTCTCATTAATATAAACAAGTAAGTGACGAGTATTAATAAAGCATGTTGAAGTTTTGTTGAGTCACACTTGTTTATACTCACCTTCACTTATTATTTTTAAAAAATGCTGGAATGTCCTGGAAAACGTTCCAGCATTTCTTAAAAATAATAAGTGAAGGTGAGTGTAAAAAAGTGTGACTCAACAAAACTTCACTGTTAATAATGCTTCTATTTGTAATATTTAATTAATAAACCAACAACAAATAGTTTCTGAAATTAATTTTGACATCACTGTTACTAAATTCCTCCAAACACATATAAATACTTGTATCGAAATTTAACTGTAATAAATACGACTCATCTATAATTTAATAAATATTTGTGTCTGAAAACATAATGTTTGGTTTTACTAATATGCATTAAATGAGCAATGCATAATATTACATATTAGTAATATGTATATTACTTTGTAATATTAATATGTAACTTACTTTTCCGTCAGTGACCATATATTAATATTTTTTGTTTATTTCATTTCAGATTTGTGTTACTGTGTTAGATGCAGTGTTTCTTTATCAGAATGTGCCCTTTATTTTGTACAGTATGTCACCTTGTATGTTGAATTTCTCTATGTAACACACTAGTGACTGTGGCATTAGAATCCATCTGTACGATCAATCTGATTGTATTAATAATAATAATTGTTATTCTTTGATAATTGCAGAATCACTGCAATGGAAGCTGCAGCTACTTTGAAAGATGAAGCATCACGATTTGTTGACACAACACAAGCATGTCTAGATCAGATAAAGTCACTGTTGGATTCAACAGCAAATCCATCAGATGACACATCACTAGCTGTCAGACTCAGCATGGTCAAGGTATGGCTTCTACTACTATGGCTTTTATTTTATGCTATAATATCTTAAGAATGGTGGAGTACAAAGTCAGTGATCTCAAGAAGTGTGTTTGAAATAGGTATTCTTTCAGTGTAATATGCTTCAGGAAGTATAGCTAGAAGGTACAGAAAATATTATTAATATATAAGTGTATCGAAATTTAACTGTATTGGAGCACCACAGTGAAGTGAAGCAATTATTAAATTATAGATGAGTATTTATTACACATTACGTAAGTGAACCTAATGTGTAATAAATATGACTCATCAATAATTTAATAATATATAAGTGGTTCATTTCTGCACTCATGTAGTTTCTTCACTACAGGATTCTTCAACATTTAGTGGAATACTTCATATACTAGTGTTTCAGCACACATTTTTAACATAAAGCTGTCATCACAATCATTTACACATGATTATGTCATAACAATACAAGAATAATAGGAAAAATAGTTTTGAAAAACTGTAGCTTATAAATGTTAAAATCTTGAACATAATGTGATTGTGGTTGGATTTTCATGTATTATTAAAACCTTTGTGATATAAAGCATTACAAGCAAGAGCTCTTAAACATTTTTTGTTGAGACAACTACCAACCGGTAGATATTTTTATTCTATTTCTAAAATAGAGATTATATAGCTTCCCTATATAAATTGGAGTTGTTTTGTAGCGAATTCCCTTTCTGTTAAACATTTTCAGTTCATTAAGAATAAAAATAATGGAGAGATGTTATATGTATTCAGAAGAAAGCTATGGTCTTGTACTGTAATAAATTTATTACAATGCACAGCCATTTTATGTATAAATGGAACATTAAAGAAACTTTGATTAAATTTTCTAAACAATATTGCAATATTGAAACCCGCTTTCATCACTTTGAGAAGAAAGGGGAGAGAAATATATAAAATGTACTTCACTACTGGGCATCTGTGCTTTTGTCACTCAAAATATTCTTTAGGAAGTATTTTAATGAACAGCATACATTTAACCACTATTTTATGACAACTTACAAAGTTGTGGCAATGACTGAATTATGTATACATCAAAATTATTTTGTCTTCGATGGAAAATATTATAAACAAATTTCAGGACTAGCTATGGGAAGCCCATTATCACCATTTTTGGCCAATCTATACATGAGCTTTTTCGAAACACATATTACTAAAGCCTTCCCTCATATGTTTAAAACATGGTACAGATACGTAGACGACATCTTTGCAATAGTGCCCTACAAACTAATAGATGATGCTTTGAAACTACTCAACCTGCAAGAACCCAGCATACAATTCACAGTAGAAACTGAAGAGGACTGTACTCTACCTTTTTTAGACCTTAAAATCAAAAAAGGCAATGAAAAACTAGAATTTGGCATTCATAGAAAAGCAACACACACAGATAATTACATCAAAGCAAATAGTTTCAACCCAATTCCACACAAACATGCAACCATCAACAGTCTAACACACAGATTAGTAAATCTACCTCTCAGCCAACAAGAATATCAAAACGAATACCATCAAATCTTAAAAACTGCAATCAAAAATGGATATGGAAAAAACCTTGTAGATAAAAAACTAAAATTATTCAAACTTCAAAAGAAATTAAAACAGATCACAGCTCTCACACCAATAAAACAAGAAACTAGATTTGCTAAATTTACTTACCACCCCTGGGCCACAAAAAAGTTCCAAAAAATACTCAAGAAATACAATATAACATTGGCACCAAAAAACAATTACAACATTAAAAACCTACTTCACAGTAATAATACTGATAAGATAAAACCAGAGGAAAAGTCAGGCATTTACAAAATTAAGTGTAAAGACTGTGAAAAAATTTACATAGGAAGGACAAAAAGGAACATAGGCACTAGAAAGAAAGAACACTTCAGGCACTTAAGATACAAAAATATTGATAAGTCCGCAATAGCAGCTCATTTCTGGTCTGAAAATCATGAAATTGAAGATAGCACAAAATTACTAAAATACGTACAAAAACATAGTGAACTCGTCATATGGGAGAGGATATACATAGAAAAACATAAAAACCAACTAATGAACTTTGAAATCCCGCTAGAAGAGAATCCCACATTTCAGTTCATCACTAAATCAACAGATGGCAGCAACAACCCCAGAATTACCCACACCGCTGGATCTAGCGTCAGTCGCACAAGAGCCGTAGATGCAAGCGAAGATTTGCGAAACATGTCCTCAAAATAGGTACGAAAGTGAAGCAGATGTGTAAAAAACGCGACTCATCTAAAATTTAATAACTTACAAAGTGTTTCTTTTGTTATCACTATAATATACAGTTATAGATGTACCAAGAAGCTAACTTGTTTTGAGTTAAACACTTTGAAAAAGTTCCTTATTTTCCTATTCTGTTTAATTACTTAGTAGTGAGCAATATATACACTCAGTGTACTATAGAATATGATGTGTGGCTAGTGTGAAGAAATAATTAATTTCCACCAATTAACTTAAATCTATTAGTCTTTTACATTCAAGCAGATGGCACCACTAAGCCATTCAATTTTATGGGCACATTCTTTGCTTCAGTACCAATTGATTTCAACTAATTTTCCCCAAAATGAATTAAGGCATTAATTGTATGTTATGAAGTAATTTTGTTGTACTTATTTAATGCGAGGACTGCATAATGTTAATATTTTGAACAGATTAAGACTTGTCATGGACCAGCTGAATTGTTTTCATTCTTTTGGCTTAGTCATGGTTTAGGCTCTTGACACTGTCATTCTGCCAAGTTTTAGTGACATAAAATGAATGTAAGGAAACCAGGCTGGGCAGGAGGGGAACCAATTCTATGTAGCAGGTTGTGGTGAAGGTTTGTGCCAAGTAATATAAATAGCAGTTAAGTTCAATGATGAAGTTTTCTTATCTTTATTTTTTTTTTCTGTGTAAAATGTGGGGTCTGCCTGCAGTCAGCATGGCATCCAGCATGTGTTTGTTTTGTACTCCAAGAAGCAGTGATGGTGGTAGTGGTTTTGTGGTTGGAGATTTAAATGAGGTGTACTGTGAAAGAATTCAGGAGAATCAGATCTTGCATCATTTGTTTTATTATTGGTGTACAATATTTAGGCTTATCACAGACAGTTTCAAATTCTCAAATGCTAAAACATTTTGTGTTCATTCCTATTGTGTTTATTTAGGTAAAGTGCAATGAATCTTCTGTGCTTACCTACACAAATAATGTACTTTGTTTCCATTATTTAATCCATTCTCTAGAAAAAGCATTAATAAAAAAATTATTTTTAAAATAGGCACGAGAGGAGGAATTAGCAGGAAAGAAACGTCAAATGGAAGTGCTGAAGAAATCAAAGCAGCTTCAAGCCTCAGAGCAGCTGAAAAATCTGGGTGCTGAAATGGAAAAGGTTAGAATTTGATAAATTAACAATTAAAGTATAACAAATGGCTGGAAGTATACCACAGAATCATTTAATGTGGAGTTCATTGCAATAACAGTTTCAATTTCTCTATTTCAACAAATTAAACCTTGTAAGCTACTTACTATATAATTATGTACAGCTAAATGGCGTAGTTAAATTTTAAATGCAAATTATGAAAACGAATAATTTTTCCAATTGCATAGTATCTCCTCCTCTGAATTTATAAATGGTGAATAAGAAGTATGAAACACTGTGGTTAATTTGAATTACTTAAAAATGAAAAGTGCTTCATTTTGGATGTATAGTGTATAATTGCACATAATTTGAAGTATTTCCATAGAATATATTAAAAATAATTTCATGGAAGATTTTTTAACCATATATTTATGGATGTTTCACCCTTGTTAGTCATAAGGCTTATTCAAAGATATATATTCTAAATTTATATTCAAAATATAAACTTTTCACATATATTATTGGAAGTAAAATAAATGGAATAATAATGAATAAGTTGATCTATTGAACAGAAAGAACAAATCAAAGATGCGTGAAATATAAACTGTTAAATAGAAAAAAGTAATAATTTTTAACAGACACACGGTTATCTGAGGTTATGGATCCTCCAAATTATGTGCAATGCTGATTGTGAGCAGCATGGGATTAGCTTCCACTCTGCTTAGTGGCATAAGGGATTTTTATTTTAAAGTAATCACACTTTTGAAACTTGGTTAAAACCTTTGCACTGCCTGTGCTGTGTTTTGCATGTCTGGGTACTTGGAGTTTGTTGCCGACTCCCCTATCATAGAAAGGCATATGAAACCGTAAGGTATCAAAATTTAACTGTATTGGAACACCACAATGAAGCGAAATAATTATTAAATTATAGATGAGTCATATTTATTACACATCAGCTTCACTTAGGTAATTGCCAGGCCAATTGGTTCAAATCCCGGCCGTGGCCTTGAATTTTTCATGTTGACTCTATCAATCCAATACCTTAGCCTGTATATGGCTAGTGTGAAGATATGATTAATTTCCATAAATTAACTTAAATAATAAGGGTTAAACGATAAAGCTTGGGACTCAAGTACTTATAATAGTAAGTCGCCATAAACAGTGTATCTTGGTTGCCAGAGCCCTTAGTGGTTTACCGGAGAAATATATGAGTCAGTTGGAGAGTTTAATGTCATGATGACAAATTGGCCATGGTAACTCCATGGGTAAGAGTGACTGGATGGAAACCAGTAGACCCGTGGTTCAAATCCCAGCCATGGCATTGAACTTTTCATGTCGACTTTATCAATCAAATATCTTAGCCTCTATATGGCTAGTGTGAAGAAATGATTAATTTCCATCAACTAACTTAAATTACAACCATTTATTTACAAATTGGCACTATTTGACCAAAATGGACAGAACTTCGGACACTTATTCTGTAGGTCCTGAAGAAAATAATTACAATTTCCCAAATTTGTTTTTACTCAGTTTCCAATCCAAAATTACCCAATCAAATTGATTTTGGAAACAACTTAGATCCTTACTAAGGTTCCCAGATATATCATTCTTGAAGGACCATGCAGTATTTTCCTTTTTCATTCTACATACAGTATAACATAGGTACAATGTGTCAAATTTGCCTAAGTTTCGCTATTTCAGTTAATAGTGTGCTTTATTTTCCTTGGGGGAGATTTGCAGCTACAATAAATGTTTATTATGCTAATAAAAAGCAGCTTATATCAACCTATACATGGCTAATGTGAAAGAACAATTAATTTCCATCAATTAACCTAATTGTATCAGCTTATCAAATACAAATTGTTATGTAGTTCTTCACTGCTTATTGTGGTCCTTATATCTCAACCTTAACAAAAACTGAATTGGCATAAATTTTGCAGTGGCTTGATCTGTTTTTATTACTGTTAAAATCTTTACTGTCTGTAGTAACTTACTTTAGTATCCAGAGCAGACCTAGAGAACATTATTCCAAAGGCGTGAACAGAGTATTTCCTCTCCTCCTTATCTGAGTAGCACACAAACAAACACATGCATTAGTGGAATGAGAGTTAATTTCACTGCTGGAGTCAATATAACTGGATGTTACTTCTATGGTGTTATGCCATGGTCTGCTGGAGTTAGAATTTCCAGACATTTCCTTTCTTGGAAGTGTTGAAAACAGTGTTATTTTAATAAATTAAATTTAAAGGGAGTCGATTAATGACACTAAACATAATACTTACTTACTTGTTTAGTGTCATTAATCGACTCCCTTTAAATTTAATTTCCAGACATTTTATCCACAACTTGGTGGACATCTTCAGTGAAGCGGTCATCATTTCCTTGGAGAGATTTGCATAGATCTGAAGTGTTGACTGTTTGGGCTGCTGTATTTATACACCAAGCGACCTCTGCCGATTGGCCTGGATGGCCGGCGGAGTTTCTCTGAGGAAACTACAACTGTGTCACTGAAGATGCTGCTGCAGTTGTGAATGAAATGTCTGAAAATTCTAACTCCTGCAGACTACAGCATAACAGCCCAGAAATAACTTCCAGTTGCATTAGTGGAATGGTTTTCCCTTAAGTTTTCCACAGTTTTATGCTTTGGTGGTTACAAAGGGTGGGGAACAAGGGGAATAGCTTGACATCTTGGGAGTACTGTGCTGGTCTAGATTATTGTACACATAATGTGTGTTCCTTATTTTCAGTTTGTGAATTTATAAGCCCTAATCCTTGTACCTTATAACCATGAAAACATTGTAGATGACAAATTTTGCAAAAACTACTCTCAGTTGTTCAACCTTCTGCTTACAAATTATCATTATCTGAATAATTTTAACAAAATCTGAAAATTGTGGTTTAGTATCTGGCAGGAGGGGGGAACTCTACTAAAATCAACTCTTATTTTAAACTACATACTAATAAATGTAAACTATTGAACCAGTTTGATATAAAACTTTGTAACTTATATATTTGCTCAGATCAAATATTATAGTATACCCACAAGTTTAAATTCTCACTTAAAATACCCACTGCATAATCTCTCTAGATGAGATTTGTACACTTAGTGTACAGAGATTTGTACAACATGTAAGCATTATGGATTACCTTAAATATTATCACTCCCTATCTACTTGATTTGCAACACCTTACTTGCAATTCTAAGTTACTCAATCACCTGGAACAATTAGGAAGGATATCCTGCAGGACTCTGCAAAAGTTATTGGAATTGGTCAAACAATTTGTCTGTTTTCCTTTTCATTTATATGGTTCCTTATGTGTACATTCAAAATAAGAAGTGCAATGTTGGGTGACAGAGTATTAAATATGAAAATAAAATAAAATGTTTGCTCTTTCAGAAACAGATGGACGAAGACTTTTTACTGTCCATTAAATGTTGCTACCCTTCACTTCAGAAGTAATAATAGCTAAATATCTGCATGTTGTAATAAAGCAGAAAATTTGATTTCATAGCTTTTACGCAAATGGTATTTATGATTAATGATATAGCTAGCTTTTATTAAATTCTGACTATTCCTTGAGTATTAGTTTGCACTATTAGGCTGTTAAAATACCTGTGTTTTGAGCTGTTCCACTACCCTTAGAACTTAAGTATTTAATTTTGTAATATTTAGCAGCAACTGTGGACATGTATCAAGGTAAATCTTTCACATAGCTTGCTCTTAAAATCTCTTTTATATCTTTTTGTTTTCCAGTCTTCCACAGCATTGACTGAACATCGTGATTACATAGAATGTAAGCTTTCTTCACTGAAGAAATATACCACTCATTTGGATGCTGTTATTGCTTGGGTGATGGAAACAAAAACTCGAATAAACATCAGTAAAGAATTGCCAGAGAAGGAGAAGAAGAGAGTCATAGACAATATAATGGTAATTCTGCCTCACATTGCTTCAAGTTGCCTGTTCTAGCTTTGAAAATACCTAACAATCAGTCAAAAATAAACAGTATTAATTTCAATTTGACTAAGATGTTAAAGGTTGCATGCAGAATGAGAGTGAGAGACTGTGGAATAAGTTTGAAAATAATGGATAAAAAGAAGCTATGCAGTTGTAACACATCAGATTTGCTTTTCCAATCATAAATCTTTTGTTTCCAGAATTCTGTGTATGATCGAGAGACAGAAGTGAAGGAAGCATTGGAAAACTTTACAAACTTAGAGAAAGAATGTGAAGGTGCCAAGCAGGCTGTTTCTGTGGAACTGCAGGTTGGTAAAATGTATTTAATTTAGAAAATGTTCTATTAAGCTAGCTACTTACTAAACGTGTATAAACTATATATAAACTGCCAAGTAAAGCTTTAGCACACACATCTGCAAAGTCAATACAGCAAATTAAAAAATAACAAGAGCTTATAAAGTTTGTACACTTCTTCAAAACAATGCTAAATTATGATTTTAAAATATTTCATTTTTAAAAGAGAACAATTTAACATTGCACAAGAATGGGGTACCCAACTTATGTGTTCATGATTTGTGTCACATAATAAATAACACACATTTTAGCTTCTTAAAAATGTGTAAATCTTGTAGAATAGAATCTTAGATTCTCTGATTTCCCCTTGGATAGCTTAATGAAATAAAAAGAGAAAAAGACTTGTTCTAGAAATCAAACCTAGCCCAAATTTGATTTCAACAAATTAATGGAATGGGCAACATAATATAGCTGTAGTACCTGTAGTTTGAACCAAGACGTTTGGAGTTACAAAAATATTAGTTATAGGGGCTCAGTAGTGGTTTTCAAAATTGTAATATTTTAGCAAATATTAAAATACTGGAGCCTTAAACTGACAAAGTAATTTAAAATTTAAATCTAAAATTATTTCTGTAAAAGACAGGAAATTAAAGGCAAGATAGAAAGAATAAAGCAGTTTTCTCAAGGTTATCAACCTTTATAAAGTGCCTACGGTATTACTGTCCATAAATTCAAAATATTAAGAAAATGAATGTATAGTGCAGTTATTTCATCAACGTGTTTTTTAACATACTAAAGAGAGCTAATGCTTTAATTTAGGAAAAGATAAGAAAACTACGAGAAGACTGGCAATATGTAAAGAATCGTGGAGAGGAAGCTACAGCAGTTCAGGAACAGGCAGCAACAGCATCAGCAGCATTAGTAGGGGCAGCAGCACCATCACCACCATTATCTTCATCAGCTGCAGTATCTTCAACGACGACGACAACCACAACCACAACACCGACAACTAGTTCTTCAACAAAACCTTCCTCATCAGCAAAAACACAAGGTAAGAGAAATGTTTATGCAGTAGAGTTGAGCACTCATTAAGTATGTACCGGCTGCAATCTTATCATACTGTGTGATAATTTTACCAATGGCATGAATCAGGAGTTCAGAAGCTTGAAGTTCAAATATTTCATTCATTGGTATACTGTTGGTAAATGTATTGATTCTTTCCACAGTTTTATTCCACAGACTACTCCATGGTAGCTTAAAAAGCATGTATGATTAAAAAATTAGAAATCATGATTGTTGCTCAGGAATTGGTGCTTAATCCATTCCCAAAATTTGATGATCAGGGCTTGCACTCACTTTTGTGGTATGAGTTCAGCTTGCAATGCTGCATTGCTCTATATAACTGTATGAAGTTCAGGTTCCTTCTCACAGATGTCATTTGTATATATTCAGAATGAAGTTCTGACATGTGATGATTATAATTTTTGCATTATGTCTTAAACAACTATTTCATCCAAGGAAAAATAATGTTATTCTTAATATTGCTTGACTCATGTCAGCAGGCATTATAGTTGAGGAAAATATCAGCATGGATGATGAGGATAATGAGAGAACTGATATACAAAGTGTATTAAGCAGTGATAGTGAAATTGATGATTTTTCTGAATATGGAACAATCTGCAGAGAGTTCTAGCATTAGCAGTATAATGAATTAGTGCCGAAAACAGCGGGGAAAATAATTACAAAACTGATTACATGCCAAGCTCTTCAAAATACTTGATGAAATTTCATGCAACAAGGGGTATGGGTAAACACTTCTCTATCTTCTGGTCATGGTATGTTCTACCTCTTAGTTGTGTATCACAAGATTACGGGAAAGAAGAAGACAATGTATGCAAACTGTAGAACAAGCATTGCACACAGGTTATTGGAGTCCATGCAGCTGCTAGAGTGTTTGGTTTGGGGCTGATCATCTTCCAGCACAACCCCTATGAGATTGTAGGCAAAATCATGTGCCCCTTTTCTATTCAGATTCCCACCATCAAAAATGAAACAAATCACCAAAAGACTGTCATGTGCTACAGCAGAAAATTAAGTGAAAGTGTGTGACAATGTGAAATTTGTGATGTTGCTCATTATTTAGTTGTTTTGAGGTCTCATCATACACAACAGCAGTACTGTGCCAACAATACTGGCGAGTTTATGCTTTCAATATTGGCGTGCAATGCTTACTGACTGATTTTAAATCATTTTTAAGGAATAAGCTGTTACCATTCTTACTGCAAGGGGATTTAAAATATGATTTTTTGGTTAGATGAGTATATATCTAAATATGGCACAATTGGAATAATAATATGTTACTTCAAAATCATTTGATATGTACAAAAATAAACATGGAAATATAATATAGAATAAAAAGTATTTCAAAAAGTTGAGTGCAATTGTTACTAAAATTAGGCAAATGAGTCAAACTTGTAAACACAAGTTTTTTAATGAAGACTAGTTTCTGGGAACTTCTTCCCTATCCTCAGTTCTGTGGTTGACTCAGCCACAGGACTGAGGATAGAGAAGAAGTTCCAGAAACTAGTCTTCATTAAAAAAACTTGTAAGGAGAGAAGAGTGTTTACAAGGTTGACTCATTTGCCTAATTTTAGAACAATGGAAATACAACTTTGTCTTAATCTGAGATCATTGTATGAAAGCCTACTTCAATTTTTTAGGCTTCAGTTGAGGGCTGAATGGAAGAAATATCATTTTGAATCAATATGATCTTGGTTCTGTATCTAATTGCTGAACTAACAGAATAACTCACATTTAGGCGAAGTAAACAAGATAAACGATATTAATTTTTAGATGAGTCGTATTTATACACATCTGCTTCACTTTCGAAAACATTAAACTAGCACCAGTCAACCATTTCTCCTTAAAAAACCTAATTTGCTCAAACATCAAAGATGCCATTCCATCTAACAAAAAATCTGGTATATATCAAATTGAATGCAGTGACTGTAGTCAAATTTATATTGGAAAAACCAAAAGAAATTTAGAAACAAGAGAAAAGAAACACTTTAGAAACATAAAATATAAACAATTAGAAAAATCAGCAGTTGCCATGCATTTTTGGGAAACAAACCACAACATAAATCCAGAACCAAAACTACTAAAACATACATTAGGAAAACAAGAACTATCCACATGGGAACAAATCTTCATTTCAAAAAATAGGAACAAAGTATTCAATTTCGACATCCCCCAGAAAGATTTGTTCAGCAAGTTCCTTGAACCGTCACCAGAGGAGACCTATGACAAAATATCGTCAACTACACCAATGAGAACCATCGATGGCCGGTTGAGGATGGAGGCAAAGTCTCTGAAACATGTTCCGGAAAAATTTAAAAGTAAGTGTTGTCTAGTGTCATTAATCGACTCCCTTTAAATTTAATTTATTATAACAACACTGTTTTCAACACTTCCAAGAAAGGAATTGTACTCCGTTCATGTTTGTTTATTCTGGTAGCGATGGTCCTTCTGGTTTGTGCTATATACGGTGTCTCCATTCACAGGGAATGCGGTACACTCCCAGAACTTGGAGGTCCAGTTTGTCTTTCACCGGTCTCAACAAATGTTTAATGTTTGGAGCAGGCTTGTGGATGGTCCTGATGTATTTGGTGAGAATTCTGCTGATTCTTTTGGATAGATTGCCAATAAACAGGATGCAGGCTGTAGCGGTAGGCTTATCCTACGCTTGCTGTACTACAGGTTTCCCTTTGTTAGCTTTGGTGATCGAGGCTTCAACGTCATATTCGGAGTAGCCGTTTTGACGGAAAGTGAGTCTCAGGTGCTGTAATTCTTGTTTTAAATGGCTGGGATCAGAGATAGACAAAGCTCTGTGGGCCAGTGTATTGAAAACTCCCAGTCATTGAGACTTATGATTGAAACTATGAGCTTCCAGATAGAAATCAGTGTGTAGGCTTGCGGTATATAGCATGCCCCAGTGTATATGACATCTTAACCGCTTCGCCGATGGCCATTTAAACCCTGCACGGCCGGGAACGGATACCCAATAAACAGAACAAGACATTTAAATTGTTAAATGCTGCAAAAAGTCTTCATAAATAAATATTCGTATCTTCCGTATTTTCTAAGTTATTTCAGGGAAACAAAAACTGGTTAAAAGCCCATTAAAAGCTGTATGCATCTGCGGTATCATTAAAATAGAGACTATATTAATAAAGCGATGAAATTTCATTAATTTGTATCACGTAAAGAAAGCCATTCTTTGCGTCGAACGCGCCTAATTCTGAGTACTTTTGTTTTACAAGCTATATGTGTATATCAGCTAAATAAACGAAGTGTTGGGTTCAAGGTTTCTAGGTTTCAGTTCATGCTAACACGTAATAATAACTGTTTATATTGCGTTATACACCCTGGAAGGAAACTCCGTCAGCATCCCTCTAATTGCACAACGGAAGTTTATGTTAGCTGACGTAACTTCTTTCTTCGCTCAGTTGACATTGTAATTTAGATTGCATCAGAGTTCCAAGCAATTTCTTTAGCTAAATCACAGTTGAAATAGTTTTCTCAGTGCTAATCATGGCTTCAACTAGTAATGTTGCAAATCAATTAGCTAGTGTAGGACGAGTGCGGGCTTCTGATATTACATCAGAAAATGTGGAAGACTTTTTGCTGTTAGACAGTGATTTGGACATTGATGGCGAGTTTTCAGATTTTGAGGGGGGTGTTGAGGATATAGGTAGCAGTGAGGAGGAAAATGACTCATTTCCGACAGGTGTTCGTGAAGAATCAACATTATGGAGGTGTCAAAATAACTCTAACACTAATAGACATACGTTCACGATCACAACCTCTGGTGTACAACCGCATACTCAACTAACTTCTGACAGCCAACCAATTGACATTTTCACAAAATTTTTTACTACTGACTTACTGTCTCTCATTGTTTCGGAAACAAATGTATATGCGAGTAGGGTGAAGGAAGACCTGATTTCTAAAGGCAATTTAGGACCTAAGAGTAGATTGCAGAAGTGGACAGAAGTAACAATGAATGAGATTTACAGACTACTTGGTCTAATTATGCTCATGGGTGTTATTCGTAAACCTACGCTAGACATGTACTGGTCTACAGACGACATGCTAGCTACCCCATTTTTTGGGAAATGCATGTCAAATAACAGGTTTACTTCCATTTTGCGCTTCCTTCATTTCACCTGCACAGAAAATGTGAATGATAAACTATCCAAAATCAGACCAGTTTTTGATTACATTATTTCAAAATTCAAAGAAAATTATGTGCCTAGTGAAAAGATCACTGTTGATGAAAGCTTGATGCTTTGGAAGGGCCGTTTAGGTTGGAAACAATACATCAAAACAAAGAGGGCCAGATTTGGCATAAAGAGTTTTGATGTATGTGAAAGTAAAACAGGATATCTTTACAATAGCTGCATATACACTGGCCAAGGGACTGATAACACCGGAGACAAAGATTTGGGGTTATCTGGTTCCATAGTAATGCACCTGATGGAATCTGTACTTGATCAGGGTAGGACTGTATATTTAGATAATTGGTACAGTTCCCCTAAATTATTCATGGCCTTACACAAAAGAAAAACAAATGCAATTGGAACAGTACGTTCAAATCGTATTGGTTTGCCAAAAGATGTGAATACGAAGGCTCTAAGAAGAGGAGAAATGCAGGTGCATCAGCTGCCACCCTTGACCTATGTTGCTTGGCAAGACAGGAGGGTTGTTACAGCATTATCCAATTGCAGCTCTAAAATTTTGATGATTGACACTGGAAAAATTGATGCTCGTAACAAAATGTCAATTTTCAAGCCCGATATTATCCAGGAATATAATATGCATATGGGTGGAGTGGATCTAGTAGATCAGGTATTACACGCATATCCCTCTTTGCGAAAAACAATCAAATGGTATAAAAAAGTATTTTTACACCAGCTAGATATAACCATATACAATTGTTTAGTAATTTGGAGAGCTCTAAACCCACGGAAGACAATGACGTACCTGGACTTTCGCATATCAATAGCTCGCAGCCTAATTGAGCAGTATAAAATTCAGAGACCTCTCCATACTGGGGGTAAAAAATCCATCACCCCAGCACCCCTCAGACTTGAAGGAAAACATTTTCCTAAAAGGATACCACCCACAGCAAAAAAGTCGCGTCCCTTCAGAAAATGTTTGGTGTGCCGCAAGAAAGGTGTCCGAAAGGAAACTAGTACGATTTGCCGTAAATGTGGAGATGTGCCCTTGTGTGTTTATCCATGTTTTGAGGTGTACCATTCAAGAAAAAACTTTTAAAGGTAAGCTTTTACTTCTTATAGAATTTATTTAAATTTACCGTAAAACATAAGGTTTAAAAGAATTATAAGTAAATACGCATTAAATGCATGTATGCGCAGGACGTCTATACACGTCCATATCGGTTTGGGGCCTTTTAACTTGGACGTCATATGACGTCCATATCGGTGAAAGGGTTAAATTTTAAACCAGTAGCCACTATAACATTGTTGGTCATCAGGGCCACACTTCTGGAATTGCTGAACTCTCTCATTTCTTGTCTCAATTCCTTTATCAGAGTTAAAAGCATATTTTATCTCTCATTTTCCTTTTGAAAGAAGTTGATTTAGCAATGATTGAGCCTGGGCATTATCTTTTGTTGGAGCATGAAGTAATCACACTTACTTGTGCTCACCTTCATTTTTAAATGTTAGTAAACTTGAAACCTTTTTGAGGGCATTCATCCTTGTCATGTTTTGTGTTCGGGAAACTTTTGCATTTGGAGTGCAGGTATATGTATTCTACTAAGGAAATAATTAAATATTACACTTATTTTTTAAAAACCTGATACATTAGAGTCACATGACCTCTACTTGCTCTTCTACAAGCTATTCCTAAAACATTTACTCTTCTGCCTGCTTCTTGTTAACCAGTATAAACTTTTGTTTCACACTATTGTAGGTAAGAGAAGATTATAGTAGGCTAAAGGAGGCAATTGCCTGCTTTAATGAAAACTGTAGCTTCTTTTTATAAGGTTTTGTCTCTCTTTTGCTCTTATCAACTTTAAAGTTTTAGAGTTGTATCTACTGATCTCTCTCTCTGTCATATGGGCACACACGCATGTGCATACATTTAAAAATTACTTTTTAATTTGGGAGCCTAGAAATGCATATGCTCAGTGAAATCTTGGTATAAAAGTCTTGGGTAGAATATATTGCTTTCTGTACTTGCTCTAGATAAGTAGTGAGAAACTGCTAATCTAAAATTAAATTGTCTTCAGTTCTCAAACTGGCTGCACCAAGTCTGCTGGAATGGTAAACGTTTTAAATGCAGGAAATAGAATCATAACCATACAAGACATTATTATTGTTGTCGTCGTTGTTAGTTTTATTATCATTATTATTATGATTATGTTAATTTGTAAATATAGTGTTTTTGGTCCATTTTTTATTATGGTTACTTATTTTTAATTTCATATAGTCCTGAGTTACTGGTCTCTCTATTGACCTTTGTAATTAGAAAAGGCTATAAAAATTAAGGTTTATAGGAAATGGCATTTAACTTTAAATCTTTCCAAATATTAATATTGAGTCATTTGTTTCAATAATTGTAGATTTTTCTAATACTTTCTCTCATGTGTTGAAAACTTTTTCCTGAGTTATTAATTCATCAGTTCTAGGAGCGGCATTTGATCTAAATTAGTATGGAAATTAAACATAATACTAACTTAGCTCTAATTTGTTTAATTTTAAGATTATGCAATTAGCAAGGCCCAGATTTTGATGATCTACAAGTATATAAAAATGATCAATAAAATAACAAAGAAAATGAATTAATAGATCTAAAAGTTACTTAAAAATGTTTTTCTTCTTATCAGAGTGCGAGAATACAGCACAGTTATTATTTCTGTAATGCTAGAACTGAAATTAAACATTAATATTAATTTAAACTACAAATATGTATGTTCTAGGAAGCTGAATGTATAAAACAATTTTACCTTAGTCAGAATTATTGCAGTAGGTAACCAGTATAATGTGCAACTTCTTGAAAATTAGGGAAAGAAATTTTTGTGCTGTGAGAAACTCCTTGCTGCATCTGCTGGAGCATACTTGAATTTCACTGCCAGCTAAATCACTGGCAGTGAAATCTTCAAAGCAGGAAGTATCAAAGGTTTCACTGGTCAGCACTTGAGAAATGTGATACAAAGTTTTGTATTCAGAGCTTTTATCAAAAACATTTTCTACTTTCTTGATGTCCCTCTAGCTCCTTCCTCTACATTTTTCAAATCAGATGCAATTTTTTTAAATAGAAAAACAGAACTTTCAAGAAACAGCCTTGTTCCTGTACGGATGTGATTCCTTGGGTTAAACTGAAATTTGCCTTTATGAGGACTAGCTGTCCTTCAATTTCACTGTCTGTAAATAGTGTTTTGCCCGTATCAATCACAGTAGTGCCATCAGCATTGTGTGTTTCTGAAAAATATTCACTATCTAGAAATGATTGCAATAATAAATTGCTAAATCTATCTAGGTGTCCCATTGGGTAATGACAGGTTCTGGTGGGAACTGAATAGCAAGAGCATGAGTGGTCTATAGGGTTACTACAAATGATTCATTCATTTTCAATCACCTCTATTTTCCAAAGTATTACACTTACAACAAAGTTTGTACATCAAAATAACTGGAAACTTGCCTAGTTTGCTCCCACAATCTACAAATATTCTATATGTACCCCTTGGCACGACAAATGTCCAGGCAATAATCCAGGTTGTTCCAAACATTCTGTAGCATCATTTTGTCAGTTATTATTGCAGTGGTGATGCGTTCCTTCAATTGTATCAGTGTTCTGGTAGTGGAGGTACATAAATGTGGTTCTTAAGGTACCCCCAGAGGTAGGTCACATGATAATGGGTCAGGTGACCTTGGGGGCCAAGGAAATAGATCCTGGTCATGTGAACCAACACGCCCAATCCAACAATGCAGAAGTTCGTTGTCAGGTACTCCCAAACATCACGCTTCCAATGAGGAGGTACCATGTCTTGTTGGAATACAAAATTTTCAGAATCATTTTCAGAATCACAAAAGAAAAATGGTCCTATACTTCCTTTCCATTGTGTCATGCTGCCATCTGGCATAATGTACACCAACTTGGTAAGTTTCCGGTTATTTTGATGTATAAACCATCACTGTAAGTGTAATATTTTGGAAAATATCATGGTTTGAAAACAAATGAATCATTTGTAGTAGCCCTATACATGAGGGACAGAAATATTGTTTTTCTTTGCAAGTTCTTTTCTAAGCAAGTAATATGCACAATGTGAAAGGCTTGTGTGTATTGAGAATTGTGCTGTGGCTGAGTGGTTAGACCACTTGACTCAGCAAGGTGAGCTGTGTTCAATCCCAGACGAACGCATGTGGAATTTGTGGACAACACAACGCAGAGGCGGGTTTTCTCCAAGATCTCCGGTTTCCCCCATCATCATTCAACCAGTTGTTCCATTACAACCTTTACTTTAATCCATTTTACCCTCATTCTGTCATCCACTTCTTTCGCTCTCATACCAGGCATTGACTTTCCTGCTTTCACAATGCATGGGGTTGCATCAATCACAAAAAGGATGTACCCTCAGGGCATAACAGAAGCAATCTAAGAATATCAGTCTAAGAATATGGGAGTGATTAACAGTTTCTAATTACCTCACTTGTAAGCAGAAAAGCTTCAAGTGCTCCTTGATCTCAAACATACCAATGATTACGTTAGCCACGTAACGATTTTCTACATCACTCGTTTCGAAAATTTTGTTTCCATTTACTTTTCCCAATATCTTGTTAATGGTGTTGTAGTATTGTGGATGATAGTTCTTCCAAAGGGTTGTTTCGTCACCTAAGGAATGGCGTACGAAATATATGAGGACGAGTCAATAAAGACAGAGTTTCTTTGTTCTTGTTTGTTTACCTTACACAATAAAGGCACACTGGAAACAATTTTGCATGATTCCAATGGATCAGCTCTGATTAATGGACAAAGCACACACTCGTTTGCACATGCGCCTGAACAGAGGGGACGAACAAAGTAGGTCAGTTCGCCAGTCGTCTACAGAGGAAATGGAGGTGTTACGCGAAGAACGATACGTCGCACTGAAGTTTTGCTTTCGTTTGCTGAAATCCGACATGGAAGCTTACAGAATGTTGCAGGAGGCTTATGGTGATGATGCGCTATCACAGTCCACAGCACCTCTATAGTTCAAGGATTTTAAGGAGGGCCGTGTTTCAATAATAAATCAAGTTGGGCCAGCAACAACAATAAGTGAAACCATGGCTGACATAGTTGGCATCGTTGTTCGTGAAGACCGACACTAACGATTATTGACAGACCTGAAGACAAGCTATAGATTTCCCATGGCATTTTTTTTTCCAATTCTGCATAATCACTTGAACATGAGACGTGTTTGTGAGAGGTGGGTGCTAAGATTATTGACTTCTGAATAGAAGTTGTTGCAGGTGGAAGTGCGTATGCAACTGTAATGACTGGTTGAGAAGCATGGGGATGCATACCTGAATTCCATCATTACAGGTGTTGGAAGTTGGCTTCATTATGACCTGGAAGGCAAACAGCCTTCCTCAGAATGGAAATCACCTGATTCTCTGATGCCAAAGAAGGCAAAGATTGTTCGGTCAGCAGGAAAAGTGATGGTCATTTCGTTCTTCGACTGCCGTGGAATGGTGTACCAACATCAAGTCCCTTCTCATTCGACGGTTAATGGCGAGTATTACAAGTCTGTTTTGGGTGTCCTTGTTAAACACATCCAACGAAAACGACTGCAACTGCATCCTTTTGGTTGGTGCCTGCACCGTGACAATGCCTGCGCTCGTGTGCAACATTGTTAACATAGTATTTGGTATGCAGAAACATTGAATGTGTTTCCCATTACTCTCCAGACTTGGCCCTCTGTGACTTTTATCTCTTTCCCTGTCTGAAAAAGAAACTAATAGGGAAGCGTTTTGCCACTTTGTAGGTAGTCGTGAAGAAAACTTAGGCGGTTATAAAGAAGACGTCAAAAGCTGCTTCCAGCAGAAGTGCTGGGCAAAGTGCATTCAAATCAATGGGAAGTTTCGAAAAAGACTACACCAAACTGGATCAACTTAAGTGTATTTTTTCTGTAAAAAAAAATCATTCTAAGTCTCAAATGACTCGCTCTCGTCGTTCAAGAAAACTATTCAATTTAGCATTGTTCATTGTCCAAAATGGGATGCTTGCCGAAACTGAAGCTTCACAAAGGTCTATAAAAAAATATGACGATTTATTCTCCTTCATGGATACCTTTTGTGGTAGTTGTAAAAGCTGCGTGAATTTCTTGTTTGCGAGTTGCTTTACCCATATATGCTTATCGCGACCCACAAGTTGCCGAACAGTGTTTTCTTTCGGGTATCTTTATCTTGCAAAATAATACTTCTCATCGACTCAAGTTCAGATACAAATGAAAAATTCAGATGGCTTTATTTTAGACATGACTGTATAAAACTACAAAAACTGAACTGGACACCAACCTTTCCTTTCAGAAAATCTGTCTCTAAATAATTAACTAAATCTGCGACAGTAAAAATGACGGTTACTAGGGTTTCCTTTCAACCCACATTACTTCTTTTTTCCCCCTTTCTGCATAATTCATTGGGACAACAATATGTACAGTATTGGTAAGAAATCGACTTCCAAATTGCACATTGTCATCCCACGGATCAAATATTAATTTATTTCGCTCTATTAAAATAAATACTAAAATAATTTTAACAAGCTTCTTGCAAAAGGAAAGAAAAAGACCAGAAAAGAAAGTAAAACGTCAAAGAATGATAAAAATGACGCATGTATTGAAAATGGGACCTGACGTGTAAAATCAGAAAATATTAGGAACAAATGCCAATAAAATTAATATTGTTATAACTAGAGCCCGAATTTCTATACAGATATTCACGAAAAATTGTAAAAATGTGCGCCGTAATATACAAAAAATATTAACAAAAATTATACATCCATATTTTGTGGAACTATAATCTTTACATTTTCATAGTTGTCGCAGTAGCTATGCCTGAGGTTTTCTTGTTGAAACTCCAACGCTTGTCAGTGACGACGAATTTTATGCAATGAAAAAGTCCTTTCTACATCGCATGATGTGTAAAACAATTCTTCAGCGAATTCCTCTTCTGTCCCCCCAGGGGCCTACTTCGGTAGGTACGGGTTTGGCGAACCCGGGGTCCCGAGCCAACAGTCTCCCTCGTGTGGGCTCCTCTTCGTGGTTGAGGGAGACGGTCAACAGGCCCACCCACGTGTAGGCCGTGCGTGGAGACCCGTGTCGGTGGAAAGGTTTGTCCTGGTGGTTGAGGGATGCGTATCTGAGCTCGTAACAGTTTTTTCTGAATTCGGGGAGGGTGCGCATTTCTAATACACTACTTTGGCTTCTGCTTCGCCTAAACGGGAGGTTAGGGACTAACCCACCCCTAATCAATCGGCCAGGACTAGGTATTGTACCGACCTCCAGGGTGAGTGGGACGGCGAGCTCGCTATATCCCCTGTGTAGCCCTGTCATCCCAGTGGGGTGACCCCTTGTTGGACTCCGTGGTGGGTGGGGAGCACTGGGGGATGAAATTTAGACCAACATTTATGGCTAAACAACACCCCCCAAAACACAATAAACGTGGAAAGGATTTAGTTGAAAACAGTGTTAAGCAAGTAGTTGAGTGTGGTCCTCGCTACTTAGTTATTAAACGAACGGAGGAAGGTAGAACGTTTTCTACGGTTAATCCGTTTATTATACAGAAAGGTCTTGACAAAATAGCTGGTGCTGTTAAATCATGTACAAAATCCAGAAATGGCACGCTGCTGGTGGAAGCAACTACAGCATCCCAAGCAGCAAAGATACTGAAAGCCAACATGCTGGGCAGTTATCCAGTCAAAGTGGAGATGCATAGGACCCTGAATACCTCGCGCGGTGTTGTAAACACTAGCGCGTTGGATGGAATGTCCAACGAGGATATTCAGGAGAACCTCCAGGAACAAGGCGTAACTGCGGTCTATCGTGTCCAAAGGAGAGAACGAGGGGATATGGTTCCCACTCGTACCCTGTTCCTGACCTTTGATCGGGTAGATCTCCCTCAAAGAATCAGGGCAGGATATGAAGTGATTGAGGTTAGACCATACATACCTAACCCTCTGAGATGCTACCAATGTCAGCGGTTCGGTCACACTAGTGCATTCTGTAAAGGCGCACCTACATGTGTCAGCTGCGGAGCCGGCATGCATGAAAATGCATGTACATCACCTCCAGCATGCGTAAATTGTAGCGGTGAACATCCATCAAGTTCACGAGAATGTCCCCGTTATATTGAAGAGCGAGCTATTCAGGAGATCCGGGTTAAGGAAAAGGTTTCCTTTTCGGAAGCCCGGAAACTTCTATGTATCCTCAAGCCCTCTTCAACCACCTCCCGTACCTATAGCTCTGTGGCGGCTACTCCGTCACCGAAACGGGAGGCTGGTACCCAAACATCTGATATAAATGGGGCAACAATATCCGAGAAAGTTCTAGTGCCTAGATCGCAACCAAGAGCATCAGTAACACCATCTAAAACTCCGAGAACACAGACTACTGAAAATAACAAGTCAGTGAAGTCGCCTGACAAAGCATCCACGTCTAACAACAGGACGAAATTGCCCATTGTATACCAAGCACCAGAGATCAAGTTCAAGACGCAGTATGATAGAACTGCCTTCCTGAAAGAAAGCACAAAGTCTGCTCCAGAAAAGTCCAAGAAACGTAGCCCTAGAGCGTCTCCGAGATCATCGTCGGAGTCATCTTCTGGGGAGGACTACGACCGGCGACCGTCATCTACGTCGGTCGGAATTTCCAATCGCTTCGAGCCCCTCGAATCGAAGGTTCTAGAAGGAAAACCGTCCTCTTCCATAGAGGATATGGAGCATGAAACAGCTGACCACGCTGCTAAATCTGCAGCAAAGAAGAGGCAGGATAAACCTGCCGAAACTAGCCCTACACCAAAGAAAAAGGGCAAATTGATTCGGCCACCCATGAAGTCGTCTTAATGTAGACTACCTTTACATCTTATATCCCATAGTTCCAATGGCTATCCTACAATGGAACATACGAGGATTAAGAGCGCATCGACCAGAATTGGAACTTTTGCTCAGTAAGCATCACCCCTTAGTGGTATGCTTACAAGAGACTAAGCTACGACCACAAGACAACTTTAAAATCAGACGCTACACACCACTGAGGTGTGATGTTGAAACAGAAGAGGGCATTCCTGCACACGGGGGTACTATGATGCTCCTCAGGGATGACATATTTGTAGATCCGTTACAGCTACAGTCTGATTTACAATCTGTAGCTGTAAGGATTAAGCTGCCATCAATAGAATTTTGCATTTGCACTGTATATCTCCCGCCATCAGATGACCTCTCGTTAGTTGACCTTGAAGATCTGGTTTCCCAACTTTCAACACCATTTCTAATAGTTGGAGACTTTAATGCCCATCACCCACTTTGGGGCTCAAATCGGGCATGTTCGAGAGGCAACCTCATTGCAAAATTCCTGGAGAGCAATAACTTGGTTCTCCTGAACACCGGAGAGCCCACATTCCTCTCAGACGCGTTTAACACCTATTCGCACATCGATTTGGCAGTGTGTTCATCCCAGTTAGCTGTTTCATTACAGTGGAATGTCATCTCTGATTTACATTCCAGCGACCACTTTCCATGTCTTCTTAGTCTCTTAGCACAAGATGTGTCTCCCTCACGTATCCCTAGATGGCGCTTTGATCGTGCCAACTGGAATCTTTACACCCAGTTGGCTGTCTTTGAATACAACGAGCACGATTCTGTGAATGATTTAGTCGATCATCTCACAGAGAAAATTCTTTCCGCTGCAGAACAGTCTATTCCACGTTCGGCTACCCAACCCGGTCGATTTCCTGTCCCATGGTGGACCAACGACTGCCGGAATGCTATTCGTGCTCGTAGACGTGCTCTAAGGGTATTCCAACGACACCCTACGCTAAGTAATCTAATTGAGTACAAGAAAGCGCGCGCAAAATCTAGGCAAATAATTAAGGATAGCAAAAAGACCTCATGGAACAAATTTGTATCATCTTTTAACAGATGTACACCCTCATCTGTTGTATGGGATAAATTAAGGCGCGTGGCCGGAAAATCAACCCACTTGCCAATCGCTGGTCTGAAAACAGCTGCAGGAGTTGTTGTTGATCCGTTTGTTGTGGCTAACACCTTCGGCTGTGCTTTCGCTCAGGTGTCTAGCTCATGCAATTATGCTCCTGAGTTTATCTCAATTAAGACTCAGGTAGAATCTCAAGGTTTCGTGTTTAGTTCCAGAAACCTTGAAGACTATAACCGCCTCTTCATCTTGGCAGAGCTAGAACATGCTCTTTCGTCATCACGACTGACAGCACCAGGACCGGACGGAATCCACGTTCAAATGTTACAACAGCTCTCACCTGAAGGTAAGGCATTCCTGCTCGAGGTGTATAACCGTGTTTGGGTTGATGCCACGTTTCCTGAAAAGTGGCGAGAAGCTACCATTATACCTATCTTGAAAGCTGGCAAGGACCGTCACCTCCCTTCTAGCTACCGCCCTATTTCCCTCACCAGTTGCGTATGCAAGGTGATGGAACGCATGATAAATGGGCGGTTGGTATGGTGGCTGGAAACGCACAACCTACTGAATAACATCCAGTGCGGTTTCCGACGACGCCGTTCAACAGTGGATCATCTTGTGTCCATGTCGACACAGATTATGAACGGATTTCTTAAGAACTGTCAAACAGTCGGAATATTTTTTGACCTCGAAAAGGCTTATGATACGTGTTGGCGGGCAGGGTTGCTACGTACTCTGCACACCTGGAATATACGTGGACGCCTACCACTCTTCCTTCAGGAATTCCTGAAAGACCGCGTATTCCGAGTAAGGGTTGGCTCGGTTTTTTCGAACCTTTTTGTTCAGGAGAACGGTGTACCACAGGGGTCGGTACTAAGTGTTACGTTGTTTGCTATTGCGATTAATTCTATCTCGAAATGTGTACCTCCAGGTGTCTCGTCATGCCTATTTGTAGACGACTTTGCCGTCTACTGTACATCTCAGCGCACTCCGTTTTTAGAGCGCCGTCTTCAGACCACCTTGGACAACCTTAAGAGTTGGAGTTTAAAAAACGGCTTCCGTTTTTCCGCTGAGAAAACCATCTGTGTAAACTTCTGGCGTCAGCAGAGTCGACTACCTCCAAGGCTCCGGCTAGGCGCTGATCTACTACCGTTTGCAGATGAGACGAGGTTCCTTGGATTGATATTTGATAGAAAACTTAGTTGGTCGTCGCATATAGCACAACTGAAAGCACGATGTGACCGATCTTTGAATATCTTGCGGGTACTAAGTGGAAAATCGTGGGGAGCGGATCGTGCAGTGTTATTGCGACTTTATCGGGCACTCATCCGTTCCAAATTAGACTATGGTAGTATCGTTTATGGCTCAGCACGACCATCTGTGCTGAAGAGATTAGACACAGTCCATAACTGTGGCATACGTATAGCTGTTGGGGCATTTCCAACGAGCCGAGTTATAAGCCTGTATGCTGAGTCTGCAGAACCTCCTTTGCACTACAGGCGCAACACGTTATTAGCCAATTATGGCTGTGGACTTAATTGCATGCCCACACATCCATCGTTTACGCCGTTCTTTAATACCTTCATGGACGTGCGTTATAGGAACACTACTATTAAACCAAAGCCACCTGGTTTTCGTTTCCGGGAGCTCCTTAGACATCTTGACACTGACATGCCCAAGATGTATCCTAGGGGGGAGAGGACATACCCTCCTTGGTTGTGCAGAGCGTCCCCGGTTGATCTGGGCATGACTAAATATGATAAATCTACCATGTCTATGTCTAGTATCCGCACATGTTTTTTAGAATTTTTATCGCGATATGAGGACCATTTTGTAATTTATACTGATGGCTCCAAGAACTCAAATGGCGTTGGTTGTGCTTACGTGTGTGGAACCGAACCCTATACATTCGGATTCCACACTAGCACTTCCATTTTTACTGCAGAGCTTTATGCAATATACCGGGCCATTTTACACGTACGCCGACGAAAGTTGGGGGACTGCTTAATCCTGAGTGATTCCCTCAGTGCTCTTCAAAGCCTACGGCAGCTGTACAACTACCACCCTATTGTGCAGCGTATACAGGATGCCCTCCACGTTTTACACGCTTCTGGCGTTAACGTGGTGTGTGCATGGATCCCTGGTCACGTAGGCTTGCGGGGGAATGAAATGGCGGATTCAGCAGCCAAGACGGCTATCATGAAGCCCAGGGTTCGAATACCATCTGTGACATCGGAAGACTTTAGGGCCGAATTGCGGAGAGCTGTGCAAACCTGCTGGCAGGAAGAGTGGTATGCTCTCCGCAATAATAAACTTAGATCTGTCAAAGAACTTCCGATTCCCTGGGTTACCTCCTGTCGGTCATCTCGTCGCGAGGAGGTGAGTTTGGCTCGGTTACGAATTGGGCACTGCATTTTTACTCATAGTTTTCTTTTTAAAAAGGAGCCTTCTCCACTATGTCCGTTTTGTAATGAAGCGTTGTCTGTACGACACGTGCTGCTAGAGTGTTTTCACCTAGCAGACCTTAGGACGTCTCTGCAGCTGCCGGTCAGCTTTGCAGAAATATTAGCGGACGATAACGCAGTAGTGAAGAAGGTTTTTAGGTTCTTTTCGAGATTAGATTTTAGGATTTAGCAAATAGAATTTAAAGTTTTTGGATGACATTTTTATTTTATTTTTTTTTTTTCAAGGCGTATGTATTTTTTGTCTTTTTTAACATATACTGTTTTTAGAATAATTTATATCTGGCTTTTGCCATGACCAGTTTCATTTAAAAAGGGCGCTGATGACCTCTGTAGTTGAGCGCCCTTATACTCATCATCACTCACTCCTTCCTCTTCTGTTAACACCTTTTTCACCGTCGCCAGACAACATTTTAACTGATTTGGAAGTCTGTTTTGTTACCAGGATTTTTATTTAATACCTGACTATACTTATCGAATGCAATTTTAACAACACCGTTTCTGCATACAGTATATTTGAAATTTCATCTATCTGAGAAAGTAAATAATTTAAAGATTTATTTTAAGCCTGCAACTTTATTATAATTTAAGGCAATTTAAAACAGGCTATGAATATACTGAAATGTTTCCCTCAGTGCAGTCTTCGGAAATTTATTCCTTTTTATAGCAATGCTATATCAATATAGCAATGCTAGCTGCATCTTCCTCATTTAAGGAATTTATTACTGTTTTCAGTTAACTGTTTCGCGTGACATGATAGCATTTAACCACGCACTCCACCTAGTTAAAACTGGTTCAGGAGGTAAGTGCAGATCTGGAAACAGTTCACGAAATGTTTGAACCCTTAGTGGCGTCTCCATAAACACTTTAACTCCGGAGACAAGTAAGTCCGCTCCTTTATATTTGGTTCTAATAGTTTTAGTGACACAATGTAAACCGTGAGCAAGGCAAGTCAGATTAATTAATGTGGATTCAGTCCATTTTCCGCTTTTACAATAATATGAGCGCCGTCAGTGAGTGTCATACTGTACTTTACCTGGCCAGAAAAATTTTGCTGTGAGTGCTCATTTTTTGTTGTTGTGATTTACGTCATTTAACTTTTTAAGTCATATCGGACGATGAATGGAATGTGTGAAATGATGCTCAAATGTGTCCAGGGTCCATGGAGCTTAGAGTTACCTGACATTCGTCTTTAAGAATAAGGGAAAACCCCAGAAAAGCCTTATCCAGGTAACTCACCCTGACCGAGATTCGAACTCGGGACCTCTTGAACGTGAGGCAGACATGCTACCATCTACGCTACCGATCAAGTATACAAATATTCAAGAGGAATTATTGCTACCCGCTTTCTTTGAACCCACTATTAGAAACGCACTCTCCGGCAGCGTCTGTCGTTTCATCTCTCGAAATCCAGATCCTTTTTCCTTCAATGCATCCCTATTTTATAAATTACATCCTCAAAACACTGTAATACATAGTTTCTGGGTAATAAACTCATCCTGGACCCTTTTGTTTGGATACTTTTATAAGATATTCAGAAACTGCCCGTTACTCAAATTTCACAATGGAATTTTGGCACTCGTTAAAGCGAAACACCATCTTTGTAAAAATGGTCACTCGAACGTGATTTTTCACCTACTTGGCTTCTAATTAATTGCTGATTTAAAGAAAACTTCTTAACCGGTCTTTATGGCATGCAGATTTATGTACTGCACAGCTTCAAACCTTTTATTTGTCGAAACTGGTTTTTCACGTACCAGACTAAACAATATCTTACCACCTTCACTAATTAATTGCTTCCAAACTCATTCACATATTTACATAACTCGGCAGACTAAGATGTTTTGTGGGCGGCATTTTTCAAACGAAAACACAGGCACCATTCAAATGATTACAGTCCGGCCGCTCTATCTCCGGCTCTGACAGCTCTCGAGAGGGGGAAGCGCGCTGTTGCCAGTTGTTTAGCGGGAATTTCAAGCAGAGGAACATGTGTATTTTAAATATTTCACGCATTTGCAGATAACACTTTGATCTGAATAAGAGCAGTGCTCCTAGAATAAAACCACGTACACCACCAGCATGGAGCAAAATCAGTCTGCTTCCTTTTCCAACTGGCACTTTCATTGTTGCTACAATAGTGTCATCTGTCCATGCCTTTGACTTAGTGTGTCCTGCATTTACCCACGTTTTATCAAGCCATACCACCTTTTCGGGGTTGCTTTTTAGAATTTCCTGCAAAAATCTGCCTCTCCATGCAACAATGTTACTTCTTTCCATTAAAGCTTTCCTCCCAGAAAAAATTTTAAACTAAAAACCTAGTTCTTTTAGTACTTTACTTAGGCTGTTTTTTCCGCCGTCGAATAAGCCAGCTTCCTTTACAGAACAGAGCAACTTCGCACGAGTGGGAAATTCCTTTCTCATATAATATTGATATACATGTCGCCTTATAGCATCCTTTTGAAAAGCATCAAGTGAAGCTTTAAGACTGCCTCGTTGACTTTGCTTTCCCGGTGTACGCAGAACTGCAGACGGCAAACTTAAATCAGCTGGGCACTTTTCCTTTGTCACATTCCTCACGGTGGTTTGTACCACCTTCAAGGCGTCACAAACTCTGTCCAGCACCTTGGTAACAGGTAGTAGAGGTCCACCATTGCCCCGCTCCTTCTCGAAGTACTCACGTAGCCTTGAATATAAATTCACGGCTTTGGCTCTTATACGAGCCGATTTTTTTCTTGAATTCTGACGAACCAGTAGCCTTATTACTATAAAAGCGATGATAATAATAAGACTTATAGACGCTACAAATCTGAATTCACGCACACACAACATATTAAACAAACCACCATCGCGGGCACCAAAAGCAACTAAAAGCCACGTAGTCCACACAAAATTGCAGCGGCAACACGGTGCTGGATTTGCAAGCCACGCCTAGCAGCGACAACGGTGATTGGCGCTAGCAGACAGTTTTAACTTTCTGACCACGACACCGGATGTTCAGACTCCCAGTACCACCAAGCAGTTAGTGTGCGTGAAAGGTGTGAACGAAATATTCGAATAAAGTGATGTTGTAAAGAATATCTTAAATGATAATGAAATTACAAGTTGGATTTCAATGTTTTGAAGCTAATATAGTCCTATACTCTCATTATAAAGATAATTCTGACGATATGTTTTCAATTACTCATTATATGTTGGTACTGCTAACCTTCCCCCTCCACCTCCTGCAGCCCCCAAACGTCAGAGCCGGAGATAGAGCGGAGGTACTTTAACTTCCGTTATTGCCAACTACCATTGCAGTTCACCTCTGAAACAACTGTCGAGGCAAGAAGTTCATATGTGACGGCAAATGGGGAAGCACCAATACTGGTTATTGGATTTCCTTTTACTTTATGGCTGCTATGGGATTTACCTGGTTTCGCCCCTAATTTTAATTGTACAATATTATTCCACAAGACGTTGGGGCGTATCTCTGTTACGCGGATGTAAATAATTACCTGTTGATTGAAAGTCGTCTCTCAATCTTAGGTTCACTTCAGGCGTTCCGAGTTTTGATAGATCATACATCCATTTATAAATAAAGTACATATTGTTTTCTGTGACTTTTGCTTCGTTGCTATCAAAAGCTTTATTATTACTACTAATAATATTATCATCAAAATGCAAAAATTGTAATTTAATGACACATTCAAGAGTAAAATATGCACTTTTTTCATTTAAAATTTAAAATATGCATTTTCTCTCGTAATATGCGTTGACAAATACTGCTCAAACTGTCTGAAAAAGAATACTTTTAAAGAATATGTATTTTGCATACAAATCCGGGCTCTAGTTGTAACCAGAGATTCGTTCTGGATTTTAATACCTAAGAAAAATGTGTAAGGAAAAACAGATACATGTCATCAAATTCCGGCCCTGGTGATAAAATAATTTTTAAATTGGTTCACTTCCACTGTTTTTTATTTAATTAAAATATGTTTTAGAGCAATCGACTGTTTTTTGTCTCAAACAGCAGTTTCCTAATTAACCAGAATAGCTTTTGAAGTTGGTCCCTCAGGTTAATGTAAAATTGCATCCCCTTCTACAGTGTTTTACTATTATTGCCTCTTTTTGGTATTACATCCCCTATCCTATTTTTTTATTTTGGTAAGCTGGAGGGTGGTATCGTCGGCGGGAGTGTATCTGTTGCTGACGCCCTCGGTGGTAGAAGTCAATCTGTGAAAATTATAGTGGAGAGAGAGAGAGTAAGCGAGAGAGTAGAGTTATTGGATGAAATTCGTGAGGTTGTAGGGTGGTAATTATTGAAAATCGATTGTGCCAGAGCACGGCTGCGGGTGATATCGAGTTCAGGTTCACGGACATGAACACGGAGGAGCAAGAGCCCCACTTAGTAGCGTGACACCCCCAACACCACGGCGATAAATAACGCTATCGGAGTGCGCCTTTTGCTGGGGTTTCCTCGACTCATCTGTCCGATCCCACCGCTGCCACCAATTGCTACAAAATGCGTCTCAACATTCACGTCTTGCCTCAAATCATAATTATTACTTTCTCAAAGCATTTTCTAAGTGCACAACGGTGAACTTAGAAACGAAGCACAGATTACTTAATTGCCACATGTTTTGTTTTAATCTGCTACAGGTTTAACAAGCTTCCAAACATTGTGATAGATATACTTTGATTTCTTTGAGCCATAACTGTCGCGTATGCTTCTTCACAGATGTGTTTAGATTATTTATCATTGCAGAACACTGACATCGACAATATGTTTGGATTGAATTACGGAGGCGATTCGGCACTGCGACCATTCTTGATTTATTGTACCTATGCCCCAAGTGGGGCATCCCCGGGAGGAAGGATGAGGTGGCCCTCCCAAAGAGCCACGACAGTGCAGAGGGCAGGGTCCATACACTTTAACAGTTTTAACGCTCCGGCAGGCCAGTACAACCGGCAGCTCACCCGAATGCGGTCCGGAAACGGTCCCAACAGACCGGGCTTGGAGACCGGAGACTGTCCTACCGAAGTTTTAATCAAAGCATATCATCCTGCCGTGCACCATCGAGACACCCGCCGAGCTTCTGCCCTGAAGTAGACACCAGAGGAGAGATGATGTGAAATGATAATGTAGATGAAATGGAGGGACAGGAAATTTAGGGGATGTAATTAACTTACCCGGCATTCACATGGTGACTAGCGAAAATTGTCGAAAAAATCCAACGGTCAGGTAAATCGGCCATGGAAATCAAACCCGGACCTGCCGAATGCGGGCCGCAGGGGAAACCGCATGAGCCATTCCGCTCGGTGGTGTAGTACAATAATTACATGGACTAATAATAGGCTAGGAGATGCAGCCTTTTCCTTTTGTAATCTGTGAATATATGGCACATCGGCTAGCTGATATGCAAATTTGCACACAGTGAAGAGGGCATCAAATTCCAATTATAGGTTTATTTTAGGGTCACCTACGTGGCGTTTACATGTACCTACTTCAGATTAGCAGTGTGTGAGCGAGTGTATAGGATATAAGGGCCCGAGAATTCATAGATTACTGGATTCTCATGTAATACATAAACTTTCGGCATACTCCTTAGGTAATAGTGTTTCGGTATTAATACGAGAGGACTGATTTTACTCATCTTTTTCTGTAATGATTGCTTGAAGATTATTTTTAAACTTGATGTGCTAAACCAGCGTAAATAATATAGAATGATGCAGACTATTGTGTTTAACATTTTAATCTCCTACTTGTTCATAGAAGCGGTAATCGAGATATATGGCATTTTTTGTTTTTTGAGTATCTGTTTTTGTGAGGTAGATTTTATGAAAAGGGAAACCTAAGAGAAGGCCATAAGAAAAAAATTACGATTCAGGAACTCGCACATTAATGGAATAAAACCAGCAGGATCTAATATAGTTGGTTAAAATATACCTATTTAATATGTGATTCAAACGCTTTCACTGACTGCCTCCGTGGTCCAGAGTTCGACGAGCTCGCTGCTGAAGGGTGGGATATCTTTTTTTTAAATTAGAACCTCAAGGTATGGACAAGAGAGTAAGTGTGCATATGAAAATAAAAACAAATATCAGCAGTAGCCTAACCTCTAAGTTCAAAGATTAATATATAATGAATGTTACAGTGAAAGCCAACGATATGGTCTTAGCAGTTAAACAGGGCTATAAAAATACCCCCTGCCCCAGAAAGAAAAAAAAAATCTTCCGCTTTGTTTATCCGTTTTTTCTTTCAGAGACGACAATTAATGTTTTAACTCCCTTTTGGGTGCTGTTCAGCGAAACCAAAATGCTCCAATTACGTATCCATGAAAGTTGCAGCCCAATCAAACATACCTAAGGTTGAACGAAGTGAAGCTAAACCAAGGGGACAGATGAAATGTTAAAAAGGGCATGTCACGGTGAGGGTGAAAGAACGGGAGGCTAATGACAGTGATTTTGTCTCTCCCCAGCTATCCCTCACCGTCACCTGGACTAGCTCGTAATTAGCTGTCTAGTGGCAGATCGTTTATTTCCGGTGCCAGCTTGCAATTTAATTTGAACTGGCTAATGCTTACAAAATAATTTCCTACATGGGGTAGAACCTCAGGCACATGATCGTAAAACAGGACCTTATGTGTTACATCTCTATATAACATCTAAAATCTATTGTTGCCAAAATTAATTCAGGTAAAAGAGATAAACACAATTCACGCATTTCTAATAGTACAAAGGAAACGGCGATAGTCAAATATTTAGAAGCTGTTGGCTATACACATACATACGAATACTGAAATTTGATACTCTTTCATTGTCATAGCGAGAAACAACTGAAGTTCTGTTGTTAGAGTTTGTTTTGATATTATTTATTGCAAAAGTTTATTCAAGTTAATTGATGTAACTTGTTTTTCCCCTTGTTCAATTTATACCCCGTCTTTAACTGCTGTGGTCATATCGGTGGCCGTTCTCCTTTGGAACATATCGAAGGTGCTAACTCGTTATCGTTGGTTTTTAATCATTAGATCACGCACACATTCATACTTCCAGACTCTGGGGAATATAGGGAATTATCTTGGTCGGAGAAAAATCCCCACAACCACCGCCAGGAATCGAACCCGGGATCTTTAGCATGGCAGGCAGGTGCTTGATGTAACTGTGTGCGTCTTTGTGTTACATTTTTGTAAAATACTAAACTTAGATAAATAAGTTATGCCGCTTTCTCTTTCTCTCGCGCGTCTTTGCATATTCAGAGGCTTCAAAATATGTATTTTGTTGAGTCGATCTCAATTTTTTAATATAACAGAATAAGTACAATACTTCCTTTTACACTATACTTTACAAAAGTAATAACGATTGTAAGAATTTTTAAACCAAAGAAATTTTGGATTTGAGGGAGGGATGTCATAGGTAACAAACCACCCCGACCCTGTTGGCATTTGCAGACAGCACTCACCAGACCTGCCAACCATTATTGTTCTTATCTTTTGTATTGACACTATGTATTTTGTGTAGATGGCTTGAAGCCAGCTGCTTAAGATTTCCTATAGCTGTGATAAAAATGTGCATATAATAAGTACAAAAGAGCTGTTACGCTATAGTAAGCGCTATTGTCAAACGTGGCAGGCGTGTACTGGCGGTAACTCTGTAATACATCAGAACACATGAAATATTGTGATAAAAACACCAAGTTTACCTCAAAACTGCTTTATTACTGAATCGTTAGTCCAATGTTGACGAACAATTAGCCGTTATTTTACACAAACACAGCAGTTCGACACGTCTCTACTTTACAATGTTTATTTATCTCTCCTTAGCACATACCCTCTGTGTGTTAATAAACATTCTGACAAATATATGGGTCCACCTCTTACACGGAGCTACACGATGATTCTGGACATTACTCCGATATTCACACAAAACTGCTTCGCTTCCTGTTCCACAGCCCACCGATTTCTTACTAAGGAGCCACACTTACTGACCTGTTAAATGTTTCCTACACCGCTCCACAGCCTGCCGACTCCTCCCCTACGGAATCGCACTCAACTTGAAGCACTATACTGCTCTCCGCTACTGTCTCACTGCTCACTGACTCTCGACCTTGCATTGGCTTTTATATAACCCTGCCGGGCGCGGTAGGTCATTCCAGAACTCGAAATCTCTCGAAATGCAGTCTCAAAATGTATTCTGCGTAGTGTTCACACAGTTCCGTGCTGGCCTCGTGAAGTTTTTGTAACGTGAGCTACCGATAGTGCTCGAAGGCGGGTCACTCCCGTCCCGCCAGCCAATAAGTAACAAGGCGAGGCGATTCCCTTACTTGCGCTTCTTCGCAATGGCGGCTAAGTTGCCCGACTTGACTCTTATCCTCCAAAATGCGAAGCTCTTGAGTGACAATATCCTTAAAATATTACATTTTTACAGTTTTTTCACTTTGTTTTTGCTAACTTAAGGCATAGAGTTTCTTTTCAAATAGTTATATACATTAACTGCAAATTTTCTGCTCTGAGCATAAAGTCATTTAACGTTTGTTAATCGAAAAATCAAATGGTGTTAATATGTTGACACATTTGTATCACAAATGCAGGAGGAAAGAGAATAATAATTCATTTATGTAGTATCAGCATTTCAGTTCGTCTTTAAAGTATGACTTGAAATCTTTGTTACTTTAGTAATAAAATAAAACAGCACTATTCCTAAAAATTGAATAATAGCTCATTTCTCTTCAAACTGTGTGGATTGTGTTTTAATAGTTTAATATATGTTTACATTTGAGATAAGCGTTATGAGGAATGAATGATTTATATTTTCATAGTAGGTATACGGTGTATATTTGAGAAATGTGTTGATTGTAGTTCTCCAGGCTTTTCAATATCTACACTTTTGAGTGATGATACCATGCAAAGATTACAGATGCATAACTCGTGCCTTAAATACCTTATTTGACTTATTTATAATTCTTTGTAATTATAATATTGACATGTATATTTTTAAAATATATATCCGAGCGTAGTTAATGAAGATTATATTTTCGGTTGAAGCGCGCGTGTACCACATTCGGCAGCGTTAGTAGGATGGGCAAACATATGATTCGCTGGGGGTCTTAGTATGACCTACCTTTAGGATTAGGATTACTACGAAGGGGATTCGGCACCGAAACCTATAGGTTATCGTACCTAAGCCCCAAGTGGGGCATCTCTGGGAGGAAGGATGAGACAAAAGGAGACAGTGCCAAGACACTCGCTGACACTTCTATTTGAAAGACTACAAGAAATGATGTGAAATGATAATGAAGATGAAATGGAAGGATAGGAAATTCGGGGGATGTAATTAATATACCCAGTATTTGCCTGGCGTCCCGGCAAAACCCCTGAATAAACTCATGGGTCAGGAAGGTCGGCTACGGGAATCGAACCTGGACCTCCGGAATGCGGGCCACAGACGAAACCGGCTGAGCCATCCCACTCGGTTATGACCTACCTTAATATCCTTTTAGCTTCTACACCTACTCTGGTATTACTTTGGGCATTTATGAAGATCGTTGGTTTGGTGAAGCTGTTGTGTGTTCACATTCATGTATTGCCTCTCTGAAGAATGAATACAGCCAATAGTGGAAGCTAACGTTAAAACAAACATAAGCTGTATTAGTCACCATTTCCTGTACCGTTCGGCAACACTGAAATGCAGCAGTTGAGTTTCTTACAGAGGGCGGGTTCGAATCAAATCAAAATGTAAACATCACCGCTCGAATTCGTACGCTCACAAAATAGAAAATTAATATTCAGTGTATTTCATTTAAAAAGAGAGACTTAGAGGTCTAATAATTCCGTTAAATAATTGCATAAAAAGGAGGAGGAGGAGGAGGAGGAGGAGGAGGAGGAGGAGTAAACGAACTTTGCATAATATAGTAAAAGATGTTCAAAATTCAAAGAATACGGAGAAAAACTTTCAACACCTGATAAACATCGCTCACATCCAAAAAGTGAACTCCATGAGTGGTAAACATCGCCACATCCAAAAAGATTTGAACTCCATGAATTATACGAAATTTCTATAGCACTTAAACTCAAGAATATTATTAAAGAAAAGGTCACTTTTGAAGATAGAACACATTCTGTAGAATACTTAAAGACATGGAATATCGATTTCGCAAGGGAAAAAAATATGCCTCGTGTTATGTACGTTGTTATTTTGGTGTTCAGATTGTATCGCAATATATTCTCGCCTTTCTAACCATACCATGCTACACCAGCGACCTCCCCAAATAACTGCACTCATTCGTCAGATAGGTCTATAATCGCTATGCAGAACATTTAAGTTCTGCACTGGCTGCAAGTACTGTCTACCCAACAGAAGAAGGCAAAAGTTGAATGAAGGGGAGAGGGGTTTGAACTGTTTATCTGCTCTGTTAGTGGATCTGTTTACTAGGAAATGAGTGTATAAGCGTACACATGAGTCACGCATGCTGCCAGATCTTAATGTTTATTGCAGTAACTGTAGTGATAGGTATTATGCATTGGTGAGTTATGTGACAACACACAATAATGCATGCGCATTTAAACGTATGTAGCATTCTTGTCATACTGGGAAGGCAAGCATAAACATCGTACGGGCAGCAAAAGTGACTGCGTTACACATTCCTCTAGCTTGCCTTCTTGTCCTGGGCAGACTAAACAACGCTAAGACATGCCACTATTTTTCAGTTACCATTTATTCGGTGAAGCTGTTCAAAAGACTCTGAAAATAATGCAACTTTATATAACAATATTTTTGCATCTCTTATCAAGTTTTCTGGTTGTTAATTTCAAGCACGTTTTAGAATAAATTTGTTGCACGTGTATAAAAAAACGCTGGGGGTGGGTGTTTTCCGTTTTACCGCACTTGAATCAATAAGCGATTCTCTGCACCAGTGTACCCACACAAATAAATGATGCATATAAAGCCACTATGAAGTGCAACATGTGCTTTAAACATGAATTATTCCCCGCGCTTGGGGCCCGCTATTGTTTGGTCTCTTCATGCGGGACTGCAGTGTTTGGTTTACTGTAACTAACGCCAAAGTCCAGAGCAATGACAAACATGCTTGGAGGAGGGAGAAAAAAAAAGGCTCTCGGTGACGCGCAAAAATAGTATTTGAAAAAGTATCAGTGTTTCACATTCATCCATTAACGACAAGTCCTTATCTTATGAACAGACATGGCAATTTCTGAATATTAAATACAGAAAATAAAGTTGAACTGTTATTTTACGCAATGGTGTAAGTTTCAAAGCACCCATCTGTTGGCGTTTGGAAACAACGTTTACCACACCGTCATCATAGTCATAAGCGCTGTTCACATTCTTTGTAACGAGAACGGTTCTTGTGGAGATAACTGCTTAAGAATTCCTATGTCTGTTGACATAGCATAAGCTTTGATATCGCTGTAAATGATTGGGAATCGATAACTCCAAGATTGTGTAGAATCCTTCTCTGGTAACTCTCAGATTTGCCATCTAAACATCGGAAAATAAGGTTTTTACAACAATTGACACTGATAAATTACAGCGATACATTACAGGCCAAATTAACGACCCTCTTTATATTAGAAAACCATTTCAAACTTAGCCTTACGGTAATTCAGATTAGATTTTTGGTAATTATTACCGATAAGTCAATTTTCCCTTTTTTGATATTTGACAAAAATACTAAACCATCATTTGCATCAAATGATACCTTACGTATGACAAGTGAACTAGAGTTTCGAGAATCACTGAGCTTCAGTTTCAGATTAACATGCTTTCTGTGACATTGAATCACGTCGTCGTCGTCGTCGTCGTCGTCGTCATCATCATCATCGTTATTATTATTGTTATTATTATCATTATTATTATCATCATCATTATTAACTCGCAGCTTCATTAGCGTCATGGGTTAACTTGTTGATTTTGTCTCCTCTCACTGCTTTCTCACACACTCCATCTCCTTACTTTCTCTATGTCTCCCATTCTGAAAACAACATTGGGAACAGTTCGTTGAAAATAATTTAAAACAAGATGTCTGGGGACAACCGTATAAAATTATTATGGATAAAATTAAGAAGCCAGAAATCTTAACCACATTAGATAAGGGTAATGGAGAGATGACAGAAAGCGGGAAAGAATCGGTGGAATTGTTATTACATACGTTATTGCCAGATGATAAAGAGGAAGAAGATGATGATATTCATGTTGAAAAAAGAAACCAGATGATGTTGCAGTATACAGGAAATCCTGTTTATCCCTTTGATATTACAGAAATAAAATTAATTCTGCAGAAGTTAAAAAAGAAGAAGGCACCTGGTCCAGATGGTATTATAAATGAAGTCTTGTATAATCTACGAGAAGAAATTGTCTTGTTTTTGTGTTTCTTGTTTAATGATTGTTTGGCAAGAGGGAGATTTCCAAACTTGTGGAAGGAGGCAAAGGTTGTAATTTTGTGCAAAGGAGCAGATAAGGACAGAACGCAACCAAAATCTTTCAGACCAGTATGTTTATTAAATGCTATTGGCAAGATCTTTGAACAGTAAATATATAAAAGAATAATGGAAAATAGGTTGATGCTGGGTATGAATAATAAACAATTTGGTTTCAGAAAGGGATATTCAACTGAGGATGCAATATTAAAAATTCAAGAAACAGTGTCAAAAAGCCAAAAGAATTATGTAATTGGATTATTTGTGGACATATCGGGCGCTTTTGATAATTTATGGTGGCCGTATTTTTTCGGCATTTTAAAAGACAAGAAATATTCAAGTACTATTTATAATTTATTAAAGGATTATTGTTCCAATAGAGAAGTATTCACTGGTGGATCAAATTTTGAAACTAGGAAGAAGATAACCAAGGGTTGCCCTCAGGGTTCTATCTTGGGGCCCCTTTTTTGGGATATTTTATCAGAAGATTTATTAGAACTACTGGAAAGAGATCATAAGGTTTTGGATGTAATAGCGTATGCTGATGACATAGTCATAATGATGGATGGACAGAGCAGACTAGAGCTAGAAAATAAAGCAAGAGAAGTTACAAATACATTATCAAATTGGTGTTTCAGAACAAAACTAAAAATTGCACCAAACAAGTCAAATTATGTGCTTTTTAAGGGAAATTTAAAGCGGGATCCTACAGTGAAGATAAATAATCAGAACATTAAACGGGAAAAAGAGATGAGATATTTGGGTATCATGATAGATGAAAAATTTCATTTCAGAAAACACACGGAGTATATTAGGCAGAAAACAGAGAAAATAATGCTAAAGCTAGCAAGAATAACCAATTTAAATTTTGTACTTCCATTGCGTAACATACAGATATATCATAACACCATTTTTGCTTCAATTATGACGTATGCGGCAGCAGTTTGGGCAGAAAGGATGGATGATGTGCAAATAAGAAGATTGTTGAGAAGAACGCAAAGAAAAGTATTATTACGTCTGACAGGAGCTGTAAAAACACCAACTATGGCATTGCTAGTAACAACGGCCATTTGGCCGATTGATTTATTAATAAGATTGAAGGGCGCAAAATTTTGGGCGAAAAAAGGAAACTTAGAAAAAGTTTATAATATAACTGGAGTCAGAACAAACAAATCTTGGGTGATTAAAAATAGTTTAAAAGATAAATGGCAAAAAGAATGGACAGAAAGTCTAGAAGGTAGAAGAGTGTTTGAAATTTTTCAGAACGTCAAAGAGAGATTAAAATTGAATTTTATTCAACCAACAAAGGGATTTATACATCTTCTTCTTCTTCTTCTTCTTCTTCTTCTTCTTCTTCTTCTTCTTCTTCTTCTTCTTCTTCTTCTTCTTCTTCTTCTTCTTCTTCTTCTTCTTCTTCTTCTTCTTCTTCTTCTTCTTCTTCTTCTTCTTCTTCTTCTTCTTCTTCTTCTTCTTCTTCTTCTTCTTCTTCTTCTTCTTCTTCTTCTTCTTCTTCTTCTTCTTCTTCTTCTTCTTCTTCTTCTTCTTCTTCTTCTTCTTCTTCTTCTTCTTCTTCTTCTTCTTCTTCTTCTTCTTCTTCTTCTTCTTCTTCTTCTTCTTCTTCTTCTTCTTCTTCTTCTTCTTCTTCTTCTTCTTCTTCTTCTTCTTCTTCTTCTTCTTCTTCTTCTTCTTCTTCTTCTTCTTCTTCCCTAGTTGTACCACTGTCGTGGGGATTCTTGAGGAACCGAAGCTTTGGATCCGATAGAGAACCAGGATGGGTGATCAGCCCGATGCCTGGTGTGAGGTTGAAGAAAGTGGATGAGAGTATGAGTGCGAGATGAATGATAAGAAAGATGATGGAGCAATTGGTGGAATGCTGGCGGAGGAAACCGGAGGATCCGGAGAAAAACTGCCCCAGTGCCGTGTTGTCCACCACAAATCTCACTTTGCGGTCGCCTGGGATTGAATCCGGGCCCCTTTGGTGATAGCTAAACGGTCTAAGCACTTCGCCACGGTGCGGCCAGATCTTAAAGTCAACTTTTAATATTCCAAACTTTTGTACTTTTCTGGCTTCCTAGACAGTCCGAGATTTTCATAACCTTTGTTTCACACTGACGATGTAAATTGTATCAGAACACAAATAGGATCAGAAATTCAGATCTTTGGCTTTATGTATCGATGCTGTACCATTGAGCTACTGCCTTTGCAAGTGAAAGCAATTTGCCATTCTCTTCTGAATTTTGTGTGGATCTTCAAAACAATATTATTGTCTTTAGATACACGTTTAGCAACGTTAAGTATTTAGAATATTTACTTGATTTTTAAGATCGTATTCGCACTATTTTATAATGTGATCGCAATTTAATCTCTGCATTTTTTGAGTGTAATTTCCTGTCAGCTAAAATTTCTTGTTTATTGTGATGCAGGCAGCCGTGTGTCGGACGCAGGAATACATTGAATCTCACACTAACAAACTTCCAGAACCACCCTCTCCCTCCCCCCCTTTTTTTCATGAACAGTAAACAAGAGCTGGTTTGTTTGCGAATGGGTACATCATCGTTAGGAATTCCATGAGGCTGAAAACAAAATCTCGCGGGTCTTGCAACACTGCGCGTTTGTTAAAATGAGTCACCATAAATGCGTTTGACAAGATATGTGTATGTGTGTCCTGCGGAAACATTTTGACGGTGTACGTAGGTACACCCAATCTCCCTCGCTTTGTTTTCTATGTCGTTATTCGGGATAAACAACATGCCCAGATGTGTACTTGGGACAGATAGTGCGCCATAATACAAAGCCGATCAATTCGTTTAAACCAGCGCTCCCTTTTCCGCATTTATCACGGCAAGTGCTGTCAGCAATGTTAGGTTATGTTTCTCTATCACCCCACGGGGACAGGGTCTGTTCCTGCGGTAGAAAGGCTTCACTTGCACGAATTAGAATCAAAAGCTCGCTATTGTTGCTATTCCTTATGTTCTTTGATATATAGCTTTTCATGAGCTATGTCACAGCAATCTAGAGATTACCTGGGGACGAAATAACCTGCATTGCTTTGATTTTAAAATAGCTCTGTTTGTTATAGAACTTCATATTACTGGTTGGAGTATGTATCTATAGGTAGCTAGGAGTTTAGCTTATGAACTTGCATGTATACCTAAGAACTAGTAATGTAAATCCTCAGGGAGTATTGCCTTAAAAATTCGTGGCAATAAACTTGTTAAAATTAAGTAGGATTTTTATATATAAGTGGAAACACCAAATATTTCTTTTTATCTAAATAAATAAATTGTTTTAACACGTTTGCTGTGAGGGCAAGTCTGCAATAACAGTTGTCTAAAATGTTACATCCTAATTTTAGTTAATAGTGAAATAAAAGCAGGAAACCACAGATCTCCTGGTTTCCGTTCAGTTGACTATCTAAAACTTCAGCCCATATACTGCTAGTGAGAAGAAATTTTTAATGTCCATCAATTAACTTAAACCTGTGGAAATGTTTTACGACATATTTCCTTTTGAAAATAGAAAAATGCTGTGGTTTTAAAGCGATAGAGTAGATGAGATAACGGAGGGGACATATTAGCAATTCGACCTGTAATGTATCTTTTGTGTACACTCCCGGGAGGAACGGATGAAATGAAGGAACCGCAGGAGATTTATGGGCTTGCACGGCTGCCAATACAGAGATGTGCAGAGTTCCCTAAGGCTCCCCTCCAGCGGGAACCGGGGAAAGTTCGTTCCAGCAGTGGAGTCCCGAACGCCCCTCTGACGAAGCCGAGAAATGCCAAATTGCAAACCTCTGAGCCATCTGCCCGCCGTCGACTAATACTTAGCCTCGAAGTGAACCTAAAATGTGAAAAAAGGACATGAAATTGGGGAAGGATAGATGAAATTGCAATAGAAGAGCATTTGCTTTGCCGACCAGGATAAACTTGGAAAATCTCATGGTCAGAGAGGGCGGCTATCACGAATAGAACTTGCGCTTGCTGAATGCGAGTCTCTCATACCACCATAGTGGTTCATATAATTGTTTTGTAGTTCCAAATGCTAAGTAAGCATACTGTACTCAGAATATCACAATATGGATGAATCTTATTTTATGTTGTGTGACCCACCATATCATGTATATTTAAACATTAGGAATTCGATTCTTCTCTTACAAATGCTATCTGTTTAAGGGTTTTGTGCAGTTATTTTCTTCACATTATGTTTATCGCTTGTTGCATGATTCTGTTTCCTCTGTAGTGGTGATTCCGCCTGTTGGTAGGCCTTAATCCCTTAAGTCAATTAATTAACATCTCTATTTATACAAGTTTTAATAACCTATACGGAAAGAATTAGTAAAAGGTCTTAATATTAAAACATATGTACGTGAATTACAATTATTTTCGTTAATTAAATAAGATAAAGATTAATTATTAAATTTATTGTTATATACTATAGTATACTTAACTACATGGATTCCATTATCCATGGATTATTGAATGGAATTCCATCCATGGATTATTGTCCGGAAAAGCAATAATAATATCTTTATTACCTTTATTAAATATTGCACAAATCCTACTTTTAACTTTTTTAAATGATTTTTAATTTTTATTTAATTTATATATTAAGATATTGAGTTTAATTTGAAATTTAGGGATGGTAATCCCTACTCGCGGCGCACCAGGAAGTGATTGGCCATTGCCTGTTTAGAAAATTAAGCGTCGCACTGCTAAATGCTAAATGTAGGGCATGGAAATGACGTCTTGAATATCTTCCTTCTTCATTTGTTATTTTATTTTATACTTTCCATTATTTATTTAGTTTCCTGTTTTCGTGTTAAATAAAGAGGACAAAACCTGTATTTTAAAATGAACATCATCGTCTTATTCTTTTTCACCGTATCCCTAGTAGAACCACTTATTGCGGTGTTAGGGGATCCTTGTTCCTCTATCCCGTAAGGCCGAAGCTTTGAACCTGAGAGAACCAGGATGGGTGATCAGCCTGATGCCTGGTGTGAGAGTGAGAGAAGTGGATCATAGTATGAGGACGAGATGACTGATAGGAAAGGCGATGATGGAGCAGTTGGTGGAATGCTGGTGGGGGAAACCGGAGATCCCGGAGAAAACCCGCCCCAGCTCCGTGTTGTCCACCACAAATCTCACTGCGGTCGCCTGGGATCGAAGAAGGTCCGAACACGGTGCGACCCTTATCGTTAAACTCTAGAGATACAATTTTTATTAATTCCGAATATTAATAGCTTCACTGGCGTTGATGAGCCATAGGTTGTTGTATTGGTATTTCACCAAACAGATCATAATTCGTAAATAAAAAGGGTCAATAAGGTCAATATACTCATAAAACTCTCCAGCTAAGATAGCTCCAATAGTTCCGAATTGCTGCAAGGTTGTCTATACGAGTATTTATACTGAGAAGAAAATGTTTACTACTCTGTGTAGTACAGACTTCTCCGGTTATACCATTCAGTAAATAATAATTATTTTAATATTGAAAAGCTGTGTTTTATCCCCATAAAATTCTGGTAGGCATGTTATTAGTGATCGAAATAATCATTAACCATTAATTTGTTAATTATATGAGAAAATTAAAAACAACATAACGGTTTTCCTCTAAAGATAGTTTGGGGTTGGTGAAGTTTCTTCTGTTGCGTTCTTGATGCCAGAATTAAATGCCAAGTTTGGTACTTTTAGGTTATGTCGTTCACAGACACACCCATAAACAAATATGATCGTAGGCTTTCATAGGTGGACTTATTTTTAAAAGATAACATGCTTTCTGAACTTGATCAAACGTTTTGCTCCTCATATGTGTAGGACGTCCTCAGAAGTGAAGTGTCGGGTAGAACTATTTGAATCGTTCACAAGCCCGTAGGCATGTTGTATTTTTGACACATATACACATTCGTAGCATTTTGAGGTGAAATGTACTACGTGCTACTATAAATATAAATTAAATGATAAAGAAAATTTTGAACTTCTTAATTTCTGTGCTACTTAGCTGCAGTAGGGTATTACGTACAGAAATTTGAGACGGAGATGTCACATGAAATGCTTGTTTTGAGATTTCGCAAAATCAAAGAAAAACACATTTCTAACGAAAGACCAGTGTTCGTGCGTGCTGCGAGCAACAAAAACTAGATACTTAAGTTCAGTGACATATAAGGGTGCAATACAGTTTCTGCAAACTATCCACATTAGCTATCCTTCACTCGAAACTTTCTCGTTATCTTTTTATTTTTCCATAAAACTTTCCAAAGATTGTGACTAAAATACCGTATTTTAAAATTTTACTTGAAAAGCACAATGTATATCTTCAACTTTCTGTGAATAGCCGGTGATTGAATTTTGTGCAGTTGGCATACGTAATGGATATACGAAAATGTAGATCTTCTTGGAGCACAGAATGTGTCAGTTAAAATTGTTGATATTCACCATTTATAGATTATCTTTGTTATTTGAATTTCAAATATAATTTCTTGATTAATGTTTCGCTGTTCTTTCTTTTTTCACGTTTGCAAAGAGTACAGAATAACGCTATCACAAGCAATCTATTTTATAAAATATTGTCTGTCATGTTAATCTTCTAATATTTCTAATACATGCAACGAAATGGCAAAGCTTATCTCGATGTAGATAGAAGAGTAAGCCTTTGTAAGAATAGTTTGTAGAAGAATGGAGAGAGAAAGTCATATGAATGTAACTTTTAAAACAAAATTTCTTAGGCACTAGCTATACCTATCTATACCCGTAGCAAGGTTAAATGAAAATACTTCTTGAGTTTTAATAGTCTTGAGGTAGTATAAGAACATGTTATGTAGACTGTGACAACACTACCATGGCAAAGCTTGAAAATACTGAAGTAATGTTTAGGATATACACCTTCGAATACATTAAAGAAACTATTATGTTTATTCTAAAGACTTGGCTGTTTCCTGTCTTTTGTGGAAACTTGGTAGCTATTCTCAGTGCCTAGTCTGGCTCCCAAGAGAGAGATAAGTTGTTGAAGATTTATGTTTACCTTTCCTAATTTCGAAATTTTTGGGCAGAACTCGCATAGTACTTGTCTATTTAGCAGAGAAATTAAAGTTTCAAGAGGGGAAAAAATCAGAAGGATGAATCTGAAGATTAATACTGTCTGTTGCCTAATAGCCTAGGGCCATTTAAGTTTACCATTGGAGCCAATATACTGAGAAATGAGAGTTGAACGCGAAAGCTTACTAAAAATCTCATCCTCCGTGGACTAGGTGTAACGTGCTAGCCTCTTGTTCTCCAAGTTGTGGGCTTTATCCCGCTGGAATACGATAGAGTTGTTGAGCGCATAAGTCCTTAGTATGTCTTTCTTTGGAAGGGAAGTAAAGTCGGTGCTTTAGTGAAGTAGATTTATCTCAAGCTTGGTAAAGTTGTCTCAAACCAAAATTAAGTGGTGTTTTACGCCCAGTGTTACATGGAATGCGGAGTACCATAGCAATTAAAGCGTCCATAAAAAGGTTAATAAAAACATTACAGATTTTCGTCAGATTTGCGCACTTCTGCAAAGCCGCCAGCTGTGCGAGTGGCAAAAATATCTTCCTCCCGCGAGTCACCAAATAAGAAACAGTGCACCACTCAACAGCATGTGAAAGTCAGTCAGAGAGATCGGTGTCTGCTGGTCTAAATGTCGTGTATTGGCCATCTAATTAAGATTTTCAGCAACAATGTTTAAATAGCGATAATAAACTATTATGTATAGGCCAAAGGTCAGCATCGTAGTTGATTGCCGAGAGCTTCCAAGTTCATCAAACTGTTTTCAGTTGTTCTTGTAATTTGTATATGCATACCTTATTGTTTTCCAGCACACGGCGCACCTTTTCTGAGTCTTTGTTTTACTATGCTTTACTGATTCCCAAGGTTTGGTTGGAACTATTTGAGAGACATTTCACGGATGAGGAAATCAAAGGTTCAATTGGACTGCTAGCATATTTTCTTGTAGTAATGCTGCAGACAGTAATTTGTCATCCGTTTCCTCTTCGAGGATCAAAGTGATGGCTTTTTAATGGACGCTAAAAGCATTCGGAAGTGCCAATGGGCAGCTTTTAGGTGCTTGAGAAAGCGGCTTAGAAAGAACTTGAAAACCTATTGATCAGCTATGCATTTGTGTCCACAAAATTAGTACACAATTTTCGTATGGTGGTAGGAAACATCCCTACAACAATTTGACATGTTATTCCTGGTATACATTTCATTAGTTCTACAAATATCTTTCACATAAGATAATGCGATCAAAATCATTAGGGTTATTTTTGGAAGACTAAGAAGTTACGCACATATTTCTATTTAAAAGGTAGTTGGGAGATGAACGTTCTCGTGTCGCACTCTTGGAAGATGCGTACAACAGCAGTATGACACAAGTCATTATCAGTTTCCAATATAGTTCCTTGATCTTTACGTTGAGTGTTGCATTCTACCCCAAAATATAGGTCAACATTTAATCAGAAATACATTTTTAATGAATCCTTCACCAAAATAAGTAATTTTATAGAAATAGTTCTGTGTTTATGTATATGTTTGCAAAGAACCGCATAACTTAGCAGTGAAAAGTGGTTTAAATGTCACACATATTGTTCTATGTTCAGGTTGCAACACAAACATTTTAAAGGAAATTCCCCCCTCCCCACTCAAAAATATTCTTTATATGGAAAAAGCTTTCGCTATTTCTAATACTCTCTAAAATAGTTTTAATAAGTTTTATGTATGTTTGATAGGTTTGCGTGTATCCTAAGTTTTCTGCAAATAGCCTGAATACATTTTGTGTAACTTGTAATCCGCGAGATTTACAAAATGAGTATATTGACTTCGAAATACAATTTATGCCAATTTGTGCCGCATTAACCTTTTCCAAGATTGTAACATCAATCGCTGCTAAACACAATTAAGCGCTTAGCGTGTCATAAACGCTAGTTTGAGATACTTGCACACATTCAAAATATAAAAGAACAGATTCGTCGAATCGATTCACAAGTGAACTCGGAGTTGAACTGTCCTCATAAGGAAACTATCACTATGCTTACACATGTAAGCGCCTGCGAGTTCGATGATATCATCTCCACTTTATGTGGGGCCTTTGTGACAAAAATCGGATGCGGAGTATTGCTGGAAGTAACCGAAAATGAGCCCAGTATACGTTAGAGCATATAGGCATAGTAGCACAACATTGTACGGGAGGGATGTTTACTTCTGAAGGGCAGCGGCCTACACATTGGCATACGTAAGAAGCGCCGTCCCCCACACCTGGACAGAGCTGACGAGGTATGTCCAGTGGTCGCATGCGGCATTTTCCAGGTTTCAGTTTAGGGCGTTGCAGTTGTACTCCACAACAGAGTTTTGGTATCCTTGGTTTATATAAAGCAGGCATTATAATATCAAATTTTTAGATGTGTAAGGATGTGAGTACAATGATAGTTCTCTTGTCAGTATTGTTCACAGGACTCTGGTCAAGTCATTCTCAGCTATTATAGGTATAGGCTAAAGATCCGCATCGAAAGAAGATAAATGTTGTATTCCGGGCTTATGGGCCGTGGTCTAGAAGTTCTTGAGTGAACCGACATTTCGCCAGGAACTGCGCCTAGCATCATCAGGGTTAATCCGTCTGCTGTGGAATTCAGAAGTCGAATAAGCCCGAAATACAACATTTATCTTCAAGACGCCGGCCATGAAAGCATCAGCTTTATGTCCGCATCGTATTTGATTGCCGAGAGCTTGAAGCTACAGCTTGTTACATAGGATCCTTATACAAAGTAAACGTTTTGGCAAAGGAACATTTTTCAGAAGCAGGCAGAAGTACTCTGTAGCGGGGAAGCGACACATCATGGCTATTATTCCGCACGGGCTGACGTGTGAAGATGATTGGCTGGTCGTTAGCCGCGCTAAATCAACCCAAGTTGCCAATCCTGGCGACCCCTGTGTAGCTTCTCGCCGTTCTCGCAGTATTATTTATTATTCTTCTGAAGTATAAAATACTTTATCTCTTTTACGACTACTATGCCACTATTAAATGAAATGTAAATATAATTTTGGTCCTTTTTTCTGGTCTAAAGCCTCCTTTATTTTCCTTATTTCTTTTTCTTATAATTTTGAGTTTATTATAGTAGTGATTATGTATACTTATACAAAGTATAAGAAAGTTTTGGAAATACATGCTAAATGTGACCAAGAAGCCGGGCACGATATATTTTATTTATATCTATTTTATTTGTATTTATGTCACTACTGTTTTTGCTTTCTCTCAGCCTTGTGTTAACTCAAAAGAGAAGGGAGTATCAGTCATCACATACGGAGGGATTTAACTACAGCATAAGGAAACTGGGTAATCACAGTGCTGTAATCACAGTGCTGCTTCGAATTGTCAGAATCGTCCAGTTTTTAAGCACTTTTAAAACAGTCTGCACAAATTTTATAACGTTGCTATAATTAAAAGCTAATTAAAATGCTTTTAATGCATAAACAAGAAATTCATTCCTTTGCATATTAAATTTATCAAGAGGTCCTTTTCTTAACTGTACAGTAATTTTTTATTTAGCATTCACCACTTCAAGTGCAAGTTTCTCAGAAGCTTTTTGAGGCATTTTAGTGAAATATATTAGTGCATTTTTAATATACACAATTTCCAGAATACTTAGGAATCAGTAGCATTCGATTTTATATATTAGTTGTTTTCTTAAGGAAAAGAATAACGATTTTTCGATAATCGTGCACCTGATAGAGTGCATGTTAAATAAAAAATAGTATATGGTATTGGAAAAGAAAACTGAAAACTAACATATAAAGTACTAATTTTGCTATGTGCATTAAAATAATTTTAGTTAACTTCACATTCTGCAAAATTTGGTATAGTAACTGCAGCAGTTTGAAAAATACAGAGGCTTAAAAGTGTGTATATTGGGACTATTTGAAGTAGCCCTGTAACCATTCAGCCCCCCATAGACCTACTGTGCACGAATTTTCTTCGAGTTGTTCAATAAACTCATTTCTGGAAATGTTTATCTCGTTAACATGAAGCAGAAGAATACGCGTTTAAAGCTTAGGTTGTAAAATATTTTCTGGAGAAAGTGATGTGAATATAGTATATTACATTTGAATTAAATTCCATGCTTTCAATATGAGTACATTTTGCGTGCGGGTATGCTGTCTCTCTTTCTCGTGTTGTCACCTTCGTCTCCCAAAGCTCGACCGACACGAATAATCTCCTTGTATCTGCTACATTCGCTAGTATAATTTAACTTTAAAGGAACCCTAAGTATTTGAGCTGCAGTGCTAAACGAAACTATAGGGACGATTATTATATGACACCAAAATGTTTTAACGAATCAGTAAAAGGATGATCTTGCAATCCAATCATATACACCCAGAAATAACAATATGCTATAATGAGAGCAACAAGATGCGGGTAAAGAAACATGAAAATGTCCAACGTACGTAGGTATATAAATATGAAAGCTCTTCGTTGTCAACCCCTGCAAGTTCATGTCACTGGGTCAAGTTGGATTAACCTTTTCTCAATTGATTTACATTCAACTGCAGCAAGGATGTCGCTTTTTTCTGTCTGTCGTAATATTTGCTCATAGATTAATTATATGCATGTCATCGTTAGAGTGGTTATTTATATAGTGCATTTTCTCGAGAGTAAAATTTTACACTGTCTGTACCCAACCCTGCTTTTTAGCTTGAAGACCACGTAACTTCACACAGAAGAGCGCCACACTGCCGTTTTGTGCGACCAAAAGTTTTCGTGCAGTTCGAACTCTCCTCTTGCCTTGTAGCCAACTTTTGGAAACAATGTTAGTACTTAACAGCTTGTGATGAACGTTTAAAATGCAGGTGTGTAAGTGTGTGGAACAAAGTGAAGCTGCAACTTTTCGCACGTTAATACTGAAAGTAAGTGGATATAAAAATATGTAGATGCCATTTAACCGATATTACAAACACCTGAACAGTACTAAGTGCAAAGTGAACTATACTACAAGGAGAGAAAGTAAATCATCGCTCGCATACAATGATATCAAATCATTGCCAATAATTATACAGGGAAATAACAGGGAAATTGTCCTTTGTTAATAGAATATTGAGGAATGAAATGATTTATTGTAGGAACCTTTCAGGGCTTCCCTCTATGAGGACATTTAGTAAACATTTAAGTACCATCAATGTTTGCCCGCCTCGGTAGCGTGGTGGTAGCATGTCTTCCTCACGTTCAAGAGGCCCCGAGTTCGAATCTCGCTCAGGGTGAGTTACCTAGATAAGGTTTTTTCCGGGGTTTTCCCTTATCCTTCAAGACGAATGTCAGGTAACTGTAAGCTACATGAACCCTGGACTCATTTGAGCATCATTTCACCCAATTCATTCATCGTCCGATATAACTTAACGTAAATTACAAAAAAAAAAAAAAAAAAAAAAAAAAAAAAACAATGTATGAATTCTTGTATTTCCTTAAGTGGAACATAGGGCCTTCTGAACCGCGCAACCTCGAAGCCCGGAGGCAACGGGTTAGGGATCAGAGAGTTTCCGGGATGAGTGACCAGCTTAACGCCGGAAGTGAAAGAACGAAGAGATGAGGTGATAGGAAAGATGATGGATCAATCGGTGGAATGCAAACCGGAGGATCCGGAGAAAACCCGCCCCAGCGGGTTGTCCACCACAAATCTCACTTTGCGGAGGCCTGGGATCGAACCCGGGCTGGCTTGATGAAAGCCAAGCGGTCTAACCACTCAGTCATGGCGCGGCCATAAATGTTGGTTAATGCATTATAAAGGCGCGCGCGCACGCACACACACAGACAGACACACACATACAAAGAGTATATTATATCCACATAAACAAATATCACCATTCTAAACTATAACGGATAATTGTTATGTATTTTTAAATGCCTCTTAATGGTATCAAAATACCAATTATTTCAGATTTATTTTTCTGTGAATAACCATTGAAAACTCTTTGACGAAGAAATGAGATAATATGTGATACATGATAAATATGATAAAAGTTCATAATATATAAGAACTTAAGAAAAATTAGCATTTATTAAATCATAATATATGTTTTAAACAATATTTTATATCTGTAGACCTTAACAAAACATTTCCTTTTTTAGGTCGAAAGTTTCAAAGCCATAGACATTTGAAATACGCCTTTCTTTTGTTTCCCATGTAGCAATCAAAGAGTATTCAAAATATTAGCTAACTTAGTGTGCTTGCATACTATTATGTTGCTATATATATATATATATATATATATATATATATATATATATATATATAAAGCATTATTTTTATTGAAAACATTTATCACAGTTAATTTTGCAAAGAATTAGTTGCAATTAAATGTAGTGGGAATAGCAACTCATGTGATTATAACACGTTAGACGTTTTTGAGATTTCACTAGAAATGTACCTATATTTGAGACCTGCAATATAAGAACCCCTATTATATATATATATATATATATATATAGAGAGAGAGAGAGAGAGAGAGAGAGAGAGAGAGAGAGAGAGAGAGAGAGAGAGAGAGAGAGAGAGAGAGAGAGAGAGAGGGGGGAGGGGGAGGGGGAGAGGGAGAGGGAGAGGGAGAGGTGAAAAAGCAGTACAGCACAAAAATGGAAAGGATGATTAACAGATTTCATTGTTTAAGGATTCAAGGCGAAGTATTTTTGGTAAACTGCTACCGCAGCCCCATAAAAATGTATTTGCTGTTTAAGAAAAATGTTTATTTCAGTTAATATACAGTGAATAAAGTACGAAAGTTTTTGTAATTTTTCGTTGAAGAATGGTATAATTTATGGAATGTAACATACAGATACTTCCCCCCCCCCCAAAAAAAAAAATGTGCAGAATTGTACTAGAATGGCAAAACTACTCTAATTTGATGTACGAGTAAATAGCCCATTTAATTTTTCTGGACTTTATGTATTGGAAACCTTAAGGATAGAAAAGTTGCTACAAGGAAACAGTGTCTCCATTACCAATTATCAGTGTTATTTCTTCAGATTCATCTCTCAGACTCAAACGAGTAGGGTGCCTTATCTCCCAGTTTGCAGTAATGACTTGAATGGAGGAATTGCCTTTTTCGAGTGTTTTAGCGAATTAGTTACCAAGGTAATAATTCTTCTTAGAATGCCAAATGGTAAGCACTGCCATTCGTTCCTTTTTCTTGAGGCTTACTTTAAGAACACAGGAGAATGCCATTAATTTTCTTATGGGGTAGAGCGAAAAAAGTGCGTGGTGGGTTTTTATAGTGCTAGGCAATGTGAACGACTACGCAGATGAAGTGTTACTTTTCAGATTTTCCAAGATATTTATTAATAATGTATATCATCGCATATCTAGCTGTTCTCATGTTTTAATGTCCGCAGTTTATTAAGATGCTTTTGATTTTGACAAAACGTTTCCAAAAGATAGTTGTACAATACTGTCTTTATAACAAAATCTTGAAAAATCATTTTCCTCTTTTCCTGAAAAAAGAAAAGATTCATAAAATGTTCTATCTGCTGCACATTTAAATCCCCTTCAGTGTGATTTAAATGGCAATCTGGTAAATTGAGAGCGAAATTGCACATTAATTGCTGTTTTCTCGCAAACTGCGCTCCCTCCAACATTTTCCATCGCTGCAGATGTTCGACAGAATGAATTTTCATTAATTTTGTGAATATTTTTCAGCATAAGTTCTTGAAAAATTAACAAACATAGTGCTTCTTTTACCCATACTTAAAATGGCATTCTTAAAAATGTTATGCTTTTTAAAAAATTGAAAGTATACTTGCTTTTTTTCTTCTATAAAATTATAAGAAACAGATAAAAGTAATCATTACTATGAAGAAAGGAGATTTAATCTCGGATTTTAAGTTCCCAGATTTCATCATACGAATTTATCGTAATATATCAACATCATTTATTGAAACCGCCATTGACCTTGAATTTAAATACCTTTGTACATAAAACAAAATAAGCTATATCAGGTAAACTCATCGAAATTAGCTGTTCAGTGGATCATTTCCTTAAAGGATAAATCAGATTACTAATTTGTGTGATTTGTAAGTTATAACGCAAGATACCTGCGGACTGTCATTCATTACAAAATCCATTGAATAAACAAAATGCATTTCCATAGCAATGAGTTGTTTAATAATCAAGCGGAAGTTGAGGCAGGAGTTAAAGCTTTCGGTAGTTCTGAAATAAATATTACACAATGAAATTTCCTTACTTTCAATATATTTTGAAATGTGTGCTGATGATGTAGACAGATACTTATATACATTATGCTGAATGGAAATTTCAGTCTCAAGTTTCTTATCGCAATAATTTGCTTGGTTCGATGTGGGCCATGACCGTGTTTATTTGATCTCTGTACTAGTGCAACAAATTAAGCTATTTGTGGATATATAAGAGCTCATATTGTGCTGGATTCTTTTGTAAGTAGTAGATAATTTAGTTATTCACAGGTAGAAGTGTTAGTAATAAAATCCCTTAGCACTTCAATGTGTAAAAAGCATTTATTAATGAGCTCAGCTGAGATTGAATATGAATGAAAAAAAAAACCTAATTATGCGATAAACAACGCAGGGAAAAGATTACATACTAACAGTGCTGCCAGCACATCTCCATTTTCCACTTTGCATCCATTTGAACCACTGAGTGATCTAACTCAGGACGAATCCAATGAAAACATGAATCAGGACGCTAGTGAAAATGATAACTCCCAAGTCAAAGCTGTTAAACCACCACCTATTTACATAAATAACATTAGAGACATGAATATAGTTCTCCAGGCACTAAAAAGCGAAGCAGTAGGAAACTGTAAGCCCACTACTGTTTCAAATCAGAGATTTAAGTTTTGTCTCGAAACGATAGGATATCTAAAGGCAATTCATTACTTTGAAAAGAACAAAGCTGAGTACCACACTTACCAAATGAAGCAGGATCGTAATTTCCGCGTAGTTATTCGCGATTTGCATCCTACATCTGATACAGACATTGCAATGAATGAATTACCATCATTGGGTTTCTCACCTACTCAGATGGTTTCTGTTTACCACCCAGTTACAAAGAACCAGCTACCACTATTTTTCGTGGATCTCAAACCAAGTCCAGATAATGCAAATACCTATGATTTAACTAGATTATACCATGCAGTCAAAGTAGAATCTCCTAAACCAAAACGTCACCTAGTGCTACAGGTGCCAAGAATATGGGCACAGTAAAAATTGTCATAAAAGCGCTCGCCGTGTAAAATGCGATAGTGCACATGCTACTGCAGAATAAAAGAAACCCAACAATGCGCCTCCAGTGTGTGTGTATACTGAAAAGGGCAACATACAACTAGTTACTGGATGTCCAATGCATGTGAAGCTTCAAAATTCAACATCCACTTTCTAAAGAAAGAACACAGAAAGTACAGCTGGAACTCCACCACCAAGAATTAATGTGGCTTCTAAAACCCAATTTCCTTCGCTCCCAGTACCATCTCAGCCATTTAGTCAAAAATTGTATTCAGAAGCAAGTCAAAAAACAGCGAGAATCAAATGGAGTGCTTACTGGATAAACTAGATTTGCTACTATCACTCTTGGTTCCTCTCATAAATACCCTTACACAAATAATGCCTGTGATTATAAAATGTAATGGAGCCAGCCCTTAAAGGACTAATTCGAATATGCACATGGAATTGCCAGGGCATAAACAACAAATATTATGTACTGTTACACTTTCTCTCTGCTTGTGATATACATATTCTGCTAGCTACAGAAACTAAACTAGTGCCACGTGTACATTTTAGAATTCCAGGGTACAGGATTTATCGTGCTGACCATTCCAGCAATGACAAAAAGGCGGTTCGGCTAAATTTGTTAAAACTACAGTTTTTCACAGCAAACTACAGAGCTTGAATACCAAGTGTCCCGAATATTACTGGATATGGGTGATATAAAACTACTGATTGGCTCTTTCTATTTGGCTCCGGCAAACAAACTCACAATGACGGATTTCTGGGGAATCTTCGATACAATGAAATCACGTTATCTTCTAGGTGGTGACTTCAGTAGTAAACACCCGAGATGGGGGTCCAACACTATCAATCCAAGAGGGAAGCTGCTTCACGAGGTAATTTACTTAAACATGGGAATTACTCAGCAGGACATACTATGATGTATTTCTACTTTCTCTATCGCTTACTTAGTAAATAGAGCAATCCACCCACAATTTCGGTACCAGAGTCACCAGAAGTCACATTCTGAGGTCTCCGAAAAAGGTTTTTTTTTTTTTTTTTTTTTTTTTTTTTTTTTTTTTTTTTTTACAAAAGGTCCATATGCAGACTTAAGTTGTAAATTAAGAATCTGACGGTATTGTCAGTGTCCATTGGAGTTCTCAAATAAATTTGAGAGCTCTTTGTGGTTTACCGGAAAGAAATATGCAACACTTTGGAAGTTTAATGTCTTACCGATATGTTGTAATGGTAGCTTCGTTAGAGCAGACAAGGAAAATGAATTCCTGGCTGGATCTCGTAAAATTAATAGAAGGTATTTAAAAGTAAAGTTCATATGAATATAAATTACGATTTTTTTTCAGTTTGAAAATGCCTCAACGAAGTGTAAAACATTTACTGTGGAATGCCTCTGTAGTTTGGTGGTTAGCATGCTTTCGGACTCAAGGTACCTGGCTCCTTCCTGGCTGGAGTATGAAACTTTTTTTTTTTTAAACCAGAATTATTCCCATATTGTCCTTTGAGTCTGGGAGTCTGGAAGCATGAGTGAAAAGCAGATATGTACATATTTGTGCGTAAATTAAACTTTAAAAAAAGATAGAAAAAGAACTCAAGAACTCAACAGAGATGCGCACTAGTAGAAGTAGTGAAGATCATTGCCGATGAGCATGTTAAAAAGATAAATAAAATAAAATAATAAACAAAAAAGAAAGGAAAAAAAAACCTTCATGGTGTCTCTCTTTAGCGGGTAATGTCACTGATATTCCGAAGACATTAGAGCAGAATAATCTGGATTCCCCGTGGTACATTGCTGAGGCATTTTAATGCCGGACGGGCACTTCGCACGCATTTCCAATTGAATTAACTGTCAGCTCTCGGCGAGCCTTGTTGTTTGTTCAGTGCTGATGGATTGAGTGTTCGCACGTCGCTCGCTCTGAATGAATGAGTCATCTCGTGGGAATGAAACCTGCCACTCACAAATACGTGCTGTAGTGCCCTTGCTGGTATTGTTCCCTTTAACAAGGCGAGCATGCTGAAGAGCTAAACAAGGCCACATAAAAACAGAAGCGATCATTTGCAAAAAGATGTTGGGGTAAACATACCAACGAAGCAGTTAGCAGCAACTGCTGCAATGCAACTGAATCCCATTTGAGCACAAATAAGAGACATAAAAACATTTACATGATGAGCTGCTTTTCGGGATACATGATCTTAAGAAACACACGTATCTGGACATTCTTTCCACCATTATATGCATCTTTCAAAAATTGCGGGCTACTTAAATATATATCTTTGAGTTAACAATATCTGTCTGTGAAAAAGGCCAAAAATTGTCAAAATTCATTATTTTAGTACTATTAAATATTACAATGTTAGTTCCATGTAGTTTTGTAGCTGTATGATCTTGCTATAAAGCTATCATATATCGATTTAAATGTATGCCTGTAATCCTCAATTACTATAAAATTGTGGTAAAAACTTAAATTTCACCAGTATAAAAGTAAGCAAATAATTCAACAGAGGCCTCTGGAATTATTAAAGAATAAATTAATTGCTGAGGAGCAGAAAAAATAGAGGGCCTTTAAGTGCCGTCGTATTTATGGTACCGGTGTTAGAAGGCCGGCGACCTGTCTGTGTTTTATGTTACAAGTTCTAGTTATAGTTCCAGCTGTCTAAAAGGTCCATAAAATTAGAAAAAGTACTACTCGTATTTTAGCAATATAACTTTTAAACATTTTCATTTCGGGTTTGTTTTGTCAGCATATTTTCATTTTTAAATTGTTACATGCGATGTTGTTTTTGATATTAGTGACTTTTTATATATTTTGTTAATAGCGGGATAACAGTGATGAGATTTTGATTTTAATATGCCTAGTTCTGACGTTACGTAACAATACTAATATTGTTGTAAATCGTGTGTGGGCATCCAGCCGACCGCGTTCCTGAAACTAGGCCGGCTGGAAGAACCGAGATTGTCACCTCTATCCTGAAAGAGGCCACCAGATGTGAGGTGATTGAAATGATAGTAGAGGTGAAATGGAGAGGTTTTCCCGGATCGCCAGGCGAATGCTGGGTAGGTTAATTACATTCCCCGAATTGACTGTCCCTCCATTTACCTTTACTATCATTTCATACCACCTCACATCTGGTGGCCTCTTTTCAGGATAGAAGTGTTGGTGGGTGTCTCGGCGTTGCATGACTGGATGGTATACTCCTGGTAAACATCATCGGGACAATCTCAGGTCTTCTAGCCGGCCTAGTTTCAGGAACGCGGTCGGCTGGGTGCCAGTTCTGCAAGCTTGCTGGGAGTTTTCCGAGCTCTGGAATGGCGGTGGCATCCGGTCTCCAAGCCGGACTGGTGGATTCTTTCGGGGCCACGGTATAAGGTGGTGGTCTGTCGGGAAGTTTCAGGGTATTAAACTGTAGGGACCCTGCCCTCTGCAATAACGTGACTGAAAGGGGTCGGCCGCCCTCTGTCTCCTCTCGCCTCATCCTTCCAGGGATGCTCCACTTGGAGAATAAGTACAATAGATTAGTCTGGTTGACGTGCCGAATCCCCTTCTTAGAATTCTATCCTATCCTATTTTAGGTATATTATGAAACAGTTCAGTCATAAGATAATGTGTTAAAAATAAACTAGTTGTATTATGTGAAGAAACTTTGAAAAACGCTAACAGAGGGATAAAAGGTGTTTATTTTGTGAACTAACACAAAAATATGCTTTAAATTGCTTTATATATAAACACCACACTGATTCAAAAAGGTTGCGCACAAACTTAAGGAGGTCATAGAGGATTCGAGATATAGTTTTGGTATGGAAACCTGTGGTCCAGGAAGTGATTCTGGTTCGGTGTAATCCTAAAAAAATTCAAGGTGGACAATAAGTTATACTGTGCAAAACTTAATTTAGCAAGGATACTGTATAATCAAGAATTAGTGATGAAAGGATGTTTAAAATTGGGAACACCACAATCGGCACAGGACTTTCTGGAATAATCTTAGAAAACCCAATTGGAGGTTACGCGTTGGAACAAATACCTTGTAGGTTACACAGCAGAGTAGGAAGTGTCGCGTACTGTGACTTACACGTATTGTGAGTTTACATAGGTCTGTTGTGGCTACTACCTCCCAAGATGTAAGGGAGATGAAGTGAACGAGGCGTCAGGCCGCAGGCAGACAAACCTCAGGCACCAAAGTTGCTGACAATTTCAGGCTCCAAGGCTCATAGCTGCCTACGAGGGTGGTCTGAAAAGTTTCCAACCTCAACATGAAGAGGCAGCACTCGTAAATAAAAGCTAGTGAATTTCGTTGTTCATCTGTTGACAATTACTCACCAAAGTTTCAGTCAGTTTGGACGCTCAATTGTTATGTAGCAATCGTTTGAGTGTTTTTGTGAAAATGGACAAAATCGAGAATCGAGCTGTCACGCAAATCAAAAATGAACTGGATTCTGTGTATGAGGACTCTGCATCATCATTTACCACAGTGAAATTTTGGGCAGCTGAATTTAAACGTGGCCGTAAGAGCTTGAGAGGTGATGAACGTTCGGGACGTCCAAAGACTGCAACTACCGACGGAAACATTGCCAAAGTTCACCAAATGGTGCTAGACGACCTCCGAATTACAGTGAGAGAGATAGCAGAGGCTGTGGACGTGTTTGTCACATATTAAATCCATATTTAGACACGAGAAAGCTGTCCGCGCGTTGGATGGCGCGTTTGCTCACGTTAGATCAAAAACGTGCTCGAATGAACATTTCTAACACTGTATTGGCGCAGTTTAGGTGCAATAAATCCGAGTTTTGGCGCCGATTAATTACTATTGATGAAACTTGGATACACCAGTATACGCCCGAAACAAAAGTATAGTTCAAACAGTGTACTGCAAAGGGGGAACGAAAAACAGCAAAAACTGTTTTTCGGCTGAGAAAGTGATGTCAACTGGTTTTGGGATAGTCATGGAGTTAATTTAATCGATTATCTTCAAAAAGGAAAACCATTATAGGGGCATACTATGCATGACTAGCTGAAGGCAGAACTTGCGGGAAAACGGCCACATTTACAGAAAATTAAAATCCTGTTTCACCAAGATAACGCACCGTCTCACACCTCAGTGGTTACAACGGCGAAAATCCACGAATTACGGTTTGAACCGCTTGACCATCCGCCTTACTCACCAGGTCTGGCCCCAAACGACTTCCTTTTCTTCCCTCATTTGAAAATTGCGCTCGGAGGACAGAGATTTTCTTCAAATGAAGAGGCCGTCACCTTCGTGAACAATTATTTTGCAGAGAAAAACACCGAGTACTATTTGGACGGGTTACAGAGATGGGAGCATTGCTGGGAGAAGTGCGTAGAGTTACAAGGAGACATGTTGAAAAATAAATAGGCATTTCTGAAAAAAATGTCTTGCATTTTTATTAAGTCGGAAACTTTTCAGACCACGTATGTAAAGGAGGCAGTGAGCTTCCTATCAAGCACAAAGTGTGCATCGGGAGTGTTTTTACTCGTTCACCACCATACACCAGAAACATTGAAGCACACCTAAAACATGAGAAGGAAACGGAATGAAAAGGAAATCTTGGTATAGGAAACCACCCAAGTATTTTCTTACCAACCGGGAAAAACCATAAAAAACCAAGGAACCTTCCTAATGAGACCCTGACACGTTATGCGGAGCTGTCTCTCTTGTTCAACACATACATTCATAATCTGTCGTTGGGATTACTGTGACAATCTGTAGACCTTTGTGAAGTCCTAGGGATAGAAGAAGCATGATTTTTACATGCCTTTATTATAAGAGCCATTTCAGTTCTCCGAAACTGGTAAGTACGCCTCTGGTTTTTATGATTCTGAATGTCAGCGGGTGGAGCTTTGATATTGCTCTTAATTCTGGGCGCTGGTCGTGATAATTCCATTGATCGTAACATCTGGTAGACGCCCGCTTTAATAGGCGCTACATTAACTCGTTTTCCAAACGCCCTAACACATTTATAAAGTAGCAGAGGTACATTTTCATGAATGTGCTGCCGTTGCAATTGAAAATGTGGGCTATTAATTTGCCCGCTCGGGGAAAAAAGTTTGCTCTCTGCAATTCTGTCGCTTTGGATGTAGTGTGAGGTGCTAGGTAACGAGATCATGGCTATTCCATTGCTGAGGTTTAATTGGTAGTTCCTGGTTAACCTTGTTTGTCACGTGTTATCTTTAAAACCTCACACAACGTTAATTTATTTCACAGTTACCGCATGATGTTGTATAGGGGATTATGCAGCCGTCGTGATTTGTATGGAAAACATGGCTGTGGATTTATCATGATGAAGCGTTACTGCGAGCTCCAGATAACTTATCTGATTTTTATACCGAGTTTAGTTATTGTGTGGTAATGTTCTGTTACAGCCTTCCGGATATCTTTTTTTAAATTTACGTACTCCTCCATATCGGAAGGTGAATAATATTGGTGAAATAATACTCAAATAAGCCCAGGGCCCATAGAGCTTAGCTGCCAGACATTCATCTTTCAGAGCAAGGGAAAACCCCGGAACAACTATACCCACATAACTCACTCTGACCGAGATTCGAACTCCTGGCCTCTTGAACGTGAGGCAGACACGCTACCATCTACACTACCGAGGCGGGCAGGAAATAACTTACAGTGGCCGAAGTATTACCAAAATGCATATCCACTGCCTCTCTATTCAAGTGGCTAGCGTTCTGATTTCTTAATTTAGAGGTCTCATGATCAAGAGGTCATTCATATTGAAAATTTAACATTTATTTAACGACGTACATAAAACACACTATGTTGTCATACACATTATCTTAACAAGCAACGGTCAATCGCAAAAGAGCTTAAACAGCTGAGCGACTACATCCAAAAGAGTTTGTTTACATCTTCGGTGGTCCGTAAGCGCTTTAATAGGGCGTGTCTCGAGATATCCGCTGGGTATCGCCCTTAGTGCAGGGAAGGAGGAAAGTGGTTATATCTGAACTTTTTGTAAGATAATGTGATCCTATGCATCTTTCTACTTGAACTAACTAATGAGTTGATATAGATAGCATAAGTTGGTGTGCTTATTGGGCCAACACACAGCACAAGGCGTGATAGCACCAGCCAGTAAAATTAAGACGTGAACTGCCATAGAAATGGTAAGAAATTCGCTGTGGCCAGGAAACAGTTTGGTTTTTATCCTGTCATTTCTGTACATGTCTCAAGATGAACAAGAGCTAGATACTGGCTTAAATTGCGTTAAATTGCAAAAAGGCATAATCTACAATCAGTTTGTTTTGCTGCAATTTACAGTGATTTCCTGCCCCGAGGTTTTACAGCAATGGAATTAAGTCAACACATATCGACGAAAAAGGTGTGACAGATATGTTACAATGATAATGTGATGAAAATTGCTTCTGATTGGCTATATATGACATGGGCATAAACTTGAAAGCTTGGAATTTTCAGTTAAAGTATAATTCAGTGTTTATTTTTACGTTTACGTGATTCATTTTGAATCCTACCTTAATTTTTGATGGGGCTAAGTGGTAGCTGAAGTGTGGAGATTGTATTTAATCGGAATGTTTTTGATAGGTCTATCTACTCTGTGGGCCGCTACTTTCCCACCAGGTTGCTTCATGAAGCCTCAGGTCTTCCATACGTGGAGGACGAGATTAGGCGCCGGGCATCAAAATTATACGCCAATTTACCCAACCATAGAAGCGCCCTTGTCAGATCATTGGGAGATTATGACCCCACTAGACGTCGCTCTAGCCTACATTGGGTACCCCGCATGGCTTGCGGGTACCCAAGATAACCCAGGAGCTAATCCTAACAGCAGCTAAAGCTGAGCTCCACATATTTCTCCTAAGCTGTTTGGCATCAAAATTTTACCAACCTTAATTCAGAAACAAAACACCAGGGTGCTAGGCATTGCATCCTGTCCTTTCATTCCCAAGGTACAATTACTGTAGCCTTACTAAATTAATTCCAACCTAAAAACCTAAAAGTCACCCTACAATATCCCGAATAAACGTTACCTGCGGTTAAACCCAAATTGGGTGGGCACGCAGCAAAAATCTTCTAGCTAAGTACAGCCAGCACGACGAGCGAACCTCCGTAGGAAATATGCATGGGGAGTGAACGTGAATGAATGCAATATTAAAGCTTTGCATTCACATTACTTCCTCTAAGCTCTTTCGTTTATAAATAGGTATACAAATTTGTATGAAAGCTAATTTATCAAACCATTTCAGTTTAATTAGCAAATATTTACAGACATTTCTACATTACTCCTTCTTTTGAGTAAACATCTCCGCCTTACGCCACGAAATCTGAAAGCGCACCTGAAAGTTAAGAAGGAAACAATGAAAAACGGATTGTGGAAAGGAAATGAGGTAAATGATAAACCACCCCGGCATTCGCCTACCATTGAGAGAAAACCAGGAAAACCCAAGGTGAGAGTGGGCGATTGACGTAAATGGAAACTGCGACCTTCCGAATGCGAGTCTCGCTCATTTCTTCCAAGTCATCATTCTCGGTAACGATGATAATCACTAATATTATTCTAGTTTTTCATTAATCACTCTTCCATTAGCTGTCAGCAGTCTGCACCGACAGTGAAAATGACGTGTAAACGGAACACAAGAGTGAGAGGCAGAGAGAGAAACAGAAAGATATTTAGAAAACAGGAGGAAAACAATGATAAAGACAGAACTTCTGGGTGGGGTATCCAACAGTCGAAACACATCGTCTCTCTTGTATTGGGGCTCTGCTGAATGCAAGCTGAATTGGAAACGGAGGGTTTCTCATGTCATGAGAGTAGAGCCCAGAGCATGAATTTGATATGCTATTGGAACCACTTACTGTGAAATGTTATGCTCCACCTGTCATTACAGCGTAGCAGTCGCTTCAGGTAGGATATATTTAATCGATTACGTGAAGTGGGTGGGATCTACTGTAAGTGATATTAATTGGCTATTAGCGCTATACTGACCACGTAACGTTCGTAAATTAGCCAACCATTTCCTAGATAACATGTTCAGAAAATGGCATCTTATTGAACATAAATCACTTATAATTGGAGTTTGGTATCTATTTGTTTAGAATTACATTGTGTCTATGTATAAAGTATTCCTGTTTACTAGAGTAAAATATACTGGGTCTTTTAAAGTATCTTTAATTGCCCATATTTACAAAAGTGCCCTTTCGTATATTAATATCCTATAATGATTGTTTTTATAAGGAGAATTTTTAACGAAGTTTTATTCTGTCTTAATTTCAGTTTTTTTTTTATTGGCGCTTATTTATTAAGTTATTAATATGATGTTAGTCTTAGATTGGATTTGAAATGTAGGGGCCTGAACACTAAACATCAGATTATTGTATGTCAGACCTCTGTGAGGAAGGGATGAGATGGTAGCGCTGTAAGGGCGTGCTGGGACCCGGACTAGGGGACCAGCGTGAGGTTCTCTATCTTGAGCTGGAGATTCATCTGTGCGGTAGGTTTCGTCGTGCAGCCCCCAGCTGCCAGCCGCTCGGGCTTCCATATCGGCCCTCCTCAGTAGGACAGGCGACTACAACGCCATTCTAAGCCGAAAACAAAAGTTATAGTACCCAGAATCCGTACATGAGAGCGCTACATTGCACATCATCGACACTTCTAAGTCTAAAAAGATCGGAACGAAATGAAAATGGAGAAACAGGAAGTAGCAGGAAGTAAAGCAACCAACTCAATGTTCGTCTATTGGCCAAGGAAAACTACGTAGAAACCTTCGGTCAGTATGTACGGTTGTCTGGGATTGAACTTGGGGCCTTCCAAAGCGTTACCCTGATTCACCCCGTTCGGTGTTGTTAATCCTATTGCAGTGATATTTCACGCTGTTCTATGAGTCATTGTTGACAATATATCTGAGCAAGTTTCTAATAACACCGTTCCTTTTATGTCAGCAGTTGCATAGTTACGTATAAAAATCACATGATGAATCACTTAATACACTAAAAGTACGGTAAACGATCAGCTACAAAAGTACTATTGATATATTACTAAGAAATCTATTTTAGTAAGGGCCCAAATGACCTTGATGTCGACGGGCCCTAAAACCACACACTCACTCACTCACTCTATTTTAGTATTAACTCGTCGCTTTTTTTATAAATAGGATGGTTTTATTGCTTCCTTCTATTGAGGAAATTGACCAGTGTGGCAGATTAGATTCACATTTAAACATAGTGGTAAATAAGACACACACAGTATTTTTTCTTTACCTTATCCCTAGTATACCACTTATCGTGGTATTAGGGAATTCTTGTTCATCTATCACTTAAGATCAGATCTGAGGAACCCAAGCTTTGGATCATACAGAGAACCAGGATGGTGCTCAGCCTGATGCCTGGTGTGAGGGTGAGAGAAGTGGATGATAGTAAGACGACGAGATGAATGATAGGAAGGATATAATGGAGCAATTGATGGAATTATAGCGGGAGATACCGGAGATCCCGGAGACAACCTGCCCCAGCGTGGTGTTGTCCATCCTTAAATCTCACTTTGCAGTCGCCTAGGATCGAATCCGGACCACCTCGGTGAGAATCGAGTGGTCTAAGCACTCGGCCACGGCGAGGCCTACATAGTACTTCTTTTTTATAAATTTTCTGTGAATTAGTTTTATATAATTCAGTTGCGCTTTCTTCAAAGGGGTTAATTCTACTTATGTTTATGGGCACTATTTCTGTATGTATTTCTTTCAGTATTGGTGTTCACATTTGTACTTGAGTGTGACAATAAAACCGTTTATGAAAAATAATGGCCTTCTTGGATATCAAATTTAAATTAAGGTTTTATTTTAGACAGTTTAAGGTTGTTGGAAAAATAGCTTTTAGCAGTATAAAATATCCTTAGTGATTTCGGGATCAAAATAGGAGCATAGAAACAATAACATACAATGAAAGGACACTAGTACATTTTGAGCTAACAATATGTCGCTTAAGTTTAACCTACTCTTAATGCGGTTATTGCTATAATAATTATTTGTAGAAAAACAAGTATAACCAGTCCAAATTTGGTTATCATTCATTAGTTGTGTGATCAACATTTAAAGTAGTGTGACGTGTTAGGTTGGTAATGACCTCCCAATGCCGTTAAACGCATTTTCCGTATTTGGCAATTTTGTGTGCTTGCTTTAATTCCCTCCGATGGAAACCGGAGTTGAAATATTTTTCTGGTGGAAAATGAATGGTATAGGTGGAACGGGCTATCTCCGGATTCAGGCCCACACTTCCTTCATGGAGTAATTTTCAGGAAACACGCACTCCGCCCTCGCCTTTTCCCAGGCGAGTATCAGCCACTTTTGTGGGAAGGAAACCATTTTAGAGGAGTATGGTTACTATCAGTAGCTCTTGTATTGATGCAGCATTTTTTGCGCCCTGTTTAACTTCACTTTCTGAATCAATACGGGGAGTGTGGAGTAAAGAAAGGAGAGAAAAAATGATAGACGACACATGGGACAGAAAGGGGAGGGGAGAAAACTTACTATTCTTCTTGTGAATGCATGGAGGGAGGTCGTCAGGTAGCAGGGGACGTGGCAGGAATGAAGGAGCACAAACTCACCATATCGGCAGCAGTGTGTTGTCGATATAGAAATTCATGAGCAGATACAAAACTTTGCCCATAACTTCTTGACACCTTTAGTACTGCCTTGCACGTGAAATATCGCTCTTAAACCCACAACAGCAGCCCATTTCGAGCTCGAGTTGAAAATACGCTGTTCTCAAGTGTCGAAGTTTCCCACCCGGTAAATTGTGCACTTACAGTCTCGAAGATTAATGGCGTTCTCGCAACTTTCTGCTCAAGTAGTTGCGTGATAAGTGTTACAGCCACCGAAATTACTTCAATAAGTAACGGAAATGAAAGTTAAATTTGCAGGAAAACAGTTTCCTTCAGACAAAGTAACATCCTACAGAGCCGGAATATCTATACTTAAACATTTAAAATCGTCATCGGTGATGAAGTTGGTTAAGTGTTTGTTTTCTATGGAAATTTACAAGTTCGTTTTCGGTAGAGATGTAGATATAAAGAGCAAATAATGCCAGGTTTTCAGTTTTACATGCTTAATTTCTTACTAATATAAGAGTATACTAGTAAGTATAAGTATATAAATGCTGTTCAACCAACATTGGATGTCGACTTTTCGTCGTAAATATATATTTTCGGGTCCTTTTGAGCTCCACGCCCCCCCCCCCCCCAAAAAAAAAAATTAGACGTGCTTTTTCTCGCTTGTGCGTGTGTGGAAAATATAACTTAAGGAGGATATGTTCGTTGGCAATCAAACTTAGTATTTGAGTTCATAGTATTCCAAGGATGCGACGCAAACATTTCCAGGAAAATATCCCACGTTAAACTACCTTCTACGTGGAAAATTTTTCGAATTCTAAGTTTTCATTTCTACTAGTTAAATTTTATCCTTAACTGTCCTGCTCTATATCTATGCATCAGAAACGTACTTTAATAAAATTTAGCCAAGGTTTTAAAACATTTTATTTTAGTACTCCGGTTCGGCTTATTTTACTTTTGAATGCTATATGAACTGCCCCACATATTGTTTGGGATTCTGCGTGCTTTATATGTCTTTCTGAGTGAAAGTTGTCAGCATCCCACGCCACGAAACCAACGGGCACATCTGGAATTAAGGAAGCGGAATGTAAGGAAAATGAAATCGCGCTAAAAACTAGCTAGTGTTCGCCTATCATTCAGAAAAAACCCCGAAAAAACACGGTTAAGTGAAAGGACGATAATTTATCCTAGGATCTCCCGGATGCGAACTTACTGCGGAGTCAACACATTTGGTGTAGTAGAATGTAAGAATTAAACTCGAAAATTTTGACGACGTTTCCCAGGTTAAGAACTATTTGGATTTTGCTTTCACTTTAAACGCATTTTTTTCTTTAGAAAATAGCTGTTTCTTAGATAACTCGCACACATACTAAAACTTAATTACACACTTTAAATATAATGTTGCATTCCCATTGACGAGAAAGTGGCGGTAGAGATTATTTTGATTAAAATATAAGAAAAGGTATTCTTATTATTGCAAATTAAGGTTGTACGGAAACCAAATAGGTGGCAGGCATGGTGGGTGATTCTTCTTAAGTGCTATCGTTACGTTACGAAATTCTCATTTTAATTTGTTTACTACGTGTGAACTACTGTTTAATGTGTGTTGAAAATGCAATAAAATTTGAAAATTATGCTAAAATGCAAAATTCAAAATGTGTCACAATTCATTGACTCATTTTCAAATGTGAAGTGAAAACATGCTGATGGAATGTTACATAAAGTACAGCAGAAGATCGAGCAGTCGCATGGAGGAAATTGCGAACTTGTTTTTGTTCGAAGATGCTTAAGTATAAGTAAAATAAACATGTCTTTCCGAACTTTAAATATGGACTGTCCTTTTTTGAGCAGAATCATATGGATTCTTCCTAATTAGTAGTACAAACTACCAGAAAAAATAATATGTATAGTGCATGCAAATACCTTTGACTATTAACTTCAAATACCCAGGGTTTACTTGAGCATTGTGTAATGAATTTGCGATCCTTCCATTAGCACAGAAATAATTCAGCTAGAGCGTTTAATCTAATGACTGGAGAAGAGCAATCATTTTATTCATCCGTGTTGCTGATTTATGGCTATATGATTTTAATGAACTGTACGTATTTTGTACTTATTGTTCCCGATTTTCAAAAAAAAAAAAAAAAAAAAATCAGTTTTTTTCCCGGTGTTTTGCTTTAGCGTATTTCAGCTGTGTGTGTTGATTTACCCTACATTAACTTTAAGAACTGAAACTTATTTTGTGCATTTTTATTTCACTATTAATCGTTTAATAGTTGCTTTTAATTCTGAATATTGTGTTGTCAAAAGAGACAATCCCTACTGTGACACTGAATTTTGCTCCAGTTTGAATCTGCCTTTCCATTCTTCTCCTACACACGGCTATTTATGAAAGAGCAATTCAATTCAAAGGACTTTCAGTTTTATGATTTTTTCCCAAAATGCTAAAAAATGCTTAATTTAAATGTATGAACATGCATTTATAATGTAAAAATAAAAGTATTAAGCTTTTGATTTAAAAATGTTACCAATTGTAATAGTACATTCACTATCATTATTTCATTGTGCATAATCGCGATATTTTGAGGTAGAGCTGCCCCTTAATGGCGCGGCAGCTTCTTCTACACAGTTGCGAGGTGCGTGACAAACCATTCTGGCGCTTCTCTTTTGCGGTTTAAAGAAAGTATTAATCCTTATTAATCCTTAAGTGGAGCATAGAGTATTAGTTCCACTCAAAATTATATTAATTTTGTGCTTCATTGTATCATAGTCCTTACACATTGGAATATTAATCCTTATTTTGATTGTTATTTTTACAAAAATCAGTTTACAACTATTGTTACTTTCATTGCCAAACATACCTTTAAATCATATCTCATTCCTAATCCAGCCTAGTAAGTATTTTTCTCTGTCACGTACATTGTATTCAAACCAAAAATTCGATACCCAGATTTCGCTGGATATATCTATACGTTTTTAGATCTTGAATTTGTGGCACGTGCTCCTGCGTATATACTATTTGCAATGCTGACTTTTTTAAATTTTACGACACAAAAATTGCTGAGTTTTTATTTTGACTAATAAGATTTAAAAGAAGGAGCGTTATTAAGGTTGTTGTTTGTTGTTTAATTTACGTCCTCCAACCTTAAGTGATACCGGACGATGAATGAAATGGGTGAAATGATGCTCAAATGAGTCCGGGGTCCATGGAGCTTAGAGTTACCTGACATTAGTCTTTCAGGATAAGGGAAAACCCCGTAAAAACCTTATCCAGGTAACTCACCCTAAACCGATATTCAAACTCGGGGCCTCTTGAACGTGAGGCAGACACCGTTAAGGTGGACACTTACAAGGATAGGGGAGTTATGAGTTCATTTTTTTTTTTTTCGTATACCTCTTTTGTCATCTAAAATCAATCTTTCCTTTCAAACAATAACTTACTCATCGGCGGTTATCTTCACTGAAATAATATTGTGTTACGAACTTTAAATTTACAGTCATTTAATGTGTGAGAGCACATAAATATTTTAAGTGTTAAATTCACGTGGATTTTTCTGCTTTAAATTGTTTTAGAACTTAGTTCTACAAACTATTCTTAAGGAATTTTATATTCCTATCTGCTTCATGGTAATCTCGATACACATTTACAAAATAGTTTCATTACACATTTATTATAAATACGAGAACAAAGGAAGCAGAGTCGGAAATCATAGGTTTAAAAACGACTCGCTATACACTGGTCTTAAAAATTCATACACTTTCTGCACATGGTAAGAAGCAATTGGATGGGACAGTAGTTTCGAAGAATTTAAACCAATAACAAGTTTATTTGAAATTATGTGGTTTAAAGCGATCTGCGTTTTTGTGTGTGTAGTACGTTTTATTTATCTCTTAATATTTGCTAGTCATATAAAATTACAGGAAACTATTTCTTAATGAAGAGCACTTCACAAACTGTGTAAAACATATATATACATACATACATACATACATACATACATACATATATATATATATATATATATATATATATATATATATATATATAGGTTGCCCTTAAATTTATGATGCTTTAATCAAAATAACATAGTCCGTTTTGAGAAAATAAAATGTTTAACACAAAACTTTCTCTGAGGATAGATTGGGGGAAGATTTTTTTTATGAATCTTCATGTCGTATCTATCGAGGATACTCAAAGTATTAAGTTTGGTAATAATCTATGATTTCTTCTTTTGATTATGCAATAAGCTATCAAAGAATTCTACCTTTTAAAATTAAAAAGTAATTTTGGGCCTAATTATCTATAGTTATTATGATTTTTCCTTTCACACTCATCCGTGCATATAGAGGAAGAAACAGGAACTGACTCTTCTTAGACATATCATTGTCGTCGTAGTTCATTATCCGGGGGACGCTAAATACTTATGTATTTCTGGTGAAATCTTTGTATGGAATTTTTGGATGAAATACAGTTGTTCTTGTATTGAAATATAGCAATTTTCTTTTCTCTTTTGGTTTGTATTGAGTGCAGTGTGGAATTTGGATAATGGATTTCTGTATAAAATGTAGTACTGCCTGTACTTATCATGACTAACCTGTAAGGGAAGTAAGACATCCTGAATATATCAGCTAAACAACGTATCGTGGGATATCAGTGTGAGGTCTTGTCATCAGCAAGAGCTGCAGTGCAGTTCCTCCCGGAACTAATACCTTCATTACTGCAGAGCATTACGAGAAGGTCCGGGCAACATGTAGGCAATTCCAGTTAGTTGGAAATGAGAGGAGGCTGGTAGCCGAGAGGGGAAATTGTCAGCGCTCCTTCCGATACGACTCTCATTCTTGTCATTTCCCTTTAACACACAGAAATTCCCTCATCGGCCCCCTGCCTTTCGGAAGGACAACGTCCGGCACAAATCCCAGCCTCATTTGATAGAGACAGTCCAACATAATTTTACCTGTGCCACGTAAATTGTATCATTTTCAGTAGTCGGATGGTAACAAAAACTACAATTTGGTTTCTGGGTTTTTATTTTTGCTCAGTACAAGTATACGAATTAATTTTAAAATGACTGCTTTACTTTTATTATCTCACATGGTTAACGATATACACCTCTTGCGACGTGATTTACAACCCGCTAATAGTAAATAGTACAGTCATGGCGTGACCAAATACAGCAGCCTTATATTTATTTCTTTATTTCGTTTCTACAACCGCTGTTGACTTCTCTGATCATATGAGCAGCTTTAACTTGCCAAAACAATAATCCTTCGCTGTAAACCTACGTTGAGTTTCGACAGAAGCTTACATTTATGGTATAGAACTTAACGCAAATGACAGCCTATCATATATATCCCCAAAACTACTCTTACCAACTGTATACAAACCCACACTGTTTGGCTCACCTGGGGAAAATACTATACAAGTATCCTGTAGGATACCTTACGACTTCCAAAAACGGCACAAAATAATTTTCAATCACACAGTGCATTGACAACTTTTGAAACATCGTACTTTTACGGAATTTTCAATACTTGTGAACAAAAGTATACTTCTTGGCCATGTTTGCACAATTGAGGTATGGAACTGACGAAAACTTAAGTGGGTGCAGCGTGTATCCTTCTCTGTCAAGAGGACCTAAGTTCGCATCTTGGTGAGAGAATAATCTGATGATTTTTTTCATGATTTTCCTTTATCCTGAGAAGCTGCAATATAGAATAATGGCTAATGGGACTGATAGGTGAAAACTGGACAAAACTATTTAAAATATTTCAATGTGGGGTTTTAAAGTTAGTAATTAAGAACAATTTTCAAAGATACCTTTTGTATTTTTTAACTTTAGACAGGCTTAAGTAAAAAAATTAAATAACCTTGAAAAAATGGCATGGCATTTGTGGTTTCGAATGTATTTCTTATGTTTTTTTTTTTTTTTTTGCCTCAAAGTAAATATCTGGGCACACAGTTTAAAATTTTTCTAAAGGGTATTTAAATATTATTTAGTAAAAAGCAATTAAAATGTATATGTACTAGGAAACTTCCTTTTAAGCTTAATAAAGAATCTGTAACTGAAATTTTGTTTAGAATTTATGCGAATTGCATCGTAAGGAGCATTTTTCCTGAAATAGTTTATCTGCTATAAGGAGCATAATCCAAGAATTACTTTATATATTTATATTAAAGTATGCATGCGCGCATGCAACTTTTTAAATAAGGTGTAAAATTTCAAAAAGCACAAAGTATTTAAATTTGGAAAATTTACATGTCGTCACCATTAGTTTTAAAAATTCCGGGCCCACTTGAGGCACCTGGTAGGATCTACCTACTTTATACTTAAGCGGTTTAATGGGAAAACTGTAGACGACGACGGTGTTCTAAAAGGTGGATGCTGATGAATTTCTCACCTTTGGTGACGATCTTGAAGAAATCTAGAAGTTTCCCCTGCAACTCTAGATCTGTAGGCACATCTGCAATTCTTGAGCGACGAGTTCCTTTTCCCATATGAAGTTTAATTCTTCCGAAACATTTCCAAATTGTAATACAAATTTAAATAACATAAATGTTGTTCTTGAACAAACGATGACTGGTGTGTTGATTAACTATTACTCTCTTACACAAACGTTATTTGTGCATCTTAAATGCTACACTCAAAAATAATTCTGCACAACCTCGGGAAGAAAAAAACGTATACGTATTTATCCTACGATATTCTTAAGCAGAAAAAGGATCTTTTAGACATATATCAACTTCCTCTCACATCAGGTTGGCATGGTTATACCATCAGCTACCTTAAATTATATCCATTTCATTAAACATTACAATTCCTCGAACTATTCTTCTCAAACAACATAAGATATCAGCTACAAATTTCAAGACTCCACCCGAAATAATGAAAAATCCAGACCTCTTCGGAAGTTTCAGATTTGTCAAAAATGTCGAAATTCTACACGGTGTTCATTTTTATTAAGCTTTTACCGTCCCCTTATAGAGCAAGAATGATGTCATAGTTGACTGATGAGTCTATCTTGAAATCATAGTGCCCTCTACGTAGAAGAGGCGGTAATTTTTGCCGAACAGTAAGTAAATTACAGCGCTCTGAGTGTGTTGTATTGATAACTAATACAACCAGCCTCTCCTTTCTCCCCTCGTGACGGTACCTGTTAAGTAAGACCACAAATTTCCAGTTCATATTTTCCGAAATATGCTCTGTATGAATAACCTGAATTATTATGTTTTCCCCTTATCAGATTCATTAGCAATTTTGTGTGGCCACCAAAATCTCCAGTTCTTACCCCGTTGGATTTTTTACTCTTGAGTTATCTGTTTAAGATCGGGTTTATTCAAGGTGACCCGAGAGTAACTGCAGCAGCTAATCATATATGAGATGACCACATTTACTCCTGCGATGCTGCAAGCTGCATATGAACATATGCTGAAAAGAGTAAGAAAGTTGTCTTGCGCTCAATGGTGGTCATGTTGAACCATTAATTTAAAGAAACGCTGATATTTAATTTGCCACATTGGCTCAGCTTTACTTATTTGTTTATTTACTTATTTGTTTTGAGCTATTTCTTCGTAAACCTGTTCACAGAAATTAATGTTTAACAAATATTGATAAACGTATAGAAGCAGTTCATATTCGGTTGATTTACATTTATTTCTTGCCCGCCTCCGTGATGTGAGGTAGCGTGTTCGAATCGCGCTACAGTTACCTGGGATAAGGGCTTTTCCAGGGTTTCCCTTATCCTATGAAGAGGAATGTCGGATAACTCTGAGCTCTAGGGATCCTGGACTCATTTGAGCATCATGTCACACCTTTTATTCGTTAATTTACTCATTAACTCATTTATCCATTCATCGTTCGATATGACGTACGCTGCTGAAAGGACCAAAAAGGTCTTCTTTCTTTACTAAAAAGTTTTGAAACTAATACTGTTATTAATTTGACATTCCTTTATTAAGTTATATGTTTTCACAGAGAAACACCAAATTGCAAGATATTGTTTGAATTCATCCATCATTTATAGTGTTCATATTCATTAAAACAAATTACAATAGTTATCGTATCTACGTACTAGGCGAAATTACGCACCTTTTTATTACACGGGGCACGAACCACCTCTCAAATAATATATTCACCTGCCGGTAGAGGGAGGCCACAAAGCTGCTGTCAGCACATCTAATACGATCGCAAGCCGCTATGTATATAAACTCGCTCCATCAGCGATGCTATTGATGACGTCAAATTTTGTGCCGCATAATCATAGATAAAAATGAACACCGTGTATAATAAACTGAAATGCAACTTTAAATTCTTAGAAACTAAATAATGGATGCGGGAGAAAAATGTGCAGAAAATTGTAGTGTAGGAAGGGAAAAGCAAAATAATTATTTGAGTTTTCTAAGGAGTCTTAGAAGATTTGTTAACACTTTAATTAGAGACGCAGAAACATTTTATTTTCTCTGTTTCTCATTTTAAGATATGTTATATAGTACTGTACGCGATTAACAAATTATAAATGTTTAAAATCATCTAATTAATTTATTATTATAATTATATTTTAAAAAGATAATCCCTTCTGAAATTAAGTATGTACTAGTTTGATTCTCACTGTGTCCCAGTAGTCCAGTTGTACGTATACACTTGGGCAAATTCTTATTTTTACTGGAAAAAGAAGGTATTTTATAAATTCAGATTTCAATATAACAGCGGTCGTCTTATACTGCATCTGTTCTTGTTCGTACCTCAAAATGCTTACTGTGGTAATGTCTTTTTACTTAACATTTTCTTCATATTATTTTTCCGTACTCTGAATACTGAAAAGCAACTCGGTATGTCATGTCGGGTGACTTTAATTCATGATGTAGCCTATTTTATCGATATGCGGTTGGACCAGTACAGCGGAAGGAAACGATTGGTTTGACATGACCGGTTATCGAGTTTTGTGATTATCGCTTCTCTAGCTTGGTTTGTGATTAATGTTTCCAGTAGACTTTCAAAAGGAATAGCTAAGCGTAACCAGCTTTCATACATATTGCACCTCAATTTTATGCCGAGTCCACATTGTGTACTTGTATTTCTGTGAAATATAAACTCCAGTTAGATTACTACAGATAAAACTTCAGCGAAAAATTTTAGCATTATTTTCTGTGTAAGTTCATCTTCTCATGCACATTGTTGTGAGTGGTAATGTCTTTTTGTATTTTAGTGCTGTTGAGAAAGTGTAACTTTATTTCCTCCTTACCTGTTTTATAATATTTCCCAAAGACTGTGAAAGGACATAGTGTTTCACAGCCAGAATCAATATAAGCTATCGGGTTGTTATGCGATGGTCTGCTGGATAGATATTCCAGATGTTTCGTCTACAGGTGCAGTGGACATCTTCAGTGGCTCGGTAGAAGTCTCTTTGGAGAAGGCTGATCTACGTCTGAAGCGTTGACTGGCAGTGTCGCTAAAGTCACTTCGAGATGATTGATGTTTAACGATGTCCTTGTACCTCATACTACCCTTTATATGAGGGATGTTTTAGATTTTAGCAAAGATGGTTTTCAGCAATTTTGATTAAAATGCTACATTACAAGACAGTTGCAAGCTAAGTAAAATTTGTGTTTTTTTTTTATAACTGGTAAACAACAAGAGTTAACTACAATTTTACTAAATAAACCCTATCGACTTAATTAAAATACTCGTTCACAATTGATATCGTATAAAATTTTTGTGCCAATATTTCCGGAATACGAGGGTGGTCGTATTGCTGCTGGTTTGAATTTTCAATGCATTTTTGAAGTGTTAAGTTACCGCTCATATTTTATTTTTGGTTGGCAGTGGTATTGGCAGTTTATGTGGACAGGACTCGACACGAAGACCAGACTAGATCTATTGTCCCTATGTCCCAAGTAGGGCGTTCCCGGGAGGGAGGATGAGGTGAGAGGACTGTCGACTCCAATTACTCGCTACAGCACAGAGGGCGAGGTCCTTACACTTTACCAGATAGAAATTCCCCGAAATCGGCATCCCACCTGCAATGGCCCCGAAACAGTGACGAGGCCGGTTCGGAGGCCGGAGGCCGTCTCCCCAGAGCAGGATACTCCAGGAAGGCTTACACAACCGGCATCCTGCCTGCCGCGTTCCGGAATCGGCCCATTAGGTCGGCTCGGAGACCGAAGTCCATTCCGCTGGAGGGGAAAGCGTTTTCCTGAGAGCATATCCCGTCATGCAACACCGAGACTCCCGCCGAAACTTGGTACCCTGTAAAAAAACATCAGATGAGAGATGACATGAAGGGATGATGGAGGTGAAATGGAGGGACAGGAAATTCGGGGGAAGTAATTAAAGTACCCGGGAAAATTCTCGAAAAAAACCATAAGTCAGGTAGGTCGGCCACGGGAATCGAACCCAGGCGTCCTGAATGCGGATCGCAGAAGAAACCGCCTGAGCAATCCCGCTCTGTATTTGTGATTATGTAAAGAGCATAGAATTTTAAAGCTACTATATGAAAGCCCACTATTTAAGTCGATTCAGCGTCCTGTGTTTCCATTTATAATGAGGAATAATATGCAAGACACAGATTTAATAATGTTCAATTCTCACTATAAAAATTTGGTATTGACTCTAGTCTTTTGAATCTGACTAATGGTTCATTGTTCAGTCTTTCCCACATAAGAAGTACATGCATGTGCATTGGGTTCGTAAAAAGTTGAATCTGTGTATTGCCAACATATTATTTTCCTCACAACGTAGTCTGCTTCCGTCCAGTCATCTCTGAACGCGATATAGAAGTCCGCTGATATTTTACTCTGCATACTATGTTCAGTAATAGATTATATACGAGTAGTAATCATTGCACTCAAGTCTTCCAGAGCATGGTTTCCTACAAAATTATTCTACCCATCTTTCAGGTTGCTCATTGTGACATATCGCCAAGTGGCTTGTAGCCGATAGATTGGCAATTCTTTTATCTGGATGGGTTTCATGGCTGTTTGCACGCACGCACGCGCACACACACACACACACACACACACACACACACACACACATGTTATGCTCGGCAGATACTTGACGTCATTCAGTTTCTTGATACAATTATTCTGTGTTGGAGCTTTATCCCTAGAGTTGTCTTTTTATCTATGCCAAATGTGAAATGCCACAATCTCTACAAAAGTTATTCTTGAGTAAAAGCTTTAACAATAGTTTGTAGAAAAATGAACCGAGAAACCAGTGCAAACATATCTTTTTTACAAAGATGTTGGATTAAATCACAGTTATCCTTTTATATAGAACGTTTTAATCTACCGCTTTAATGTTGTTTCTTGTTGGTGATATTTCTGTACTGTAATTAAGGAAGCAGTTATTACTAAAAGAAACGAATTGTGTACTCGAAAGACCGTATAATACATTTCGTGTTAAAAGATCACCCACGGTTTTAATTGTTTTTCCGGCACTTTCGCCCTTCTTCACTGCCTTGCCAGTTCATTAAGCGACCGTTCCTCAGCTCATAAACTTTATACCGTCCGTTTGCAGCTCTTATATACAAAGCGTATCCAAGTGCTCTAGGTACTAATACGAGAGTCCCACGGAACTTTGAAATAAATAACGCAGCCACATGACGTTGCTGTAATAAACACAGCACTGAGAAAGCCCTTTTACGGTACATAGGATCGACAAAATGCAACACAAGATCGTTCTTTTTTCCTAGTTATTTACCTTCAAAATGCCAGCGTTAAAGTTACATATTACACGCATGGTAAAGAGTATAATAAAATTTCAAAACATTTTGAAGAAATTATTTAAAGAAAAATATAAAAATGCTCGATTTCCGATGCTAAACAGCTTCTAAGGAAAGCAATAGCACTGAGGTTGTTAGATATTTTCCCTTATCTGTGTTGGTATTCGAAGATACTGACAAGCACAGTTACTGTTTTTGTGTTTGTATACCATTTTTTTTTACATATCTGTTGTTTACTTTGGTTCTTTTTCTGGGAATTGGGATAGTCTTATTTTTCAATAACTAATGGTGTAGAAAATTAAATGTTATAATAAAGTTACTTAGAAAAGGTAAAAGCAGAGTGAAAAGGACTAGTACCATAGCCAGGATTTGAAGACAAGCGCTTGGTCTCTCCGGGTCGTTGTAGTGACCAACTGACTTCTTTTTCCCCTCTAAACCACTAGTCATTCTCAAGTTAATTTTCTCATAGCATACCCAAAAGGCGACTCAAGTCTTAGCAGGCACAGAAAACTGAAGATCTCACACTTCAAAACCCGGGTAGGGCATTTATTTTTTCAGTCATGTTATACTTTTTCAAATTGTCCTACTCATGGCGTGCGTGGAAAAACAAATTAACTTTAATAGTTCCTCTAATTTTGTATCTCAAGACATAATAGTATTTTCAGAAGTTAATTAAAAGTAAATTTTCCTGGTAGTGAAATGTGAATGAATGTATTGAAAAGGTATAAATAATATTTTACTGTTGCACGTTTATTCAGTACATTGCTCCTATGTATATTGCATTATTAAGGTTTCAAAAATATATCGTTTCAATAAGCTCTAAGCAATAGGAAATTATGAAATTACACTTTAAACTTATAATTTTAACAAGGGAAGGTAGGATAATCGCCCCCCCTACATGACATTCATATAACGTTAGAGGCTTTTGGTAGTACCGAAAATGTTGCTGTAAGATTCTTTTACAAGATCGAATTCAATTTATTATCAAAAGAGCGTCAATGTAGAGCTCGTTATAATATACCACACAATATAGGCGATTTGTTATATAATGATACATTAGACATATTTCTGTCCGTACTTTTCCTGTTAGATATTAGTACTTTCGGGAAAATTAAAATGAATATAAATCGATTGAATTTATTGCATGACGTTATTAGTTTAAATGTATGTACTTTATTAATACTATTAGATGCACCTGAGAACACTTTTGTGTAATACTTTTTTTCGTAAGAAAGAAAATATCTTGCCAAAACATTCAAAATATATGGAGAAAAAGTGGATGGATTTAAAAATTACTCTGTCCAAAATTTTGGAAGTTGGGGGCTTTAGAATAATTCCATCCATTTCATATCTTAATGTCCAATATGGTTTTGATATTGGTGCTTATCTCTTTCTAAATGTTTAACAACTGCATTTTTGAAGTAATATTATCTTGAGCCTAAGTTATGTAAATTAATGATACAGGTGTCCCGATTGACAGCACTTCGGAAGTTAAATGTATTAAAAGTATTATCAGGCAAGAATTTGCTGCTGTATCATTGACAGTTAATTACTAAATAATTTAGCTAATAACACTAAATTTTTAACTTAAAATTAGAGATGGATCTCGATATCTTTGATACCTCGATACTCCTTACAATCGAAATATGCCTAATATTTTAAGATAACCTTTCGCTTTTTATACTATGTGCTGCTTTATTGAAAGTTGTGCATTTCATTTAATGCTGGATGAGAAATGGAATAGAGACTTATTTGTCACCAAGGAGTTGCTGATAGGCTATGAATTCTTTCTCTGTCAGCAATGAATGCAACATTCTTAGACTTGCAACTAAAGAAAAACATACAAAACAACGGCGGAAAGAGTACCAGTATAATACTCATGTTATTTGATGTTTTGAATAAGCCTATTTAGACAACAGATCAAATCACCTTTCTACAGTAGCCAGGCTTGGTGACTAGCTCTCCGTCACTACATTAATCCATTGTGGTGACCAAAATCTATGAATCCTGCAGAAAACCTTCAGAATTTATGGCGTGAAATAATACTACGTATGGAAGTATTCTTTACTTCCATCTTAGTTTGTTTTTTGCAAGTCATACTCGGGGTCACAAGCGTATCTTTACGGTATACCCTAATACTAATTTTCATAAACATTTTGTTTTATAGGTATACATCGATAATACTGAATTAAACGTTGGTGAAGTGTGGAACTACTTTGTAGTAGACAGTACTAATTATAACTTAGCTTGTGTAATTTGACCTTGTATAATTAATTTGTGTAAGACTTTTTCGCACGGAGGTAAGTTACACAGTAAAACACATAAAAATGATAGTTTTATATTAACACATCGATTGAAGTTTTCAGAAACTCTATTGAAAACGTACGACTTTCCATTGCTACGAGAAGATGAGCATAAACAATATTGTTACAAGGGGCACATCATTGTATTTGGAGGTGCAGTTTCGTTTTGACCAGATAGCAATAATCCCTAAATTACATTGTGCTGCTTATACTGCCTTTGTGTGCCTTCGGGTAAACAGAACACAAGGAGATGGTTATAGCAACCCAAGTTACACAAACTGTTTTCCTTTATATCGATAAAGGCAGTACTTGGCCCGGAGCGACACTCGACTAACAAGACCGTAACTTAATGTTGCTGCTGCTGCATTCCCAAGATAACGCACCCCCGAGGGTGCTTACGACATCTAATTCGGGAATCAATGACCCGTCACCAGGACCTTGCCTTTTATAAAATCTAATCACTGCTTGCATGGTTATTGTAGCAGTGTATATCTTTTAGCAGCACTCCACCGAGAATACGGCAAATAGTAGGTAATCTAAAGATACTGCTTTTCCTTGCACGATAAAGGCCATTTTTATAATTGCCTGTACGTTGTATCAGTATAAAATGGTGACCAATCAAACTTTGTCTCTCGCATCATTGGCTCTAAATATACAAGCATTTACTGAGCCTATTGGTCTATGAAATATTTCGTGAAGTGTGAAACGTTGGTTTACATTTCCATTAGGTTTTACCAATTATTGTATAATGTACAGATGTTATGTATGTTAGCTTAAATTTTAATTTAATTTATTTTTAATGTACAGAATAAATTTATTTATTCAGAATACCTGAGGTCACTGTTTATAGATCGACCAATGCTTGTATTAATCATATAATATATTCATACTTGATTTGAAAGGAATTATGCGATATGAAAAATTTAAAAATTACTGTACAAATCCAAGCCATTTAAGCCATAGCGTGTTTAGATTATGATTTATTTATTATTTAAAAGAAGATCTGATATCGATATTTCACCGAAAATAGTCTTTTTCGGTGCCATTGCGTCCAAAAATGCAGGTTTAGGTAAAAGATCCTGTAGCATAGGAAATTTCATATTTGAAACGGTCACAGGTTTGCCTGTCAGGCAAAGTTTTCAAGAAAATTTTCCTATCACTCAGAACTTTCCTCTGATGGAAAAACATTTTTTGAAATTTTTTATTATTTTCAAAGTGGCTCGCGCGGTTTTGATAAACTCAAAGTACATCTAAGACGTTTACGCGACTAATAAGCATTTCAAAAGCCCGAGAAGTCTACTTCATTATGTTTGAATTATATACTAGGGTATGAAAAACAGTAAATTTGCTCCAGAAAATATGTGTAGTACACTCAAACTTGAGTTGAAATAATTTTTACCCGCGAAGTCATCCGTTTTTAAATGTTTCAAGTCTCCTTTTCAAATGTAAGAAAATAGCCTATGAAGTATTTGTTAGTTTGGAAATAATTTCTTGGGTAATTGTTATGTGTTAGCCCATAGATAAAAACATACTTCTTAAACAATTTTTAATGGCCCCAAGGTATCACCTCCTACTGGTTAGATTTGATCAAACACTTCATTCTTTTTAACTCCTGTTGCTTTTAAATTGTTTCTCCGACAGCATGGAAACAGTACAGAATTTTAAGGTAAGCAAACAGCACTTTGTTCTAAAATATTTGACTAACGCTACCTTGCGTCCTAAATATAATGCATCCAATTCTCAAAGATTCATCCCAGTTAAACTGAAGATGTAGAAAAATAAGTGCACGAATACGGTTATTAGTGCTTTCACATTAGCAGTGTAAGCCACAAGGTTGGAAAGTAGAATTAGGATTAAAAATACCATAGCCGCGAATAATGAACCACGGATTTTTTCGGTTGACAGTCACTTGGGAGGTTCATGTCTTGCTGACATATTGCCATGGTAGCTACGGTTAGAGCAAGCGGACCGAAAAGAAAAATCCGTGCTTCAGTTCTGTAAGAATATTTTGTATACCCCTGCCATAGCAAAAAGGGTAGGAAACGTCATGTGAATGCAAGTATCAGAATTTTTGTAGTAAAAATATACTTGAGTTTAATCATTTTCATTCGTCTATAACCTTTCATTTTCATTCCTATATGGACCTTCGGTCCAAAAAAATTTTAAAGGTCTGATTAAATATACTCCTGCAGATTTCTCTACCTGTTACTAATTCACAGATATACCGTAATTATAAAACTTATTCTTCCAGCCAAGCGACAATCTTTACCTTTTAGAAATGATAAATTTAAGCATAAGTTATATATACAGCACAGGCATACTAATCACCTTTTACGAAAGAAAAGATGAGTTCAAAACTTTCAGTTATCTTTTCAAATGGAGAATTTAAAATAAGGACGGCACGTTGGCCATGGTAGTTCAATGGGTTAGAGCGACTGGACGGAAACTAGGAGAACCGTGGTTCAAATCCCGGCCATGGCATTGAATTTTTCATGTTGACTATCTATTAACTTCGTAGTTTTGTTCTACATGTTCATACGTACAGACAGTCAACTAAATCCGGTTTCTGGAAAATTCTGTAAATATTTAGCACACCAACGTTTCAATATCAGGAAGGATAACCTTGGACATTATATAACCAAAATATTCCTTTGAGTTTTAATTAGTTTCATGTCTCTGCACAAACAAGTTCTTGTTTTAATATAAGAAAATACGTTATTAGATCACGTTCGGAAAATCCCGCCTTTATAAATTGATTTGAATTCAAATTACTCGGTTTTCTCACTTTTCCTCGGGATTTACGATGGGAGAATTGTGCTCCAGCGCTTTTACTGATCAATAAAAGTTTTATGGCCCCATGGTGGCGTATAATTGGATAACACTGGTTAACAACTCAAGAGCGACCCCTTTTTTTCCATTAAAATACCGATATCATCCCCTATAAATTGGGATCCTTTTTGACGTTAACTACGTCACTTTTTGTCTAGGATAGCTGAAATGATCGTCCACTTTCTCCTAGGTATACATCCTTAGAACCTGTCGAAAGGTTTACGTGACTATAAAAATCTCTATACTAGCGTCTTAAGCGCGTTAATACCCGATCGTAAAAGCCTGAAAGCGAAAGTCCAAGAAGAAGGGAGCAGAGAAGTCCAACCCCCTTCGCCCATCTCGTAAGTTTGAATGGCACTCACAAAAGCAGTTGTAGACTGCTTGACGCTGGAGGCTGACTGGGAAGGTAACACAAATCGACAGCGACAGCACCAGAACTAAGGATCGATAGTCGACTCCTACTCTTTCTCTTTACATTTACACGACGTAATCGTTTCATTATCGTTGCAGCTGTTTTCTCTTTTAATGTGACGTAAAGTTTAATTTGTGCTGCAGTAAAGCATGGAATGGCAGAAGTAGAATACTGAATAGTGGAGCACATAATGATAGGAAGATAATGTGCCCGCTGCCTGGAAATAAAAGGAAAGGTCTTAATCTTCCTGCGAGGCTACAAATCTGAGGTTTAACAGTTTAACACATTTCTCTCCTTTATACCTCTGATTTATGCTAACACTATAAAGATAGAGCAGGTGTTATGCATGCGTGCGTGCGTGTGTGTGAGAGTGAGAGAAACTAATCATTCTGTTATCACAGTACATTCATTGAGGCTGTGTTTTCCATCACAGTACATTCATTGAGGCTGTGTTTTCCACGACCGATATAGGCTATAAGAAAACATCAAATTTGAGTTCCTAATGTTCTGTAAACGATTTATAAGGCCTTGGAATTGGAATACAGTGCAAACATTTGATGCATAAAAAGTAGTATCAAAGATGATATATACATTTTGCTAAGTAAATCATGGAGTATAAAATATTTATCTAAGTCTTCTTATGTATTGCACTCACAAGGCTTACTCTATTCATTCAATAAACTACTGTTACAAAGGCTTATTCTTCTATGTACTTCGTAATAATGCGAGAAAACTTTGAAAAAATGGTTTTATGCTCTACTAGGTAGATACAATGAAAATACATTAGATTTAAGCTGTAGTCAAATCTTTTAAAAGGACGTCGCTATGTAATAGCTTTGAAACCATTATTTTTGCAAGGTCATAAAAAGAACCTATGACCTATTTAGAGAACGGGTATAATATGGTATGGTATAGTATTAGCTCGTATTTCATTATTGAAACACATAACAAGAAATAACTTGAAAGTAGTTAAGTTTTTTAAAAGAAAGATAAGGTGTGTGCTTTAAAGAGTTCTACATTTTTTAGCAGAACGTTTTTATCGTTTACCGTTGTCATTGATAAAGAATAGAACTTCAGAGATTATTCCCTGGAAGTTCAACGTCTAATTTTATTTGTGATTAAAATATCCTAAACAAACGGTATTTTAATAAAAACGCAGTCATTTGTGAGAAAATAAGAATATCTCAATGATGATTAGTGTGGGATGGGGTGTTTCTTGAAAATCTTTATACCGCATCCATGTCAGCAGCTCTTGTTGACTCTTCAAAATTTTACTTTTATGTTACAGCTTTTAGCACGGGTTAAGTCCAAAGTCTTACACCAGATTTAAAATTCGATCTATTAAATGTGAAATGCATAATTTACTCCAGAATTTATATATTAAAACAACATGCCTTATTAAACGTGACCGAACATCATGTTCATGGTGGGCGTCTCTGGTCAATGGTTTTCGATCCTCCAGTTTGTTTTCGGCTATTTTCAAACTGAGTCTCAGATTGCCTTCGAAACATATTTCTTACAATTAACGCATATATATTCCTTTTGGCCAAGGGCGTCTTTCAATTTAAAGAGAGTTGGATTTTACAGTACTGGTTAGCTATTCCGGGGAAATTCAGTCTAGTCTATTGACTTCTGTCTGATTATCGCGGTCCTCCTACTGGCGTAGGTTCTTCTCAGTTCGTCTGTGCGACGGTTCTCTGCTTGCCGATGTTCCTTTGACCAATCCCGCAATCCCAAACAAGCGATATCCATCCGTCAGGACGTGTCTCGTAAGTTTTCCTGCCCACTTCCATTTCATGTAGTTCCACGGTAGAGTAGAATTGTACGGGGTGAGGAAAAAGTATAGAACAATGCTTGTAACTTTGATGTTCTAGTTTTGTGAAATGATTTTTTTAAGAAAAGCTGTAACATATCTGCATATTTACATATTACTGCGATTGTGAATAGGGGTGACTTTTTTTAATGGCAACATTTTTTTTCCATTTGTTTGGTCCTCCGGTCTCGGAACGTACAGGTAGATAAGATGCCTTTTTGAACTGTGATTTAAATTTATTAGGGCGTATTATGAAATTTAAACCAAGAAAAGACATATCAAATTATTGGTACTGTGTTGTAACATATTATGCATTTACTTCAATGGGTGCTCAAAATTGACTCCATTTACTCCCAAACAATGCCAAAGCCTGTCTGTTAAATTAGTTATTGTTTTCAGCAACACTGTTTGCCTTATCAGCTGCATTTATTGTCTAATTCTTCGCTTTAACTCTTCAAGATCTCTTGGTCGGTCCTTGTAAACTCTTCACTTTTAATATCTCCACAAGAAAAAGTCTAAGGGGTTCAGGTCAGGAGATCTTGGCGGCCATTCAATACTTCCTCTTCTACCAATCCATCTTCCTGGAAATGCATGAATTAGGTAATTCACCACCTGCCTTCCATAAAGTGCAGGGACACCATTTTCTGGAATAAGATATTTTGAATTCCTCCTTCTCCAGAAAACAAAGTAGCACAAGCAGAAATTATTTCATGTTGTAGAAGGCGTAAATATACTTCAGAGTTTAAATTGCCATCAATGTAAAATCGGTCTATTAATTCACCACTAATTACACCAGCCCACACATTTCATCATTAGTATTTCAATTCGTTGTCTTTCTCTGCGTTGTTTCATGGCCAATTACTTTCAGGAAGATTTTGCAGTGAAGTAAGCATTGTTCTTATTAGCTTAGCTTTTGTCTGTACTAGCTACATATTGAAGTAGTCTGCTGTATTGTTTAATTCAAAACTTACTCAGTTTGAAGTAATAATGCGTTTTCCTTAGCTCACATGCAGTAAGGTCCTAAGAAGTTTAAATTGCGGCCTGAAAGGGTATTTCTTTTTAAGTTCTGAGACTTCAGGACTGCAAAAAAAGGAATGTTGCCATTTAACAACAACATCCTCACATCCTTTATGTGTAATGATAGTAATGTGAGGGCAGGTTGATATCTTACAGCTTTTAAAAAAATATCACTTCAAAGTTACAGGCATTGGTACATAGTTTTAACTCACCCAGTATAATTTATTTAGGTGAGCAAACTCTTGTATCTCTATTAGAAAGATCTAATTGCTTTTACTCCAGAGCAAATTATTTCTCTTTATAATGCGCTTTCTTACCGCCGTCATGTATCCAAATATATAAACGGGCTGTAAACCATGTGAGGACGATGGAGCAGGGACACAATAGTTTCTTGACAGGCTGCATAAATTCAGAAAGGCTAGAGGCACAAGTTCATCTGGTACATGCATCTGGAAGCTGTTCTTCGATAGCCATCTGCAGGAACAGATATTGATGGTTGCCACAAACGTGCTGCCATCTTCTGTACTGTTAGTCTAGAATAGATAGAAGTATTGCATCCCCCCCCCTCAAAAAAAAATGTATCGGGATTTCGCGATATACACATTTTGGGTTTCACTGAATTGAAAAAGCGAAGTATTTTTCAAAATTCACTTGTTGATACAAAGTTACAATAAATAAAACTGCATTTTCATAACTATAATATTAGGTTTAATTGAGCTTGTGTGTGTCAGAGAGAGAGAGAGAGAGAGAGAGAGAGAGAGAGAGAGAGAGAGAGAGAGAGAGAGAGAGAGAGAGAGAGAGAGAGAGAGAGAGAGAGAGAGAGAGAGAGAGAGAGAGAGAGAGAGAGAGAGAGAGAGAGAGAGAGAGAGAGAGAGAGAGAGAGAGAGAGAGAGAGAGAGAGAGAGAGAGAGAGAGAGAGAGAGAGAGAGAGAGTATAAGCCCAAAACAAAAAGTCGAATAAATATCAACTTTGATATTCAAGTTTGACATCTTCCAAGCATTCAACATGGAATTTTTCAAGATAAAATCCATCCGAAAGAACCCCTTACATGCAAATTATTTTATTTATTTTTCGTTCGCTTAAAATACTTTAAGTTTTGAATTTGTTGTAAAATACTTGTGGATTCCTTTTTTAATTTTAAATGAAGTTTGTATTATTAGTACAGGAAACATCTGGGCCAGTAAAATACACAATTTTCGCTAAATAATCTTTTCATTAGGTTAGACATTTGGGAAATACTTCATGCATACATACCCAAATGCCATGTTATAGATATAGTTAAACCTTACGGTTCTTCTGTTTGCTTTCCATTGCAAGAGACCGTCCAGTTAATACAGTTTATCCATTGTCATGGTGTTTTCGTAATTTTGGTGTAGCTAAGGACTTATTAAGACAACTGCAAATAATGTGATTGATTAGAATAACACGCATGTATTTATCTGAGTGCTCTCCTCTGTTGCCCAGTAGGGTAAAACAGCTAAGTGGTCGAGAAACGTTCCTTTTGAATGCGTTTTGTGTATTTGGTATTATGTCACTATAATTTTAAGATGCACTGTACTCATAAGCCTATTTTTAAATTTTCACAATTGTTAAACTAGTGACGTATGTAATGAATTGCATTTGCAAGTATATTTATGTGTTCCATGCTCTATTAATCACTATGGATGCAGTACATCGATGAAAGAGAATGAGAGAGTTTCGCTTTAAACAAACAAGGCTTCAGTTAAAGCCATTACAACGTTGTTTGGATACCAGGCGGCCTTTGCGAGTAGAGGTTTTCATTCATTGTGAATACCATGCCGTCAATGGTGCTTGTTGCTATGCTTTGTCCGGAAAACAGAAGGCTTTTTCCCTTTCCCTCGTCGGTGGATTTTCTATAGCCTCAGATTTATAAGCTTAGAGAGATTTTATGGCGTTTGTTTTAATGTTTATTTATCGATTGCCGCCTTTCACACGCTTATTCCCCGGTTGTGTCCAATAAGTGGAAAGCCTTCCATATATGCACGAATGTTGGATAGAAAGTAACGGTTTCACTGGAAATGAAATAAATATGCCTAAAACCCATATGCTTTTACTAGAGCTTTTATCCATTAATGGAAATGTGGTGTTAAAATTTCACAGAAACAACATACAGGCTTTACTACCATTTGCACAAGCCTAGCAGAATTCCTATATCAATCGGTTTGGTATTCTTTTCCAGCTGTAAGCCACGAATATCCATTTGTCTTTTCTGCATTTGAGGATTGGAAATAAATATGTTATGAGACAAAGCAAACGTATTTATTTGTTTGGGATTAAATATTTATAAAAATGATGCTCTCTACAATAAGAAGAAATTTAAATAAAAAGACATTGATGAAGTTACATTAAATTGTATAAAGTGATGGCAGTGCCATCACTTCAAATGTTTTACTATGACTCCGAGGAAAGAACTTTAAAAGAGAAGAAACGAAAATGTGATAGCTGAATGGGAATACTAAAACCTGTCAGGAAATTTATTAGAATGAGCAAAAAGAAGCACCAAAATTAGGGGAAGTTTTCTTTTAGATTAAAAGGTGAAATTATAGCAGATTAGGATTACTACGGAGGGGATTTGGCACTGCGACCAGTCTTGACCTATTGTACCTACGTCCCCAAATGGAACATCGCCGGGAGGAAGAATGAGACAAGAGGAGAGAGGGCGTCACCCCAAGGAGCCACGGCAGTGCAGAGGGCAGTGTCCCTACATTTTACTTAGAAGGAAACCTTCCTCGGTAGACCAGGACAACGGAGGTTTCCCCCTACTGTAGGAGGAAGTGGTTCACACAGAGCACATCATCCTTATCTGTACCGCCGAGACACTGGCCGATACTTCTAACTTGAAATAAACCACCAGATAAAGAGAAGATGTGAAATGATATTGGAGATGAAATGGAGGGACAGGGAATTCGGGGGATGTAGTTAACCTACCCAGCATTCGCCTGGCGATCCCGGAAAACCCCCGAAAGGACACCTGGGTCAGATAGGTCGGCCATGGGAATCGAACACAGGTCTCCCGAATGCAGGTCACAGACGAAACCCCCTGAACCATCCCGCTCAGTAATTATAGAAACTATAAACAACCGAAACAATATTTACAGCGATGAATATTCAAGAATAGGAAAGGTTTTAAGGTTACAATCCATGACAAAAGAGCGCTCACAAATGAGGTGAAGAAACCAGAATTTTCCAAGAAACCAGAACTTTCCCTTTTGGTCATGACGAAACGGTTCAGTGATAACTAGGCAAGAAAGCACTATCCGTGTGCCTCGGGTGTCAAGCAATATCGGCACCTCCCTTCTCCTTTGCTTTTTACAACACACACCTAGTCTCTAACTCAATGTTGGAGCGTTGCTGCACTCAATTTCAAAATATACTCCACAGCAGTTGATCGGGGAGTTAGGAAAGAATGTTCTCATTCAAATTTTGTAGCATACAAATATCTGCAATGTGAGTTTGTGTGCCTGCCTGTGAGCGTGCGCGTGCTGAAGTTATTACCAGATTCAGCTTAGTCAAATTAGAGACTGCTTTAAAAATTAAACCAAATATTAACACAATATAAATGCATATTGAAATTGTGAATAGATGCCAATAATTGTTAAGTGCAGTATTGAATTTTTAAAAATTTATATTTCCTTCAAAATGATATAGGTAATTAAGAATTGAATACTACTACTGCTTCAATTAGTAAGCCAATGTCAGTTTAAGCAATATATTCACTTTTTCAACGCATATATTGATATTTGAAGCCTGAGAATGACAAGGCTAGAAATCTCGCAGCATTTTAGTTGTCCGAGGGCACACTTATTAATAGCTATGCGATGTACGCAATAGTTTATGCCAGTTTGTCATCAAAAAGGAAATAATTAGGATGAAAGCTGTGAATTAAAACTTCTGTTATTTTTCCCTCAAAAGATATCTGTATTAGTAAACAGAGCTCATTCATTTACAAGAAATTGCGAAATTTGGTTACATTTCTGCTGGAGTTATGTAAACTAAGCAAGCTACTGAAATAGCTATTGCCTGAAAAATCTAGATATTGGTATAATAAGGAACAGTATATTAGTTTTAAAAGCTGCTTGAAAGGAATGTTTATGTACAGTGTTAATTACATATAATTTACTTCGAGGTCTGACTTATAACAAAAACTTAAGGAAGTTGCGGATCTTTGAAACAAGTTATTGTTTAGTTTTTATGTACTATTTTAGCAAAATTATTTAAGTTGAACGCATAAAAATCGCTATACTATGCTTAACGCCCTGTCCAATGTTAATATTTTAAAAGGCTGGGTAAATATGAACTCCGAAACATATCTCGGATCCAAGCAATAAATATTCACCTAATATATATTTATCTATATATTTATATTATAGATATATTAATTAAAATATATACCTATACATAGATATATATTTTTCTTTTTCCTTATTTTATCGTTTTTTATTTCCGTTTTATTACTGTTTGTATATACCGTTTGTATTATTACTTTTTACAGATTACACACAGAGACACACACACACACACACACACACACACACACACACACACACACACACACACACACACACACACACACACACCCATGCCCAAGGCGGGACTCGAGCCCGCAACCCTCTACGTTGCAGAAGGCCACAGGCATACGCTCTAGTATTCACGGCTGAGAGCCGGCTCCACTAAGAAATAGGCCCTTTAACATTAATTTTAATACTGTAATATTCTGGGTATATTATCATATATTATCATTTATCCCTTGCTATTATTCAATGCAAAAACCAGTTTCAAATATTGAGTTTGCTTCAGGTGACGATGAGAAAGTATTGACTGTAAAATATCAGTTTCATATATTAATTTAAGATTTTGGGCAAAATTCTCAAGCCCCTACTTCAAGCTACCCTTTCATTTAAATTTTTTTTTTTTCATTTTTATTTGCTGCAAATGACACTTAAGGATTTTGATTACCGAATATTTTTGCATACAATTTATTCTATTTGTTTTTTTTTTTTATTTTAAATTTGTAGTAAAAATGTCTGGAGATGTTCGATGCTATTAATTTTCCAGTAATACTCTTTGTTTTTCGGCTCGTGAAGAAGAACCTAGTATGCAGGTAGGAATGTATAAACAGTTCACTATAGTATGAGCCTCTTGTATACTTTGTAAACCTGCTGCTATGAGGATTTTGAAACTATTTTTGCCAAAATTTATGATAATAGGAAACAATTGCAAAACGCTGCTTTTGCATAAACAATAATACATAATGTATTTTAAACAATACATATACAGCAAACCTAAGCATTTTGTTGTATTTACACTGATACGCTTGATAGGAAAGGAAAGTGCTTTTATAAGTACAACATGCTGTTTAACTAGTTACTTATACTTTTCTCCTTAAAGAATTTTCATAAAGTGTTATTTGTAATCGTAAATTGGTTATTATTATTATTATTATTATTATTATTATTATTATTATTATTATTATTATTATTATTATTATTATTATTATTATTATTATTATTATTATTATTATTATTATTATTATTATTATTATTATTATTATTATTATTATTATTATTATTATTATTATTATTATTATTATTATTATCATTATTATCATTATTATCATTATTATCATTATTATCATTATTATCATTATTATCATTATTATCATTATTATCATTATTATCATTATCATCATTATTATCATTATCATCATTATTATCATCATTATTATCATCATTATTATCATTATTATCATTATTATCATTATTATCATTATCATCATTATTATCATTATCATCATTATTATCATCATTATTATTATTATCATTATTATTATTATTATTATCATTATCATTATCATTATCATTATTATTATTATTATTATTATTATTATTATTATTATTATTATTATAATCCATATGTCAATGTTTCTGCGCAATTTGCTGATGCATGTAGGGACTGCCCAGTAACGAAAGCGAAGGGAAAATCTGGAAATTTCAAGAGACTGGTTCGCTTAACGTTCCTAATATTGTTATATAGCTGTCATGTTCAGATGTCAAGCTACTTCATGCACTGCTTCATAACTAGGTATTAAACGCGCTTCTCTTTTAGTGGCTTTTACCGGACATTGCATTTCTAACGTAATTTCGTAACCCGCAGGATTCTTGTCGGATGAATGAACTAATTATCCCAGTCGTAATACCGTTTTTTTACCATCGTTAACCAGATAGACTGCGGCGCGAATTGTACTAATCCAATCATGGTCAGAGAAGTAAAATTAGTCATCTAATACATGCATATTGTAGAATTTGGCTTGCTATATTTCTGCAGAAGATATATCATAATGCCATGGACTACCATTACTACGTCACTCCTATTAGCCGGCGTACCTTGCCTATCTCATTAGTCACTACCTTTGATCAATAAGACGACAGGTTTCAATTAATCATGGCTGTTTATCCCACATTTTTATCATTTCTTAGCATTTGTATATTTCTAGCACCTTCGTAGCAACTGTTTTTTGTCCATTTCTTTTTCGCATACTTAAGTTGATTTCACGAAAACACTACACTGAACAACACGGAAAAAAAACAAAGTCTGTGCTGGTAGTTCGCTCAATTAATTTTAAGATAGTTAATATTTTATTGTACTTATTTTTTGTAACCTTTATATACTTTATTTAAATCATGAGATAGTGAATTAAATGTAAACAAACTGATTTCCTCTAGATAAATCAGCAGCCACGCATGTATTGATAAGATCAAAAACTCCAGTAACTAGCTGTAGTTTAGAATAATAGGAGGTTGAGGGTTTCTTTTGAGGTCCTCTGAACCCAAGAAAATTTCTAAGGTGTGTGTGTGTCTTTCTGTTGACATAATTAAAGAAGTTGACATGCTGCATTCGCACTACTTTTGTGTTGTTGTACAAACAATTCTTAAAAATGCTTATTTCTCTATGTAAGGAAGAGTCTCTGGGGAGGATTTTCTTGAGAATCTTCATCTAACCTTGGAAGATGCTGAACTTAAATACCAATTTGGGTATCTAAACCACTCTTTGCTTTTGAGGGACCTGTTTACGAACACGCAGACACCTACAAGAAGTTGGTGTGAGGAGTTGTGTGTGAAATCTTCTGTACGATAACTTTAAATAAAATTTTTGAACAGAATTCAAAACTTTAAACCAATGTTCAAGAGAAAATTTCATGAAGTCAAATACAGGTGAGAAAGTTTAAGCTGCAATTTTTCACAACCATGGCCAAAGCTGCTTTCTCATAGAATTCTATTTCAATCCATGGAGATGAATAACCTATTTTCTTAGAGATGGGTTTCCCTTGTGTGAAATGTTGGGGTGTTTACTCCCCTTACGATTTTAGGAAAACTCCCACCTGTAACATGAAAACCTTGAGGAACATGCAGAGGGTGCGTTGAAAAAAAAAATCAATTCCAAAACAAATATAACAAGTGCGTGAGCGTAGTGCGTTCCCTTCCCGAAGTTCTCCCCCTGCCATTTCAAGAGGCCACTTTATGACTCCACCACTTCCCCCAAGGGAGAGAGTACATCACGCTTCTTGCTAACATATGGAATGTTCCTTGTTGTATCTTAAGGACTTCGAGTAGTGCAGTTTCCTGCTGCGACTTGCTCAGATTCTTTGTAATGGCAGCATTAAGGGGATTTATATAAATAAATCTGATCTGTGCTCTACCCTACTTCGTTTATTAGTGGGTTCTTACTAACGCTTATTTTTTCTACTACTTCATTTTAATCAGAATAAACTTTTGTAGAAAAAGCTAAATTACACTTTCTTGTAGATTCAAAGGGGGCAGCGTTAGTCAAATTTTTAAGAACTGAACTCAATATGCTGGATTTAAAATTCAAAAGAAGGCTGCAAGAAATATGAACTTTTGGTATGCAGGCATTTCTAGATTCGAAACATAGGTTAAAATGCCTTAGGTATGTCATGGATTTCACCACTATCGTTTGCTTTGCATGAATATTCTTGCGGAAGCATATAGTTCACCCCTTCATTATGCAGATCAAGATAAATGTTTACACACTTGCCTTATAAGTACAAGGTTATAGAAAATACATCACCCCATCGCGAGGCACAGTACTCCAAAAAATTCAAATCAGTAGCAACCCGCATTTCTGAAAAAAAAAAAAAAAATAGATGCTACTCAAAGGTTACTTGGAATAAGTTGTATATTTTAAGGGAATATACGTTTGAATGGTACATGTTTGTCTTCGCTCTTCATGATTACCTCTTATGAAAGGTGGTGAAAATGTATTCAGATATACAGTCTGTGCTCAGAAAATTTAAAATATACATTATGTTTTTATGTAAAAATGCTAAGCATGTGGCATTTTAGTCAAAATTGACAGAACCATTAATGAGAAAAAAATCTAAACATTAAAGAACAGGGTAGAAGGGACTTTCTTCAAAATATTCGTATCACGTCCTTAATAGATCTTGAACTTAAATTCCAAGTTTCGTAATTATCCAACTTTTTATTTTTCAGTCACTTTGCCCTCTCACGTGACCTTTTCTAAATTCAGGATTACACAAAAAGTATATTTCAGCTGAAACCGCAGTAGCGAATTCTTGGGTGGAATGCAAGGCATATGGCAGAGAAATTTTAAAAAAAGAAACATATTAGGCATAGCCAAAAGTTTTATCAATAGCAAGAGTAGTTTTTTTTTTTAATTTACGTCCTCCAACGTTAAGTAATATCTTACGAAGAATGAAATGGGTGAAATGATACTCAAATTAAACCAGCGTACTTAGAGTTACCGACATTCATCTTTCAGGATAAGAGAAAACTCCGGAAAAGCGTTACCCAGAATACTCACTCTGGCCGAGCTTCTAATTCGGGACCTATTCAACGTGAGGCAGACACGCTACTACCTATGCTACAGAGGAGGGCAGTGTGTTTGTGCTATTATATATTCCCTAGAAACACTGTCATTGTCAGAAAGGGAGTTCCTGTCAAGCAGAAGTCTCTTCTCATTCCGGAACCGCTGTTGACCGTAAACCACAATAGTGCGGCAACAAAACACATTGTGAATGCTTGGCAATCACGACACAGGTAGGGGCTTCCTATTCATCTTCGTTCTGTGGCACACGCCACCTGTTCTACGCTTCAACTTTAGGGCTTTCACCTTTCGCAGCAGTAAAGGTCAAGTTTCTCTCGTGACATTTGCAGTTGTAACCCAGGCTGCTTGCTACTTAATTGCTGCATTCTGCTGTCTCTGAAAGCGAAGCTAAACGTTTCAAAGCTAATTTTAATGGAAGCACAAAGATTGAATAGTTCTACCATACTTTTCTTAAATCCTACAAATAGTGAATCAATTCTTAGTTATGATTTTGTTTGTTTACAATGTCGAGGTGGACTTTGTGTAAGTTAATACGATTGTTGCAAGAAATGGAACTATAGTATGTGGACAGGTTTAAACACTTGGCAAGTAGAGTTATCTTGAGCGAAAGTGGCTTGGTGTAAACAAAACAGGGCGGTTTGACTTTATTTCGTTAACGGTCGTTTGATAAGTCTGGTAGATTTCCCTGAAGGTATGGAAATTTATATTGCAACTTTGTGGGTGGTAAGCTTGATTATTCAAAACATTATATAGAAAATTTGAATGTGCTACAATATACAGCTCATGTTGACAGCCATCTGAACTGGTCAGTATCATAGCTGCGATTGAAAATGAAAAAAAAAAAAAAAAAAAAAAAAAGTTTCGACTATTATTACAGACTTTTTCATTTGAAGGGCTACACTGCCGCACAAGTCAAAATTGAATTGGATGAAGTTTACGCGGGCTCTTCACCAACATTGAAGGCCATTTACTTTTGAATCAATGAAATTAAACGGAGTCGTAGAAGCACCGAAGATGAATCGCGCTCTGGTAGCCCAATTGACGTCACCACATAGGAAACCATTGTCTTTGTAATTGTTTTTTGTAAGGTGAAGGTAAGGAAGGAAGTGGATGCGGCTTTATTGCAGCCTGTAGGGATCCCGCTATAGGCACTCCCGTTAGGCGGGGTAAAGTTGCAGTGCGCGCTGCCTATGGCAGCAGGCGGGTGAAGAATGACTGCCAGGCGTCGATCATGACAAAGGCCCTGATCGAGGCGCGAGGGGAGTAAAGGTGAAAGTGAAGGAAGGTGTTCAAAGGTCAGGAGTGGAAATATAATAATTGTATTGGAGGGCATAATTTCCGGCAGTTATCTCCGGGGGAGTGTTGTTGAGGCATCAGTTGTGCGATTGAGGGCGAGGTGGTCTCCAGCTGTTATGGAAGTAGCCCTGAATCCTCTGGAAGTTTTGTGAGTCGTAGTCGGCGATGATTTGCTCTGCAGATTTTAGTTCGTTGAGTCGTGTGTGTAGGCTGTTGTCCATTTCTGCAAGTTGTGAGTGGAGCTGATCGAGTCTACTGTTGACGGTGGAAGAGTCCATTGGCTGGCAGGGGAGTGTGTCGGCGAGGTGAGTCTCCACTCGGTGAATATTGCGCCTTAGTGAGGCAAGTATTTCTTTCTGCTTGCTGGCTAAGTGTTCGTTGCGTTGATGGCCTTTGTTGTATGCTGTAGTTGGATTACTGAAGAGGAGAGTTGGTCCAGTGGAGTAAATCCGTCAGTCAGTAGTCTGTGTGTGGATGTCAGTTTATCTTGCAGGCATGCTGGTGGTTGCGCTCCGGGGTATTGGTCCCGTGGAGATTCCGCGAGGGTATGCAGGGCACTGCGTCTGCCCTGTGAAACGGCCGAGGCCATTACATGTGCAGCACCTGTGGCGGCGACGGAGATCGTCGTCCGTGCAAGCTGCTGTTGGAGTAGGAGAGCTACAGTAGTCACTCCGTGGCGGCGCGGTTTACGCATCTGCGCTGTGCCCGTAGGCGCAGCAGTGCCTGCACGGGATGTGGCGCTGTAGTCTGCTGGCCTCTACCTTCAGGCGCTGTCCCAATATGGGCAGGCCTGACATCAGGCAGCGTCGCGATCCTTGCAATCCGCAAACTACAGGCGCACACATGTGGTCGGGCCCCTTCTTGAAGTTACGCCGAGGCGCTCAGGACTGAAGGCTACTTCTGCGATGCGACGGTGTGTAAAAACCTCGCAGGGAGGTCACGAGGGGCTCCCACGATTACTGCTGCGTGAGTAGTAGAGACTCCTCTCGGCGGTCGAGTGGCGGCGGTAGTTGGAAGTTGTGCTAGCGACGATGGCTGTGTATCAGGAAGGTAGATCTGTGGTGGTTCCTGCGGTGCTGCTTCTGTAGCTGGCCGTATGGTGCTGGGAATTCCAGCTGTCAGGTGATGCGGCGGTTGACTGGGCACCTGCTGGGCGTCCTGCGCAAGGGGGGGGGGGAGCGGGCCTGGCTGCCCAGAACTTCCCCGTCAGCTCCGCGGGAGGCCACCCTCTCGTCTGCCGGTACCGGCAGCGAGGCGGGAGACCTCGCCCGAGAGCTGGCTGGCGAGGGCTGCAGTGAAGGCGGCTTCACTGCCTGGCTCTGCTTACATGTTGCGACATTCTTCTTCTTCTTCTCCATGTTGCTGCGTACTCCTCGGAGTCTTCGGCGAGAGTGTGAAAAACCCACGATCTGGAAATGCAAGACCAATATTTATGAGATTGCAGAGGCTGTAGGCCTCTCAAATGAGTGAGTGCACAATATGCTGCATGAAAAATTATCAATGAAAAAGCTGTGTCCAATATTGGTCCCGCGATTGCTAACATCGACCTAAAGGGCATCCGGAACAACACTTCTACCGAGTGTCTGGTAATGTTTAGTAGAAATCCGCAAGACTTTTTGCGCCGATTTGTGGCCGTGGATGTAACTTGGATCCATCGCTACACACCAGAGTCAAAAGAGCAGTCAAAACAATTAACATAGGCTGGTGAAAGTGCACCAAAGAAGCAAAAATCATTTTGTCAGCTGGTAAGGTGTTTTTTGAAATCGTTAAGAAATAATCCTCCTAGATTATTTGAAAAAGGCAGGAGCCTATTATACTTCATTATTGGGTCGTTTTCAACATGAGTTGACTGAAAAGAGAGATTGAAATGCAAAAATGTGCTCTTTCACCAGAATAATGCACCATCGCAAACATCAGCAATCACAATGGCGAAAGTGCATGAGCTGGGCTTTGAATTGGTTCCTCACCCACCTTATCCATCTGACTTAGACCAAAGCTACCTCTTCCTGTTCTCAAACTTGAAAATTTGGCCTGGTGGTAAGACATTTTCGTCAAATGAAGAAGTGATAGTCACCACCAACGAGTATTTTGCAAATCTTCACGAAACTAATTTTCCGACGGGATGAATAAGCTGGAACATGGCTAGACCAGGTATATAACCATCAATGGAGACTACGACAAGAAATAAGGTGAGATTTTAATAAAAATATTCTTTTTTTAAACTTATCAAACGGCCCTCGTATACTGCAAGTACTATGGTGAACAGGTGGTTTGGAAGTCTAGACCATGGAAGTTTGTAATCAAAGGCACAACATCTAGAATTTGTTTACGTTAGAGTATCTCTGCCTCTGTTTCTCTCCTCTCCTCTCCTCTCCTCTCCTCTCAAGTTTATAATAGAATCATTATAGTTTGAAACAAATTATAACTACTTCCTTACCAGTACTGCACAGCCGGTATTGTATATAAATTCTTTATAGCTTTTCAGTCTTCCTGTACGATTTTACAGTCTGCCCCATTTTTCTTTTCAAATCTGACATGTTTCCTGTTCACTTCCCAAGCTACGTTTTGCAAAAGGTAGGTAATATTAGTACGCGCATTCCATAATACCTAATAATAAAACTGCTGTGAATGTGGCCATTCTCTGAAGTTCTGTCAACATTTGGTAGTTTCTCGCGATTGCGTGGAAAGAGTATGAGGCCAGCATAATAGCATGTGACTATTGTTATCCCCCTTTTTAATCTAAGAAAATATGTGATGCCATTATTTTTTTCAAAAATTTATCTGTGTTTGAAGTTTCGTACGAATCATTTCTATATACAAATTCATCAATTTTTTATATTTACCAACTGTGTACCCTGATGAACATGTGTAACAATTTAGAAAATGTTCAGTCTGTGTTGTACATCTACTTCTGCCCATTCATGTATGCACTGCACGTCTTTTACTTTCTGTAGGAGTTATAAGGGTATGCAGCGCTTGAAATACGAGCAACTTCAGGGTTTATGCTTCTTCTAAAGTTCTACATTTTCTTCCTATTTCCTCTCTGTTTCGGCCTTTGATGTTTGCACTCTTTTCCGAAGTAGCGTTGAATATTGCCTTGACAGTTTTCTCCGGCATAAGGATGCCAGTTCTTTTACTTTTATTTTCCTGCAGACGGCTTGTATGCATAAAATGCGAGAGCGAGGACAGCAGTTACTCAGTGAGAAACATGCCCCGACAATTCCATGATTAGAACTTCCTCCAACAACGCCCCTTTGTCTTCCTCAAAAGCCCAATGCTCCATTTGTGTTTCTGCGTTGCTTTGTGTATAACATTTAGTTTTAAGGTAAATGGCGTGAAAACTAGGTACTGTATATATAGCGCAAGAGTATTACGCAGCATTGATAAACGAATATTGCTGTTGTCTGAGCATTCACGTAATGCAGGGAACAATTTTATCAAGCATTAAATGTAGCAGTTAATGAGATACATGGAGACTGAACAAAATTTGTAACGGTAAATAATCATCACGATTTCTGTTGACTAAGTCCAATGCAAACACTCTCTCTCTCTCTCTCTCTCTCTCTCTCTCTCTCTCTCTCTCTCTCTCTCTCTCTCTCTCTCTCTCTCTCTCTCTCTCTCTCTCTCTCTCTCTCTCTCTCATTTATAAGAGAAATCGCTTGGTTACCAAACATCTTCCCTTTGCAAAGCATTTACTTTCTCTGCCACCTGTACCTGGCATGTGGAAGTATTGCATTCCACCCAAAATTTTGACATCAAGATTTCACTGGAAATGCGCATTTTGAGCCTCTGAAAAAAAAACTAAGTTTCTGGAAAATATGAATATGTGCGCGTGTTTTTTGTGTCTGGAAAACACAACCTAAAAACAAACAGCTAAGAAGACTTGGTATTTAAGTTCGTATCCTATGAAAATATCCCCTCTCCTTAAACTATCACTTACGTATTAAAGATGTAACTTGCATTGCTGCTCATGGAGTCTGCTTCATGAGGAGGGACTGTGTATAATTTGTTATAACCTTAAACAATGTTAAAGCACCACACAAATGATGTGCATCTCCTTAAAGTGACAAAATTAGAAAAAGGTTTATAATTTTTGCATTGTGGCATTCTGCAGGATAATTTTAAGGCGCGTTTTCTTAGAGCAACTAGGTAATTGAAACAAGTCATTCCAAAGCAATGTTTCTGGGATATCCGTTCTTAGTGGTTTGAATATATCAACACATGTATTTTTTTAAATGTTGTCACTACTCAGTTGTTTCTGGTTGTCAGGGAAAGAACAAAAGATCTAAAATTTAAAGTTCAGCATATAGAAATATTTATGGCATCTGGCTGTCGAATTGGTTCTATCATTTTTTTTTTAAATTATGTTTGACGCACTACTTTCCGTGATATTATTAATGCCTTCAGGAGGAAGATGAAGATTATAGAAATGCATTAAAATTTTCTGTCTTAGTATTTGTGTATTGAACAGCCTATAACCTGTTGTGGTTACGTTTATTTAATTGGTGGTTTAGCATATGCAGCTTTGCTGTCAGATGCGATTACCATAATAGTTCCAATTGACATAGTATGGCTGGTGGGCGTTTCACAGAAGAGAGGTCAAGCTGCACTCTGCTATGTGTCAACATTCTTGATGGGAACTCTGCTTTGATCCGGTCCACCTACGGCCGGTAGTTTTCCCACCGGGTCGCGCTGAAAGAGATGGACCCACCGCCGCAGTATATTTTATCCAGAGAGCCACCACCCCGCATCTCCATGTTTGCCGGTAATGCTGTCCTCTCCAGATCGTTAAAAGCCTGTATAAAGTTCAAACTCCCTGGAGCAAGCGAGGGACTTCTGACAGGCTCGGAACAATAACCCAGAAGGAAGGAAATCCATGGCAGATTTTCTTTCTCGAAAATCCAGTGTATTGTATTCTTGAAGATTCAGTTTGTTCCTTTATTTTAATCTTTAATACCATTAAAGCAGTTGTTCTTTTAAATATAAAGCTTAAGACTGTTCTGAAAAAGTGTTACTTTTACGTAGCGTTCTCCACTCACTCTTCTACAAACTTATTGCAAAGGTTTGTTATTCCGTGTACTTTTTATTAATTCAGTTACATTTTAAATGCATATTTATGCATTTTATTATATTATACAGTAGATAAAACGGTATTAAGAGTTTTAATGAGCGTTTCACTACTGGTAACCCCACGACACAATTAAAAAAGTAGAAAGAAAACAAAAGAAATACTGACTCAAGTTGAATTTAGTGTTTGAAAATTATCAAAACAAGGAAAGAAACAAAACTTGGGTTTTATAGACCATGATGGTTCCTGTGCTCATATACCTATGGCAATGATTCGTGGATATTAAAGATAAGAACAAATAGAGCATTCAGTTAACAGAAAAGATATTTTAAGAAGGCTTCAAGGATGTACTAAACTAGACTTAATAAGAAATGAAACAATTAGAGAAAAAAATGAGTACAGATGCCCTAAATAACGCGGTTGTTGTGGAACGTTCTTTATCTCCGTGTTATAACCTTATCGCGGTACGTATGGACATAACACTAGAAGGGACCAAAAAAAATCAACACCGCGCAGTTTGATGAGGGAAACATACATGTAATATTAAATTACAGTACAGTACTAAACTCTCGTATATAAGGTAAATATATTACAGTACTTTTAATATTACTTGCCAATTACGCTGGGAGATGTATTGCCGTAAACGATCTTAATTTATATTCCACTTCGTATATTTTACACCATCCTAATTATTCCTTGTTTTTTCTCTGCGTAGTATTTGATTGCGACAAGAGGAGGGACATGAAAGCTGTTCGATTCATTTTGCCTCGCCATCCAAAGAATCACGTTGTTTAAATTAGTTATCACTTCATTAATATTTAGAATGTTCTCCTCCGCCTCCACGTCATTTTCACCACTATCATCTTCACCGTCATCTTGTTCTTCATTGCCATTCTTGTTGTGGACTGTGAATAGTTGCGTCAGTTTCTTACACTACTCGGATAGCGTACCTTCCCCATTCCCATCCAACCTGCAGGGCACGATTTCGTTTAGCAGTACTATACATGTCGTTACTTTCCTGGAATACAGCGGTCAGTATAAATGAACATAGATGGTTGAAAATTATACTGCAGAACTTGTGTTTGCGGAATATTTTTATCGCAAGTTTCCAAACAAAGAAAGTGAAATAATAAACTACAATTAATTTTTAACGGGGACATACTTTTACCCGCGTTAAATCTAAATCCGCGCTATTTCGGACCGCGCTATTTCGGGTTTCTACAGTACTTATAAACTAAATGAGAAGTCGAAAAGAATAAAAACAAATGGAAAGGGCACATGAACATGCGCGAGTGAAGAAAGGACACACACACACACACACACACACACACACACACACACACACACACACACACACACACACACACACACACACACACCAGGGAAAAAAGACGTCCTAGAAAAAGATGGGAACAAAGAATGCGAAGCCAGCAGAGGTATAACGCTAACATCTGAAGTGCAGAAGAACAAGAGGCGTTTGAAAATTCAAACCAATAAAAATATATCTAGGAAGACCGAACTTATTTTAAAAAATATTTCACATAAATTCTGTGATAGAGCGTCTCCAGTTACCTGTTGTGTGATATTAATAAAGCCGCTGGAAATTTCGATCTTGTCCGCTCTTTGCCATAATTCTTTAACGAAACCTAAGTTCTTTTGTATTGTAATTTTTGTCTAAATGTTGTGGCTTATCAGTTACACAGAATACCAGTTGCAACTTTCTGGATAAAAGACCGTCGTTCCTACTATGACAATGTAAAACGTGCCAGATACATAGAACTAAGGCGTTTTTCCTTCCGTAGATATATTGCACATGGACTCTACTGTTATCGGTCGCGCAATTAAACAACTGCAGGTACGTATAACCTGACCATGACAACCGACACACTGCCAGTGGAAAGAAAACAGTCGCGTTATACTACACCTTGACCTCGCGTGTGCATACACTTGCAAGACAATGCCCCACTAGTTAGGTTGTTTTCGACGTTTACACATTTGATGGCCATGCTCTACATCTGACGTCTTTCATACCTTGTGTCCAGCTAACTTATATTGCTTGCGAGCGCACAACTCTCCGGCCTTTACGAGTACTTAGAACATGCCTACTTTGGTTTTCTGCTGCCGGCATTGAAAGAACCGTATTATATATGCATATATTAGTCACACAAAACCTCCGGCTGAACTGATCTGACTAATTTTAGTTTTGAAATATTTCTGTAAGTCCAAGGAAGGTTTAAAAGGTGAGCGAGAATTCCTGAAGTGACAATGGACCGGGTTATTAACAAAATATATAAGTATACACCCAAAATTTTACGAAACATATACACCTGTTATTTTTGACAAAAAAAAAAAAAACGCATTACAAAGTAGAAAGATATTCCACTCCTGTTAAATAAAGTTTATAGTTTGTTATTAAGACTGATTTTTTTTTTAATTTAGCATGACGATATACCTTTCGAAAATTTCAAAAATTAATTTCTAAAGGCACTTTAAAACTATAAATACTTGACCACAGACAGTTGTTGACAAATATTGGTGAATCGTTCGTTGGATACGTTCTTTATAATTTGTTTGCGTAAATTCGTGAAAGTGAATTGAATTGACACAAAATTGAATTCCTTTTGAAGCTCCACGCATACTTCTTTATTATGCCAAGGAGAAGACGACCTGACTTATGAAGTCAGTCAATTGTGCGACCTGCTACATCACGTGCTGATCACACTAATGAGCAGCGAGACGCAGTTGAAATAGTATTCGTGTTGATATGTCAGAATTGCGTTCTAGAGTGACTGTTTCTTCCGGGGCAGAAGATGCCGTAGTCAGCTATCTCATAGAGTTTTTAAATAGCTAATGAGTAGTCAATCATCAAGGGAAAGTACAAAAACGAGGATATCTTTATCCCGCATATTCTAATGATTCTAAGGGATTTATTTTATTTTAGGCGTCTACAATTTTCCGTGCGTTTGTCCGTTGTGATGACCATAAATCGCACGGGCAGTCGTTGAAAGTGTGCGGAATCAACTTGGAGCTTCCCTGTTTCTCTCCTGGACAATTGTACGTCCCGTGTTCGAGCGTCGGAAGACGACCATCTTTATATATTTAATGACTACAAAAAGAAGACGAAGACTAAAAATATTATCAGAAAGCTTTAAATAGATTAACTTAATTGTAACTGTGTTGTATTTAAACTTCACCCCCAATTGCGGAATAAATACTAATCCCAATTAGTTTTATTTATATAGATAAGTTCACACAGCTTTTATTGGCCTACGAAGTTCGCCGGATCAATTAGTAATTAATAAAGTTGCTGAGAACTTCGACCAAAGAGACTTGATATTTAAGCGTAAAAATATTTTAGAAATTATTTAATTATACTCTAAATCAGCTGCTATTTTAATTATATAGAAGCAATTTTATACCTGAATATCATTATAATAAACGTAACATATTAATTAGCAACGTGCTACATTGTTTGTTAAGTATTTTGTAGACTGAAATGATATTTTTATAACTTGAAGAATACGTTGAAAATGCTTTCATTCAGCAATAAGTCAGACATTTCAAAACTGAGTCCCACCTTCTCAGTTAAAATATTTTAAACCATTTAAAATGTCATTTTTCATTGTGTTTAGGTTTCATTTATTTTCCTTTGTTTCAGGTAAGTACAGTGCCTCTTCAAACTCATCCACTCCTGTGCATGATACGGAATAACGAGGGAGAACCTCGAAACAAAACCGGTAAGCCGATTATATTCTCCTTTGAGATCGCTTATTATAGGAGCTTATTTTGCCACGCTGTTATTTTAATGCTTAGTAAAATAAAATGTTCGTTGGTATGTGGATTTTTGTTAATTTGCTGTGTAGATAATTGTTAACAAGCGAAGTCGCTTTCTTTTTTTCCGTTCTGCTGCACGCTCTGTAGACTTGTTGCTGTGAGACATTGTTCTTACATTAAATTGCTTCTCGGGTAGATGGTATTAAGAAATAATGCCTTATATCTGTTGCTTTTGGGTAAAGCCTGAAATTACGTTATATGTTAAAAATCTCCTTGCAGTTACAAATGAACCATGGATATCGTTCTGCAGTCAGAGTTTTGGCATCTTAATGATGCCATGAATAATTATGAAAACAGTTGTAATGCAAGGCCTTAATTACACTTAATAAAACATTGTTAGACTTTAACACCGGTTAGCGTATAACAATCTTTATTATGCGAAAAGTGCTTAGCAGCTCTGACTTATAAGTTGCTCATAATACATACTTACGTTCTGTCTTATATTTTCATGGTTTCCTGCTACTATAATATTTTCATTTTCACGAGTCTACTCAGGCACTTGTTAACGCCTTGCAGCCGTCTCCCAATCAGAGAGGGACATTGCAACGTCAGGTGGAAATGAAATGTGTAGTGTTTAATGCCCGCTTTTACTACATACGGCATCGCAGGCGGTGACACTGATGATACATAAGATGAAGATGGAGCACGGGTGGAATGAGATGGCGGGGGAAACCGTAGGTCCCGGAGAAAACCCGCCCCAATGCCGTGTTGTCCACCACAAATCTCACTTTGCGGTCGCCTGGGATCGAACCCGGGTCGCCTTGGTGAGAGCCAAGCGGTCTAACCACTGAGCCACGGCGTGGTCGTCGTCAGGTGGAGGAACTGTAAAAAGACATACAGAGTGGAAGTGGGGATATACGTGTGACCTTGAGTGGACTGGCCAGAGTGAAACCACTTTTGTGGGACGTTATTGCAGCGTTTCTAAACTTACAAGAATGCAACAAAATAAGTTAACTATTTTTCGGACATTTTTGTTATCTCGTCGATGTCATAGGTAATAATGCCTAATAATTTTGTTACCCTCCGGTCTCTGAAGCTTAATTGGTTGTGTCTGCCTCACATTAAAAAAATCTCGAGTTCGAATCTCGGTCAAGGTGAGTTATCTGAATAAGGTTTTCTTTTTCCGCAGTTTTTCCTTATCGTGAAAGATGAATGTCGGGTACCATGTCGGGTAACTATGATCTATGGACCCTGAGCTGATTTGAGTATCATTTCAGCCCTTTTATTCATCGTCTGACATAACCTAGCGTTGGAATAATACTTTTAAAAACATTGTTACCTTTTTATGAAATTTTCCTTTCATAATATTAAACTTGACCTAGTATTTTTAAGAATTAATTTAATTTGTATTAGTCTGTACTTACGTTCCTCCGGTACGATACTACCGCGAACTGCAAGTATGCACGCCAACGCAAGGAAATTGCTAACACAAAGGATGGACATGTTTACACACTTCACTGTGGACGTTAACTTTTGTTGTTACAACATCACGTTTCCATTCTCTCGAGTGTTCATGGCAGTGCTTGGCGTATGATATAAGCAATTTCCTGTAGTCAGTAGGAAATGAGTTTAGCGTTTCTTTGCTTGTTAGAACTTACAGCTCACACAGTATATGCATATGAGGTATTTATAGCATTGCCAAGTGGATATCTCCGATGTTTAAATCGGTGAACATGAATGATATTCCATAGATTTGGAACTGTAGCCTGAACGTCTGATTTTCTTTTTAAACTATGCAATAGCATTGTGAGAAATAGGAGCACTGGCTACTGCTAATCGCACATTGATTCTCAAGCAATTACAGTAAAGCTAACGTTATTCTTAAGACTCTTCTACATACAGCAAACAACTTATATGAAGTCGCACTCGGCGCTGGCCTACTGAACTCGCTGAACTCTGTCAACTTCCCATTGCCCAGTGTTTCACTCAACTCAATGACTGGCTGACCCCTGTGAAATACGGTCAGCTCCTAATATAGGGCCCGAACACAAGACGGAACGTTCTCGAGGGGAAAGCTTTTGTAACTTGCCGAAAGGAATCGGTACCTATTTTGGGAAACAAGTACATTAAATAAGTCGATGGACAACGAGACGGAGTATTTTCTCTAATTCCGAGATCCTGCAGGCACCTAACGTATACATACTGCATTGTTTTTACAATAGTGAACAACAGAAATCGTATTTTCACGACAAAAATTAATTACGACTAGCTGTTCATCAGAACGTTTTCAGCAGCTAGGTCACCCATCAACATTGTTTTCAAACTGGCGATTGTTTGGCCATCCCAAGTTGTGACGTTAAAAAATCAATAACATTATATCGTAAATAATATTAAGAAATAAAGTGAATGGAAATACCCAGCTATTTAAATAGTGAAATTCAATTTGCAATTTTCAAATACGATAGTCCCTATCTGCGATAGTAAATATATCAAAAGTAGGAGGATTTAATAAAGTAAATGCACATACAAGGAGTAAACTAGAGGAAATAAGAAGGTAGGTTGGATCATCAGTACTGAATACAGGAATGCCAACTTTTCAACGCGAACGGAAAATGGAATAAAATATGTCATCTCAAAAACTTCATTTATCTTTATACTGCACTAAATGTTCTAAGTAAACTACTAAAATTTTACATTGCAATCTACAGCTGGAAAAAAGTAATTACTAGTGTGATGCGAAACACTGCAAATGATTCTTAAGTTTTATAGGTCATCCAAAGTGGCTTCTTACAAGGGCAATCGATTTTTAAGTGTCAGCCTTCAGGAAAAAAAAAGTGAAGTACATCAATAAATTGTTCTATAAAAAGTTTAATTGTGCAAATATTTTAAATTTCATTGTAGCCATAATTAAAACAAAACAGAGCTCTGGATGTTTTTCACATAGGAATAGGTTTGGATGAAATTAATTAAGGAATCTTGCGCTGAAATGCTAATGTCCAAATGTTATGTGCTCTTAGAATCGACTTACGCTTGACCACTCAATCTCTGAAATGAGCAAATTAAGCCATTCGCGCCTTAATGGACATTATCTCATAGCTTATTTGGAAAGAGATTCTTCGTATTATATTAACTACTACAAGCACAATTGGAACTTTGCCATAGTTGTGCAGCAATTGAATCGGCAAATAATGTTCCAGCATAAGGGTATAATTACTACTTATCTCTGAACATATTCAACTTGACTGTAACCATTTTTGGCAGTTGTATTTAGTGTCGAAATGAAAATGAATTATGTTGAAGCTGCTGCCTCAACATTTCAATACAAAGCGTTCAAATTATATTTCGTTCTTGAGTACACTTGTTACGCTTCGCTTGGCTACGGACGCTTCTTTCTAACGTATTATTTATGAATACCTTGCGCTACAATGTAGCGTACCTATTCCATTTCAACGCATAATTGAGATATTTGTCATTAGAAACAAATTTCTGGCAGGTTCAAAGAAACTGATGGCTCAATAATTAAATATACATACAATAATAAAGATAATATGGTTAATATAATAAGTGTGTACATGAGATATGATATTATAAAATGGTATTCAAATTTGGTACTGAAATGAAAATATTAGATACCATTTCCAAATGAATGGCTCTTCACAGATACGGTTTATTTATTCTAGAATATTAATCCCTGTTATACGATGTTCCTCGAAATTTAGAAGTATTCATGATTGTCTAGATCATTAAGTTAAGTTGGAAATTATTAAAACTCATTTGTGATGCTCTTCTATTGTACTCGAGAAATAATTTGCATTAAACGAATAATACATACAGTATATTTAAAATTGCACGATAATAAAACGTCGCTTTAATGCAACGTTATTTGAACCATGTGTAATACAGCCGACCAAAACAGTTGTGTAATAATAATAATAATAATAATAATAATAATAATAATAATAATAATAATAATAATAATAATAAAAGCTATCATATTACAGCGAAACATTTGTTTTATCCTACTTTCAGATCAGAGCCAGCTGTTTTTCGTTTTTTCTTTTAACTTTCTGTATCTTGTGTATATTTCTGTAGTGGTTTAACAAATAATGCTGGTTAGGCAGAAGAAGAAATGTTTGTGCTGCAAGATTCGTAAAGATGCAGAGGTTAGCGTTTTTCTTACTTCCTGTTTCTCTCTCTCATGTTGCAAAACGGTCGATGTTCTCACATTGGGGCACAACATCCGTGTTGCATAGATGTAGAAATCTAGGTGTGACTTATTTCCTTGCGCGTGTGTCTATGAATGCGAAACCTTACTTTACCTACTATAAAATTAATTATGAAGGGAGAAAGACGTATAAATGAGTATTAGAAAGCAAAACTAAATAATGAATTCATTGGCGTCTGAGAGCTGCAGAAATGAAAGAGAACGCAAAAGATAAACAAAAAGCATACGAAGCAGCGTGTCACAGCCAGTGAACAACACTCCCTCTCGACTTGCCATATATATAATTCATCGCTTTCAAAAACCTTCCAGTACACGGTATGCGATTTACAATCTCATAGAGAAATAAAACTTCTCGTTTACAGTGATATTTAACTTTGCTGTATAATCTGCAAAAGAGTGAACGTTATCAGCTAAATATAGCTATAGCATGCAGCGTTTTAACTAAATTATTTATGGATCGGAGATTTAAAGCCCAGTGTACATTATGTTTCCATTAGTGGGGAATGGCCGTGTTTTAAATCACGGTTGAAATACTGATAGATCTTACATTTGGCATTGCAACATTGGTTTTTACTTGCAAATGAATTTGTTTTCGTGTAACTCATCAATCAACCAAAGGGGCCCAATTTTAGTGGCTGTGTTAATGGAAATGCATACTGGCGAACTAATAGAGACTTTTCTGGTATCCACAGTTAAAGTGGTAGTAATCCTACACTAATGGGACTGCCATCTAATTGTGGCTGCGGAGTTCGGTTTATTAAGCCCTATAAAGTACACCATAATCCTGAAGCCGATCTCTCATATAGATACGGGTCCATAATGGTTCTGATTTAGAGCAGGGAAATGCAGAAACCTTTTTAACGCAGTAGAGATAATGTTAATATAAGAGGTTGGGTTGATAATTTTGTTATTAAAGCCAAAATACGAGGGCCGTCTAAAAGATCTCGGGCTCGTATATAGGACTAATATGAATATTTTTACGTTAATTTGGTATGTGTATAAGCTTATCTGGCGGAAAAAAATCCAAGTGCTTCTGTCCCGTTGAAGAAAAATATTTGCTTCAAATTCTGATTTGGAAAATAGGGTTATCACTATGCAGTTATCAGATCCTTAAAGGAATGTGTGGCTTGGATTGACATTTATGTGAATTTCATTCGAAGGCGTAGCTTCGTCTTCATTTTCACTAGCGAAAAAGGGGAATGTTTACTCATAGCACATCAGTGAAGAAGACAATCCTCGTGAAGAATGCCCAAAATGTGTAAGACACAGGAGATTGTTAACCTGTATGACATGGTGCTGAACGATTAGCAAGAGAAAATGCACGAAATATCTTATTGTACACAGTAAGTGTACATGTAAGTGTTTCATATTATTTTATAGTTTTGGGATCTAGTAGCGGAGTTTTATATAACAAACATTGAGGTTTTCTCTAATGACAATTTTCAAAATTACTAAATGTTTTAGGTGATTGGAAACATTTATTTGAACCATTCATAATGCATATTTTGTTTTAACGACAGAGAACCGGATCGCTTCTCTGCCTGAGTAGGAAGCAAAAATAAAGCTAATTCACTCATCATATTTTATTGTTGAAAATGACTTATTCGGTCTCACAGTGGTAACATGTGTTTCAATGATTTCATCATGTGAGTACACTTATTTAGAAGTTTAGCCATATAAAATAAGTTATTAAAAGTGTTTCAGGCTCAAGTCGACTTACGACTCAAATTCACAATTAAAGTTCTATTTTTTAATTTATTTACTCCGTTTGCTCCCTTTCAATGCACAAATAGTTATGTTCCTTTTCACGATACTTCAAATAACAGAGACGAGAGAGGAGAGATACATTGTGAAAATCGAGATGGACTTAAAATACGCGACTATGTTAAATAACTTGTACTGAAATATAAATGCTAAATTTTAAATATAATTAAGTCTTAAGCTGGTAAACACTAATCCATCAGTTTATTTAGTGAAAAGTTAATTTGTTCCAATCACTCGACATTTTCTAATCAATTAAATTCATATTCATAAATTATCCTAAAAGTAGCTTCATTCCGCATGTAACTTTAAGCGGGTTGAATCAGTACACGTGTTTTGCCGCAGCTCCACATAAACACACAGCGCTAATGTGACCCCTAAATATTTATACAAAGTGTCAGTATGCGGGTGTTCGACTTGATATTTTCAGTACTGCTTGATGGGCTGATGAAAAGCAACGAGTTTGGGCAGAAATTCTGGATATATCTCTGAAAGGGCTAAAAATAAAAGGGGTGATTTAATGAAAATTGCATATTTTCGACTGATGCGGATTATGAGTTTTTGTCTCTTACGGTTTCATAGAATCGTTAAGTAAATCAGAAGCATGCTGCTCGCTTTTACATTCAGAAAATTAAAATGGACATTTTATTCCTCACTTCATTTACGAGTATCAAACGTATGTCAATTTTAATTTATTGTATTCATATTTACATATTTTTATTATTCCGTTTAATGTGAATGAATAGCTCCTCATTTTCCACTAGAAATATCTTTTGTCTGTTGGATTTGCTGTTATTTCTCCATTCTTGAATGGTTCTATACGGATACAAATCAATTAGTGGTTGACAATAAATTTCTATTTTACATCAAGAATTACTAGGAATGTAGTGTTGAATCAGCTTTTAAAAACTACATCTGTACCTGTTATGTTGAGTTTGGGGGTAATTGAAATGAGATGGTCAGGAATAGACACGTGATAAGGCATAATGTGTGGGTTAATTGTTTCTCATGTCACACATGGACTGGTGCACGCTCACATGACAGATTAGATTTGTAACTGTCGCGTTAATGTGTGTGAGAGAACAAGACATGTGCTTGCTCCTACTCTAACAGGGTTACAGATTCAGTCAGCCAGAGAGCTTCCATCATTGGATCTCGTATCCACTAATTCAAACTACAAACCTACTATCGTTTACTTTTTTACAAACCATTTTAGTAAAAGTTTATTTTTATATCTACTTCATATTAATTTAAAGATTGCACATTTTGTTATGGGTACAGTAGTAAAATGTTCATAAGCGGATCTCTGCATACTCTCCAGGCACTTTCCATCAGATAGCAGAAAACAACTGCAGGCTGACAGAAATGTCCAAGGCAATAATTGGAAATTACCTTAAACATTTATATGAAATGAATTTTTATTTTATAGAAATTTCTATTTCTGTACAGTAAGTTTTTATCTATCACTTTGTTCATAATTACAGAACTTTCTTTCCTGAATGAAGAGGAATTTATAAACTCTCACGGCAAGTTAAAAATAAGCATTATATTTGCCATATAAATATTTTAGATGTGTGTTGCAATCAGAAACCTTAGAGGCATTTTGACAGCAAAATCAAACCGAAAATTTTACTTAAAATACTTGTGAATTAACTATATAAGTTGTGCATTTAAATACCAAATGTTATGCTTTTCGGACTATTAATTGCGCTCGCACGCACACACAAGACAGAGAGAGAGAGAGAGAGAGAGAGAGAGAGAGAGAGAGAGAGAGAGAGAGAGAGAGAGAGAGAGAGAGAGAGAGAGAGAGAGAGAGAGAGAGAGAGAGAGAGAGAGAGAGAGAGAGAGAGAGAGAGAGAGAGAGAGACTTATTTTCGGTTTTTTCCATGTGCCACAAAACATGCATCTTTTTGTGAAATCTGGACATGCAATTTTGGTGTTGAATGCAATACCTACATGTTCTTCTAACTGCTGGTTACGTGAAAGAGAAAGTCTAATTCTTAGTTCTTAGAATTCAGAGTAATAGCATACCGTGGCGGGTTTATTGGCTGTTTCCCCTATGTCTTAAAACTATGTTAGTAAACTATATATGCAAAGTATATCTCAGTTAATATGAAGTATAGGTACATCGACAAATAAGGCTCTGTAAAAGTAGTTGTGGAACCTACACAAACAAATGAAGGCGGGCCGAGAAATCGATGTCACTTTTAACCCAAAATAATATTTTTGTTTGTTTATTCTAATGATCCAGGATAGTAGTAACTCGACAGTGCATGTTTACTACGATAAACACTGCAAAAACAACCACCATAAACATTGCAACAAAAACAACTCTGCGACCAATATGACGCTACTACGTGCAAAAGGCATGGAAAATCTTTAGTGGAATTCTGCACATTACAACCCCAAGCTCTGACTGTTTTATATGTAATGATCTGACCATTGAGTTATTTTCTTTGAACAATTTGTGCGTATTTGTTGTTCATATATTTAGCTTCTGAGCTTATATATCACAACGGAGGTTTTGCTCTTCGAACAATTTGTTTATCGTCAGATACTAATTCAATATTTTATTTTCTGTGCTGCATCAATGAGCTATACTCGTGTATTCGTATCTACAGACTATGAAGCATAAGAAATAATTTCGGCTAAAGAGAAATTTATACCTTGCAATTGAGACATCTGGATTTGGAAGTTCAGTAATTATAATGAAGATATTATGTGGAAAATAAAGCTAACGCATACAAAGTGACTAGTTATATAACAATAGTTATGAAAATAATAAAGATAACTATTATGACTTTCAAGGATTTTAGTGCTTCAACATTACTAGAAGAGCAACCAATGAGTCCTGCGGTGTTGCCACATTGCGTTGCCCTCAAGTGGGATGTGACGAGTGCCAAATAAATCCATCTCTAATAAGTACTATTTGCTCTAAGACAACATTAAAATGTTGCAAAAAGTGATCCACGAGGAAGGTGGGGAGTAATGTTTCTAACATAACCGTAAAAACTTCCTGTTTTTTAGTTCAAATAGTTTTCACAAACCAAATACAATGCGAATAGATTATAACGACGTATCGCCAAGTAAGCTCTGTGATGATAATCATTATTGATTGGTAGGTACGTGTGTACATAAGAATGTTTGTTAAATTCGAGAGAGAACAAAAATTTCACTACCTGTATCTGCACAACGTGAGCCGTTACATGATACGTTCATGTTTGCTTTGTAATCCTGGGCAAAGTTTATTTACCAAAGAGAGTTCAAATCACTATTAATTCGGTTATTCTTCGGTCTAAAAAGCAATAAAAAGTGCAACACCTGGATCAACTTGCTGTAAAACTGGACAGGGGTAATCTGCCTGCTCCCTTACCACCACCAATAAAATCCAATTCAGTTACTGTGGACTTAAAAAACTGGGAGTTGCAAACGGAAATAAGCTTTAAATTGAATGACTGAAGGAGTATGGAAGAAGATATTGAAAAGATAATAAAACAAGACCGGGAAAACCCTGTGAAGCTTGCTGAAAAACTACAAATATTTAAATAATTCAGTCACCTTTTAACGCGTACAATCCAAAATACCTTACACAATACTTGCATTTAATATTAGCATAAATGTTATTACATAAGCTACTCATACAAAACTCATACACCCCAGAAATCTTTCCATTTGAAAAACAGTATGTAGTTGTATGCCAACAGTTAGTGAGTCTGGGTGACATTCACTTTAGGAGCATTGGTATCGCCTAATAGGAAGTGTTTATACTTCCTTATGCATATTAATCTTATCCGCAAGAGATGGTGAGTGACATTCTGAATAATATACCACATGTCGAGAAGGATGCCTTTCAGTGGTCTACTATATTGCATATGTGTAACCAACTGAGATAACCGGGAGAATTTGAGATGTTAGACAATGAGTGTTTGAATATATACGTTTCGCTTTTATAGAAACATCACGTCGCAGAAACATGTTTTATCTAACGTTCTACGGCATATTAAGTTTTTTAATCCCTAACGACAGTCATGTTTATCTTGGAAATGATGACGCGTTTTCCTTTTCAATAACTGCATCACACGATAATGTTTAGATTGCTATACAGCCCAGTTGATCTATACAAAGTATATTTGTGTTGGAATATATTTAGAAGCAACTGCGAATGTATGTGGGATTGCAGTTAGTTATTATAAATACCATAGTGATCAAAGTGTTGAAATTGTAGGAGAAACTTTTTAGATTGCATCAAATAACAGTAATGTCACATTGAAACGTCTTACAGCTATTCGTTACCATTTATATAATTATATGTGGTAACTCTGAAAAAGAACTTCATTTTTACTTATAACCGTTACTTGTAAACGTCACCGTAACTGCTTCAGTTCCTACAGTTACCCCAAAATGTCTGTTTGGCACATCCCTACTAGCATTGACTTCCTTGGTCTGTGTGTGAATTTCCTACATAAACGTAATTGCTGGAAATAGAAGAAACTGAAATTTCGATTTATGTTTGATGTAAAAAGGGGAGAGGTTGTTATTGCATTCCTTTATTTTGCTACGTAGGACCAGGGAACTTGGTACACACAAACTTCCTTGTAGCTTCCTCCGCGACGGTTCTTGCATTTCCTTGTCCTTTCTTCCCCTAAGGAGATTAATGGCTACTAGCGTTCCCTCACTGCATTCTGGTTACGTCGTCCAACCCCCCACCCAACTTGGACACATTCTCAAAGAAATTAAACTTTCCTTCTTCCCTGCCGTCATTAGTTCCAGCATTAACACCTGAAGATAAAAATTGATCCCGCTCTTGATCGATTGAACACAGTGAGGACGAACAATTTGCATATTTCATAGTCCTAATGAGACTTTAAGAATTAATGGCACAAGACGGGCAGTTGCAAAAAGTTTCGAGTTTCTTAAAGATCGGATATTTTCCTCAAAGGATTTCCAAGTAAATGGATGGTTGAAGAAGCTGTCCTTCCGCTCTGTCTTAATGAGCTGTTTTACCAGCCGTCTTTGTTGGATGAAACGCTTTAATTTTGAGCACAGTTTATTTCGTAGCTGTTTAAAATTCATTAACGCTGAGCAACGCTTCTAAACACCTCTCTTTCTGCGTTACTTTATCTGTAGTGGGTAACACATCCTTTATTTTGAACTTAACGGTGTGTTTAGGATTGTAAGCTTTTGAATTTGCCTAATGTTCACCTGCTAGGAATTCAATTTACGACCGGTTAGAAATAAATACCGAGTTCTCAGTATTTGGCTAAGTTCTCAGAAAATAAGTAGTACTTTTAATGAAGATGTATTTTTAGGTAGCAGATATAGTATTTGAACAATTGTCTCTAAAATTTAAGACACTGGGACTGAGTTTGCTGACTTATTCACTTGTAAAGCTATTTACATCCAAATTGGCACTTGAAATGAAATGTGTAGTGTTTAACGCCCGCTTTTACTACATACGGCACCGCAGGCGGTGACACTGATGGTGCATGAAATGAAGATGGAGCACCGGTGGAATGAAATGGCGGGGGAAACCGGAGGTCCCGGAGAAAACCCGCCCCAGCGCCGTGTTGTCCACCACAATCTCACTTTGCGGTCGCCTGGGATCGAACCCGGGCCGCCTTGTTGAGAGCCAAGCTGTCTAACCACTGAGCCAAGGCGCGGCCTTGGCACTTGAAGATGGAGTAATTAAAGAAATGAGAGTGCACATGCTTAAAGGACTAGCTCAGCTTCTCGGATAACAAAAAGATATATTGTTAATCAGCGAAGAAATTCAAATTGTCTGAAATTGTTTTGCCAATTTCGTCAGAAGTATATTAGCACATTTTGTGATACTTAAGTACAGTGAAACACATTTGATTGAAATTGATACTTGTAGAAAAATAAAGTTTTGTTGTTATGAAGTTACTGGTGTTAAACATTTCGTTGTTTTTCAGTGCGAATCAGTTTGTGTTAAATTAATAAAGCAGTCGTAAAATGTGTATATGAATCTAGTAAGTTTTTGTTCTTACACAAATCAGAGTAAAACTGAAATGCAATAAATGAATATCATGCGCAGAAGTATAAAACCGTGGGGGGTGGGGGGGGGGACACATAGAAAATGGGTTCAGTGGAATTTAAGGAAGCAGGAGGAGGATTTAAAATTTTCCTCGGCTTTTAAAATGGCGTGTCTTGAGTAGTATTGGGGCGAAAGGATTCACAGAGTCTATGGAATACATAACTCTTCGACTTCTTTTTTACCCTATCCCTATAGTACCACATAGTATGTCCAGGGGAGTCTTGCTCTTCTATCCCTTAGGGGGTGATCAGCCCTCACGATAGAATGAGGGCGAGATAAACGATAGGAAAGATGCATCGATTGGTGGAACGCTGCCGGGAGAAACCGGATGACCCAGAGAAAACCCACCCCAGCACCGTGTTGTCCAGCACAAATCTTACTTTGTGGTCGCCTGGGATCGAACCCGGGCCGCCTTGGTGAGAACCAAGCGGTCTAACCACTCAACCACGGCACGGGTCATGATATAATCTAGATATAATTCAAAAGTGGAAAATATTATCCTTTCATCCAATAATTCTGTCCCAGTACGATATACCAAATATGTTGTTATTTAATAATAATAATAATAATAATAATAATAATAATAATAATAATAATAATAATAATAATAATAATAATAATAATAATAATAATAATAATAATAATAATAATAATAATAATAATAATAATAATAATAATAATAAATACATACATACACACATACATACATACATTCCTTTTCAGCTTCTTTTTCTTCTGAGAAATTGCATGAGAAATAGTTGCTTTAAAACCTCAGAGATACAATAAATATTTAGCTAATTGCATTACTGCTAAGTGATGCAAGGTAATTTACTTTATTTTCAAACATGCGGTAAATTCAACTAAGATGAGTTACGTTTTACTTGTACACTAGGCGGATGTTCATACACTGAGTGACTGGCCCTTTATGGTTTTGTATGGAAAACTGCACCCCAAGGAGACGAAAGTCAACGCCTGTAATCGAGTAGCAGACGGACATTATATCAGAGAGAATATCCAGGACTGGGTGATCAACTCAAAGCCTGGTATGAGAATGGCGAAGGAAATGCAATATAATTATGAAGTGCATGAAAGGTGATTATGTACACTTGATAGAATGAATGCCGAGAGAAACCGGAGAATGCAGAGAAAACCTGCTCCGACCTTCTGCCTCCACATACGAATCCTTGGAATCGACCTTGATAAAAGTTCTACGGGCCAACGTTCTGAACACATCTAATATCTTTTGGAGCTGTAACGTTTAAACAATAGTAAAAGAATATTTTCCAAAATATTTAAAAAGTTAAATGGATATGAGTGATTGATTCTATAAAATGCTGCAGTTTTATCTGGGTATATTAAATTGTCAATGCAAATTTTGCTGCGATACAAGAAGTCTTTGTTTGGCATAAGCATAGATTTTATTCTTTGTGAGAAAAAGAAAATGCAGAGTTAACCAATGCTATTTTTGATCAGGGGGACGAAGTCAAGTATTTTACAGAAATAGTTAAGTCGAAAGTAGTTTGAAGTTAAATTCTATTTGCACTTATCATTCAGCTACAACATTTTTCAGCAAATTTGCCAAATTTCATTATTTTTGCCTCTCCGATCTTTGATGCACAACATAGAGGATTACGAGAGCCGAACCAAAAGATTGTGACGTTCTGGCTAAGCGGTTATGTTTCCTTGTTGATATTAAATTGTTTTGCTGTTTCTATTGATTTTAGGGCACTTTCGCACTGCGGTTTGTAGGAACAGATGGACAGCGAAAGAGCAAAGCCAATACCTGGAGCACCGCCATCCTGGTTCTTTCACCCCTTGCCAGTTGGTTCCCTTTGGCACTGATCCATACAGGGGAACAATCCCCTGGAATTTCGTGCATGTAATTATTAGCGAGATGGGAGACAGTGGCAACATAAGTTATTGCCTACTTAAAATGTCTGAGCTGTCGCATCCTAAGAGGCAAGTGGTAAGCTATGACTACTACTATGAGAAACTCGGTATTCACATGCCTATAACTCCTATTTTTAAGCTCTTTTGATGTTGAAAGTTTCTTACAAATTTTAGAAGTATTGGAAAATGAAAGCTTCGTAAAACAGGGAGAACCCTATCATCCAAAGTCTAATGTCTTGCATGCGAAACATAATAGGTTCAATCCCATGTGTTAGGAATATCACTTCACTCCTTCTGTGCTATGCGATTAAAGCAATACGCGCTACTAAAATTAGCGCAGTTCATTGTGGTATTAGTAACAGTGCCACTGCACTTTTACTCCGCAACTTCAATGCAGGAAGTATCATTCGTGTCCCTACTCCACTTGGATGTCTTCTTTCTCTAGTTTTGTAGATAATAATCATTTGCAGATCCTATTTTGTGGCATTCTGTATTTATTTTTGCAATGTCTTATTCTTTACTTCATTATGAATCTCATTTTGACAGCCTGTGTAGAAAGGCAGCTATGGCCATTTCTTCGTAATAATTTTCATATGAATTTCTCTTCTAGTGAGCACAGGTCTGAAACAGTTATTTTATGTTGTCCCCAAAGAGTTTCAAATATTGTATTATGTGAGGTTATGTAGAGTGAGTCACGCACAGAGAAGCTATGTAAGTGGAAATGACGTCACAAAAGTGTGGAATAACAAACTTATTTGTGATTGGTGTGACGCGTATATCGTAAAACGTGGACCAATCAGATATAGAAGATTTTACGTTGCCATGGAGGATATTCAATATTCCTCTAGAGGGATTGAACTATTAGCGAAATGCTAATGTGTAGAAGAAGCGGAACCGGTCATTCTTCTCCTAACAGTCGCCGTGAAGGGATGTAAGGTTCTCTTCTTAAACGCCGTTGTGTGCGGAAGAGTATAAGTTTATTCTCGTAACCATCATCGATTATAACTAGATAATCTTTACATTAAATATCATCGCTAGAAGACACACAATTTAATTATTATACACGGTAGTAAAAAAACGTATAAAACTTTTGATTCTTGCACGCATCCAGATAAACGCGTCACATCAAGTGAATCTTGTGTAAGAATAGTGTTATAAATGTTGTATCATACATCTTGTTCGAACTGGTGTTAATTGAAGTAAGGAAATAAAAGTTTCTACATTATTTAATACAGAGGAAAATGATTACTCATTTTACGTAAAATTTCCTTCCGCCGTACCACCCCTGTAAAAGAAGATATCTAGCTCAACCGACTGAAGCCACGCCGAGGTAAGCTGGGACTTCAAGAATCATCAATTCCAACCCTGTTCCAAATGATCACCTCAACGAGGGGCATAATTCGCCATCCTTCTATACGATTCGACATAAATCCAGTTCCAAAATGGCGCCCAACTGTATGGCTCGAATAGGCAGAAGGAGGATTACACCACAGGAGAATAAATAGTGTAATGGACAGGTAACTTCGAATCAAGAAAGAAGAAAGAAGAAAAGTGAGTACGGAAAATCTTAATAGATAATTAATAGAAAAAGTGACAAAATTATAATTTTCATTTTTTTATGTTATTAAGAAAGGGAAAAATATTACCTAAAATGGAAGGTAAAAAATTAACAGACAATAAGAATAAAAATGTTGGGGAAGGAGTGGAAAGACTAGTTAGTGATAAGAGAGCAGAAATACAAGAAGTCAGGGAAGTAGTGGAAGGAATGAGTAGTGATGATGCAGGAACAAGTAGAACAGAAATTATGCAGAGTAAAGGTAATGAAATGATAATAGACAGGTTAGAGAATATGATGAGTAATTTTGATGCTAAAATGGATAGTTTTAGACAGGAAATAAGACAGGAAATAAGACAGAATTCAGATCAAAATTCAGAAAATTTAAATAGTTTTAGACAGGAAATAAGGCAGGAAATGAGTAATTTAAATGCTAAGGTAGATCAAAATTCAGAAAAGGCAGATCAAAATTTAAGGCAGGAAATGAGTAATTTAAATGCTAAGGTAGATCAAAATTCAGAAAAGGTAGATCAAAATTCAGAGAAGTTAGAAGCTAGGATAGATCAAGGTTTAGGTAACCTAAGAAATGAAATTGAGAAAGGAAGAGAAGAGTGTAGAGAAGGCATAAAATCTTTAAAACAGAAAATAGAATCTCATGATGGAGAAATGTCTAAGTTAAAAGAGATGTTTCAAGAAATGAAAATAAGTCAGGAAAATGTAGTAAAAGATATAAGAAGTGAATTGGCTAAGGAGTCAGAAATCCTTAAGCAACAACAAGTAGAATTTGTAGAAAAACAAAAAGTAGAAATAGGGGAATTAGAGAATAGAATAAGACAAGAAATAGATGTAGTCTTATTAGATAATTCACGGAAATACCATGAGGAAAATATTGAAATACAGAATAATTTTGTAAGAGAGGTAAATAGTATCAGAAATGATGTTAAACTAATTGCTACTGAGGTGCAAACACAACAAGATGAACTAAAAGTTAAATATGATGAAGTCAGTAAGTTGAATAGTGAAATGATTACAAGAATAGATTTGGCACAGGAAAGTTTTGAGAGAGAGAAAGAAAACATTAGCAAGCTGAATCAAGTTGTGGTTGCATTACAGGCAAGCAAAATTTCTGAGAACCAGAGGGTAATAAAATCTAAGAATATTACATGTATTGACTCACCTGGTAATTCAGGTAATATTGTACAAAACTTAGAGAATTATTTGGAGAGTGACGATACAGAATCTTTGTCACCTGATTGTGAAGTAAATGGTAATGGACAAATACAAAACATGCACACACATACACAGTTACACAGTCAAGGTAACACAAATTGTACAAATTATTTGTTGCATGACATAAGTCCACCTACTTTCGAAGAAGAATCGGGAGACAATCCCAAAATATTTCTAAAGGAATTAGAAGAATATTTTAAAATTAAAAAGATTCCAAATGAATTTAGGATGATGATTGTTAAAAGGTGTTTGAAGAAAAATGCTTTAGAATGGCTGAGGTTAACACTAGCATCACATGAAACGTATAGTATGTTTAGGAATGTGTTTATAAATAGGTTCTGGGGTCCAGAAAGACAGAGAAGAATTAAAGTCGAACTGGCCACTGGTAAATTCGAGTTCAAGAAGGGTGTGTCCATGACAGAATATTTCCTAAAACTTGCTAACAAAAGCAAACTTGTGAATCCAGATATGTCAGAAACCGAGATCGTGAATATGCTAATACGACATTATCCACCACACATTAGAAACCACCTAATTGTGGCTAAGCCCGTCGACTTTACTGATATGATTGAGTTATTATCAGAATTTGAGGCTCATAACCTTAATTCTGATTCTACTCATAGTCAAGTTGATCATGACAAGACTCATATAGAACAAAAGCAAGTAAATAGACAGGAAGTAAGACCAACATTCAGGGAAAATCACAACCATACTAACCAAAACCAAAATAGTTTTAACCAAAATTGGGGCGGGGCACGTTCAAGAGACAACTATGAACGAAGAGAGTACAACCCCAGAAAGACATATGAATCGGTAGTGCCAGGTATAGGAAGGAGAATTCCAAATACTCCTAGGAGGAATTATAATAATGACCAACCTGTGGGAAATGTGAGGAGTAATCAGGTGAATCAACTGAGGTTTTACAGGGGAAATAACTTAAGAACGGGTTATCAAAGTAGAGGAAGGGGAACTAGCATCGAAGACTCTTCATTAAGAGATTTTAGGGGTCCTAGGTTTGAAAGGGCAGACAATAACCTAGAAAGGACACCGACTCAGGGAATAGAAGGAGAAATAAATAACGGTAGTACCAACCCAACTGCTAGTGTAACTACCGACCGCACTAATGCGGAAAACTGAGTACCAAATCATTTTGTGCCTTGGAAAGTGGTTCGGTAAAAATGACACAGGGCAAAATCAAAATTCAAAATTTACCAGAAGATAAGCTCACTCTCTCCAGAAGTAAAGATCGGGAATTAGTAAATCCACCTCAGATTAACCTTCGTATAGGCGATAGCGAATATAAAGTATTGATAGACACAGGAGCTAGTTCATCAGTAATAAGTGAGAACTTATTCAAGGAATTACTATCCAAGTTTAGGATTGAATATTTAAACGTGTGTAATGTATACTGTAGCACAGCTATTGGGAAAAAGAAAGATAAAGTTAAATATCAAGCGTTAATTCCTGCGCGAATAGATGATTTGAATTTCAATTTTATCGTATTGGTAATACCAAACTTAGCTCGTGATATTATTATTGGCAATGATGTATTGTATGGTTGGCAAAGTGTGATAGATTTCGAAAAACATGAAATGAAGGTCAAAGGAGATAATGAAGTAATCAAAATAAATTTGTTAGAAGAAATTATATTAAAAGAAGATGAGAAGGATAGTATAAATAATGATAGGTTTTTTGTAGAAAATATAATATTATACGAAGAAGATATAATAAATAATGAAGAAGATGATAGTGGTAAAGAAAATTTACTTTTAAATAATAAAGAAAATGAGACGTTTGACCTTGGAGATCATTGTTGCCAAATAAACACATTAAATACCGACACCGAGCGAAAACAAGAAGAGGAAGAAATGATATTCCAAAGAACTTTGAAAGAAAAGTTAGGGAAAACATACAATTTAAATCACGCGCAAAGAGAACAATTGAGGTTATGTATACTAAAGAACAGGAAAGTTTTTAGTACGAAACCTGGATTGTGTAATAAGTACATACATACATTTAAGGTGAACGACATTGCTCCTTATACTCATAAAAGTAGATCTGTGCCTATCACTATTAGACAACAAGCATCTGAAGTAATAAACGATATGCTAGAAAATGGAAATAAAATTTTAAAAGATTGGATACCAAAGTATGGGCCAATAAAGGCAATATTATCAGACAACGCAACGGTTCACCGGAGTAAATTGTTTACTTCAGAAATGAAGAACAATAACATTAAGATGTATTACTCTTCAGCATATTTTCCCCAAGGAAATCCTTGCGAGAGAGTGATGCGTGATTTAGGCTTGTATTTCAGAATTCTGTGTCATTCTAACCACCGAGGCTGGTACAAATACTGCCATATTATTGAGAAAATCATTAACAATACCCCAAACTCTACTACCAAATTTTCACCAATCGAATTAATGACTGGACTACAACCTGAACCTCTAGTAATAAAAGCACCAACAACCTTAAAAGTAGATGAAATGGAATTGAATGAAGAAGAAAAGTGTGCTGAAGCATTTCGAAGAATAAAAGAAAAAGCAGAGAAAAGATTATCAAAGATACAAAGAAAAGGAGCGAAATGGAATCCTGAAATAAATGATAAAGTTCTCGTAAAGACATTTAATATCTCCAGTTCTAAAATCAAATCCTATTGGAGAATGAATTTGTTATATAAAGGTCCATATAAAATAGTAAGAAAATTTGGGGATCATACGTACGAATTAAGAGACGATGATAATAAAATGATAGGAAAATATCACAAAACACTTTTAAAACCATTCAAAAGCCTTGACACTCACAAGAATAAATGATTAAAAAAAAAAATAATAATATGTTTATGAATTACTGAAAAATGTTTTGTTTATTATTATTGTGTTCGAATAATTTCTGATTTTATATTGTTATTTTAAATTGTATTGATTGTTCATTGTTGTAATAATGTTTAATTATTGGGGCATTCTTCAGAATATATGGAACAATATTATTGGGAGATTTAAGTTAATTTTCCATATATTCTGAAGAGGGGCATCTGAAACAGTTATTTTATGTTGTCCCCAAAGAGTTTCAAATATTGTATTATGTGAGGTTATGTAGAGTGAGTCACGCACAGAGAAGCTATGTAAGTGGAAATGACGTCACAAAAGTGTGGAATAACAAACTTATTTGTGATTGGTGTGACGCGTATATCGTAAAACGTGGACCAATCAGATATAGAAGATTTTACGTTGCCATGGAGGATATTCAATATTCCTCTAGAGGGATTGAACTATTAGCGAAATGCTAATGTGTAGAAGAAGCGGAACCGGTCATTCTTCTCCTAACAGTCGCCGTGAAGGGATGTAAGGTTCTCTTCTTAAACGCCGTTGTGTGCGGAAGAGTATAAGTTTATTCTCGTAACCATCATCGATTATAACTAGATAATCTTTACATTAAATATCATCGCTAGAAGACACACAATTTAATTATTATACACGGTAGTAAAAAAACGTATAAAACTTTTGATTCTTGCACGCATCCAGATAAACGCGTCACATCAAGTGAATCTTGTGTAAGAATAGTGTTATAAATGTTGTATCATACATCTTGTTCGAACTGGTGTTAATTGAAGTAAGGAAATAAAAGTTTCTACATTATTTAATACAGAGGAAAATGATTACTCATTTTACGTAAAATTTCCTTCCGCCGTACCACCCCTGTAAAAGAAGATATCTAGCTCAACCGACTGAAGCCACGCCGAGGTAAGCTGGGACTTCAAGAATCATCAATTCCAACCCTGTTCCAAATGATCACCTCAACGAGGGGCATAATTCGCCATCCTTCTATACGATTCGACATAAATCCAGTTCCAGGTCTGTCCATTTGATTGCATTTTGCAGAGATGTTTGAAATTGAGATTCTTTTTATACCTCGCCTTTAACTGCAGTGGTCATATCGGCTACCGTTCTCCTTTGGAACATATCGAAGGTGTTAACTCGTGTTCGTTGGGTTTAATCATTAGATCACGCACACATTTGCCCTTTATTCATACTTCCAGACTCTGGGGAAGACGAGGAATTAACTGGTCGGAGAAAAATCCCCATCCCCACCGCCGAGAATCGAACCTGGCACCCCTAGCATGGCAGTCAGGTGCTCTGCAAAACAAGTTCAATAAAGAATTAAGAATGCAGAGATGTACCACCAAGTAATGAATGAAAATGTTCAACAAGAGCTCACGCTACAATTTAGTAACAGCGAATTTGTAAATGGAGAGCATTTTGCTCACCTTGTTGCACAATCTTCATTGAATTTAGCGTAGAAATTTTTGTAAAGTATAGAAAAAATAATTAAACAAGCCAACAACCAAACTTTTTCTATAACAACCAAACCCTTTAAATGCAATAAATGAAATTGTTGCATACAATTAAATAAGATACTACTCTTCAGAAAAAGAAATGCATTGCACCGACATGACTTTCTCTACTCCTGTACACATGCTTATTCTTCTATGTACTTCATGCTAATTGAGATAAACATTTGCATAAAGTTTTCATTACACATTTCCTTATAAACGCTGAGGGAGTATGGAAATATATCACTTTAATTGACAGCTCTTGTAAACCTAGTTGCTATGTCATGGCTTTGAAGTTCCACTCCCTTTGCAAGATGAAATTAAAGGAATAAGCAGTTTCCATATAACAAAAATGACAATCTCAGAACATACATTTAATTTGTGATGAAAACATTCTGAAACATATAGCATTTTAATAAAAACTGTTAGCGCCATTTTTGAGAAAATAAAAGTTCTCAAAAGTATTCCATGTAAAGGATAGTCTGGGGTAGAGGTTTTCTTGAAAATATCCGTATCGCATCGTTGGCAGATGTGAACATAAATACCAAGTGGATATTTAACGATCTCTCGTTTTTAATTATATATTACACACACACACACACACACACACACACACACACACACACACACACACACACACACACATATACACACACATACACACACATATCTCGCTCGGGGTGAGTTACCTGGATAATGTTTTTCCGGGGTTTTCCCTTATCCTGATAGACAAATGTTAGGTAACTCTAAGCTCCATGGACCCCGAACTCATTTGAGCATCATTTCACCCATTACATTCAGCGTCTGTTATGACTTAACGTTGGAGGACGTAAATTATATAATAAATAAATAAATAAATAAATAAATAAATAAATAAATAAATAAATAAATAAATAAATAAATAAATAAAACGCACACTTACACGCACAAGCACTCGCGCCATTTTTATAAATTTTGTTTCTTCATGTAAACAGAGTATTTCCTAAAACGTATCTTCACAGTATGTTTGGCTGAAGTGTAATATCTTCTCTATCTGCTAGTATTATGTTTGGAGTAGGGAAAGTAGAGGAAAATGAATAAGTACGTAAATAAATAATGATAAATAAGTAATACATAATAGCAAATAAGTAATTACTAATAAATAAATAAAAGGTTGCTATTTTAAATTCTCGATGATGCCACATCCCGTATAGAAAGCTACTAATTAATGTTTTACTTTCAAATATTGAAGTGTGTAAATATGTTCTTGACATTGTTCTCAATATGTGCCGAAAGAAATCTGCACTTCTAAACTTTTTAACACTTATATTTCTGGCAGTCGTAACATGTGTATAAAGTGGTATTTGCTTATTGTTCTGGTTTTCATATATGAGACATTCCAAAAGTACAGATAGTGTTAAAAAATAACCAAGTGTTAAGTGGAGATTACTAATGATTTTTGAGGGATTTTTGTAAACTGACACTGAAGCAGAAATATGATTCACATTCTGAGCGACGCTAACTAATTTTCCGTGAAACTGGAAGCATTGAACTAATATTTTGGAGGCTTGTTGAGGTGCAGTCACCACCCGCAGTACAATGGGAGGCCTCGTTTTGCACAGTGTCATGCTACTGTCATCGATAAGCGTAGAGCCTGGATTAAAATCTGTATAAATTGTCGAGAAACAAGAGTTGCTCTCTTTTAGTGATGTGCAGTATACAGATTCACAGGCACCTTCACGATCATATGTCCAAATGTGAAAGTCGTCTAAATGTAGGTAATTTTACTCCGAGAGTAATTAAATATTTGAATCACCGTGTTACTTTATTTACTTAGAGCAAAAATAATTTTTGTCATAAACTCCCTCAAAGCTGTAGGGCACACGTCTTTGTTCAAATTTAATATGTAATTGAATTACTTATAAAGCAGGGAAATCATAATATTTATTTCAGTGTGGCAGTCCAGTTAACGTTGTATGTCACTCATTGGGTATTTGAGCCAGACATTCTTGGTATTTTCATCCTTAGTCCTTATCTGCATCCGATACCTTCATCCAGATGGCAACTTGTTCTGCATCCAAATTTAGGGTCAATTCTTACAATAATGCAGTCTTTGCTAGATGAAAACGAAATATGGATACTTTTCCATCCCATGTTTCCATTTATTGCAGAGATAGTGGATTGCAGTGAAGCGGTTAATTGACTTCCTTTCCTAGCACACACAAAGGCACGCATCTTTGTACTGTAGGTCGGTCAGGGCGCGAGAAAACGAAAAGGGATGCTATCCAGCGTTGTATGGAGAGCAGAACACGCCCAGAGTGTGCCAGTGACGTTTCTAATTAAGTGAAAAAGCACTCCAGAAATCCGCAGTCAACGAGAAGAGTCAAACTAAGACTTTTTTTCCATTATTTTGTTTCTATGCAGAATGAAGAGGCTTTACTTGGGGAATGGTTAGCTCAGAATGGTGAAAAGAACTGGTGTTGATTAAAAAACTGTGTTACCATGATTGTTTTGTATTTTTCCTCAGAGAAGGTTGGTTCGCTCTACTGGCAACGATAACTTTGCTCTCAGAAGGTATTTGCTTTAATGCTGAAAACGGTAGGGAGACAGAACTGTATTTTATGAAATTCTTTAACCGTGCACTATGTTTCCACTTGAAGGTAAAGCAAAACCAGTAGCTTGAAGTCTTTATATTTTTAGCGACGTATGTTAACCGTCCGATGGTTCAACTAACTCCAGCATTCTGGCAGGAAAGCAACTTTATGGCTATGATTATCAGGAACAGGCACTAGAACATTAGCTATGGTAAATATTGTGCTTCTGGAGACCTCTAAACGGAAGGGACTTATTTACGGGTCGAAAACAGTCGGGATCCCTAACCATACAGTAAAGTAGTAAACACGAGGAAATTAATTGCCTATAATGTAAATTACAAATAGCAAACATAAAATCATGTATAATAATTTGCAAGAAATTATGGTGCAATAGAACTACCTATTTAGTGTCTTTCAGAAGTTGCTTCAAGCATTAAAATACTACAAAGGCCATAATTAGGCTGTGGATTTCGCAAGTAGTTTGCTTCAGGTTGTATACACACAAAATATTAGATCCGTCGCACAAAATGTAAACAGTCGTGGATATGAATCACAAGTAGAAAGGGGCAACGATCAGCTGACCGCTGCCAGCGTACATTCGAGTGATTAAACAACCAGAGCATGGCAATGCTATCGAGTAAGAAACATTGCTGCCTCATGTTTACGTATTTTCTATTACCTTCCGCAATATATACGGGCCAACAATGTATACTACACGGACGTATTCTGTCTAATATTTATTTTATCTTGACAATACTTAGAATACAATGTTGATATAATATGAACTCATATCGTTTTAATATGCAATGCATTTACACATTTAATATGCATGCAATGCATTTTCCAGAGTGCCTGTAGCTTGTATGTTTAGTGATACAATCCTCCATAAGATGAATATTTTTTTATTAATTGCTCTTGTGCATGCATCTATTGCAGCAAATCGCTATGCGCATCTTGAAGCTACTGAAGGTGAATCCTTTACGATTAGCAGCAAGGCATTCCTTATATCGTGAAAAAAACTGCGTTCTACGACACTAGACGGGATAATTTGTGTAATTTTACGTCCTCCAACGTTAAGTCATATCGGACGGTGAATGAGATGGGTGAAATGACGCTCAAATGTGTCTAGGGTATATGGAGCCTAGAGCTACCCGACATTCGTCTTTAAGGATAAGGGAAAACCCCGGAAAAACTTTATCCAGGTAGCTCACCCCGACCGAGATACGAACTCGGGACCTCTTGTACGTGAGGCAGACATGCTACCATCTACGCTACCGAGGCGGGCACTAGACGGGATAGATACAAAGTAATATTTGATGTCAATTCCACCACTGAAGACAGCTGAACAAGGTGCAATGTATACGCGCACAGATTGTCCAGGAAATGGGGGTAGGGGTGGAACCTCTAACCGCACTACCTATGGTCCAGTTGCAGTTTAACCTAATTTCCGTTCGTTCTAAGAGTAGCGCTTACGAAATTCTTAGTTAGTCATAATATATAAAGTAAAAATTAATTACACAAAGAGTGAGATTTAACATCTATAAAACATTGAACGCAAGTCCAGTGTTCTCTCGTTCTTTTGGGACACAAGATTTTCCACATAAAACGCTGCAGCATACAGTTTCAACTTGAGTTATTATGTGTTTAAGTAAAACTTAAATTAACCCCACAACTAAAGTAGACTGGATGCGATTAGGGGATTTGCGAGTTGTCTCTGTTGAAAAATGCCATTAGGCATCGGTCCTAACCGAGGATTTTTGGTACAATGAAATTAGAAGGTAGCAAAATGCAATCTGGAATTTTTTAATTCTCTTCCCACAGAACTTAATTAAATAAATGAATAATGCCATTAGTTTGCATCTGATAGATTATAAGTATTTACATGTTATGATAAATCCCATTTGACAAAACTGTGCAGGAGAGTTAAATGTTCCACTTCACTATCACCGCATGTGTTTGTTTAGAAACTTAAGGACAGTTTAGAATTAATACTCACCAAAAACTGTAGGAAAGGGTAGAATTTTGATTAGGCCAAAACGGAACTGTGCCCGTACTACCAGTGTCACCTTTAAGGCCTAAGCAGACCCTCTCCACTCTTTGTCTAGCAAACACTGTTGTAGCTCACGCCCCCAAGATGTGCCTCTGCTTCTTGTTCTCACTGATGCCGCCAGTAGCGCTCGTGGTGTCAGGAATCTGCAATCCAATCAGAAAGGAGATCCAATAGTTGGGCAATTATGACGTAGTTTTCAACCACGATGATCCCAAATTATGCCCAAATTGTGTTAGATAATAATGCCACTTTTCTACGTTAGGGGACGTTCTTCTCAAAAACTATTAAAGAGAAAAAAATCTACATTCTATACTATTGTTTGATAATGAAGTTTAATATAGTCATTTAGTATTCCCTTGAAGATGGGAGTGATATTTATTTGAAAATTAATGGTAATAGCCGTTTTTATTTTCTTAAGAAATACATAATCAATATTTTGAAAGTGTTTCTGTCGAAATTTTTTACATATAGTGGGAAGAAATTCTGTGAAAAATATCAATTACCTGCGTATAACAGTATTTGTGAAAAGTCCCTTATGGTAGGTTATAACAATTTATAAATCTCCAACATGTAAAGAAAAATTTCAGAAAATAATTATGGAACTTAGACACTTCTTGTAAACCACTTTATCCAAATCCATTTTTAGCTATATAACTATGATTTTACTATTACTTAGCGCTACCGTTCTTTTAATTCACTGTGTTTCGGAGGACAAATCTGAACTCTTAGGTGTACCTTTTCTTCAGTATGCTTGTCATATGGCGCTGTCTTTACAAGTAACATACGTTTTAGCATATGTTGTACTTCATCGCCATGTTCAGTACACGAGGCTTTGAAATATCCTGTGCCCAAAATGTCCCTCCGGGCTGTCACATTTCTCTACCATGATAATTCATGTATGACACTGTCGTCTCGCTGCGTATATTCAAGCTGTGCACTGGTAAAATTTCATGTCGGTATTGGTCGTGGTAGAGATATCTTAGAGAACATGAACGTACACCCTCAACTAAATACTTTGTTTTTCTTATATTCTTCACCATTGAAGCACAGTTTGCCAGGAACGAGAACAGAATGTTCACAACAATCACGTATGACCTGTTGGCTCTATTTGGTATTATTAATTTATTGTTTTTAACTATGGCACCCAAATCTTTATATCGTTAATACTGACTTCAAAGTTTTGTTTCCTGCCTGTTAAAATAGCCAGCAGTTTTGCTCTTATCTCCAGGGCGGTGTCGACTGGTAAGTATTTAAATGGTAACAAGCAATTACAGCTGATGAAACTTGTAACACATTATACTGTACTAAACAGAGGGGTTTTATTGGTTTTACAACACTAGCTACCATTACAGCGGGTTCCAAACTATTACATTAACTTTGGGTGGTCCATTAAGGCTGTTTACTTAGTGTCGTATTGTAGTTACACTCGAAAAGCATAATTATTGGTCTAATAAACTGAGTTTAATATTAGGACGCAACTGACATATAGCTCTGGTAGTAAGAAGAACCTAGGAATTATACTTTTGACTCCCTACCCGCCTTGTTATGCTAATTGCTATCACTGCATCTCACCACGATCCGTTCGCACTGAAGGGAATATAAGGAGTTTTACCAGAATTCTACCAAGTTTGACCAGAACTGCAAGCTATTTTCCCTTAATGTTGCAGTTTCAAAATTCAGATTATGTTCCTTCAAAAGTACGCTTGTAACCAGGTTGCTCCTGTCCCATCTGTTTTATATCGGGGGCTAAACCCTTAATCTATTGCATCTTTCCATTCTCCGGACGATTTGTTATACCTTTTTCCATCGTTCCGTAGCTAGCCTAAAACACTAATAAATTACCGTAGTAAAACCCCAGCTTACAAATACACAGGTGCTTCTACTAAGAGCATCAAAATATCGACATTGATACATTATTTTATTATCTCTAGCTTAAAACAATATTTAAAACTTTTATAGTTTATACAAAAATAATTTATAAGTGATTATAGGTAATTATTTATAAGTTAATATAGTCAAGACTTCAAGTAATAAGTTTATACTTCTTAAGCCTCACAAACATTGCTGCACGAAATTCTGTGCACAATTTTGAAAAGGCTGGCCCCGTAGCTTAGTTGGTGGAGCACCTACCTGCCGTGCTACGGACCCCAGATTTGATTCCCGGTAGTGTGGTTGGGGATTTTTCTCTGTCCAAGACGACTCCCCATGTTCCCCAGATTCTGGAAGTATAAACAAGAGTGCCAATGTGTGCATGATCTGACGATTAAAACCCAAGGAATATGAGTTAACACCCTCGGTATGTTCCAAAGGGGAACGGCCGCCTATATGATCATTGAAGTTAATGGAAAAGAAAAATGAAAACAACTGACCAACGACGGTATAGCATAACGTCTGGGCAGTAACAATAAGAATGCCGAAAATGTGCATGTTTAGTTTCTTGTACAGTTATATGGAATTTTATCTTTAATTTGGTATAGGTCCGTATTAATCACTATGGATAAAATAACTATACTTTCAATGCGTGTTTAATAGTAGCTGTACATCTGCCATTTTGTTTTCTTAATTATGTAACGGTTCACAGAAAAACGCCAAACCCATAAGGATTTTGGATTTTGGTAAATCTTTTGGTAAACCTTAGCCCACCTTTTGGCTCAATTTTTCATCTACCAATGGCTAATGCAATTTTTTTGCTCAAGTATGTGGTTTCCTTGTTTGTAAATATATGCAAGTTTGTTTCCTCCGGTTTTGCTTTGAACAGCTGTTTCTCTGAATGATGTTTTATGGTGTCAATGGCTGGTTTTCTAAAATTATTGGAGATAGATAAATTAAATGTCAGGATTTAAAAACCATCTTCCAAGTGATGTTGTCGATTTACGTGGATGTTAATGAAATCATTGCTAGTTTTAAAACTTAATGACTAACAAATTTAATCAAAATATAGTCTGATCAATCAATAAACAATGAAGAAACTGATGTGTTAAACTAGGCCAGTAAACGGACATGCATGCACAACCTGCATTCTGTAAAATATTTATGTGTAATGTTTTCAATAGTTCTGTGATAAAGGGCCATAAATTTAGTATGTAATAGCATTAGTATTCGCAGGATAGGACCTTTAACTTCCTCTTATATGGTTTGTTACATCTATTGATCATATAATGTTACAGCAATTTATTCTTAGGTTAAAATGCAAGAGAAAGGTAAATATAAATAGCACAATAAAACCTAAGTTATCCTTATATGTAAAATAAAGATGATATAATACTTCCGTTAAAATTCACTGTATATTATTTAGTTATAATAAGAGGTCCCCTCAGTTTTTCTGGTCTTAGAACTTTTTAATATCTCAAACATATGTTTTAAAAAAATCGTTAACTGTTTTTAAGAAAATAAGAAACGCGAATATTTATATATGTAAAGTTTATTTGTGCCAAATAAAATATTCCAAAATCTTCAGCTTATATGCTTAAAATGTGTCTGACCTGAGTTATTTGGCTTTCCTCTTTTGCGTGCTGTTCAAATAGGATAGACACTTTAAAGAACTATTTTTATAAAAAAAAAGCTTTTGTTTTCCTTTTATTATTTTTGCCTTCAAGGGAATCCTAAAACACATGTACGACCCACCTTAGATAAACTGAATGGCAGAAAAAGCTGCAATAAGTAGGTATATTATAAATTTCAATTCTTTACCATGAAGTTTCGAAGAAACCGTAAATTTGATCAAGCTAAATTGCCAAATTAATCAAATAATCTTATGATGCAGCATTCGAATTGTAGTAAATAAAAATCTGCGGAAGAGTGATTTAGGCAAGTGGGCCTACTTTATTAGGTCTGTGTGGACAAGTTTGCAGGGGCTAACGTCCCGCGCCAATCCAGAGATGTGCGGTATTCAAATAATTATATCCGCTTGAATATCGCGGGCACACGCATTTGGTGTTTTGCGCCTGCGGTTATCCTGCAGTTTGAAAACCGCAACAGAATTGTTTACTAATTAATTTATTGCTGTTGCTTTTGTCCCTGAAAACTACATACCAAGTGCTTCGTCCGCCTGTCCTTTATTATTTGGTTTTATGTAATCTGAAAATATCAATTCCAGCTAGAACTACTGAGCTCTTAAGACAGCTCCAAATTCTAAGAAATAGGGTGCCATTACTATTTGATTCGTGATACACATACTATTGCGGCCTTTCTACCCATCTGCTCTGTAGTGTCATATTTCTTATTAATTTAAGTTTACTCAACTAAACTATAAACAGAAAGGTTTTAGTCCACGCTGTACCATTGTCTTCAGATTCAAGATGATTCAAGTTCGGATAAATCTCTCCAATACTTATCATTCTGAGGTTCTCCTGATGTGAATTGGTGCAAACTGGCTGTACAGCCACTCGGAAAAGTCATCACTGAATTAATAACGCTATACTCCCTGGATTTTTTTTTCTAGGTAGAGTCCAGTACGATACCCCCACTAAGCGAGGGATATCCCGACTGCTCCGATCAGGATTTTCATCAACTACATTTAATACTTCATCTTCCTGTTCGATGATTTCGTCAGGTCGTTGTCGCCATCGATTACAACTCGGTGTTACACTACCTGCAAGTGGTAGCCGTAAACCACTGTCGAATGGTGTCACATATGTACATCTGCGTTTGATATGTTTCTGTTAGGAAATTGTTCACTTAAAACCCTTGATCAAATTGAGAGTTGTAGTCCATTTCTCTGTAAATTTACTTCATGTTCAGGTAACCAATCTTGGCATTGAGTATGTTACTCTGCAACAAAATTTTCTTTTCATTTGTCTTGTTTTGTTTTATTTACGATTTCTTTTAACGCCTTGGTTTTACCTTGTGGCTTTGACACCCACCCAAAAAGGTGATTAAGTAAGTGCAGCTGATCCATATTACAATTTAACACGATTATGGAACAAAATATGATTGACTTCTTAGGTTTAATTTACACAAAAACCCTTCATTCCACTGAAATAAGCCCAAAGAAAAGTCGGTTATTGTCTGTGTATACCGTCAACGTAATCCAGCAAGTTGATAAACTTTTATATAAAAGTACTTCTTTGTAGAAAAGTACAAACTTTTTACCTTTTTGGTAGTAGTCTTTCTTGTTATTCACAGTAAAATAAATCAACTTTTAAAATCTTGAGGATTATTTCATTTCCACTCTCTATACCAGTGCAACAGAGAGACTATGAACAATAGGTATATCTCAAATGCAGAAAGTTTGGATAAATACCAAACTTGGTAAGTTCAGTTAATGACTATTTTGGTGCCAGCATGTTGCCATGGTAGCTTAGATGAAGTTACTGGACGTAAAGTTTTTATTCTAATCTGGACTATAACATTGAAGTTTATTGTCTATTGTACCATTGCAACTTTGTTCTTCACACGGGAAATTTTCTTTTGTCCTTGTAATTGAGCAATATATCCATAACTGTCTGCTTTTAGGAAAGCGAACTTAAATAATAATTTGTATATTCAATCTCAGATTCAAAACTATCTTGCTCGTAGTAATTGTCTCATTGTTGTATTCGATGTAGTACTTTAAAAGCTTAATTGTGGTTTCGTATTAATACTATGGATAAGTTTAACCGATGTTCTGCGGATATTCATTTTATTGGCTTAAATAGTTTGCGTTTCTTATACTCAAAGCTGATTATTCGATAATATTTTTATAACATTGAGGAAAAGTTTAGCTGTAATATAGGTTCTTTATTTGACTATCATTTGGCTACTACCTTTAATCGTTTGAGGGATCTCTTGACGAGTACATAAGTAAACAAATGAGTGAAAAAATGGCTCCATGTAACTTATGACCTCGCACTTGGAAAGTATTGTTTTGATTCCTGTGGACTCCTCACTCTGACCTTGGGTTTTTTCCATGGTTTTCCATGATTGGTAGGTGAACACAGTGGAGGTTCCCGATCTACCAATATTTTATTTCAAACATTTCCCTTTCATTGCGTTTCCTTCTAATACTTCAGATGTGATTCTAGGCTTTGCAGCCTGTGGTGGCCCGGGACAGATGGTGCGGATGCTTGTTCACATAAGAATATATTCCTCATAAATGCTTGAGGGCTGCTTGATTGAGGTGTCGTTCATCGCCCTTTGGACAGCTCGCATAGGAACGCGTCTTCGAGTCCAGAATTATTTGGAAACAGCGCTTCTCTCTGGCCTATCTGGGTGTGGCCTCCTGTATTTCCTTCATTTTATCCTTACCTCCTGGGGCTGTTAACTATCCTACAAATCTCATTGTTAAATAGTTAAGTCCTAGCAAGGGCTAACGTGTAATCCACTTTCAAGCTGTCTTCGGGCTTACATTAGTATTGGTTGGCATACCTTATATTTTTCGCTTAGATCATTATGTATTCACCTTTTGCCTGTTCTTATTTCTTAATACCTCGCTAAGTTCCTTGTGGTTTAATACGTTCATTTAACGTCTGTTTTAAATCACAATAAAAAGCAAAGGTAGTTACCATATTTTTTTCAACTATTACAACTTTTATTTGAAGGGAAACCTGGGTTTTAGCAAACTTTGCAGTATTGCACATGTCGATAACTAATTAGGTGCTGTTGAACCACTCCGCTATGTTCCGTTAACGTGAGATTCATATGGTGTTTTACGGTTTTTGATGTAGTCGAGCAAAAGTCGAAATTATATAGCTATAGATGTTTCATAGCGCACAGTAACAGGTATGTGGATAGTCTGAGAAGCTCTCAGCGTGATAGTGAAAAACGACAGTTCGTTCTTTCAAAGCATTTTTATTTTTCAACATAACCTCCTCTAATATCAATACATTTTATCCAGCGGTGTTCCAGTGTCATACCGTTTCTGTGGTGTTCCTCTGGAAATACCGAAAAGTACCCATTTACAGTCGCAATTGCTTCATCATTGGACGAAAAGCGGAAGTGTGAGGGAGCCAAATCTGAAGAATAGGTTTGATGTTCCAGTACTTCATTGTGCAGATCTCTCAATTTCTCCATTTCCAAACACTTTTGTGGGCAGTTGCATTGTCCTGATGGAAAACAATTGTTTTTCTTTTTTTAACCTGGGTCTGTTTCCACGAATGTTTGCATTCGGTTTAGTTAGAAGTTGAAAGTAGTATTCTCCAGTAATGCTTTTACCTTCTACGAGCTAGTCAGTCAACAAAATTCTTTGACATCCCAAAACATCCGATGATTTTTCCCGCCGATGGCACCGCCCTCATCTTCTTTGGAGCTGAAGAACCAGCTTCTGTCCACTGCCTCAACTGCTGATCAGATTCGATGTGTAGTGGCGAATCCATGTTTCATCTATTGTGACGTTTCGGCGCAAAAGTGTTGCGTGAATACTTTTATCTACAGTAAGGATACGCGGCACCCATCTTGCGCAAAGCTTTTTTATGTTTAACTTCGGATGCGCGATGTGACCAATACGTTCCTTTGAAATTCCAAGAACATTTGGAATGTCATGCACCTTTGTACGTCAATCTTCCAAACTCATGTCGTGCTCTTTTTCAATAATCTCAGTGATTTCAATGGTCTGGTTGCAGTTGTTGGACGTCCTTCGCCTGGATCTTCTTGGGCGGTTTCACGGCCACGTTTAAAATCGGCAGCCCATTTCTTCACAGTGGAAACTGACGGGTCAAGCGTTACTATACACCTTTACAATCCGCAAATGCATTTTTCCCTTTTACAAAGAATTGTATCAGAGCGGGATGATCGAATTTCGTTATTTTCAAAGCAATGCGCATTTCCACAGCATCAAACATTTTCTTACAGTCAACTATTGCCTGGAATGACCTGTAGTTTTACATAGGGTCTATTAACATGTGTACCAGCTTAAGGGAGGAAAAAAAGACACGCAAGTATTGCCGCGATCTCTGGGTGAGGTTGAGAACTTTTCAGGCCACCCTCGTACGTATGTTACTTCATTTTAATGTTTTTAATTTATATTTAGTTGTAATCTTAAAAGGAACAATTTTAGTTGGTCTCGATAAGGGGCGGCAAAAACTGGAAATCAAGGGAGGCATGAAACAGGAATGAGGCGTTAAGTACTGTAAACAAACTAACGCACTGTTGTTGAAAATCCTGGTGCTAGTGTGTTTTAAAAGTTTTAAGTGCTTAACTTCCAGCTATTCCGTTCTGCAATAGCCGTTTTGCATGTAAAACTGTACCCAGCTGGTTGAAATGGACGCTGTCGGGCATGAAACAATCCACTGACGTGCGGACAGTCTGCCAATACGTCAATAAAATGTCACTTCGTACACATCAAATTTTACGCATACTTAAGCTTTTAAATAATTTTACACCATGATATTTCCTCGTAGCTAATATATTTTGATGCAGAGCTCGTACTTTAGTAGTGAATATATATAAGTACATCTATTTGCTTTAGAGGAATGGATCTCGTGGACAGAAGGGTCACTAATTTGTTCATCAGTTTTGTTCGATTTTAATATAACTCCAAAGTTAATGACATAAAAACGCATAAAAACATATATATTTTTTCATTTAAGTTTCTTTAGGTAGGCTGGGAAAGTATTAATTGTCTGCCACTCAATTATATTGGGAGTTTACCAGAAATACACTTAGAAGATAATTTAAAAAATAAATAAAAAGCGGATGCGCGTGTTTCTATGGTCAGCAAGCATAAATATTTCAAAATATTTAAGCCAGGACTAAAGAAAATTAGGTTAAACCGTTATCAGACTTTTAGATAACAATCCACCCGTATTCCTCGTTCAGTGTTGGCGCGGGCAGACAAGATACGAGACCAGGTTTTATCCGGTATCTGTGGTTTACACACAGTCAGAACATACAGTCGTACATCAGTAAAACTTTAAGGAAAATGGATATTATGGTGAGTATATAAATGATAAATTTAAGTTTACTGGCTCAAAAGAAAGATCCTCAAAATAATTTACATTTTATATGAAAATAGCAACAATGTACAGATGAAATGTCACTTCTGTAAAATTAAGATTAATTTGCCAATTTTTCAGCCACAAAAAGTAATCGTACACTCACAAAAGCAACCTACAATACACCAAAATGCTGTACTTCGTTGGGTACCCCTTAGCTTTAATTATTATATCATCTGTTCTCCTTGGTAAGGAATGGACAGGTTTTTTTAACTTCCGCCTTTGTTAAGGTTCCATTCTTCCAAAAGGCAGTTTTTAGTTCTTCTTTGTTGAAAATTGCCCTTTTTCTTACGCGTTCCACACTTATTCGGTAGGATTAATATCTGGAAATTGGAAGGGGTATGAAGCGGTTTTGGAACATTGTATATAATCCAAAGTCGTGGATTAAGCGCAGTATGTTATGGATCATTATCCTGTATAAACATCCAGTCTTCTTGCAGGCCCATTTTCTCCACACTTGCATGCAACTTTTCCTTAAAAATGCCCATGTACTTCCTGTGATCCATCATTCCCTCGATAACATGCAGATTGCGGACACCTGATGCACTTATACAGCCCCAGACAAGGACGGATCCTCCACCGTCCTTTACTGTGGAAAACAAGATTTTTTGGCTCCAGCTCCATGTGTCTTTTCCTCGATACTTTGCGACTGCGATCCGCTTTGAATACCTTGAACAACCTCTTATCTGTCCATACAACTTTTTTCCAGAAGTCCACAACCTTACCAGCGAATTCTAGGCGTTTTAGCCTGTTCTATGGGCTGACCTAGGACTTTTTACACGCTACACTACCGTTGTACCCTTTCTTATTGTAAACTGCTCTCACAGTGCTCGCTGAAACATTAATTCCTGCCTTCTGCAACTCAGCAACAAACTGAGGAGCAGTCATTTCGTGGATTCTTTTTAATGCAGCGTAGAACGTTACTTTGATCTTCAGTCGTGAGGACTTAGGTCGACCACTCCTGGGTATATTTAGAATAGATTTTCTGGTTCCTGTTCTGTCAATGATGGATTGAGTCGTTGACTGCGGTCTCCCTACTATCTTAAGATATCTCCGAAAGTGCTTTGAAATTATTATGTAATTTAATTATTATTTTTCTCTCTTTTGGTGTAGTTTCTTTCCCTGTTCGGCCCATCTTACGTTACTTCTGCAACCTACTGTGTTCGATGTCAGACTGGTGTGTGCAGAGCACTTGCTTTGAAACAGCTGAACGTATACTATACAGTAAGAAGAGCTAGCTTGTAATATAACCATAGTATTCAATCTAGATACCTTTGGTGTACGAATGCTTTTTGTGCCAAATTTACAGTATCATCCAATATTACCGTAGAAAACTACTGATTCTAGAAAACTTCCAGCAAAATAATGGTAGGAATAAGTAAATAAACACAGGAATTATATGATTTTACAAGTTTACTAAGTTTCATGAATAATTATATTGCAATAACGCATATTGTTTCTTCATTTAGGTGGTGTACAAATACTTTCTGGGCTGACTGTATATTGATGATAGCTAGAAACAACTACTTCAGTATTTGTGTGCCTGGCGATTGGCATACAACGAATCACATAAATGACAGCAATTTATGAAGATCAGATTCCATCAGTAAAAATGGAGTGGTTACATCCTTATTTAAGGAAATTCGTTATTCGTTCGCAATTGCCTTCAAATAATACTGATCTTCAAATAAGTAAAATTATATTTATGAGTGTGGGAAGTGCATCATTAGGGAATGATAGTTTGAAAATAGTTTTCTATTTCCGAGACTCTATTTTGTATTTCACACACATAATACATTGCACACTACCTTTTACACAATCCTGTATTTTATTATTTTGCATAAGCTATTATTAACAAGCCAGTATCCAATAACTTAACCCACCATTACCTTAGACTTCCCACCAATGCTGCCAACTTAACAGCTATAAGTAGGCTGGCTCAGATTAGAGTCCTTTGTTTAGCGTTTGATTCGATGACAAAAATAGTCGTTAAATGATAATATAGCGATAATAGCTCAGTATTTGAACATTTTAATAGGGCCCTTTTGTGGTTAGTGTCCTATTTTATATTAGCCGTAAAGGACGCCTAGTTTTGCTCAGATACCTCTTTATCAGACTTGAGGTTCTTTTACGTGCCGTAGATCTACGACACAGGGTTACCATTTTGTTTCCTTTATCGAAGGAAAGCATGCTGAGGAGCTTTACACCCGTAAAAATCCATTGCCCTCCGTCGGCTTCCAACACGGAACCTTGGGGAACCAGAGGCATGTTATTCCTAGTCCTCGGAGGAAACGTGAAAAGTTTGAATTCGCGGATCGATTATAATTATGAAGACGCAGACACCGAATAGTAGTGAAACATAAATTATATTTTACTTCTCATTTTAGTGTATACATGTTCTGTTATGTGTGTGTACAATATATACTTTGCAGACTTCGCTTATGTGGACAAGTGAACTATGCGGAACTATCACTGTACTCATAAATATACGCACCTGAAATTTTGATGGTGTAATGCCTGTTGTATAAAAACACATGTGCTACAAAATCTGCTGCGTAGTAGAATCGCAACGCCCAAAACGGAAGCCTGAAAAGTACCCGCATGTGACCTCTTGCAAGTGGCTACTGGACATTCCTCGTCAGCTCTGTGGCGATTGTGGGGGACGGCGCTCCTTACGTATGCCAAATGTAGACCTTGTGATTGCCCCTCAGAGATAAACAGTCTCTCCCGTACAATCATGTTATATTATACCTATATATTCCTACATATTCTGGTAATTTTAGCTATACCCCTCACCAGATTTTTGGCACACAGGCCCCACATAGAGCAGAGATGATGGCATAAACTCTCAAGTGAATACAAGTATGAGCATAGTGATAGTTCCCTTGTGCGTACACTGCATATTTACAATTTTAAGGGAGATTGAAGGGAAAATAGACTCTCAAGTGTCGAGATTGTGATTCGTATGTGCTGTGCTTTTCCATTTAGTCCATATTAAGAGGAAGTTAATTATCAAACTTTGCGACTGAAAAAGCAATGCGATGTGTGTTTCAGTTAAAGCAGCTTCATACACATCTGTACAGCTATGTTTCTGTCTGTCTCCATTGTTTGTATTGTTTATGTTTAGATATGAGGCAGGAATATTGGATTGATTCACCGAAGAAAAAAAAGTCATGAGGTGTGGTGTAAAAGATGGAGAGTTGTTATGATTCCTTCAAAATCTAAAATAATCAGATTCACATACAAAAGAAACGTAACGGACCATCCTGTTATATTAAACAACACTTTTTTGGCTACAGATGTTCCTGGAATGGCCACATCACTGATTTAGTACAGAAAATAAGACGTGTATTCTCTTTAGCCAATCATCGTAAGAAAGTCAGCTCTAGCACTGCAGTACAAGCTGTTTCTATACACTTCTCTTATTAGACCTTTATGCCAGTATGCTTCTACAGTATGGGAATCTGCTTCATCAACACACATAAAAAGAATTCAAACCTACAAAACAGATATTTACGATGATAACTGATGCACCGTGGTGCATTCTAAACACCACTCTCCATAGTGACTTAGATGTTCAGGAGGTATCTGTAGTCCTCCGAGAGAGCTGTAAAAGACTCCACAACTCTACAACATACTAATCCTTTGTTACGACAAATACCAACAAATCCTACACCAAATCGAGACAATAGAAGATTAAAAAGAAAACGACATATCGACCTACTATCATAATCTTAAAGACTATTGGGATTACCGGTGGGTAACACCCCATACACATGTTTCATCTTAATATAAGTAATTTGGAAAAACTATATTTTATACGCTATGAACAGAAAATTTTTCATCAATAAATTTTAAAAAAAAGTTATGAGCAGGAAACAAGAATGGTGAATCCAGCAATTTTCTAGTGGCGATGGTAACAGCTTCAAGATTCATCTATTGTTTTCTTTCTTGCCGAACGCAAAGTTAAACGAAATAATTGCTAATTAAAGTCGCCTTGTAACAGAAAAACTTGAAATTAAAGCACAGGATAATCGAAAAAATAATAAACTTTTCATTTCAAGTGTTTCGAGTATCCAGGACCAATATTTGGAACATAGTTCAACATTTTGGTCTCTGAATTGTTCATACAATTTGATGCAAAAACCTGTTGTGCGAATTCGTTGACGACTGTTTTAATCTTAATTTAAATAATTAAATTATAAATTATGTAAGGTAAACACTAAACGTATTCTTTGGATTCGTAAATCACGAATGTACACAATGAAACCCAATGTGGTCCGCCACTGGGAAAGCGTTGGGAATCCCTACTATACAGCTTGGATCTAAACTGTTGTGAATGAAAGAAAAGTCCTGCCGAAGGACCTGTTTTCTTCAGTCGGTTACGCACCGGTCTGTAGGCAGCAATCGATCCACACAAAGCTCAGAGATTTAAGCTAGCAAGTATATTGAAAGAGCAAAAGAGGACATTCAGAGGCTAGAGGTGGCGTGTGAAGAATTTATACGGAGCAAACAACATGAATCGCGCCCGGAAAGAAATATATAAGGGTGCAGTTGCAAGCAGGGGAGAGCGGCACGTGGGGGAAGTCCTTCCCCTACCCCATTACACTCACGTGCCGCCGTGGCGGGACCCGAGTACGACCTCGACATATCGACTCTGCACGCCTCCTGGGTGCACAATGTACTCGGCAATTAACACGCATTACCCTGCAAAAGTCTCCAGATTTCCCCTCTCTTCTCATACATTTCCTTCGTGACAGGGTTGATGACGTGGGTTGCGAGAGAACGCCTACCCTAAGGCGAAACTGCATTATGCCTTTTGTTGAGAGCGCAGGGATACTCTGAACAAATATTCCTCATAATGAGGAACCAGACAATCGATTTCTCATTTCATGTTGCAGCACAGAATGCAGGTACGCATTTCTTACCCTCGTGCTTTAATGAGTTTTATGCAACTGCAAATAAAATGGGTTATAAATAACGTTAAACGCAGCGCGTTCTCCAAATATGACTAATGAATTTTATTAGAGCATTCGGTATTCTTATAACTTTAGTAGAGTTGCTCGGAGCACAGTTAAAGGAATTCTCACCTCACTAAATGATAGAGCAATACATAGAACTCAAGTTCTGACATACAATTTAGTATCAAACTACCCAAATAAGTACTGGCCAAATGCAACAGATTAACCTATGCGGGATCCAGGTCATGAGGGAATTTGTCTCTCTCTCTCTCTCTCTCTCTCTCTCTCTCTCTCTCTCTCTCTCTCTCTCTCTCTCTCTCTCTCTCTCTCTCTCTCTCTCTCTCTGTGGTTTTTTCCCTCCTCATTTCATCCACATGTTCCATTACATTTGTAATATTACATGTTCTGATTTGCTTTGCTTTCAGATTGATTGTTCATATTAACTATGGTATTGAAATTATTGTGTTTTTAGATTGTGTTCACCCAGTCACTATAGTCTTTTAGAATTAATTTACGTATTTAGTTATTCAGCACTTTCTAGATTGATTGATTTTATGTGTGTGTGTGTGTGTGTGTGTGTGTGTGTGTGTGTGTGTGTGTGTGTGTGTGTGTGTGTGTGAACAGTATACTTTAAAAATGATAAATCAGCTAAGATACCAAACTTTGTATTTTGATTAATTAGAGTCAACTGAAAAATTCAATGCCACGGCCGGGATTTCAACCAGGAGAACCGTAGTTTAAATCCCGGCCGTGGAATTGAATTTTTCAGTTGAATCTAATTAATTAAAAACATCCATATACCTGAGTAATGTATTTAAAAGGATTAATTCTTTAAGGATTAATTCCTCAATATAAATTTAACATTGGTATTTTGAGTTTAGGTTCTCTTATCGATGGGACAGGAATATTGCCCCCTCGCCACTCCCAAACAAAAAAAATCTCCTCAAAACTATGCTTTACATAGCAAACAGTGCGAAACTTTATTTTCTCAAAAATGGTTCTAACGATTTTCACTAAATTATCATATGTTTGAGATATTTTTCCAGACAAGTGAACCGTATATCTTAAATTTTTCCGGGGAATAGCCACTGAAGTGGCCTTCGCTATGGTCTACTTTTGTATAATTGGTAGTTAAACCATAACAGACAAGGAAAAATAGATTTCTCTAAATTACAGAATTTATATTAAATATGTTTATTTGGGAAATTAAAGATCTCCGAGATATTTTTTATTGTTGGCTGGAATATTCCAAGACATACTTTTCTCAAAATACTAGCCTTTATTCTTTTCTATTCTTTTTTCTATCTTCTCATGATAATACAAAGCTTCTGAATGTGAGAGGTTTAAACGGCCTGTGGTCGTTTGGTCTTATGCAAAGAAAACGGGAATACATAATTTCAAACCACTACATATCAACTAGCTCTTTCAGCTTGCAGCCCTATTTTCCGATTGTGTCTACAAAGAAATATGGAATACAACAATTTCTGCAAGTATTAATCTCAATAAGAGAGAATACTAGTAAATCACGCTTTCTCAATGAAGAAATTCAGTTCTAACATACTTCTTGAACATAGGACGAGTTCAAGTGAGTAACAAACCTGGAGACACGATGAAGGTGATAGATGTGAACTCTGGAGCTTGTGAAGTTGGTGACCCTAGTTTCTCTTTCATCTTAGCGTCCCCTCCTTGCAGGAAGGTCTTGTAATTGAGGAGAGACCCGCCTCCGACTTTTCATCGGGAGGGAAAAGGAACGCCTGCTTATGTAGACACCAAGAGAGGAGCAGCCCGCTATCTTATCGTCTTCTGCAGATGCCTTCCTTTCTCGCTAGAGCCTTCGTAATGTATGTGGTATATTAACTATATGCCCTCCCACGTCTTGAAATAGTGGAGCAGATAACTTTCCCGCCATTAAATTTCCTAATTCTGAGGAATACGGTGTCATATTTCAATAGGGGTTGAATGAATGAACTGATTATACATATTTTCTATATTAGATTCAAAATTGAACAGGCATTATTAATTTGTTACAACATGTAGAAGGGTAAACATATCAGTCTCTTAGGAGTCAAGTGTTATGCAGGACAGGTGAAAAGTATTGATACCATTTTAGTATGTGCATGGTCATTTAAGCAGAAAAATGCTTCTAATCCTTGTATCAAATTATAATTTATATTATATGCAATCAAGTCACTGCAATTTCGTTGTATACAAATAATACATTTTGATAAGTTTACAACGCTGCAACAGCGCCCTACTTAGGCAGAGTAACGGTTCCCATACACTATTTTTATCCGTTTGATATCAGGCTTTCTTATTGATTATAGGCATCTTATTATTTACTGCTACTGAACCCTACGCTTAAATAAAAAATGTGATAAGTCTGGTACATTTATTAAATTTTAAATAAAACAATTTATTCGGTTAGATTGCATTTTCTGAAATTGCTGAGCAAATACATCTTTAAATACATAGTTGCTGATCTTTATAAATACTACCTGATTTTACATTAGATGCATATTAAGCAATATATTGAGGTTAAACATTTATTTTCTTGTACTGGTTTAAATAAACCAGTCAACAAATGCAATTTAAGCTGTAGTTGTTTTCAATAAATATTTCGCGAAAAAAGTAGAGCTTTGGCAATTAATCACTTTAAATAACAGCAAAATAGTTAACGTTATGCAACAAAAACTACACAGTGCATTATATTTTCCTCTTTCCATCAAGCATTTTTTCCACTCATCGTTTGGCACACGTCTCTACGTTTTAATGATTTCTTTCCACAAATTTATGTATTATAATAAGTGCTTTAAATTATTCATTGAGATCTATCTGGTTTAAAAATATCTCCACATTTTCATTTTATATAATTTCATTGTATTTGGTTAGAAGATTGAATAATAATTGTATCATTGTGCATCGCCATTTCTGTTTAAAGGTTCTTATGTACATTTATTATTTAATTATTCTCATCTAAGAAGGTCTTTGTATGGTTCTGAAGCAACTATATTGGCGAGCAAATAGTTCCACTTTAACGGGACAGTTTGAAACAAATTGTTTAGCTCAGGATAAAGCAATGAGGTTAATCTCAGGGTATGCGTGGATATGGATGAGAAGGATAGTTTTAATGACACTGGAATGCCCGTTTTAAACTGGTTTAATGACTGCTTCGCTTTATCCGAACACCAAACTTGAAGTTGCCGACCAAGGGTTACCAATATCACTGTTTAGAGTTACTGTTTATGAAATGTTTATTACTCGATAATACTTAATTCGTTCTTCACGTATATATGAACCGACAAATATCTTCTTTCATCACTTCTGGTCTGCCTGGCCCAACACAGAACAAGAGGACTGCCCTAATCGGCTCCAATCCATGAACTGTCTATCCTCACAGCTGCACGTGAGTGTATCACTTTCACTTTCTGAAAGCCCCTTATTCAACCAAAGATTCCCTAGTTTGTCATGCCATTATGAAGGGTCCGAAGAATACCGCATTCAACAAGTCAAGTGCTACCCTTTAGAAATCTGCTAAGGACACTGTTTCTTACATTTCTTTTGTTATAACAACTATCCTCCCCCAACTGCTATTTGACTCCACTGCACCTGCACGCGTTGTAACAAAGAACCAACATTCCTTTGAAATCCATCATGATTCTTTACTTATTGCAATCCTTTAATTTCGGTATCGGTTTCATGTTCAGAAATCCATCGTATTTATTTCTACTTGACATAGTTCTGATTTCTATCCATTTTGAATTTGTTGACACTATCAAACATCGGCTAGTTATCTGCGTTATTTTTTAAACCATAATTCATTAAAAGTAAAATTACTTAAAAGAAGTGAGCTAGTTTCATGGGAACCTTTTCAAGAATTAAAATTTAAAATAAATTAATGAATTGAATAAATGAATAACATGGGATCCTTTATCATGTTATCATGGTAAACAGTCCAGTTTCTATAAATACTAAACATTTTAATGCGAGAGAAATATTTTAGAAACGTTGGACAAACTTTTAAGAACTTAAACCACAATTATATTCACGTTATCAAGGCATGATCAGAGAAAAATTTCTTAAGACAACTTGACTAATTGAATGTTATACATTTAGTTTTGACCAGAGTTGTTTAAATTTCCCTAAGAGAATGCCTAAGATTAGAGCATTAAATGGAATATAGTGCAGTGTCAAATTTGGCAAAGAGATACCTACATTTGTTGAAGAGTTTAATAAATTACACAGTAGCTTCATATGCAGATGTTATGTTTTAAAATCGATAGGCGACATCGTGAAAGGGTTTAGGATTATGGCGGTAGCAGTGCATATGAATATGAAGAAAACGATTATTTTTCGGAGCGGAGCGATTATCAGCAGAGAACAACTCATAAAACGCATGCACTTTGAGTAAATAAACTAGGAATAAAAGAATTACGTTATTAAGCAGAATCTCAGATAAAGCTGCAGGTTTATTTTAGACTATATGTTAGGTAAATAGGGTGAAATTTGTTGAGATGCGCAGTAATCTATGAGGCTATGCTCTAATAATGGCAAATTTTTGTCATATACCTTTGAGAATGGAAGATCATTTGGAATGGACATCAGCATTCGGAAAACGCTGGCAAATATAATGATAGGTCATGGAGATAGGTATATATATTTATAAAAACCACCTGAGGAATATCTGGGGCAACACGAGGAAAATTCCATTGGAAATGCAGTAGAAGCTAAACATCTGAAAGGGGTGTGGAACAGCGCATCAAAGCACATTAATCACAAACTTTTGTGAGATGAACTTCCTGCAAGCTGTTAATTAGATAGCTGATGAAATGTTCAAAATTATTTGATATTTAATACAGAAGAGTCAGTGTCAGACTATGTTTTCTCTCAGCGTTTGTAATATTTTTAGTGAAGATATCCCATTTTTTTCTATTTGTCTATTTGCTATCACTGTCGCTCCAGGTAATATATTTGTGTTGAAGCGATGTGATTGTCAAGTGTAAATCTGTGTGTTACATTGAAACACATATACAGTCACACAGTCATTCATAATTTATATGAATCACCTAAAAGATTTTCCATTAATCGCTGCTGGGGAACTATAAAGCTGCCTTTCAATACTCCAGATGCGTGTGAAATGAGTATGCAGCATCCGTCTGCAAAAACAAAAATGTTAGTGTCAGAATTGTTCCACTAAACAAAAACTAGAGGTTTTGAAACAACTTTAGGTGTATTACTCGAAGCTACAAACTCTAAAATTTTGAGATGCAGTTTAGAGCACGTAACCTACAAAGATTTCACCGCACACCTTCAAGAGGAAACAGCACGTGGTCTTCCAAAATTTTCATACCTTGAGAGTCGCGTGCGAAACCATCGACTCTGTTGAAGCCGGATGTTCATAAATCAGAACATTCTGTTTTGTAAGAGAACTAAAGGAACTAAATCCCTTCTTCCCTGACATGCACAGCCATCGTACAATTAACTCAACAGTCTTCAAAAGCACTCGTGAATCCTGTATAACCTGTGAAGCTCCCTTTCTCTTGAATGGATTGTATTAATTCTGTACAACTTGGAAATCGTTAAGAGGACAGGTAAAATGTCGAGCTTATTAAAATATAAAATTTTTTTAGCTGTCTTTTTTAGAAATAGTACATCCCTATGTTATCCCAAAAGCAAGGAAGATGCGTGAAAGTCTCCGATTGTTGTTTTTCTCTTCCATTCTATTCGTCAACCATGGAGGGATAATTTATTTTTCCCTAAGATTTATGAACCCATTCTTCTGTGCGTCTTCAATAAATTTTTGACGCACTTACTCCGTGTGTATGTAAATAATAGTACGTACTATGTAGTCAATTTGAAACCTTTTTAGTGCAAAACGGTATCGAAAATAACATAACTTAGTTGGAAGATTCGCTGTTTTAATGAATACTTTAATATACCATCATCTCTCTGTGATTTTCGGAGTAAACTCATTTTACCAAGCCATGACTGGATCCATTTCTGAGATAAAGAAATCCAGAGGGCGGAGTACGTTACCTCCGATGAAGGGTGAGATGAGGATGGTGGAATGCGAGGACCTACAGCTTTCCAAAGCCTGTTGGGCCTTAGGGATATTTAACTTGAACCATTCCAACGACGGGGACTCGGATAGGGCCTACTAAAACCGCTATCCAAAATCGAATAGTCGATCCGCGAACTTTCAGCACGAGAGTTCGGACGAAAGCACTGATCCCTATGCCGTAATATACATAGGTATAAGATATGTATAAATATCAATTATTGGTAGAGGTAGGCGTGAGTATATCATATCAGGATTTTATTTAATGTTAAATTAAAACCATGAAGTTTTTATAAAAATGTGTCTCAAATTCAACGAAGAAGTTATGCAGAAAATTTTGAATTCCTTACTCACTGTGCTTTCACTACTATTCGATTGTACTGTTATGAAAAGCACAGAAGCGTAACCATTGTCTTCTAGCCATGGTTTCTGACGCAAGACCGCCATGACAAAGCTGTGGGTATTCTCACGGAGTGGGATTAGTATCCATTCAACATGGGAGAAGTAAGAGGATTAAAGTGTACACGATGCTTGGCAAATAACGAGTTTTAACAGACGTATTTCTGTATCATTTTGTACGATCGAGCTTTAGACTTTGGTAACTAATTGCTTACGTGACTTCGTTTAACTGGAACCGTGCTTTGAGGTGTATTCTTATATCCATTTGTAATCCGATATGCTAGTTCATTTTCAATGAGTATAGGACGTCGGAAAACACCTCTTTACGCTAAGTACCAATCAACAAGTTAATATCTTTAGTGCCTTAAAAACAAGAAGCTAAACCTTTAATATGAAAAATGGGGAAGAAATCTGGTATTAAAACATGCAAACAGATATAAAACCTTTTCTTCCCAATTCCAATGCAAATACATCACTCGTATTGTGTTATTTTCTAACCTATACCTCATGAACCATACATTTTCAGCAAGAAATGCTTCGAATTATGCAGTTCCGAAATTGCTTTCTCTGTTGTTAATAGAGATATCAATATTTGTTTTTGAGGAATTCAGAGTATAAGATTATTTACAAAAGAAAATTCCATTTGAAAGTCCACTAGCTTTAACTTTAAATAGCATCTTCGATTATTCCAGAAGCAGTAATGTAGTAATGTACATGTTAATAACACGCATTTCAGTAAAATCTATTTATAAAAAAACGTAACATGGTAACCGATATCCTTGACTACGAAGTATTTCGATGGACTGACGATGCAAGCAATTTGTTTGTGAAATCGATCTCAATTAGAAAGAAGACTTAACATAATTTTCTTAAGATAAGTGAAGTTTTTGTTACAAATAGCTATATTTGTGTAATATTCATTGCTTCACTGTAGCTAATCCTTGTTGCAAATAAGCTTGCCCCGTATCTCTTAACGGTCACGTGACCTTATCACATCTCACTGGCTGCTGTTGTGGTGCAGACTGCTGTGCGGTAAAAATTATTTCGTTATTTAACATGGTGATATATCTTTATATGTTGGAAGAGAATTGTCAAATTTATATTTTCGTAGCTGTTTCAATGAAATATATCACGCAACACAGTTGATTTATCTGAAATGCATGTTAATTCTTAAACGAAGTAAAGAGGAGGTTCCTTTGCATTCAAGCACATGGCACGATAGCACGTGCTTTAACGGTAGTGGTGACATATTTGTTTATATGACTTTTATCTCTGACCTTGTTTTCAACTAGATTAGTCATATATCGCCATTCGACGGTGTGCTATGCCGAATGCGAGAGCTAGATTATTTTATTGATGTGTGTAATGCACTTACAGAGAAGAATCCGTCTTTGTCAGTGAGAGAAGTCGAACAGCTGTGCCCTGAACTTACAGGTGTGTTAGATGCGTAGGAACATCGCGACATGAAATTGAGATAACAGGAAAACTTACCACTCCAGGGACGATATTGCTGTGTGACGGAGATGTTATTTAAGGACAATCAGACTGTACCGAGATACAAATCGCAAAATAATACTACCTTGACGAGACTTGGGTGAATAGGACACACAAGTACGGCGTGACACGACTTTTAAGACTGAAAGACAAGCATTTTTGCAAGGTATGTGTGCTGGTTTGAAAAATCCCATTGGAAAAGGCCGAACGCCTTTCATTATAAACTTGTTTCAGTTTCATTGCTCATTCATTCAGTTTCAACTTGCTCAGTTTCATTATAAACTTCATTATTTTTGCATGCCTTCATATTCTTATTTGTATGATTTTATCTATCTTCCTGGCAATTATTATGACGTTTACTGCAGGTTTCAATGTGACGGGAAGGCACCGCCTATGGCCTATGGCGCGAAAGCATTAGCCAATTAGGATGAGGGGGAAGGTAGTCAGCGGGGAAGGTTATATGAAACAGAGATTATCTTCATTTTCTACGTAATCTATCAATAGTTTTCTTTATCGTTGATAATATATTGTAGCAAATCCAATGGAAATGAAGATCTCGCAGAAAGTTCAATATATTAATATATTTTTGCATGTGAATGTCAGATTATTCATGTCTGATCCGCTTTTGAAAAGAAAAAAAAATGAAAAGATAAGAAAGAAAAGCTATTTACTACGTTAAGAATTTTTTGGAATTGGATAATTCCATAACAACGTTTAAAATCTTACAAGATGCTATGCTTAATATGAAAATTATCTATATTATCGGTATTTTTTAATAATTTTAAATGCATAATAATTACACAGAAAGCACATTCATGCAAGTGCTTCTTATGCTTTCGAGAAAGACTATCGAAATAGATGTTGTCTAACTTTTCGTTGCACCTTTAAAGCGGTAGAGAAATTAGAAGCAATATAGATAATCTAATGTTAAGCAAGGAATTATTGCAGCTTTTGCTCATTAGTGCTTCCTGTGCAGTGATGCTAGGCTAATGAGTGATCACTACTTCAGATTCCAACATGCATTTTAATGTCTCTGTTGTCCTGTGATGAAGAAGGCCATGCATAATGCTTGGTCACATTTGCATTTAGTGCTGTAGATTGGTCGTGTTAATTGGTTCTTCTAGTTGGGAGCCAAAGAGTAGGCGGCAGCTACTTTAGATAACCCCTTTTATCATAACATAGCCCCATTCGTAGTATTGTATCCTTACTTGATGACATTATTCTGTGACTCTCTTTTAAATTTGATCTGCACTTTGTTGGAATGTATACATATTTCTGCTGTTGTCATTCTGGATGTTCTGCAAGTTATTTGCATCCAATCGTGGGCTCAGTAAGATTAGTGTGGAAATGGAATTCTTGTGATATTTGTAAGTACTGAATGTAAAACAGGACCCCTATAGGCTGCACCTTCTCTTTGGATTTTTTCCAAGGCTCTAGGTATTTGCTCAATTGTTGCCTATTGCGTGGCACAGGGGCTGCGGCGTCTGACATTAACAAGAGCTTTGTAGGGCTAAGCAGGTTAGTGCCAAAAGAGATAGTAATGGTAGAATGAGAAAGAAAGGAGAGAAGAATTAAAAGAAATGCTTAGAAATCTCCCATGTCCTTGAATATGAGCGTGCTACCTTTCTGTAACCACTGAAATAAAACACCTATACTTATAAAATATAAACGCTGCATTTGTAAAATCCTCTGATTTAGAAAATAATGCAATTATAAATTCAATAAATTGTGCATGGCATTGGAAGCATTTGAAATCGGGAAGGTAGCAGTTGTATGACGTGAACTATTTCATTCGTTTTCAGTGATCCAATTGGAATAACATTTCGTCGTCCGTAGAAAAATTTATTTTAATACAAAATATGCAACAGGCATACAGAGAGTAATGTATTTAGGGAAATTGCATTAGCTAGGCACTTGATAGCTATGCTACAGGTAGCCACGATGCCTCAATTTACGCGAGCCGTCTGACATGCAAATGTGCACGTCGCTCTTGTGACTAACAGGAATGAAGCAGCGTTAAGTCTACCCTTTGAACCAGGATTCTGAATATGAAGTGCTTCCAAAAACTCATGCTGTCCTCATATTTTGCAAGAACAGGGGGGAAACGTTCTAATGAAACGCACAGCATATGGGATGATGTAGCTCTTGGTAAATCTAGCGGAGCTTCTGTTTCCGGCAAGGGTAAAGCCAACGAGCAACAAAAATCTGCAGGGGAAAGGAATTATTACATTTTTCACTTTTCATTGTTTGATTTACCAAGTTATAATTGTTGAAATTGTTAATTCTAGATCCTTCGTTGTGTTTTCATAGATGTTATGGTCGATTAGGATGTATGTTGAAAACACTCTACAAAAACACCTTAAAGCTAATTTCTCTGAACCTTTTACCCAAAAAAGATATATATTTTTAATTTCTTCTCTTCCAAAAGAGCTGGTTGAAAGTATTGTATTTAATAGCAAAAATTCATTCCATCTACACGTTTTGACTCTTAATGAATCCTATCAGAGAGGTTTCTAAGGAAGAAGGTTTGTGCTTTCACTGTAATTTGAAGGGAAAAAAACTGACATATTATAATGTTTGTGTTTAATTCCATTAAGAATGCAAGAAGATGAATTTTACGACATTTTCACGTATGAATGCACAACGTTGTGCATCGTTCACCACCTACCGATTCAGAAAACATCACATCTGATTTCTTATTTTCAAAATCCTACTTTTTTTTCTGGTAGGTGTTTGAGGTATTGGCATTGAGAGTCTTTAGATATGAATAATGTTGATTATTACTGTAAAAGCTAGTGTGACAGGAGTTTATTTTCCTAATAGTATTTTACTTTAACGGAAAAGTTTTCATATTTCTATAACAAGAGTGAAAATCAGCACTGTGTAATGATAAACTTTCTATGTGAGTAAGGTGTGTGTAATGTGTCTAAATGCGATTCTGTAATGTAATGTGGTGATTTGGCCAGACTTAACGAGGCATAGATGGACGCAGCTTACTACGACGTGGGACCCATAGAAGACACGGAGGTAGGCCTAGACGCAGGGGTCGACTTCAAGGCGCTAGCAGGCAGCCGATGGTCCACCATTGCCAAAACCAGGAGTACATGGCGAAACCAAGGGAATCCGGACGGGAACAGTTCAAGTGCAGTGAATGTATACAATCAACAAGAGATGATTATCAGGATCACAATGAACATCATCCGGCATAGCTTACCAAGTGAGAACATTTAATGAGGTCCTCTTTAGTAGGAGGCCCTTGCCTGAAATGGGACATCTCAGGCTTATTCATTCATATATTCATTCATATAGTGCGATATGGAAAATTAATAGAAATAGATTTGTCAAAATGCAGGTTGTCACAATCGAAACCCATTCGTAATTGCGGCTGTTTCCATACTGACGTGTGCATTTGCTTTTTCAAGCTCATGGGAGATATGTAGACTTCCCTTGCCCAAATGGTTATGAGTGTTTATTGAAAATTACCTTTGATATCCCGATGAATTTTGGCTATTAGACACACAAATTTTAGGGTAGGTTTTCATGTTCACGCCACCCTTTATCTGCCAATTTTCCCAAAATATTGTGTACATCTCTTTCCCTTACATGTCTTAGTAATTGAATGAATCCATTGCGTTTATAAGGAGTAAGCAGTAAGATTTTACGTATGGACAGAATAGGGAATTTAAAATTTATAATTTGGTTCTTCATTAATAACAAACCTAAAAATGTAAATGTTGTCTGTAGATATATTGTCACATGCATTAATATTACTTTACGTTAACACTGGTAAACGAAGTACTCCTCTAAATAAACGTAGTCTCAAGAGCTACTTAACCAAAGGTTCCATTGTTGGGTCTTTACCACGGCGAAGTAGTACCAGACGGCGGGCTCCCTATCACTCCGTATATCAGCCCAAAGGTCGGACTCGACCGCGGCACTCTGTGACACTTGCACTCTATTGTTATCTAGCATGCCCGATGCAAGCTACGCGTGTATCTGGCGATTAAATTCTATAAGTGTTTTAAGTCTGGGTGTTGCCGTCAGCGATCACCCACAAGCTGCAGACCGTGCAGAAGTCGCTATGGATATCAGTAGTTGACTCGCGTCTCATATTCTCCTTACCTATCTGTTTTGATCTGCCTTAAATCGTGGACATAATACAAGAGAGAATCTTTGCCCTGAACAGAAAGTTTACCCTCATACCAACCAGCAGGTGCATATCCTGGATACCAAGATACAGTCCACCCAAGGACATCTTTGATGGATTGCGAACATTCTTTAATCGTTCTGTGTTGTACATTAAGCGGCTAGGACTATGGCGATTAACTTCAGTGTAGGGGAACCTAGGTGAACTGCTCTTGATTCCCCGGACACTTTTTCCTTCCTCTCTTAACCTGAATAATTTTGATTGTTTATATCATGCAATGACTACACGTCTAAAGGAAAAACATTTTTTTTTTAAATTTCATCTGTGGTTTACTATCCAATTATTCTATAATTCCTTAAGCAGTAATATTTATAGACTATGTAGTATTTTCAGTAAAGAACTTTTAGATCAACGTTATAATATCAATTGATAAAGGGAAAATATTACTTTAGTTAATTGTGGAAGTTTTAAACCAACTTATAAAAACCATTACAAATTTAAAACAATCATCCATGTAACTTGACAATAGATATACAGTGTTACAGAATTAGATCTATTTTGGAGGAACATATGGTTAACTTATTCAGATTTATTACTTAAAACCATTCTAGGCAAATATTTTTCGCTATTATGTAAATTTGGGCCAAGAAATGACCTGAGTATCTGATACTTGAGAACGGTAAAAACTACTTCAACTACCCCTTCCAAATCATTGGCCTGCTGTGAAAGCAACATGGTATCATAAGGAAGAAGAGATTGCTTCTCTGGAAGTGACATTTCTAAATGCAATGTATTTTTATTTTACGTGAATTCAGGTGTTACCTGCTTGAAGAATCACTTTCTGACTGGATCGCTTTAGGCAGTTTTCACTCTGGGCTAACATCTGCAAATGAAACTGACATCGTGTGAAAGAGAAGTGGGTCAGGATCTCATAAATTTTTTAACTTACAAACTCCGCTACCCTTCCGCGTAGCACACAATCAAATCGCCGTTTCCATTCCGGTACCAATATTTTTCCGAGCAGCATTGCCGCGTGTAATGAGAAAGAAAAAAAATCCATGGTATAGTCGAGGTGCGAAAAATAACGTTCTGAGGGCGAAATGATGTAACTAGTAAGACCAGCTGTTGCTAACCCTAAATTAAAACGGCTGCTTTTCTCCAAGCTAATATTTATACTTTCCCAGTTTGCCCAGAGAGAGAGAGAGAGAGAGAGAGAGAGAGAGAGAGATAGAGAGAGAGGGAGAGAGAGGGAGTGGGGGAGAGAGAGAGCAACCTTGCGTTATTTCCCCTTCAGGAAGAGGAGTATACACAGGCTGCTCAAATTTGCGAATACGGTAGAAAATTGATATTTCATTACACGGAACTTCCATATTACACGCCCCGGGAAGAGAACATTTGCACAAAGCTAATAAGAGATCGTCGAGCTTTTGTTTAACTGGTTCCAAGCAAAAGTAATTTTATATGTTGAAGCAGAATTTGCTGAAGGATTTTAGCGACCTGTGTAACATTATGGTTCATCCCCTTAGTAAAGATAATGGTAAAAACAAATGCATTGTTTCACAGAGGAAGAAAGTGCTGCTCATATGTAACAGCATTATGCTCAAATTTGTTTAACTGTAATTCATGAAAGTAACACATTATGCTTTCAATAAAAATTTAAGCCCCATCTTTGACTTAAAGTAGTTGAAGGTGGGAGGGTAATATAAAAGAAATAATAATAATAATAATAATAATAATAATAATAATAATAATAATAATAATAATAATAATAATAATAATAATAATAATAATAATAATAATAATAATAATAATAATAATAATAATAATAATAATAATAATAATAATAATAATAATAATAATAATAATAATAATAATAATAATAATAATAGTTACAAAGTTTATCCGCCTTAACATTTTCGTCTTCATATGTTAGCGACATGTATTATAAAGAAAATGTATATATGCACTCAAATGACTTTCTCTGCACTATTCGCACCAATTGTCTAAGCAACGCTTAATCGTTTATCTAAATCTTGTTAAACCAGACAGAAACATGTTAATGGAGTAATAGAGAGGAAATTAGTAGGCTTGGAGCGATACTGAAATCGTTTGAGGTGGCTAATGTTTTTTCTGTTATCTTTGGACAGCCGTTACGGTTTAAAAAAAAACGCAATGGAGAGAAGTTTGAATTTTTAAACATTGAAACAAATAACAATCAAAGTCTAAGAAATGAAGTTCACAACATACATTATAAAATAACAAATTGAAAATATGTTTGATAATTTGTGTGCTTTAAAAGATCTACGATTTTTATGAAGTTACTGTTTATCAGGTATTCGAAAGTTGTAGAGAATGAAAAGGCTATTCCCGGAATAAAATACGTATTTCATTTGTCATAAAATATCGTATCATATGGCGTATTAATAAAATTCATTAGTCAGTTCTCAAATCCTCCAAGGATGTGACACAAATGCTTTAAATAGCCCCCCCCCCCCCGCATTTAAATATTTTTGCCTTGGAAAGTTTATGAAATGTTTGCTTTTTTGACTGATTTTGTTATTTAATCGTTTTGGGGTTATAATATTCACACAGGCACCTTTCCAAAACTTGCTTTTATAGAGCTTATAACACATTTTCGGTGTCACAGCATACATTTTTTAATGAATACTTCCCTTGCTTAAACGTATATAGCATAGCCTCACCAGGGTGCTAGGCATTGCATCCTATCCTTTCATTCCCAAGGTACCATTCAGTATCCTTACACATTAATTCCAACCTCAAAAACCACAAGTCACCCTACAACATCCCGAACAAACCTTACCTGCGGTTAAACCCAAAAAGGGTGGGCACGCAGCAAAAGCCTTCTGGCTAAATACAGCCAGCCAGCACGATGAGCGAGAATATATAGCATAGAAGCTAAAAAGAATGGCTTTATTGTCAATTCTGCTTGAAGACTGTTCTAGTGTAAGTAATTCAGAGAAGCGGCTGTGAAGGAGCAAGTTGCTATTTCCGATATTGGAATGCTACTTGAAGCAGAACAGGAAGCTGCATCTATGCTTACATGCACGCTGCAAATTATCAAGATAACGGTTAGACATTCTCAGACTTGGGGGAGAGAAATAGTGTTTAAGGAAGCTAAGCTGAGCTTGCTGACAGCAGGGGGAGGCATTCTACACGAGATACCTTCGTTAGACTCTTTAAAAGAAGCTGTATAGATTTGTTCATCCATAATTATTTTTATTCTCTTTTTCTTGTTTACTAACCAGTCTCTTTGGTTAGAAGGGTTTCGTGTATTACTTTACCATAGCGGTTGAAAGTGAAGTGTGTGGCACAAAGTTGACTGTTCTTGGCTCTTGGCGAGGAGAAAGCATGTCGTAAAGTTTGCCAACTCTTGGTTGCTGGCGAATACTTTACCTTTGCCTGTTAACCAACGGGCTTTCTTGAGGTTGCACTTCCTTCTCCTCGTTTACCATTGATCCACGGGCTCGGAAGCAGTGGCGATTCCGGTTTTCGGATTCGGCTTATGCAGTTGAACTGTGTATTCACAGTGAGGGTTGTTCATTTACGAAAATAAATAATTATTTTATTGTTGCCCGAATTATTGCTGTCTTCAACAACACATTTCATGGCTACGTATCCCAGCAATTAATGCACATCTTTTGCCATAGGTTTTGTTAGAATATAAAATGGAAACTTCTCAGTATTTTGAAAATGAACCTGCAAATTAATTTTTATGCAAAGAAGAGTTTCCTTAAATTTTAGTGTTACAAAACTTTTGAGAATGTGGTAAAGATGGGTGATACTATAATTTGCGTATTTGTTTGCTTTCCTGATTGTTATACGGGTTGTTACATCAGATTTACACATGCCACTCATTTCTAAGATAGGTCTAATAAGAACTAGCCTAACGATTTAATCTTTAAAGTAGAGTTCCACGTAAATGTATAACTGCATGCAAAAAGGACTTTATTATGCATATTTTTATTGCAGAGCAATCCTGCATGTGGATGTTGTTTATTTATCAGTTACTATTCAACTCAAATCTAAGGACTTTAGTTTAGAGCACGAAAGATGCACTAGCTTCTCCCCCATCCCTCAACTTAGTAGTACAGTTCATTATTTCTGCAGTGGCAAAATTTCCTTAGAGTTGTTACTTAAGTTAGGGAAGTTAGTGTCCGTTGTTTTGCATACGTCCACAATTACAGCTGTGTGTGTGTGTGTGTGTGTGTGTGTGCGTGCGTGCGTGCGTGCGTGCGCGCGCGCGCGCGTGTATGAAACCCGTCCCTACTCTGACGTACCAGTCAGGTCACTAAAGATGTTCACCATAGTTAACTTCTGGAACATAAATCTCCGGCAGACCACAGTATAACAGCCCGGAGATAACTTAATATTGACTCCGGCTGTGAAATCCTGTGTTCTCTCATTCCAATCAGATTGTATTGGTGCACTTGCTCTACACCTTAAAAAAATTAACCAAGGGATTTTGAATATAAGTGTCGTAGTTGCAGTGGTGATGATAATGATTACAATGATTGACATGATTGTAATTGAGTGGTAATTATAATTAATATTTAAATTTAACGTGACATATTGCTGTTCACAGTAGGTTACGAATTTATCCGTTGAAGGATAGATGGAAGGAAGGGCAGGAGGAAGGGACGTTCTGTTGCCTATTGACAATGTTTACAACGGAACGGGACGAAGAATCTCGATTAATGCGAAAGAACCCGATACTAGTAAACCAACACTCGACCAGAGAGAGTGCATCCATATAATGGGATACAGTGTTCACTTTGACCATCTTGTAAGCAAACGGATTGTATCTAAAACCACATAATACAGTGTTCTGTAAAACTATAAACGAATTTCATCGCTGGACTGGTGGTTGGAAGCCAACATTAGGAGACTTAATGCACTTAAATATTATGCCAGGGAGCAGAGCATGCCACGACATTTGATGTTATAGTTTCTTCTGTGTAACTTAACTTCAGCGGGGCTCGATGCCTGGGGTCTGAAACTTTCGTTAGATGGCACAGCGATGCACCATGATACTGAAGAAACTTCTGAAACAATAACACCATGAATTTTTAAACTGTAAACCACTTTGCATTCATATACTTAGGAAGTGCTAGCGTACATCTAAGCCCTAGCTTAACTAAATGTTTTTATAAGGCGTGGTACATCTTTACTCTACTAATTTTAATATGTTATATTAACACTCCTTCTTTAGGTTAATGTGCGGATTACGTACTAAACATCATATTAGTTCAAACAAAAATGTGGTTATGATGAAAAGAAGACATGAATATCCAGTGAAAATGTTTTTAACTTAGCACGAGTATCTTGAATATACCTTATACATAAATAGCAAACGCTAGTGGATGTCCCTGAATATTTAATTTGAAATGAACAGTTATTTGGAACAAGGAGCCATTATGAAAAATAACAATTTTCCCTATCTTACTACTGCACCGAAGCAACTCTGCAAAAAGCTTCAAGTAGCAAAGAATGAATTTAAATGTGGTTTTAAAATGGAATAAACGATGGTATTACTAATCTAAACAAGCAATGCGAGAGAAATCGCCACTGCTTGGAAGTCGGAAAGGGTAGTCCGGAACTGGAGGTTCCAACAGCTAAAGCACATTTCACCAGTGAAATATCGTGTACCTACGAATACGGGCGGTTTGAACAACTTTTCCCACGCCTGAATGTTGAGTGGATGTGAATCACGTGATTCATCTTAAGGGAAAAAAGGGCAAGATGGTGCTTCTCTCTTGCTTTTCCATTTGTGGTATTCAAGAGATCCTGTGTTTCCTTGATATTGGCTGAGAAGGAAGAGTAAAGCACCGTCAGTTTCCCAGGGATTTTTGTGAAGCTTAAGAGAGAGGAATATTCTTTTATCTGTGTTACCACTCTTTCTGTAAATCCTTATAAATATTGCATCTGGAGAAAAGATATTACCTGTTTTAAGTCTGCTTGTCTTTGGCGGTTTTGGAATCAAGACAGCTTTTCAAAGCATAGCAAATAGATTAATCCTACACAGTAGCACAAGAGAAGTTGGAGATTCTTCCATTAATGTATTACTCAACCTTTAGTACTCGCCTTCTCTAACGTTTTTTTTTTTTTCGTCTGAAGTTGGAAGAAGATAAGTTAGTTGTTTTCCTTCTCTTAGAGTATAATCAATACGTAAATTGCAAAATAGAAAATATGCTGCTTTTTAAAAATAGTAGATCATTGACAATTAATATTCAGAGATCAACACCTCTGTGCTGTTAAATGAATCGTTCGTTATAGTACGCTTTCTGACATGCTGTAGTGTATACTCGCGAAGTGTGGTCCGTCTAGAAATGAAACCATGATTCCTTCACTTATGAAATATTAAAGATTAAATAGCAAGTGCTTAGCTGCATACATTATGTGGAAAAGTATTTTAAAACATTGCAATTAGTTCTTGTGATGGAAATAAAAACAATGGCAAACTTTCAAGCTCACCGTAGTGACCATGCATCTGTATTTGGGAAAGTGTAAAGAAGCAACATGAAGCCCGCCTTGGTAGTAGCATGTCTGCCTCACCTTAAAGAGGTCCCGAGTTCGAATCTCAGTCAGGGTGAGTTATCTGGATAAGATTTTACCGGGGGTTTCCCTTATCCTGATAGACGAATGTCGGATAAATTCTTAGAGGAAGCGGTTATTTCTATTAAAACATTGATATCGAAATATTTGATATGGGGTAGTTAAATTATAATACGAGCCACTCGCGACCTATCTCTACTCCGCTAGACGGCCTGTAGTTGGCGGAGGACTCAGGCCGGCAGAGACGTACTACAATCCTTGATTGTAAATGCTGGAAATGTTGACCTTCTCTCAACCAGGCAGCATATCTTATGTAAGTATTCTCTCACTCTAGATGTTCTTGTGTTTCCATGCACAGTGTTTTCCAAAAGTTCGTGTACTATGTGAGGATTGGAACGGTACACATCTGTTGAAAATGAAGCCATATCGCTAAACACAAGCTTTAAGGACCAATGATTTTGCTAAAAGTGTGAATTATTGTAACAGGTGTTTCCAATCCGTATAAAGGGTTTCATTGATACAGCCTTTGTTTTTCACTGATGAATCTTGGTTTCATTTAAATGCGCGTTTGAGTTCTCAAATAGTCGATACTAGTCTTCAGAAAAGGGGGAAAAACTGTGCTACTGGATGAAACTTGTCATTGCGATCAGCAAATGAGAGTATGTGTGGTGTGCGATAAGTGCTAAGATGGATATTAGGTTCCATATTCTTTGGCCATTTTTCAATCGCTTGACAGACAAGAAATCGTATGGTTGGTTCCAGAAAGATTGTGCAACAGCACATATGGCTGCCGAATTATTAAATGCAGTAAGAGAAGTGTTTGTTGACGGAATAGCTAGTGCTTATTTGTGTCCTCTCCCCGTCTCCTGACCTAACGAGCTGGGAGTTATGGAGTTCTTTAAAAGACAAACGTATCGTTCAAAATTTTACACACTACAGGAACAGGTAAAACATTGTGCAAGAAATGAGAAGAAGCCGTCTTGCGCAGTAGAAAGAGGCCCTGAGTAGGTTGGATTATAATTTAACTCGATTGAATATAGTAATTCCTGTATTTGCCAATTGGTACAGAAAATGTAGCATTGAAAGAAAACAATTTCAGACTAAACATATGATTTATAATGTAATAATAAGAAATTCGTAGTGTTTGATTACTTATAAGCTGAGAAATCTTAAATGATATTGCAATTAACATTTAGAAAGAATACGAGCTTAAAGAAAATGGGAACAAAAATGGAGATAGTCCGACGGCAAGAAGTACTGTGGATTTAGAAACATATAACTGAAGATTATTTGTTGCTTACATAATGCAGATAGTGTGACAGGGAGATGATGTGTAGATTGTTCTTCATCTTCTGCTTTTCCAAGGATTGGTATTTTGTTCCTGTGCCACCTCTCCGTCTGGTCCTCGTGGTCTTACAACTCGCCTTTTGTTTGGGGTTATAACTAAACGCTTGCTTTGATAGTCTGTCAGAGGGTATTCAATTAATATACTCGTGCTGGAAATTGTTAATTGCCTATATAGTAGAGATAGCCCGAGGGGGAGAACATTTGTGGATTCAGAAAGACATGGCTGGAGATAATTTCTGCCTAGGTATATAATGAAGATAGTCCGACAGAAGATGATTTGTTGGTCCGAGAGACATGGCTGGAGATTATTTGTTTTCGTGTGTATAAGAAACAGTGGAAGTAGTAATAGAGAATAAATGCCCATAAATCAGGTATTATTGAAGTGTATGTCATGTTTAGCGTAGCGGATAAAGTCATTCACAAACACCGAGTACAAACTTGACGGTTATGACTCCAGCAAGTAACTTTTCGGTCCCTCTACAAGCATGTCGCATTAAGTAGGTGCACTTGACGTTGCGTGGCGCCACTTCCTATGATGTCAAAGTTACGTAATCCCTGAGCTGCTGTCTTCCTTCCTTACAGTTACATGTCACAAGTTAGGAACATTTTTTGCTCATTTGGAAGCTATACCTGAAAGGAAAACTGCATAAGGTCGTTAGCTTTAGCACGGAGAACCCTTTTGTTTTCTTTAGTCTTTCAAGCCGCCTAGTGCATATACGAAACCAATTAACAAGCCGCCCGCATGGTGCACCAGTAACCTGCGAATTTAATGGTGCTTCTACACAAAGAGGAGGACTGACCTGTCCTCTGCAGCTTGCTCGTTAACGGAACTTATATCGATATCTCTTTCGAACTGCTCGCTATCTTCATTTGCTTCTCACGTTGTACTTTACCTTTTACGAAGGTGTGGAGATAGTAACAAAGGCTTCATTGAAATTGAGGGTAATGCTACTGAAGAAAAAGGGGAAAAACTGAACGCGAAAATGAGCGCCAAGCACAAGGGCTGCAATCTAAATACCATTTAAGTATTATGTAGTTATGTTGGGAAATCCAATTTAATCACTTATTTTCGCACAACTTCTAGCTTTAATTGGCACAAACATGTTGTAAGTATACCAAACCGTAATACTGGCATATCTGTCTTTGTTTTCGATGGAGATAGTTGCAGTTCAAAGGGCTTCGCGCATAAAATAAATTTCGATATGGTTATTTTCTGTTACACATTTCAGAAAATGGACAATTTAATGAAGGTGATTCATAGACGTGACCCCAGAAATAATTCGTACGGCCCTCGTCTCTCCTGAAAATTATTAGTTATTGTCCTGAGCGTTACTAATGTGAGTCTTTTTTGTACGTTTGCTAAAGACTGGTTGCTACAAGCTTTTGAAATGTGCGACGAAATTCAGTCCGGTCACGTTTATGTCTTATACCCTACTATTAATTAAAATTTATGTAGCTGATCACATGCCAAAAAAGTTTATTTAGAATCATAACCCGCCATTTTCAAACATGTTTGCCAAAATAGTGTAACTATAGAAGATCAGAGCCATCTAGGCAACAGTTTCAGTGCTGATCATTATCTATGGCAGAGATACGATCTTTTTTACATCTCGTTGTAAAAGGGTATAGTTTAGAAGATGGGTTACTTGATTCTCTGCTATCTGATCAAAATCAAGAAGAAAATAACCTATATTAGCTGTTCTTGATGTTTTAGCAATAGAAATCAGCGTTCTTAAGCCTCGATATTACTATAGATGAGACATAAAATTTCCTTGTAGCATTCTCAAAATGTCTGCTACAGTCATTCAAGGAACATTATGGTGGCACATGTTCTGTCACCATGTATTTCTATTTAAAATTCCTGCGAAAAATCTGACCTACACCACAAATATTTTAAAAATTGCTTATCTCTTTATATTTGGGACGATTGCTTCAAATGTTATTGAAGTGCACGCGAAATTGCAGTTGTGTATGTTCGGAGCAGATGACCAGTTTGTCATAACAGACCGGGAACATTCCAATTGTATACATAACCAACGTTTACGGATAAAAGAACCGGGATAGCAATTAGTTTGGAGAAAAAGTTAAGTTCAAGTGGAGGCTTAGATGAATGGTTTACTCATGGAAACTATTTTTAATGAATGTGCCGTTTTTAGAAAATGAAGGAACATTAAGTTTGAAAAGCGCTAAAGAAATCATTAGTGCAAGAAAGTTAATTGTGTGCTGAATGCAGTTTTATGAAGTAGGATCAGCGTCAGTGAACCAAATTGATGTTACAGTTAATCTTATACTTAGTAAGCGAAGCTAAAATCTTGGGTGTGAATGATCCACGTAAGAAAAACATCATCCAGAAAATCGTGGTTAATGAAGATGATTGTGAAGAAAACAGTACCTCATGACTCCCAAAGGAAATCAAAGCCACTTCAGTTCAATGTCCTGCTTCTCTAAAATACAGCATTGCTGTGTATCGACTAACCGGTGCAGCATATGTTTGGGATGCACGTATTCATGTAGTACAGATTTAGAAAATTCTAGTTGATTATATTTTCGCAATGGGTTTTCGAGAAGTGTATAAATAAAATGAAACAAACGCTTCTTCTCTCCGGCAAATTTAGTTTCAAGCATGTCTCTAAACGTGAGTTCATTTATGTAGTAGCTATTTACATCGACAACTACATAGATTCCATTTTAGGGGGAAAATCAACAACGTTAAATGAATATAGAGGTTAAGCATATGTTTACCCTTGCAGATTTCTTATTAAGATACTACGAAGATGCCTATCTGCTACAATATTACGCCAGCAAGTATTAAGGAATACAATATCCACGTTTCACACGCTTCTGGCGTTAACGTGGTGTGTGCATGGATCCCTGGTCACGTAGGCTTGCGGGGGAATGAAATGGCGGATTCAGCAGCCAAGACGGCTATCATGAAGCCCAGGGTTCGAATACCATCTGTGACATCGGAAGACTTTAGGGCCGTATTGCGGAGAGCTGTGCAAACCTGCTGGCAGGAAGAGTGGTCCGCTCTCCGCAATAATAAACTTAGATCTGTCAAAGAACTTCCGATTCCCTGGGTTACCTCCTGTCGGTCATCTCGTCGCGAGGAGGTGAGTTTGGCTCGGTTGCGTATTGGGCACTGCTTGTATACTCATATTTTTCTTTTTAAAAAGGAGCCTTCTCCACTGTGTCCGTTTTGCAATGAAGCGTTGTCTGTACGACACGTGCTGCTAGAGTGTTTTCACCTAGCAGACCTTAGGACGTCTCTGCAGCTGCCGGCCAGCTTTGCAGAAATGCTAGCGGACGATAACGCAGTAGTGAAGAAGGTTTTTAGATTCTTTTCTAGATTAGATTTTAGCAAATAGAATTTATGGCTTTTTAGATGACATTTCTATTGTTTTTATTTTTTTTAACGCGTATGTATTTTTTGTCATTCTATTGACATAATTATAGTGTTTTAGAATAATTTATATCTGGCTTTTACCATGACCAGTTTCTTTTAAAAAGGGCGCTGATGACCTCTGCAGTTGAGCGCCCTTATACTCATCATCATCATCATCATCATCATCATCATCATCATCATCATCCAGCGGAATTTTTTTCAGACTGCTTTTATATGTAGGGTTAAGCATATCCTAAAAACAATGCCATCTTGAGTGGTGTGGTAATTGAATTTATAAGTGTACATTAACCACATTCTGTCGAAAAAACGTAAGGAATAAACCAAGCAGAAACCTTACATAAGGGGACACGGCGAGTGCCCTTAGTTGACCATTCTCGGGCTAGCGATGATTAAGGAGAGTTGGGTTCTCCTGGGATTAATTTATATTGCATGTAGTTTCAGCGGGTTGCCATATCTAGTCTAATAGCAAAGGCCTTTGAGATTAGGTAACCAAATATATAGCCTTAGATACTGCTTCCCACACCATACCTCGTCTATTATTTCGAGCATACTTATAATCGATTATTGTTTTATAGACTCACAAATCTTGACGTAGATGAAATAGAAAATACTTAGTTCTGTTTGCCAAGATTTATGTTACTAAATGTTTGAGAATTATGGACTCCGATACGACCTATATTCATTTTCCTTTTTGGACAAAAAGTTTTTATAGTCAACTTTTGTATAAAGAGAAATGAAGATTCAGTATAATATTATTATGTTGGCATACGTAATTGAATTAAGCATCCTGAAGATGTAATTATCATATCTTTAATTTATTTGTCTGGTTCACTGTATAAAATTTCAAAAGAATGCCTTTTTCGCTCGAACATGGTGGTTCTTACTGATCCTTTAGTGTAATGTTAACACCTAGTCCCTTTTGTCATTCCTCGCTTCCTTGCTAGTTGATATCGTCTTTCTATGCCTTTTATGATTTGATGAAATACATAAAACGTGAGCTACAGCACAGGGAAGTGAATCTATTGTACTTGTCAAATTTTTTGTTCTCCAGAAAAGAAAGCTAAATATAATAAAAATTGTTAGATAAACAACTATTTCCAGTATGTCAAAGTTAGTAAAATCACATGTTTTCTAACATACTCTGCATTCTATGAAATGCTGGAATTTTTCAAAATTATGCCTGAATAGTTGAAAGACCCTTACGTTTGTATTCAAATGCATTAAGTATTTTCAGCAAACTACCAAATAATTGCATTTTTTTATTTATCATGAATCACTTTATAAAACTGCTGGACTTTTTGGACTAAAATGCTTACTAATAACTATGAGATACTACAGAGATCGTAATATTAACTTGAACATCTGTCGTGACTTCTTCAGCGAAATCCATATGTACCGAGAAAAGCGTGATTTACATGTCATCACATATTAAATTGAATGAAACCGAGCGCAGGTGGTTTCGTCTGTGGCCCGCACTCGGGAGGCCCGGGTTCGATTCCTATGGCCAACCTACCCGAGCTACCCGTTAGTTCATTCGGAGGGTTTCCCGGGTCACCAGCGAGTGCTGGGTAGTGCTGTTTGTCCATTTCGTCTTCATTATCATTTCACATCATAGGGTAGAAGTGTCGGTGGGTGTCTCGGCGCTACATGGCAAGATGATATGTTCCTGGAAAGCATTTCCTCCTTTGGTATGACGGTTTCCGGTTTTACACCGGTGGATGGTATGCCGGTTATGCATGCCTGCCAGGTAGTTTCCAACAGGTACATAGTGGGGATCTTGACCTTTGCACTGTCGGACTCCTTGGTTCGGCCGCCCTTTGTCTCCTCTCACCTCATTCTTCCGCACGGGAATGCCCCACTTGTGGCTTAAGTGCAATAAACCACAGGTTTCAGTACCGAATCCCCTCCGTAGATTCCTAATCCTAACTTGAATGAAAAGCCTTTTAAAGGCGTCATCGGAAAGGGTAATCTGCATCTCAATAGTAGCGATGTGAATGTCCGCCTAGCAATGTCACCTGATGGAAATTTACATTACAGGGACTGCTCTACATGACCCAAGACAGAAAGCTTTATCGGTGTTGTCTTAGTGATAACTTGACCAGTTCTCAGTACCTGTTCGTTTAGCGTAGCACGACTTTAAAGGATCACCCATTATTAATGAAGTAGTTCCCTAGTATTCGAAGCAGTAAACATACAAAATTATATAGGTAATAAAGTAATTATTGGTTCTTACCACAGAATAACGGTAATTATTATTCCACCTGGCTCCTCCTCTGGTTTCTTATCGACCCAACAGTAAGAACTCATTCACATGTACCTCTAGCCGAAGTTAATGAGGGGAAAAAAATAGAACTTACGGGTTTACATTTCCATGTTGCAAGAAGATCTTCTCCATCAGGCAATCTAGCTCGCAATTGAGTTAGAGGCACGATGTTCATCATTTTTTCTTAAATTAACGTCCCGTAACGCCATTCATCGAACGACGAATGTCAAACGACGCTGAAATAAGCCCACAATCCATAGCTGTTAGACTTACACGACATTCATCTTTTATGATGAGGGAAGACCCTAGAAAAACTCCGTATAACTTATTGTGATCGAGATTCGAACTTAGGACCTTTTGAACGGGAAGCAGGCGTACTACCCTCACACCTCAGAAGTGCACCTTGATCATTTGGTGATCTTGTCTAAGCAACTCGGAATCCTAAAGAAACTGCAAGAGTAACATTTATTCCAATTAGAGGGCCTTATGAATACTGAGTTATCTTCAAAAGCTCTCTTGATCTTGACCTCTATTTCTTAAATATATTTAGAAATATATTAAGGAATATTTAGAAATAATCTGATTATTGAGAACATTTATGTTATTTTATAAAAATGTGGACAGTTATATTCAACAAGGAGAACCGCATTTGATTTATTACCAGTATTTAAGACATCTGAAGTATGCAGGGACATGAATTTCTTATACAATCGTGTACAAACTATTCCTAAAAACCTTATTCTTCAATCTGCCTGCATTATGTTAATCGAGATAAACGTGTTTAGAAATTGGATTTATTGCATATTTTCTTAAAAGTGTAATGACAATAGGTAAGAGAATACAGTTAAGTGAGGCGATGTTCAAATATTGTATTTGAGAAAATCCTAATTATTTAAAATTTCCCATAAGTGACAAGGAATATACCTAAAATGGTAATTTATTAATAACTTTACAATAACATAAATTGTATGATTTTAAGGCATGTGTTGTGGAACAAAATTTTGTACCTCTTACGATTTAACAACGATGCAAAACTCGCATAGAATGAAAATGATTTCAGGTGGTGTTTCCAGGAAATTTAAAATATATATATTTTTATTTATAAAAATGTTTTAAATATATGTTAATTTATTCCAATTCATGGCTATTTTTGAGAAAATAAACATTTTGAAAATATTTTCAATGTGAATAGTTTTGAGATGACGAAATATCTTGAGCATTTTCGTCGCTTCGTTGGAAGGCGCTAAATTTAATACCAAGTTTGATAAGTAACCGATATTCTTTGTTGAGTTATGCTGTTCAGAGAGAGAAACAGGCCCTTTTTTAAAAATAGAAATAACTGTTTCTCTGTTTCCTATGAGTGATTGGTTGTGCGTACGTAGCAGAAAAACTAATATATATCAGATTCGCATTTATTTAAAATTATCATGTAGCCTTTTATGGGAAATATCCTGTATGTCCAAGAAAATAAATTTTAATAACATAATTTAGAGATACTGATCGGCTTCACATTTTAGGCTGCAATCTAACATTTTAAAATGTACAGTTAAGACATTAAAATGCTCAATTATTCCAAAACTATGGCAATAATAAACAAAGTTTGAAACCTTATCTAGCTCAGAAATGTATGCATCATATCTAACTAGGCCAGTATATTCTTATGGTAATAAAGGATAGATATTAATTACGTGAATGAAACTAGAGTAACGGCAAATGAAATGTTAATAACGATGGCAGAATTTACAAGATAAGACCAAATACAAAATGGAAGTTATAGGAAAAACTTGATCTGGAGCCTGTCCTCCATATTATACACACCTATGAGAACAACTGGATGAATCATTTAAGATGAACGAAATTCCTTGGAAAACCTGAAGCTGTACTCCTTTACCAATCCCGAAGGACAAGATCACTGGGACGTCTCAAGTAGAGGTGGAAAGGAAGACATTGTTTTACGAGATCGTAAGAATCCATATGGTATAAAACTTGTTTCATAAGTTTGTTTTACGAATATCTTCTGTTTGCATTGATATGTATACATTTTTTCATAAATTTTAATATATTTTCAACATGCTTTAACAATTCAATTTCCACGTAAATGGAAAGCTGAAAATGAATAAATCGTTCGATTATTATCAACTGGATTACTTGAAGTTTGCCTAATGGTCCTTCACTGTTTAAGCTCTAGTCCAGTGTATTAGCTAGCGTTCATGTGGAATAACAAAGTACAGTGAACCATTATACCACTCATTTACATGAGCTATGGAGCAATCATTTATACTCCTTATTTTATTTTGATTCTGCTTCATCGCACGCTTGGCTGCCTTCCACCCTCAAGCACTTGGCAGTTCTGCAGGCCACTTTAGTTCAGCGCCACGGAATTGGTTCGTTATTCAGCTCTGGACAGAGTTTGGGAAAAGTAGCTGGGATATTCATGCTATTATAGTACTCATGGGTTGTAGTATGTGTGAGCTTAAAGTCATTTACACCTTTGGCTGTCAATGCACATCTTGAGTCAAATCTCCGCACTCTTCTTTCGTCACACTCTTACGTGATTCCTTCATATTTCTTCAATTTTCTCCTCACTTTTCCTGGCAATGTCTTTTTAGTTAATTGTAGTGGACTGCGAATTTTCTGCGTGGATGATTAGGTTTCCAGTACATTTACTGTTAGCACCGAGGGGTCGCTTGCCTTTGAGCAGTCTTTCCAGATATATCTAGCCTGAGGTTTCACAGTTTCTCTGTTGCAACTTCGATTCTTTCACATTGAAGTGTATCGATGTGTTGTAAGGAATCGGCAATTTGGGATAATGAGACACATTGTAAAGAAGCAAATGCCGGCCAGCTATGCAGAGATGTTGACGGATGACAACAAAGCGGTGGAGAAGGTTTTTGAATATTTTTCAAAGTTGGATTTTAGAATATAGTGAAGAGAATAGTTTTTTTAAATTTATTTTGGTCAAATACTGCTTTTTCTTTTTTGTGTGGCTTTTGCCTTAATTATGTACGTGTGTTTTATTTGTGAATATATTTACAGTTTTCTTAATTTATGGCAATGCTTATATCTGGCTTTTGCCATGAAGAGCTTTTCAAAGGGCCCTGACAACCCCTGCAGTTGAGGGCCCTTATATACACATTCATCCATTTAACCAGCTAAGTAGTTTAATGATTTTTAATAAGTATAATAATTTTTCTGTTTTTAGTGGAAGTTTATTAAATTGAATAATTTTAACTCCATATTTTATTTCGATTTTAACTGCTGAAATTAATGTTAAAAATAAATAAGATGCACTTCTAACCCTACAGGATCATCAGATCATATATGCTTTATATCAAGTTACTTTTACATGTCATAGTTTTGCAATAAGTACGTTACGTCATGAAAGTCAGTTCCTCCGTGTATAAACCAGAACTGTTCTTTAGGACCAATTTTTCATGACAGAAATTACCTACATCTTAAATCTTGCAGTACGTACATAAAGACGGTTACTCATAAAATAAACTGTATAGGTTTTTATAATATTAAATTAGTATCATAAACCTGTATGATTATCGTCTGCAAAAGTAATATCTCTTTTCTCAGTAAAAAATTACTGAAATGCTACAAATAAATAATAGACACTTAATTTATATTTTTAAAGAGTCTTAAGGATTGTTTTGTCATCGCAAATAATTTGGCAGTAGGAGATAGTTTCATGGTAGAGGTATTTCGTTATTTTTTATATTCCTCTCTTCTTGCATATTGTGTATTGGACGAATTCCTAACAGATATTCTTTAAATACACATAACTTCCTATTTGAAGTAAAATGGTCAAAGGGGTACCTCAGTATGGTTGTCATATGATTGCCTTTCATTACGATTCTCTTATTTACAGGCATGGTATCGCAGAATGCATGTGCACGTAACGATACTTAATAATGAAATACATGTGCCTGTTGGTTTTAGAGTTGTAGATTCAGCAACCAATCCGAGATGTGAATATTATCGAGAATATTAAATATCTAGAGCAGTTATCACAATGTCTATAAATTCTCCCGCATCCTCTAAAACATACCTGAAGAAATGCAAAGTTTTAATTGGAATGCTCGTGAAATAGGGGTCGACACCTCTTCTGTTTAATAAATTATCAGAAACAAACATTTCAGCTAACACATTGGCTATTCAAAGAAAATTTGCGCTGGCCTATTCCATAATAAGCGAGTTTTATCCCTTGAAGTAGAACACATTTTCTCTCAACGCAAAGTTTTTGCAAGTATGTGAATTTTCTGGCATACTCCTACCTTTAAAATTATTTTAAATTATTACTAATACCTTTAAAATTATTATAAATTATTACTAAAAGTATCTGGAAACGTTAATTAGATTATAGACATATTATGTCCAATTTTCGATTAAGTCTCAAGAAAGGATTGTCAATACAAGTGCAATAAAGGAAACAGTTTTAAAGAACAGCACAACAGAATTTAACTTAAGTTATTTTGTAATGCACTTAACGGATGTGCACTATATGACATTTTTTTTAGGGATAGTGAATTAAGAAACACTTGCTTTAAAATAAAGTTAGCCGCTATCAACTGTTCAAAAGCAGTATTAAGGTCGAGTGCCCGAGACACTGCCAACTACTGATATGTTAACCTGATAGCGTTGACCGAAGTTCGCATGAGTGATTGTGCCCAAAGAGCTTATTTAAATGCCGCACGAATTAAATCACAACTAAATGTAACACATAATGGAAAGTAAAGAGAAATGAAGATTGTGTGATTCAACAATCAAATGTGATTGTATTGCACGTCTGCAATATAATATAGGTAAATGTGTATAACATTCATAGTAGAACAAAATAAATTCGTCGTTTGTTAACGACGCTATCAAGTGCTAAGATCATATCAGCGCCCCCAGGGGCCTACTTCGGTAGGTACGGGTTTGGCGAACCCGGGGTCCCGAGCCAACAGTCTCCCTCGAGTGGGCTCCTCTTCGTGGTTGAGGGAGATGGTCAACAGGCCCACCCACGTGTAGGCCGTGCGTGGAGACCCGTGTCGGTGGAAAGGTTTGTCCTGGTGGTTGAGGGATGCGTATCTGAGCTCGTAACAGTTTTTTCTGAATTCGGGGAGGGTGCGCATTTCTAATACACTACTTTGGCTTCTGCTTCGCCTAAACGGGAGGTTAGGGACTAACCCACCCCTAATCAATCGGCCAGGACTAGGTATTGTACCGACCTCCAGGGTGAGTGGGACGGCGAGCTCGCTATATCCCCTGTGTAGCCCTGTCATCCCAGTGGGGTGACCGCTTGTTGGACTCCGTGGTGGGTGGGGAGCACTGGGGGATGAAATTTAGACCTAATATTATGGTTAACCTACACCCCCCAAAAAACAATAAACGTGGAAAGGATTTATTTGAAAACAGTGTTAAACAAGTAGTTGAGTGTGGTCCTCGCTACTTAGTTATTAAACGAACGGAGGAAGGTAGAACTTTTCCTACGGTTAATCCGTTTATTATACAGAAAGGTCTTGACAAAATAGCTGGTGCTGTTAAATCATGTACAAAATCTAGAAATGACACGCTGCTGGTGGAAGCAACTACAGCATCCCAGGCAGCAAAGATACTGAAAGCCAACATGCTGGGCAGTTATCCAGTCAAAGTGGAGATGCATAGGACCCTGAATTCCTCGCGCGGTGTTGTAAACACTAGCGCGTTGGATGGAATGTCCAACGAGGATATTCAGGAGAACCTCCAGGAACAAGGCGTAACTGCAGTCTATCGTGTCCAAAGGAGAGAACGAGGGGATATGGTTCCTACTCGTACCCTGTTCCTGACCTATGATCGGGTAGATCTCCCTCAAAGGATCAGGGCAGGATATGAAGTGATTGAGGTTAGACCATACATACCTAACCATCTGAGATGCTACCAATGTCAGCGGTTCGGTCACACTAGTGCATTCTGTAAATCGCACCTACATGTGTCAGCTGTGGAGCCGGCATGCATGAAAATGCATGTACATCACCTCCGGAATGCGTAAATTGTAGCGGTGAACATCCATCAAGTTCACGAGAATGCCCCCGTTATATTGAAGAGCGAGCTATTCAGGAGATCCGGGTTAAAGAAAAGGTATCCTTTTCGGAAGCCCGGAAACTTCTATGTATTCTCAAGCCCTCTTCAACCACCTCCCGTACCTATAGCTCTGTGGCGGCTACTCCGTCAACGAAACGGGAGGCTGGTACCCAAACATCTGATATAAACGGGGCAACAATATCCGAGAAAGTTCTAGTGCCTAGATCGCAACCAAGAGCATCAGTAACAACATGTAAAACTCCGAGAACACAGACTACTGAAAATATCAAGTCAGTGAAGTCGCCTGAGAAAGCATCCACTTCTAACAACAGGACGAAATTGCCCATTGTATACCAAGCACCAGAGATCAAGTTCAAGACGCAGTATGATAGAACTGCCTTCCTGAAAGAAAGCACAAAGTCTGCTCCAGAAAAGTCCAAGAAACGTAGCCCTAGAGCGTCTCCGAGATCATCGTCGGAGTCATCTTCTGGGGAGGACCACGACCGGCGACCGTTATCTACGTCGGTCGGAATTTCCAATCGCTTCGAGCCCCTCGAATCGAAAGTTGTAGAAGGAAAACCGTCCTCTTCCATAGAGGATATGGAGCAGGAAACAGCTGACCACGCTGCTACATCTGCAGCAAAGAAGAGGCAGGATAAACCTGCCGAAACTAGCCCTACACCAAAGAAAAAGGGCAAATTGATTCGGCCACCCATGAAGTCGTCTTAATGTAGACTACCTTTACATCTTATATCCCATAGTTCCAATGGCTATCCTACAATGGAACATACGAGGATTAAGAGCGCATCGACCAGAATTGGAACTTTTGCTCAGTAAGCATCACCCCTTAGTGGTATGCTTACAAGAGACTAAGCTACGACCACAAGACAACTTTAAAATCAGACGCTACACACCACTGAGGTGTGATGTTGAAACAGAAGAGGGCATTCCTGCACACGGGGGTAATATGATGCTCCTCAGGGATGACATATTTGTAGATCCGTTACAGCTACAGTCTGATTTACAATCTGTAGCTGTAAGGATTAAGCTGCCATCAATAGAATTTTGCATTTGCACTGTATATCTCCCGCCATCAGATGACCTCTCGTTAGTTGACCTTGAAGATCTGGTTTCCCAACTTTCAACACCATTTCTAATAGTTGGAGACTTTAATGCCCATCACCCACTTTGGGGCTCAAATCGGGCATGTTCGAGAGGCAACCTCATTGCAAAATTCCTGGAGAGCAATAACTTGGTTCTCCTGAACACCGGAGAGCCCACATTCCTCTCAGACGCGTTTAACACCTATTCGCACATCGATTTGGCAGTGTGTTCATCCCAGTTAGCTGTTTCATTACAGTGGAATGTCATCTCTGATTTACATTCCAGCGACCACTTTCCATGTCTTCTTAGTCTCTTAGCACAAGATGTGTCTCCCTCACGTATCCCTAGATGGCGCTTTGATCGTACCAACTGGAATCTTTACACCCAGTTGGCTGTCTTTGAATACAACGAGCACGATTCTGTGAATGATTTAGTCGATCATCTCACTGAGAAAATTCTTTCCGCTGCAGAACAGTCTATTGCACGTTCGGCTACCCAACCCGGTCGATTTCCTGTCCCATGGTGGACCAACGACTGCCGGAATGCTATTCGTGCTCGTAGACGTGCTCTAAGGGTATTCCAACGACACCCTACGCTAAGTAATCTAATTGAGTATAAGAAAGCGCGTGCAAAATCTAGGCAAATAATTAAGGATAGCAAAAAGACCTCATGGAACAAATTTGTATCATCTTTTAACAGATGTACACCCTCATCTGTTGTATGGGATAAATTAAGGCGCGTGGCCGGAAAATCAACCCACCTGCCAATCGCTGGTCTGAAAACAACTGCAGGAGTTGTTGTTGATCCGTTTGTTGTGGCTAACACCTTCGGTTGTGCTTTCGCTCAGATGTCTAGCTCATGCAATTATGCTCCTGAGTTTATCTCAATTAAGACTCAGGTAGAATCTCAAGGTTTCGTGTTTAGTTCCAGAAACCTTGAAGACTATAACCGCCTCTTCATCTTGGCAGAGCTAGAACACGCTCTTTCGTCATCGCGACTGACAGCACCAGGACCGGACGGAATCCACGTTCAAATGTTACAACATCTCTCACCTGAAGGTAAGGCATTCCTGTTCGAGGTCTATAACCGTGTTTGGGTTGATGCCACGTTTCCTGAAAAGTGGCGAGAAGCTACCGTTATACCTATCTTGAAAGCTGGCAAGGACCGTCACCTCCCTTCTAGCTACCGCCCTATTTCCCTCACCAGTTGCGTATGCAAGGTGATGGAACGCATGATAAATGGGCGGTTGGTATGGTGGCTGGAAACGCACAACCTACTGAATAACATCCAGTGCGGTTTCCGACGACGCCGTTCAACAGTGGATCATCTTGTGTCCATGTCGACACAGATTATGAACGGATTTCTTAAGAACTGTCAAACAGTCGGAATATTTTTTGACCTCGAAAAGGCTTATGATACGTGTTGGCGGGCAGGGTTGCTACGTACTCTGCACACCTGGAATATACGTGGACGCCTACCACTCTTCCTTCAGGAATTCCTGAAAGACCGCGTATTCCGAGTAAGGGTTGGCTCGGTTTTTTCGAACCTTTTTGTTCAAGAGAACGGTGTACCACAGGGATCGGTATTAAGTGTTACGTTGTTTGCTATTGCGATTAATTCTATCTCGAAATGTGTACCTCCAGGTGTCTCGTCATGCCTATTTGTAGACGACTTTGCCGTCTACTGTACATCTCAGCGCACTCCGTTTTTAGAGCGCCGTCTTCAGACCACCTTGGACAACCTTAAGAGTTGGAGTTTAAAAAACGGCTTCCGATTTTCCGCTGAGAAAACCATCTCTGTAAACTTCTGGCGTCAGCAGAGTCGACTACCTCCAAGGCTCCGGCTAGGCGCTGATCTACTACCTTTTGCAGATGAGGCGAGGTTCCTTGGATTGATATTTGATAGAAAACTTAGTTGGTCGTCGCATATAGCACAGCTGAAAGCACGATGTGACCGATCTTTGAATATCTTGCGGGTACTAAGTGGAAAATCGTGGGGAGCGGATCGTGCAGTGTTATTGCGACTTTATCGGGCACTCATCCGTTCCAAATTAGACTACGGTAGTATCGTTTATGGCTCAGCACGACCATCTGTGCTGAAGAGATTAGACACAGTCCATAACTGTGGCATACGTATAGCTGTTGGGGCATTTCCAACGAGCCGAGTTATAAGCCTGTATGCTGAGTCTGCAGAACCTCCTCTGCAGTACAGGCGCAACATGTTATTAGCCAATTATGGCTGTGGACTTAATTGCATGCCCACATATCCATCGTTTACGTCGTTCTTTAATACCTTCATGGACGTGCGTTATAGGAACACTACTATTAAACCAAAGCCACCTGGTTTTCGTTTCCGGGAGCTCCTTAGACATCTTGATACTGACATGCCCAAGATGTATCCTAGGGAGGAGAGGACATACCCTCCTTGGTTGTGCAGAGCGTCCCCGGTTGATCTGGGCATGACTAAATATGATAAATCTACCATGTCTATGTCTAGTATCCGCACATGTTTTTTAGAATTTTTATCGCGATATGAGGACCATTTTGTAATTTATACTGATGGCTCCAAGAACTCAAATGGCGTTGGTTCTGCTTACGTGTGTGGAACCGAACCCTATACATTCGGATTCCACACTAGCACTTCCATTTTTACTGCAGAGCTTTATGCAATATACCGGGCCATTTTACACGTACGCCGACGAAAGTTGGGGGACTGCTTAATCCTGAGTGATTCCCTCAGTGCACTTCAAAGCCTACGGCAGCTGTACAACTACCACCCTATTGTGCAGCGTATACAGGATGCCCTCCACGTTTTATACGCTTCTGGCGTTAGCGTGGTGTGTGCATGGATCCCTGGTCACGTAGGCTTGCGGGGGAATGAAATGGCGGATTCAGCAGCCAAGACGGCTATCATGAAGCCCAGGGTTAAAATACCATCTGTGACATCGGAAGACTTTAGGGCCGAATTGCGGAGAGCTGTGCAAACCTGCTGGCAGGAAGAGTGGTATGCTCTCCGCAATAATAAACTTAGATCTGTCAAAGAACTTCCGATTCCCTGGGTTACCTCCTGTCGGTCATCTCGTCGCGAGGAGGTGAGTTTGGCTCGGTTACGAATTGGGCACTGCATTTTTACTCATAGTGTTCTTTTTAAAAAGGAGCCTTCTCCACTATGTCCGTTTTGTAATGAAGCGTTGTCTGTACGACACGTGCTGCTAGAGTGTTTTCACCTAGCAGACCTTAGGACGTCTCTGCAGCTGCCGGTCAGCTTTGCAGAAATGCTAGCGGACGATAACGCAGTAGTGAAGAAGGTTTTTAGGTTCTTTTCGAGATTAGATTTTAGGATTTAGCAAATAGAATTTATGGTTTTTGGATGCCTTTTTTTTCTATTCTTTTTTTTTCCAACGCGTATGTATTTGTTGTCTTTTTTAACATAGTTATACTGTTTTAGAATGATTTATATCTGGCTTTTGCCATGACCAGTTTCTTTTAAAAAGGGCGCTGATGACCTCTGTAGTTGAGCGCCCTTATATATTATCATCACTCACTCAAAGAAAATTTGCTGGCCTAATCCATAATAAGCGAGTTTTATCCCTTGAAGTAGAACACATTTTCTCTCAACGCAAAGTTTTTGCAAGTATGTGAATTTTCTGGCATACTCCTACCTTTAAAATTATTTTAAATTATTACTAATACCTTTAAAATTATTATAAATTATTACTAAAAGTATCTGGAAACGTTGATTAGATTATAGACATATTATGTCCAATTTTCGATTAAGTCTCAAGAAAGGATTGTCAATACAAGTGCAATAAAGGAAACAGTTTTAAAGAACAGCACAACAGAATTTAACTTAAATTATTTTGTAATGCACTTAACGGATGTGCACTATATGACATTTTTTTTTAGGGATAGTGAATTAAGAAACACTTGCTTTAAAATAAAGTTAGCCGCTATCAACTGTTCAAAAGCAGTATTAAGGTCGAGTGCCCGAGACACTGCCAACTACTGATATGTTAACCAGATAGCGTTGACCGAAGTTCGCATGAGTGATTGTGCCCAAAGAGCTTATTTAAATGCCGCACGAATTAAATCACAACTAAATGTAACACATAATGGAAAGTAAAGAGAAATGAAGATTGTGTGATTCAACAATCAAATGTGATTGTATGGCACGTCTGCAATATAATATAGGTAAATGTGTATAACATTCATAGTAGAACAAAATAAATTTGTCGTTTGTTAACGACGCTATCAAGTGCTAAGATCATATCAGCGCCGCCAGTGTGCTGAAATGTTGTTCCGAATGAGATCTTTTACATGCCAATAAATCCGCTGAATTGGGGCTGTTGCTTTTAAACACATTTAAAATCTGCCGGTTTGGCCGGATTTGACCTGCGAACTTGGAGCAAATGTTGGACGATTAAATACATTTTATGAAAGTCTTGGTAAATGCGCAAAACGTACAGAGTAAAAAAAAAGTAACTTCCTGTATGTAATTTTGAGTGAGACGTGGAATAAAAACATTATTATTGCTGAACAATTTAATAATAGGGCTGGTAAACGCGTGCAAAATAAGACGCTGACAGTCCATAACCTACAATTAAGACACTGCTATTAAGTTTGTTCACCATAATCTTTAGTACTTAACAGTTTGTTTGTACTGGTCTCTAAAGACTACATTTTTAACCGTCCTTTGAAAAAAATTTGCCCGAGTTAATTGAACCCAAACTATCCTCCGTTAAAAGAATAGTCCAGGAATATAATATATTATCTGTGTTGCAAGTTCAAAGTCGTCCTCAATGATCTAGAAGTAGCCTAGTTCCCGAAATCAATGATTCAAAACGGGTGGATAGCGATGGATTTTTTTTTCTTTCGGACCTAAAAGACCTCGGTATCGCTTTCTGGTGGTCTGGAGATTTGTGATTTTGAGACAAGACGCTCGAGATTTGTTATTTACGATACGCATTGGGCTTTTACGTCCAATATAGTAGTATATAATATAGTAGTATATGTCCCTGAAGAATTTACCAGTTAAAAGGCGTCCATTTAAAAAGAAAAATCCAATGGTTAAGTTGCTTACATAATCAGTGTTATATGAGCTGATAAGTTTGGCAAATGTAATGTAGATAAAATAAAACCACTCAACTTATATTCGTTTTGTACACATTAATTTTAATATATTTGGAGCCTACACAAGAAAATGTCAAGATTCATTGCAGCCATTCTCCACTGTGCATAGCTGTATTTTGTGATTAACACATCCTCATATCTGTCGTACGTGGATATGAAGCATCATACTCCACACAAAACCTGTCACTTTGGAAAGGACTTCATAGATCCTTGAATGTGTTCCTTCCTTCTTGCTTTCGGCAAGCTGCTATATGCACCGACCACATACGGCGTTATGTATTGAATGTCTTACAATGCAGTCCATACAGCTCATCTTAGTTGAGAACTTGAAAGGATTTATTGCTGAATAGCAGGAGAGCTGGGGAAAGAGGGAGCATGTCTTCCGTGAAGGTATCAGTAGTTCTGGTTGACCTACTGCGACACGGCTTCTACCTAGCAGCGTTAATGTGATAGAGTGATCTCAAACTGCGAAAGCTCAGTGATACCCCAGGATGGCCAGAGATAAACTAACGACTGCTCTTTAGTGCGAAGAAAATGTAAACTAGTTACTCAGTAACCGCTACAGAGGAACTACTCGGTGTTATCTTTATAACTAGTTAGAAAAACAATTATGTCATATTACTTTGCTCCTCAAGAAAGCAAAGCAGTATGCCATCCTTAATGAGCGTAATAACTGTAACCCTTTTTGGCACTCAAGTGAAAGTTCAGAATACCTTGCCGTGCGCTTCCGATTAGTCTGGTCGTGAGTTCAAAGTTATTAAATGCATGAAAACTACTTATATTTCGGTTTCGCCTACAAGTGTGGATAATTTTTGCATGAATAAACATGCTAGTATGATTCATAAATAAATCATTACAAAATACGCGTATGTCGATAATTTTATGTGTAATTAAATTGTTGCGCTGAAGATAGGCATGCATAATTTGTCTTGTCGCTATAATCTCCCTTTTACAGAGTAGCAGTAACTTCAAATGTGCAAGCATTACCAGTGACTATGAACGCGAAGCCAGTATCTTCCTTAATAGCTGGTATATCGATAAACGCAGACCTATATTACCTCAGGTTCTAAAGATTGCTCTGTTGTCACCTTTCCTGCGAATTATAATGCATGTCCTTCTGTTACTCGTATCTTCAGCGATATTGAAATGCTGCAATGCTGAATCTATTCAACACGGGTAGTCAATACAGTACTCGGTTACTGATTACTTACATTTAAACAAGAAGCACTGGTGATAGTTCACACAAACAGGGAAACAGGCAATTGCGTTGCCGAAATGTATTAGAAAGCTAGGGAGCAGTATAAAGGCATGTACTGTATAATGCAAAGGCAATATGCTACCTCAAAGTTCGCTTATAGGCGAAAAGAAAGGAAGTAGGCAGAACCGCACTGGCATTGCATTAGCGGTGGTGAGGTTACTAGAGAAACCTTTGGGGAATATGCTTCTCCAGTAACTGTCACAAGTCGCTCTTGTTTAAAATATACTGCAGTTGTTTCCACATCTGAAAGCACTGTCGTCGTGTCACTTCTCTTACCTTGGTTAGTCTCTTCATTATTAATAACCAGGCATAAGAATTTTTAGGCATTTGACTTCAACTAGTCTACATCAAGTATGTTATGCGAAACAACGTCACTGAAACAGGCAAAAACTCGTCTGAGTGCTGTCTGCAAACATCGAAAGTTGTACCAGGAAAGGAGGGATTGTTTGTTATTTGCGACCTTCCTTCTAGCATGAGAGTTCAACCTAATTTCCTTCGTCCTGGTCTTAATGTTTAGAAATGAATATGACTTAATAGCCTTTCATTAGCTTTAAAGTTTGCTCTTATTTCATATGTGATTTTCATTTATCCCACATTTTTGGCACTTAGTCAGTTAATTAACTAAAGAACTGACACAGATTATTGAAACTATATAATAGCTTACCTAGGTAACTCGTCCCGACCGAGATTCAAACTCGAGACTTCTTGTAGGTGAGACAGAAACGCTGCTACCAACCGTTCAATGATTATAATATTCAATAAAACTGTTACGTAAAAATGTAATGATTAGTTATTTAATTTTAAGGGCCATATCCTGCTGCACTTCTGAATTTCCAATAAATCAAACTACACCTTCTGAATATCCACGAAGGTTCCTTCTTTGGTGTTTCATGAGCCTAGACAATGAGTGTGCAATATCGAGGTCTCATAAAGGAAGATATCTTTTAAAGATTAACTGTCATGCAGCGTACATGATATTCTACGTACCTACGCAACACTTGAATAGAAAGGACTTCCGAAAACTTTAATCAGATTACTAGAAAGTAAAAAAATTATTTTTAACCAATAACCTGCACAGTATACACGAAAACAAATGGTAGCATATAAGAAAGTCGTGTTATTGTAATATATGAATAACTTTGAGTAGTTATTTATTTTGGTGTACTATACATGCCGACTCATAAGTAATGTCATTTTTAAGAAAAATAATTATTTGAAATGTACTCTAATTTTCAAACTACAGACCATTACATTCTATGGCCTTGAGCCATCGTTCAGCGATATTTAATATCCCACGACGGCACCAATCTGTGGTTTTTGTTGCGAATTCGGTAACACCCACTTGCGCTGCTTCAATGTTGTCAAAATTTCTTCCATGTAGAAAATATGTAATGGATTGAAAAGGAAGTTAATCTGATATTGCGAGATCAGGGCTGTATGCTCGATGTGATAGCAGTTCAATTACTCCAAATTATTGAATTGTTATCCATGATTGTTCATGCAGTATGTGTGTTGCATTGTTCTGTTGCAATCTGTTGCAATAGAACTCTATTTTGGTTAACCAATTCTGGGTCTCAAAATTTCTTGAACTCGTTCCAGTTATTGAGAATAAAGATCCGCATCAATCGTCTGCCCGTTTGGAACAAACTCCCACTGAATCACACCTTCAAAATTCCACAAGACACCTATATTACATTGGGTCCGAACTGACTTTTTTCAACGATGACTTTGGCAGGTTTCCGGGGATCAAGCCACTGTTTCGAGGCATCAGGGTTTCGGTAATATACCCATTTTTCATTACAAGTGGCAATTCTGCTGACAAATCTATCATCCATGGGATTACGGAGAAACTGACTCTACGTTCAGCCTGTTGTGTTTTCAGTTCATGAGGTACAGATCCACAGCGTTTGTATGATTTTTCCATGTGTCTTAAGTAGCAATATATGGTATATTTTGATGCACCAAGTTCTTCTGAAAGTCTGCGGGTACCTTTTCGCGGATTTTTTTCGTAAAACTTGGCGTGTACCCTCGATATTCCATACTTTAGGTCTTCCAGAACGTGGTAAATCTTTAGGTTTTCGTTTCTGTTGTTGAAACGTTGGAACCATCGTTGTGCCACACGCTCACTAATGACCTTTCTGCTTGCGCTTCACATATTCTTCGAACTGCGGCAGCGGCTTTATAATCCTGTTTCAAATAGTGTTTTAGGAGGACTCTGAAGTTCAATATTTGTTATGTCTATTGTGTAATTGTTTATTAACAACTAAAGACTGATACATGCTCGCGATGTGCGCAACACTGGTCATGACATCCTGTAAATAGCATTGCCAAACCAAAGAAACCCTATGAATTTTCCAAAACACCAAAATAAAAAAAAAAACCGACATTACCTATGAGACAACCTAATAGTAAACTATAACCACAGTGATTGACTTCAAAACATACAATTATTTCAGCTTAGGATATGTTTTCGCACACAAAAAGGAAAACATGAACATGAACATGCTTGAAAACATAAATTAAATTCGTATTACTTAAGAAAAAATAATAAAATAGATCTGTTGTTCCCATAAATTTGTTGTTCTCCCAGAGGCATGTACATGGCTATTTAAAGAAGATCCTCTTGTCATAAGTGCAACAGTGCATTTATGTATCTCATATGAAAGGCATAGATTCCATAAGTATAGATTGTGCCTTCACGATTTGCAAACCATTATGGAGTTTAAGTATGGAAAAAATATAAGTTGTGGTTACGGGGGTTCGTAAGGGCTTAAATGTCAAATTTTCAAAATTTATCTTTTCATTTCTCCTTTTTCTCTAGATTTTTACAATTAAAGTGAAATATGTTATATTATCTTTACAGCATGTTAGGTTATTTAATTTTCAGTTTTTAACATATATTGCAACTGACAGCACAATGACATAAAAAGTGTAACTTTCAAATGATCATAACAAGGAATATGAACACCACAAGCATTTTTACCTCTCTTCCGCCTGTATGCAAGAGAAAAAAGTAATTTTCAAGACTTTATCAGACCCAGAGCTTTTTAAAACTGTCGGCATGCACACAAACCTAATGAATCGCTTCATTATTTTATATGTACCGTCTCCCAAAAAAATGTGTATTAGGATGAATGCACTCTACTTTGGAATATATGAAGCAGCAGCCTTGTTCAGTATAGGAAATCTAGTAAAATGTGAAGTGTGCAAGAGCCTGAAAATAGGAATGAACTGTATATCGGCAATGAAAACTCTAGATCTTAAACGAATCAACAGGGCTGAAAAATGAATGAAAAAATGTATAATAATAGTAATAATAACAATATTGATGATCATGATAATGATGATGATGATGATGATGATGATGATGATGATGGGCTAGAGGGTGTACACACAGAGCAAAGACATAAAGAGGAAGAGATACATAATATCTTATTATCTAGATAACCCAACATAAGGTCCAGGGGTGCATTCAGGTATGATTGCAACATGCAATCTACTTTATCGCTAGTTTCCTAAAAACTACATTTTCTCAGATATATGCACTTTTTTTAGTTCCTATTAAAGATACATGTTTTTAAGCGCTTTGTTTAAAAAATATATTCCTAAGAACTAAGTAGATTAGAGACAAACTCGTCCATTAAAACAATAAAAACATATTTAATATTAAGTGGTCAACATTTTATCTCTCTGCTTGGTATGGTTTATGATAAATGGCAACCTGCATATAGCAAATTTAACATTAGTTAAACGAACCTTACCGAAATCCTTTAAGGAGTATGTGTGGTAATCTAAGATTTGTAAGTTACTACTCCTTAAATAGGTTTTTTTGTGGCAGAGATAGGATAAATAGGTGATAGGTGTTTTAGAAGGCAGAAAGCAACATGACACTTCCATTATGTTTGAAAGCTAAGTTAGTGTAAGAAAATGCATCCTTAAAATCACTCGCCAATTTGTTCATGCTGTGACCCAGTTGCGAACAACTAACTGAGCAAAAGTTGGTGAAGTGGGACAGAAAAAAAGAAGCAAAACTTTTGAGCAGAAGTTACACCACTGGGACTAGTGTTTTTGGAACAGGTTTATTGCTTGTCATAAACAAAGCGGGGATTATTACGGCAAATATTTGTAACGATATGAAACCAAATATTGTGTTAATAAAGCTCAACAGGTAGAGTATTCTGTTTCTCGTTGTTGTTGCTGCTGAAGGTAAACCTTCGCCGAGAGAGCGTATTACCATCAATGTGCATTATAACAATGGAGTGTATAGGGTAAACTACCTGCATATATGCTCTTAATTAGGAAAGCTTACGAAACAAGAATAGAGAGATTTAGCAGAATAACCAAGCGCTTGTATACATAGTGTCATTTGAGATGAGATTCACTTTATTAAATAGCACTCCAGTTCTGTAAAGCAGGAGTTCGTTGGAGAAACACTGTTTAGTTAGAACTGTGTGTTTTGATTCATGCAACTGAAAATAGTTACTGACGATATGAGAGTTAAAAGAGAATGGTTTTGTTTTGCGAGAAGAAATAATTGCAAAATCTGTGTAGGAAGTTAAGCAATCCTACAAGTTGAATAAATTGACTTTGAACATGTGTGTCATACTTTATTAGATAGCCATTAATATTTATAGACAAATGTTTTAATTGAAAGAGGGTTAAGTCACTAAATGGTAAAAATTAAGTTAATTTAAGTAACATACGGTACATCCCTAAATGCATATTTTCGTATGGCGAACACAGGTCTAGATATTCTCCATTTATCTCCGAGTAAAATGTTACGCTTATTTTGAAATTTGCACCTGTTATTGGACAAAAAGTCCAAATGAAATGTGTTTTTTCATTGAGTGTGTATTCTCTGACATATGCTTTCTTCAAGACATTTGTAAAAATTAGTTTCCAGTTAGTGGTCGCTGTTGTCTTCAAGGTGACCGAGATTTTGATGTGATAAAAAGCAAATTGCTCATCAGGGTAGAATTTACACTCCTAAACATTCTAATGGATAAATTAGTAAGTGGTCACTCTCGACATATTTAAATTCCCCATATACTACCAAAATAAGTTGCTTAAACTGCATAAAAATACTTTCCTTATACTATGTGAAAGGAGTTCAAAAGAAAGGTACCTGAGATTTCAAATATCCAACTACCACACGTTTGAGTAGGTACGCTAGCTCCACTCTTCCTTTTAACTAATGTTTGATCTCCGAGGTTCAGCACAGCTGTATGTTCACTTGTTTCTTTCCAGTTGCAGCGTTAAGAACAAGATAAGTTTAAAATAATCATCATGCATTGAGGCTTATGGTAACATTCAGGCGTACGTTTCAAGAATGCTATTAGTTTGTTATACTTTAATGTCTCTGATGACATCATAGTTGAGCGCCCGTAAGCAAAAATAATCATCATCGAGTAAGATTTTTATCATAGAGTAGTTTGGTCACATTCTTGAAAATATTTTCTTTTCATTTTTTATCTTCAAAATATATATCAACACATTTTCACTATAGTTAATTTGTATTTGTACCATTGAAGAAACCTTGTTTTGTACTGTTTTCTGGATCTTTTAGCATCAATTTTAATGTTACTGTCTCAGCTGCTTGTGAAATCCTCCAGATTCTTAATTTGTGCATTCCAAGTATCCCAATTACAAGTATACAAACCTCTTGGATTATAGTCCTCACAGCTACCTGGAGCGTGTCTGCCTCAAGAGGTCCCGAGTTCGAATTTCGGTCAGGGTGAGCTGCCTGGATAAGGTTTTTTACCGGGTTTTCCTTATCGTGAATCCTGAAAGACTAATGTCGGGTAACTCTAAGCTCTAAGGACCCCGGACTCACTTGAGCACTATTTCACCCATTCCATTCATCCTCCTATATAACTTAACGTTGGAGGACTAAGTAATAATAAAACAACATGACGAGGGGGGAAAGGTGGTAATCCTGTAGCATTTTAATTTTGTACCACTCCTAGAGGCTCAATTCTCTTTTTTTAATTAATATAATCTGTCGTTAAAAGCTCTACTTTTACCTTCGACTGCCTAAAACTAATATTTTACAAGAGACGTATGACAAGTAGGAGGTTGCGATCTGTTCGTCAGCTTCAAGCTACAGAAGATGGGGATGCTATTTGTTGAGCAAACTGAAACTTGACTTTCGCTTGCGGTTTGCTGGTACCGTAGTTCCCTAATTTTGGGAAATGTGATACCACAGTTTCGTTGCTATGTCTTCAGTCCTAACGTTTCCTGTAGACAGAGAAAGGGAGAGCGAGAACAAAAGGGAGATTGATGGATTTCAATATTGCAAATTTGTGATGTGAATAATACTTTTACTTTAAGGAGAAATGGTAATTTTTCTGCCAAAAATTCTGTGTAGGGATTTTGATAAATGCAGACAATTCTAAGATTTCCTAAATAAATAAATAATAAATAAATAAATAATACTTATTTCGAAAAGTACCTCGTTTGTTTATGATGAAAGATAAAATTGATATATCTCTTTTTTAAATTTAGCATCATCTAAGATTTCTCTCGCTCCTCTCTCTCTCTCTCTCGCTTACCGTCATGTGAAATTGCCCTTTTCTGAATTCGGGGAGGGTGCGCATTTCTAATACACTACTTTGGCTTCTGCTTCGCCTAAACGGGAGGTTAGGGACTAACCCACCCCTAATCAATCGGCCAGGACTAGGTATTGTACCGACCTCCAGGGTGAGTGGGACGGCGAGCTCGCTATATCCCCTGTGTAGCCCTGTCATCCCAGTGGGATGACCCCTTGTTGGACTCCGTGGTGGGTGGGGAGCACTGGGGGATTAAATTTAGACCAACATTTATGGCTAAACTACACCCCCCCAAAACACAATAAACGTGGAAAAGATTTATTTGAAAACAGTGATAAACAAGTAGTTGAGTGTGGTCCTCGCTACTTAGTTATTAAACGAACGGAGGAAGGTAGAACGTTTTCTACGGTTAATCCGTTTATTATACAGAAAGGTCTTGACAAAATAGCTGGTGCTGTTAAATCATGTACAAAATCCAGAAATGGCACGCTGCTGGTGGAAGCAACTACAGCATCCCAAGCAGCAAAGATACTGAAAGCCAACATGCTGGGCAGTTATCCAGTCAAAGTGGAGATGCATAGGACCCTGAATACCTCCCGCGGTGTTGTAAACACTAGCGCGTTGGATGGAATGTCCAACGAGGATATTCAGGAGAACCTCCAGGAACAAGGCGTAACTGCAGTCTATCGTGTCCAAAGGAGAGAACGAGGGGATATGGTTCCCACTCGTACCCTGTTCCTGACCTTTGATCGGGTAGATCTCCCTCAAAGAATCAGGGCAGGATATGAAGTGATTGAGGTTAGACCATACATACCTAACCCTCTGAGATGCTACCAATGTCAGCGGTTCGGTCACACTAGTGCATTCTGTAAAGGCGCACCTACATGTGTCAGCTGCGGAGCCGGCATGCATGAAAATGCATGTACATCACCTCCAGCATGCGTAAATTGTAGCGGTGAACATCCATCAAGTTCACGAGAATGTCCCCGTTATATTGAAGAGCGAGCTATTCAGGAGATCCGGGTTAAGGAAAAGGTTTCCTTTTCGGAAGCCCGGAAACTTCTATGTATCCTCAAGCCCTCTTCAACCACCTCCCGTACCTATAGCTCTGTGGCGGCTACTCCGTCACCGAAACGGGAGGCTGGTACCCAAACATCTGATATAAATGGGGCAACAATATCCGAGAAAGTTCTAGTGCCTAGATCGCAACCAAGAGCATCAGTAACACCATCTAAAACTCCGAGAACACAGACTACTGAAAATAACAAGTCAGTGAAGTCGCCTGACAAAGCATCCACGTCTAACAACAGGACGAAATTGCCCATTGTATACCAAGCACCAGAGATCAAGTTCAAGACGCAGTATGATAGAACTGCCTTCCTGAAAGAAAGCACAAAGTCTGCTCCAGAAAAGTCTAAGAAACGTAGCCCTAGAGCGTCTCCGAGATCATCGTCGGAGTCATCTTCTGGGGAGGACTACGACCGGCGACCGTCATCTACGTCAGTCGGAATTTCCAATCGCTTCGAGCCCCTCGAATCGAAGGTTGTAGAAGGAAAACAGTCCTCTTCCATAGAGGATATGGAGCACGAAACAGCTGACCACGCTGCTACATCTGCAGCAAAGAAGAGGCAGGATAAACCTGCCGAAACTAGCCCTACACCAAAGAAAAAGGGCAAATTGATTCGGCCACCCATGAAGTCGTCTTAATGTAGACTACCTTTACATCTTATATCCCATAGTTCCAATGGCTATCCTACAATGGAACATACGAGGATTAAGAGCGCATCGACCAGAATTGGAACTTTTGCTCAGTAAGCATCACCCCTTAGTGGTATGCTTACAAGAGACTAAGCTACGACCACAAGACAACTTTAAAATCAGACGCTACACACCACTGAGGTGTGATGTTGAAACAGAAGAGGGCATTCCTGCACACGGGGGTACTATGATGCACCTCAGGGATGACATATTTGTAGATCCGTTACAGCTACAGTCTGATTTACAATCTGTAGCTGTAAGGATTAAGCTGCCATCAATAGAATTTTGCATTTGCACTGTATATCTCCCGCCATCAGATGACCTCTCGTTAGTTGACCTTGAAGATCTGGTTTCCCAACTTTCAACACCATTTCTAATAGTTGGAGACTTTAATGCCCATCACCCACTTTGGGGCTCAAATCGGGCATGTTCGAGAGGCAACCTCATTGCAAAATTCCTGGAGAGCAATAACTTGGTTCTCCTGAACACCGGAGAGCCCACATTCCTCTCAGACGCGTTTAACACCTATTCGCACATCGATTTGGCAGTGTGTTCATCCCAGTTAGCTGTTTCATTACAGTGGAATGTCATCTCTGATTTACATTCCAGCGACCACTTTCCATGTCTTCTTAGTCTCTTAGCACAAGATGTGTCTCCCTCACGTATCCCTAGATGGCGCTTTGATCGTGCCAACTGGAATCTTTACACCCAGTTGGCTGTCTTTGAATACAACGAGCACGATTCTGTGAATGATTTAGTTGATCATCTCACAGAGAAAATTCTTTCCGCTGCAGAACAGTCTATTCCACGTTCGGCTACCCAACCCGGTCGATTTCCTGTCCCATGGTGGACCAACGACTGCCGGAATGCTATTCGTGCTCGTAGACGTGCTCTAAGGGTATTCCAACGACACCCTACGCTAAGTAATCTAATTGAGTACAAGAAAGCGCGCGCAAAATCTAGGCAAATAATTAAGGATAGCAAAAAGACCTCATGGAACAAATTTGTATCATCTTTTAACAGATGTACACCCTCATCTGTTGTATGGGATAAATTAAGGCGCGTGGCCGGAAAATCAACCCACTTGCCAATCGCTGGTCTGAAAACAGCTGCAGGAGTTGTTGTTGATCCGTTTGTTGTGGCTAACACCTTCGGCTGTGCTTTCGCTCAGGTGTCTAGCTCATGCAATTATGCTCCTGAGTTTATCTCAATTAAGACTCAGGTAGAATCTCAAGGTTTCGTGTTTAGTTCCAGAAACCTTGAAGACTATAACCGCCTCTTCATCTTGGCAGAGCTAGAACACGCTCTTTCGTCATCACGACTGACAGCACCAGGACCGGACGGAATCCACGTTCAAATGTTACAACATCTCTCACCTGAAGGTAAGGCATTCCTGCTCGAGGTGTATAACCGTGTTTGGGTTGATGCCACGTTTCCTGAAAAGTGGCGAGAAGCTACCATTATACCTATCTTGAAAGCTGGCAAGGACCGTCACCTCCCTTCTAGCTACCGCCCTATTTCCCTCACCAGTTGCGTATGCAAGGTGATGGAACGCATGATAAATGGGCGGTTGGTATGGTGGCTGGAAACGCACAACCTACTGAATAACATCCAGTGCGGTTTCCGACGACGCCGTTCAACAGTGGATCATCTTGTGTCCATGTCGACACAGATTATGAACGGATTTCTTAAGAACTGTCAAACAGTCGGAATATTTTTTGACCTCGAAAAGGCTTATGATACGTGTTGGCGGGCAGGGTTGCTACGTACTCTGCACACCTGGAATATACGTGGACGCCTACCACTCTTCCTTCAGGAATTCCTGAAAGACCGCGTATTCCGAGTAAGGGTTGGCTCGGTTTTTTCGAACCTTTTTGTTCAGGAGAACGGTGTACCACAGGGGTCGGTACTAAGTGTTACGTTGTTTGCTATTGCGATTAATTCTATCTCGAAATGTGTACCTCCAGGTGTCTCGTCATGCCTATTTGTAGACGACTTTGCCGTCTACTGTACATCTCAGCGCACTCCGTTTTTAGAGCGCCGTCTTCAGACCACCTTGGACAACCTTAAGAGTTGGAGTTTAAAAAACGGCTTCCGTTTTTCCGCTGAGAAAACCATCTGTGTAAACTTCTGGCGTCAGCAGAGTCGACTACCTCCAAGGCTCCGGCTAGGCGCTGATCTACTACCTTTTGCAGATGAGACGAGGTTCCTTGGATTGATATTTGATAGAAAACTGAGTTGGTCGTCGCATATAGCACAACTGAAAGCACGATGTGACCGATCTTTGAATATCTTGCGGGTACTAAGTGGAAAATCGTGGGGAGCGGATCGTGCAGTGTTATTGCGAATTTATCGGGCACTCATCCGTTCCAAATTAGACTATGGTAGGATCGTTTATGGCTCAGCACGACCATCTGTGCTGAAGAGATTAGACACAGTCCATAACTGTGGCATACGTATAGCTGTTGGGGCATTTCCAACGAGCCGAGTTATAAGCCTGTATGCTGAGTCTGCAGAACCTCCTCTGCAGTACAGGCGCAACATGTTATTAGCCAATTATGGCTGTGGACTTAATTGCATGCCCACACATCCATCGTTTACGCCGTTCTTTAATACCTTCATGGACGTGCGTTATAGGAACACTACTATTAAACCAAAGCCACCTGGTTTTCGTTTCCGGGAGCTCCTTAGACATCTTGATACTGACATGCCCAAGATGTATCCTAGGGGGGAGAGGACATACCCTCCTTGGTTGTGCAGAGCGTCCCCGGTTGATCTGGGCATGACTAAATATGATAAATCTACCATGTCTATGTCTAGTATCCGCACATGTTTTTTAGAATTTTTATCGCGATATGAGGACCATTTTGTAATTTATACTGATGGCTCCAAGAACTCAAATGGCGTTGGTTCTGCTTACGTGTGTGGAACCGAACCCTATACATTCGGATTCCACACTAGCACTTCCATTTTTACTGCAGAGCTTTATGCAATATACCGGGCCATTTTACACGTACGCCGACGAAAGTTGGGGGACTGCTTAATCCTGAGTGATTCCCTCAGTGCTCTTCAAAGCCTACGGCAGCTGTACAACTACCACCCTATTGTGCAGCGTATACAGGATGCCCTCCACGTTTTACACGCTTCTGGCGTTAACGTGGTGTGTGCATGGATCCCTGGTCACGTAGGCTTGCGGGGGAATGAAATGGCGGATTCAGCAGCCAAGACGGCTATCATGAAGCCCAGGGTTCGAATACCATCTGTGACATCGGAAGACTTTAGGGCCGAATTGCGGAGAGCTGTGCAAACCTGCTGGCAGGAAGAGTGGTCTGCTCTCCGCAATAATAAACTTAGATCTGTCAAAGAACTTCCGATTCCCTGGGTTACCTCCTGTCGGTCATCTCGTCGCGAGGAGGTGAGTTTGGCTCGGTTACGAATTGGGCACTGCATTTTTACTCATAGTTTTCTTTTTAAAAAGGAGCCTTCTCCACTATGTCCGTTTTGTAATGAAGCGTTGTCTGTACGACACGTGCTGCTAGAGTGTTTTCACCTAGCAGACCTTAGGACGTCTCTGCAGCTGCCGGTCAGCTTTGCAGAAATATTAGCGGACGATAACGCAGTAGTGAAGAAGGTTTTTAGGTTCTTTTCGAGATTAGATTTTAGGATTTTGCAAATAGAATTTATGGTTTTTGGTTGACATTTTTTTTTCCCAACGTGTATGTATTTTTTGTCTTTTTTTAACACATTTATGGTGTTTTAGAATAATTTATATCTGGCTTTTGCCATGACCAGTTTCCTTTAAAAAGGGCGCTGATGACCTCTGTAGTTGAGCGCCCTTATACTCATCATCATCATCATCTGCCAAAAATTCTGTGTAGGGATTTTGATAAATGCAGACAATTCTAAGATTTCCTAAATAAATAAATAATAAATAAATAAATAAATAATACTTATTTCGAAAAGTACCTCGTTTGTTTATGATGAAAGATAAAATTGATATATCTCTTTTTTAAATTTAGCATCATCTAAGATTTCTCTCGCTCCTCTCTCTCTCTCTCTCTCTCTCTCTCTCTCTCTCTCTCTCTCTCTCTCTCTCTCTCTCTCTCTCTCTCTCTCTCGCTTACCGTCATGTGAAATTGCCCTTTATGCGGATCACGGGCACTCATTTTTCTCAAAACTGGGATTTAAATACTTATATTTAAGATATTTACATGGCCCTGAGAATCTCTGTGAAGTTTCTCTTTCCCTGAATTCTTTTTCGTTCATAATTTAAACATTTATATCTGCGCTAATGCATTTCCTTTCAATCGTTGCTTACCATCCATCGTGCAATAAATACATAATATATTTCAAATTGCGTATGCTATGACATTCAGCAAAAAACCGGAATATTCGTGATTTATGTTGCTATAATTGTTCACTTAGTACAATCACCATTCAATTGTTTCTCATTATATCATGAATCGATTTTAAAAACCGGACTTATCACTTCAATTTCCTGTGTCAAATAACTTAGTCGCAATAATTAAAACAGGTGAAGAGTTTGTATAATATTAGAAATATTTTTGTTGTTTCTAAAATGAGGTACAGAGCAAATAAAATTTGATAGGAAAACTTTGTGTAAAGAGAAAACGGTAGTTGTTAAAGAAAGTCATGTAAATTTAATAGTTATATGTTTATAGTTTGTCGGAATAGAAGGAATTGTGCTACTTTTTATCGATAATCATAAACATTCAGATTAGTTATTCGATTTTAACAACGCTTTTAATAGCAATCGTTCGGTATCACGAGTTCTGAGCTCTATTGCACGCAGAACTGAGAGAAAACTACCAGGGGCAATCACTGGCCCTCTTGCAAAGAGTGTATCCCTTTCCAAGTCTTCCACGCGAAGCGCTTCAACTCGGTTTGTTTTATGTCACTATGGATGAAAGACATTTTATTTATCTATTTATTCAGGTTTGCACTTGAGAAATTTATCATGTCCCTATCGTGCGGCCTTATCGTGTTATGGTTAATCTTATTTTAACACAAAATGCAGAGAACAGGGTTTAAGCGTTGGTAAACTTACTTCTGTTTCCGCGTGCATCTAAATATATACCTCCATACATAGCATAAAATTACAGGATGAGTGAAAATTCCCAGATAGAATATTATTTTCGAAATGAAAGGTAATTAAAGTATCCGAGTTATTGGTTGAAGGGCCAACGGCCATATTTTACACGTATGTTTGAATTACGCACACAATTTTGAATGTAGAGCTTTGTGACTTTTTATTCGCCCGGAAACCCTAGGGACAGAAACGCATATTTATAAAGGAATTGCCTATAAAGATTCCTTTATAAAATTATAAAGAAATTTTGGTTCTTTCATATACTTGTTTTACACTCGGTATTCTCCTTTCCAATGGCAGCTATCAAAAGCCAATACAGACCCATAATGATTTGAATATTTCGAGTATGAATAGGTTTCTTTACATTACTAACAGTATGGAAAACCTTTTCTCTAATTTTTTAATCTTTATCCTAGTATAGCAACGCTTATGTTTATAATAAATTCTTGCGTATTGTATTTTCACAGAAATCAATACTAGAAATGATAATTTGACTTTTTCACAATATAACCTAATGTTACGTATATTACACTTAGGTATACCAAATGTCATATCATTTGGGTCTGCCTTCTTTAGTGCATTCTATTACATTTACTAACTTAAAAAATTGCATTTTTAAGGGAGTTTGGAACATTATAGAAATTTACCTGAAAACCTAAAAACTACAAGATATACAGAAATAATCCGGGCACAGTTGTATGGAAATAATTAAGGAATTACATTTGACTAATATATTACTTAGGATTTTATAGGCTATTTTACCTTTTCTGTATTACATAACATTTTTGCGATTTGGTTAGGGAAGGCTCTAAACCTCACAATGAGGAAACGTTTCTTCACTTCATTACAAACACTGCTGTACATAAAATATGACATAGATGTAAAAAAAAGGGAACTTTGCGTAGATATATTTAAAGCATTTGTAGTTTATTCTGATGTCTGTAGCCACATTTTGTTAGGTAGCCACTGCCAGTACATACCCGAAGTCATTAAGACACGGGCCCATGGATTCAGATCCTGTCAGAGTTCACTTCAGGTCTTCCTGTTCATAACTCGCAAATTGTCGTGAGGTAACTTAAACTTAAAGCATGGAACGCTTCGTTTCCAAATTATTTCTTTTTATATATCCGAGAATAGGGTTAAGAGTGATAGGAGACGAAGACATGGTGGGCACAGGACTTGAGGAGTACAGCATCAACACTGTGGAGCAGACAAAGTAAGGACAGACGTGGAGAAAACTGAAAAGAGCAGCAACCCACAAATACACTACCTCCTAGTTTAGTTAGTGCCAATGTCAATGCTAAGTTAAAGTGCAGTTCAAAGAGAAGTAAGATCAATGTAAACTACAAAAATCAAGCTGCGCAAGAGGGAACTTAAGATGATGGATCACCAAATTTAGGAGAGTTCAAATTATAGAAATATGACGGATCCCTTAAGCTCAGTGGAACATAAGTTATAGAACATAGAATATAAAATAACCTAAGATTGATCTAAGTACACGATGTATGGAATATAGAACATTACATTAGTAGTCATCACAGGAGGTACCGACAAGCAAGCATGAGGCTCTTAGGAATTGCTACCCTAATGAGCTCATAGCAGCAACTCCCTGCACTAGCAGGATGCCTTAGCCCTTATTTTTACCTAAAAATATATCTATGTATATATATATATTTTTCTTTTCCTTATTCAACCGTTTTTTATTGTTTCCGTTTAATTGCCTATCTGTTTTCTGCAGTTTCACACACATACACTATACATATAAACACCCATGCCCAGGGCGGGACTCGAACCCGCGACCCTCTACGCGGTGGAACGCTAGAGACATACGTTCTAACGACCATGGCTAGGAGGGCCGGCTCCCTTTAGGGATGGATTGGCTAATTATTATTGATTTACCATCGTGACGCCACCTGTGGCGCGAAATGTGTAGATAGTAAAGGTAGACATTAAATACTTATTTCATTATATGTTTCTACTCCGGCAGTATTTATTTGACTAATTATGTGTATTTTCTTTGATTACAGGTGAGTGACCCATGGAGTTTGTAGGTGAGCACACACGAGTGCATGTTTTATACGGAACTTCAAATAAATGCATGTTTTTTAAATGGGTTTGGGTAGAATAACTCTGTTAAAGAAAGCATCACAGACAGTGACACATATGTGAATCACTGGGTAAAAAAGACGACTTAGACTGTTATCTCCATTTGTTGTACAGTATAGATAGGTATAGAAGTTAATTTGTCAAACTTGCGTGAAGTTTACAACTGTATAGTTCTTGGTTCAGCGTGCAATAAAATCATTAGAATACTTATTACTGGCGCTTTTGACTGTTCCATTAATAGAGACTAGTTTACTTTTACTGCCACTACCTAAGTAATGTAGAAAAATTAAAGTATTCCATCCAAAAATTCAGTACCAGTGTCTCATCAGTGAGAAGAAAATAAGAATTTTGTAAGCATTGTCAATAGAATAAGTAAGAAAAGAAAAGCTGGATGACATCTAACTCCGTATTTAAGTCAGCTGTTCTCAAGGATGCAACATAATTATTTGCCAATTTCTGCATAATCAATTACAGGATGATCTCTATTATCTCTTAAAAGTAGCTGCAAAAATGTCGTTTAAAGTATAGTACATTTGGTATATCTTGACTTTTCCGTAGTCTTCGAAGTCCTCATGAATTTTGTATGATTTTATGTACTTTTTTGTGAAATTACAATGGATATTAGCGCACTATAGCTAAAACGTAGAACTCGTTAAAAGTAAAGTATATGTCTATTTTTTTCTTAGCTTTAATCATATTTGAAACATTCTATATTACACACACATTTTTTCTAAGTAAATGATGGAAAAAGTGATTCACGCTTTTTGTTTTTCTTCGCAGGAGTTTGAAATTAACACCTATGTTTTATATGTAGCATGAAGACATTTGATATAATTTCTTGGATGTCAATAACTTAACCTACAGAGATTACCACTGAAGCAGTATTTATTAGTTCAGGACAAATGTAAGGACGTTACCTCATCATACTGCATGGATCACTTAATGTCCTTGACTCAGGTTTTGTTCTATGAAGAAAAACCGTTAAAGTGTGTTCTGTTGTAGAAAAGACATTCTTATATGAATTTTAAATGGCAGAGAAGATTGTGTAATTGTACCATTTTTTTTAGAGGAAGGATGAGTGGTGTAGAATAAAAACGCACACCAAGTTTGAAAAAAAAAAAAAAAAAAAACATGTTTTAGGGAGCTGCGATATTTCCCATCCTTTTTCTCTCTCTCTGTCACTTTTATTAAGTTGCCCAAATTTTCCATCATTAACTGAATTCTTAGCCTTCTCCGGTTGAGCAAGTCAATTCTGTGCAAATCGAAAGCTAACTAACGAGGAAATATTATGTAAGTATTGAACATGACAAATATGCATGACTGGGAAAACAAGGCTAAACAGTTTTGAAGGCCTCGGAATTTTTAGACATGAAACTTCGTACTTTATCTGTTTGACATCTCATGGCCAGTTCTAATTCTACAGAAGGGAAGATAAATCAAAAGTTTCCATTGAAAGAGGCTCATATTTCGATATTAGTTTTGGTTATATAGCAAAATGTTTCGCATGTAAACGTACCGGGCGTCATGATACCGAAGATGCAATAGTGCTTCGTAAAATAATCCCCATTTCTGTGTTTCATATCTCATACTTTGGGACATATCGATTAGAACTCTAAGTTCACAAATGGATTTTTAAAATTATCTTGAGTACATTAATCTGAAACAAAATTTCAGTTTATGCGATGAAAGCTATTGTAATACTTAAATTATTCAAGCTGTGCATTAAAGGGTATTAAGTTGATGTTTAAATTAACCCCTGTTAAGTTGAAGTTGCATATTGTACAACTTGTTTGAAGAACGTTTAGAGTGGGTTGCACGCCTTCAGAGATATATACCTCCTGCAAGTTGATTGGACGAATTACGGTGGAATTTCCAAATAATAAGAGGTAGCTGATCCTATTAGATAGTAGTTACACCAGATGGCAGAACAGTCGCCTTCCAATCTTGGTCTGGAGTAGATGAATCAGTATAATAATCAAAATAATTTAAGATGGGTAGACTGAAGGAAAAAAGAGTCCCAATTTTACATACATAGATTTTACCCGTATGAAACGAGATTCCGTTTATTGATTCTCATGTAGCTGTAGCTACAAAATTAAAATTAGTCAGAAAATTCCACCATCCTAAACACTGTAAATGTTGTTTTGGAGTACAACTAAGAATGGAAATAAGGATAAATTATTATGTAAGTATGAATTTGATAACTAAAAGTATTTTTCGTTTTACATAGGATAAAGGTGGAGACATACAAAATAAAGAGAGTAAGGAAAGAGAAACAAACGAAATTTGAAAATGTATATGCTTCCTTTAGTCGGCGTCTTTCGATTGGCATCTTTTAGAACTAAATAATATCTACTGAAACTTGTACGTATCACTGGTGCATTCTAAGAATGGGAACATTTCTAATACCAGAGATCCATTGAGAGTTGTTGTAGGGAAGCCCTGCAATGCATCTGTTGCTTGCTGGAATGAAGCGGAGCTACAAGGGCAAAAAAGAAAGAAAAAGGAAAGAAAAACAAAGATGTTGCTACGGAAAGAATAATGAATTTCCCCTCCCCCGCAATGAAAACATGACAGTTTCAGAAGCGCTTCTTTGTGACGATCAAACGTAGAAAGCAAGAGAAATGAGAACTCAAGATGAGAGCGATTAAATTAAGGGAAAATAAAGGAAAAATAAGAAAAGAACCGGGTCCCGACGTTTAAACAGAGAAAACGACTCAAAATGTCTTGACAACTTCTTCCGGGGTATACTTCCCTCTCCTTTCTAGAGCAAGGTCTGTCCGTGTGTGTGTTTGTATATGTGTGTGTAGAAATTGTTATTAAAGCAAATGTAATATGTTATTAGTTTTATTAAAACTTTAATGTGTTTAAAAGCGTCACAACTTAATTTTGCTCCTTCTGAACACAACAAAAAGCTGACGTACGTTTTGAATTTAGTTTTGACGGTTGGATTTCGGAAAAAGAAAGCTACTTGAAAACTGAAGTCAATAAGAAAGAACACGTTTAAAATAGTTAACGCCGCATATACAATTAGTTAAATAGTGCGCTTTAATGAGATCTACAATTTTTGGTAATGAAGGACTTCCTATCCGCTTTTTATAGTTTTATTCAAACGTAATTCAGAATAAACATTAATTCAGATTATAGGTAGAAAACTCTGTTTGTCAGAATACCTTAAACTTATGGTAATTAATCAAAATCGCTAAAACCATGTATGAGATAATAAAACAAAAAAGAAATAAGGAAACGGTTTTTCATCTAGAGGTAGTACTGGTGGGCAGCCATATTCGCCCGGAAATCTTTGTGACATCCTTTCAATAGGCCGAGCTTAAATACAAATTTTGGTATCCATACAGCTTTTCATTTTCGAGTCGCACTGTTAATAGGCCGACACGCGCCGAACATTCTTTTTTTCCTTCAGTCGGAGAGTCTTACGATGAAATTTTGTCAATTTTTGGATTGAAACTTATCTTCTCTACCTAATTTGGGTATAAAGAAAGAAAGTAAATGTGTTGTTGGAGATATAAGCAGGCATAGGAATTTCTAAGCATATGTCTCAGAGAAGAAACCACCCCCATGCCTTGTTATGGCATCGGTTTCTCCTGACTCAGTGAACCTAGTCGTCTACTATTGCGTTCTTTGTACGGATGATGTTTCTTGCAGACTTGAAACGAAATGCTTATGAATTCCTGTGGTTGGTTATTACAGATACAGAGAAAACTATCAAGTGAATGGATACACTCTTTCTTTGAGCGTTCTTGGTCTGATTTGGTGGCAACTGTTGACACGCTGCTTGCTGAATGTTAAGACATTCTTACTGCACTATCTTTAGAAAGTGAGGTGAATCGAACCTTCTCTCACATACTACGTTTGCACAGTATTCAAATGAAACGTAGCAGAAAGAAAGAGGGGGAGGAAGCACAAAAGTAAACAGTGCTCCGTCTCTCTTTGCCCTGGAAACGCACGACGTTGTTGATGCAGGTTTCTGAACCATAACAAGCACCTTGATGTAGGTGCACATTAAACACTTACGCTCTGTGGCTACACCTAACTCAATTAATTACTGAGCCTTGCGGTTGCCATCGATCGTCGAGAAACACTTCACTCCGATTAATTGCTTCAACTCTGGTATGTACAACCTCGTAAAACACCTTGCTTTTTCGATTTAAAATAAATTTGATACATTTGAAGTGATTGGAGCTGCAACTTTTCCATAAAAGAATTCATATACTGTTTACAGCTTCTATTGCTAATTCGTGAAAAATGACTTGAAAAGTGTTTGATGTGAACACGTTCAGCCTTTTGTTTTTTGTTTTTGTTGTTTTTGTTTTCATAGTTGTTAAAGATCAGCAGAAATGTAAAGCAAGCTAATCATATTGGCTTTAACTTCCTTAAGATGTTTTATTCTGCGTTTCAAAAATAAAGCATTTCATTCATTCGTCAATTATTTTCACTTCAATATTGATACGCGTTATTAAACAACGCGTTGAAGTAAATGTGATCGACAAGTGAACATCAATGTATTCAATACGTTGCCAGGTTGTCACCATTTACTTCTTGCAGTGACACATAGGAGGAGCATACTTTTAAAGTACTGAGTGTGGCATTCTCTATGACATCTAGGTGAGAGCCTAGAACTTAAATCCTGTAGTACCTAACGCAGAAGCTGTGATCAGTGTTTAGGAGAAGTTGCCCATCAAGCACGGCGGTTGTACAGCTTGTGGCGTACCAAACCCTCTTTCGTATGTTTCTTTTTCTGTTTTCCTTTCTCTTTATGCCATTTCGACAATGAAGATCCATGAAAGCTGTCAGTAGGGTACTTGCTGCCATCCTTAGTATGTACAATGCAACATGAATTTATCAACGAGTGCTGCTGCTTCCTGCCCCGAATGTAAACAAAGAACAGCTATTTGGAATGAACGGAAGACGAATAGTTACACGAAAGAAATTATGGTCTTTATTTATTACTTATTTATTTACTTATTTATTTTACAGTTTTTGGTGTAACATTGTGAGGCACGCAATTATATACCCTTGACTGTGTTACTCGTATTGAGCACCATGTTTACTGGGCAACTTCACCATACGTGGACTACGTTATGTCTAGCTGATACCTGCTTCAAGAAATTGTTTCAGAACAATGACATCGTGACATACTTTGAAATGAACGCTCAGTAGAATTCTCTATTAAAAATGTTTCACGGTAGAAAATTCTATTCCTGTCAGAAGATTCAAACGCTACAAGCCACAATCTCAACTAAGCAGCAGACGCTCAACAGGTCTTAACTGAAAGTACGTATACTTCTCTTATACCATGGACTTAAAATTAAAGAACTAGGCTTAATAACATCTAAGGGGGAGGCCGCTGATAAGAAATGAAATAAAACGCGATCCAGCACTCAATAAAATAATATTACTAATATTTGCTAAAACAGTCTTAAGCGAAGCAGATCAAATTCTCCCTCGCCTCCAAAGAATTTCTATGTACGGTTCTGGCCTACATAAGATTTGAACACAGTTCTGTTTTTAAAGAGATGAACATTTTGAAGAGTCATGTTTTCTAGTATATTACAATATTTTAGATGATGTCGAAAATAATGGGAAAAAATCGAGGGAAAAAAAACCGTAAATTTTAAGATAGCCTGAAAATGTAGAGAGCGCTGTAATTGTTGGACTTCACAGGGTGTTCGTTTTTACTTTAGTAAACTGTAGAATCAGTATAGTTTTAATATGCAGAAAAAACAAATATTAATATTCTTTGTGTTGCGGAATTTATCGAAACTTTTAGTTCATTACTTTTTTTTTGAAACTGTACAGATTTATGAGCTGTTTTAATAAAACTAGTGTGTCTGATATTTTTTTTTTCGTCGTAATAAAATCTATTTTTAAGGACTTTAAGATGTCATACCAACAACTTTGCATATTAAATGGAAATGAATTAAAAATAACTTTTACCAAAACATTGAAACAGGTGCGAATTTCAAAGCTGATTCTATTTAAAACTAATGAGCTGTAGACACTTAAAAACCATCAGAATTCGTAAAGTGTATTGTTTTGTGTTTTCTACATGAGAATTTAGTTTCCGATAGCTAGAGCCAGGCTTCTTAAGCATAAGCGAGTTTAAAGTCCTTTTATAGCACTCTTGTTAACCAGAGGCAACGTGCTTAACTGATGTTATTGGCCGCTGATGTCCGCGATCTCGAGAGTGAAAGTGCAGAGAGCAGAATAGGTGTTACTGTCATTCTCACCCCGAATTTCTCGACAGCGGCTAAATGCCTTATTTTATGACACAGGAAAAACAATTTGGCGTGTAACTTAGTTTGAACAAGCGAACCGAAGGAAGAACGAACGCAATGATGAGAGCTAGTGAAATTAATCCGAGGGGGACCGAGTCGGACCGAGGCGCGGATGGGATACAGCTAGCACAGGGTAGCAGATCGATGGATGCGTGGTAGTTTGCCATCCCCGTGCCTCCTCGACGCTGCTGCTACCTATGTACGTCCGCCCGCCCGGCTTGCTCGGGTGGAGCAAGGGTAGTAGTAGTGGTGGTGTGCTGATTTAGTTTGGTGGGGTAGTCTCACTGCAGTACGTTGCGGTGCTCCCTGGTAGCGAAAGTGGTTGGTATACGCGCGCGAGCGAGAAGGTGCGTGCGTGTGTGTGTTGTTTAGCGTCTAGTGTCAGAGTTTCGCTCGTCACAGTGTTAGCCAACGGGAATGTTGCTTTACTGGCTGGACACGTGGTCTGCTGTGTAAGTCACATGCATGTGTTGCTAATTTCTGGAGGAATTCCGAATAGCCCATTACTGTTCCTAAATTATGTTCATATTAGAGCTTCAGTAAATAAACTGAAAAAAATTTCGATCATAAAGAACCGGATTTCCATAAGTAATAATATTATTATTCATCGTATTATGTCTTTATACAACGGTGATTATTTAACGTAGTATAAAGGCACTTGTATGTTATTTTAATGTTATTTCATCAAATTGAAATATATCATATATATTATTAGAAGTTCTTTAATTTTTTGTGGTCACTTAACCATAAGATTTTAGATAACTAATACACTCTTGAAGCATAAACGTGTTAAAATATTGGAGCAATAAAACATTTAGGCAAAATAAATCTATCGCAGTTACGTTGCCGTAACTTTAAGGCTTTCGTTTATTTTACACGTCTTTACAATTTGTTTGCGTCTCCGTTTGCAATAACAATGTAAAAAAGATTCCCTTACAGTGAAATACTAGGATGAGATTTTGAAGTACCTTATTCTTTATTGAGAAATATTCTGTTAATAGGGAGGAGGGTCCAGTGTGACATACATATCTAACTTAATTCTGGCATATTGCTTTAGAGTGCCGTCACCTTCTTGTACACTGATATAAAAAATTATGGGTTTTATTCACACCTTAAAAGCCCATGTTCATTATTTGCTTACATAGCTGCACTCTTACGTGCTTTCTGTATAAGTAATCGTTGCTCTGGAATTTCTAAGGCTTCTTTCTCACTTACGAACGATTTGGTTGAGGCAAGGTCAGAGTGTAGTGAAGTGTGCTTACATCGTGCCACGTGGCTTTAGACCGGCATGTTCTTCGACTGTTTCGTCGTTGGCTTGCCAAAGGCCATGTTTTTGTTAACCGGACGGAGTTGTGAATGACGGGATAAAGAGGATGAATCTTTTAGCAGCTGAAGAGTTCTGCGGCAAGAAAAGTTGTCGCTCCTTACCGGGTGTGCAAGCGAGAAGATAGCCACGTGAAGCCAAATTTAAAATGTTTGTTGTTAAGTTCTGTTAAGCGGTTAAGTTATATTTCTGCTCTACCTTATCTAGTTTTATTTATCTAGATTTTTATCTAGTTTCGCTGATTAAATAAGCGAGTTTTATAAACGTCATATTTGTCATAGATGTGCTTTAAGTAAAACATTAAAGTTCAGTATTAATAAAAGCGTTCTCCCTGACATACACAGCCTAATGTCTATCTACAGTGATTTGCTGTACTTAAAATAAATTGGATACCTTTGACCGTCTCACTGCAAACTAAACCGGTTTCTAAATTTGACGGCACACTGTGTGCACCTTTATGTGGTTTATGTATATGTGATGTATGTACATTTCAAAACACAACTAATTAACATTCCTGCAAAATATGAATGTCGGAAACGAGCTAGGCCCTACACTGCGATGCTAAAATTAAGGGGATGTGCCTGACTAAAAATAGTATATGTGGTGATTTCAAAAAGTAACTGATGTGTTATATTTACATAGTTACATTCACTTAACTTCCTGTCCATTCTTCAAGAAACTATAGTTTTAAAAACCTATTGTTCTCCTTATTTCATATTAATTGAGATAAACAGTTGTAGAAAGGGAGGAAGGCAAACAATAATATCCCATTGGGAAAATAAATATTGGAAAATTCAAATCAGCAGCTAGGGATATCTTGGAAATGGTTAACTATAAAACAAAATTGATAAAAATTATGCATTTTAACCAGATCAACGCTTTTAGTGTAGTAAAATTTTACCTCTTACAATTTACTGCGCAAATTCTTTGAATGAAGAGTATTTTGTACCTCAGAAGCTCTTCTGAGAATATTCAGGAGTCGTATTTCATTTTCATTGAAAGATTTAAATACAGCTATTTTAATAAAATGTGTTAGACATTCATAAGAAATTTAAAAAGAAACTATATTTTAAAGAGTAATTTGGAGCGAAGGATTTTCTTGAAAAATATTTTGCCGAATCCTTAGAAGAATGCTGAACATAAATGCCATACCTGGTATTCAACGGACTTTTCGTTCAATAGTAACACTGCTTACACATACGCACTTTTTAACCGTTTAATTTTGTGTGTTCGCGTCTCCAAACGGATTTGCATTGAAATTTCACTATTTACTCTTTAATTGAAATATCCTCAATACTTCTACTTAATACATGCAGTAGAAAGTAATATAATGAAAATTACCGTAGTTTTTTGTGTATAAGATAAAGTTCCTGATAAAATGAATGAAACTGCAAAATGTAGGAGTAGGGCTCCTAATATTTGTAGCAAACTGCGTTATAGGTGAATGTTCAGTTATATTAACTATAATGACTGAAAGGATCAAGTTATGGTAGTTCATAAATAATTCGAGGTGGCAGACATGACAGTAACAGTCCTTTAAAATTTGAATGCTATGAACATCCAGGAGGAATAGCGTGTGTGTCGTAGCACGCACTGTGGTATCGCCCAACAGTATACTGCTGCCACCAATATTGCAGCAAGAAATTTCCGTAAACATCAGCAGTTGAATTCAGAGTGAAGGTCCACTTGAAGCTGTGGACTTACGACACAATTACTATTTGATCATCTCAGAAACAGAGGTACAATTGCATATGTCGACATATGATGAACCAAGATGGTTAGGTACTGGGGATAAGACCTAGAAGACTACCTGCAGATCCTCCAGCATGCGTCAGGATATGACCAATACTTAAAACGAAATATAATAAACAGAACAGAAAGAATATCTCAGTGAAAATTACCTTGATGCGCGGAGATACTGACTCTGTCTTCCCGCCGTTGCTACTTCAATAAGCCAATAGGTAGCTGGAACATGGATAACTGCCTATTTGGGAGTGAAGATTAACGGAAGTTCGTTACATATGTGACCCAATGTGGAGAAAATTATTCAAAACAATTATTTAGCTGTTTTTATTACAAAGGAAACCATGTTAAAAAATACATCCCGTTTAATGCATTTGGAATTAAATGAAAATCTCAGAATTCGATATAGCATTGTGAATTCAACAAACACTGTGTAACTAGGTAACTGTATATAAAATAAAATTTAAAATAATTTGAGTTTTTAAATTACATATTGAATTGCCTTTTTACAGTGTAGATGCTTGAAAATAATCTGCAATTGGGAATTAACTTCTAATTCTTTTTCTGAATTCTCCCTGTATGTTCTTTAACGGCAAACGATTGAAGCTTTAATTTAAATTAAAGGGATTTGTAGTAATTAATGTTTAAAATAAAAAGAAGTTTTAATGATGTATATTTCCTGATAATTTTATGCATCTTTTTTGTCTGAATGACATATCGTGACAGAAATGATAACATGAAGTTTCATTAAACTCAAATTTTCATTAGAATCGTTAGCCTGATGCTAACTGAAGTCGTCGAAGAAATGTTTACGGAAACAGGAGCTTTTGGAATCGAAGGTAAGGGACACTGTTGAAGTCGAATCTTTTAGCTCCGCCAAAATTGAACGGTCTCGACCAACACTTAACAATGACTCAAACTTCCGCCTTTTTGGCTGTCTCAGCGACAAACAAGTTGTAGAATAGTTTCACTCACATCCATTTACCCTAAGGCAGGCACTCACTGCCGCCGTGACACTACATATTTAAAAGAAAGGTTATTATTAAATGTTGACGTTTAGTAGCTTTGGCATGGAACTAAACTCAGTTTCTAAAATTTAGCAACTTGAAAACTAAACAGACCTGCAAGCAAGCTGTAAAACTATTCAGTCAAACTCCTTGAAAATTTGAAAATATGTCATTATCAGCGCTGCATTTCCTTAAAGCAGATATGGCGAGAATTCCTTCATTTGTTGACTGGTAAAATATGCATTTTTGCATGACGTCATTTGCGTGACTTCATCTAGCAGCATATTAGGCACAAATAACACTGGACTCCCATTAATGTCTGTCGTTTACTCTCCCTGATTTTGATTATATTCTGTACGAACTCGCCCAAAGTTATGTCCATTTTTATAACGACTTGCTCGGTGTGTAACTTAAACACGTTTTCTAAAACCATTAAAGCTGCATCTTCTAACAGAAACATTTTATGACGATTGAGCTGTTTGAAATTACGATATTCATTGCAGAGAGTGCTATAAATTTCGTAATAGTAGGCAGCCACATGTTGAAAGCCGTGCATTGTGAGCACTCCATTCATCGTTTCAGTTTGTAACTCGTTTTCCTCTCGCGCTTGATGGCCCTTGTTACTCTCACTGTTCCTGGGAGAGCTCATTTCAGATGTCGTCACGTGCATTGTCTTGAGAGATGTCTACAGCCCTCTCCCCCAGTGTTTATTTCTTTCTAAAGCGAAAATGATGGTGGGTGCAAGAGCTTTCCTGTTGTCTACCTGTACTGTGGATTTTAAACTAGCATTTAAAGGCTTAGGTACTTAAATTATTGTGACATATAAAACCATGATTTAGTTCGAAATAGACGTTATCTATTTCAGGAAATACATTACAACACTCGCTCTGACTTTGAAATCGTTCGTAACTATCTCATAATTAACTACATTTAGACACTATGGCCATGCAAAGAGAACGCAGTTTCAAAGTCATCACTAAGCGACCAACTCTAAAATTCTAAGACTTGCTTAAAGCCTACTGCATTTCCCTAATCCCCTCTACCTAAAAGAATACTTGCAATACGACGATTATGCAAATGTTTTACCTCAATAAACTTGAAGTGAATCGAGGAATAAACATTTGTAAAAATAATATGGACAAGAGGAGAGAACATTTAAGTACGCCATATTAGATGTTTTGTTTAATGTTTCTCTATCAAAAAAGGACATTAACCGTTTATACCTTAGAATCTAAGTGATTTATGTTTCTTTTTCTGCTTTTGAATTAGGACTTCGCCTTGTCTAGAATAGTTGATATGAAGGAGGCACTTAACCTATATATAGATACCCTTTGTCACTTTAATGAAGTGATTGTAATAGTTAATAATCGCTACATTTAGTCAGGAAGCAAACAGAATTACTCGTTCCAAAGTAAAACCACGTACTTCACATGAGAGCTATCAACGTGCATACCTGCGTGTTGCGGTGCTGATGAAGGATGAATACAATTCATAATCGCAGCCTTTGAAACGTACCTCTCACATTGTTCACTAGTTTATTATGACAGATGCTAATTACAAACATAATATGCAATTAAGGGACAACAGACCAGTGCTTCAGCCCACAAATAACACAATCAGAATCGTGCAAGATGGACCAAGAGAACAGAAAAATTAAATTAGAATACACGAATGGTCTTAGGTGCTCGAATCCAATGTTTAATACGGATAAGCAGTTAAAATTTGCCTCAATGTTTGCATAGTAGCAACAAATGAAGATCAAAAGCGCTGTTATTTATTAACTGATAATTACATGCGGAGCACTCTGTTCAGAAACTAAGCTCTTGCTTCTTTCTTATAATTTTTGTAAGAAAAATATAATAATAATAATAATAATAATAATAATAATAATAATAATAATAATAATAATAATAATAATAATAATAATAATAATAATAATAATAATAATAATAATAATAATAATAATAATAATAATAATAATAATAATAATAATAATAATAATAATAATAATAATAATAATAATAATAATAATAATAATAATAATAATAATAATAATAATAATAATAATAATTGAATTAATACTTTGTGTGCTAGTTTAACCTTTCAACATTGAAACGCAATTTTCATTACTTTTTAACTACCAGAAGTGCACTCAAGGTTGTATGCTCTATGTAAACTGTGAAATTGCCGCTTCCATTTGGATTCTGTTTTGCTAACTTTGTCTTGTTCTCACTTGCAAAAAGGTGTTCACCACGAGTGCTAGTCATTGCACATCAAAAGGACACGGCATTCACTCCCATTAATATCATACGAAGAGTCGCAGGGTTGACGAGTGTGGTTCTCTCACCCCTCCCCCTTTTCGGCACGTAAGCGACCTTTACGAATGGAGTTGGCATAGCTTTGTCCCGTCTTTCACATTAGTATGCTTACGACTGCGATACACAAGCACCAAAATTAAGAATATTTATCAACAAGTTTGAAAACAGAGAAAATAAATTACTTCTAACTTTCCCTAAGATACAAAATAGGTTCTAAAAGCTCCTTTTTAAAAAAGTGCGTGGCAAACGAAATTTAAGAATCTAAGATTCAGTTTAATGATATTTTAGATTTAAATGCTGTGAACATCTAAGTATTATAATTTGTGAATCGGGAGGAATAATCGCGTTATTTTCATTAAAATAAAAAGCCTCGATCTTAATGAAATTACTGTTATCATTCCCCTTAGTATAATTTTTGCAGCCTTCCGTCCTAATTCCTTTAGATTTTTCGATATTTTGCTGGATTTTGTGATTCCCTGAATCCAGAAAGAAAATTATTAGAAATATATTTTGTGTGCACCTGTATATTCACGCTTATGGAGAAAGTCAGATAGAGAAATAATAAATTCAGATTTAGCAGCCAGTAAGGAAGATGAGGATTTCAAATAAACCTTTACTGCAAAAGTTTTCTTCTGCAAATTGAGGAAACACTGTGACATATTTACGAGGTATGATCTAAAAATATCGGGAATTTTTTAATTTCGCCTTATACATCTGATTTTCAAAACCTTTTCTTTTAATTTTGTGCACATTTTCCTGATGTGTGTTTCCATTTCTCCTGCTGTGAATCTTTAGTTTAATTTTGACAGTAGAAAAGAGTATGTGTTTTAGTTAATTGATGGAAATTAATCATTTCTTTACACTAGCCGTATATAGGCTAAGGTCTTTGATTGATAGTCAACATGAAAAATTCAATGCCATGGTCGGGATTTGAACCACGGATCTCCTGGTTTCCGTCCAGTCGCTCTAACCCATTGAGCTACCATGGCCAACGTGCCGTCCTGACATTAAATTCTCCATTTGACTCGTATATTTCCCCGGTATACCACTAGGGGCTCTCGCATCCGAGATACACCATTCGTGGCGACTTACTATCGTAAGTACTTGAGTCCCAGGCTTCATCATTTAACTCTTATTATTTTAGTTAATAATGGAAATTAATCATTTCTTTACACTAGCCATATATAGGCTAAGGTCTTTGATAGATAGAGTAAACATGAAAAATTCAATGCCATGGCCGGGATTTGAACCACGGATCTCCTGGTTTTCGTCCTTTGCCAATGGGTTAGAGCGACAGGACGGAAACCAGGAGATCCGTGGTTCAAATCCCGGCCATGGCATTGAATTTTTCGTGTTGACTATCTATCAAAGACCTTAGCCTATATACGGCTAGTGTAAAGAAATGATTAATTTCCATCAATTAACTAAAATAATAAGAGTTAGATGATGAAGCCTGGGACTCAAGTACTTACGATAGTAAGTCGCCACAAACGGTGTATCTTGGATGCGAGAGCCCCTTGTGGTATACCGGGGAAATATACGAGTCAAATGGAGACGGCACGTTGGCCATGGTAGCTCAATGGGTTAGAGCAACTGGACGGAAACCAGGAGATCCGTGGTTCAAATCCTGGCTATGGCACACAAAGATTATGTGTGTGTTCGAGTTCTTGCCAAACTCGGTCAAAGGATTTGCATATATAACGTCGAAACCAGGACCTTGTGGTTTTCCCAATGGAAATGTGCCTGCAGGGTCAAAAGACTGGAAAAATATTCGACAAGTTCGATCACAAGTGAAGGTCCTTTTCATGTTTTCTTCTATTAAAATGGGATAATGCACCGGATTTCCTGCCTTATGGTCAACAAGGACTATTGCCTGAAAGTTGTGCTTCGATTACGTTAAGCAATCCGAAGAACACAACCAGAATTGTGAAAAAAAAAACATGTGGAAGTAGTGTAATTTTGTGGAAAATGCATGGCAACAATGGTGCCGCTCATATTTTAATGCTTGTCATGATTGGGGAAAACAAAACACTTATGCTACCTCAGCCACACGTATTCGCCGGACATGGCCTCCTATGCCTTCTTTCTGTTCGCGAGGCTGAAGAAAGCCATGAAAGATCGTCGTTATTCCACCACTGATTAATTACAAGAAAACAGAATCGTTGAAAACGAAAAATGAGTTCCAGAAGTGCTTTCAGGATAGGAAAAGTGCTGGCACATGTACATTTAATCTGAAGGGGACAAAGTTGATGTTGATGTTTCTTTAAGAAAAAAGAAAATCCTGTTATGTTTTGATCACACCTTCTATGTATGTATATGTATATATAAACTTTATTGAGCCAGCCTTTTCTTGTGGATTTTATGACTGACAAAACCATACGTTTGCAGTCCGTCTCGGTTACATGGGGGAACAAACTGCCTCATGAGATTCTAAGCACGAATTTCGGTTACAGTGTTAACCGGATAAGGATTTTCTGGAGTTTTCTTATCTTGAAAAGCTTTTCTTAACAACTCCGGACTCACTTGACCATTTTATCTCGTCATAATATCCGAGTAAACATAAAAAAGAAGAGCTACCTCTTAAAGGAAAGGTGTACAGCTATTTGAAGGAATAACATCTTTTCTCAGCATTAGTCCTTAAGTAAATATTCCTACGTCTTATTTTTGGAGGTTGAAGTCCATTTTGACTTTAAGGTATCATTGAATGTTTAGAATAAGCTATCTGAAATTTACGCGAGATCACAACCAAGGAAGTCCAAATTATACCTAATATTAGCTTGAGATTTTTGCATCTTCTCTGTTACAAGGTGGGTATCAATTTCACATTATTAGTACAGATGCATTATAAAATAGATTTTAATGTAACAGTATAAATTTATAATGGCTCCTTGTTAAAAGTTAATGGATAGAAAAAGTGGTGTAGCTGTTAATGCATTTTGTTCTGTGTTACATTTGGTTCATTTTAGGGGGACGTAGAGTGCGGGGTTTCCTAAATACCCGTTATTATAAATCGCTAATGTTACTGACCCCCCGGGTCACGTTGGCCGTCGGCTAATAAAATTGTCCACATACCTAAATAAGTATATAAGCAGGTGGAATAGGTTCCTCGGGTGTAGTGCTTTTCATAAACGCAGCAGAGAGCGGAGTTTAGTATCGTGTGCTCCATTTGTATGCTGCCATATGGGGCCTGGAACCGCCCCAGGCTTTTATCGTGATCAGGGTTTTCAGGGCAGCAGATAAAATGTGAGCACATGCTAGCTTCTCGACAGGTTCAGTTCTAGGGTAAATTTAAAAGAGTTTCTTACGCGCATCACAACCTGAATACTGGAATACATACTTCTGAGAATATATTGCCTAGAAGAGCTCGGTTTTGTTGGGAAGTTCTGTTTCTTTTGCACTAACATAGTTGAATCTATGTATGTAACCCAGGGAGATGAGACGCGTTAACTTGCCAGGCCTGAGGTCAATTCTCGGGAGGTCCTGAGTTCAATTCTCGTCGACTCCTCACTCTGGCCTTCACCGTTTTCCCTTTTCTTTGGTTATATACTGAAATAATTTCTATCGACCTCGATCTGTACAACCGCCAATAATTGCATAGCCGTTGTGTCATTAAGAGAAGATTTGTTTGTGGTTTTAGAAATATCACCGCTTCATACCAATTACGATTTTTTTAATAAAACAAGCCTTCTAGATCATTGGATAGTCAATCAAAAAAGAATGTTATGAATGATAAGTGAGACTAAATAAACTGTGGTTTGAGCGAATAAATAACAACCGTACTTGGTGGATGACAGTTATCAATACAGTCAAACCTCCTTCAACCTTAACAGAGAAATTTTGGATTAAAAAAAAAAAACTGAATTCAGCCAGTGTAATTCTTGCCCGTTGCTGAGATCCAGGAGGTCCCGGGAACAAATTTCACCACCGACGTATGCCTCTGACTTTGTTTCATGGTTTCCCTTAATCGCTAAGATAAACACAGGATTGACTATTTTAAAACCATGACTCAGTTTGACATTAAGTCTAAAACAAAAATAAAAGTAAAACTAATGAAAATAGCGCATGTGCTGCCGCCTTCTACACATAATATAGAGGTAGACTGGGCGGCACTGCAGTGCCACCTGTCCCACGTGAGTCTAAGCAGAAATACAGTTGCTTAGCACTAAGGTTTCTGCGAAGCAAGATAATATGGTAAGGTGATGAGGCCTAGAAGGCTAACTGTCCACACTACATATCGAGCCCTCGCAGATCACAGTTCCCTCGCGATTGACCACATTGTTAAAACGACGTAAAATAAAGAAAATAGGTGTATATCCTATAAAGACTAAGTTATTATGATTTTGAACAGGTTCTTAATAAAACTTTCCTGTTCTTTGCCCTTACCTTAAGGGGTAAATAACATATTTAATGCACAAGAGTGCTAGTTTCTCTTTTTACTTGATCTGTCGACTGAACCGCTTGCAATGTATGTGGTGGTTCAGGTAAACAAACAGGAGGTGACATGGATCCTTCTTCGCGTCAACACGTTAAGAATCAAGTACATTTAAATGCGTATTTAAAGGATTGTCCAATCACCTACAACGAAATACCGCTTTAGTTTCTGAGGCGTCTATATGAAGAACATCTGCTGTGTTTCATTTACGTGTTTCTTTTTCTCTTCGACCAATTTTTATTACATGTTTAAATATTCCATTATACCATAGGTATAAAAGTGATATGGTAGCTTAAATTGATAATTTTTTAGATAACTGTGTGATGGCTTCAAAACCCCAACCTAATTGTATAACCACGAGACGTAATAATAGTGACTTATCACTAGCAAACTGTATCCAACAGCGAATGATATCTCGGAAAAGGTTAACACACTGAAGTACTTGTTGGATATAAATGGTGCGCTTAAATGAAGTCTAGACTTAGTAGCATTTTGTGTCTACGGTTTACTAGTTACAGCTACAAAAGGTATTCATAATTAAAGCATATCACAGGTTATACGTTTTATTACTCATGTACATTATCTTAGCTGAAGTCCTCAGAAAAAAGTTCTGAAAAAGTAAATAATAAGGAAAGATTTTACATTTAAAGAATACTTGGTTAGGGTGATTTGTTAAAAATGGTCTGTAATTTTCTAGGAATTCGTTGAATACAAATACCAAATTTGGTATGTAATCAGCCTCGTCTCTACGTTACGCTTTAGTTTCCATGCACATACATACGTATATATATGCTCGCCAACATCAAAGGCTCTTTTTTAAAAAGGTTTCGGTTTTATTCAGAGAGTGTCAAAGCCTCTATTTGTAGTAGAATTTCGATATCGGATTTTTTTTTTTTTTTATGGAATGAAATACCTCTCTGCTTGAAACAAACTTCAAGAGACAAAATCATGGATCAGCATGAACCATATCGTGGAGCGCAGGGAAGTTCAGCAATAGTCTTTTGAATGAATGTTTCTCTGATCAGCTTAATAGTGAAAAATAGTATCCTGTAATAAGATATCATCACACTTCCGGAGAAAGGGGTGGATGAGAAATTACTTGTGCTCTAAAGAAGTTAGCACTGGCAATACATATGATTCTTGGAATCAAGGACATAATTTATATATATCAATTATATATATATAATTGATTAGCTGTATAAGCTCTTCTGAATTGGGTGCAATGCCTCAAAGAGCTCTATCATGTGAGTTCCAGTGATTGCACAAAAACCTTAGAGGTGCGAAAGCTTCTCCAAGATTCTCTCTCTCCCTCTCAAATTATATGGTTAAATAATACAAAATAAACAGGTGAATAAGGGATGTCTAAATTTGAGAAAATCGGCGTATTAAGTAAAAATAGGGTCATTAATAAGGGCTTTTTCTTCTCATATATAATTGCGTATTTACTCGTATAATATATTTTATTCTTGTCAACGGTAAGCAGACATCTTTCATCGCTAAGCTATATGTGTGTGATTACATTGCAAACGTCAAGAATGGATATTATGCCCTAAAACCAAAAATATTTGAGAGCTCCAGCAAATGTATCGACAATAGTGGAAGTCGATTGCCTCAGTAGTCTAGTTGTTAGCATGTCACCTTCCAAATCCGGAGGCTTGCGGTTTCGATTCCCTGCTCGTGGTGAGGATTATTTCCGATCTTCCCTAGAGTCGTGTGTTCGTGTTTTTGAATTGAAAAGACAAACGATAAACAAGATAAAGATTAACACAACAGTAAACGAATAAATATCACTGTCATTGAAAATTAATCCAAAGACAGTCGTCATTGTGACCTAGATATTAAAGATGTTATATCAGTGGAAAATAAAGAGCGTAATTGATACATGTTAAGTCACACTTTATTTCAAAGTGTGGCCATAACGAATTCTTTTACACACCTTAACGTTTAATGTCTGAATTCAAAATTGAATTTGCTGGCACGGAGAGTACAAGGAAAACAAAACGTTATAGCTGTTGGAGTTATTTCGTATGTAAAACGTTTGAAATATGGAAATATGTGAGGCTGATAAGCAATGCGTGGGCCTGATTCTATTGCCACGGTGTGCTGACCAGTTTGGGATGCTGAGCACGTTGCACTGCCGCTGTGCAGTATTTTCCGTTCCTGTGGACTCGTGGAAAATCAACTTTCCGCGTACAATCGCCTGAGCAATAACGGGGGCGTTTCCAAATGTGGCAGCAGTGCTTTTATTAGGAGAGAAGAGGTTTGGGGTCAGACATGCTGCTGTGGGTGATCACGTTACGTCATTAGGGCAGACTACCACTTCTCCCTTGTTATTTTTGCCCCTCGTCCTACCCGGCTCTCTCTTTCTCTTTGTCCTCTTGCATCCCAAATCGAACTTTTTTTGTGTGTGTTTGTGTGTGTATGTGTGTTTATTTACTTTGGGCATGAAATGGGATCTCGATCAAAACGGCGATGAACGCAGCAGACCAGTGACGACACAGTTAAGTTGTGAGTTTACTAAGCAAAGCCCAAAATTTATGATAGTGTATGCTCAGCTCCACATAACGTAAGCATTTATTGTCGCGTTAGCATGTCTGCCTCCGATCGTGAAGGGCAGCCAGTGATATAGCTTCGTTGTGATGTGTGAAGCTTGCATTTGGGAGGTGCTGAGTTTGATTGCCGACACAGGCTATTCTGATTTTAGTGTTTTCATGGTTTTCCATGGTCGGTAGGCGAATGTTCTGGTGATATCTCATCTACCACCAATTCCTTTCATACCGCTCCAGTGGTAGTCTACCTGCAGTCTGTCTTTTCTTGTGGCTGCTTCACTTCACCCCTTCCTTCTGGGGGATGGTAGATACAGTGGATCTGAGTAAACCTATGCAAACTAAAGGTTCGGTCCCCTACAATCCATTTTTATTGGATTTTACATATAGGAATAAAACATTTATTTCACTTAGATTGTAAATAGAGTAGTGTGTTTCTTTTTATGTATGATCATAAATACTGTTCAATAAAGTAAACTTCAGCAATTGGAAGTAAAATTACAATGTGTGTAATGCACATTTCGTATTTGTGCAATAAAAAATCAAAATGATGTCTGGTATTCGAACCTTTGTAGGTCTAGCTCCTACAGACTTGTCTATAACTGTTCGGCTATCAGTGCACGTTTAGTAACTGAGACTCAATTATGGGACTCAATTTTTTGCACACATTTCAGTGTGCGAAAATAGGAAGGACTCCATATGTGGATTTGCACGAAACATGTAAAACCACACAATGTGTGAACATTCTCATTATAATTATAATTATTATGAGAGGATTCGGTAAGACGAAGCTAAAGAGATGCGTACCGTGACACCAACCGGCCATGGAAAGGATAAACCATACACTTCCAGATTTGCTCTTCTTTTTTCTTTATTTTTCTTTTTTGCGTCAATCACCATGGTAAATTTTGCTTTTTGAAATTTCATTTATTTGTAACTGACCAATAAGTTTTTGAACTGATTACGTTTCATCCAAAATAAAGCAGGCTAATCAATGCAGAAATGATACAATGAACATTTTCTGATAGCATGCTGTAAGTGTCATCTCTTGAAAAAGCATCATCCTAAGATGAGCTCTTATGCCATTCCCGCAATCGTGTTAAGTTCTCTTTCATTAGGAGCCAAGTTAATTCAGTTTTGAATCTGTCGCTCCTTTGTTTATTTTGAATCCCGTTTATTGTTAATTAACCTTAAGATACTTTATGGGATTTTCTCTTACCATACATAACTATTGGTAGCTCTCATTTTAGTGCATTTTTTATTCATTTCGATCAGCGGCTCTGTTTGATTGGTGCAGGATAAATGGTCAAAATTCCCAAAATGGATATTGTTATCTATTTGTGCAATCTTATAAATTGGCGTTGCTTATTTAATCGATACCACTGAGTGTAATGTACTTGTGTGTTAAATATTCTTTTACTGTGCATCAATTCCCAGGAAAATATCGCAAGTGCTACTTAGTCCATGGTTACCTTAGTTACCCTTAGCCCTTGTTACCTTAGCCCACTTTTGGAGGAAGTTTTGCTCTACAAATTGGCACAAAGGATAGTGTGTGTGTAGTGCTTAACGCGCGCTTTTACTACATACGGCACCGCAGGCGATGACACTGATGATATATGAGATGAAGATGGAGCACCGGTAGAATGACATGGCGGGGGAAACCGGAGATCCCGGAGAAAACACGCCCCAGCGCCGTGTTGTCCACCACAAATCTCACTTTGCGGTCGCCTGGGATCGAACCCGGGCCGCCTTGGTGAGAGCCAAGCGGTCTAATCACTGAGCCACGGCGCGGCCCACAAAGGATAGGATTAGGATTACTATGGTAGGGATTCGCACCGAAACCATTGGTTTATTGTACCTAAATTCCAAAGGCGAGAGGAGGCAGGGAGCGACATATTCAAGGTGTCACGACAGTGCAGAGGTCAGGATCCCTACTGTTTACCAATAGGAAACTCCCCCGGCAGCCCAGCATAACCGGCATCCCATCCGCCGTGCTCCGGAAACGACCCAGCGGATAGGCCCGGAGACCGGAAACCGTCCTACCGAAAGAGGAAATGTTTAACAGGAGCACTTCATCCTGCCATGCAGGGCTGAGACACCCGCCGACACTTCTACCGTGAAAGAGACCGCCAGATAAGAGATGATGTTAAATGATAATGGGGGTGAAATGGAGGGACAGGACCTTCTGGGGATGTAATTAATCTACTCAGATTCGCTAACGACCCTAGAAAACACATAAAAGAACCCAATGTTCAGGTAAGTCGTCCACGGCAATCGAACCCGGGCCTCCCGAATGTGCGCCATAGTGGAAACCACCTGAGCCATCCCGCTGGATGCGCAAAAATTAAGTGTCGCCGCTTCTTGTTTTGTTTGGAAAATTTACTAATTCATTTTCCTCATTTTCTTACGAATATTTTCTGTGAATATTTTGAGATGTAATAGTTCTGTTTTCTCAGAAACTACGGCACTTTTACTACGTAATACTGATCAATAAAATTTTACAATCGAAGTGTTTCATGGCTGCTTCGATTTGAACTCGTGGTAAAGCGAGCTGAAATAAAATAGGGGAAAAATGTGGTTTACCAATCTGTAAACATGTTCAATGTAACATTGAACATAAGTTGTATTCTGGTAGATGTTATGCTTTAAATTTGGGGGGAGGGGTGAAAAATGTAAACTTTGAAAAGTGACTCCACATTAAATTAGTAAATTATTATAGACCGCTTAAGGTAGATGCGTTATAGTTATGTGTTCTTAAGTATATTCTATCCCTGTTTTACGCTAAAATAATGCGGAGAGTTAAACACCATAATTGTCTGTTTTATGAATGTTGATTGCTAACGTTTACTTGTAGTCTTATTTATGGTATGTTGTACGCTTCATGGTTATAAAGAATGAAGTGAGCACAGAGCAGTAGATTTGTTCCGTGTCGTTGGTTTAGAGACGTTGTTAGCTACTTCACATTGAGATTCGAGTAGAGCAAACCTCGCGTTGTATGCATGATTAACTCTCGCGCATACCAGCAAAATACGTTTTTACTTCCTCCTCGTTGCTTTTACTTGGAGTTGGAAACACATTAGGGCTCTTAAAACTGTGCTTGTTTTGACGAGAGATTTACAGAGCCATATATGGTAATCTGATTATATCAAGCGAATTACGGAGTTATTATTACGGCCTAATTTTTGAGAAAAATAAGCTATTTAAAAATGAGAGTGAGAAAAAGAAGCTGAAATTCTACGTTTATAACAGAAGGAAAATAAAATATCTGACATAGTCATATTAAGTCATAAACAATCGTTTGTTAAAATTCATATTGTAACATTGTAATAAAAACGTCTACAGAATTGAAATCTACAGATTATATTGCACGTTGTCATGTAGTGACATTAACTTATGCCACTGACTACACACAATATTTCCAAAATGGTGGACATTAGTGTATCATTTCGACACACGCTGTCATTGAATTTCTTTTTAAAGGGGCAAAAATCCGTTGCTGATTTTCACCTCCTACTCAACGTGCGTATGGGGATGTCTGAATGCGCTTCAGCAATATTAGGAGGGAAAACATGAGTATTCAAAATGAGCCACGGCAGTGGCCCTCTAACTGTCTTGACGGAATGCCAGGAAAGATTTGAACTTGTTAGAGAAGTCAGCTGTGTCACTGTAGACGAAATCATTGCTAAACTTACAGTTGGACATAATGTATTATAAGAAATGATTGTTAGCTTATGGAAAAGATTGTGCTCATGGAATCCCTTTTTTATTGACCGAAGACCACATATAGTTTGCAGGGGAACCTACCCAAAACCTTTTAAAGAGATTTCATAATAAAGATAAATATTCTAGCAAACCATTAAAGCTGGTTCCAGCATTATTAGCTGAAACAATATACCATTTTGAATGGCACATCTAAGAACAAGTCTGTCGTAGGTCGGACGCTTTAAAAAAAGTGTGCAAAGAAATAGATGTTGAAAAATTAAATAAAAAATAGTCTAAAGACCAAGGTGGTGCACTTGGTTGTTTAAAAAATAAGAATTTAAGATTTTAAAAATTATATTGCTCATGACTTCAGTTAATTTCACGATAATTAACTACTTTTTCTGCCTGTTGCTTCTTGCCAGATTTTTAAATTCCAACGATAAATTAACTATACATACTACGCTTTCTGTGAAATAATAGTAGAATAATCCAGAGAGCTTTCAGTAGCCCCTCTTTATCAGTAGATGTAATAACCGTGTATTCTCGGTTATTACAAATAATGGATTAGAACGTCTCCCAAAATTCCCGCAAAAGGATGTGAAAATTGGCTGAACTCGGACTACCTTAAACTTCCTCGATAATTCTTCAAATATCCGTGGAGTGGAGAAGAAAAACCACATATTGCAAAAACATTTAACACATAGTGCAATGAAACAAAAAATTATTAAAAAATATTTAGGCCACCAAGTTAACATTCTCAAAATTACAGCCTGTGACCTTCGAAACAAAAACTAAAAGAAAAATCTCTGTTAATACTAAGGATCGGATGAATGCTTCCTGACGTTAGCAGTTCTCTCTCTGAAGAGTTACTCAGTATGCCCTATTAAAGAGTTAAAGGAAATAATTACAAGGTTTCTTAATAAGGTTTTTAAAAATCTTGTCATCCAGAAGCTAATATCAATAGCTACACCTGTAAAATTAGACAAAAGATTATTCAGAAGTTTTGCTCGTCTGGGTTATACATATACGCATATTCAAACATACCTGTAGTATTTGGTAAAGGACAATGAAAGAAACAAGTGTAAAACAAGATCAGTTTTCCCGTTTTAAATTCTGCCTTGTGATTGCTAATCCTTATTTTTCCCTCGCATTGTTTTCAATGCTCAGGGCTCGGTGTACCACCGAAAGGGTTATAATATTCCAAAAGTAATTCCCGTCTAGAGAGTTCAGTTATAATTGCTGATAATAACCACATACCTTATCGTAGTCTGCTCCTGCTAATCTCAAGGTTCAAACCCAGTCCAGACCAGTGGTTCATAAATGTGCCTAAAAGCTATAGTCCGATGTCAGTACATTTACTAGCCTGTAAAGAACGATAACGGAACGAAATTCTGACACACCGGTAGCGCGACATGATACTGGCAGTATGACAGCTTTGCTAGCAAACAGAAAACTTGATTATAACTTAAGAGATATAAAAATATTATCCTCCTCTCTTCAAATATTGTTGGCAATTTGCAGGAAATGTGCATTCGTTCGAAATACACCATTGGGAAACTGAATGATATTTTCTTTTAATTCTTGAATGAGAATTTGTTGCATGCACTTTGTTTTTCAATTTCCTCCAGTGATAAAAATCGCATACGTTGTATAACAAGGACCATAAACCTTTTGTGATGACCCTATTTTCTGTTTAAGTGTAACGACTTACCAGTGGAATGTCTCGTTGGTAAAATTCAAAGTGACATTCAACCTTGATATTAAAATGATGTTAATACTAAACTCTTGAGCCTCTGTATTTATTGTTCCAAAAAATATTCCTACTGTTCTGGATGCAGTTACTTCGTACCTCTGCTAGGTTTGGGCTTCTTATTACTTTACGACGAAACATTACCATTTAAATAGATTTAAATAAATTATATAGATAGCTCTTTCAGAGAAAAAATATTAAATGTGGTTAATAGCCCCGTCATTGACATTTTTCAAAAACCAGTTACCGAAATTTGCACTACTAACCGAGTGAGGTTGTGTGTAGTAATGCGTTAAATTCGCATTCGGGAGATGCCGGGTTCGATCCGCAATGGCCGAACAAATTTGACCAAAGATCCTCCCCACCCGCTGCAGTTTTCCTTGATCACTAGGCGAATGCTATTTTGGTTAATTTCCTTTCCGCGATTTCCTATTTCTCCATTTCCTATCACTTTCCGGTCTTTCCCGGATAGAAAGTTTGGCGATGGGCTTTTTGATGCTGCCGCGTGGGGAATTTGCGCACTGTTGGCACATGGGTAGCGTCGCAGTTGTGTGCTCTGCTGGGCCAGTGTCAAACACAGGAGGCTGTGCGCTGAACCCTGTCGCCGAGATGAATTTCCAGCTCCGTATAATACATTATTGCTTTGTTACTTTCTGAACATTGCCTGTTGGAATATACTTCGTAACCCATTGTGTGGATATGAAATCATCTAAATAAGGGGGCAATATAGCTCGTTTGCAGACAACTCAAGTTTTCTTATTATTCCTTATGTAAATCTATGAATTCACATTTTAATGAACATTGTTAGAATAACTTCCAAGAACATCAGCCATAACACATTTTTACTGTAAATATGGGAATACCAGTAAAATATTAGCTTTAACTCATTGGTTCTTTTATATTTTTACGGCTTTTAAAATGATTGCTATTTGTGATTATTAATGATTTTTTTAAACCTCGTTCACACTAACTCCATTCATACTCTTAGACTCTACGGATGTTAGGGAACAATTCTGGTTACTACGTAGTTTTGGTATGTACCTATATTAGCTGAATTTCCTTAGATCAGGCAGGTGAGCCAGTGAAGTATTCCATAAAAGCATTATATCAGTAAGGGGCTGAAGGAGAAACAGTGCCGAGGTATCCTATTGTTACTCCAGTGGCCTGACTTGGCAACTGAATCGACGTATGCCTTTTATATTTGCTCATTACAACGATGGATTCCAAGACTTAGCGATTTTAATTACATTGTTCATTTGCACACGAGCAGACGGAGGTGTGCGTCCGATAACAGAGTAAGTGATAGACGCACCAGAAAATAAAATATTTAGCGGAAAATAAACTATTTTGCTAAATATCAGTGATACATGGTTCCTAAACACTTTTGTTATGGATGAGTGGAAAATTTGAGCACTTAAAAAGGGAAGGAAGTGTATCCTTGTAAGAATGGAATTTCATACTAATCAGACTTTTGCGTGTCTGTTTTATTTACTTGCACCGCCGTTATTACAGTATGTAGTATTATACTGTATTGCTGATAAAATATTAGGGAAGAAACAAGCAAATGTATGTTGCTTGCAGCACTCAGCTACACGAAAGCAAATAAGAAACTGCGAATAAACGATAACGTGATATGTTTAAAGAACCGAATTTTCTGGGAATTGAAAAGTTAGCAAGAAGAACGTCCTGAATATCTTTAAAGCTAATTTGTATGCATTGGAAGCTGAGCTTCTCATACATCAGTGGCGGCAGAATATATAAGAGGAAGGCTTTGGAAACTTGAAGTTTGAAGCTATTTGATTTGTCAAAATTACTATAAGCAGGCCGCCTTCTTCAGTAAAGCTACCCTTAAGGTTTTCGAGAGAAGATCGTAGCACGGGTTATAAATATCTATTTTGAGGTGTATTATTAGGGTTTCTGTTCTTTCTTTCATATTGCTTTTTTACTTTGTTTCAGTTTAGGATTTCAAGGCTTACAGAGCCTCTCGAACCATTCGCTATTCGCTTTCTCGATAGCTGATCAATCTTAAGACGAACATCTACTTTGCGGCAAGGGGAAATTTTCCCCATGGGATAAATGTATGTAAGCAAATGGAAACAACCAAAAGCGGTGAGGTAAATGTTCCATCAGGTATATGCTTTTGGAAAACTCCATCTTGGCGAGCCTTGTCGCTTAATTCTTCTAAGCAAAAACTTTAAAGCACATGCTCCCTCACTCATACACACATGCGTACTCACAAAGTGTATTTTTTGTTTTTGTTTTCATACGTTCTGTATTTTATCTCTGATAATACTAATAACTAAAAGCCGGAGGGATGTGTGTTCGCATGCGATACAGGTTAGCTGGGCAAAGAGCATAAATAACGTCAGCTTGGCCATCAAAATAATGTGCAGACTGCCACTAGCCATTGCAACTATTATATCTGCATTCTCTGACATCGCATGAACTATCTGAAAATCTTCAGTTCATATTCAACAATTTTGTAGTGTCGCCCAAAGCCATTAAAAAGAAAAATTGGGTTTGGAAATGTCCAAGAGCATAAGTACAATAGAAGACTTAGATAATTTAATTAATAGGATTATACTCCTGTGCCAGGTATCAAAAAGATGAAGACCAAATTCCAGAAGGTTCTAAATAAAAATAGTGGTTGTCAAGCTATGTGTGAAAGTTTGAAAACATGTCAGACGACAGTTTGGAATTCTTTAAATTTGCACCTCTGACATCGTGTGACATCAAAAGAAGTCTTTCACTGTCTAAAAACTACTTCTGGGACAGGCGTCAAAATTTCATATTTAATAATAAAATTTACGAGTATACATTTTAACTCAGTGTAATGCACTCTGTGACGACATTACAGTTAATAAATATCAGAATGCATAAGTGTTTACATGCAGTTCCAGAATGCATCGTTTATGATGATTGTAAGCGAGGTGGTTGTCATGGTTCGGCTATACATGCCTGAAGTGTTTACATGCGCGTGCAATAACAGTACAGTCCATGTGCAGTATACCTATGGAAAAACGTACACGCCTCTGGCCTTTACTAATAACTAATGTAGTTGTGTGCCCTAAAGCCCAATACCTTTGGCGAAGTTTTGCATATCTAAGATTTCCCACGTATGGCATCGGACCCAGCTCTAACCCACAGTGTGCAGGACTACAGGATGGTTCACTGGACTTCAAAACCTATAGCTTGAGAAAAATCTTGATTTCGAATTGTTTGAGGAATGCAGTACTTTCTCTAGCTGCTTCTAGGTACCTAAGAGGTTTATAGTCTTTCAAGAACTGATACACAGCGTGGTGTATCACATATTGAAACTCTATCGCTTTAGCACATATTGAGCAGTGCCGCGAACAAAGCCTAAGCGCAGACTGCCAGTCGACTCATTTGAATTGCTAGCTACTGACAATGACGTGATACGGGTGTTTTACAATTCAATTACAAGCACAGATCAGTTTCTTATAATGAAATATTTGCATGCAGTTGAATGTGCGTTAATCTCTCTGTGACTAGAGTATATTAGCTTCTAAAACTCGCCAGCTATTTACGCATAACATTAACAGCAAGATAATCCAGTGTCAACTCAGTTGTGTATCTACGCCCTATGTTTATCAAGCCGCAGGATAATGCAGCGTTTCTTTCTTCTTCCACTCCCTTTCTATTAACATTGTGACACTATGATAATATTTGAAGTAGAATTGCGTCGATCAATGACATCTTTTTTGCATATGCCTTGACGGATTCCCTCGGAAGGGAAAGGTGAGAGGAGAGGGAATAAGGCTGACCGGACTGATGCGAGATGACATCTTAAGCACAGTGTTTAATGATGACATATTTAAACTCCTACTATCGGCCCCCCTCTACCCCGTGGAATTAACTCCCCCTGGGAGTCTCGGAGACCTCCGCCGATCCGGAGGACCAGGATGACCTAATGACCAGTGCACCTGCTTTCCCCGCAGACATCTGAAACCTGGAAATAGCCAACCAGAATGAAAGGTGAACAACAACAATAATAACAAGAGCAAGAACAACAATAGCCTAATGTGTTCCTTGAAGGGCAAAGTCCAACTGCTAGAGGGTAGCTCTGTTTCACTAACGCAGTGAGCTACTTAGCGTTAGGCTATGTGTATTGTTTGCTTGTCTGACTTTTTTTTTATTTTAATTTACGTCCTCCAACGTTGAGTCATATCGGACGTTGAATGAATTGGGTGAATGATGCTCAAATGAGTCCAGGGTCCTTGGAGCTTACAGTTACCCGACATTCATCTTTCAGGATAAGGGAAAACCCCGGAAAATGCCTTATCCAGGTAACTCGCCCTGACCGAGACTCGAACCCGGGACTTCTGGAACGTGAGGCAGGCTCTCTACCACCACGCTAACGAGGCGGGTGCGGCTTAAGTTGATTTCACTGTCCCTTTCATTAAATTTATTTCACTAACACTTTGATTATATTGATTTTACTATCACTGAGTCCAATTTGGTTGTTGTTTGTGGGCTCACACTGTCTTCATTTTGTAGTCATCTTTCAATTGTTCTCCATGTCCTTATACGTCTTGCTTGTACCATGTGTTTTGAGTCGTTTCTTATTATGAACCCTATGCCTTTTTGGCCTGGAGTGGTTCCCTTGTAAAGGAAGAGGTGTCCCTTTCTCCTTCTCTATAATTGCTTCGCCTGTTTTCTTTATTTCAATGAATCCGAGTATGTCGTGTTCTATTTGCACTCGGTGAAGAAGAATGAGGTTAAATGGAGAATTAGGCATTCCGGGGGTATAATTATCCTTCTCATCTTTTGCTTACCGATTTACTGAATATCACATCCCCCTCCCCGAAAAAAATACATGGAGCAGGAAGTTCGACCACGTTAATCGAACCCTTAACCTCCTGAATGCTGGTCAGGCACATTCCGCCTGCACCATCCCTACCAGGTCCTTCTGAAAAGAGTATGCACGCGAGTTCGTGGTCATATGTCATGTTGAATCGAAATACTTGGAAATGTAGAATCAAGCTGATCTTACCTTTATCAGGTATCAGCTATTTTTGTTCATTATTTCCGTTTATTTTCTTATGTGTTTTCCTAATTTCACAAATATTCACTATGCACATAAACACCCATGCCCAAGGCCGGAGTCGAACCCGCGAACCTCTACGCGGCGGAACGCTAGAGATCTACGCTTTAGCGACCATGGCTACGAGGGCCGGCATAAGCTATGGCACTGAATTTTTTGTTTGGATTTTTCAGCCTGATTATGCCTTTCTTATTGTAACTAAAATGCAATTTTAACTCATTTAATTATTACAAGTAATACTCCACAGATGTTTTCCTCCTTTGATAACATCCGACATTTACTTAAAATATAAGATTAATCTCAATATAAAGCAGAACTGAGAACACATGATCAAATTACTTAGGAGATTGTAAATGACCAATGGGAGGTCTTGTTATTTAGCGTAAGCAGTGAGTCAGCTGGAGAAGTCGCTCAATTGCCTAGAGCACTGGCACGGGTAGCAGAAGATCCATGTTTCAAATCTCGGCAGTGGCATTTAACCCCCCAGGGGCCTACTTCGGTAGGTACGGGTTTGGCGTACCCGGGGTCCCGAGCCAACAGTCTCCCTCGTGTGGGCTCCTCTTCGTGGTTGAGGGAGACGGTCAACAGGCCCACCCACGTGTAGGCCGTGCGTGGAGACCCGTGTCGGTGGAAAGGTTTGTCCTGGTGGTTGAGGGATGCGTATCTGAGCTCGTAACAGTATTTTTCTGAATTCGGGAAGGGTGCGCATTACCAATATACCACTTTGGCTACTGCTTCACCTAAACGGGAGGTTAGGGACTAACCCACCCCTAATCAATCGGCCAGGACAAGGTGTGACACTGAACTCCAGGGTGAGTGGGACGGCGCGCCCGCTATATCCCCTATGTAGCCCTGTCATCCCAGTGGGATGACCCCTTGTTGGGCTCCGTGGTGGGTGGGGAGCATTGGGGGATGAAAGCAACACCATACTTTTCATGGCAAACCTTACACCGAAACGAAAACGACAAGTGAATGATGAAATAGAGGCACCCGTAGCTTCAAGCGCTCGGTACCTAGTAATAAGTCGACTTGAAGAGACTCAGACCTTTTTAACAGTGAATCCTTTCGCTATACAAACGGGACTTGACAAAATTGCTGGCCCAGTGAAATCCTGCACTCGTCTTAGAACTGGTTCTTTGTTGGTTGAGACGCATACTGCCATACAGTTCGATCGATTATTAAAGGCCAAATTACTCCACGGATATCCCATCCGCGTCGAAAAACACAGAAGCCTCAACTCAAGCAAGGGCGTCATTACTTCCTCCCTCCTGGACGGCATGCCAGAAGCAGAAATCCAGGGTTACTTATCAGACCAAGGCGTTATCTCTGTGTACCGCGTTAAAACCATGCGTGACGGTGTTCCGGTACCGACTCGCACGCTTTTCCTCACCTTTGACCGTCTAGAGCTGCCATCTAAAATTAAGGCTGGATATGAAGTGATTAACGTTCGACCCTATATTCCACGGCCTATGCGTTGCTTCCGGTGTCAACGATACGGTCACACGAAGTTAACCTGCAAAGCAACCACGCCTATTTGCGCCAGTTGTGGCGACGAGGCCCATGAGGGTGTTTGTCCGACTCCTCCCTGCTGCGTAAATTGTCGAGGTTCTCATGCAGCTAATTCAGGCGACTGCCCACGTTTTCTAGACGAGAAGGCCATCCAAGAGCTGCGGGTGAAAGAACGTATTTCCTTCACAGAGGCCCGCAAACGCCACCTCGCTCGGCAGCCTTCTCTCTTGAAATTTGGTACGTTTAGTTCGGTGGTTTCCACCCCAGTATCTAAGCGGGATTTCGGTACCCAAACGGGCCCGGATTCTTCTCTTGCCGCTCCGGCCAAAGTGAATGGACGCCCTTCTGGGTCGCGCAGTCCGAAGAAAATAGTTGTTAGTACTCAACCTCGACAATTCAAGACCCAGCCCAAACGTTCTGACTTCTTAAAAGACCCTCCAGCTTCTGCTAGTAAACCGCTCGCATCGAAAGCCTCATCTCCCTCACCACCTCGGAGATCACGGTCCCAAGATAGTAGAGGCCGTAGCCGGGCTTCGCGCAGTTCTGCGATCCCCACGGCCACCGGTAACCGCTTTGAAGTCCTGTGTTCGGTTTCCGGTGAATCCGTCCCTCTCCCTCCAACCGAGCCTATGGAGGAGGATCCCAGGACTCCTAAGAGTCCCAGTCCCACGCGCACGAATAAGGGTAAATTAAAGCGTCAACCTCTGGCCAAGTGAAAAAGCTTGAACATCTATTTTTTATTCGCCTCCCAATGTCTATTATTCAGTGGAACACCCGTGGCATTCGTACACGCAGAACTGAATTACAAATGCTCACATCTTTGCTGTCACCCAGTATTTGGTGTCTGCAGGAGACAAAGCTTCACAGCCAGGATGCTTTCACCTTCCTGGCTACACATCCGTGCGCTTTGATTTCCCACCGACTCCTGGTTCTCCTGCCCATGGCGGTGTTATGTTACTTATCAGTGACAACGTTTATTATCAAACTCATAGGCTTACCACCCACCTGCAAGCTGTTGCAGTCAGGTTACGATTCCCTGGTTTTTCATTTACGCTTTGTACTGTTTATTTTCCACCTTCATCTCCTCTCCCTATTGCCGATCTTGCAGCTTTAGTGGCGCAGCTCCCGACGCCTTACCTTCTGTTGGGAGACTTCAATGCCCACCACCCTCTATGGGGATCACCACGGGCTTGTGCAAGGGGGAATGACCTCTTTGACTTTTTTGCTCAGTATAATCTCTCTGTTCTAAACACCAGCGAACCTACCTTTCTGTCCGACTCCAGTGGCAAGCTTTCTCACCTCGACTTAGCAGTTTGCTCCCATCAGCTTACACCCCGCTTGCAGTGGAACGTCTGCTCTGACAGCTTTGGCAGCGATCATTTCCCGTGTGTCATACGCTTACTTTCACACACTGCTCCATCGTCGCGTGTACCCCACTGGCAATTCCACAGAGCGCAGTGGCCCCTTTACTCTGGCTTGGCTGTCTTCGTGAACCGCCCCTTCAGCGATGTTGACGAGATGGTGGATCACCTAACCTCCGTCATTACATCCGCGGCCGAACAAGCCATCCCCCGGTCCTGCTCCCACCCGAAACGCTTGCCAGTCCCTTGGTGGACTGATGAATGCAGGGCGGCGATCCAGGCACGGAGGAAGGCACTCAAGGTATTTCGGCGCCACCCTACTCTTGACAATCTGGTCACGTACAAACAACTTCGTGCCAGAGCTCGGCGCATTATTACAAACAGTAAACGGGCCTCCTGGAACCGCTTTGTCGAGTCGTTTAATCCCTCAACACCGACTTCTCTTGTATGGGACCGGCTTCACCGCGTTGCTGGCAAAGCTTCCAGGCTCACGATTCCTGGCCTTCTACTGAATAATGACACCATCGTTATACCCGGAGCCGTTGCTGACGCCTTGGGTAGTGCTTTCGCTGATGTTTCCAGCTCCTACCACTATCCTGCAGCATTCCTATCCAAGAAAGACCGCGTGGAATCCCATGAGCTCTCTTTTTCCTCCTCCAATACCGAATATTACAACACGGATTTCACCGAGGCTGAACTAGAGAGGGCCCTAGCCTCCTCCCGACCCTCCGCACCTGGTCCAGATAGTATACACCTTCTTATGTTGCAACATCTTACCTCCCTTGGAAAAAGGTTTCTTCTAAGTGTATACAACCGCATATGGCGTACCGCCACATTTCCATCCGCCTGGCGCGAGGCCACCATCGTCCCAATTTTAAAGCCTGGTAAGGACCCCCATCTACCTTCCAGCTATCGCCCTATCTCCCTCACCAGCGTCATCTGCAAGGTGATGGAGCGCATGATACACGGGCAATTGACATGGTGGCTGGAATCCCAACATTTGTTGTCCAATGTCCAATGTGGATCCAGACGCTTCCGTTCCACAACCGATCACCTTGTATCCCTATCCACACACATTATGGACAATTTTTTGTGCAGGAATCAAACGGTTGCCGTCTTTTTTGATCTGGCCAAGGCGTACGACACATGTTGGAGGTACGGCATTCTGCGTACACTACATAATTGGGGTATCCGTGGCCGTCTACCCCTTTTTATTCGAGGGTTCATGAGGGATAGAGTCTTTCGCGTGCGCGTGGGTTCAGTTTTATCCCGTATTTTTATCCAAGAGAACGGAGTACCGCAGGGCTCGGTGCTCAGCGTCACACTGTTTGCAATTGCGATCAATCCTATTGTAGCGTGTGTCCCTCCGGGTATTTCCTCCTCCTTGTTTGTCGACGACTTTGCCATCTATTGCAGCTCTCGGCGGACGTGTCTGCTCGAACGCCGCCTCCAAGGTTGTCTAGATCGACTCTACACTTGGAGTATCCAAAACGGCTTTAGGTTTTCCGCCGAGAAGACCGTCTGCGTTAACTTCTGGCGCCAGAAGGCATTTCTATCGCCTTCTCTACACCTCGGCCCAGATGTCCTTCCATTCGCAGACGAGGCAAAATTTTTAGGATTGATCTTTGACAGAAAGCTGAGCTGGTCCTCTCATATTACGTATTTAAGAGCAAGGTGTGACCGTTCTCTCAATCCTATACGCGTTTTAAGTGGCACATCCTGGGGCGCAAATCGGACAATACTTTTACGACTCTACCGTTGCCTAGTCCGATCTAAACTCGATTACGGTTGCCTCGTGTACTCCTCGGCTCGTCCGTCGATTTTAAGTCGCCTAGATCCAATCCATCACCGTGGAATCAGGTTGAGTACTGGTGCCTTTCCCACTAGCCCAACAGTGAGTCTGTGTGCGGAAGCCGCCGAACCACCGCTTTCATATCGGCGCGATGTCCTTTTGTGCATTTACGCCTGCAAACTCTTAAGTATGTCAGGACATCCCTCTTTTAAACCGTTTTTTAACGACTCTTTGGATCGCCAGTACTCGACGCGCCCCCTAGCGTTGCTCCCTCCAGGCGTTCGGTTTCGCTTACTTTTGCGACTCTTAGACATCACCTTGCCATCTGTGTTCCACAGGGAAGAATGCCTTTTTCCCCCCCCTGGCTCCGCTCGGAAATCCCCGTTGATCTGAGGCTAACGGCTATGCCGAAATCCGCCACCCCTCCTCCGAGCATTCGTACGTCGTTTTTGGAACTTAAGGCTCATTATGGCCCCTGTAATTTTATATACACAGATGGCTCGAAAGACGACCAAGGAGTCGGATGTGCTTTTATTCACCGTGACCAGAGTTTTAAATTTCGCCTCTTACCGCAGTGCTCGATTTTTACCGCCGAGCTGTTTGCCATTTATCAAGCTATTTTATATATTCATAGGCAAGGTTCGCAGCGCTGGGTGATTTGCTCAGATTCTTTAAGCGCCCTCCAAAGCCTCAGGTCGCTGTACGCCTACCACCCTCTAGTGCAGCGTGTCCAGGATCGCCTTCACTTGCTCGCTGACGATCGCATCAGCGTGTCTTTCGTGTGGGTCCCTGGACATGTAGGCCTGCCAGGTAACGAGGACGCTGATATCGCCGCGAAAGCTGCCCTTTCATGTGCCAGGTATTCTAGCTCTCAGGTACCCTCTGTTGATTTTAGCGCTGTTTTACGGGGACTTCACGCTTCTCGCTGGAAAAATTCTTGGAGCGCTGTCAAGCGGAACAAACTTCGGGAGGTAAAACCCCTCCCTGTCCCATGGCACACTTCCTCCCGTGGTTGCCGGCGCGAAGAAGTTATTTTAGCCAGACTACGTATCGGGCACTGCCGGTTTAGTCATAGCCATCTCTTGTGTTCAGATCCTGCACCAGTTTGCCCTCGCTGCGGTGAGTCACTAACGGTGCGACATATTTTAACACAGTGCCAGTTTTTAGCTCCCTTACGTGTATCTTTAGGTCTGCCAACAACTATGGCGGAGATGCTAGCAGACACATCAAGCGCTGTAGAGCAAGTTTTAAGCTTTATTCACCTAAGTGGTTTGGATCGTCGTATATAACAATTCTCTTTCCACCTTTTCTGCTCTTCGGCCCTTCAGTCAAACTGGCTCTTATTGTTTTACCACTACTGGCATTGTTTTAGTGATGTTTTAATCTTTTACCAATGCGACCTGCAGGCTTCATGCCTGTCGTTTTCCTGTTAATCTTTTAGCGTTGTTAGGGCGCTAATAACCAAAGTAGTTGTGCGCCCCCCAAAACTGTAATACTATAATACTAGTGGCATTTAATTTTTCAATCTATCTTTCGCATTGGCCTACATGCAGTTTGAAAGAACTAATCCTTATTTAAGTACTCTTCGTTTAATTTGCATCTAAGGAACTGGTACCTATTACCATCGTATCGTTTTGGATATTGCTAATGGTTTTACAGATGCCTATATAAAGCCAATATAAAATCTCTATAGTGGTCTCTTGCATCTTGGTATGGCAAGACTTAGTAGCCTGGGGCTTTGCCGCCAGTTGAATGTGGAAGTGGTGGGAGGGGGGGAGGGTTTCTATAAGTATTGCACCCTGCGTGCTGGTACGCAAAGTACTATCATGAAAGGGTTACTTTTGGAACTCGTTATAAAAGTAGTCGAACGATCGCATTAGTGCATATTTGGAAGACTATTGTTTTAGAGTTGTAAAACTGGATCCTAGCTTTACTTTTGTGGAGCGGTTTCGTATGGAAAACGTTCCAAATTACGATTACAGTTTTCCCCTCCTTGTACTCGTACTCTGAAGTCAGAATACTGACCAATTCCGCAGTTTTATGCCTTTTTATCCGTTTCCACCAACAGTACAGTGTTAAACTGCTTCGTTAGTGAAATAACTAGGCAAACCGGGCGTAGCTCTGAAGAGTTAAAGAAGAAGGATATCTGAAAGGAAGTCTATTAAACTCGTTATTCAGGTCTGAAAGTAGATGACAATGTAACACTTGAAGGCATTAAATGTAGAAACGAATATAAAGCACGAATGCATTTCATTCAACTGTAACTTGCAACTTAGCATACGAAGTTGGACTTAACTGCCAAGTCCTACACGTTTGCACAGAGTTAATGGTATAATTAAAATTCTCAGTGCTCCTCTTGTGAAGTGAAAACTGTTACATGTTCCGGTTACATTTAGTCACTGTTCTTGCTCGTGATTTTTATTTCTACAGTTTCTTTTGGGCTTACTCTTGCACGTGCAGACTGGTTCATTCTTCTTATGCTCTGTAATTTCGAGCTTTCGCGGTTCTTTATGTAGGTACATTTTCTTTTGTTATTCGCCTCTGCGGACTTAAGCTGCTGAAATCTAATTCTTCTGTATGCAGTCTTTGTTCGGACTCGCAGTGGAACTTTTACAAGCATATAATAAAGCAGTCCAAATATAAGACACTAAAATACGTTCCTCTCTTCCGCTTTATTCCTTTAGCATTTCTTGCCTTGCTGTTCCATTCTGAGTATTATAGATTCATGCTTAGTGGTGAAGAAATAAGCGGTTGAGACAGTTTCTATCAGGTAAATAAATTAGTAAACGGTTGAAATTGCTTCAAATCGAATGTTTGTTTCATAGGAGTGTGTATTTGCTTTCGTGGTTTTCAGGATGTCCTCTGTTGTTGCTTTATAGTTTATGTTCTCTTCATATTCGTTATGTTTATTGCATGAATTATCTGTTATTGACTTTCGCAGCATTTTAATTCCTACCCGTAGTTTGTGGCGGAAGTATTTTATTCTATCGGGAAATTTGATTATAAATGTAACTGTGAGGACTAAGTTTCTGAGAGTACTGAAACCCTTAAAAATAGAATATTTTTGGAGGGTGAGAGAGGGGAAGTTAGTACAACAAATACCAAATTTTAAATTTGGATTAATTCAAGGACATCTACAGTTAATATATAGCATTTTACGTTATTTTCGTAATTTTGTCAAGAATAGCTTAATGTTAAAGAAAAACTAAATATGTTTAAAATATTTGCCTAATTCGTATAATGTTGCATTTTCTATGGCTTGCGAGTCGTATTGGAATGAATATTATGTACTTTTTTCATAACTGCTATATCTTGAAATTCGAACTTTTCGAAAAATGAAATGCAAATTTATGTTTATAATAATTTGCACAGTCGTGTGTTACCCTCTTCGAGGATTAGTGGGCAAGGAGTGCAGAGAGATGCGAAAGCCAGCTTTATCTGTTTCAGCTAATGGAAATCAAGTACAACGTACCTTCCTTTATCCCCTTAGTCCTTCCCTAACATTTTCACTTTTACCCTTGGCTCGCATTCACTATGCATAGCTCGCGGAGCTATAATTCATTCACCGTACTTACGTTTTTCTTTTCTTTGGAAGATGCGATATTACTATCAGCGATCACTTAGTGAATAAGTGGAGATGCTTCGTGTACTGTTGTACTGTTATCGATGACAAAATCACAAAAAGTTAGAGGTGGTGCTAAACTTCAATATGAGGTGTTTAGCTCGAATGGGAAAAGATTGGACTTCACTGAGCTCGGAGCCCAGGAGGGATTCATCGGTTACAGAACGTCCAATTGTCTGTTAACTGATCTAAATGCAAGACACATTGTATTTTCACTGTAGACGTCACATGATATAGTTTATTTTTCAAAACTAGGCCTTTAAACTGGCAAATGTTATAGACAGCAGAGATTCTTTGCATTTTTGGGTGCACTGGTGTGCAGTGTGTTCTACAATATAAAACTGTAAAAATAAGTTTCTGGAGGTAAAGACAAAGCAGAGAGAGTAGGACATAATCGGAATGGTAGGGATAGATTAGAATCTGAATAGGGGAAGAGCCGGAGGTTAAATAAATGAGAAGAGGAAGAGGACTGCGACATTACCGACGTAATGTCTTGAGACATGATCCGCTGTGCTCTGCCTGAAGACGTTTAGTTCGGCAAGGTTCCCCGGAGCACAACATTGAATTAAGCGCCATCGCCTGGAAACGTTCACCCTTATTACCATATTCCAATTAAAGGGGTAGAGTAGAGGCTTTACCTTGAGCGTGCCATGTTCTCTATAGACGCGGCCACAAGCAATTGCAAGGGAGTTGTTAATCGCACCATTAACAATAGCGCAAGCTGTACTGACTTCCTTGAATTCTCAAAACACACTTTAAATTTCATGTTACACGTAAAGAACTCGAAACGTATACAAGCAACCTCCTATCCTAGACTTAATAATATAATAATTAAAATATAGGTTTGAAATAGTTACACTATAAATTTTAAACACACATTCTTAAGTTGTAATATATGTCACTTAGTTTCTAATTTCAGAAAATTTGTTATAAATGGCAATTGAGAAAGAACATGCCTCATATAATGCATTCACATGAGTTTCTGTTATTGCTTCATTTTATATAACTTCCACGAACGACTCTTTCGAAAGTATACTCTATTTATATTAACCCAAACATTTGCAGAAATATATTATAAATGTTCTTATAGACACGGTGGGATGTTTGAAAGCTAGTCCCTAAATTCTCTAAATATTTGTCTTGTGTAGAATGAGCACCTACTTGAAAACCATTCTTAAATTGCATGCTTTTCTCCACTCTTTAATGCTTCTTAGAATTCGTGATTATTTTATATGCTTCATGTTAATCGAGATAAATATGCACAGAAATTATTTTATTACATACTTCGTTGTAGGTAGAATTAGAGTACAGAATATGCAAAAGCAAAATAATTCAAAGAGGTTTCTTGGAAATTCCATTCTGTTTGGTTGTAGGAAATATTTCCATTTGAAAAAAAAGTGAAATTCAAACAAATGAAAAGGAATATTTTGGAAACAGAAGGCTCCATATAATAAACAAACTATTGTCATAAATTGTGGTTTTAATCACATATGCAATCTTAATGTAGTACTTTTTTGTATTTCTATGGCTTATCAATTATACAAATGAGAACATTTCCAGAAAATTCAAAATATACATTTCATTTTTATGAAAATATTGCAAACATATGTTATATATAGGAGAGAGCTATTGCGAAACAAAAACAATGTACTTTAAAGATTATAGTCGTTTTTGCTAGTGTTGACTTTTATGGTTAGATGAGAATAATCAACCTAGCTATCTCGAAATGTCGAAACAAAGCAACGTTGGCATACTAAGCAGTTTAGTAATATGAAAACTCTGTGCTTTTATATTTTATTTAAATATTTATTTGAAAGCAAATGTATAAAGATAAGCATACATCAGTGAATACTATTTACTACTGAAATTATTTGTTGTGCTCATAGATTCCGATATACTTATAAAAATCTCGTGTTGAATTAAATTACTTGTTATACTCATTCTTCTACAACTGTTTTAAAGAAACATGCATTTCTTTGTACTAGTTCTTCGAGATAAGCGTTCATTACACGTGTATACATTTTTTAAACAAGTATAAGTATTGAATATTTAAGTCAACAACAAAAATATCTCAGAATTAGTAAATGGAACTATAAGCCCACACCTTAACTCATTTAATATATATAATATATATAAGTGAGACCTCTTTTTCTTATGGTTTACCACTTACAGACAAATCGCACAGCATTAACAGAATTTATTTAAAAAAATGTATATATTTTATCTGTTACGAAAGTATAGTAAACTTATATTAAAAAGTTCATGGAGTCGATTCTAAGTAAAAAGTACTAACCAAACAGTTTCTCGTAGTTTGGAATGGGGTGTTTTCTTGAAAATCATGGTGTCCAATTTTTCGGGGTCACCGATCCTGAAATACCATTTTTAGATTTTGAGTTACGTTGTTCACAGACGCACACGGATACACATATACATTTTGTAAAAACTTTTTTAAGATTCAAGAGACCTCAAAATGCGTATTTCCGGTAAAACTTGATATTGAATTATTGGATGTAATACGATGGTTTCATTAATTACCTTAGTGGACAAAGTAAAAAAATGATACAATGATATTTGTTGTACCGAAAATACAAGTTCTCTGATGTTAAATTATATTTTGGCGCCTTTGGAATGTGCGCTTTCCCCCCATTTCATTGGCAACGAAACAACCCGGATACTGCATTAATGCTAATATTCAAACATAGTCGTGCTAGTTAGCGACTGAATTGCAAACACATTTAACAGTCCGTACTCATTTTAAACACGCAAATGCGAGCATCATGTTGCATGTAAATCATGGCGATAATTTATTTGCAGCGGAGTGGAGGTTGGTGTTGCCGGCTTTTTACATAAATCATGTTTACACTTAACACGGAAACTCGTACACCTGGTTTGGCTATAATTTCCGGAGAGGAAGGCGATTATATTATCAAGCTCCTGGATGTGTGCGCAAGTTAAATATCGTTCACATGAACGCGTAGCATACAGTGCCTGGGAGAGTAAGTAATTCGCTTACCTCAATTTGCAACGGTATATGAAAGTCTTCCATAGGCACGGTCGGTCAATACGATTACCTCGCCCCTCCGTAGGAAAGATTGAATGTTGTTTCGGGGCACACCTTCTGCTTTGATGGCGCCGTTTGCCTTTTATTTATAGCCCAAAATGTTTTCCCCATAAAGTCAATCATAAATTAATGCAATCTTACACCTGCTTGAGTTTAAAGGAGAAGGTCTCTTGATGCAAACTTGTTTGAATACTTATTCCTCAAACTTTCCCTTTCCCTCATCCCTAATACAGTCATAATTATATACTGCTTACCTAGGGTTAGGGTGATACAAAGGAGGGGACCGTGATCTTACACAATACATTGCAGCTACCACCCCCACCCAGAGGAAGGGATCAAGTGAGGCGACTACTACAGGAGGCTTCAGATCGCGGGTAAACAGGCCACAGGGACGCGTAGAAGTCCCTAAAATTCTTCCTCTAAGACTCGACCCACTGCAGGGCCTCTCTATGTAGGGGATGAAGACATCAAGGAGCCATTTAGTGTTCACTGAGAGTAGGTACTATTTCTTTGAGCACGTACCTTTTCATCTGTCCACCGCCTTACGCCACAAAATGTAGAAGCAAGCATACCTAAAAGACGTGAAGGAAACGGAATAAATGCAAAGTGGTGTAAAGTAAATCTTGAAAGATAAGAAGCCACCTCAGAATTCGCCTACTACCAGCAAAATTCACAAAACCCAACTTCAGAGTATGCGGCCGACGGGGATCAAGTCTGGAGCTTTCCGTATGCCAGCCTTACACATTTATTGCGCAGCCATCTCTCTCGGTTATCTCTTACTAAGTCAGAGATTTCTTATTTTTCGGGCAAATATACAGTACCTTCGTTTTAGGGCAAGATCTCGTGTATGCATTGATCTGCAGCGTGCGGAGCCCGTATACACACGGCCCACGGGCTTGTCTTACTCTTTTACAGCCTATTAATATAATATCATATTCTTTCTTTTTACTTCTTGTTTATGCACATAAACATGCTTTACAGATTTGCAAATTTTGTTGTAGGTATTAGAAGGCTATGGTAACATAAAACGAGTCATATTTTTTAAAATCCCTATCGTTCTGTCATAGCTTCAGTATTCTGTGCGCCGTGCGAGTTGAACGAATAGCAATTTACCACATGGACATTCAAACCAGAACTAAACCATCGAAAGATTGGGAAATTTATTTCACATATGTTACGTGCTTTCAGGAGTTCTACATTTTTGTATAATTAAGAGATTGAGTACTTCTATTGTTTACAATTTGTAACACAATCATTGAGAAATGAAGAGCTCTTCATAGGCTGTTCCCAAAAGTTGAAGAGGTACGTCCACTTTGTATATCCTACAAAGATAGGTTAATAGACTCTTATAAGTCTATAATAGAACTAGAAACAAAATTGTTGGAGCCCTTTGTTTTAAATCAAGAACAACATAACCTTTCCATGTTAACCGCACTTTAGGGTGGAGAACTTTTCGTGTACCATAAAAATGGTAAAGTTGAATATCAAGTTAAGATAAACGTGTTTTGAAATCGTATCGTTTAATATCTGGTTGTGGCTAGAAAGCATATCCCGGGGAATGCAGCTGGAAGCAAATGTTTAGAAGCGGTTCGCTAAATCCTGGCTCTGAAACACCATACTCTTTGCATAAATTTAGATAAATGTTTAATATTTCGAAAATCTATAAGCTAGCCAAACTAAACCCACGGTGCAACAGTTCTTTCCGCCCGACCGCTCCACATCTCTCCACTGCAGGCGTCATAGATGGGGTGCAGCACTGGTCCCTTCCAGTACTTCGCCGCCAGTTGGTCCCTGACCTAACGAGTTAAGTGGATTCGGGGCCAGGTTTCCTGTTTAGAAAAATCCCCATACTGATATCGGGTATCAAACCCAGACCACCAGCTTGATAAGCAACAGGGCTATTACGCACTAAGAGGAGACATCGAAAAACTTATCAATATTGTAAAGGTCATACCATGTCGAAATAACAAAGTGGTTAATGCCAGCACTGTATTTTAGATATACGTGTGTTGAGCCTATTTTATTAAATCTCATTATAGCTGTTTTTGAGAAAATAAACACAAACTCTTCTCCATTCATAGGATGATTTGGGTACAGGGTTTCTTTGAAAATTATGTCGTATCGCAGAAGATATGGTATTTAAATGCCAAGTTGGTATCCAACGTTTCCTTATACTCTGTAAATAGGTACACGAATCTCCCACCCACCCACCCATCCACACAAACACACACACACACACACACACACACACACACACACACACACACAACACACACACACACACATACACACATGCACACTTACCAAATACACCGCAGACAAAGGAAATGCATAAACGAAGTTAATTAGGTAAAATGTCTGAATATTTTGTATGTGTCTCTCTCTTTTACTTTTATCAGTCTTATCTTTGTAATTGTCACAATCAGTTTCTTAATATCAACAATTTCAAAGTAAAATGGCTATTTAGTTAATCGTGTTTCACCTTTGTAGCTTTTCGTTTTCAGGAGAGCTTTCGGATTTGCAGATACTAAAAGATCTTTGTATACTCGTTAGTTTAAAGTTATATTATTTTTAGAGCTGAAATTGAACAAAATTGAACAAAATGTTTTTAAAAGTTTTAAAAAATTAAAAATTTTGTAACTATTTAAAACGGTGATTGATTATGAAGAAAAAAATTAATATCTTAACCACGTTTGACATATCTTGCTCAAATTTCATGTGAATTATACTGTCTGAGTGTATTGTGAAAAAGTCACACCAGTCGGAGGAAAACGCTGGATTTCTTATTTTTCGAATGCGTTGGATTAAGAATATTTTTTCTGGTTTGCGGCTACCTTAAAATATGTATTTTGGGAAATTTTTATATCGAATTTTGTCCAGAATGAAATAGGGTTGTTTCCATGACAAGTGTAAAGTTAGTTTGTAAGGAAGAATATAAGACTACGTATATTGGTGATTTTAAAACTGTTTGGTAGCCGTGTACTGTTTTAGCTTGACCACTTTTTTTCTTTTTTTCCTTTTGCCGTTGCTGCTGTAGGTGGAATTTGCCTTAGATAGGTCTCATTTCACTCAGGTAGCGGGTGATTTTGGTTGTGCTGTACTGTCTTTGTGGTTTCAATTTGTTTTTTGAATATACAACTTTTAAAGATGGTCAGCTTTTGATATATCGTTGTAAATGATCAATAAAACCACTAATTTTAGCACGCTTACCGTGTTGCATCAGGATGGTTCACTGCTGAGTTCTCGTCCAGGCGAGTACTGTCACAACAATCTGACTGTCACGTCCAACCCAGAAACAAGTTGGGATGTTGTGTTCGCTGTGTAGCTATAGTGGCGCTGTTCGAACGGTTACCATGGATTTATCTTTAGTAATAGATACCTCTCAGATAACCCACTGATTACTCCACGTGGAGTAAACATATATCTGTCATTTGTGATTTCTGTGAATTACATTGGTTGGAGTGATGCGTTCATTGGTGCTTAGCACACGACCGGGAGGCCCGTCAGTACCCCTGTCACTCTTATAAGAATAACCAATGCGTTATCTGAGAGGTTTCTGTTAACAAAGATAAATCCATGGCAGCCGTTCCAGCAGCGTGACAATACACAAGGACGTATTACGTCATTCATCCCTTTCCACATGACGTAATTGAGACTCCGACACACTATATGGTGCTATATGATCAGTTTACCTATAAATATCGTACATTTCATAAATACGACTTTTGCTGTTTTTCTAATTAACTACAATTTAGACCTTTGCAAACTGTCGCATTTAACAGAATACAGAATTGATTTAATTTTGACATTTTAATGAACAAACATTTCAGATTAGTTAGCGTACTCTTAGAAACTAATGGACACTTTAGGCAATAAATGGGGAGTTTTGCTAATTGTGGTAACTAACATGTACATTAATGTGATGAAGTGTAAATAGAGACCTTGTTGTTAATGTGATTCGAGAAATCTGTTGAGACCTATCAGAAGCAGGTCACAGGAATCCACATTCGAATGCCTGCATGTCCTTGAGCAAGGAATCCTGTGTGTTTCCGAACAGCAGTCCGGAAATTACACGCATACCAATTCGGAAGCGCATGTTCACTGGCTTTCATCTTCCATCCTGTTGTTCCTTACTGATTACTGTGCAGCAATGTTCTGAATACGCCCGTGCCCCCGAGTTTTCCTGCAATAAAGTTCATGATATCGATTCGCTGTTCCGCGTGTTTGTCTCGAGAACGGAATAAAATGCTCTTTGTGCACTCGTGTGTAAGAACGCTGATGACCGAATTTAGGTTCATCTACAGTTGCACCTTCGGCATTCTATCCAGATCCTCTTGAATTCAAAGAGGAACTCTCAAACACTGCATCAAATTGGATCATTTTTCTACGTGGGCACATAGACCTTCGGTAATCAGATGTTGCATACTGGATAAGCCAAAAGGAATTCACAATTGGTTGCCGCGTCTTGAATTGCTCGAAGCGTAACGTCATATCAGCTTCCCTTGTTTCTGTGTTATAATAACTATCTTGAAACTGCAGATACATTATCCAGATATATCACTTAATATAGTGCAGAACTCATTGTTCTTATGAATTTATTATTGCAAACATGGAATATAGTATTTGATTGCCAAGCTTTAGTATTTAAAAGTTATCTGATTATTTACTTACCATATTCACAGTTCTTGCAGCAATACATGTGTGTCGAGGTATTTAATTTTGAAGGCAAATAATCAGGCGTGAATAATCTAGTTCGTTACCATGGTTAATGTTGGTGACCATATTTTTGGAACCCATATTTAATAAGTAGCAGTAGTTAATTTATTTTATTTATTATGAAAGTAACAGGCATAAGCCCAATTACAATACCCTTTGTAAAACATAATCAAAATAATTTATATTCAGCAAATATTGAAAGTGATGTTAAATAATTTTTAACGAATTTGTTTAAATATACCACACGTGTAAGACCTATCGTGACTAATGAAATACCTATCTTGAATTTGTCGGTCTGGATGTCTCAATTGGTAAAGCTCTGACTTACTACTCCATAGGCCGAACCCGACCCAGACCGGTGGTTTTTGAATGGTTTAAACGAGACAGCAGATTTTTTGGTGTGTAAAGGAATTCCTGTGGGATAAAATTCCGGCATCCTGACGATGCTATTATAATCTTGACAATTCACAGTGTCGTTATTAAACAAAGATTATCGAATTTTCTGGGAATGCCTTCTCGAAGTCCTCTTCATTGTGAATGATAAATCATAAGAGATAGGAGTACAGTATATAAGAAATATTTATTTTCATTTATTCATTTGTTTAGTAAGCATTCTCAAGAAATCGTTTGTTATTGGTTTCAGTGTTATAAGACTATAACATATACTTTTCTAAAACGGTTTATTGTTACTATTTATTCCCTTCTGGTTATGCAAAGAAAACCAAATTCTAAAACTATTACATAGCTACCAGTTCTTCAAAGATGTGTCTTATCTCTCATATTTCCATTATATCTGCAAGGAAATGCGCAATAAAGGCATTTTCGTGAACTGTTAATCTGGAATAAGGTAGTCGAATAATAAAGCGTTTTAAGAATATTAGGTTGCAAATGGGTGATGATTGTAACAAAATGTTCAAATGTTGGGTGTAGAAAGAAGTTGAGTGATGATGGACTTCTTCGAAGTTCTCGGAGTTCAATCTAGTCGTTCCTCGGCTGCTCTGGTATCTGCATGGAATTTTCTTTTCAGGGGTGGTCGCGGATATGGAAGGATAATGTTGTTTTAAATTAAAGATTATTTATAATTTCCCCAACGAATCTCCAAACTTTGAGATTTATTAAGAATAAAACTTTTTAAACATAAATCAACCGATATCAATATTCTCTGGCACAATCCTTTTAACTGTTTACCAATATTCATTTTTCTGTTGCACCAAGTAAAATATACTGATACATATATTCTTACACACAAAAATTGCCTTTGCACACGAGCGTCTATTTGCGGACTTACTCACACGTCCTTTCACCATGGAAATCAAATGAAGAAGAAGGAATTCCCTCCAGTCTAGGTGCTTATAGTCTTTTTGCCGTCGCCATCAGGATAAATCATCATTTAACTTTTACACATTTCTTCATAAATTGTGTATAACCTATTCATACCATTATGCAATATTCTAAATAATTCTTTTACTTATTTAAATTATTTAAATAGATCTAAATAATTATTTAAATCGTTTCATGATGAAGTTTTACTATGGTTGTAACAGACATTTAGTCCATCATTTCCAGTTCCATCGAGCTTTCTCTAATCAAGCACAAGAAAGTGCGTGAATTGATGTCTACAAAGGATCTAAAAACAATTCCTACGCTGATGTAAATTATGGTTGATCTTTGGTTGAAAAAAAAATCAAAAGTAAACATTCCACTTCTCGGTATTAATGTATAACCAGAAATGATGAACCTTTTGGCTGGCCAGCTTCATTCATACACTTGTATATTACTGTTCAATTCTCAGGAGGATGGAAATTAACCAGAAAGAGATATCAGCTCACATGAATAAACACAACAGAACTTAATGCTGCTTATTAGCGCATAGTAAATGAATGTGCTCTGATGATGAATTTATTAGTCAGTGATGCGTGAAGTCGTTCTCCTTTCGCTGCCTCAGTAAATTTGTTATACCGTTTATCATTCAATGGACCACTGGGTTTTTCTTATGATTACAGGACTTCAATTAGAACGCGCGTAAAAACATGAAAGGAATTTTCCCAGCAAAGACTTACCATAAAGTGAATTGTGTCACGTAAGGAATGATGGAAATTCAAATCCAGAAAGAAGAGCGTGGTTAAACTGACATAGTTTGCGGTAACTCATTTATGCATTAATCCTTTCACTACTAGCGATAATTCATGTTAGTTTTCTGTGGTTCTCTTTGATTTCTCTTCTTGTTACTCTTTCTGAGATTTGCACAAGTTTCCCGTTGAAATGCGTGTTCATATCACTCTCTCATATAGTTTACCATTGAATACTGAACTTACCTTTGGTATTTTTCTTTGAATGCAGAATAGTAAAAAGGTGCCTCGCTCAACCAAGACCTGTTGCTATCTCTGCCGATTAGAATATACAACATTTCATAATCCACCACTTGTTTAGCCATGTGAGCCATCGTCCAGCATAATCTCTCTCTCTCTCTCTCTCTCTCTCTCTCTCTCTCTCTCTCTCTCTCTCTCTCTCTCTCTCTCTCTCTCTCTCTCTCTCTCTCTCTCTCTCTCGTTTTTGTGTTTGAACATTTCTTCTTTGTGAACTCATTTTGGAAAAGAGTGAGGCCTATCTTCCGTTTGCCTCGGTACTTATTTTGAAAATTCGCAAGAGAAGTACACCATAAAAATAATGGAACAAATTTCTTACGAAGTAAAAACAGAATAAGCATGCACTCTAGTCAAGAGGTTATTCTATTATCATTAGCTGTGTGTTAAGTTTTAGTTTCAAATCACAAATTTATATACCTGTGGAATTTACCCTGATAGATTTCAACAGAGGTTTGAATTATTGTACAAGTTTGTGTCTTATAGAAGCTTAAACGCAGAAAACATTACATCCAAATGAATGTCATTGCTTTTTCATCAGTATTTAATGCCTGAGCAGATGACTTGCACTCCAGAACTCGGGGAGACTGGGGAGAAAGTAAGCGACTTTTAACATCTCCAGTGAAGATTCCTCAAGTGCGTGAAGACAATTTGGGAGAAGGATTGCGTTTCTTAAGTCAGCTGTTCCAGTTTTCCCATCCGCTTTTCTTCTTTTCTTTCATCCTTTTGGCTATAACACGAAAATTTCCTCTTGTATTAGTCACTCAACTTGTTAATTGCATACAAAAGATAAATTAACTTACAGTTAAAATATCATAGGTTTTCTTGTGCAAATTTCTGTGCTATTTTAATTAAAAAGTTTGCAATTATCTTAATGATGTTTGTGGACATGTTGAAATGTTATGTGAGAAAATAACGAGGCATTAATTATGATGGCGCCGTGTAAGAGAAATCTGTATACAGTCACTCTAATTTGTGTTGTGACTTTTCTTCCCTTACATGTTTACTGTTCCCCTGGGTTACTGTTTAACCAACACGCTGCCTTAAGTGTACAGTGTCTCGAAAAAATAAATGCGGAAAAAAAGAGAATTGCAGTAGTTGAGTGTTATTCCTGTTTTGTCCAATGTCGTCTTACTAAACTATTTCAGTATAACGCCTTCTGTTCTGCCCTCGCAATATATATTGACTCTACCTTCTACCCTTTTCTGGTATATCAGAAGTAGTTCTGAAATGTCAACATTGGAGAAAACAGACATTTCTAGCTACTGTATAGTAGTGTCATTTGGAGAATTTAAAAATGCTGGATAAAACACTACGCACAAATTTTTCTCAACGCGCTGTTACTGCGTTATACTGTTACTGACGAATGCCGTTGCAATTTGAATCTTCCATTGCTGTCCAATAGATGTTCCATACAAATAATGATCTGTTGTCTTTCTTATTAATAATTAAGGTATTCTCAGTTTAAATACGACTGTTCCGCCAATCTTTATAGTTTTAGCTTCAATCTCCACTAGCCATCCATGGCTTTTCACTGCAGTAGGAATAGGGAAGCTTGGAATTTGCTTTGAACTTCTATCTGAGTCATATACATTGGTCATAACAATTGTTATGCAAGAGCATAAGCATTCTGAGTGCTGCTAAAGGAAGACATATAGTGTCTGTCCAGGAGATGTTAGAAGCCGGCTAGCGAGAGGTGAAAGAAGCAGTTCAATCACATACTATTTTATCACTTTGCTTATCTGAGCCAGAGTAAAGCTTAAGGTGATTTGCATCCAAAGACTCTGATCTAGAGAGAAATATTTCTTCTCCTCACTTATAATTATTGTGCAGAATATTAACTAATTATATTTACACTCGAGGAAGTCTAAAACTAGTGTCAGCTTAAACAATGTTATTCCAAAAATTTCTGTTAGCTACTGCCTACACTGTCTTCTCTTATACGCCACAAGTATCTCTAACCTCATTTTTTCGCTTTCAGCTGGAACCACTTAGGAACACATTTTCATTGCGGTTATACAGAGAGTTTGGCGACAGCAATGCAGTATATTTCTAATTATGTCTTTAATTAGATCTAAACCGCTAATTATTAAAATAGCTGGGTACATATACTATGATTGCTTCGATTATACTCGTATTAGAGCGAGCGGGATGGCTCAGGTGGTTTCGTCTGTATTTCGCATTCGGGAGGCCCGGATTCGATTCCTGTGGCCGACCTACCTGACCCATGGTTTTTTTCGGGTTTCTTCCTGGGTCGTTAGGAGAATGCTGGGTAGGTTCACCTCCATTTCCTGTCATATCATCTCTCATCTGGCGGCTTCTGAGTAGAAATATCGGCGGGAGTCTCGGCGTTGCATGGTGGGATGATATGGTCTGAGGAAAACGCTTTCTCCACCGGCGGGACGGTTTTCTATCTCCGAGCCGCCTTAGTGGGCCGATACAGAAGCGCGGCCGGCGGGATGCCGGTTGTGCAAGACTGCTAGTACTCTGCTCTGGGAAGCCTCCGGTCTCCGAACTCGTGACTGTTTCTGTGCCACGGCAGGTGGATGGCGATTGTCCTAAACCCATCGCCGGGGAGTTTCTCTCCGGTAAAGTGTAATGACCTCGCCCTCTGTACTGTAGTGACTCCTTGGAATCGGCCGCCATTTGTCTCCTCTTGCCTCATCCTGCCTCCCGAAGATGCCCCACTTGGGGCATAGGTACAAAAGACCAGTCTGTTCGAGGTGTCGAATCCCATCCGAACAATCCAATCCAATACTCGTATTATGTTTTCATAATTTAGCAGGGTAGCTGAGCATTTCTTCTCGTTCCTCTAGGATATGCCCAGTGATGGTATTAAACTATGGAACTTGAAAGAAAGTCATTCCTGCATGGCTTACGCCGCTCGCTTTGAAAAGCATTTCCCAGTTATGTATCGTGTAAACCTGAGAAAAAGAGAGATAATTTGCTTATTTAGAGTTTAATGAGAAGTAAAACACTATAGTGTTTCGCTGTGCTCCTATGTGAAAAACAAGGTGTTAAACCATTTAATAGCTTTCAGATACCACAAAGTACAAGACTCTACCGTAATACGTATAGGTTGAGAACACAAAAAGGTTAGATAGACATTTTTATTTAGCAAGTAAGCAAGGGATTGCAGTGCAAAGTGAGTGACCTTTTAAAAACATTTATTAAATGACAGGTATCTTTACTCTGTTCGAATATCCAGTAAAATAAAATAAAAGTGGCCTACTAACAAAGCGTGGGAAGATGATAGCTATAGGAGGTGTGCGTGCAGACGCGTTTGGGACGTCGTTAACTTTAGAGCTGCACAAAACAAAAATGCTAAATTGTGGCAAAAAGAGGCAGTTATAGTAGAAAATTAAAGTGATGAACTGTAGATTAACTACCAGTTTATATGTGAAATACGCATTCAGAGGCTAACATAATAGTATAATTTTTCATTTGTCTCTATAAACGGAATCACCCGTAAGAAAGGACATCTGTATGTCTTTTACCCGGTGCTGTGTATATGTATTTGAATCGCATAAATGTTTCTGCGCAAATCCTCTAGTTTTTAATTAACCTATGGTAATAGAAAAGGTACGGTGTTCATCAGTGCAAACTTAAAACCTGGTGCATATAAATTGGTTATGTGCACAACACCTCTCATCGGCCCCTACTGCGGTTGTTGTGCTCTAAAACTAGTTCCTTATTTAAAACCACTGAGTTGTAATATGCTATGCAACAGAGTAAACAGATCTGAAATTCATTTTATCAAAAAAAAAAAAAAAAAAAAAAAATAGAGGAATCTTCGGTTCAAACCTGCCTCTCACAATGAAAGATGGCAGTGTTTGATGGCTCTTATTGCGTGACGTGGATGTCACAGGACTTTTCTGACATCCCTTCTCTCAATCCTGTTGGCAGAGGATGCTTATTATTAACTGCGCCCAAGGCGTCTTGAAAGCTATTGATTTGTATCAATATGCTATACATGAATGGAACAGCAGCTTAGGGGCACAGCATTAATTTGTTTCAACTACTAGTCGATATTCAATTTGTGCCCCCGCTATGCCATAATTGCGGATGTGGAATACAACTCATTAAAACGGCTATGAAGTTACCAGATTTGCGATTTGTGTTTTCATCAAGAGAAAGGTTGACTCTTGTGTTAGCATTGTTGCACACAGTTAAAGCACACATTTGAACTGTTCATACCGACTGCGCAGTCAAGTGGTATTTTGAAGCACAAATTTAACGGTAGACCGGGTGCTTCCATCGCATTAGCGTACGGCGGTTACGAACTATTTCACAGTGAAACCTGCTTCTGTGATGTATGGCAAATATTCAAATGTTGGATGTTGGCTGAAATGGTAAACCTGGTATAGAAACAATATTCTTATATTTCATGTTGAATTAACGTTTAGATTATCTATGTTCTATGGTAAGTCATTTTTAATCGTCTTATATGTTTTAACGTTTTTTTGTTCATGCTCTTTCATTTTACTGTTTTAGTCCTTTTGTGCTTCTGAATCTATCGATTCGTGTGCTTCAGTTAAAATATAGAGGAGACTTTTTTATATACTTACATATTTTGATAGCATGCGTCTATGTAAACTCAGTTCGTATATCCTTCCAGTTTTGCATAGCTTCCTTCTTCTAAAGGTTTGTTTAGTTGTCAATACATATATTTACTGATGCAAATGCTGCACTTTAACCTTCATGAATATATGTGGTCACCTCAGTGCGTTCTTGATCAGAGGTCTAGAAATATTTATCTTAGGAAATCAGACAAAGCAAACTAAGTTATTTCCTTGAAATAATTAGTACTCTTACTGATAAATGTAAAGCTACATTAGTAATAATTAAGCGGCGAATTTCTATGACCTAAAAAATGGAAAATCTGCAAGCAAGCATTTATGACCTAAGCAGCTTAAAGGTCACCCCAAAAGACAAAAATATGACCTTTATAATTTAATGAATTTATTAATCATATTATAATAATTGACAATTAAACTTTCATTAACAATTAATTATTCGTGCACAAACATTTTAATCGTTTTCTTTTTTCAAGAAAAAAGTCTTGCCTAATTCTTAATTCTGTATTTTATAGAATCTGTAAGTTTAAAAAGTGCTAAATTAGAAAAGACTAATTATTGTAGCTTAAGAAAGTGATTATGAGAAATATAATATTCATACCTGGAGTAGTCTTCATAAGCAGCAAAATTTGAGAATCTGCATTTTTAGGTTGTCAAACTGGAAGGCTTTTCTATTGTCAATCAGAATATTCTTATATTTGGAGAAACGAAGTTCCACATCACATGCGGTTATTGTAGCACGTAACATATATATATATATATATATATATATATATATATATATAAACTAAAGCTGACAGTGTTTAATTTTTAAGGGGATATTTGAAGGGAGCATTTGCCATCATTATGCAAAGCTCCATACAAGATTTTGAACAGGTGTCCTCAGAAGCTGCATTTGGAAAAAGAAGCTGCCTCAAACATCAGCCGCTGCCTACTTTCTATGGAGGAAGCTGTTGTTAAACGCTTCTGATGCTTGTTGGTTTCAATATGATGTTCAATAAATCACTTTTTTTGCCGACACTTTCACTTCACAATATTTACGACACGACAGTACTGTAAAGCAAAAAGCTTCTTTCCAAACTCTTGAACAAAATTTCTTAATTTTACTTTTTCAGAACACGTACTTTTAGGCATGGTGATATCAACTGACTGAGGTGGTCTCTATAGAATGCACACATTTTCAGGAAGGTGGTAGAGATGAGGGTGGCATAGTGGAGGGAACAAAGCATTACACCTGTCGCCAAATAAACACGGAAGAGTGAGATTCAAACATTCAACATTTACTACCTGTACGAATGTTTGTTACATGCTGAAGGAACTACATGCTGAAGGAACCGTAAAAAAAAAAAAAAAACAAAAAAAAAACAAATGGGCAGTACTACTGGCGACTTTTATATGACATAGTGTTGGTTTATTTTACTTCTAATAGATTGATGAATACACTAATAGTGACCAAAATGTGACTTTATCATGGAAATAAGCAATATATGACCAACATCTGAAAAAGTGAGCAAATATGACTTTTCAGACCCAATAAATGACATGTCATAGGAATTATGCGCCCCTTATTAATAATATTTGAAGGTGCTTCCTCTGGTAGCTCAATGGTTTCGTTTGGGGCTTTCGAGATGACGGTCTCCAGATCGATTCCCGGCTCTAGGGTGACGATTTTAAGTCAGCTCTACCGAAGGATTCACCTCTGTCTAGGTTATAGGGTGTCGCACAGCCCCAATGTATTTTTGAGTCCATGGTAAAAACTCTCACCATCATCCTACTTGGGGTACCTCCACCTCCTTATATGGTTGAGTTTGAAGCTCCATACCTTTTGTATTGCGGCAAACAACTGAATAGCAGTAGCACTTAAAATGTACACTCCTGGAAATGGAAATAAGAACACATTGACGCCGGTGTGTCAGACGCACCATACTTGCTCCGGACACTGCGAGAGGGCTATACAAGCAATGATCACACGCACGGCACAGCGGACATACCAGGAACCGCGGTGTTGGCCGTCGAATGGCGCTAGCTGCGCAGCGTTTGGGCAACGCCGCCGTCGGTTTCAGCCAGTTTGCCGTGCCATACGGAGCTCCATCGCAGTCTTTAACACTGATAGCATGCCGCGACAGCGTGGACGTGAACCGTATGTGCAGTTGACGGACTTTGAGCGAGGGCGTATAGTGGGTATGTGAGAGGCCGGGTGGACGTACCGCCGAATTGCTCAACACGTGAGGCGTGAGGTCTCCACAGTACATCAATGTTGTCGCCAGCGGTTGGCGGAAGGTGCACGTGCCCGTCGACCTGGGATTGGACCGCAGCGACGCACGGATGCACGCCAAGACCGTCGGATCCTACGCAGTGCCGTAGGGGACCGCACCGCCACTTCCCAGCAAATTAGGTACACTGTTGCTCCTGGGGTATCGACGAGGACCATTCGCAACCGTCTCCATGAAGCTGGGCTACGGTCCTGCGCACCGTTAAGCCGTCTTTCGCTCACGCCCCAACATCGTGCAGCCCGCCTCCAGTGGTGTCGCGACAGGCGTGAATGGAGGGACGAATGGAGACGTGTCGTCTTAAGCGATGAGAGTCGCTTCTGCCTTGGTGCCAATGATGGTCGTATGAGTGTTTGGCGCCGTGCAGGTGAGCGTCACAATGAGGACTGCATACGACCGAGGCACACAGGGCCAACACCCGGCATCATGGTGTGCGGAGCGATCTCCTATACTGGCCGTACACCTCTGCTGATCGTCGAGGGGACACTGAATAGTGCACGGTACATCCAAACCGTCATCGAACCCATCGTTCTACCATTCCTAGACCGGCAAGGGAACTTGCAGTTCCAACAGGACAATGCACGTCCGCATGTATCCCGTGCCAGCCAACGTGCTCTAGAAGGTGTAAGTCAACTACCCCGGCCAGCAAGATCTCCGGATCTGTCCCCCATTGAGCATGTTTGGGACTGGATGAAACGTCGTCTCACGCGGTCTGCACGTCCAGCACGAACGCTGGTCCAACTGAGGCGCCAGCTGGAAATGGCATGGCAAGCCGATCCACAGGACTACATCCAGCATCTCTACGATCGTCTCCATGGGAGAATAGCAGCCTGCATTGCTGCGAAAGGTGGATATACACGGTACTAGTGCCGACAATGTGCATGCTCTGTTGCCTGTGTCTATGTGCCTATGGTTCTGTCAGTGTGATCATGTGATGGATATGACCCCAGGAATGTGTCAATAAAGTTTCCCCTTCCTGGGACAATGAATTCACGGTGTTCTTATTTCAGTTTCCAGGAGTGTATATATAACAAAACTCCATCGTAAAAATATCTGATATCTGGAAATGACTGATGCTATAAAAGTGCTAAAAATGAATATTATCCTTTTAAGTGGTGGTGCTCATTTTTAGTATGTTTTGGCCTGTTATTGTTTGCACTTTAAGATACAAAGTTATACAAAAAAACTTTCCGAAAAAAGAGAATATGGCGCTCCACTCCTACATCATGAGGAAGAATATTTCTGATGAAAGTGTATGAAATATACGGCATTTTAATAAAAATCATTGGATATTTTTGAGAGAATAAAAAATAATAAAAATGTATTGGGCAGTTTGGTGTGGAGGAGATTAAAATCTGCGTATTTTTGGAAGATATTGAACTTGGATAATGTTTGGTCATTAGAACTTAAGTTCAAGCTTTTGAGGTATGCTGTTCTTTCTTTCTTTCTTTCTTTCTTTCTTTCTTTCTTTCTTTCTTTCTTTCTTTCTTTCTTTCTTTCTTTCTTTCTTTCTTTCTTTCTTTCTTTCTTTCTTTCTTTCTTTCTTTCTTTCTTTCTTTCTTTCTTTCTTTCTTTCTTTCTTTCTTTCTTTCTTTCTTTCTTTCTTTCTTTCTTTCTTTCTTTCTTTCTTTCTTTCTTTCTTTCTTTCTTTCTTTCTTTCTTTCTTTCTTTGTTTTCTTTTTCACACTTCCTATATGAAAAATATAGCAGCCAAGCGTTTTCGGAGGTGGTATTCGATTTCATCTGGCGAATTCCTGACATGGTAGGGCGCCGATAAATATTTTATTATTGCTTGAAAGAAGCAAGAAAGGAATTCGCCGCTGCCGGCAAATTCACACTGATGAAGCAGAAATTGATATGGCTTTCGGTTCAGTGGTTGTCGCCAAGGAATTCATGAAAATGCAAATCAGATAGAAATTTGGTTTTAATTACAGGTAAGTATTTATTATTACTAATGGCGAAATAAATCGAAAGGAATGTTTTCTCTCCACATGGCTAATGAATGTGTTTATGAAATACCAAGTTTCAGTCACATTTGTGGGAACTGCTTGTAATTTTTTTGTTTCTCCGTTGCTTACCTAAGCACAAAGGAATTCCAGTTAGTCCCCAAGTTCTATATTCACAGTTTAGCAGGTATATGACTTATAACATTTTAGAAACATGTTTGCCGAACTTGACATTGGTCAACATATATGAATTGTAATAACTACAGGTAATTGCTGTAAATAGAACGTTTTAAGAACTAAGAGAACGTTCCCTTACCCTAAGCAACTCTGTCTGGATTTTTTTTTATTTGCTTACCATTAATTTAATATTTGGCACCAAAGAAGAAGCGCCTATCTCTCATGCTCCCGAGAATGATTAGTAAGGTCATTTTAATTTTTTGTTTGTTTATATTTTATGTCCTCTAACGTTAAGTCATATCGGACGATGGATGGAATAGGTGAAATAATGCTCAAATGAGCCAAGGGGCCATAGAGCGTATAGTTACTCGACATTCGGCTTTCAGGACAAGGGAAAACCCTGGAAAAACCTTATTTCGAACTTGGTACCTCTTGAACGTGAGGCAGACACGCTACCACCACACTACCGAGGCGGGCATTTTAATTTTTGCTAAATTGCATATAACAGATAAATCAAGCGCTACAAGGTCTTAACTTATTTTTAGTATTAACCGTTTCCTTAAGTAATAGTTGTTCATTTGGTAACATTACATGTAAGCATTTTTATACTATGCTTTGCAATAAAAATAGGCATTTGATTTAAGCAGCTAAGTGCAGTTTCGTGATCATACTTCTAGGCTTCTTTTCGTCTGTTGTTTCTAGGTCAAATTTAAAGTCCTATGCGTAAACCGGATACCAAAGAACTTTTTATGTGAATTGTGTGACAAAGTATGCAGGTAAGGGATATGCCGACATACATGCAAACGCCCTTCTTATGGCGGGTTATTCGAAATGTGAGGTCACTCGCTAATCACCATCTTGTTTAATATTTTGATCTGTTATAGTTTTTCATGCCAGAAAGGTGTATTTAACTCCGTGACTTCCTTCAATTTTGTCTTTCTTAATATATTTCATTTTAAGTTCTTCGTTGAACCACTTCTGCAGCTCTCTTTTACGCATAGCAATCGTCCTTCGAACTAACTTCAATGACTGACTGAGGCTGGCTCCGTAACTCAGTAGGTAGAGCACTTGCCTGCGTGCTAGGCGTCCCGGGTTCGATTCCCGGCGATGGGGATTTATCTCCGACCAAGATAATTCATCTTCTTCATAGTCCGGAAGTATGAATGAGAGTGCGAATGTGTGCGTGAACTAATAATTAAAAGCCAACAAATACGAGCCAAAGGAGAATGGTCGCAGATATGACCATTGCAGTTAAAGGCGGGGTACAAATGTAGCAAATAAAATAAAATGTGGCTGTCTTGGCAATACATAATATTTTCTGCCATTTACAACTAAATAAATGCCCGTCATTCATTGTCACACCTGTTTACTTTTTTAAACATTATTCAGAACTTGTTCTTAACTTTTCCTTTCTTTTTTCTTTCGTTTGCCGTTTTCCTTCTTTCTTTCCCTCTTTCTTTTTTCCCCTCCTTTGTCTTTATTTCAATCTTTTCTTCCTTGTTTCCTTGCTTCCTAGATTTTTACCTTTTCTTTTCTTCTTGTTTCTTTCTTTCCTCCCTTTTTTCATCTTTTCATCTTTTCTTATTTCTTTCCTTCTTTCTTTTTCTTTGGTTCTTTCTTTTTTGCTCTCTGCCTTTACCTTAACTCGCCAAATTGCAGCCTTACGTCAAGATCACTGTCTTTTATTCCTCATACTACTTAAAACACACACACACACACACAGACACAGACACAGACACAGACACAGACACAGACACAGACACAGACACAGACACAGACACAGACACAGACACAGACACAGACACAGACACAGACACACACACACACACACACATATATATATTCCTGCAATGCGGTTTCGAAGGGATCAAAGAATAGATCAATAAATTCTGTCTCTACCGAAAAAGAAGCAACGGAAACGCAAATATAGATAAATCAACGTTAACACAGCACACTAGCAAGCGGTGACCACACATTTTCACCTTATAAATTTACGGCTAATAGAATTCTACCACCGAGCCAAAAGTCTTAACGAAATCCCTTCTGTAAATCCTGCCCTTAACTTTATCCTCTTTCCAGCACTTGAAATGGGGCTCCATAAATGAGCGACGAATTTGGCACATATAGACGGACTGTGTCTGGGAAAAAGAAGATGTCATTCATGGACAAAGTGCATCATACAAGAAGACAGGTTTTATCACCTCATATTTTTAGTATTAGGGCAATCAAATATAAACAGGCCTTTTGTTCCAGAAAATTTATTCATGAAGCATAATTGAAATTAAATTTTTTGTTACTTTTCTACATATTCACCCATCTTTTCTATACATTTATTCCAACGGACAGGCAGTTTTTTAAATGCAGTTTCAAAGAAAGTACGAGCACGTGTGCAGAGCCAGTTGCGCACGAAGTCTTTCACCTCCTCATTGGTTGTGAAACAATGTCATCCAAGAGCTTCTTTGAGGGGACCAAACATGAAGAAGTCACATGGTGAGAGGCCTGGGCTGTAGGGTGGATGTAGAAGGGCAGTCCAGTGCATTTCGGTCAATTTTTGCTGTGTTGCTGCAGTGTGTGGTCTGGCATTATCCTGCAGTATCAGCACGTTTCTGATATGGCTACTGCGACGTTTTGACCGGAAAGCAACTCGAACTTGACTGAGGTCACGGTAGTAGGCAGCATTAATGGTCCGTCGTCGTTATCCCTGTTGTTCGAGAAAATCAATGTGGTCACCTTTCGAGTCCCAGAACACTGTGGCCAAATTCGCGTCCTTCATTAAACTCATGGCACCAATGTTTAACTCTGGACCATGAAAGGGCTGTTTGCCCAAACTGTGGGAGTAACCAACGGCGAATTTCAGCTGCACCGACATTTTCATTGACAAGAAATTTGATTATTACTCGTTGCGCAACAGCTGGATGCACCTCTCTCTCAGACATCTCGGCAGTAACTGAGGGACAAAGCCAATAGAACTCCCAAGGCTACTGTCCCCTTCCAGGGACGTCACTGCATGTGCTGTAAAAGGCCGAAATCATACGGCACTCTATGCGTGCGCAGTAAACAAAGACCTGTTAATATTTGATTGCGCCGTATGTACTGGCTATGAAAGCTAGTCGTGAACACATAGGTACACAATTCGCAAGATTCTTTTCTTTACCTTATAGCGGAAATGAGACATAAATGGAAGAGAAATTGATAGTACACAAAATAACATTCTTTCAATTGCAATTAAAATTGGCGAGTATGTATGCACTATACTTTGTCCAGTCAATAATTATAATAATGTAATTTATTACATTGATTGTAGAACGTAGGTGCTTACAAAATTAAGTCTTGCAGTTTATACTTTATGGGCCGCTGAAACTTATTCTAGCGCACGACAAATTTCTGTATCTAAATTTTACTGAAAAAATTGTCCTTAGATATATGAATGAAATGAGCATTAGTGAGTAATGGCTCTTTGCATTTGTCTCTAACTACTTGTCTGTCTGTTAACAGGTTAATAAAACAGGAAACGCCTGATAAGCAGGAAATTTCAAGTGTATGAGAGCCATTTATTAAGGATACAGCCCAAGAGTTTTACAAATCCTTCTCCCGCCAGCGTTAGAATCGACACTGTACGCGGTAAACGAAAAGGAATCTCATACTCAAGGCAGCAAGCATTTATAAAATTAATAATTCAGCACTCTTGTGAATTAAGAGAGGGGTTCTATCTCTGCTTACATAAAAATATTTCATAGTTGCTTGTATTTTCTTAAAAAAAGCACTTCAGTGACTTCTATAAAAAATATATATATAATATATTAAAATGACTAATGGAATGTACTCCTGGAATTTTGGCTTTTCGGCTTTTGAAGCCCTCTTTATTCCCGCTACCGAACCCAAGAGATAAAAGACATCTGTTTGGAGAATGAGATAGATTTCATTAATACATTGAAGTTATGCAAAATCCTTGGCATATGTAGTTTTGGGATTTATCGCTTCTTTTTTTCTTCTTCCTTTTTCACATTTAGAAAAACGCGTTTTGAACCATTAATTGGTTGTTCTTTTCTCATGAACTGGTAGTATAGCATTGCCACTTTTTAACAATTCAGTCTTGTCTCAACCTACAAAATTGTATTGGCTGGCCCCGTAGCTCAGTCCCGACGGTAGGGGTAGGGATTTTGTCTCCGACCAAGATAATTCCTCATCTTCCCCGGAGTCTGGAAGGAGGAATGAGAGTGTGAATGTGCGCGTGATCTAATGATTAAAACCCAACGAATACAAGCTATCACCTTCCATATGTTCCAAAGGAGAACGCCCGCCGATATGACAACTGCAGTTAACGGCGGGGTATAAATTGCGGGGGGGGGGGGACTATCACAATATAGTGTTGCCTAGCAGAAATCAGGTTAATAGAAACTGGGCAGTAAAAGATGGAAACTTCTGTTTGAAAAATTTAAAGAATATAAATAAAAATTGATATGGGTAAGGGGAGAGAGAGAGAGACAGAGAGAGAAAGAGAGAGAGAATGTGGTTCCTCATTGGATTTTCTCATAGGAATTTTCTTCGCCAATTATAAAGTGCCATCTTGCCTTTCAGTACTAACATGTGTACATTTTTTATACATTAGAAATTAGGATTTATTTAGTTTGTATATGCAAATTGCCAAGGGACAATAGCAGACGAAGAAGATCATTCCAGAAATCAATTTATGGATTAAACAATAATAATACGAAGGCACTAACATTCTTACGTGATAAACCATTAAGAACCAAAATATGTAATGTGTTTCTTTTTCCTCTTGTTTTATACTAGATGGCTAGGTATAGTTTGCATGTGCAACGTATTAACTAACCCATTTCAATAAGAATAAAAAGGAAACCAATTATTCTGTAAGTGTGCAACTTTTTCTGTTTTCTGATAAAAACTAGGTGATTACAGTGACATCAAGGATCAGATGAGCCTAAGGCATTCGTTTGGTAAAGTCGATCAAGACCAAAGGCGCCATCGAATTCATGCCTTGCGGCTGTTTCAGACACGATAGAGTTGCCTGTTAGTTGCAGGAACAAGTAACTTTCCATCCAACTTGTTCCCGCTGTAGCGTGAAGCATTCTGGCAACATTTCCTTCAACTGTTGCTTCAGCTTTCCACGTCATGTTTCCATTGTGACGTTAATTCGAATCTGATTAATCGCAAATAACTCCGTACTGAAAGCCCTTGAGTTGCCTAAATTGCTGCGGGAAAGATTTATAGTACCACAGGCTATTCTTCTAGACAACGCGATGTTGGTCAGGGTGCTTCCCCCTGTTTGCTCAGGGTTCTGGGGCTGACAGGAGTCGAGAGAGATTTACTTGGTGTGCCGCTTGTATAATGTTACAGCTCACAGCTCTGCGTGAAAGAACAGAGCTCCTTTGTTTGCAGCTGCTCATCTAAAACCAACGTTTTTAACTCTAGAGTTTCATTTCTGCTACAATATAGATGGCAGAAAAGCATAGCGAAATATGCAAAAATAGTGTAAGTGCACCAATGGAGAACGAGGAAGACGAGATGATTCCCAATAACACATGCATTGTCTAGGTACTATTCTTTCAAGTTTAATGAATAATAAAAATAATAATTTCACGAAAATATAATGAATAATAATTTAGTAACACTTACTGCATGTAGTGCCTCCACTAACTAGACCGTCAACATTAATTTCAATGGCAAAGTGATCAATTGTTTATATCTACCTGTTGCATGAATTAAATCGCAAGTAAATCTGTATTCACAAACAAATATCCGATGTATTCTTTCATATGACTCTACCTTTTTAAAAAACTATTCTTACATAACTCATTCTCTATCCTTTTTGTTAATAAGGATAAGTGTTCCTCATACATAGACGCACACACCAGGCTACGATGATAGTCACACTTTCCGATACCATGTCGCTACGTGATGGTTTTCAGATACTATGTTCTTTGCATGTCTACGAGGAGCAAACCAATAATGATCTCCGGTTGAGAAAAGTGCAAGTATTTGAAAAGGTGTGTGGTAAAATTTATTCTGTCTTTTACAGTTTATCAACTATACAAAGGTCATTCAGGATGAAGAGGATTTTCGGAGGCCATTCTCAGAAGATTGTGCATCTATACGTCTAGTTTCTCATTAAAATATATTAACTATCTTCTTATTTAGTTGTGTTAACATTCTTGAAAAATGTTGAACTTAAATTCCAAGTTCAGTATTTAATATACTCTTTTCTTGAGAAATTGAACATTTACTGGTTGGAATGCAATACTTCTTTCATTTCTGTGAATAAGGAGTGGAGTAAGTAAATATCCAAATATTCAAATGGTAAACTTCAATTACCAATATGGTTATATTATATATACAATAGGAAATGTTTCAGAATTTAAGAAAATTTAACATAATTCATGCTTATGTATGCATAAACAATAATACACTTGCAGGTAGCCGTGTTTCCATCACAACTTCAAACTTTCATCGCTACAGTATGAATAGCAAGCGGAAAGAAAAAAAAACACATCTTCATAGAAAACCCAGAGATCGGTTCCACTCAGTCGTCGTTGTGGTCGTCGTTATATTCGTTGTCATATTCGTCATTCTCATTATTTTTCCCTTATGTTAAATATTTAAATCTGATCTCTGGGTATCCGGCCGATGTTAAACATTTCTCTTCTGGTGTTTCTGTTTTGAATTTTATCAAGCAGATGGAAACTGTGGTCATTTTATAGAATTTAAGTCACGAAACTGATCGTTAGGATGGTTCTGCAAAGTTTTTGAAACGTTTGTAATTTATTTCTGACAGCTTCATCACCTTCCACTTGCCTGATCCTTTGACCTCAACACATATAACAAAATAAAATGATAGGAAATGGACAGTAAGATTCAATTTCATCTCCATGATAATTTCATATCATATCTCATCTGGTGGTTTCTTTCAGGGTACAAGTGTCGGCGGGAGATCGGTGGTGCATGGCAGGATGTTATGCTCTGAGTGAACCACTTCTCCTCCGGTAGGTCGGTTGTGGTCTCCGAACCGGTTGGTGGGACCATCTACGGATCACAGTACGGGGGAATGTCCGTTGTCCTGGCCTACCGAGGGAGGTTACCATTTAAGTCAAAATCCTGCCCTCTATACTGTTGTGACTCCTTGGGGCGGCCACCCTCTGTCTCCTCTCTCCTCATCCTTCCTCCACTTTGGGGCATAAAGCACAATAGACCAAGGCTGGTCGCAGTGCCGAATCCCCTTAAGGGAGGGGCCTTTAAAAAGAATGTCCAATCTTTAACATGTGATAGCTGCCGTTGAGAGTTACAACAGTCTTTGTTTCATGTGATTGCAGTTATTGACAAATAGCCAGGGAGGTTACCGCGCAGAGATTGTGAAATTTTTTAATCAAAATGGATCATCTGTTCACCAAGCCTTCCGTTTACTGCTTGAAGCTTACGGTGTGCATTATCCTATAATCTCATAATCTTATGTTTTGGGCCTCATTTGAATGGTATGGATCTCAGAAACATCTGGTTCCAGCAAGATTGTGCCACATGTCATATGCTCTCGAAACTATCGATCTTTTGAAGGAGAAGTTCAGAGGTTTCGTCATTTCCTGTGGTGATGATGTTAACTGAATGCCGACATCGTGTGATTTAACACTGTTGGATTATTACTTCTTGTGGAGTCATGTTAAATCTCGAGTTTATGCCACTAAGCCAGGAACAGTAATTTTTTTTTTTTTTTTTTTTTTTGCTTGTTCCATTTATACCCCGCCTTTAACTCCAATGGTCATATCGGCGGCCGTTCTCCTTTGGAACATACTGAAGGTGTTAACTCGTTATCTTTGGTTTTTTTATCATTACATCACGCACATATTCACACTCTCATTCATACTTCCAGACTCTGGGGAAGATGGGGAATTATCTTGGTCGGAGAAAAATCCCTACCCCCACCGCCGGGAATCCACCCCGGGACCCCTAGCACGGTAGGCAGGTGCTCTACCGACTGAGCTACGGGGCCAGCCCGTAAATGATCTTATAAATAACATCAGGCGTGTTATTTCTTAAGTTGGACCTAATTTACATTCTTCTGTAATTGAAAATTGGGTCAACCGTATACGCGCAACCCAACGAAATCGCGGCGGTTACTTAACTGATGTTTTCTTCCACACTTAATGATATGTTCCCAAATAAGACAAAGAAATAAATCTCTCTGATTTATAGAACGTGTTTTTTTTTAAGTTCAAAGATATGACGCTCTTGTTGAATGACCCTTTATAACCCACCCCAGCACTTTCCGCCCGCCTCTGTATAGTAGGCGGTAGCGTGTCTGCCTCACGTTCAGGAGGTCGCTATTTCGAATCTCAGTCAGGGTGAGTTTTTTGGATTTTTTTTTCTGCGATTTTATCCTGCACGATGAATGTCGTGTAACTAAGCTTTATGTGCCCTGGGCTGATTTGGGTATCTTTTCATCCATTTCGTTCACTGTCCGATATTACTTAATGTTGGAGCACGTTGATCAAACAAATCATCCCAGCTTTTGCACGTTAAACAGGGAAAAACGAGAAAAAATCTAAGGTTAGCTGCCAGTCCACCGGGAAATAATCCGGGCGAGTGCAAGCCTCACACATTAAGCACATTACCGCTGGCGGCCGATTATTTTAATCAGTAACGTAGAGTCTTAGAAACTTGCCGAGAAAGGTGTACAGATACCCATTTTAAATTTTCCGGCTCAATTTTCCAGGTTAACAGGAAATGACATTAGCTATCTCCATTATCACAACCTTACATTGTTAGCTGCTCTTCATTTGCTATTGAAATAATGAGACAATTTTTTTTTGTTTCAAAAGGTTATGTATCAACTTTAAGAAATCTAAAGGGCGTAACAAAGTAACTTCTAATTTTTGATATGCAGAAAGAATCAACATGTATTCTGACACTTATCGAGCATTTTAAATGTTTTTAATTATATAATGTTTTGAGATTTCGCGATGTTTCAACTTTTACGTCCTTGTGAATTGAATCAGTACTTTCAGTACACTTTGTAGAGCAAATGTTTGGCGTAAAACTTTAAGACAACCTGAAATTTTTTATATAGAGTAGGGAAATAAAAAAACAAAAACAAATTATAAACACGTACTCAGCTTTCGCATTAAAGCCCAAATTTTAGATTTATTTCCGCATCAGTTTTAATAATAAATTTTTGTCACGTATTACGAAACAAACACAATAAATGCAAACCATGCGTCAACAAGAAATTGATGCAGATCTTTTGTCTATTTGTTTTTAATATGGAGGAACTACTAATGTATTGTCAGGCTCAAACGTAAGATAAAGAGATGACACTACAGGGTTATTTACTGACGCCAAATCTGCTGTACGAGCACGCGAATTGGTTGTTCGTTGGAGAAAGAAAAGGAATGAAAAAGGTGGAAGTTAGAATTTCTTATTTGGGCGTGTCGTACTTTTTCACTAGCGTGGAATTGGTTTCTTCTTATTTTCTGCATCTCTTTCCTCCGGACGAAGAATGGGAGCTGCTTTGTCACGGGATTGAATCAGGTCGGTTGAGCGATGCAGGACAGCAGTGGACATTGTCGGCTCCTTCAGCACTAATCAAACGTTTACCTTCTACGTATTTGTTGTATTGACATTGTTGACACTGATTCACTGGTTCGCTGCCTTGTCAAAGCGATTGCGTCCCTAATCGTCTATAAACAACTGTGTGTTTGGCACAGACGGGCTAATTTTATTTACGTTACTTTACAGAGAGAACACATCTGGCTAGAGATGGTAGCTCTTTTGTAGCCACATTTAACCTAAAATTGTGAGTTAGTTGTCCACTCGTTTGCAAAAAAGAAACCCCCGAATGCATATATAGGAATTTTACATGATGATTGTGCCAATATTTAGCTGTTTTTAAAACCGTTAATCATTTCTAACCATTTGCGGTTTATATTGCTTATATTTATATTCTCTTTTGCGTGTAGTAAGTAGTGCAAGTATTCTATTTTACTCAAGAACTCCATGTCAAGCACACAAACACACTCTCTCTCTCTCTCTCTCTCTCTCTCTCTCTCTCTCTCTCTCTCTCTCTCTCTCTCTCTCTCTCTCTCTCCTGTGTGTTGGTTAAATACCAAACTGTGTATTTAATTTCTCCCTCTTCCAAGAATGTTACTGGAAAACTTCCTATAGTCTTCCGGCAGCAAATCAAAATAACTTACACATAGAAAATTCTTTCGAAAATATCTGTTTTCTCAAGAAAACGTTTTCAGCGGTTTTTATTAAAATATCTATATATTAAGAGGTCCTCATGTTAAACCGTAAGAGGTAAACAAAGAGGTACTAAACAAAAATGTAGGTATGTAATTCTAACACCTTTTTTGGGGTTAACCATTTTAGAGATATTACGTATTTGTTTTGAATTTTCCAATATGGGTTACCAGGTGTACAAAATCGTTCAGAAGGAAGAAGACTTAAGTGGCTTTTCCAGAAAAATTCAAAGATATGCCTGCATTTCAGCCGCAGACTTTGTAGAGAGATTAAAGATATAAATTATGTATAAATTAAAATCGGTGTTTGGAAGTATAAATGGAATCATTAATACCTCAAGCAAAACAATTGCAGGTGAAGTTTAATATCTTTAAATTATCTTAATATATTTATTAATATCTTAATTACTTTAATATCTAGTATTTTTTCTGGAGTAGACACTTCTGTTCTTGTTGGTTGAGTAAGATTGAGCAAAACTCATTGAGTAGGAAGGAGACTTCAAATGTTATTCCACGAAAACTGAACAGGTATTTATCACTGAAATAATTTTATATCTCAAACATTTAGCATTTAATGAAAATATTTACATTCAACATTGAGAAAATAAAACCAATTATACGTGTTAAACGTTTTATTGTGTTGTAGTCTCACACACATAGACACACACAGCGATACATGCACGCATGCGTCTTTTTATGTGTTTCCTGAGTAAATCTACATACTGAGTTTCGAATTACGTTTATTGTGGTTTTTCAACCGAAGTAACCGAAGTGCAGTAATTTGTGCACTTCAGAGTTCTTATCCTCTTCTTATTCAACTTTAACATGCCTTATTTGTTGTGTCTAACTTTCTCGCCACGCTATGATGCTGCTTTATAGAGCCACACTCCACCAAAGTGTACTCCTCGGTCCTTTTTGCAATGGTTTGAGAATATATTTTATATTGCCTGTTAATATTTTCTTGAAAGTGGCTCATGATGATTTTAAAAGGAAATATAGAATCCAAAACAATTAGTATTGCGAAGTGGTTGGTTCAGATGTATAGCGATATATCACGTTTACAATGACGCTATCAATATACCATGTAATATCTGTAAAGGGTTTAGTTTTCCGTCTAATTCAAATTCACCTTACAGCTGTTCAAGTTATGATACTACCTCTGTGATGGATTTTACAGTATCAGGAAGCCTTTGGCACACAAATAAACGAGTCGATATATGTCAATGTAGTGTGCCCCTCTAAACGCTTGCTTGTTCAGGTTATGACTGTCTTTATAAAGCAGCTGGTTTCCTCCATTCTGTTCACACCATCTGTACATTGCAAACATTGGACACATAAATCCAGCCAGAGCGTATCTTTATGTCTCTTTAGCTCAAGCAGATAATCAACCTGCTCTTTGAGCAAGCTTTAGTCGCCGGGGAATTTTGGACATCGGGTTGTCTGCAATAACTTGAATAAATTACCTAATTTAGTGAAGTGTTTGTTTCTGCAGCGGCCTCTGACAAGTTTTTGATACTGAGGAATACGGTGCAGATAGTAACGTCTGCCGCTCGCATACTGGGCCGAATGTAACTTCTCTGTCACGTAAATGGGAGTGGATATTCGATATGACCTAGATTTTCAACTGCATAGCTGAAGAAACAGGAGGTAATCTGACCAGCATTGCAATGAGTAGGTGTAAAATTTGAGAACAGCGTGCAGCTCCAGGATTCCATAGCGTTCCACCAAGCTCATTGGAAATGAAATCGGTAATAGAGGAAGGCAAAAATATATTTTGCATCTACTGCAAAGAACTCTTCTCGGCGACTCTTGAGTTCTCTCGCGCAGTGAAGGCAACCCGCGGAACAGATTATCGTGTTTGAAGCACCTTATACCGTTCTGTTATAATTGGGAGCTCACACAAGGCAGGTAGAGGAAGCTATTGCGCAGAGAGTTAGGGGGGTGGATAGAGAAAACACAACTTATTTTTTAATTCTCGCTGACAGGTCACATTACTCGGAACCATTGCACTCACTCGCTTATTGTTGTCTCCATCGCGTGGTGGTTAGCGCTTGACGGGTGTAAGAGGAACATTTTCAGAATGATTTTAACACTGGTTATGTACTTCATAGACAGTAATTTCATATTGCATAGTGTGCCTCTAGCAGCAGTAATTAGTGTTTCAATCCGTTCTAATTCTCAAACAATACTAGACTCTAAACAACCGGTTAAAAATAAGTCAGTTATGTCCACGAGCAATTCTGTTTACGCTCTTCACAATAAGTAACCACTCTTCATGTTCTAGAACTAATGAAGTGATAGTTTCCCTAATTCACTTTCAAAAATATTTGTAATTTAGCTAAGTACATTTGGAAATAAAATAGACGAAAACTAGCTCAGGTGATTTCCTTTAAGAAACGCCTGCGGACGCATAGCTATATGTGTGTGATCCCATCCCACCCCTCACTGCCGTCTACATCCTTCCCTAGTTCATAGCCTGCAGTTGGCTATGCAATTCAACACTTATTTTTGGTTACAGCTAAATACGCACTTACTGTATTTGCTGCTCAATTAACTCGGAGGGTATCGACTTCCGTCATATCTTGTTTATTCAAAGGAGATGATTATGTGTTCCAAAATATCGTGGGGTCTGTTAATTGCCTTTCCCATATAGCTCAGCAACCTAAGCAACTCTGATAACCCACAGGATTTCTATGGATGTATTGCGCCTCCAATATGAAAACCTAAACCATATCGTACTGTCCTCATTAATAAGGAAGAATCGCTTTACACTGGTCATAGAAACCTTCGTGTAATTTTTGTGTAACTTGTGTAATTAAATGAGACATAACAACTCTGTATTTTTAATTTTAATATGTATGTATGCATTTGTTTTCCTTATTTAACCGTTTTTATTGTTTCCGTTTGTTTTACTGTCTGTATTATATAGTTTCGTACACATACAATATACACATAAACACCCATGCCCTGCCCGCCTCGGTAGCGTAGATGGTAGCATGTCTGCCTTACGTTCAAGAGGTCCCGAGTTCGAATCTCGGTCAGAGTGAGTTACCTGGATAAGGTTTCTTTCCGGGGTTTTCCCTTATCCTCAAAGACGAATGTCAGGTAACTCTAAGCTCCATGGACCCCGGGCTCATTTGAGCATCATTTCACCCAATTCATTCACCGTCCGATATGACTTAAGGTTGGAGGACGTAAATTGCAAAAACAAAAACACCCATGCCCAAGGCGGGACTCGAACCTGCGACCCTGTAGGCGGAATGCTAGAGACATACGCTCTATCTACCATGTCTACGAGGGTCGGCGAACTTAATTTAAATCTTCTCTATGTAAATTTTAGGGTTGCTCAAAATGGAAAGAGTAGATCCCAAACTTTGTAATTTAGTGGCCTAACTTTCATTGATACAAAACCAGTCGTTTTACAAGAACCACTACAAAGAATTAGTTTACGTGGAAAATATATTCAAATTTTACATTTAAAAATATTTTCTATATTCCTCCAATAAAGCGTCATATTCTTGAGAAACTTAACAGAAAAATTCCTTGTTTCATTCACTTATGTTCTTCTGATTATTCTTCTTCAAATTATGACTTATGTTTCATTCTGCTGTATGAAATCCTGTATAGGGCTCTTGGGAGCCCTAAAGAAATAATTTCACACTCTGGCACGATAAGGATGTTAGACCTCTTCCTAACCTCCGGTTGCCCACTCCACTATTACCTGTATTACTCCATTTCAACCACAGTTTTGTATTGCTTTCACCGCCAGATATTTCCACAGAAACTTGTTGGTGGACGTAGCTCAGTCGATCAGTAAATTTGGAAGAAGTTACGTGTTGTTGCTAGCATTTTCTTTGTAGTGTGCTCACTTCCTGAGCCAGTATTTAGTTATCAAGTATGGAAGATGAAGTTGCTCCTTGGGATTACTGTATTCAAATTTCTTTTATGTGATGAAATATCCTAGGCAGGCTCCTTGTTTTATCGACGTTGCGGGTCACAGGGGGTCCAAGTAAATATCCAGTATTACGGCTCACCGCGTAAACTATTCGTAACACACATAAAATAGGCATTTAAAAACGAAAGTAAATTACTTACGTACCTCAAATTAAGAGATATCGATACTGTCCCCCGTTACTTAAGCATTTCTGGCACCTTTAAAGTTCACCTTATACTCTGCAGTTTTCTTTGAGAAATTGTAGTAATTTTTTGACAAATGCTATTAAGTTTGTTTAAAGTGTACAAATATTCCCTTATAATGCCAAAAATAGATAAAAACCTCAGCGGTTTATGACTGTCATACCATGACGTGGGTCTCATCCGACGAAATCTTTTGTGCTTATGTCCCTGATGGAACACACCGGTAGAGAGTTGTGAAGTAAGAGAATATTAACGTTGGCCGAACTGAGGAGAAATGTCAACAGAGACGGGGACCCTAACAGTTACAGATTAGAGCTTCCCAATGTAGCTTGTTCAAAGAACTTTTACATCAATTGGAGGGCCAGGAACTTCGAGACCTTCACGGATACGGAGGCCACGATTTACTGAGAGTAATCTCCTGCCATGCACATCGAATGTTGAAATCCTTAAACTACTGAACAGGATGAGAGGTGAAGTGAAATGAGAGGTGAAAGGAAATGGAGGTACGAGAAATTCGGAAATGTAATTATACTTAATGATACCACAGTTAAATAATATGCTAAAATAGTTTTAGGGTAAACAATGTTTGCAATTTTTTTTTGTCATCAGAAAGAAATTTAATCTTCAAGAAATTTAATCTATGTCATCATAGCATTTATTGCACTATGCATAGTAATTATTAAACAAATTTTTAAGTATATAATTATAATATTTTACAAAGGAGACGATATCTCTTTGCAACTTTTAACAAAGGAGATTAGTTGAGATCCAGGAAAGTCCTCCAGCCAAGTTTTGAGATAATTTGTAAGAAGACAAAAGATGAGACATAAGAATAGCTCCCGGAATAAATAAGTGGCTTTTCTAGAAATATAATTTATGATGCAAAGAGAAGTAGCAGAGAAGATTAATTTCTTGAAAGCGAGCGGAAGTTTGCCCGTTAAATGATAAAGTATGAGAAAAGGTGTGAGAATTTTTGTGCGTAATAAGAAGCGAGATGGCAGGAAAGAAAGCATGCTCTTTGTCAGCACCATTGGATATATAATATTTAGGGTTACACAACACACCTGTCACGTTTCTTGCTTTATGGATTGGGGTAGGTCAACATAGCGCCTAAACACCTGCACTGTGAAAATAAATGTTTATACTGGTATATCATAAAGAGAGGATTTTACGGTCAATCTGACGCCTTTTCAAACTTCTTCCCGTGGGCAGGAGCATTCAGGTCGTACTGCCGTGCCATTACTTCATTGGAATTTAATAATTCATTAAACGCGGTCAATTCACTTTACTCGCATATATTGACTTTTGCGTTTAAATGTTCTACTAATATATTTTCAGGGGCATTATTTCTAATTTTTGTACTGCGTATATTAAGTAAGATTATTACATTCCATTAAAAAGTCGATATCGGGATTTCACCAGAAATTCATGATTTGCGAACCCCTCTATCTATTTAAAACATTCTTATAAAATAATCCTCCGTGTGCGTGTGTGTCTATCTTTACAAGTAGATAAGTGCCACACGAAGAACTTGGTATACCAAACTTGGTGTTTTAATATCAGCGACACATGAAAAACCTTGGAATAAATAAAATAAAACATGGAATATTTTGATTTTCTCAAAACTATCTCTAAAAATCTTCATAAAAATGCCAGTTTTTATAACAAAATGAATGCATATTTGACTTTTCTGGAAATATTCTCAGAAGTTCTCTTTATTCTAGATAACTTTTGTATAAATTGGTAAACTGTGAAAGAAAAAATCTCACTGCACAAAAAAATTGGAATTTGTTGAAATACAAATAAGAAGGAGGAGGAGGAGGAGTTAACCATTTCTGAGGTATTCCTTGTATTGGTCTACTTTTCTCAGATGGGCAGTCGTCATTTTTTTATCTCTTTTCATGCAAAGAGAACATATTTTTACGGCCATCATCACAGTGATCAGCGATTAAAAGTTGTGACTATTCAAAGCCTGCTGTATTCCGATATTCCTTTGCAACTAAGAAAATAAGCAATACGGTAACGTTTATCTCTGTTAACCATTAAATGCAGGTGTAGCAGATATGAAACATTAGGCTGCATTTAGCTTGAGAAATGCTGGTTGGCTGGTCGCTTGGTTGGTATGTTGGTTGGTTACCAACACTCCCCACATGTCAGCCTTGGCCATCAGGGTAACCTCACCCCACCACCTGATGACCGGGCTCATTTCTCAGGTGGTGGCACCCAGAGGGCTGTGTCCATTACCTTCAATGATAGGGTAATAGTGATGATGGCGGTGAGGCGAGAGAACCTACAGCTTATACCGTGGACTGCGAACCACGTTGGGTATAGGGGACACTTCACATATGCTAGGCAGAGGTGAAGGCGTGGATGGGGCCGACTTAAAATCGCCTCGGGACCCTTTGCACACGAGCCGCGAACGAAACCACTGCGCCATCCCGACGCCCTTAGGTTGAGAAATGTTATAGTGTGGTCTTTTGTTGTTATACAACTGTACTGGCCTTCATCAGTCACACACAAAAATTTTTATCCTTTTGAATTGTAAATATTGTATTATTTGTACAATTAAATTGTAGAGTTTTCTTTAGTATAAAAAGACAAAATCCAAGCAACTGTAGTCAAATAATACCCCGTAAATATTCATGCGTATCATCACACCGATTATTTTACGTGGGCCCTCCTCGTCCTTTACCACAGTTCTACCGTCCTTTGACTATTAGTTGCCGAGATTCCAACGCACGACATTGGGCTTTGAATGGATGACCAGTCCATTACCTATTGCTTTAAAGACCATGGCTATTCGAATCGAATGCGTTGAGATACTGCAGAAAGCGATATGACTACCGGTTTATAAATTACAACAAAGAGTGGCATAAGTGGCAAAACAGTTCATGCATTTAAGGGTTAACAACTTGTACAGGCAAAACACCTTTTTGGTGTCCTTGGACAATACTTACTCTTTCCTTGGAGCAAGCATGCCCGTCGTCTTGTCCTACATAACCCACGAGAAAGACATAGGATGAGGAAACGAAAAAAAAGAATAATCAAGGAAACATTCGAAATATCCGAGTATTCGTCTATCGACCAGGTACAATCACGAAAAACCCAGTCAGTATGAACTGTGAACGGGAATTGGACCCAGAACCTCCCGAATGCTAATCGTGGAAGCTACTCGCTCAGCCAGAGACGTACATAGCTTTGATGAACAAAGTTGTTAAATAAACTCTTCAAAGTAAACAGAGATTAATAGACAATGGCTCCTGTTTTTAAACTTTGGACACTGAGAAAACTGGTAGGAAATGTGAAGCCTTGTCGTGTAAACTTTGGCCTTTAAAGCTATAGATTTTGTTTGTGTGCCTTTGGAACCCGCACTGAAGACGCCTTTGAAGTCTTCTCAAATAACAGTGGTAGCACGCTCTAGTAAGTCAATCTCCTGCCTCCTGGACGGGTAAAGTCAGAGACAGAAAGGGAAATCTTTATCCATCCTGCATGCGTCATTCCCTTTCTGCCATTATAGTGAATGCAAACACGGAAATAAATGTGATTCTTCAACTTTCCTTGTGTACCTGCTGAAATGTCACGTGTCTTGTTTGTATGATAATGATTTATGTTTAGGTGTGTTTAACTGCAAGGTCATTAATGCGCCTTGAAACCAATCCTGACAAAACCCAGATTACAAAGTACCAATTTTCAGATTATCTTGAAAACAGATGGGTTTTTAATTTTACTGTTTTTATTTTTACTATTTTTTTATATTATATTGTTTTGACTATTTCCTCATTTTTACTTTGGTAGCATTGGTTATATTTCGTAACACATATCATTGTTATTTATGTTTATTTCTTATGTTCCCATGTTCATTTATTATGACAATTTATACATAGACTGTCTGGCGATACTATCGATAAATTCATAAACCTATGTCTATTCAAAACTTTATAACATTTCCCTGTATTTATCGCCTCTTTAACATTTAATTTGTTTGTTAGAGTTGTTTCCCACGGAGATGTTTAAAGTTATTTGACAAATCAGACGACATCGACTAATACAAAAAGAGACAGAAACAGTATATGGACGTAGTTCAATTAATTAGAATTAAAACATTTTATTTCGAGCGAGATGGCTCAGGCGGTTTCGTCTGTGGCCAGCATTCGGGACGCCCGGGTTCGTTTCCCTGACCCATGGTTTTTTCGGGGGTTTCCCCGGATTGCAGGTTAGGATAATTTCCTGTCCCTCCATTTCATCTCCATTGTCGTTTCATATCATCTCTCATCTGGTGGTCTCTTTCAGGGTAGAAGTGTCTGCAGGTATCTCGTCGGTGCATGGCAGGATGATATGCTCTGAGGAAAACTACTTCCTCCTCCGGTAGGTCGGTTGCCGCTCTCCGCTCCTCTGCTGGGACCATTTTGTGACCACCAGTCAGGGAAATTTGGGGCTCGGATCGCCTGCCTTGGTACCACTAGGGCTCGGCTGCTGGGCTCGTTGCCGTCCCGCTGTGGGGGAGTGGGAAGGCCTGTCGGGGGAAGGCTCTATCCAAGTAAACTGAAGGGACCCTGCCCTCTGTACTGTCGTGGTACCTTGGGTCGGCCGCCCTCTGTCTCCTTCGTCTCATCCTTCCTCCCGAGGGTGCCCCACTTGGGGGCATAGAAACAATGGGCCCGGTATGGTGGCCTACGTACCGAATCCCCTCCGTAATGAAATCCCAATTCCAAAACATTCTATCATATATGTGTATTGTAACCCTTATATAATTTGGTTTAATTGGAAATTAAATCCACTGGGTGATGATTTTTGTATGTAAAATAAATCGTTATAGTGAGATTACTGTCGATAGAGCCGCCAATTTGCGTCGATTGGGTTAAAGCCATTTTTTAGCAAATACAAGTTACACCCTAATACATGGATATCAAAACTAAAATACAAAGGAAAACCTGGTAATTGATAATAGGCAAGTCTTTGGACCATCCTACAATTACTAGTTCGTCTCTAGACAGGGAATAGCAACATTTACTGAACTCTTGTTCAGTACTCTGTTACTGAACTAGAATATACATAGTAGTGAAGCACTAAGTAATGCATTAATTGTAATGTTTGCTCTAAATGAAATAGCACAGATGCAATCCATCCAATACAGGAGGATTTAGAATTTTTGTTACGGATTATGTATAATACGGAAATTAGTTCTGTTGGAAATGCGATAACTTTTAATGCGGATTTGTGAGCATTATGGAGAATTATTGGCATGGTAATCTGGAGCTAATTTATGGAATGCGCTGCCGTTCTGGCCAGAGCGGGTTCTAAATCATTGTTGGTTTGAGCATATGAGAAATTTTGTTAATTACTTTAGAGCCCACACGCTGATTATGTAGATAGCGAACAACTGCAAACATATCTGGCTTTCTGTGACCACATGCGTTAAGCTCCCACACAGGACAATCGCATTAGGAGGATATCATTAGATTTACTGAAGAGTTCTGTATTTTGAAAGATCCATAAAGGCCATCCATAATTAACATTTAATAGAGCGCACAGGTTCAGAAATTATGCTCACTGAAAAATGCACAAATTGTAGCCCGTATAAGGTAATGAACGTGAATAATAATTTATGATAAAGAAGCTTAAAATAATTTTTGTTATAACATAGCATATTTGAAGATATTTACGTAACGAATAAATGCTTCTTGAATCTTACGTGACAAGCTTGTGAATAGCTCTTTTTTAAATATTGAACGTGTAACTAAAAGGCTCAGCAGAAGGCAGTGCGGATCTCTTTAAAATACGCAAATTATTAGAGATAGCTTTTATGAGTGTCGCGGGTGATATTCTATACATCCACTATTAATGTTTCAATACCTGGTCATTAGAAACATTATGGATTTTTAAGACCAGCATATAGCTTTCAGTTATTCATAGAGGTCGGACGCGTGTGCGTGTTTATATAGGTATTCTGCACATGGATTATACTGTTATTGCTTGCACGCGTCTGAATACATTTGCAAGGCAATGCTTCTGCTAGTTTGCAGAGTACTACGTTACGCTGCTTTTCACGTATGCGCATTTGATGGTCGTGCTGTACATATGGCCTCATTCATTCTGTGTCTAGCGAACTTACATCGCACGGGGGCACACGTCCATCTGGCCTTTAATTATTAATAATTTGACTTTCGTATTCCCTTTATGAATAAATATGTATTATAGCTGTTTTTGTACAAGTTTTCTGAATTAAAATGAAGTGGATGGAAAGACAAACATTTTTATACGCACCACTAAACGATATGGGGTAGAGAAACCGATGTGAATATGCTATTTAATATTTTTGTCATATGCCAGCGTTTCTGACTGATATGACAATAAACAATACGTTATATAATGCCTTTTATCCCTCTGTTATATTAATGTTCTGCTTTTTTCTGGTGGAAAACACGGTGAGGTTATTGTCCTAAGCAGAAACTGAATGGAGACTCGTTAAGGTTCGGTAATTGATTTTTGTTGCTGTGGAGAGGTAATAGGTGTATGCTGTGAGTACAAAAGAATCTGCGTCACATCTGTCAAATAAAGATAGACTGTCTTCTATTTTTAATGTATCAGTTGGTAATGGGTCTGTACGAATCTGTTGAGCATGTGAAACTGAACTGTAGGTAAAGGAAAATACTCGGCTATGAAACTAATGCTACATTTCCCTCGTAGCAACTTGCACAACCTACGCAAGACGTGTTTTGTTTTCTCCTTCACTCCACTGTCTCTTTCCGCTATCTTTCCTCTTTGTTCCTCGGTATTTTTTTTTTCTCATTCTCGTTTTCCACTTATTTCTCTCCAGTCTTTCTCTGTCCCCTGAACTCTCTCAATTCTCTCATCTCTGTGCAAATTGGATTTAGCGTGAAGTTTTTAAAATGGTAAACACTATTCTTTATGGATTGTTAATAATTAAAACATAGTAAAGTGTTTAACATTACTGGATATTTCGAAAAGATTCGCAACAAGTTGGTAGAGCACCTTAAAAGTTCATTATTAAATTTTTAAAGTAAGCAGTTGATGAAAAATATAATGTTTCTAAACCTTTGCTTAAGAACATTATAAAAATATGCAATAAGGCAGATATTTTGATATTTTGATTTTGCATTCAATGAGAACCTCCTTTTGGGTAAATTAGTAAAGTACCACATAGCCCATTTTCTAAGACGGGATGTGCCAAATTTCGCAACGGTTTGGCCCTGTGAAAAGTTCTCTCTCTCTCCCTCTCTCACACATACATATGACCGAATTTCTTCTTTACCTTCTTCTTATTACCATCATCACCATAATTTGGCTTCAATTAATGCATGTAATTATCGATCATTCCTCCAAAATCATCATCCATCAGCCTTTAGGAAGCCACCAACCACATTGAAGCCTTAATGAACGGTATATTCATATTCGAAGTAAAATAGAACGGCAGAGCATCTGGTTGCTGTGCGAGGGTGTGATTTTGTGTCGGGCTTTCTAGGTATGACCAGAACTATTTATCTTGTGGTTTGGTAATATTAAGAGTTTGAATTTATGTCTTTATAATTATAGCAAGTTATTCAGTTATTCGCGTCTGAATTTGAGCGTATGGGTGCTCTATTGGCATATGTTATTGGCTATTAATAATAATTTCGGCCATTAACACAGTTTCAGGATAGCCTTTGGCACCTACCAGGTTATATAGGTATGACATATTAATGTACGTAAATCAGCAGAACATTTATAAATGCGCTTAAGATATTTAGAAATAATTCTATCTTCGATAAACTATGGTAAGGGCAGTTCATTAACCAACCAGTCAGCAATTCTTTAATTCCTGAGTAAGCTTTTCCTCGTGATTTTAACGTGTACATTACCTCATTTAGTGTAAAATCAACTGCCATCAGAGGCAAGAGTTACAAAGTGGTTACTTTGCTCTCTAATTTCATTGGTTGTCACTAAATTCAAAACTTTGATTCGATAGCTTGACTGTAGCTTCTCTTCAAGATGTCTGCCTAAACGAACTTCTCGTATGAAGGTTCTAGGCATGTGCTAATGATCTGTTTCCAGTTTCGGATTTTTTAATCAGAAATAATCGTTGAACCTCACTGCTTTATTTTGGTATGTGTAAACAGAGTAAAATTATTTAGGTTATTCTGTGTTTTTGCTTAATTTGTATGGAACCACTCTGTTATGAACATTTCGGGGACTTTACCTGAAAGTCTTAATGGTGGTTTCAGTAATACGATATTTTGACATACACATAGAATAAAGTAAAAATAGTTCTAATTGAATAAAACTGTTTCCCCTCCTGAACGGGAATTGAACCAGAAATTTCTAAGTGAAAAGTCAACTTCCTGACCATTCAACCATGGAGGCAATCAATAAATTAGTGAAAGTAGGATTTAAAATTTTATCTCTTATTAAACTCCATGGAAATCTTGTCCTATATAAAACAATACAAATAAAATAATTACAATATGATATTACTTCACAATGTCGCTCACAAATGCTTAACGAAATATAAGGTTTATATGCATTTACACCTACATTTAAGGTGTAGTAATTTTAACACGTCCTTATTCAAGCAATATGTTTTGTCTTCCTTTATTGTGTGTTTTATTGTAAACCCAGAGTACGCCAGATCTGGTACGAGCCGATTTGTGGGCTGGTAACATCGGATCCCTCAATTTAAATCGTGACAACTACTAAACACCTATCTGCCTCCCCTTAAGTCATTCGTCTATATTCACCAAAGTCTAGTCTGTGATTAGTGTAGTTACCTATATGTACTATGGTATACGCACAAGTTCATGTAGATATCGGGATGGATTTCATATTATTAATAGAGAAGTAGTGAGTTTTGAGTTACAGAATGTGAATTAATTGTAAACTATATTATAATGATTATTTGTACCTACTGCGTACAGGAACTCATTCATTAAGGCACGTGGATTTTATCATTTCTTCTCAGAGTGGGAAATATACCAAAACAAGTAATCTGCAGTTATTAGAGATAAACAATGTCAACATTACGTTTCTGAATGCTTTGTGAAGAGAGGGCTGAATTTTAAATGATGATTAATGTTGTTCTCTGTTAGTATTGTATAAGTGAAAGCGTATAAACATAAATCGCAATAAATGATGGGTTCTAATCAATTAAAAAATAAAGGTATATGCGTTAAGAATGGGATGACAGCGAAACGTTCCAGTTGAGCTTCTAGAGATCCTTGCCTGAGAGGTTAAACAGTTCAGAATTCGACAGTTCATACATGAGTGTGTCATACATGGACATGCATTGTTTTATGTCTAGGAATCGCTGATATTGAAACTTAAATGTTTCCTATCTTGTGAATGATATAAGTAGGTAAGTGTAACATGTTTAGAAAAGCCCCAAGGGTAAAATCCATTCATATCGAAGTGTTTTTGACCTGCGCTGTTATGAAGGGCATTATACATAGGCCGAGAGATCACCATATGGAGCAGATGTGGGTAGTGGAAGTGAGTGCTGTCGTTATTGGATACAGAGCTGATCAGTGTCTGGTAGCGTATATGCAGGCACCTGCTGTGGGCTACACGGCGATAATTAAAGGAGAGATACATGGGCTATTATCACAATTAACCCTTTGTGCACACGGCTTTATAGGAAACCTCCATTATCACACTCGGTTGCAAAACAGGTAAAAACCATTAAGTGCGAAAAGAACGGTGTTATTTAGTGTGTCGTATTAAAAGGAGTTATGACTTCGTTGAAAGAGCTTTTGTTCGTTGTACACTGTTAGCTATTAAACGAATCAATGAATCAAAGAGGTGGTGCTGGACCTACCATACTGTAATTTTGCTATATCAGTTATATCACAGCAAAGTATGTGCTGAGATAGTCTGTTTTATTTATTGCTTATTATTAAATGTTATGTGTTAATGTGCATCTGATCAGAATAACTACTAATAACCATATGTACCTACAGTTTCTGAAATCAGGAAATTTTCTTTAAAATGTCAAACGAAAATGGACCAAGGGCCAAAAACTGCATTTTAACGTGTATTACTTCAGAAGTAATGGCTTGTCTTGGTAACATAGTTATTCCACATACAGATAATAGCATATTACGTTATGTATGTTGTTAAATACATTGTTAGAAAATCAAGGAACAGTTTGAAAAGGCGACATAAAGTTCAGCATTTCGGAGATTCTGTTAAGCATTTCTAACACATGTGTGGTCATATGTTTCACTACTTTAAATGAGAATTAATACAAACTATTTCTTATCAGCAAGCCCGACTTCACCTTGAATTTCTAATACCTCTGTGCTGCCAATTCAACTTATTATAACTAATACGAGTACGGGGACTAACATCCCATGGTTAAGATGGCTTTAAAGCAGTTGTTTGATGCTTGATATTCCGATCAAAATGGTTGTTTCAAAATATGGAGGTACTTAAGATTCAGTCTTTTAAGGAAATTTAAAATTGCAGACGTAGAGTGAGGACTTAGTAACATGGTGCCCAACCTTTTGTCTTATCTGCTAATGGCGCTGTTTCGTTTTGGACATGAGGCATTTCTTCTTCACGATGACCGTCCATTAGAGTGTTTTGTTTTTGAGTCCCAGGAATGTGACATAGCTGTGCAAACATTTAGGAAGAGGCAAATCCACCGTTCCCTCTTTCTCACAAAGGTAAAATCAATGCCCAAGTGACATGAAGAATTGGATCCATGTCATTAACTTTTGAAGAATCGCCGTAGGCGGAATGAAATGTTCATGCCGCTTCAACTGCAGTTAATAAGTTTGGAATTGATGTAAGTTGTTATACTGCAAATTAAGTATTCACTGTGATGTTTGATTATCAATTTTAAAAATGTAAATTAAAGCTTCAAATATATTTTAAATCTCGTCTGATAGAGCCACCAAATTCATATTGATCAATATGGATTTTCCTGGAAACAAATTCATATGTTGAAATTCTAAATTTCTTCAGTGTAAATTCAATCAGGAAGAGGCCAACACAAACAAACAACTGGACCATCAAAAAAGGTTTTCGTTGTTTCATAAAGTATTAGGATGTACTATGGAATCAGGATTCGTGAATGCGCTCTTTTGACCCGTATTAAATCGATATCCTGAATGTCCTGTGTTAAAAAGAGAGGCTTTTGCAAACTTTGATTTATACCGACGAAGACTTGTGCCTGTTTTCACACGTTACTGTTGATTAAGGTGTAAAAATTTACAGATTATTTTTCCTATCAGTTTAAAAATGCTTTTCAATTTGAATGGGTCAAATATTTAATCTTATTTCCACGTTCCTTCTGCTTCCGGAATCCCTCCGCGACAAGGTTAAGATCATTAGCTCTGGAAAAGGTTATCGATTCATCAGATTATCTACAAAAATCCTCATTCGTCTCATCTGTATTTTATTACTATCTTTACTATTCCTGCATGTGCCTCGGGCTTATTTGAGCATCATTTCACCCATTTCATTCATTGTCCGATATGACTTAAAGTTGGAGGACGTAAATTACCACAAATTTACTACTCGTAGGTATAACTATACTTTTGTGGTGAGTCAACCTTCCACGGTACTTGCAAAGGAGTTCTCAAACCCTTCATGTCGAAACCAAACCTGAAACTCCCATGAAGAAGGTGATGTATTAAAGAACCTTCAGATGCCAATTTTAAATATGAGGTGCGCAAAGCAAAGCTTAAATCTTACAATGGGAACTCTTAGGTGAAATGCATAAAGAAATTAAACGTGCGTGTTACCTTGTGTGTTACCTTGTGGCTCACTGAGTTTGAATAATTAAAGGGACATCCTGTTCCTACTCGTTCTACACGCCGTATTAGAAATTTGAGTTCCTCCATTCGTACATTCTAATAATCTGAGAGGACTGTTATTCGAACGAATTAGTTTATAGAAGTACTATTTCCAAGTACTTGAAATATATGGCATTCAGTTTGGGAGGTGTGTAGTTAAAATTGGCACATATTTGGAGCTAATTTCCATGCACCCTAAAGCTTCTGTCACGGAAACGAGGCATGTGAGGTCTAATTTTGCTTATTATACAGATCCTTCCCCCCTCCATTTACTTCCAGAGCTCTCTTAATCAAAAGTTTCTCTTTTTCACTAGATCTTCCTCCTTGTCAGTTGTACCGAATTCATTGCAACTTTCTCCACTTGGTGAATAAACAAGTTCTTATACCAATTTTACTTTAATGTATTTCTATGGATATTCACGTAAGTGTTTTTTTATTAATTTTTAAGTTAATATTAATTTAATAAAGGTGTGCCTGGCTTTAGATGATCTGAGGCGAAATGCCTACTCAAGAGATTGATGGTTGCGGAATTTTAAGGCTTGGTCCCTTCCTCTCATTCTCCGTTGCTAAGTCCAGTCTGGAAGTCCCTTCACCGAATGCAATGTTCTGCGCTTAGTTTGCTTCGGTTTGTGTTGGGTACTGCGTTATAGAATGAGTATGGATTGTGATTCCTTGGTGAGTTGCGGCGTAAGTCTGCAAGACGTGTGACAGCCATGAATTTAGACATAGTCTCATTTAACTAAATTGTATTACTTGTAACATCTGTCACCCTCAACTCTTAAATTGTGACCAATGTTTTTAAGCTTCTCGAGTAAACACGCTTCGCTTACGGACTTGCGCGCGTAATCGCGCATTGTGTGGCGTTCTCAATGAAACAGATAATTTGGAACTTATAATTCTGTTGCCGTATACATATCTATATCCCTCGCAAAAATTAATACATAAACGGCAATGTATTTCAATCACCACGGCGACAGTTCACAACTTTATAAGTTAACATTCCGTTTGTGTTATTATGTTTTATTAGATGTTAAGGTGATGCCCCAGGTCTTCTGTTGGACTCAAAATTTGTGTTCCTATATGGACAAACTTTTTGAGTTCTGGGACGTATTGTCTTCTCCTCCGTTCTCTTACACATTCATTGGCTAATTTTATGTCACATGGCTTATTTCAAGCAGGTGATGGTTCTTACCCGGACGATTTACTAATTCTGCTTCCTTAAACTCGCTCACGGCGAATCACGGAACAAAAGTACAAAAGATCTCTAACCTTCTGCAAGTTACAAAAGATTTCTTGCTTGGCAGCCCTATAAAGCCTCTACGTTCCTCGGAAGATCTAACTTTTCTTTCTACGAAACTTGATGATTCCAGTGTTTTATACCTTACAAACACAGCGAACACTTTTGTTTAATTTTAATACCATTTCCACAGTGTTAAGTTAACAAAGTAATATGAAAAGATTACATTCATTATGATAGACAATCTACTGTAAAATGGTTTAAATATATCTGTCAGAAAACACATAATTATGCATATTATATATACGAGGTGAAATTATAGTCTCATATTCCGGGTACTGTATTCATGTGTGTAATTGTATTTATTTGTTAGCACATATCTTACTTCCCACTAATTATTTTGTTGACTTATTTAGCATAATATAATCTAAGAAATTGCTAGCCAGCTATATATCCTCTAAATTCACTGGAAAAGTTTTCTCCCTGTCTTCCTGTCTCCATGGGAGAGGATACCCTGGGCGAATGGGGAAGGCGAAATTAATTTTCTGAAAGCTAGAAAATTATCATCTACGTTGATGAAGATGAGTGCTTTATGCACTACTAAGTTCGAATAATAATAATAATAATAATAATAATAATAATAATAATAATAATAATAATAATAATAATAATAATAATAATAATAATAATAATAATAATAATAATAATAATAATAATAATAATAATAATAATAATAATAATAATAGTAATAATAATAATAGTAATAATAATAATAGTAATAATAATAATAGTAATAATAATAATAGTAATAATAATAATAATAATAATAGTAATAATAATAATAATAATAGTAATAATAATAATAATAGTAATAATAATAATAATAATAATAATAATAATAGTAATAATAATAATAATAGTAATAATAATAATAATAGTAATAATAATAATAGTGATAATAATAGTAATAATAATAATAATAGTAATAATAATAGTGATAATAATAGTAATACTAGTAATAATAATAATAATAGTAATACTAGTAATAATAATAATAGTAATACTAGTAATAATAATAATAATAGTAATACTAATACTAATACTAATAATAATAATAATAATAATAATACTAATAATAATAATAATAATAATAATAATAATAATAATAATAATAATAATAATAATAATAATAATAATAATAATAATAATAATAATAATAATAATAATAATAATAATAATAGTAATAATAATAGTAATAATATAGTAATAATAATAATAATAATAATAATAATAATAATAATAATAATAATAATAATAATAATAATAATAATAATAATAATAATAATAATAATAATAATAATAATAATAATAATAATAATAATAATAATAATAATAATAATAATAATAATAATAATAATAATAATAATAATAATAATAATAATAATAATAATAATAATAATAATAATAATAATAATAATAATAATAATAATAATAATAATAATAATAATAATAATAATAATAATCAGTCAAACATTTCCAATTGTGTAAAAGAACAACGGGAAATATGCAACTTTTAGTGCACTCTCTCTTATTAACTTAAATCACGCCATCAAAACTAAACCTAATAAATTTGTAGCACATATTGCCATCTCTGAAACTCTACTGTTTTCTGTGAGCCATGCGAAATACCAAAAGCCTTATTTCTCATTCTACTTTTCAGAGTTCTATCTCACATCTCTAGCAAGTGCACCTCCACACGTACGGTCATCTGATTTCCAAGTACATTTTCAGCCAACCGTATTCTGTTGAGTGGGTTGCATCGTAAGTAAACTACCGTGGCACACTGACCAACATACTCGGAAGTTTACTAGTCAATATTACTTAGTTTTAGCAGACGAAGATTATATATTGCAGTTATTTATCTATATCCCTGTCATTTCTTTATTAAATAGAAGTCTTTATCATCGGTAAATCCGATATCAGCATATAATGTGGTAGCATTCCATTGGGTTTGCATTGTTTTTCAGATACTGTGTATGTTTCCTAATGCAAAAAACTTTCTCTTTTTGGGCTTTTATCTGTGGATGTATTTCAGACATACTTGCTTTCGTTTGCGGCACACAGCCTTAAGCGTTTTACTTTCCTTTCCTCTCTGTCTCACCCTACTCTTTCTGTTAGCTCTGAATATTTTTATTTACTCTTTTGTCTGCTTATACATTATGTTGTAATAGAATTTATTCTCTGGGCTTCTGTTCCTTATTAAATCAGCTTGACGTTGACATTAAATTTCACAGTGCTAATGTTGATGTGAACATTATATTTAAATCTGTAAACAAACATTTTAGGCTCTTTCTCTCTGTATATTGCAGTATTTTGTAAGATTAAATTTGTGATACTTTGTTTTATGCTATGCTTAAACCTAAGAATAAAGCTTAGACTAGATTTTCATTTTCTTCCTCGGTTAATGCTTAATACGTTTAATTTATATCAGACATATATTTACGAAAGCAGCATGAGTGTTAACCTAAGTGCTTACAGATGCTTTTTGAAGAAGGGAAAGAGAACCGCTAAATAGGTAGGGCAGATGCGCCCAGTACCGCACACCTAAGGTTTTTTCAAAATTAAAAAAAAATTCCAGTGGATAACAAGTAGCGTGTTACTATTACCATGAAGCTAACGACAAACAGAAACAGCATTAGCAATGAACATTCATGAACGCGAGTCATGTTGACTGTTAAAAACTAAAGTAAATATTAGTGATAACTGCTCATCTCAAAAAGTATTAACCAATACCGGACAGACGTAAATAAATACATATTTCTAAATAAAGGAAGAAGAACTGCATAATAAATAATAAATCACAAGATAATTATTCTTATCATAATTATTGTGTTTTTGAGATAAAAACAGAACACGGTAACATAATATAGTTTTCAAAACGTTCTCTAGAGATTATCGAAACAAAATAAAAATGTCTTGAACTAATGAAACATTTTTTTTAAACATAGTGATCAGATTTATAAAAATCAGTGCTCTCTTGCCCTGTACATTCAATAAGTGTCCAACCTTTGCACGATACACTAATTACACTGAACCCGGCCTCGTGTGTGATTCCTAAGCAAATGATAAACTCTGTTAGAACACTTCAATCGACACAGGTTTTGGTTCCAACATTTAATTTTCTTTTAGTCTTATAAGGCTCTTCACTATTTTCAGTTTCTGTTGGCACAGAGTTAGAGCTAGGTTCTTTATTTATAGTTTTAAAAATGTTAGTCCTGCGTCCCTTTGCTATTGGTTTGTTCTTCTGTTTATGTTCCATTTTTCTGCATCATCAACTTATACAGAGTCGATGTTAATGTTTCAGCAATATATATTGCTACTCCCAGGCTCACTGATATTTCTATCACATTCTTTATTGCTTGTTTCATATTTTATTCTAACCATTGTCCTTTCCTTTTGGCTTCCATGTTGTCAGGAATGCCTATAAACGAAAACTAATCTTATGTCAGTGCAAGTTCAGGGGATAAAAATATACGTTTGCGTACGGTACTGGGAAAATTGCTATTGTATGGTACTGAGCAACTCACACGTACGTATATAGCAACGCAAAGAAAATCCCTGTAAGGAATGTGCTGTGGGACTAGGACAGCGAATGTGTGTGGCAGAGAACGCTTGCTATACAAGGAGCAGACCGTTAAAAAAACATGCGCCCTATTCACTCTGTACATTAAAGCAGAGAAGATTCATTCACAAAAGTAGAAGCCGTCAGAATGTTTTTGAATGGTCTGAAACTGTACTGACATGGGGTGTCATAAACCTGTCCAGGGAGGGTGTGGGGACCTTCGCCAACTCCCCTGCGTTTCGTCCCTCGGAGACTTACTCTCCTGTGGAGGAGTGTATATATATATATATATATATATATATATATATATATATATAACGTCATAGCACGGCCCGATTCTTTTAAACTGACACTATATTTTGTGTTTGTGTAGTCTACTTAATACCAAATAATATGAGTATAAATACTTAGTTCACCGGACAAGGCAGCAGCAATGTCAGTAAGTTATTAACAGCACAGCTCCAGTTCACTATAAGACTTATCTGAACAATAACTTCTGATATTCAACGGTCAAAGAGCAGGAAAAATTTCCGTTGGTAACAAAGGTAGTTGTTTGTCTAAACACACACCATGAGCTTCTACTATCGGCAACTCCGAGATACTGACATTGTGCGGTACTGGGCACTGTGCGGTACTGGGCGCATCTCCCCTATATACATTTTTAGAGGTACTTGAATGTTGCAAAAGCTTCCTAAATTTTAGACAAGAGCACTTAACTATTTGGCGAAACCCATGATATTGTGACTTCGTGGGTTCCTAGAATTAAAAGTCCAATTTGCCGATACTCTAAATATTCTTTATTTCGTAGAAATGCACTGTTCAATTCTCACGTAACAACATTACATTACATATACAACACAATCTTCCAAGGTCGCCCCCCCAGGGGCCTACTCCGGTAGGTACGGGTTTGGCGAACCCGGGGTCCCGAGCCAACAGTCTCCCTCGTGTGGGCTCCTCTTCGTGGCTGAGGGAGACGGTCAACAGGCCCACCCACGTGTAGGCCGTGCGTGGAGACCCGTGTCGGTGGAAAGGTTAGTCCTGGTGGTTGAGGGATGCGTATCTGAGCTCGTAACAGTGTTTTTCTGAATTCGGGGAGGGTACGCATTACTAATACACTACTTTGGCTTCTGCTTCGCCTAAACGGGAGGTTAGGGACTAACCCACCCCTAATCAATCGGCCAGGATTAGGTATTGTACCGAACTCCAGGGTGAGTGGGACGGCGAGCTCGCTATATCCCCTGTGTAGCCCTGTCATCCCAGTGGGATGACCCCTTGTTGGGCTCCGTGGTGGGTCGGGAGCACTGGGGGATGAAACCTAGCCCATCTTTTATGGCCAAAAATACCAATAATAATACTAATAAACCCTTTAACACACGTGGAAAGGAAGTAGTCGAGTCTTATGGTCCTCGCTACTTAGTTGTAACCAGAAAGGAGGAAGGCAAGAACTTTTTGACAGTGAACCCTTTTATTATACAGAAGGGATTGGACAAAATTGCTGGTCCAGTAAAGTCCTGTACTCGCTCCAGAAACGGCACGCTCCTTGTGGAAGCACACTCTGTTTCCCAGGCAGCAACCATACAAAAAGCTACGCTATTGGGCAGCTACCCCGTTACAGTTGCAGTGCACAAGACACTGAACTCCTCCCGCGGGGTTATCACCACTCGTGCGTTGGACGGGATGGCGAATGAGGAAATACTGGAGAACCTACAAGACCAGGGCGTCACTGCAGTATACCGGGTGCAACGTAGAGAGCGAGGGGAATTGGTGCCTACCCGTACCCTGTTCCTGACCTTTGATCGGGTAGATCTCCCGCAAAGGCTTAGGGCAGGGTATGAGTCCATACAGGTTAGGCCATATATACCAAACCCACTCAGGTGCTTTAAATGTCAACGCTTCGGTCATACGAGTGATTTTTGTAGCGGTGTGCCAACATGCGTGCAGTGTGGTCTATGTAAGCACGAGGATGCCTGCACATCCCCGGCGAAATGTGTCAACTGTGCTGGTGAACATCCATCCAGCCACAGAGAGTGCCCACGTTTCTTAGAGGAAAAGGAGATACAGGCGATTCGAGTAAGGGAGAAGTTATCCTTCTCGGATGCCCGTAAACTCCTACGTACTCGTCAACCCTCGGTCCCAAGATCTGCGACTTACAGCTCCATAGCTGCTAAGGTGGCACCGAGGAAAGAAATCGCAATTCAGACCAGCGATTGTGAGGCTACTATAACCGATAAGATCCTTACCGCCACACCTGCACAAAAGCCTACCAAAACATCCAAGCCGGCTCCTCTCTCACCTCAATCGCCGAGGGAGAAGTCCGCACCGTCGTCACCTAAGCCGTCAACCTCATCGACCGTCAAGCCCGTTATAGTGTACGATGCACCGCCCAAAAAGTTTAAGACCACATACACAAAATCAGACTTCCTCAAGGTTACTAACAAAGGCACCGACAAGAAAAAAAGTACTAGGGCATCTAGAAGTTCATCTTCTGAGGGGTCTTCTGGTGAAGAAACGGATCGACAACTGTCATCATCGTCGATCTCTGTGTCCAACCGGTTTGAGGTCCTCGAACCTAAGTTTTCTATAGGAAAAGGGGCCTCATCCGTGGAAGAAATGGATCAGGAAGACACGGACCACACTGCTAGAATGGCAATGAAAAAGCGCCAGGACAAACCCGACGAAAAGGAAACAGGTGTTAGCCCTACACCGAAGAAAAAGGGTAAGCTGATTCGGCCACCGTTAAAGTCGTCTTAATGTAGACCACCTTTTATAATCTATCTCCATAGTTCCAATGGCTATCCTCCAATGGAACTTACGGGGTTTAAGAGCACATCGACAAGAATTGGAGCTTTTGCTCAGTAAGCATAACCCCTTGGTGGTATGCTTACAAGAGACTAAGCTACGACCGCAAGACAAGTTTAAAATCCGACGCTACACACCACTGCGGTGTGATATTGACACAGAAGACGATATCCCTGCTCACGGGGGCACTATGATGCTCCTCAGGGATGACATATTTGTAGACCCAATACAGCTGCAATCTGATATACAATCTGTAGCTGTAAGGATTAAGCTGCCATCAATCGAATTTTGCATTTGCAATGTATATATCCCGCCATCAGATGACCTCTAGCTAATGGACCTTGAAGATCTGGTTTCCCAACTTTCAACACCATTTCTAATAGTTGGAGACTTTAATGCCCATCACCCACTATGGGGCTCAACTCGGGCATGTTCGAGAGGCCACCTCATTGCAAAATTCTTGGAGAGCAATAACTTGGTTCTCCTGAATTCCGGAGAGCCAACGTTCCTTTCAGACGCTTATAACACCTATTCGCACATCGATTTGGCAGTATGTTCATCCCAGTTAGCAGTTTCATTGCAGTGGAATGTCATCTCTGATTTACATTCCAGCGACCACTTCCCATGTCTTCTTAGTCTCTTAGCACACGATGTGTCTACCTCACGTATCCCTAGATGGCGCTTTGATCGTGCCAACTGGAACCTTTACACCCAGTTGGCTGTCTTTGATTACAACGAGCACGATTCTGTGAATGATCTAGTCGATCATCTCACAGAGAAAATTCTTTCCGCTGCAGAACAGTCTGTTCCACGTTCGGCTACCCGACCCAGTCGACTTCCTGTTCCATGGTGGAACAACGACTGCCGGAATGCTATTCGTGCTCGTAGACGTGCTCTACAGGTATTTCAACGACACCCTACCCTATGTAATCTAATTGAGTACAAGAAAGCGCGTGCACAGTCTAGGCAAATAATTAAGGATAGCAAAAAGATCTCATGGAACAACTTTGTCTCATCTTTCAACAGATGGACACCTTCCTCTGTTGTATGGGATAGGTTAAGGCGCGTGGCCGGAAAATCAACCCACTTGCCAATCGCTGGTCTGAAAACACCTGCAGGAGTTGTTGATCCGTTCGTTGTGGCTAACACCTTCGGCTGTGCTTTCGCTCAGGTGTCTAGCTCAAGTAATTATGCTCCTGAGTTTATCTCAATTAAGACTCAGGTAGAATCTCAAGGTTTCATGTTTGGTTCTAGAAACCTTGAAGATTATAACCACCTCTTCACCTTGGCGGAGTTAGAACACGCTCTATCATCATCGCGACTGACAGCGCCAGGACCGGACGGAATCCACGTTCAAATGTTGCAACATCTCTCACCTGAAGGTAAGGCATTCCTGCTTGAGGTCTATAACCGTGTTTGGGTTAATGCCACGTTTCCGGACAAGTGGCGAGAAGCGACTATCATGCCTATCTTGAAAGCTGGCAAGGACCGTCACCTCCCTTCCAACTACCGTCCTATTTCCCTCACCAGTTGCGTCTGCAAGGTGATGGAACGCATGATAAATGGGCGGTTGGTATGGTGGCTGGAAACGCACAACCTACTGAATAACATCCAGTGCGGTTTTCGACGACGCCGTTCAACAGTGGATCATCTTGTGTCCATGTCGACACAGATTATGAACGGTTTTCTTAAGAACTGTCAAACAGTCGGAATATTTTTTGACCTCGAAAAGGCTTATGATACGTGTTGGCGTGCAGGGTTGCTACGTACTGTGCACACCTGGAATATACGTGGACGCCTACCACTCTTCCTTCAGGAATTCTTGAAAGACCGCGTATTCCGAGTAAGGGTTGGCTCGGTTTTTTCGAACCTTTTCGTTCAGGAGAACGGTGTACCACGGGGATCGGTGCTAAGTGTTACGTTGTTTGCTATTGCGATTAATTCTATCTCGAAATGTGTACCTCCGGGGGTCTCGTCATGCCTATTTGTAGACGACTTTGCCGTCTACTGTACATCTCAGCGCACTTCGTTTATAGAGCGCCGTCTCCAGACCACCTAGGACAACCTTAAGGTTTGGAGTTTAAAGAATGGCTTCCGGTTCTCTGCTGAGAAAACCATCTGTGTTAACTTCTGGCGTCAGCGGAGTCGACTACCTCCAAGGCTCCGGCTAGGCGCTGATCTGCTACCTTTTGCAGATGAGACGAGGTTCCTTGGATTGATATTTGATAGAAAACTTAGTTGGTCGTCGCATATAGCACAACTGAAAGCACGATGTGACCGATCTTTAAATATCTTGCGGGTACTAAGTGGAAAATCGTGGGGAGCGGATCGTACAGTGTTATTGCGACTGTATCGCACACTCATCCGTTCCAAATTAGATTATGGTAGTATCGTTTATGGCTCAGCACGACCATATGTGCTGAAGAGGTTAGACACAATCCATAATTGTGGCATACGTATAGCAGTTGGGGCATTTCCAACGAGCCGAGTTATAAGCCTGTATGCTGAGTCCGCAGAACCTCCTCTGCAGTACAGGCGCAACATGCTATTAGCAAATTATGGCTGTGGACTTAATTGCATGCCCACACATCCAACGTTTACGCCGTTCTTTAACACCTTCATGGACGTGCGTTATAGGAACACTTCTATAAAACCAAAGCCACATGGTTTTCGTTTCCGGGAGCTCCTTAGACGTCTTAATACTGAAATGCCCAAGATGTATCCTAGGGGGGGAGAGGACATACCCTCCTTGGTTGTGCAGAGCGTCCCACGTTGATCTGGGCATGACCACACACGATAAATCTACCATGTCTATGTCTAGTATCCGCACATGCTTTTTAGAATTTTTATCGCGATATCAGGTCTATACTAAAATCTACACCGACGGGTCCAAGAATTCAGATGGTGTTGGTTGTGCTTACGTGTGTGGAACCGAACCCTATACATTCGGATTCCACACTAGCACTTCCATTTTTACCGCAGAACTCTATGCAATATACCGGGCCATTTTACACGTACGTCGACGAAAGTTGGGGAACTGCTTAATCCTGAGTGATTCCCTCAGTGCACTTCAAAGCCTACGGCAGCTGTACAACTACCACCCTATTGTGCAGCGGATACAGGATGCCCTCCACGTTTTACACGCTTCTGGCGTGAGCGTGGTGTGTGCATGGATTCCTGGTCACGTAGGCTTGCGGGGGAATGAAATGGCGGATTCGGCAGCCAAGACAGCTACCATGAAGCCCAAGGTTCGACTACCATGTGTGACATCGGAAGATTTTAGGGCGGTATTACGGAGAGCTGTGCTAACCTGCTGGCAGGAAGAGTGGTCCGCTCTCCGCAATAATAAACTTAGATCTATTAAAGAACTTCCGATTCCCTGGGTTACCTCCTGTCGGTCATCCCGTCGCGAGGAGGTGACTTTGGCTCGGTTGCGCATTGGGCACTGTTATTTTAGCCACAGCTTTTTATTGAATAGAACCCCGGTTCCCGTTTGCCCACTGTGCAGTGCTGACCTGACTGTCCGTCACATGCTTTTAGATTGTTATAGCTTGGCACGTCTCCGCAGGTCTCTCCAGCTGCCGGCCAGCTTGGCGGATATCCTCGCGGATGACGAAACGGCAGTGGGCAAAGTTTTAGCATTTGTTTCAGCTGTGGATTTTAGAATTTAACCTCAAGTATCTTTTTTTGTTGTTTTTTTTTTAGTATATATATATATGTAGTTTTAACAGGTTTATAGATAATATATATTTTTAGAAACCTTTATATCTGGCCTTTGCCATGACTTGTTTATTAAAGGGCGCTGATGACCGCCGTAGTTGAGCGCCCCTATTCACATCATCATCATCATCATTTCCAAGGTCGATGACATTAACAAACAGCCTTCTGGTTACATCAGCTCTCGTTACAACAACACTCTACAGCTGTTCTCTGCTTAAAACTCTTCTTGGCGAGTCGCCGTCTTCTTAAATACCTCATTGATAAGTTCGAGAGGTTTCTGGAACAAATAAGAAAACAACTGTTCTCTGTCAATCCAGATATCACTAGAACCTTCCAAACGTGAAACCCTATCTGTACCGGCAAGTCTTTTATCTCAGCTATCTTTATTTGCTGGCTCTTTGTGTACACTAGCCGCGCTATCGTAGATAACGGGTTCGCGACAATATGAAGCAGGAACAACAGATTGTGTTGAACAAGGCCAATGCGTGGTAGCGCTTACATATTTTGCTGTACATCTAAGTTACCGTGAAGTAGAAAGAACACATACTACAAGCAATAACATGCTTTAGCACTACAGTTTTTGTCTAATGTAAATCAAACCAACCTGTCGCTGTGTTTATTTGCTATTTGTAGCAAAATGCTGAGTTTCAATTTTAAAGTCATGCTTCCCAGTGTTAATTAAACAGCAGTGGGAAAACAACTTGTCCAATTTAAATGTATGTTTTTCTTCAAGAACATATGAACAGAGATAGTAAGATAGTGTTTGATAATTCACTGTGAGAGAATGCAGTGATGTGTGTGTGTGTGTGTGTGTGTGTGTGTGTGTGTGTGTGTGTGTGTGTGTGTGTGTGTGTGTGTGTGTGTGTGTGTGTGTGTGTGTGTGTGTGTGTATAGTGTATATGTCTGCCCTTTCCAAAATATCCCTCCAACATTTTAATCCATTAAAAACTTGTTAAATATTACTGGGCATTAGCTTTAATTTTACAGAAAGCTTGTTTATTACAGGTATTTGTTTTCGGTTGTGCTCATAAAGGGGAGAGGGCCTTTTGTTTAGCGTGAATAATATGTTAGTACAGGTTAATGCTCTAATCTGTTTATTGCGTGACAGTAGAGCTTATACACAAAGCACATGGTGAACAGGGTAAATTGGTAGTTACATGTAAGTGCAGCATTTCGCGCTTAACCACGTCGTTTTATCTAGCGGTGGGGACTTACTTTATTAGTTAAATAAACCTTTAAAGCTAATTGCTTTGAAAACATCCAATAGATGGTTTACATGTGCGAGCTGACGAAATTGATTTTCCACCTTTTTCCACCTTTTGAAATCTACACTTTACAGGATGTAGCATCTGTACTGATACAATATATAATTAATTGGTACTGAAGATCTGATCTACATTTATATAGATTTCTCTAACCGCTTTGGTTATTCCAATTTCCATAGACTGTTCCTGCGAAACTTTACACCCACTTATAATACTTTATTTTGAGATAAACTTTTGGAGAAAAAATTCCATTACACATTTCATTGTAGAAGACAGTGATAGTCACATGTTCGAAAATGGGCTTGTTCTTGGAATTACATATTCTTCACATGGCATTGCGCAAAGCAACTGAAAGAAGATAGGATTTCAAAAAATCACAAAGTTATTAAAATCCCAAAACTAATATATTCCGACTGATATGTCGGAATTGAAGTATCGCACAAAAAGGTAACTAAAAAGCTATTTTTCTAACAATCAAGCTCTAATCTATCCTTCACGGCTTATTAGTCCTTCAGAGTTATTCGAAATTTTCAGAACTTTCCTGACCATTCAAAGAAGTTTGGATATTGTCACGTTGCCGCCATCGTCGATTTGCCGTGTAGGAATTGAGCAGGGTAGCGGAATTGTTCGGCCTCCTGACGCCACTAGCTGACGAGACGAAGCGAGTCATATTATTACTGCGCAGATAACGTTCGAGGCCGTACTAAAATTTAAGTCGAGAAGATTCAATTACTGGAACAATCTCCCGCGGTTGACATGTTTATAGGGAATGCAGCTTAATTGGTGACCTATATTTGGTGGACGTGTTTCTGACGTCAAAACCGTAAAAAATCTCATATGTAAATGGGTCTAAAATCAATTATTTTAGAGTTGCAACACAAAATCAGAAGTTACAAAAATTGCTCGAAGTGGTTTCCTCTTCTATGCACGCAGTAAGTCTGCGTTCCATGCTCTGGTGTACTCTGTTGCAAATTTCTGTAGAGTTTCGTAATCTGTCTAATCCAGTTTGGATACGTTCTCTCAAAATGTCAACATCAGGACGGAGGTGACATAAACCTGGGACTTCAAATATTTATGCATCTAACAAGAAGAAGCCATTCCGCGCAATTTTGTAGCTTTTGATTTTGTGTAATTCGAAATAATTGATTTTCAGACCCATGTACATATGAACCTTTTTACGGGTTTGACGTCAGAAACACGTCTCCCAAATACATGACATCAATAAAGATACATGCGAGCGATGCGAGGTGTGGCAGGACATATGTAGTGCCCTATACCGGCGCCCTCCTTAGTTTTAATGGTGTGAACATGTATTACTCTGCTGGCGACAATGATTGGAGGGAATATTCGCGCTATTTTATTCCCACGTGCAAACATGCGCTATCAACGAACTTCTATGCAAGCCTTGCCGTTTCCGATGTTTGAATAGCTATCGCAATAGTAGCTTTACGTTAATATTAACTGCAAAGTTGTGTGTACCGTGTAATAAAACCTTTTGTACGTACATTAAAAAGTGACTGGTAGGGGATGCCCACGTCACGTGAGTAACTCCACACAATTTGTACATACACTTAGGAGCATCACCATTGGCTCTTCTGATCTACTTGCCAGCTTCGACGTGGTTTCTATATTTACAAGAGCACCACTTCAGGAAGCCATCCAACTTCTGAAGGAGCATTTTCCGGCTGATATCATAGTTCTCTTCCGACATACCCTGACGTCCACTTTCTTCTTGTTTGGTGGTACTTTCTTTGTCACCAGCTATAGCTAATTTCTATATGGAACACTTAGAACATGAAATACTTGCCACAACTCCACTTAAACCATCTCATTTCTATAGATACGTGGACGACACTTCTCTAATTTGGCCACATAGATCAGACACTTTGCCTAGCTTTCTTGCACATCTCAACAGTCTTCGACCTCAAATACAGTTTACAATGGAAGTGCAGAAGGATGGAACTCTTCCTTTCCTGGACATTGTTTCAAAAAAACAGCAACGGTACACTAGAGCATGCTGTATACCGCAAGCCTACACGCACCGATCTCTATCTGAACGCTCATAGTTTCCATCATAAGTCTCAGCGACTGGGAGTTCTCAATACACTGGCCCACAGAGCTTTGTCTATCTCTGATCCCAGCCACTTAAATCAAGAATTACAGCACCTGAGACTCACTTTCCATCAAAACGGCTACTCCAAATATGACGTTGAAGCCTCGATTACCAGAGCTAAGAAAGGGAAACCTGTAATACAGCAAGCGTCAGATAAGTCTACCGCTACAGCCTGCATCCCGTTTACCGGCAATCTATCCGGCAGAATCAGCAGAATTCTCGCCAATACATCAGGACCATCCACAAGCCACCGCCGAAGATTAAACATCTGTTGAGACCATTGAAAGTCAAACTGAACTTCCAAGTTCCGGGAGTTTACCGCATTCCCTGTGAATGTGGGACACCGTATATAGGACAAACCGGAATAATCATCGCTACTATATTAATCGAACATGAACGGAGCATTCGTTTAATGCAACCTGAGAAGTCTGGGCTGGCAGAGCATTGTTTCGATAACGACCATAGAGCCAATTTTCGGGAGACGACCATCTTGGCAATATGCAACAGTTACTGGGAGCGGAGAATTAACGGGGCGTTGGCGATTTCCTCTGAAAGGAGCACGCTTATTCGTGATGCTGAATTTCAGTTCAGCTGCTCTTGGAAACCGGCCATAAAATGGAAATCCGTCGATTTAAGAAGCAAAGATCAATACAGCTTGATAATCAAGTTAAGTAGTTACGTTTTTTTGACACAATTGTCTATACCCACGCCATCTCCTGACCTGGCATTTAATTTACTGAAAACAGTCTTTCGTTCACTAATGCGAATTTTGATAGTGTTTTGTCTTTGTTTATATTGGTGTTATATCCAGTGTTTCATTTGTGGTTATAACATTTTATAAATATCCTGATGATGGGAGCGATGCACATTCCCAAAACGTCGATATCTAATCGTCTTTTCACCTGGCTTGTTGTCCGAGAAGAAAGTGAGCATAACGTGACGTCGTATCGAACCTAGCCTTTGCATCAGCATATTCCACCAGCTAACCCTCTCGACCAGTTACCACGTATTCCATATCACTCTTTCGGAAAGCAGTCGTTGTCACCTTGCTTGTATTATATGCGAGAAAAAACGTCGTTTATTTAAGCATTTCGCACTTTCTTGGTCCTCATTCCGGGCGTAAATGTCAATGTTTTGTGCATGTAGTCCCGAATAGGTCAGAGCTACAATAACGGATTTTGTGCTAAAAGGGTCAGTGCTTTCACATTAGACTATAAACTGCGGGTTGCATAGATAAGAATAAATATGGGCGGTTGACTCACCTGGTATATATAGTTTTTCCTAAATGAAAGTATTCTGCGTTGTCTTAACAGTGCTCTGTGGATATAAAGTCAGGAAATTGTTGTCTAAAGAAGCCTGTTCAGCAGTGGTGGGTAAAACAGCCAGTTTAATAAGTGGGTTCATTGAATATGGAAAACTTATGTAAATTTCGGGCGCAAATCTTCATTTCCGCGCAACTGCAATCGTGAGACTTTAAACGGAAGCAGAGAAATAGTGCTCTCTTTGTTTTATGGTAATCCTGAATGGAAATTAACTTTCACTTGGAAGACATAACATTTCTCTCGTTTGTTTGCTTTTAGCTTTTTTTATCATAATATTCCACAAGTATGGTCATAATTCTGCTTGGCATAATACTTCGTAATGCTGCTGAAAGAAGGGCCATGATTAGTTGTATCTTTTACTTAGAATTACCTAACGTTTTGAGCAAAAATGCTGACACCTTGTTGACCCGTAAAATGTCATACACCCGAGGCCTTTTTTACGACATAACAGCAAATAAGGCGGTCTAGGTCTTTGTAGGAACAGTCAAATATTAGATTTGCACCATGGAATGACAGCACTAAATTGTGTAGCATATTAAGAAATTTAGATTACATACTGGGTATATGACCCTAATTGGTATACCTACATCTTATACGCCAGAGTTTATCTGTGTTATTCTTCAGCTAGCAGATTTAAATTTTGATTTTACACTAGTCAGCTCTATTAAGCACCAATAAATTGGCGCTAACTTTTAGTAATTGACGACGTGAACTGTAATGTCAAGATGTTCATGTAATTGATTTTATTCGTACTCTAGCTGCATGATTTGTTTGCAGATTTTGTGACAAGTGTTTTAAGTATGTGATCAAGCGTAAAATATAGGCTATAAACCTATGCATGCCAAGGAAGATGTGTTCTTTGCTCTAAGGCGTGTTAATTTCCGGGATCAGGAAGAATCCGAACATGTATGACAAATAGAAACGGTACTACCAGATCTTCTAAGATCCTTATCAAATAGAATTGTCATTTATTTTATGTGTAATTTTTGTAGCTATTGCTATTATTAATTTTATGCATCATGAATTTCATTTAACAAATTATTACGATGGAATTTAGCAGATAAGAGGTGATTTTTGGGTAAAGTTTCTTGCCAGAGAGAAAGACAGAAAGGGAAACTTAGCATTTAAAACTCCATTATAGTAAGAAACACTGATCTCAAGCTGTACCTCGGTAAATGATATTCAGTTCGTATCTTAAGAAGAATCCATTATTGGAATGCAATATCAGCCCTACTGTGTCACAACCACCAAAGCGTTTTCATTCAAGCCGATGTCTTCGCCCAAGAATCCTTTGCTGAGTTAAAATTGAACTGTGGTAGATTTATGCTGGCATGTGTGTCTTTTGGGAGAGTCAACAGCTTTATAACACATTCTTGAAGGAGCGCCGTTATGACGGTCCTTTGAGCAGGATCTGTGCTCCCGTTATCCAGGTTATAACATTCCTGCCTTAGGTCACATTACCGTAACGTAAAGTCGTCTATGCTTGTATAAGGGAGACGTCTTTGCTTTGTCATTTATATACATTCTTTACTTTGTATATCTATTATAAACCACTGCGCAAAACGGCACTATGCTTAGATGTAATTTGTGCCGTTTGAAGCTGTACACGAAAGCATATCAAAGCGTAGCTGAAGAAAATACCAAGTTAAGAATATTTTTAGGTACAAAAAACAGAAACATCGATCGAACTTCAGGATGTGTGTACTTCTTGTTAACCGAAATTTTCATTCCACACTTAGCACATGTGGCAGGTATAATAAGGTTTACGCGACAGTCACATTTTCAAAAAGTGACTCACTTTGCAATGGCTTCGAAATCTAATGCTCCTTGCATGACTAGGTGTAAGAATCTTATACATTGCAAACAGTTGTAGTTCTCTACACAAAGTATTTTATTTGACATAAGTTGAGAGTCCTAATGAGGCGTAGACTTTTGTGCGGTATCTATCTCTTACGATCTTATAATTTACAAGTTACACACACGTCTTTCAGACTGAAAAGGTATTCATAGGCTGTTTGTATAAAATGCAACATATACATTTTCATTTGACATGTGAGTAAAATATGATGCACATTTGTCATATAAGGGTGGTTTGAAGCGGGGGAGTTTCTTCGTGTCTTATTCTTGGAATCAAAACTATTTAATGTGTTCAGTAATGATTGGCACTCTCTCTAAAACTCCTGCAAAGTAGCATTTTAAAATATTTGTTGATGTACGGGTGAAGATAGGCGATAGTACTGTCTACTGTCTCCATGTGATGTTACTTGCCATAGATGGCGCACTGGAGCAGCAATTGTACCGTCTTGTGAGTACGCTTGCGGACATCAGTGAAACAGCATGGAAGCAGACAAGCACGGGCAAAGGTGGACTGTGTGGTTTCTCTGGAGGGAAGGAGTGACTGCTTCAGACATACACAAAACGTGTGGGGAGTCTGCACCAAGTTGCAGGCCCGTGTTTCGTTGGGTGTCTGAATTCAAGGACGTCAAGGTCTGTGCTGAAAAAAGCAAATGCGCTGGGCATCCAAACAATATCCAGTTTGTCAATGACCTGATATTGGAGAACAGGCGAATCACATTTGATGAATTAGTGCAGGCAACGGATCTATCACGGTGAACCCTCCACGCCATAATCCATGAAGATTTGATGATCTGCACAATAGGTGGCACATACCCTCACCAATGCGCAGAAACAGAAGTGTGTGGAGAGGTATTTCTCCGTTTTCTAACTTTTCTCCTAGGCTGAAGATATTAGATATACTACTATTATGCATCGAGCTTGGCCACCCTACCTAGCAACTATGTCTCTAATGAGTAAACTGTGAACACTCTCAGTTTGGAGTTCAATGAAAAATAACATTTTCCCTTTTTATAAACTTCACCAATTTCACCTCCAGGTGACTGAATCTTTATCTGCGCGGAATCTATGGCTCCAAGCACTCCTGGAAACCCACGAATAGCACTACAATTAGCATAAAGCTCTTACATCACCATTACTAGCTGGAAGTCGTATATAATTCCATCCAAGTTCAGCTACTGCTCGGAGACACTGTTTACGACACGTAAAGCCGAGCATTTGACACGTCGCTCATTATTTATTGTATGCACATGTTGCATAAAACCTTAACATTGTCAACACTAGATTCATAGATTATACCGGACTATTTGTGTCTGTCGGGAATTATAACCCGTCACACAATTTGTCTACTAAAAACCACATTTCTTTCTTGGAATTAGTTATCGAGGAGTGAATTTTTCTGTCGGCATTTCAATTATCTCCATTTAATCCACACGTAGCACATGTAATTTATTATAATTCGAAAGAAGTACACAAGAAAACAGACATTTTGAGACTTCAAACTTTACAAAGCAACGACGTAGAGCCTGAGCAAACACGTATTCTGTTATTAACATCTAACCTGAGGTATAGATATAAGCATCGACCAGAAACATATGGGACCGAGCAGCACCGAAGGAAAATTACGGGAAATTATAATGCTGCTGTTTGCCTTACGCTCTGCCGGCTTCTTCCTGTTCACTTTCACAGTTCAAACAGTACTCGGACCTTCCGTGTTTAAATAGTTGCGCATTAGCAGAGTTGTTCAGGAAAATTTCAAACCATATACAGTAAGTAGCACTACTGCTTTCCATACTGTTCCGATGTCGGGATATATTTTGAGCCCACTTAAACACAGATAGAGCACTTTGATATAAAAGGTTCCGAATGCGCACCGCGTAGTGTGTGTGTGTGTGTGTGTGTGTGTGTGTGTGTGTGTGTGTGTGTGTGTGTGTGTTTGTGTGTTTGTGTGTTTTGCGCGAATAGCACAACTAGGGCCGAAAAGTTTGATAAACACCAACCTTGGTATTTACGTCCCTTGCTTTCCAAAGATTTGGCAGGAAGATTTTAAAGAAATCGCACCGTCAAACTACCGTTCTTTACACGGAAATTTGTTGGTTATTTTATTTTCTCAAAAGTCATTATAACCACTTTGATTAAAATGATATACTTCAGATATATGTATGATAAATACACTGTACGTACATATATTTTGAATTTGATGAGAATATCCCAACAATTCGTATATATATATATATATATATATTCTTTATTATTGGCCTGAATGATAAAACAGTTAATATTCTTTTGCACTGCAGGTCGCCCTCTCCCCCCTCTCTTTCTCTCTCTGTCGTGGTCATGCAAAAAGGACAACATTTCAAAATTACGTTCAATTCCCATTTTGTTTTCGTAATTTTACGTCCTCCAACGTTGTCATATCGAACGGTGAATGAAATTGGTGAAATGATGCCCAAATGTGTCTAGGGTCCATAGAGCTTAGAGCTACCCGACATTCGTCTGTAAGGATAAGGGAAAAACCCGGAAAAGCCTTATCCAAGTAACTCACCCTGACCGAGATTCAAACTCGGGACCTCTTGAACGTGAGGCGGACAATCTATCATCTACGCTACCTAGGCGGGCTTCAATTTCTGTGGCCGACTTGCCGGACCTATTGCTTTCTTTCGCGGTTTTCTTGGGTCGCCTGGTGAATTTCCTGTCCCTTCATTTAATCTCCATTATCATTTAACATAATCTCTAATCCGGTGGTCTCTTTCAGGGTAGAAGTGTCGGCGGGAGTCCTGGTGGTGCATGGCTCTGAGAAAAATTACCTCTACCTCTGGTAGGTCGGTTGCCGGTCTTCGAAGCTGCTGCCGGGACAATTTGCGAACCGTCTGCTGAGCTCGTTTCCGTACCGCAGTAGGGGAGCATGCCCGTTTTCCTGGCCTGTCGGGCGAAGTCTCTAAGTAAAATGTAGGAACCCTGCCCTTCGCACTGCCGTGCTCCTTGGGACGACCGCCCTGTGTCTCCTCTTGCCTCATCCTTCCTTCCGGGGATGGCCCCGGAATGAATCAGTATAGGTCTCCGTGCCGAAACTCCTCCATAGTAAAATCTTAACCCAAGTCTCCTTGTAAATAGGAAATGCGTAAATAAACAATTTGTGGAATTCTGTATCTGGTTTAATATGAAGTAGCTATGAGAATACCTTCAAACCTTTCCTTTTATTAAAATAGTATGTTGAAGAGTGGGTAAAGAAGGAATATATATTTTTTCTATTTAAATATTGTACTTTGGGCAGAGTCCATCAGAAAGAGTGTGCTACATTTAACAGTGCCACTTTATTTAACCTGTTCCATCCAACAGCAGAATTGGATTAATTGTTGACATCGCGAGCACGTTTGACCTAGTGCCACAGCAAGGGATAAATAAACCGCAAGCAGACCAGTTTGACTAATTTGTCTACAACCTAAGTGCTGGAACAGCTAGGGTTGTCGTTAATTGAATAATGCCGCAAATAAGTTTTTGGGGGTTAAAGGTGTGAAAAGTTACATCACCAATCTACACATTGTCCGCGAAACTACTCTGATTGTCTACAGTATTTTATCTGCAAATAAATGTTTCACATTTCCCAAACCTTAAGATTATTCTAAAATTGTAAGAACGTTCACTGATATAAAACTCTTGTTTAAGGCTGGCTCCGTAGCTCAGTCGGTAGAGCACCTGCCTGTCGTGCTAGGGATCCCGGGTTCGATTTCAGGCGGTGGGGGTGGGGATTTTTCTCCCACTAATATAATTCACCATCTTCCCCAGAGTCTGGAAGTATGAATGAGGGTGTGAATGTGTGCGTGATCTAATGATTAAACACCAAAGATAACGAGTTAACACCTTCAGTATGTTCCAAAGGAGAACGGCCGCCGATATGGCCATAGCAGTTAAAGGCGGGGTATAAATGGAACAAGCAAAACAAAAACTCTTGCTTAAATTTCAATAGCTTGAAAATATGTTGCGTAACAATAGCGCTACCATCGCCATAAATATTTATTACCATAAATGCGCTGTAGCATCTTGAAATAAAAGTATTTGTATTTACTTTTGTTAATCACGATCGATAATTTTGTAGAGAAGCGCCATGGTAGGTCTGTTTACCAAACATCGAATAACACGTTCTAAGAAGCAGTTTAAAGAAAACAAAGGAATGACTTAATAAAATGTTGCGTAACATTCTATAAGCGAATACTTCGAAATTGGTTAGTATTTCATACATTTTTAAACATAATTTTGCGATTTTATAGGATCTCTATGCGCCTCTCTCCGTCTAAATAATTAAAATTAACTCAACTTGCAATAACATGAAACTCTTCCGATAACATTTATTATTTATGTACACTGATATTTACAGATTCTAAATCTGTTGCACCTGTTAATTCTGCCAGAGTCCTTCAACGCCTTGATAGTTTTCCAATTGTTTGAAATTCAGTGAGAAAAAGCAGTACTCCCCTACTGAAATGGCGTACAATATACGCAGTCTCTTGAAATTATTTCTATTATAAAATATTTTAGAAATCCGTAGGATAACAATCAGACTAACGCCTAAAACTTCAGACTTATGCAGATATCTTTATAAAATGAAGGAAATTTATAAATGGGTCCGGTTTATTTGGGGCACTTATACGCAACTCTTCAAAATATTACTTCAAAAGGGAAACGGCTATACAAATATATCTGATTAGAGTAGGTATCACCCTAAGTTACGCCTTTGAAAATGTGCGTGGTTTATTTTAAAATTACTGAGTATATGTGAGAGATAGCTTTGTAAAACTACCCAACGGATATTGAAAATATATTTTTTGTCAGTAAATGAGCCAAGTCACATATCATGTGGTGAAAAAACGCGTATATGTTTACTAAGTATGAAGTAGACTAATGTAATGTATATATTAAATATTATATCACATTAAATTAGGATATTGTTCTTCGAATATTTAAAAGTTGGTTTTGTACATTTACCACTGCTTTACCCTTAAATATTTACTTAAGCACATATTACTACTGATTTATTTGCATGTACTTACTTACTGGCATCTGCCCCGAATTAGCTGAAACTTTTTTTTTCTTGTTCCATTTATACCCCGGCGGCCGTTCTCCTTTGGAACACACCGAAGGTGTTAACTCGTTATCTTTGGTTTTTAATCATTACATCACGCACACATTCACACTCTCATTCATACCTCCAGACTCTGGGGAAGATGGGGAATTATCTTGGTTGGAGAAAAATTCCCACCCCCACTGCCGGGAATCGAAGCCGGGACCCCTAGCACGGTAGGCAGGTGCTCTACCGACTGAGCTACGGGGCCAGCCAGCTGAAACTTGTTACCAGCAGTAGCCGGGCTTTTTGCAAGACTTTTTATACTTAGGAGAATCCGTGAGAAGGAAGTTACAAGCATCTGTATGAACCAGACTTGAGAAGTGGTTAATATATTTTTCTTTCTCACTATTTATTTATTTGGAAATTGTTGGGCTAAAACGCCTTCCTCAGTTCCTGCCTAGAGAACGGGAGTACTATCTTACCGAATATAGAATTCATCGTTGTGTTACTTATTCATAATTGCATATACATACATATTATACATGCATATTATATACCTGCTACATGCCACTGTAAATCAGAATAACATAAAGAAGATCCAGAAACTGGAACAATTCTTTGGTAACAATGGGTGACTCATAGAAGAGCACTGAACTTTGAATAATTCCATAGTTGCCTAAATAAATTGGAAATGAATTTACTTGTATTTTTAATATATTGAGGGGAAATTATTATTTTAAACCTTCTCTTTTCTTGATACAGCTGATTCCTGAAAATTTCTTCGATCTCTCCTGTTTATATAGAGCTAAAATTCTGCCAACGTCGAACTGCTGGCCGTACTGCTGGCATGTCAAATGCAGTCAGTGCATTGGCGCTGGAAGTGACCACTTTGAAACGAAGTTCACTCACACGGTAGGTCAAAGGGGTGGACAAGGTGTATGTCATCCTTGTAGGAAGAGGAATCTGCACATCAAGGCATTTTACAAGATTAAGTAAGGAATTGTGTAGAAATGCTAAAATGTATTCTATTTTATCACTACATTCAATTATAGTGTACGAGAAATAATGACCGCAACCAGTCGTGTTTAATTTAGGTATTACGTTTAGGTTTTATAAATTTGTAATGCATTGGCGCCACAAATGAATAAAGTATTATATAAGTAATATTTCTGTGCATTTCAGTTATTATCTAAATTTCTTAACATTTTTATTATTTCGCTTAACTGACGTATCTGCTCCTGAAGAAGGATTTTACATATTTAGTTTACTGCCGGAAGCGATGTGTGTATTTAAATTAATATAATAAATTACTTATTCATGATTGGCAGTATATTTATTTACAGATACGCGTTTTCGTTTATTTTGTCCTTAGTGTAGTTCGTTAGTCAAATGTAATTTTATGTTCTATTTATAAATGAAATAATGAATATAACATAAATTTCTAGCAAAACCATTTGATTTTGAGAAAATTGCACCACCAAGAAAGAATTTTCCGAATAACTGGTTGCTTGGAAGCGCAGAAGAGTATGCGAGCAATAAGTGGTTAACGTTAAGGTTTGTAGAGAGATGGGGTCGCAGAGCCCTGACTTGTTGGTCCAACAAGGTCAAGTTGCATCGGATGTAGTCATGCAGAACTGTGAAACAAAGTGCTAAAATAAAATGAGCACCAATATGCTTCATGGATAATAAAGAGAGCCATGTCTGCATGTGAGTGAGGTCAAACGGGGCGAATTTGTCATTTGGTGACATTTCAGCTCGTCCAGGCATGCTGCTACGTCAGTATGCGTGTCTGAATGCACTGAATATACGAAGGTCGTACGCAGCGAAGAGCGGACACTGGACTACAAAAGATGACCACAGCATGGGGTGACCGCCATCTTGCTGCATGGCCGTAAAGGGCCGTACAGCTTTATCCAAAGTATTGGCTCCACGATGGACCACCGCAATAGGAGTGAACTTGTTTACGTCATATGGTTTGTCAGCGTCTGCTGCAGGTTGGACGGGTTGCAAACTTGCCATCACGTTGGCTTCCATTACCCAGAAACATCATCATTGGGGTGGGTGCCGAGTTGCAAAATGTCTTTCCGAAGAGACCCGCTTCAATACGTCCTACAGTGATGGCCATATACGTGTCCAGCGATAGTGTGGTGATCGCAATCTGAGGGCTGCATTGTTGAGCAGCACAGCGGAGGAACACCAGGTGCACCACTGTTTACAACAACCGAACTCGCCTCTTACAAATTGAGGGCACTTTGAACAGCTACCGGTACCTGAAAGCGGCTGTAGAGCCCTAAGACTCCCCCTGCTTTAGGCATTTTCACAGGCTACATTTCAGTGCCCGACCACATATTGCGAGGAATGTACAAGCTTTCTCCGAAGAGCGACGGATACCGTTGTTTCCCTGGCCTGCACGTTGGCCGAGATGTCGTCCACTGAACATGTCTCGGATATGGTTGGTTGGCACCTGGTGCGTCGTGGTCCTCTGGTAAGAGGTATCAGCATTTATGGGCTCGTATAGAAACTGCGTGGAGGAAAGTTCCTCGGAAACTTATTCGGAAGCTTTTTTATTCACTGCTATGACATATTGCAGCTCTTTTTGCAGCGCATCGAGGCCATACCAAATACTGAATATTAGGGCTCAAAGGTGATGTATAGATTTGAAACGTTTATTTGTTGTTGTCACGCACCTAATCTTATAGTATTAAATTCATTGCATGCATGCGCTTCCTTCTTGGTATTGCAATTTTCACAAACGGCAATGTATATGAAATTCGGTTGTGAACTCATCATTTCTGTGACACATTACTGTTAAGCATTAGGTAATAAAGGAAGAATCAATAGAGATTAGTCTCGATTTAGGATCCATTTAGACGTTGCATACACTATGTCCCTAACCATGCAAAGGATTGTTCCACCGTAACACTGACTGCTCACAGATGTTTTGAATGTCTAATAAGTATACTCTCCGAAGCACCTCCCTTATATCTACACTATCTCAAGCTTTGCTCATTACTCTTTAAGTTGTACAGTGTATGCAGGTCCCATCTTCTCATCACCAAACTGTTTAGCAATGTTTAATATTCCTTCAGCAGAAGGTGATACCAAGATAATTTATTAAAGAATCTCCCTTACTCTGGTAAATGTCGATTCCCAGGAGAAGCTGCGTGGTTGCTCGTTGCTTCGCTAGGGTTTGCAAGCGTCGCACATCCTTAAGAGGCTATATCTTCCACACAGTAAACATTTGGTGTGCAACCCTTTTTAGTTCTCTGCTGAGCCAACATGCTTCACGTTCACTGAAGCGTTTATCTTCCCCAACATTGTCACCTCGGCTTACAGTAAATTGTGTCACACAAGGGAGGGTTGCCTTCTTGTTTGCTACAACGTATGTAATAATTGACAATCGATCTACCTTTTTTTTTGTCGTGGATAAATCCATTTCTTCACTACCGAAATGAAATTTAGTCCAAGTCAGTTTCTTTCCTGTTTTATTTTACTGTTGTTTTCTGTTCTTGTTTTACGTACCACTTTGGTATTTGTGGTCACATAGAGAGAAATTTACCTTTGAAGCAGTCATTGACACCATGTTCATTCGTTTACATTGGAATTATATTCATAAAGAAAGAAACTAGATGACTTGACCTCACAAGCTGCAACATTTACCTATCAGTACCAACTTGTAAGACGAACGTCCTCCTAAAAATGATATAAAATTAATGAAAAATTCACGTACAAAATGGCAGATGAAGTACTACTTTTAAAAATACAGTAAAATACAAATATTTATACTAGAATTACCTTATAAAATTAGAGATTAAATTTCAATTTCTAATATGCACAAAAGAATGTGTTTCATTTGTTCGTAGTTTTCGTGATTTGGTCCCCCTTGATTGGGAAGACGTCCAATTAGAGCGGAAACAAACTTCTTTGCACCGAATACTTCGCGTGTTTGGTTTAGACCATTTTGACTCTTGTTGGAAGAAGTGATTGATAAGTACATCAGTGACTTAACATGCCTAAATAATGATTGATGGGACAAACACAAAAATGCGTGTTATTTATTAAACGATGCGAAACGTCAAAAAAACCGCATGTGTCATAAATTTGGGAGGAAAATTATATTCGATTTATTATACAGATCTGTTGTCAATAAACAACCCTCAGCTGCATCAGAAGCAGCGCTACTCTGGGGCCTTTGGGGGGAAAAGGGCGACTTTGACATCGCTGCTCTTTCCGTTATCGGCAAATTCCTCAATAAAGACATGCTTGAGGCACCCAGTTTGAAAACTGGATATCTACCTCAATATAATAATTATTCGCTTCATTTCACTTTTAATATGTACTCTCTGATAGCCATCATAAACATTACTAACTGTATGACTTTCGGGATCGCTTTTGTTAGAAAGTAGCTGTAAATATTATTAATAATGTTAATAAGACGTAGATGCTCACATAGCTTAGTGTTAAGGCATGTACGAAGTGTTTTGAATGCCGACATATGCTTTAAGTCGCCCCTAGCTTTGACATGTTCCAAATTCCAACGCCTTGCACTTGAAATCGCGTGCTGGCGTGAACCGCATTCTTTCTCATATCATACTTCGCATTCTTGTGCTTACGTTGGTTGCTATGTGGACCTCGGGGCACACTTTCTTCTAGAATCGTTTTTGTAACGAAAGTGGGTTGGGTATCTCATAATCATATTTGGTTTTGTTACAATGTGACAAGGAGACTCCTTAACATTCCTGCGTTTTAATTACAGTTTTTTGTTGGAAGAACTTGAACCTGTTCCACACTACCCCTTTTTGGATAAATACAGTGTGATTCATAATGTTGTGCACAAACTGAGGGACCGCATAGAGGGATGCAAATACAAGTTTAGAGGAAAAAATTGATTCTTGAGGACTTAGAAGCAATCCATAGGCAGTGAAAGCTTGGGACTATCATGAACGTCAGGAGTTCATTTAATACACACGCTGAATTTAGGCAGTGATTACAATTTGTCTTATCAAATGTCTTAAATGTGTCAGCTATCACAGTAAAATCAGACATACCATTCGTATAGGTCCAGCTCACCTATCATGACTCATCTCTCGAACTTGATCGGGGGTTGTAGGAAAATATACTGCCAATGATTTCTTTGGGCGGAATTTTGTGAGGTCCCGGAAAGTCAAATCTCATCGAAGTATCACGAGAGTAAAAATGAGCAGCGGATTTGATTATCGGATTTGATAATTGATATCTCGTAGAGATTAACAAAATGGTTTAACAAAGAATGTGCTTTAACGGGATTTACGTTTAATGGTAAGAATGTTGTATTTCTTACGGCTTAGATAATTCAAAATAATTCAAAATGAAAGACTTATCAGGCTATTCTCAGGAATTGTTTACAGAAAGTTCAATGTATATTACACCTGTCGTGCCCATATTTTAAATCACCATTTTGCTAAATTGCTGGCTGCTTTTCAGAAAATATAAAATAACCAACATTTGTTTTACATGTAAATAGTTTTAGTGGGAGAACTTTCTTGAAAATCCTGTCGGATTCTTAGAATATAAGGAACTCAGACACCAAGTTTTTATTAAACCAACTTTTTATTTTTGAGTTACCAATCTATTGATACATTTGTCCGGCCGTCCGTTCCATATATATCCATCGATATATACGAACATACAGTAAGAATGTCAAAAAAACTATTCTCAGCCTGAAGCCCAAACGTTTTGCTGTCGCACATATTCTGATCTGGACAGGATTTGCATTGCAAGTGTGCTATCAACAGGTTTGGAAATCTTGCTTGATGAAAGGCAACATTCCTGGCTCTTAACATTGGACACCCGAAGTGAGGATATAAGTGCATCATGCTATTGCCATTGCATGTTCTTATATCGCAGTAACTCGTCTATCTCTTGACATAGCGTGCAGGTTTTTAGTCTCGTGTAATCTTGAGCTCGACCCCGAGCATTGCATGTTTGATCACCGTTATTCTTGCACAGAATCCTACCTTGCCTTAGAGTGCATTATCGAGCAGGGTTGTTCGTAATCAACGTTAGAAGTGCTACATCATCTGCTTCCAGGTGGTGATTCTGATCGCAGGATGGAATAATTAATGGCAGACTACTTCACTTAAAGTCTCTTACTCACTTCTAGGCTGTGTGAATAGAGTGGTTGTATTTTAACTGGGTTATGACGTAAAAAGTACTGTATAAAAGCCTCTACTGCTACATAAGTATAACAGTTTCTAATACTCATCAAGTTGTTATTTCTTGTCCATTGACATATTTAATACAAATGAAAGTACCGCGAGTTCTCTGTAAATAGTTATTTCAAATCCTTTTCAATCACAATTGGATTTGACACAAATGGCGGAATGAAAAAAGCTAAAACAAGAATTGGTGCAGGAAGACATATATTTTTGTTTCAGTGTACCTATATCTCAATATTTTTAGGCATAATTTATTCTGAAATATTCGTTGTTATTCGCTTTTATTTGGGACTACTAAGTATTTTACTTTGAAATATTTCCAAACTAGAGGGAAAGGATCGGTAGGAAGAGTAAGAAAGCACTGCACTTGACAAGTGTGAGATCGGAACAAGCAAAGGCCCAAAACGTGAGAAGAGAAGGAGAACAAAATATAATGATAACTTTGAAATGTAAAATAAATATTTTGTTTCTTGTACTAAGAATGTAGTATCAGTGCTATTTTATGCTAGTATAAAATCGACATACACTTTTGTATGCTCCTGTGTTTGAATACAGGTATGATAAGCGACTGTTGAAACCATTACATGCTAATTCATTGCAATTGATCAAGAAGTTTGGATGGGTTTTAGTAGTTCCTTTTGGAGGAAAAATACCCCTTGTATATTGGGTCCACGGAGCTGTCACCTCTCTACGAAATATTCGCTTCACTTCGTTTTAAACGAAATAAACTAACTGTACTTAACAGATTTAGTGGCATAAGAACAACACAGTAGACTAAGGAAGATGTTAATAAGCCTGTAGATATTGTTAGCTTTAACAGTGCGTTCTCTTTGCATGACCAGAATAAATGTGAATAGCAGCTATATAAATAAGGAAAGTCTGTAGATTCATATCCAACAAAGAATGTCTTGAAAGTTGTTACGGTAAAAAGAGAGCAGGGGGATCGATCTTGTTTGTGCAGTAGACTATACCAGGTGAGTCACCTGTCCCTACTTGTTTTGGAATTCATGCAACGTGCTAATTGCTATATGTGACTTAGGCCTTTCTTGAATGCCTTCTAATTGATGATTTGCAGAACAAATTATAGACGAGGGGTAGATAACTCAGTGCGTAAGTGTTGTATGGGATAGAAAGTAATCACTATGTATGTCGATTCCAATAGAGAACTGTAGTAGCAAATTTAGACGATTTTGTAAACTTTTATTCATTAGCGAGCATTTACACACACTTAAACTCGCCCATGATGGAACAAACTATCACGTGCATCAGTTGAAAATAACATTGGAACACAAAGTGGCAGATCTACATTTGGATTTAAATCTTCAATCGACACGTGTTTTCGTTGCACTGCCATGTAAAAATGCTAAGAACTAGGTAGATTGTTTTCACTTCTGTCACAAATTACGCAGTTTTTATGCTCACAGAGTAACTGTAATGGTGGATGTAGGTTTTTTTATTTGCGTTAAAACTACCAAAACCAGTTCAAAACACAGTATGAAGATGTAAAAAGCGCATAAAGATCCGAGATGGGATCTGAAATTTGCGGTTACTTATTCGTTTAGGAATCTTCCCTGGCAAGGTAGTGTTGGCTAAATTGTATTATAAAGGTTACTTCACTCTGCCATTTTAGGTGAGTTCATATCCTTAGTGCATTGCTTAGAAATATTAGAAATTTTATTACTCTTGGGGTCTCCGATTTAATATCATAATACGAGTAACATTTTTATAACATTTTAGATGTTAATAAAATACAATAATTGCCATGTTTTGGGTTTACCGAGAACTTAATACCTTCACAACTCTTTTGTTAGTAGTAGAAGTAAAACATAAGATATAATCATGAATCAAAACTTTAGATTTACTGTCCTTTATTTTATTAATTCATGTTCCTAAAAAAAAGTGATGCTTACTATCATGGTTTATAACATCAGATACGGTACAGATTATAAGCGTCACAAACTTAAAGATGATCGCTAATGATCGCATTGTAATTCTTGAGTTATTGACTCATAAGAGAAGCAATAAAACTAAATACAGACAATAAAGACTAGTAGGGCAATAAAAAGACACGTGGCGTCGTTTCGAATCTAACCTTTGTATCTCCATATTCTCGTATCATATATCGCTCTTTGGGAAAGCAGTCGTTTATCACATTGTTAGTAGCATATGCGTGAAAATCCGTCGTATTTAGCTTTTCGCACCTTTTTGGTCCTTATTCAGGGCTGCAAGCATTAATAGGTTGCGTATTGTACCTAATAGAAGATCAGAGCTGAAATAATGGCTTTAGTCATTGTTTCCACATTAGATTATACACTTCGGGTTGCACAGTTAAGAATAAATAGGAGCAGCTGTCTCAACTGATACAATTGTTTACCGCTTGCAACAATGTCATTCATAATATAGAGATTCCTTAAGCTGTTCCAAGAATCAAGCGGTACGTTTTGTCATGCCAACATCCAATACACATGGCATGTAACACAAAATAACCAGAGCCACATTATGGGAAATTAAAAATAAATGAAAGTTTTTGAGTTGTGTGTGTGTGTGTGTGTGTGTGTGTGTGTGTGTGTGTGTGTGTGTGTGTGTGTGTGTGTGTGTGTGTGTGTGGTGTGTGTGTTTAAATGCATTTTCGCGCTGCATCCTTGTAAAATGCCTAACTCACACGTTTGGTAGTTCAAGGACTTTTCATTTTTGAATTATTTTGTTTATAAGAGCATACACCCTCTCACACACAACGGCACATAGATCCTATTCTAAACAGCTTTCCTTTGGATTCATTTAGTCTCAAAATGTGCATTTATGTTGAAATTTCTGTTGTGGGTGTTTGGGTGAAATGTAACACTCCGTGTACTTATAGGTTAATAGTACAAAATGTATGAATGGGGTTCTGGTTTATTAAAGCGATATCATCACTGACGTAAGACAGGAAACTCGACCACGTACGTAGGTATCAAGGGACAGTGTTAGCGTGTTCATGAACTGCAGCACGTGATGCTGCCACTGGACCAGCATCTCCTCGTATTGCAGAAACCCCAAGTGAGAGAACTCGCCTCCCGCATCTCCTATCTTTGTCACGCAGGTAAAACGAATGACCTCTGCACGGAGTGGCACCCCACTCCGTTTTTCCCCGTTCTCCATTCCCAGTGGGAGGGCGCGCTACACTTTGAAGTATTTAATGGAAAAGTCGTCGAGTTTGCTTCCCTAGTCTGTTAAAACGCAAAGTAAATCTCTGTTTGAAATACCCTCTTTAAAGTCAAGTTTCATTCGGCAAAACAATTAATATCCTGTCGAGAAGTAGATCAGTCTAGCTCAATAGCAGTTCTACGCCTTTTATTCCAAAATGAACCTATTGCATTGGTCATCCAGTAGATTGATTTTCTCTAGAAGAAACATTCTGCTTCACCAAGATGCACATTTTGAAAATTGCTGAAAAAGAGTGTAAAGCATTTTATTTTAAAGAAGCCCGCGTGTCTTTCTGCCAGCGATAAATCAAAAACAAAAAACAAAACTTGTTTAATTATGTTCTGCATCTTCCAATGACATGACAATGGTTTTCAAGAAACCTCCACCAGAAACTACCCTTTACAACGGAAATTGTAGAATATTTTCATTTTTTTAAAATTATTTAACAGTCTTGTTTAAAACAATATATTTTAATATATTTTCATTACAAATTTTATTTATACTTTCTTTTGAGTAGCCTCTTGTCTTCTTTATCTGAGTGAGTTTTGTATAAAGGCTGGAAGGATGTGTACTCGCATGCGATGCAGGTTAGCTGGACGCAGAGTAGAAATAACGTCAGATGTACCGCACGGCCGTCAAATTTGCAAGCAATTTCCAGTGGAAACAAACATCGAAAACAATGTAGCGTTGTACTCTGAGAACTGGTGAAGCATTGCCTTGCAAACACAAGGTCAAGGTGCAGTATAACACGACTGTTTTGTTTCTTCTTGCTGTACCTATCATGGTCAGGGTGTACCTTCCTACAATTGTTTACATGCGGGAGCGATAACAGTACAGTACATGTGCAGTATACCTGTGGCAAACGCACACGCCTCTGGCCTTTACGTATGCATAATTGGTAAATCTAAGAGATAACAACGACACATGCACACCACAACTTACGGGATATTCCTGTTTGAGCTTTCAAATAGGTATTTGCACTTAAAGAAAAATCCCTTTCGTTTTCTCTGAGCATACGAAGAACATGGAGCCTTTGCATACCGAACCGCTTAAAATCTGACCGAATAGTTCAGACTATTATGTTCTTTATCTATAAGAAAATCTTTAAAAGTATAATCGAAGTTTCTCGATTAATAAGTAGTAGAGAACAGAGCAATGTTTGGCGTTGGTAGAAGAGTGAGTAGAGAATTCAATTGCAGCACATGAGGTTTCTTAAAAAATTGATTTTCAGTCTAAGTTACCTGTATGATGCAACTTTTAGAGGAAGTGATGACTTATCTTCGACATGGCAGGACTCACGAATCTGACGAGAAATATTCTCTACGCTCTTGGGGGCATCGATCTACTAGCTCCATTGATGGAGCGTATCTCGTGTTACATCAGTTTCCAGTAAACTAACTCCTTTTAACTGGTCCAGATGCTCCCCAAAATTCCTTTATGCTCTCTGTCACCTCTGCACCCCACTGCAACTTCTTTCAACTTTCTTCAACTCCTTTATAATGCTGCCAATATGTAAAGAAATTTTTACGTTTTGTAAAAGTTCTAGCAGTAATTAGAGAAAAGATTTGTAATTACAACATGCATAAGTAAAAGAAGCTTCTGGAATTTATGATGCGAATATACTGCTATACTGATTTTCCCTAAGCATTATGTACTTCTTTCTGTTGGTGGAAATAAAAGACTAGAGATGAATATGAATGAATACGACTGCGTGCAAACTGATGCTTTACAGTATAATGTACAGAAGCTTTAAGGTTGTAAGTTGATTAAATTTGAATCGCTCTTTATGCAATGTATGTTTATGTATAAACAAGTTGTCTCTTAGCAAATTAACTTCCATTATTCATTGCTGACGAGAGTATTTTGAAATAATATAATATTGTAAACAACACAAATATTGATGCTTGAATTAGATTGTGTAATAAAACTTAAAACGGAAAAAGTTGCAGAAAAATTGGCAGAAGATGAAATGTTTTAGTAGTTTGGCATTATTTTACAACTTTTGTTGATTTGAGGTTGTTAGCTGACATGACTTAGAAGGTAAGCGATGTGCAGGATAAATGGTAAACGTGTCATACAGTTGCTAACGAATGCCCTATACCGCAAAGTTGATACTTTTGCGGTAAAATACTTGGCTAATTATGCAGAAACCATTCATTTTATAAAATAAATTAATAAAGAACGAGATGGTTTAAATTGACAATAGTGTTGGCGCGTTGGTTTTTTTATAGATATCACAGCACACCTTCTTTATTTTTGGTGGTGTTTAACCCCGGCATACATATGACATAAATTTAAATTCTATTACATTTGTATTTGGAAACTGTATTTTGGAAAATGTTCCCAGCCTAAGTTTAGGGTACCGCTCAGACGTTTGCTAGTTATGAGAACTGAAGAAAGATGGAGGAGAGGGGGGTCATGTAGTCAGGAACAACGGTCCTCTAAGGATTTGAACTGCACATCTTCGAAATGCATCTCGGAGCATTTTCCGCGCTAATGTTCAATGAAACCTCCATGAGCTAATCGTTTACGATGCATCCACCTGCTAAGAGGAAAACGTATTTCAGTTAGTAAGTAATGTAGATTTGTCATTTAAGATTCGACGCTCCTGTAGATATTTCATTCACAAAATACTCGTATGGTTAATTCTACAATTGGTTTTTGTGTTCCTCAGCATCCGTTCATTAATTTTATCAAGGTTCAACGTGGAATATTGATTCCACGAGGGTTTTATTTAAATAAATAGTAAGTTTTGCCGTTTAATTATTAGGTTGTTTCATAAGTAAGGTCGTTTTTATTTTTTTATTTTATTTTGGCGTTTTGGAAACTTAATTGGGTTTCTTTGATTTAGCAATGCTATTTACAGGATGCTATGTTTAGTACATTGCCGCACCTCGAAGAAATGTGAAGTGAAATGAGAAGGTGTCGTTAGTGAGCGTGTGGCATAACGATGGTTCCAACGTTTCAAAAATGGAGACGAAAACACTTAAGATTTATCACGTTCTGCAAGACCTAAGGTGTGGAATATTGAGGATACACGTCACGTTTTGTGAGAAAATCCACAGAAAAAGTACCTGTAGGCTTTCAGAAGAACTTGGTGCGTCGAAAGTTAGCATACACTGCCACATTAAGACACTTAGAAAAGTAGAAGCTATAGATCTGTACCTCATGAACTGACACCTCAACGAACGTTCGCTGAACCAAGGGCTAATTTCTGTCGCCAGATTATCTGTAATCCCATGGACGATAGATTTGTCAGGAGAATTGTAGATTGTATTGAAAAATGAGTATATTATCGAAACCCTGATGCTCTCAAAGAGTGGTTTGATCCCCGCTAACCTGCCAATGTCATCGTTAAAATAATCAGTTCGGTCCCACAGTAAGTGTCTGGTGGAATTTTGAAGGTGTGATTCACTGGAGTTTGTTCCAAACGGGCGGACGATTGATGCGGAATTTTATTCTTAACAAATGGAACAAGTTCATGAAATTTTGAGACGGAGTTAACCAGCATTAGTTAGACGAAAGGGAGTTCTGTTGCAATGCAACAAGCATTGCATTGCAACAACACATATTACACAGAACAGCCATGGGAAAGTTCAGGAATTAAGAAGAGTCGAACTGCTACGACACCCAGCATACAGCTCTGATCTCGCACCATCAGATTATCATCTTTTTAGATCCATGGCCCATTTTCTACCTGGAAGAAATTTTGACAACATCGAAGCGGTACAAGTGGGTGTCAACGAATTCTTTGCATCAAAAAACCAGAGACTGATACCATCATAGGATAATAAACCTCGCTGAACGAATATAATGGTCTCTACTTCGAAAATTATTTAATAGCTTCTCAGAACACATTTCAAATAATTGCTTGTCATAAAAAATGACATTACTTATGAGACAGTATCTATATAACGCATGCTTCAAGATATTCCATAAGAATCGATAAAAAATTAAAACTATGGCGTTTCTCGATATGCCTCATTATCCGTTTAAAATTGCAATTTCCGATGTAAGATTTTGCTTACACCACAGCACAAATGCTTTAACTATTTTGTCATACGTTATAAAGATATTTCTCTCCTCAAATGCTGGTATTTATTATGAATTGTCACAATCCCAAACGTTTCCCGTAAAATAATAAAACTAATGGAAGCGCCTTTGGAGTACATATAAAGGATACATAGTCTGATATGAATCGCCAATAGCAACAGCATTATCGCATTTTTAATGCACTGTGAGATGTCCAAAGGTTTTTAGATGTTCTCATTCTTTAAAGCGTCACGAAACGTCCAACTCTCTTTTAACAAAGGTTTGCCACGAAATGTGGCCATTTTATCATATGAACAATTTCCACAAAGTTTAAAGACCCACTTGTTGCAAGAACAACAGGATTATGTAAGCGGACAGCAAGAGATGGAAGCCTGCTGTAGGACAGTACGTCATCATCAAAGGCATAATGGAGAATCAACGAAAGTGAGATAAGGAGGGAGCAGGGCCGACAGCAGCTAGAAGCTTTCCAAATATTATGCAACGAAGTAGAAGGCCAGAGATTGTGCGAGGACAGATTGGAGACAGGAAGAAATATCAGAGGAAGTCAACATTCATGGAAGATTAGTTTCCACGGAGGAAGAAAATTCTTGCTGCGGCAAGCCAACTTTCAGCCTATGCAGATCAATAAAGTCGAGAGTCGAGCCGATATAGCGCGAGGTCTGCAACAAGTACGTACAGAAACCTCAACGACTGAGACGAGTTCCGGAATTGAATAAAAGTGCGCGCGCATGTGTCTGCTTCCCTTGTCATTTGACATTTCTTTCTTCACCTTTTTTCTGCTGTAGGCGAGGAAACAGAATCAGAGAAAACTTGCTGCTGTTTGTCGCCACAAACTCAAGGTATACCAAACGCACTCGCTTTTTTCATTTCCACATTCTGAAAGACATCCGTGGAAGAAACTTCAGAAATAATCCCCAAGCGACGTGAGCCAGATTCCTGCAACAGACCCACATTGGCAGGTTCATTCAAAGCGGCTGGCTAAATGGCAAGAGAGCTTCTTCTCCAAATAAGATTGGGAGATAATTCCGCAACAAGGTGTGAGGTTGTTAACAGTGCCGGATTAGATTCCAACTGCCTCCCACTCTTTCCCCTGTGTTTTTCTTGGCTTTTTCTGGTCGAAAGCTAATGTTGGATTGGTTTTTAATCTTTCCATTTTCCTTACCACCATTTCTCTTTCATTCTTCATTCTCAAGTTTCAGCTGTGCTTCTTGGCGTAGAGCGGCCCCGGACAGCAGGCGCGAGTGTTTTCTCATAAGAAAGAGTATTCCCCTTGGACACTACTAATCGCTCTGCCTGGGCACCTTCATTAGTAGGTCGGGCCTTCAAACCAGTAACTGTTAGCGTATCTCTGCCTGCGGCTTATAGCTTCCTATGGCTTCTTCACTTCATCCCTTCCTCTTGGAGAGTGGTAACTACAATAAAACTCCCCTAGGGTATGCCCCTATACAAGTAAAGCACAAGTAATTTAATTTTGGATATACTTACTGGTAGTAACGGGAAAACAAATATAAAATTGACTTTGGGAATATGAGTACTTTCCTCTGATCAAACGCGAAGTCCTTTGGTACAGATTCGAAGCAACATACCTAAGTTGACGTCAATGTCTCTTCATCCTCGTAACCTCACATTGTCGATTTTATCGGTAAATTTATTTGTACCGATAAATCACGAGTTAAGTTATAATTAAAGATGTTGAAACTTCTAGTATGATTTAGTTACACTACTTGATGGATAAATGTAGTAATTGGCAGAGTTTATAACTTCTTTTACTTCCTCTGTTACTTAGTTATATCCAAGAGACGGGTTTCTACGACCTAAAAATGCAAAATGTGGATTATTTGACCTAAAAGTAGCTTAAATACGACATAGAAAGACAAAAATATGACCTTTATAATTTAATGAATTCATTAATTATATATTAATAGACAATTAAACGTTAATTAACTATTGTTCATGCATAAACATTTTAATCGTTTCTGCAGAAAAAAATCTTCTCTACTTAATTCATCACTCTATGGAATCTGTAAATTTACATTAATCTGTAAATTAGCAAAGAAGAATAATTGTAACTTAAGAAGAGAATAATTAAGAGAAATAAAATATTCATTCTTGGGTGTTATTTTTCTTCAGCTACAAAATTGCATGGAATGACAATATGCATTGTTAGGTATTGACGCTGGAAGTCTCTTCAATTGTCAAACATAATATTCTTATATTATCCGGAAAAACTACGTTCCATATCACATGAGGTTATAGGAGCATTATTGAAGTAAATTGATTTATCTGGAGCAAATTCCGGCTCAGAATCTTCAAATTTTGCTTCAGGTCCACCTTTACGAACGTTTGCTACCCGCTGAAGGAAACTTAAAAGACGGTGGGTAGTTCTATTGGGTATATTTATACAAATTTAATTTTGGTTTTTCTAATGGTTGCCGACTACAACTCTAATAATCCCCAAATTATAAGCAAAATATGACTTCATCACAGAAATAAGTATAAATATGACCAAAGATTTGAGAAAGTGAGAAATGTGATTTTTAAAACCCAATAAATATTGCATAATTTTCATCAGAAAATATATAATATATACTTATTTGAAACTGAGATTAAGGCTTCATTAAAAATTTGACATGCGAAAAATACACCCCTTAGTTATAACAATAAAATAATTGCATTCGGCTACAAAATCGATATCAGGATTTCAGTGAAATTAACGTTCTAAGACACTATGAAACCTAAACGTCATTTTAAGGGAAAGGCCTGTTGTCTTTCTGTGAACAGGTTACTGAACAGCTGAACTCAACACGTAAAAAGTGAATGTAATTTTAAGGTAATCGTGTACAATGCTTAGGCCCAAAATATATGCCCAATTTAGCTAAATTACATAAGCATATGCTTACTATAATGTTCTTATACCTTTTACGGAATGTTTAATAAGACCATTTTCACCAATTTTATCTCGCTTAGCATAGGCATAAATTGAAGAGTAAGATCTTGTCATTAGCTTAGTTAGCAAGTGTTATCGTAGGTAATATGAAATCTTTGTTTCACATATTAACAAGTAAGCTAATGAGGCTATATATAATTTTTAGGAATTGTTTACAGTAACCTAACATATGATTTGTTTTTGTATACGGTAACCAGATTTAACAATCCTCTGCAGAAATCTTTACTGTGCTGTTACTTTGACAGTTATTAATGTATCGTCCAAAGCAGGGTAGGGATGAACTGTTAGTGACGGCAAGTCTTGATTCAAAATTTTCTTTCGTTTTATTTTCGAAGGAAATATCAGTAAAAAATTGAAAGGCACGCGAATGTTGACGTTTAATTGGCAGTCAAAACAAGCTATGAGTGTTTTCCATCAATATAAATGATTGCAGTAGTGTTCGGCGTAATCATGAACGCTCGTTTCATCATTTTTGGGGCTCCAGCACGAGGTTAAATGAAGGACTTTCGTGAAGCCACATGATCCGATTAAAAAGACTCTTTTGACTAACATTGTTATTTACAGATGAATGGTTATCGAGTTCCAATAGTTGAAGCGGAGTTTTTGGAGTCCAGCTAACTTCATTATCGAACCGCAAACAATTAATTACTGGCTACGAGCTATCTTTGGCTGGATATCTGGCAGGCTTTGTTTCGTGCTACATCCTGGTTTTGCGGCTGTGCCTATATTCCTACCAGCGAACATTAGATGTAGGCTGCAATCCCCCGAGAGCACCAGAATGGGGAATGTATCTCCGTACATTAAATTATTCACTCCTGGCTGTGGGCAAACACGTAGAGTTTGCTGCCTGGTATTAGGGCTTCTCCCTAAAGATTCTTCCCCCTTTTACCATCAAGAATTTTGTCTACAAGATATTCCCGTCACTATATTGTATCTTCAGGAAAATCGGTTTAACTTAAACTAATATTAATCCATAATAATGGTTCGAGAGTGTTTGGTAGCTCTCGTGTAAAAATGCATTATTGAGTCAAGTTGGCTGCGATTGCATAAAATAAATATTTATTTTATTTGTTTAACAATGCTATCAATTGCTACGATCATACCAGCATCGCCGGTGTGCCAGAATTTCGTCTCCCAGAATTTTTACTAACCAGTAAATCTATTGACATTAGCCTTTAAACACACTTAATATCATCTATCTGGGCGGGATTTGAACCAGCGACATAGGATCTCTATACTAGTGACTTCGATCGAGTAAAACTGATAGATCTATAATCTGACACCTAAATTCTTCTGACAACAGAACATTTTCGAAGTTATGGAGGAAAATTCAATAATAGCTTGTTTAACTCGTTTATAAGGCAAACATTACTTTGGAGCACGATTATGCAACACTTTTATTTCATTTCCGACAATCTCCAACATTAAAAATTAGACAATATTAATTATGTTCAAATGAAGATTATCATTATTATTAGTATAAATTATTATTAGTATAATATATAAATTAAATTAGTATATATTATTAGTAGTATAAATATCAGAATGAAGTGGAAAAAACACAAAATTTTCCTTGAGGAACATGGACTTAAGTGTTTAACTTTAACAAATAATAATTATTGTTCATTTTAAATCAAAGTGTATTTGCATAACCACCTGCTTCTTACTTTTAATTAATTTAGGGATGCATTTTTTTTAAAAAATTGTCATTAAACATCGTGTTTTCTGTAAATCCTTTATGAAGCTTTCTTGGAATAGCTCATTTTTCTACACATTACATTGGAATCGAAATAAGCTTTAGTAAAAATAGTTTTGTTGCATATTTCATTGCAGAAGGATACAGAAAGCTGAATTAGCACTCATTTAACTCAATTCGGGGCAGAAGTTCACCATTGCTCAGTTTGAATTCCGAGGAATAGAGCTGCTCCTAAAAGATTCTCAGGAATTTGAAAGTTATTGTGGAAGTTGAAAGCATTTCCGCGTACTCACTGTTGCTATGACCTACAACGGCACTGTTAATCATTAAACAGCTGTCGTAATGAATATGCTGAAGTAAGGTTTTTCACTAAGCTGTTTAGGTGTCATTCTATTGGAACCTTCTCTTCGTGTGTACAATAGAGCTTATTATTTATAATTCTTCTGACATAACATTTAAAAGTTGATTATATTGCAATGTAAGGTAATCATACAATTACTCCGGTGAGTTTAAATTAAGTACTTTAATATTTAACATCATAATTAGCAGCGTTTTATGTTAGTAATTTAAAATCTAGTGTAGTCAAAGACTGTTGTTTTATTTTTTAACAGTTTGTTTTTGCTCCTTTGTGATTTCATAATATTTAACACCAACCCTGGATTTCTTTAATAAATAGAATAGCCATATATTAATATTGTCGCCAGGCATTGTTTTGCTATTGGCTGCCTGCACGTAGGCAAACGCCGAGAGAAAGAGAGAGAGAGAGAGAGAGAGAGAGAGAGAGAGAGAGAGAGAGAGAGAGAGAGAGAGAGAGAGAGAGAGAGAGAGAGAGAGAGAGAAGCGGGAAAGAAAGAGATAAAGTGCCCCAAGCCACGCCCACGCGCGTGTTAGCGATGAACACTTGCCGAGAGGGAAAAAGACGGAGATAATCCAGAATTTCTCGCTGCGTCACGAAAGGCCTTGAAGCGTCGACAAGTTTCTGTAAACAGTGAGTGGAGGTATAAAGGAGCCCGGGTAGCCAGTCGGGAGCCAGTACTAACTTAATAAAACTGTTCTCTGTGGGCTAAGAAAGGTCACCGCATGGGTTTTATACCCACGTAGAAAATAAGCATTTAATCCGTAACTACAACCTCAATGAAAATTTTAGCCTGTAAGCCGGGCTCCTTTGTACCGGCACTAGGCCATGAAACTCAAAATAAAAACCTGAAAGCCTGAAAACCGGGGGCCAGTTGAGAACTGATAATCGGTTGTGTGCAGCTGTGTAGTGATTTGAAGGTGAATTCTTTTGGTTGTGGACGTGTGACAGATGACCTTGAAGGTTGCGTTTGTGTATGTTACGTAATTATGCCACTGTCAGGGCTGTACAAAGTGTGCCTTTACTTGAAATAAAGAGCAGTTTGAATTTCTGCAAACTAGATTTAATTTTACGAACCCACAAAGTCACAATATGTTTGGCATGCAACTATGACTGCCACTGCAATTGTCTTTCTTTTAAAAACTTTTTCAGTATACATTACGGAGATTTTAAACAGGGAATCGTTGCGTAGAATTTGAAGTTTTACATTACATCAATAGGTAATAGGGAAATGCTTATTAGTTAAGTGTACTTCTGAAAGTATTTAGTGTCAAGTGAAAGTGTGTTTGTATTAGAATGTGAATTGAGTTTTCAATTTTATGACTGTATTGAGGGTACAAATTTAATTTGTACACTTTGGAACATACCATTTTTTTTCTTTTTTTCAAATAGAAAAATTACATCTTCTTTGGCTTAGTCAATGATGAACTCTCTTGGACTTTGAAGCTTTTTCTGCGATTAGTTCAAAGCATTTATTGCACTTGAGAATGAAAATAGATCTTTGCCACGGACAGGTATTGGAGCGTTATGGTAGTTGTTTTGCTATGCGCCAAACTTGTTTAGTGCATATCATAAGTTTTATAACTTAATTACCTAGCCCGTTCCAGTCAAGCGTTTTCGCACCAAACTTTGAGGGTAGGTCCGAGATCGGCCATGTGTAAAGCAATATGGCGGAGAGCTACTCCACTGATTAATTACCCCAGCAAAGGTGGTGTATGTTAAACTAATTGGTTTATTTGCAGCAGTTGGTGACCTAGAAATCTGCAGAACCGACTTCTAATGCTGGTGCTTTAAAGTGACAGAACTTCGGCCATAGCTGTATATGATCGGTGCAACACAGATTGAATAAGGAAACCGTCGCTCCAGCATAATACTGTGGGACAAAACAAGAACCAAACGTACTAAGTTTACAGCCAATTGTTGGTGCACAAGAAAGTAATACTGCATATGTTGGGAGTAAATCGTTTGGAATGCCTGTAACTCAACTCACTAATAAATTTAAGGACTGCAACTACAAGTTTATTTCTAATATAATCCTCTTTGAGTAGCTAAACTCTACAATATTAGAAACAGCCTGTAGGGAGGTGGTCCCACAATCATGTTTCAGGTGTACTTCTAAGTTACATGCTCTATACAGTGTCGGACAGATGGCGCATATGTTTGCTTACAACATGTGAATCTATTTGGACAATGGAGAGTTGCCGAGCATCATCATATAGCTCTAGTAGCGTGGAAGGGTCTTCGAACTACTTAAGTAGTGACTTACAGGCATGCCTGTAACTTGACTGCCTGCTATAGCACAGTAGTGTCCGAGATGTTCCCTTCTGCTGTATATGAAATGCTGCGTTAAGATTCTGTACTCTTTGTGTAATACTCTTTGCAACGGCTGGTCTAGAGCTAATTCATAATATATTTGAATTATTTTTGACTTGGTTTACAGTCCATTTTATTGTGTATATATCACTTAGCCGTCTGTCTATTGAAAAAGCACCAGGATGTATCACTTTCTGGCACGTGTTATATCGAGGATTGCTTTAGTTCACATGCAGTGTTTTAGTGTAGCAAAGATTGTATTTTAAAGTGCTCTTTTAAATGACGGTACATGTAAGAACGTTTTCTGATAAAGCGACAAGTGAACCTTTTAAACCAAAAGCTAAAAGTTCTACGTACTTAATCTTTCAGTTTACCATGTCATCTTAAAAGGAAATTGTGCGTTCCTCCAGGTAGTCGTGTTTACCTTGCTGCCGTAAAGGTGTGACAATATTTATATAAATTAATTGTTCTTTCACACTGGCCGTGTGTAGGCTAAATTGTGGAAACGTAGGGTCAGAATAAAAAATTCAATGCCATAGCCGGGATTTGAACCACGAATCTTCTGGTTTCCGTCCAGCCGCTCTACCATTGAGCTACTATGGCCAACGTGCCGATATGACATTAAATTCTCCAGCTGACTCGTATTTTCCCGGTAAACCACTTAGGAGTTCTCATAAACACATGAGACAACTACTTTAATGGCGACATACTACATGCAAGTACTTTAAGGCCCGGGCTTTCTAGTTAACCACTATTAGGTCAATTATTGGAAATTAATTGTTCTTTCACACTGGCCTTGTGTAGGCTAAATTGTGGAAACGTAGAGTCAGAATGACTCCCCATTAAGGTAGTTTTCTCATGTGTTTATGAGAACTCCTAAGTGGTTTACCGGAAAAAACACGAGTCAGTTGGAGAATTTAATGTCATATCGGCACGTTGGCCACAGTAGCTCAATGGTACAGCGGCTGGACGGAAACCAAAAGATCCGTGCTTCAAATCCCGGCTATGGCATTGAATTTTTCATTCTGACTCTACGTTTCCACAATATTTAAATACATTACCTCATTTAAGGGTGTATACGCTGTGACATAATTATTGTATATCTCTCTATATATCATAACCTAGCTTATTAATTGCTGTAAATTTGAGTTTAGAATTTATCTTAAACTTTAGAATCTGGTAGAACCTAAGCTAATACAAAATTCGATAACCTCCCCTACTATTTTCCTTCCCTATATAGCACCAGCTGTGCCTTGTTTGTAGCTGCATTTCAAGCCTTTGTCAGGTTTATTGTGCAGGGGGATACACAACATTAAAATCGATGCAGTGTGAATCTCATATGAGGGACTCGGCATTCCAAATACAATACACGTGCTTTTTTTTTTTTCTAAACGTATTCTCAGAATTTTGATCGTTATTAAATTTATATGTAGTGTTCAAAGTTTGTATGGTCGGAATACTTCCTTTTGTCCGCTCTTAAGGAAAGCTATAGTCTGTGAAAAATGAAGACCTCTGAACTTTTCATTGAACTTATTTATAACTGTTATCATTTGTTTGGTATAAACATAGAACTTAAAATACCAAATTACCACTTTAAAAGTTTACATTATTGAAGAAGGTTGGGATTATTTTATGGTAAAGAAAAAAATTGATTTTTATCACGTTTTACCAGGTTTAGAAAAACCTCACTTTATATTGGGCAAAATATTTCCTACTTCTTTTACAAACACAGCAGGCTCTCTGCTTTTGGCAAACATGAAGATATTTCTTTTTGGGAAATGCAAGACAGTGGCGTAACTTAATAATTTTGGAAGAATATTAATCGACTAGTAGCCATTATATACACCTTCTGATAATCATAAATTGTTACGGAGATCAATCTCCTCCATTTTCAACATGTTCGACTGATGACTCGTTCACATTGATTTATTTGAGATGTAATTCCTTCTTGGTGGTTCCAAGAAATCGCTGAAGTCTTTAGTGGAATTTCAAAATTGAGAAGTTGGTCTTCCTATCTCTTAAAAAATTAAGAAATCAACAAGAACACATATATTATGAAAAAACCCAAATTTGGAAAATAAAGACAAAGCTTTACATTTCCAATTCCCTTGAAAGTATTTTCACGAAGTTCATCAAATTACCCCAGATGCTCATAACAGAATCAACAGCGGATCAATTGAACATGGGTTAAAATATAGACGGTTGAGCATAATAAAGTGACTGACTTTCTTCACAAATTATAGAAATGCTTTCCTTCATTATAAAGCTTAATGTGCAGAAAAAGGAGGCCTCGGTGAAATGCTGAAGTTCTAAGATTGTCAGTGTTCACACTTCATAAGGTCAGCTTCATGTATTTACTAAGTTAGCAAACTTTTCTCAATGAAGGAAAGCATAATATAAAATAATGTATTCACAGTTAGAGGGTACGCAGAGAGTGCACTCGTGAAGCAACCAGTCGTGTGGAGTATAACCCCTGTTATTTGTATGGTAGATTCACGAAGCTCCAGTTCATATAAGCAATCCAGAACTAGGAGAAGCATCGAATCTGTTATTCGCTTCTTTAAGCAAGAAGAAGAAAAGGAAAACTGGTCAACCAAATGTAAAAAGTCACTGAAGTCACTGAGGTATTCACCAGTGCGCGCATTACGTTTTAAGGCTTTCTAAATTTCTGAGACGATTGGAAGCTGTCGATCGATATCACTGTAGAGTTAATGAAAAGAATTCAGAAGCATATAGAGATATTAGATGGAAAATCTGATTATTCAAAGCGATGTGTGTGAGTGCGCGCGCGCGTGTTTTTCTGCAGCATACAGGATGTACTTTTGACAGTAAATCACTTTAGTAGGTGAGAGTTCATTTACATTCAACATGCAGAAGGAACATTAAAATGGATAAGCAGATGGAGGAATAAGTTTCAAAATAAAATAAAAGTCAAACACAGACGGAAGGATCGCAATCTTCGGAACATATTCCGCTAGGTAGCGTAGTTATTCTTAAGAAAACGCATACCTAAAACATGTAATATATCGGAAATTGCTAGCCATCTGAAATGCCATTTGACATAAATTGTGTGGTTTAAGACTCTGGTGTTAATTTTCGTCTGTCCCTTATTCTTTCGCAATTAAACAAATCTGTGCAAAATTCTGTCAGAATGAACGGGACTTCACAGATATCTCGTATAAAATTCAATTTTGACAATAAACCATTATAATGAGAATCTTTAGAGCCATATATATGGCTTCCATATGTAAGCTTCCATGTACTTTCGTGAAGATATTGATGTGTTTCACATTCGCTTCGGCTGTTTTTTTGAACTGCTCTCTTTAGAGAAAAGTACACATACATATGTATGCCTGTAATCTTGTTCTAAACATTCCTGTTTCAGGTCCCAGAAACCTCAGAATATAACTTTGATATTGAAATAAATTTGGGTATAATATTCACACTTGGTATGGGAATTCATTTGATGTCAGCAGTCAGAGACTTTTATTTGAGCTCATCAGTCTAACACTAAAATGTTAAGACTTGGATAAGTCAGATGAAGTCTCTATGCATATTAAAATATACACTTTAGCTATATACTTATAATTAACTGTAAAATAAGAAAGATAAATGACACGAATAATATGAATGGTCAAAACAGCTAAAGTAATAAAGAAGAATGTTTTGAAACCAGTGATAGGCCAACGGGCATATTTTAAAAGTAGCGTCAGACGTGCTTGGTAGTATCACACCAACTTATTCCGCGTCTGGTAGGTAAGGAGAGCAGACTAATGTAGTGTAGCGTGTGGGAAAGCTAATGATAAATATGAAATTTATTAAAGTATTTGTTTTACAGTGAGTAAATTAAAAGTAGAAGTGTGATGGCACATTTCAAATAATTGCAAGAAGGATTTTAAGCATTAAAAATTCTGTGTCTTACTTCAAACTACCAACTGATACCCTGAAGGTGAAATCTCATAAGCTCTTTGAATGAGTAGAGCCAGACTGAAAAATTCAATGCCATAGCCCGGATCTGAACCACGGATCTCCGGCTCTCCGTATGGTTGCTCTAACCAAATGAGCTACTATGGCCAACATGCTGTCATGACATTAAATTCTCCAACTGACTCATATGATTCCCGGTAGACCACTCGGGGTTCCCATATGCTATGAGACGCGCACCTTTTTTGGCGACTTAGTATGCTGTAAGTACTTAAGTCCAAGGTTTCATAGTTAAACCACTATGTTATGCAGGTAAATTGATGGAAATTATCATTTCTTCCCCACTAGCTGTGTGTAGGCTAAGGTTTGAATGAGTAGAGCCAGGCTAAAAAATTCAATATCATAGCCGGGATTTGAGCCACGGATCTCGGGCTCTCCGTGCGGTCGCTCTAACCAACTAAGCTACTATGGCTAACATGCGGAATTTAATGTCATGTCGGCAAGAAAGTGTGTTTGGTTGTCTGTGAGCAGCCTAATTTGAAACAGTTCCATATCACACTTGGTAATTAAGCTCAGGTTCTTTCAAAGATGTCATGAAAATGTTCTATCAAATTCTTGCCCCCAGTTTCAAAATGCCTTTAAATAAAGTTTATTATTTTATTTTCACTTTTTTATCAAAAAGTACCGTATATTTAATATATTTTCAGAATTATTACAGTGTAACCGTATATTGATTTTTTTTTCTTTTTGCTAATCGCTTGTGACGTTCTCTTAATACTATACGACTTTCGTATAATTATAAACAAAAGAGCTGAGCAAAATCTGCTACCTAAGAAATATAGACTCTCGCTTATTTAAATCATAATCTACGTCACTTTGTTGAAGGTCATATATAAGCTTACTTATATTTTTATTGGCTTACTTATATTTTTATTGGCTTGAACTTTCCAATACTTATGCTTTTTCCTTCTAGTTAATTACTTTTCATTATGATAAATGTGACCTTTTAAGGTTATCATTAGCATCACACTTTCTAAAACATGTGTTGTTTTAGCCTACAACGAAATGTTCAACGCAAGTGTACCTCGATCAACACGAAATAGATAGAATTAATTTTCGTAATGGTGTTTGTAGAACAGTCAGTGCAGAAAGTCATGTGAATGCAGCACATTAGAATTTTTAGACTGTTTACATACATGAAACTCAAAGGTTGGTTTATGCTCTCTCTGTGGGAAACAGGATAGCGCTTCTGGTGCCATCCATCCCCTCTCCAGGGTGGTGTAATTCCTGTACGGGGTCATGCGGAACCTGCAAGGGAGCTCATCCGTATAAACGTGATAGCTGGGTTACAGGTGCTAGGCCCAGCTGTGTGAGTGATATATAATGTACACATGATAAAGCAAATGTGTGCAATACTACCTACTCTGGTGGTGAGCAGTATGCTTTCTATTTCAGGTCTCAATTTACTGAGCTAGAAACTTGGAAATGTTTCCGAGACTTGTGTGACAAATGCAGATAACCAACACGTTTGAACACCGGGTTGTATTAACACTGTTACTACTTGTGAAGTATAATCAAGTCAAAATATAGTGTAAATGTATGAAGTAAAATAGACACAATTTTCGTTGTATATGCATTAATACATTGTCCATATGCTCACAAAGTATTAACTTTAAACGCACACACACACGCACGCGCACACAAAACCCACCTCAGTAGCGTGGTGGTAGCCTGTCTGCCTCACGTTCAAGAAGTCCCAAGTTCGAATCTCGGTCTGGTGAGTTACCTGGGTAAGGTTTTTTCCGGGTTTTCCCTTAATCTGTAAGACGAATGTCGGGTAATTCTAAGCTCTATAGACCCTGGTCTAATTTGAGTATCATTTCACCCTTTCCATTTATCGTCCGATATGACTTAACATTGGAGGACATAAATTACAACACACGCCCGCACACACACATAAAATAAAAGCTTACACTTTCGTTCACAGGTACACAGAAACGTGCCTGAGGGTATGCATTTAGCAAGCGTCACAAACGAATCCAATATTATCCTCAAATGAAGTGTCTTTCATGTCTCCACATCCCACACTTGCACCGGATTCATTCTCTGCAATGGCACCTCTTGCCGCATTCTGGTCATGAGATAACCGAGTTGTTCTTGTTTCTTCAGACAGTGATCCTTCAGGGCTCTTCAGATGCATCGCTCAGTTTGGAGCAGTATTCTTCTTCAGAACTGTGGGATAATTATTATTTTTTTTTATTAGAAGCCAGTTTTTATCTGCATTCTATCTTAGATATATCTGAAGATCGTTTGTAACTCTGTATGGGCTAAAATTCTCTTTACCTCCATTTCAGACATAGGTATACATTCTCGACAAACGAACAGAGAGCCAATAAGATTATGACTTTGGTGTTTCAGTTCAAAATAGATCTCACAAAACTTAATTAGGACAAAACAGGCATTTGCTCCGAAATATCAATGGCGCAGAGACATTAGTATCACTTATTGAGGGCTCCAGAATTCGAAACGAAACTACATTGAAACCTTAAAGTTGCGGCGAAAGCCTATAATTACTATTCATTTCAGTTTAAAATTATGATAGTACATTTAGTACATTTGTTGGCATTTATCTCACAAAAATAACTAACGGTTTTCCCATGATTAAAAATTCTTGTTTTAGTTATATATTGACATATTATTACTTTAATAAACTGCCTTTTTGAAAATATTCGTTAAAACGCTGGGATTTTGTATATCGTTTTCACGATCTATCATCTAAATTTTTTATATTTTACACCTAATAATTGAGGAAAAATTATTTCTTCCTGTACTCTCCAATTTTGTCGTTTTAGCAAAATTGGAGCATTATTTAAAATGTTTTTTTATTTAATGTGTTTCTGAGACAGTGCATTTTTCAAACGTAGTAAAAAGTTAGTTTTGTAAAGCATTTTATGTGTCTAAAATGCTGAAAAACTGTTGCAGGAAAGCAGAGGTGTCTATGAAAAAGTATGCGTTTGTTCATTTATATCTTCAATAGACTAGTTGTTTAAACGTGTCAAGTGACACTAGCGATGGGTCCTCGTTACTTGCGATACTTGTATGGTTTCGACATTGAACGATCACAAAATTCGCTCGATACTTTTTTGATACTTCGGTGATGATTCTGTAATTTTTATTTTATTTTAAAATCACAAAATATTATTGCTGCAAGTAGAACAATGTTAAGTCCAAGAAATAACCAGCAACGTGGTACATGCACAGTAACATTATGCAAGAAAATAATGGTGTCAAGTTCAGTGCCAGTTAACAGATCCCAAGAAGAAATCACTGTATATTTGTCATCTCCTGTTTCTAGTGCACTGGACTACTGGAAAACAGATTCAAAATTTCCAGAACTAAAATTAAATATAAAAATTAGCCACTAAATATTTGTACATTCCACTTGCAACAGTTTTCTGTGAAAGACAATTTAGCACAGCAGAATTCATATGTGACAGGAAAAGAAGTAGACTGGATCCCGAAAGAGTAAAATTGTTATTATTTTTAGAGAAAAGAAAAACTTTAAAAAGTGGACTGTGTCTAATTTAGAGTCAAAAATAAGAACATTAATGATGTTAATTTTTTCTGATTAAATATGTGCACCTATTTAATTTTATTGGCATTACACAGTTCTCCCAACATTCTATTTTGTATTGAAACTAGAAGTAGAAATGAGATATGGAGTATTGGGTATCGTGGAAAAGAAGAGGAAAGGCGAGAGATAGTTGGTAAGGGTAGGTGGGGAAATTGCTAGGGGATGGCGAAAGGAAGATCTTACGAAGAATTAAGACAATGTGGAAGAAGTAGGAGATTTGGGAAAGCGTTGGGAACCAAAGTTATTTATTTGTGCTTTATCCCAGAAGATGTTAAGCACAATGCTAATTAGTTCGCATTGGTTGATCTAATAATGGTAACTATGAAGACCTTAAGCTCGAAATTGAGGTACATCACCTTAAAATGAATTTGAGATCTAGTGTTTACCACTCAGTTAAGGAATTTAATGTCGTGCCGGCATTTTGGCTGTTAGCTCAGTTGGTTAGAGCAACCGAACGGAATTCAAATCGCAACTGCGGTATCACATTTTTTGGCTAATGGACCTTTCCTATAAAGGAAAATCCTCGCGGAGAGATGTATTTTTATGGAAAATTGGATTGTACTTTTCATTATGAAATAAGGTAAAAATGAATAATATGTGTAGGTATAGTGTCTGCGATGGAACAGCGATAATTACATGCTGCAGCAGGAGACACGAGAGAACGGGACATTAATATTTTCTAGAAAATGTTATAAGTGGAAGGGAAGTTACACATACATAGTGTGATAATGAGGCATTGCAAAGAGTTCCTACCATACATACAGGCTGAGTGTTAAGACATAGTACGGAATAACAAAATTCTTGTTTAAAATATTTGTCCTTCTTGGAGTTGTAAATAAGTCTTTCATTCAAATGAAGCGATAAATGTATAAACATCTCGTTTCTATGCGATGTTGTGAAATTGCGTGTTTTGCATAACCACCAGAAGAAAACCAATAACGAGAAAGGTTATAAGTATTTCAGCAGTGAAAGTAGCAAAAGGAAATATCTCTGTAGTAGCTAACTCCTAAATTTCTATTTGATATACGTTTTTAATACCTACGTTTGTTATTCAAAATAAAGCTGACTTCAGAGGCTAGACCAAGATATTTCAAGGTACATCTACATTTCATTTGTCACGATACAGTCATATTGAATTTTATCTAAATATAAATCGTTTGCCACTTATATTGAGAAAATAAAATATAACAAAAATGGGTGCGGAATTTTCTTAAACATCTGAACAAGCCAACTTGTTTTATGTTGTTCATACAATGCTCCTTTATCATTAAACAGATCATTCAAGCTGCGAATTCGTTCTTATCAATTGCATTTATAAATCCTATTTACTTCTGATGTTTAGATCATTTACTCCACACCTAAAGGACCATTGGAATCTTTACATAAAGCTGAGTTCAATTAATATTCCATTTTATTTTTGAAGCCTTAAACAGTAAATTTACAACGCTCATGTATTTGAGATACGTATATAGATAATTAAAAAAAGAATATTATTTTAAGCCGTTGTCGTATTTGATTGCAATTTAATTCCTTCCCTGTGGATATTTTTCATTCAGCAAATGATGAATAAACATTATCTTCATTTGCCTTCGGATAGCAGCTGGTACGTTCTCTGGAGGGAGTTCTCTCCAAGATATTCAAACGAGACAACGGTGGGAGGAAAATTCGTTTTCCTACACGCTGGTTCAGTTGCATCCGTATTTCATCCTCTTAAACCCTTTACCGCATATCCTTCTGCAAAAACACTTCCTTCCCAGGATTCTAACGCGTCTTCATCTCTATTCCCTGTTAACCAATTTACGCAAATCGAATGCCTTTTTCTAGAACTCGCTCCATTTCCAAAATTGAATTTTTTGTTCAATGCCTGTATGTGAAAATGTGGCATAAGAAACCTTTTCCATGACTAGATAACACTAAGGAAGTGACTGAAGTGACTCTATGAAAAGAAAACAACGGGAAGGAAGAAAGGGATGACTTACGGGATGACGCAAATCGTGTTTACACAAAGTGAATCTCAATTGTTGCGCTTATCTGTAGTATTGTTCAGAGTTTACTCACATTCTTGTATCTGCTTCATGTCAGTGGAACCTGTCTTGTTACCATTTTCTTGTTCATACGAGAAGAACAACGGAATACAGTAGGCTTTAAGCTATAATCATAGCTTTTAAGCGCAGATGCTTTGTATGATTTTGAAATTTCGTTCTATTTGCACAGCCAAAAATAAAAAGAAGGTCACTATCTTACTATTTCTGTAAAAAAAGTAATAATAAGTATTTAAATATTGAAAACAATAAGAAGGAATATCTCAAATGTGGCTGCTTACATTTACCAATTATGTTAAAATTGTCCAGAATAAGGATGACTCCAGAAGCTATTCCCAGAAAACATATGACAGACATTCCATTTTTCTTGGCAATATCTTGAATATGTAGTACCTATTTTAATCGAAATGTTAACCATTTATGAGAAAATAAAACTTTTCGAAGAAATTATTGCAAATATTTGGGTTAAGAGATTTTCTCATTAACTTTCTTGTTGAATACTTACTTGAATGCCAGGATCTAACATTTATTTTTATGCAGGGAATCGGAAAACGTGATGCCTCAAAATGTAATTTTTGGGAGGAAAACACCATGTCGTCCTATTACTATGTATGGAGCAGAGAAAATAATAAACGAATTTCAAAACCATTATATAACGATACATTGTTTAAAAATCGAAATATCACTTTAGTCTGATGCATTCTTCTCTTACTTATTATTAACGAATGTGTTATGGCTCTATAAAATTGTATCTCTATTACGAAAAGTAGATTGAAGAATAACTGTGCCATTATAATCGTTCGTAAGAATAGTTGGCTGGAGTAAAACCGGTAATGCGAATTCAGCAGTTGTTGTTTGAAGTATTCTAGAACCAAGCGATAGGTGTTTTAGTAAGCCATAACGAGTACTTCTGAGTAGACTGTTTCGAACCTTCAGAGTGAAATTAATAAGCCTACACGTTTGAATAATTCTCAATTCATATATGACTGACTGTAAAAAGCTCGAAACAGTCAAAATCAATGCACCATGAGCAAAACCACGTTACAGCAACGCGAGGTAATCTCCCTAATTGGCTCAAAATAACATGTCGGTAACACAAACACAGGAATGGAATACACACGTTAGTGTTTGCTGGAAAACCAGAATGGTGGAAAGTGTGGTTTATGCAGCTTTCATTGCGGCAACCTTAACTCTCGTGTATATTATAACAAAAATGAATAGCGTGGAGAGCCTGTTCACATGAACTGTGCGTAGAAACACTTATATAAGTGGTTTATGGTGTCGTAAATCTGCTCTGTAGCACATTCACGTCTGAAGTTCTAACTAGCGAACAATGTATGTGTAAAACTGCTATGAATGTGGGGGTATCCTGAAAGAATTTCCTAACCCTGGTAGCTCTTTGTCCGTTTGGTTCATTATTAAAATCCATGCATTCCCAGTGAGATGTTTACTATATTATTTTATCGCGCTATTAATATTAACTGATGCAATGTTATTGCGTGCGTCTGTAATGTCAAGCATTTCAAAGTTACCTTAGCTGCAGGACGAGTCATTCTATTGGAGGTTCATTATAATGGTCTTGTTTAGCTCAAATGTGTGTACTGTTTGTTTTCATCTTCTTTGTAACCGTTACCTTGGGTACAGGCTTTCGTACCACTGAAGCTTGTGATATGATTACTAGTAGTTTGCGCTTATGTCTACTGAGACAAATTCCAGACTAAATTTAAAATCTTGTTGTCAGCATGATCGTCTTTCAATACACAGATAGTGGATTTGCTTCCTGTCTGTCCTGGCGTACTTAGTTGGAATCATTCTCTAACCTTAGTAGAAACTGTGAGAGGAATGCGCTTTGCTGTCAAATAAGTTGTATTTTAGTCGTCGTAGCTTTGTTTATGGAACCCAAACCGCCAAGGGTTTAATGAAGGGGGCAATAAACAGGAATAATTAAAACTTAGATTCTCTCCATGATCCATTAATTAGTGTGATTTGTTCTGAACCTAGAGGTTCCAGTTTCAATTCCTAGCTTATTTAGGTAGGGGTAATATTCCTCATTTAGAATAATTTTTAAATGGCTGCAAAGTACGAATTTCTCACTGTGAGTGTAAACATAATGTGCTTCAAAGGTTGAAGAGCTAAGATGAAACCCTAACATCAACGATGTAAATTAAGTTCCAAAATGACTAATCGTCCTCTGTGGCTTAGGGTTATATGCTAACTCCTGGTTCCCGAGTAAGTTGAAGCTTCAAATCCAATGTAGGATGAAGGACCTTTTGGTTACGTAAAAATCCTTAGCGCGGCTTCCTTCGGCAGGATTGTAATATCTAGGTGCCGTCTCTTAGATTTACGGCATGCAAATCTCAAGCTAGTAGAAGTTCTCTGAGCAAAATAAGCTATGTTTCACGGTCGTAATACAGAATGGGAGGCTGAGAACCATAAGAGTAATTAAGATGCGGGTGAAGTATACAACACATTCAAAATTGAGAATACCGTAAACTGGTATACCGAGAATGAGTTGCTGAGGATCATATGTATTTTATCACATCCGAGGAAAGTGCCTTACCTGCAGAGAACTCAGCAGTATTTTAATATTAACTTAATTCGACATGGATGTACGAAAATTCAATGTTCAAAGTGCGGCAGACTCCCTAGATTCATTTGTTCAATTTAAATATAAAATTAAATCTGTCTTATTACAATAAAAAAGGGGTGATTAAATGCAATGTGTAAACATTCACAGAAATAGTTCAAACTATATTCGTCTAAATTTGGTATATCTGAAATTATGTTGTCTATATAAAGGTAAACATTTTAGAAATTAAATTTTCCTGTATTCTGTACTTCGAACTGCACTAACTTGGAAACTTTGTCTGTCGAAGTTCTAAATGAAAGGTGAAGACTTGTCGGTTACCTATAATATTTGTTTCCGTTATGCTATAACCATTAAATCTAATATGTTGAATATTTGTGGAGGGCTATACGATGGACGGGGATAGCTACAAGCTACACTTAGACCTACATAGATCCATTGTGGTTACTACCACTTTCCAGGAAGAAGGAATGAAGTGGAGGAACTACAGGAAGCTACAGGATGCAGGAAGGCTACCGAAGCGTAGGGAGTCTGCAACAGTTTCAGTCTTGAAATCTGTTCTGTTGCTGCATAGAGAGAGTAATTAACTTTTAGCAGGAACCTGCGTCATACGCTACGAAACATAGAAGCAGCTTGAGAGATGGAAGGAAACCGAATAAAAAACAACGATGGAAAGAAAATCGTGATAGATGATAAACCAACTCGCCTATCGACAAGGAAAAACCATAAAAACTGGAGTTCAAAATGGGTCAATCGGGTCAATCGAACTTGAGATTCCCCGAATGCGAGCCTCGCGGTTAACGATGGAGCCATCTTCTTCGGTCATTGTTTTTACGTAACTGTAAATACCTGGAAGTCTGAGGATACACGTATCCTCGGACACATAAGTGGCAAATATATTGCAACGGCATCGCCTGCTTTTATCCCTAAGTAATCCCCCCGCTCATTTCGTGCTAAGAGAGCTAAATGGAGGCCGTGACGATGTCCTTACCAAATGGATTTAATTAGTTAGGCTCTTGGGATCAGCCGAAGGACACCTTCCATCTCTCATGTTAAGAGCGCAGTAACTTGCTCTAGCACTTCTCTACAAATATTGTCCAGGGCTCTAAGCAAATTAACACATGATTGTCTATTCAGAAGCGAATGTCATATCCATGCTAGATAAGGAGTGTAATAGTAATTACGGGTTGCCTGCCACTGTAATAGATGCCAGTTTGCGTAAAAAGTATATAAATCAATAATTGAACAGTCACAAGGATTTCCTAATCCACAACGCGTTACAAATTATAGTATGTACATAGAATGGAAATCAAATAACTGCACCGAGTGCGGGAGACTCATATTCAAGTGGTGTCCAAATACGAATCTCGGTTTGGATGACTTCCCTGTATGAGAGTTTTCTTTTAGGTGTTTTTACACATCCTAGGAAGAAGAATATCGGATAACTTAAGCTTTGTGAATCCTGGGATCATTCGAGCACCATGTCACCGTTCCATTCATATTTAGCGCCTACCAAATCAGAGGATGTTAAAACATTCTGATATAGAAAAAATCGTTTTTCCTCAGGTAAACCTCCCTTGCTCCGATTCAGCTTTTAACTGCTATTACAATTGAATATTAACCAATACTGGAAAGTAATACTGATTTTCCGCGATAAGCACGAGCCTTTTTTTCCTTTTCTTTTTCTTTTTTCTAAAAAACCAACACAAATTAAGGAAATTCAATTCTAAATTTCACTTTTTAGAGTTAATTAATAAGCAATAACATTTCCAAGCTTATAGTTTCGTTAATGTGATGACGACAACAACAACGACGATGGCGACGACGAAGAGGATGATATCTAGGAATGGGTCGATAACACTTTTTCTCGATACCGATACACGATATTTTCTACGATGCCCAATACTGGACCACATTTCTACTTCTAGTTTCAATACAAAATACAATTTTGGGAGAACCGTGTAACGCCAATAACATTAAATATCTAAAAGCACATATTTAATGAGACAAAACTTAACAATTAGTGTTCTTATTTTTAAAGTCTACAGTAGCGGCAGTCCACCTTTTTAGATTTTTGTTATAAAATACTAGCACTTTTTTGGCATCATGTCTATCTTTTTTACTGTCACACAGAGTCCTGCTTTACTAAATAGTCTTTCACAGAAAACTGTTGCAGGTGGAATACACAAATAGTTAACGGCTCTTTTTTTAATTCTGAAAATGTTTAATTTGTTTTCTAGTTATCCATTACACTTTAAAGAAGAGGTGACAGATTGACGTTGATATATGCAGTGATTTCTTCTTGGGAACTGGTAACTGGCACCGAATTTGACACCGTTATTTCCTTCCGTAATGTTACTGTGCAGGTATCACAATGCTGGCAATTTCTTGGAATTTGCAATGTTCTAATTGCGCAGTAATATTTAGTGATTTTAAAATAAAAATTGCAGAATCACCGCGAAGTATCGAAAAGTGTCGATGGATTTTTTTTAGGTATCGGTCCATGTCGATGTGATATAGGTATCGTAAGTATCGGGTATCACAAGTATCGAGGACCCGTCCCTAATAATAACCTTAATAATAATTTGGACTTGAATGTTGTTAAACTGTTAATAATAGCTTTTATAAAAATAATCTCGGCTCATATTATTATGAAATATATGGATATAAAAGAAAAACTGTAAAACGGGGGAGACCTACCTAACAAAGACATATTATATTGTTCAAGCGCGCATTTTGACTATATACAATTTTTATATAAATATTAAATAATAAAATAACCCAAAAGTCGTATATGTTGCTTTTTATGAATTTTGATAGCGTTACTTACCTTATGATGGAAATAGTAACAGGTATTTCAAGCGATAGGTAACCATCGTGCTTTAATGTTCCGAATAATATTTTTAGGCAGTATAATAATTTATTATGCACGATTGCGGGACTCTAAAAAAGATGTTTTTAAACGGTGAGTAAGGAAATGAACTGAAAAACCAAAGAAGTTTATTCTTTTGCTTGAATTTTCTGTCTTACAAGCTTCTTCTCGACATTATTTTTTAAATTGTATATTGAACATTTTAGATTAAGTATCTCCGGATATTAAAGTTATGAATCAGCATTGTTTGATGTATTTAGTAATAATAAACCCTTAGTTTTGAACAAGGATTCACCAAAAATTTAAACTTTTCAACAAATTTTTGTAAATGATTAATTTTTAAAATTCGTAATTTCTAATGCTGTTGGAAAATTCGACGGAAATCCATTAGCCAACTTGCTTCTATTGGTGCATACTCGGTCTACCAGCAGTGGTAAATCAAACCAAAGGTACAGAAATTCCTATTACTTTACGCTGGAGGCCTGGGACCCTGGAAATAAGATCGCTGCAGCAACATCGCAGACTTTTATTAAACTGGTCCGCCACCATAAACTATCCAAAACGGCGTTTACATTGGTCTTTCGTAGCGAACCAATAGAGCAGGCTTATGGTGACAGGTTCTAATAATGATATAGCAGCAGTGATAAGTTAGGTCGACCTCTTACTGGGAGAATGAGGGATTTTACCTGCTTGTCACGCAGTAGTATTATACTTGGACCAAGTGACAGCAAAATATATCTCTGCGCCATGTAAAATGCAATTTCCGCCACCGAAATATCTGTCCCAATGAAGAAACGCCGGCATGTGCGAAAGTCTCCGTTATTCAGCTCTATATCAGTGTCACCGATGGCTGAGGCGGCCAAAGGAGTGTGTTGTTCCACCGATATGTGATTTAATGTTCTTAGCTCTTCGGAATTTTATTCTCTTTCCTCTTAAAGGCGACGGTTAAAGGAGATACTGCATTCCTCTCAGAAGTTCACTTTCGAGATTTGATCGAAACGATAAATTTAAGACTACCTGAAAAATAGAAAGCGTATTTAGAAAATGACTTGTTTATCCTTCCTAGAGCAGTGCAACTTAAAAGAACAGACAATAACTAAGATCGTCCCTAACGATGCAAGGGGGTTTCAATGAGTTTTTGTCATCCTAAACCACCTTTATATCGCAAATTTAATTTTTGGAAATAGTATTTTAAGTCTTTTTTATAAAAAACAACCAAATCCTTTGAATGAGATTAGTGAAATTGTTCAAGCAACTTAATAATTACTTTCCAAAGATACATTTAAAAAATGTTTCTGTTAAGCATTTTTGTTGATAACACACGGTGAGTACTAATGCCGGAAAATTTAGTGCCTTTTTGTAAAGGTCTTCCTTAAAAATGTTAGTTTGACGTCCCCAAGCCTTCCTTTAAAAAGATAAGTTGAGTTTAGTTTTATTTGAAATTTTTTGCAATATTGCACATCTAAGGATATTCAAAGCGTACTAATAAATCCAAGTATAGTTTCTTTACACAGCAGAGACTACAGCGAGTCTATAGAGACTATCGCTAAACATCAATAACGTATTATCATGCCAAAATTTAAGCCCACAAAGCCTGTGCCAAGTTGCCATGCAGCAATAAGCAAAATAAAGCTATATAATTATTAAAATGTCTTAATTAAAATATACTGGGCTAAAGGAGTGATCGAAATTCAATAAAAGTTTTGTTACATCTGTAATCATTTCGGAGATATTTTGTAATGCCAAGTTGCACTTTGGATTTGCAGCTCATTTATGTATTGCAAGCACAGGACTGTACCCCTCCATATTTTAAGTATTAGTTAAACGAATCAGAGATTAATTAAAGCCATTGTTTGAAGACTTTACTTCACATTTAAAGACACTGCATCCTCAGATGCCTGTAACGAACAGGTTTAATGTTTTCATATCCAACATTAAAACTTGCAGCGTGCGTTGAAAGTAAATACAGTAACTTCTGAGGTACTATGGGTGAAACACAGCAAGTACTTTTTTTTTAACCGTCCTCCAAAGTCATATCAGACGATGAATGAAATGGGTGAAACGATGTCCGCTGTTCATAGAGCTTAGAGTTACCCGACATTCGTCTATCAGGATAAGGGAAAAGCCCGGAAAAACCTTATCCAGGTAACCACCCCAACCGAGATTCAAACTCGGGACCTCTTGAACGTAAGGCGCGCTACCATCTACGCTACCGAGGCAGGCATTTATGGTATAAAACGATTTGATTTTGTAATATTCTGCTGTGTGATGCTAGTTAATACGTTTATTACATTGGCGTTAATCTGAGCAGGACAGTAATGTGTCTAACACTGTGTCAGGTCCTATTAGTACCGTGCTGGTGTTAGATATAATCCCCGTGACTGTATTTGTCAATGATTTCCATTAGCATGATGGTGGAACTAATGGTCGCATCAGCTTTTATGTGCATTACCAAGTTGCTTAATACGACATAATACTCTTTTTAACTTGTGGTATGGCAGGTGGAGGGAGCTGGATCTTACACGAGGGTGGTTCCACAAATAATCTACGTTGCAGACGCGTCCCGTCTACTAGGATTTGTATCTCTAGTCTTCTTTCAAGAAAGGGAACCCTACTGCACAGTCCGGGTTACTTCCAAATTGGGATATTTTGTTGATAAAATTTGCTGAAAGTCATTCCGCTAGCTTTTCCTCCTGTCTCAAACTGTCATTATTCAAAATTTGAGTTCACGTGTATTTTGGCGCACACCGCGATTGTGACCTTTTAGCATGAATGTTAATAGTTGTAACGTTTTAGTCGCGGACATCAGTAATGTGGATTTAAAGCAAGATTAGAATATCACATATTTAAGGTATTTTCATGATAAATACGAGTACTTCTAGAATTTCTGGGAATACCGTATGAACTTTTCTTCTTACTGACACATTTTGATAATTGGTTAACGCAAGATGTAAGTAAATTTCACTATGCAGAAAATTTATATCTCGTTATAATACCTAAGTATAATAAATTTGTTGTATATAATGATATATTGACTTACATTTTTCAAATGTTTCACATTTGTCAAGTACAATGTGCTATTCGTTTTGTTATTGTGGTCAGTTGAACTCCAAAGCCGTCACGGCGATAGGCTCTTTAAACTTCCGGCTTTCTATAACGAAGTGTGTAAATGTGAGTTGAAAGTTTATTTGGATTAAAATTGAATATGTACAGCAAAAACTTCAATATGTATAGTTTATAGAAGAGTGAAGGGAAATTGATGTGAACGTAATAAACCAGACGTTTTAAAGTTTCCGTAATACATTTTTTTTTTTTTTTTGAGTATGTAGATATTTTAGTACCATTAAAGTGAAACAAATTTAATTCAATATAATTATTTCACGTTTCGTAGTTTTACAATTGTTATAGTTCCCCAACAGTCAAATATGTTTACCGATATTTTAAATAATATTATACACAGTTTTAGAAGCAAATTCGATTTATTCGGTGTAAATAACCAAATAATCACATTATCCGCCCCAAAAGAAAAAACCATGTCGACTTTAATACATTTGTGAACCTTTCTGCATTACATTGCACAGTGGATAACGTTCTTTCTACTGTGTGGCTATGTTCTGTCAGAAATTAATTAGCTGTAATGTATTTCATGGACGTTATCTCTGTTCAACTACAACATCAAAACGTGTCCCATTTTTTTTTTTTTTCATCATTGGAACATGGCTATCTAGATCCCACTTTTATAATCCGTTAATTAAACTGCTATGGTAACACTGTCCTTCAGTGGGAAATGCTGCAAATGAATTCCCGTGCACATTCAAATCCAAGCTTTTTTACAGGTGACACGTGACAGAAGGCTTTTCGTAAGGCTTCATTCCTAATTTAACGGTTGGTAGCTCCCTCGAATATCTATGAAGAAATGTTATCAACACTAAACAAATAACACCTACAAAATGGGTTCTAAAAGGAGCCTATGCCTGTTTTCTTGTTATTAGTGATTCTGAGCCTAAAGAACAATGAGGACCAGTATTTATTATTGTAATAACTATTTTCAAGTTTATTGTTGGCTCTACTCGAATGAATACTCTGTTATTGTTGCGCTTATACGTGATTTAACAAATCTCATGGAAAACTATTTTAACATTAATCTCTCCTGTCTCATGTACTAAAAATGAAGTCCAACAAGTTTCCCTAAAGCAAGCAGCTTAAGCTACAATTGTTGTACAGTTTATGGGATAATCACTCCGCAGTAGAAAGGTCGCGGGTTCAAACGATGGATTTTTTGAGTCGTAAGAAATCCTTACCATGAGTTCCTTTGTTACGGAAGTAAAGCCGTGTTTCAGATTTATGGTACGATAAATTAGTCAGGATTAAACGGTTTTTCATAAAACCAATTTATTTAAATCAAACCCAAGTTACATTATTCTTTTGATCAGTAAGTCGAAACTGATTACAATAGTTAATGCAAAATAGGAGGCTAATCATTGTAGCAGTTAAAATATCCTGCAGGAGAAGAGTGAATGTATATCAGCAACAACAATAGACTTGTGATACCTATTCCTGTATTTAATAACAAAGTATTCGTCACTACAGATTAAATGTTCCAAGTGCCTATCTTTTCCAGCATGATACAATAAAATTATTTCCTAAATAAAGACTTTGCATCGCCGTAAATTGTGAATTTTTATAGTATATTATGTAAATTGGCACACAATGCAATCTCTTAGTTTATTAGGAAAATAACTATGTAATAACATTTAACATTTTTGTTCATATTGAATGTCAGGCATAGCCTTATAGCATAAAGCTGAAAAATGCATCTCTCATCAATCTTGGAACGTTTTTCTCTAAGGTACTCTTCCTCAAATGCACAACTATTCTCTAGATCATCCATATTCAACTACACTCTATATAGCTTCGATACAACAGTTCATCTCACCTCCTGAACTTGGAGAAAGCTTGCTTCGTGTAGTAGAAGATCGGGTCACTAATTAACGCAAAATGTTAATTCGCCTTCCCTCCCTTTGTTTTTGGAGATGTCCGCTTTGTATTCCGGCAGGCGAGGGAGTTACCAAAGAAGATTGACTTTCTCCAAAGTGCCTTAATGCCCTGTGTTTCAACTGTTAAACTTGCATATTTGGTTTTATTCAATTAAGAGAAAAACTGCTTTGATTCATCATTCATGCAATGATTATAACACAATTAAAATCAACATTAAATAAAAGCTGCTTTTGGGGTTAAAACCATTTACTTACTGGGCTAGCTATTATTATTATTATTATTATTATTATTATTATTATTATTATTATTATTATTATTATTATTATTATTATTATTATTATTATTATTATTATTATTATTATTATTATTATTATTATTATTATTATTATTATTATTATTATTATTATTATTATTATTATTATTATTATTATTACTATTATTATTATTATTATTATTATTATTATTATTATTATTATTATTATTATTATTATTATTATTATTATTATTATTATTATTATTATTGTTATTGTTATTGTTATTGTTATTGTTATTGTTATTGTTATTATTATTGTTATTATTATTATTATTATTATTATTATTATTATTATTATTATTATTATTATTATTATTATTATTATTATTATTATTATTATTATTATTATTATTATTTATTACTGTTTTCGTCGTCGTTTTTGTTGTTGTTAACAATGGTGTATCCATGTGCTTATAGCTGTTCAAATGTATACTTTAAATACAGCCACGAATGATATGAAATGTTTCGTTATTCTTTCAGTTATTTAAGTCATTATTTTTTTTCCGGCTTTAACTGTTGCTTTGGTGCTTTGCTGTCAATGTAATAATTTGCAGTGACTTTTAAGATGACAAATCTTTTCATCTGGCACCCCACACAGATAATTTTAAAAGCGATTAAAGCAAATCTAAGAGACGAAAATATGTAAGAATGAATTTTTGTTCTTTATTTTTTTTTATTAATTTTAAGGTCCTTTAATCGAGTAGGTCATATCGGACGATAAATTAATGACATACGTGAAATGATGTTTAAATGATCTCCCTTAATTGAGATTAAATTTACCCGGCATTTATCTTCTCTGCATAAGGAAAAACCCTAGAAAAACCCTTACCAAGATAATGAGCCCTAATCGAGATTAGAAGTCGGAACTTCTTGAAATGAGGCAGACACGGAACTTTCATATTACAGAGGTGGTTAATATAAAATAAATCGTATAAGAATGTCAAAAATATGTAAAAATACTGGAAAGTTAATAATAGTATAGTAACCAAGGACAGAATTTGGAGTTATAAAGTGTTAAATGTTGAAAAATGGTGAACAATTATTTAGAAGCTTGCTTCATAAAGGGTGGTTTCAGAAAATAGGAAGAAAGAAATCAATTCTTGCCAACAAAGAGTTTCTACTCATTATTATGTATGTTACCCTGAGATGATCATATAATGGAATTGCTTGCTCTATATTAACTCCTGAAGTAAGAATTGTTTTTATTCATTGTGTGCATTCAGCAATTTCCAGGCACTGTTGGCTTATCGCAGGAAATTGCGCAGTGTGGAGAAGTGCTGGAGAATATGTACTGCCTCACATCACATCAAAATGTCGGCTGTGTTTTCTAAACAAGCAGGCGTGAATGAGTAGTTTAAAAATGTCATCGAATTTCAACAACCAGACGTCATACAGCATTGCATATACTCGATATCTATGATGAAGCATAATTGCATGTCTACCACGTACTACGTAAATTTTCACAAAAGTAAAAACTGTGCTGATAATGGGAGGGGGTCATGACGGTAGAATTATATATGTAGTCAGTATGATCCCGTTTATGGTATTATTTCAGGAATTTACTCATTACTGCTGACTCCAGTGCCAATATCCTATTTTAATAAATGCGTATCCATTGTTTGTTGAATTGGCCATTCTACAAGAGTAACACCAATTATAACACCCGATGAATGTCGGGTAAATTACAAACAAAAAAGGGTCATGATAGGTTAGTCAAGAATCATAAACAATATTAATAAAATACTCGTGAATTATAGGTAAAGGTCAGGTGGATTATAAACAGCTACTAATGAATAAAGAACATGAATATCCTTTCTGTAAAACATTTTAAATTTCAGTACACACATAGAAAACCTCTGCGATTGTGGCTTTTCACTTTTCCCATTCAGTAATTCCTACTGAATGTGCAATTGGCTTCGAGGAATTTATTTATTCTGCTCCAGTTATAGGATTATTCACTGAGCTAGTAATAAATTTCTCTCAGAATACCAGATTTTTTTCTGGTTTTAATTTTTCCGGCCGCAACGAAACGTTAAACGACGGGAACTTGTATGTATGTTATTTCCTCGTCGGCATTATTTTGATTAGTGCTTGGAAATAGCAGCGCACTTTTCACTTGCGATACACATCAATAAATGCATAGCACAGAACGAATGGGCAATGTATTGCAGTTTCGTAGACTGGAACGTGCATGCGTGTTTATACAGAAAGTGCATATTTATGAATCAAATAGCGTTATCTGGGCTCTTTAAGGGAAAAAGAAAAATATAATTGAAAATTCAGCGCATAGCATGTGCATTACATGGTTTTCTGGCACGCTCGGATCCCAAAGGGAATAAAAATCCTGTTCACCGCATTCCAAACTAGGAGAAACGTACCTAATGCTGTTACGTATGTTTTGTCGGTTGATAGAACTGTTAAGGGGACCGTTCGGCGAAACTGGAATAAAAATATCAAAAAGAAAAAGTATTATATTCAATAATTTGATAGGGAGATTTCACCGGAAATAAACCCTTTACGACCTGCTGAAGGAGAAAAAAAGGAAGAAAAGCCACGTGAATATCATATTAGAGGCCGTCTCATTGAAAATATGAGAATGACATCAAGATTTATATAATCCTAATTGTGGACCGTGATTGGGCGTTTCAGCCTTTTTCTGCTATTTTCGTTTTTTTCTAGTCTGTTTAGAGGTATTTTTGGAAAATGTCCTGCACATATATTAACTGGTTTCTGTGTTATCAATTTTGATAAAAATGTGTGCTATTTAATAAAAATACATAAGCAGAATTTCAGGTATCGTACATTTGGTAACATTTATGGTGCTTTTGTCGGGCTTGTAATATTAGAGACATTTTTAACATTTAAGGTGTAATTCTGCTATCCATCCACAGATACACAGAAAGTAACGTTTTTATAAAAAGTATTATTATTATTATTATTATTATTATTATTATTATTATTATTATTATTATTATTATTATTATTATTATTATTATTATTATTATTATTATTATTATTATTATTATTATTATTATTATTATTATTATTATTATTATTATTATTATTATTATTATTATTATTATTATTATTATTATTATTATTATTATTATTATTATTATTATTATTATTATTATTATTATTATACAGTGACCTAAATCTGTATTTCGAATTTTTGAGTGGAATGCATTACTTTCTGTACTGTAGGTACATAGTTGGCAGACCTAAACTACACCTGAAAATAACTATCAATCTTTGTAACCTTATCCGTTTTGGAGATGCTTTTTACATTTTGAAATGATGGGTTATTTATTTCCTTATTGCTCACAGAAATCTATTTATTATATAACGCTCAATTTGTTCACACATCTTTGGTAATATTCTCATCTATATAATAAAACGCATAGAGAAATAAATTTTATTATAAATAGTGCATAATAAGTGAGATTTGATGTTTCCCCAATGGGTAGAGAAAGTTAAATTTGTGTTCCACAACACACTTATAGTTATTGTATTATCGACCTAAGTCGACGTATATGCAAAGATTCAGATTTCTGGATGGATAATAACTCTTTTTGAAGACAGTATAATAGTCATATACAAAATTCAGTACAAGCTGCAAAATTTTTATGTTAGAGAAGTGAAGCTCATCAAATATATTAATTCGGGAAGACAAGAATTGGTTACTGTTTAGCTAGCTGTATGTAATCACATCAGAGTGTGAGGTATCTCCATTGAGGCATTATTAAAATAGGTTGTTTTGGGAAAGCCAGTCTGGGTAACCAGGTCAGGCATGCGTGTAATTGCGCTCATTAACGAATGGTGCATGTGGTTTACATGGGTCGTGACTATTGTTGCAGAAGCTGGTGCCCGGAGGAGTCCGGAACAACGCCTCGGAGTGCGCTCGGTAGAGGTACAAACTCCTCCTGCCTCCCCCACTAGCCCGCGCCTTACCCCCACAGGCCTCCTGGCAAGCTTCGACAAGTCTATTTTACAGGTGAGTACTCAATTAATTCATTAGGCGTCTTAAGACCAAGGAAAATGTCAGATATTCTTTTACAGTTTTTTAACAGTTTGAAGTTATTAACATAATTACGTAAAACAATAATTACTAACCCTTTTACAGGTTTTCTGAGTTATATATGCTGTCTGATTGACCTGAGTTTTATTAACTTTTATCACTATTGTGGGATTTTGGCCTTTGACACTCATATAAAGTCCAGTTTCCGCGTTTACTTGAGTTTTATATCTGCATTAAATGTTTGATATGAGATGCCGATAAATTCGCCACCTCCGCTCCGTTCAATTTACTGAGCAGACCTCTAAGTGGTCTAGAGATAACGTTCTGGTTTCTTCCTCTCGAGGTCGCTTGTGCAATTCCGATGGAGAATGATAGACTTCTTCTTTTTTTTTTTTTTTTCGGGCGCAAAAAATAAACTCAGTAGTTTCATTTCGTAGATTTACATCACGTAAAATAACCCCAAGTCTTTTAAAAAGCCTTTTGAGCAAAATTAAGCCTTATTTCAGCCCAATGTGGAATAGGGCGCTGATAATGCCAGTAAAATAGTATCTATAAATAAAAAGTCATTTCAATTTTCAACTTTCTTTAATATAACAAGGGATACACGAGAAGTGTATTGAACAACTAATTTGTTTGCATACAAGAGGCGCATTTCAAGAGTTGCAGTGACTCGTTTCAACTTTAAAACAGTGGTGAGTAAATGGCCACAACAGTCAAATTAATGTAGCTATTACTTTTATCTTTAATATACAGAAGAACCAAATTACAGCATGTGTATTTTGGTATTTTTGTATTTTTACATTTCCCGCCCCCCTTGTTTTCACCAAAATTGCACCAGCATTTCAGTTCATTCTATATGGTGTTTACAAAATTCTTTTTAGTGCACTTAGTGCAGCAGAGTGTCAGAAATACGGCGGAAATAGATTTTAATCGGACAGAAGAAAGAATACGTCCTAGATGAGTGCTAACACTCTGCCACAGTTTCCAATGGATCACACTTCGAACGTCCCCACAATATAAACTATTACCAGTAATGTTTTGAACATGCGTGTGACAAATTAAGCATTAAAATTTAACTGAGGTTAATTAATGAAAAACTAATTATTAAGATATTAAGTTTCTAAGGGTGTAAACTCCTTTGTGGAATACTACATATAGATATAGATGTCCGGAATCATTAGCGTTTTAACAAAACTTTCTCGTTAAATCCTTATTTTGAATTATATTTTGGCGTTATTATGAAATTTTATCTAAAAATTGTTCTCCCAAATGAATATGGAAATATTTGATAAACACTTGAAGTGAAAAGGTTTAAAATATGATCGCATTTCATTAATCATTAATGTATGAAATAAAACTGAAGATGCAAGGTGGTGTATAAATGTATATACGATAAAATGACATGGTATGAGCCTCATCCAACTGCTGCTGTTGTCTAGATTATAACTTTAGGTGATGCAATTCTAAGATACGTTAAGCATCTATCCACATTCTATTCTCTTGTCAAGTTTATGATAGATTTCTCTACTTATTAACTTTCTATTATTTTCTCTGATTGTTATTGTATAATTGAGTACTTGCAACACTAATTATTATAACAAATACGAAGTCTTACAATGGATGTGCCCTTAAAATTGAAAAGCCAGAAGTAAGATACGAGGAAAAAATAAATACAAAGTAATAAACAAAGAAATTCACTTATCGTGCGGCTGTTTTTGTGTGTCCGGGTTTATGCAAACGTTTCATTTAAAAGATGTGAGGATCCACCTAGTAGAACAGACATACAATTCCATGCTAATATAGACGGTCGAAATAAATCTATTAGTCTCGTAATTACGAGCATTTGGAAATACGATTAGATAAAAAGTTGCGTGAAAACAAATTTTTTAAGTCCGTTGGACTACTGTTACATACACTTTATTGAAATGGGTAAGCAATGCCAAATGTTCTCTTTCCTTGACAACTGGAATAACTCTGATAGGGAACAAAGCGCATCTATTTTGTCTTTGTCAAACATCCTACACAATATGTGTTTCCAGTGTGAAAAGTTCTAGCAGCCACATTACGTAAAGAAACTTCATGCGCCTAAGATGCATAGAGAGTAAACAGAATTTGATTGTAGCTATTCTAACGTTTTTCCGCAATTTGTATTGTAGTTCTATAATGTTTTTAAAATTGATTGAATTTTCGAACTTTTTCTTTTCTCGTGTTTACAAAATTATTTTATATGCATTTTTCAAGAGCACTTTTTCTATTTCTAAGAATAATACTGACATATGCTTTAAGCTCAGTATAAATTTGTGAAGTCTTAAAACGCTGATGTGTTAATGAAGAGATTCAGTAATAAGCGTTGATAATTTCTGGATGCTATTTCACCTCTCTGTGAGATCATATCCGTCTCTCCTATCAATTTCTCTGTTATTACAGAAAGTATTCTGTACAAATGCATAGGAAATGCTTTTATAAGTACACAGTCGTAAAGGTTGTTAAATAGGTGCAGTGAAAAGTATCAGAACACGGGAACTAAAATATGTTAGTTCTTTCTGCTTATTAAAAGCTAGAGTCTTCTCTCCCTTAAATTGGCAGCTAGAATGTTTTTATACCTTTTGCAGAAAAATCAGTTTGAGACTGGGGGATACATAGTTATCCTGGCTATGGCTTTAAATTTTTCATTCAGGGTTTCCATTCCAAAATATTGTTCTACACACAGCTAGTATGAGAGAATAAATAATTTATGTCAATTGGGATATTACAAAGCGCTAAATCATGTTTTTTTTTAAATCAATAAGCCTGGAGATTTCCAGCCTAATATTTTGCGGTGTCTAACTTTTGTGTCAATGTACCCATGTGCCAAGTTTGAACTTAGTTTCCGATGTGCATCAGGTATAGTTGTTACCTTGTGGTCCTCTGTCAGTGTACGTGACTGTCTTATGTGTGGCAGAATTGACAGAGTAGCAAGTTGTATTGCTGTGAACATAAAACATTCAGAGTTTTATGTTACAAATTACATACATATAAAGTATTTTCAACCATCACATATTTGATACATAAATTTGCACTGAAATCTCCGTTTATAATTTATATAAGGAATGCAATATTTCCTCTACTTATACAGGATGTTAATGAACTACACTGAAATATTTTCACAGTAAGCCGAGATATCTTAAGTAATTTGGGATAGGAGACTAACGCCTGTTGGTTCAAATGTGGAAGTTACAGCTATAAGTTTCTAAAGTACCAGTACGACACTGCTAATGATGATACCACTTGAGCGCTCTAGACACAAATATGAAGAGGTGTGTTGTTGCGCTTCCTCTGACACAATGGTTTATGACATTATCTTTCAAGTTAAACGTAAACGAGATCGAGCCTCCTTCACCTTTTTGTTGTTTTGTTGTTTAATTTTGGTTTGTTTGTTCGTTTGGTTGCTTTTCGATATTTTGTGTAAGCTTTTAATTCTTGTATAAATGTATGCATTTTACGTTTTAATATTGACCTTCAGTGCAATTAATCACAATTCTTTCTAACAAAGATTGAATTCTCTCAATACTTAGACATGCTGTATTCTAAATGGGACGTGGTTTAAAGGGTGAACGAACTTATATAAAATAAAAATAAAATGCAACTTTTTACGTGACGTATATAGGAACTGCTCGAAATGGCGCTCTGCTTTTTCAATGCGAAGATGACAGCAGCCATAGAGCGACTATAGTACTCTGTCCAAAATTCCTTCCGTGTGTCGAATAGCTTTACACGTTGTTATTATTAGAGTAGTTCATTACGAATCATGCCATTTCTTCCTATTAGAATTTACGCATTGAGAAGTCGAAGAAAACATAACTACAAGACAGGAACCGAAACAATTACCTTTGAAACATCAGTTTTCGGCGTTTTCGATTGAACCACCAGAACAGTTACAGAAACAGCACTAGGGTAGGCTACATGATGCATGAAGGCAACTACCGTACTAGGGGTCTCGGTTTCGATTCCCGGCGGTGGGGGTGGGGATGTTTCTCCGACCAAGATAATTCCTCATCTTCCTTCCTCTTCCCCAGTCTGGAAGTATGAATGGGAGTGCGAATGTGTGTGTGATGTAATGATTAAAACCCAACGAATACGAGTTAACACCTTCGATATGTTCTAAAGGAGAACGGCCGCCGACATGACCATTGCAGGTAAAAGGCGGGGTATAAATGGAACAACAAAAAAGCAGTTAATCGCTGTTTAATGTCGCACTTACAGGTGATTAATTGGAAATTTGAGTGATATTTGAGGTGTTATATATTGGAAACTTAAACAACGTACAGCTAAGAATCTATATTTCTATTATTCGGGGAGCAGTTTTCAAGACATTCTAATCCAATAATTTCACTCACATTGTTTAAATAGCAATTTATCAGCATCTGATGCCAATTAATTTTGACACATTTAACTGCGTTATGTTTAGCCGCAAACCATGCATTACATATCTAAACTTGCTTATATTAGTCATGTCTACGATCACTGGAATTATTTCGATGTAGTTCATCAACAATCTGTATGTGTAGAAGTAAAAATAAACGTTAAGCAGAAATTATGATAATGATCATGGTGTCATTTTAATTAGAGTCAAAAGTATCAAAATGAGAGAGGGTTCGAATCTTTGGGAAAGGAGTTGAAAGGTAACGTTTGGGATATTGGAGACGTTTGCAGCATTCTGCAGCATATCAGTCACTGGCACCGACTGATTTCGCTATGTGCTGCACGTTATTTAGAAGCACTCAAAGCGATGGAACAATAACAAAAAGCACCAATTTGCAAAAAGAACTAAAAGGCAGTAGTGCTAGCCGATACAAAGAGAAAGAAAAACTTTCTGAATATGCCGCAGGAGGTATCACAGCAAGTTATACGTTCCTCAAGAGCGGTATTAGGTTTCACGTAAATAAATGGGCACTATATTTATTATGAAGGTGAACAATTTAGTGATAAATATAAGAGAAAATCGCGCATATAAGTAGAGTCCATTGGACTGACATGCCAACAAAGTTGTTCACAAAATCAGCTCCTGTCACGTGATTTAATACACTTGGGGAAGAAATTCTGAAGTCAAATATAAATCGATTCCTACTGGATGGAAAAGTGTAGTAATAACGAACTCTGTTCTAGCCAGTGAACGAAGATCGGAGGTTTCGGGTGGGTGGGTGGGGGTAAGAACTATAAGTTATACTGTACAGTTAGTTTTATTCAATGGTTTTCATAAAGCACATCGGATTTCACATGTTCGTGCTTTGTTAAAAGTAATAAATTATCCCGCTTCAACCAGGAATTGAAACCGTCATATCTGCATTTAATAGTGACATATGCAATTCTACTGCTGAAGTTAATCCTACCGTGCAATCGAACATTTTGAGGTATAAAAGATACATTGAACCCATCTTTGTAAAGTGGATGTCACTTGACTTAGGTGGCTTTCAAATAACCTATGCATATCCAAGTAGCTAATGTCAACCAAGGCAGATATTTTACAGTTTCCTTTAACAACGCTCCGCTTGCTCAGTTTTTAAATGTTGCAACATACGCATCCATTCATCAACCTATTTCATTCAATAGAACCTTTATTCATCTATATGATCATAGCCTACTGCAGTATCGGAAATTAAAAACTAAAAATAGCTTAATTAATTTGATGGAACAGCATAGAAATATTAAAAGTGGGATGTAGGTACTCTTTTTGTTGTAAAACTTATTCATGTTTATCGAGAACGTTTACGGAAATTATTTTTTGTAACAACATATTTCTTTCTCCGTGGTTGATGGTACCTTTTTATATCTGTTCTAAATTTATATAGTGTATTCGTAGTCAAACTTGGTCCGGACCAACATGCTACCTCCGGTGTACTAACGGTGGACCATCGATTTTCTTATTCATAAACCGGGATTAGCGATAGTCCGGGGACCAAACACGTTGGTCCGGATCAAATTTTGTTCCGCCTCCGTGGGGTAGATTAAAGGCGGACTATCTCTGCATAATGGACGACAGGGAAGTAATGAATGTAGCTATAGTGCGTAGAATTCGTGAAATAAAACGATGGAGGAAAAGTTATCTATCAAGAATTGAAATTATTGCGAAGTACGACGACCTAAACTTCAAAAGCAGATATAGGTTTAGTAAAGCGAACGCCAGAAAGCTGATAGAAATGGTTCGTCCTAACCTGCACGTCAGGGTCAAGAACCGAGGCCTGAGTGTCAGTTGACACTCTAATCCTAACAGCACTTCGGTATTATGCAAGAGGAGGATATCAAGACCACACTGTTGACCTGCATGATATTAGTCAGACATCAGTTAGCCGCAATATCAGCAAACTCGTTATAAATTTCCCTCCATGCCTCCTCCTTTCTCACATTTGTATTGGTCGACACGTATTTATTTTCTGTAATGCTCATTCTTTTTTGGATTAGAGAAATCATTGGTCTTCCTCTGACCAATTGATACCAGCTTCTTCATATTATCCATATTACAGCACACCAAACTATGTTACCGAACCTCAAACAGCAGCAGCAACCGTAAGAATGGTTAAGAAACAGCTGTAAAACTACCACAGAGATTTATTATCTTGTAGGTACACTGTGGTTTGTTGAGCATTCTATAGGGCTCGCGCAGAAGAACCTTTATACGTCGTGTAACCTTTTCTCTGTGCTGTACCACGGCTTTACTAGGTTCGAGGCTTTTTATCAACTATGAATACCAAAAAGGTAGACCGCCTTTGGTCCGGACCAAGTTAGTCGGAAGATAATCTAGACCAAAGTGAGAACTATGAATACGGCCCTATATTTTTATCTAGTATTTATGTTTATATCTGGCTTTTGCCATGATTAATTTTAAGTGACATTGATGGCCTTGCAGTTGAGCGCCCTTAAGTCATCATCCCATAAGAAGGTTAAAATGATTAGGCAGAACTTTTAAACCATGGCACTATTTGCAAGGCATACGAAAGGGAGAGGGTGAGGGGGAGCTAGAAAATTTATGAGTTCTCGCTGGTGAAATATGTGATACATTCAAATTAGGAAATAACTAAGAAACAAAAATAGAAAGAAACATAGAACAAAGGAAAAAAATACATATACTGTGTGTTTTAAGTTTATCCTTTTCGGTATACTAAATCGTTCTCCAATTTTTATGGTTTACTAGTTTCACAAAATATATCAAACTCATTTAGAACGAAGAGGACTTCACATTCTTCTAGAAAATTTAATATATTATTTTTTTCATTTTGTAAATATCTTAAATTGATATTTTAATAATTGAAAATCCTTGTGACCTTTCCTTGCAAGATTCTGAAATAAAAAGACAAATTTATTTTTCTAGCACGTTCAGTATATATATATATAGTGCATGAAGGACCTTATTTTATTCAGAGGCCTCTATCAGGTTTTCGTTATTTTATGTATCCTTAACCTACAACACGGGATCTTCGACTTTGCTCTTCGGAAGGATTCTTACATCCGAAAAAAAATTCCATTGTCGTCCTCGGGTTTGAATGCATTATCTTGGGAAACAGAGTCTAGCATATTGCCCCTAGACCAAGGACAAGGACTTATTGAGTCATGCGGCCACTTTTCAAAAATGTCTTTTTAGTTCAGAGGGCCTTGTAACACGAATTTCCGGTAAATAGTGGATAACAAATTTGGAGTGGAACGCCGTTCTTCTTCTGCTGATAAAAATGTAGGAGAACTGAAATGACCGAAATTCGATAACGTGATGCAGAACCATAAAGAGAGCGCAGACACAAATAATGCAATACCGAAGAAGCGACATCAGCCGTATGGATAGCTATTATGTGGACGCTATTCCGAAATGTGACAAAGAATGGAAAGGGGAGGTAGAACTTCACTGCAATAACCATTCTATGCAAAAGTAACGCAAACAGACGTATTTGACAAACAGGAGACGTTGCTGTTAATAAAATATGCAAACAATATGGCCAACAGCTGTGACTCAATAAATTGCGGCCATCACTGTATTTCACTGCGTTATTTCCCATCTCCATGGAGTTTTCGTCTCTGTTTATTCCCATATGGTAAACTTTTACCGTGTTGCTTTCTCTCGTATGTTACGCTTTCCCGCTTTCGTTTCTATACCTCGATGGAACAGTCCTGTCTCCGTAACTTTCAGCTTCTATCTTCACCTCCGTATATTTCCCCCTGTTTCGAAAAAGAGTTACTGAGGAATTTTCATCATTGTGCTCTTTTGATTGGGTAAAGGACTTTCTAGCAAATGTTTAGACTTTGAGAACCTTTAACGTACTCCACTCACAATACTTTCTCTACCCATTCTTAAAGTTTTCTTTAATGGAAATTGTTCTTTCACACTAGGCGTGAGTAGGACGAAATATGGAAAGGTAGATTTCCATAGCCGGGATTTGAACCACGGATACCACAGTGTCATGCTGGCACGTTGACCACGGTAGCTCAATGGTTAAGAGCAGCCGGACGGAGACCGGAAGATCCTCGTTCAAATCCCTGCTATGACTTTAAATTTTTCAGTTTGACTCTACCTTTCCATATTCTTATTAATGATCATTCTATCTACTTAATGCTAATCAAGATTAACATTTACAGAAGTGTATGCTTATTTTCGCGTAGATACAATGGAAATACGGGAATACAGAAAACTTCCATCGATAGCCAAATCTTTCAAGATTTGTTGGCTGCGTAATGACCTCGAAAATTTGCTCTCTTTGCATGATCAGGAAATAACATATAATAAATAACTATCCATTTGAGGAAAGCAAGTATTTTAAAATTGCGATCCATTAACAAGTAGTATCTGTAAAATGTTGAGCTCCACATAAAATGTATTTGTCATGAGTTGTGTGATTTAAACAGATGTACATTTTTGGTACAGCAGTAAGATTTTTGTCCCGTCTTTGGAATGCACAGAACCGAAGTACGAAGTATGGTAATTTTCTTTTTCGAGTTTTTTCTCTTACGCACAACTTTTTTTTCTAAAACTGCTTATTTTGCGTTCATGGTGGACTCTGTTGAAATTCCAACTTCGAAATTTTAGTTCCAAGTTCAATACTTTCCCTATTTACTATGCTAGCAGAGAAAGTAATATAAGCAAAGAAAGTGGCAACGAAAGAACATAATGTGCATGTGTGTGCGTGTGCAGTGGAAGTCCTCACTATGCAGTTCGTCTCACATTCGGTTGCTCCTACTATTCCACTGGGCATTGCAGAAAGCAGTCGACTTCCATAATATTATGGAGGTAAAACTTTGACCATCCACATTACTGCCCTGCGTCGGTCCAAGTTACTTGCATTTCATTACTGTGCAAATACGACAGCGGAAGCTTTAGACATTTTTTTCCTGCCCGCAGCTTCGTTATATCCCTAAGCCTCTTTTCTCTCACAGTATTTCGACAGGTTTAGATAATTTTTAATGTAACGCTTATTTCGTAATTTTTATTTTGTAAGGGTGATAAACGCAATAAGAAGAAAAAGTAACCCGTTAGTGACTGTTTACAAATGTAACAGGAACAGAAAGTAAACGAGTAGGTATACGTAGATTATCACATCCATTAAATTTCTGTTTCATTTAACGTTGACCAGTAAGTGTATCTTAATTATGATGTGTACTAAGTCATTTTGCCTCATTGAATAGGTGTTGTGCTGGGATATTGGCTCGTTACTCAAATTAATGATTACTGGTCATTAATGTTAATTTTTTTTAATTTTACATGTTCATAACGTCATTAAGTAAATTATGTAAGAGCTAACGCATGTGGAATTTATGTAGATTTTTGTTAATAAATTGTTTGGTTAAAATCACCCTTTCAGGATAAAATCAGGTGTTTCTATCATAACAGTGCATTTACTTCTGAACTTGCATTACACAGAGCTTGTACCCTGCCATTCAAATTAGTCATTGGTCGGGAAAGGAGAATTGAGGTTTTGCGGAATACTATGACAGCGTGCCAGTGTCAGCTGCAAGTAAACCTGTAGGCTTGGAACAGCGAATATAAGTAGTTAACTGCATCCTGAAACAGTATAGTGAATGGCTTACAACAGTCGAGAGGGAAATTGGTTATACGAAAACACACGTATACCGGATTCAGAGAACTGGGACGTAAGGTGAATTAATTAACCTTTTTGAATTATTTGCTTATGTTTGGTTTTGCCATCCATAAAAAAAAAAGGTCCCATTATCGCGAATGGTCCCGCCATTAGGTCATCCACGTAAAGTAAACCTGGCTTTTCCTTACTCTTTTAACACCAAGCAATGATAGTTTATTTAACTCTTCCTAATAGTAACAGGATTTGACTATATTGGGGTAAGATTAAGTTGTGATGGAGACTGGAATGGAAACAAAAGATAGATAGCAGTGACAGGAATTAGGATAAGTAAATAGGACTTTATAGGTGAAATGTATGTGGTTGGAGAGGATTTTATGTGCTTTAAATAGAAAGCAAAATTGCACCGGTATAGGCTTATAAAGAACTGGATTGCTAGTGCGTAGAACTAGAGAAATACTTGTAAATAGAGACAGATAAATATATGGATTTTCTTCCTTCTTTTTTTCTTTTTACTTTTCATCCTCCAACGTTAAGTCATATTGGACGACGAATGAAATGGGTGAAATGATGCTCTAATGATCCCACGGTCCATTCCTTCAGGATAAGGAAAACCCACGTAAAACCGTATCCAGATAAGCCACCATGGCAGATATTCGAACTCGTGACCTCTTGAGCGCGATGCAGACACCTACCATCTACGCTACCGAGGCTGGCTTATGTAAGGACGGGGGGGAAAGGAAATGAAAAGCACATTTGAAAATGGGCTACAAAATGAAAAGTCGCTTTGCTTATAGGGACAGATAAAGAGAGAAATGTAAATATGTATATGTAATAAGAGTGATGAATAAGCTTGGATAATGACAGTATTGTAAATGAATGTAAACAGATGAGAAACTGGAGGAATGAAATAGTAAACGGATGTGATGAGAAAGTCGAGGCATGAAAATGGAGAACTGAAATGGAATAGTACAGCAGCTGATAAAAATATTGAATGAGACATGTAGAAGAAGTGGGAAATTGTTTTATAAAATTAAAACAAAATGGATAAGGAAAGAGAGAGAGAATGAAAGAAAGCAAGAAAGAAGAAAAGAAAAAAGGGATGTCGAGGAAAGGTAGTACAAAATCTGTTACACACCCTAACCATTAATGAATGTTGCCCCTGGGGTACTCAAACACAATTTGCACGTTTAAAATAGTTTATGTATTGAACAATAACTTAGTAAAGAACTGAATATAGTACAACAGTACTAAGTACAAAAATAATGACACTAACTAGTACTTCATAAAGCGCCATCACGATATAAAGAGGCTAGAAGTGATGAAGCCTGTTAAAACTCGACGTACATTCAATTTCTTCATAGGTATTCCTTTACAATTTAACACGACGTAGATTCCATTTTTACAACGGCGTAATGTAAAACTGCAGCTTCCTTGCCAGACTGTTAGGCACAATTCCCGAGGAACCCTATTCTGAGATGGAACACCTGATGTACCATTGGGAGACTGAAGCTACAAGTAAAGCTTAAAATGTCTCAAGCAAAGCTTGTTGTTCGGGAGAAATCCTACAGCTGTGTTCGCAATCTCGGTATTTAGAGCTAACGTTAACAGTTATTCAACTACCTTTTGCTTATCGTTATTTCTTTTTGAAGCCTCTGATAGGCTTTTAAAATGAAAATTGTTTCTAGATAAAGGAAGTTTGAGTGCCATTTTACCTCTAACCTTAAAGTGCTTCTACAAACGTGACTATTGCAGAGAGCATGCCAGATTAATGCTTTGTGTAAAACATGAATTTTGTCGTGAAATGTTGCACATAAGTTGCAGTAAGTTACGTTCAGAAGCTTCTGCAATACAAGAAAGGCGTTTTATATGCTTCGAATTTTACAGAAAGGTTATCAAAACAAGAAAACGTATTTGTTCGATTCAAGTAATAATCGAAATTATTCCAAATATTATCTCAGGAGAAAAAGACATATTTTTGAAGTACGAGAGATATGCTAGTGATGTATAGAGGGAGAAAATTTTAGTTTTAACAACCAATTTTGAAGAATGAAGAAATCAACAAACTGTCTTTTAGATTTTGAAAATTTTAGTACGCTCTGTTTAAATGCTTAGGGTAAATATGATTTGTAAAACTGGATATTGGTTAGTTGATTGTGCGCAATTTATTTCGAATCGCTATTTTAGTTCGAAGGTCTTCTAAATAGTTCCTTTCTTAAACCTGGGAATACTATTATTAGTTTGTTTTATTGATACGGTATGCCCATACTGCATACTTAGCTTTCAGAAACCGCTTACCAAGTAATAAATTCATTTGCGTTATTAGGCCGGTCGGCGGGACTGTTTGGTGGCCAGTTGTGTAAGATGCGAGTCTGCAGTAAACATAGTAGGAACTGTCGCTTTAGTTTTCCTAACACACATAACAAAGTTATTTAAAAAACAAAGTTAAATTATCTTTTAAATGTAGCCCTGCAAGTCATGCAATAAAATTGATCAATCAGAAGTGCAAACACAGTATAAATTACAAAATCATTCCAGCAGTTTTCTACACATCACAAAAGACGTTACATGCCACTGAATGTGACCTTTATCCCTGTGCATTCTGACTGGGGATGTGTGATGCTGACCACTCCAGCATATCGATTGGAAAATTGCTCACTGTTGTGTGTATTTTAAAGCATTCTGTATTTATCAACAAAACACATCAAATCTCTACCACTGGCCCACATATTTTGTTTCGTTTGTTTTAGGCAAGTTATTAAACATACACTTTTAGGATCGAATGGTTTAGTGCCATGTAGCCTGACGAGCGTCTTAAAAATAGATGCTAAAACTATAAGTGGTGCGTCATTTAATATATCAGACAAAATAGCTTCAATTATCTATATTGTGAGAATGATCTGGCTCTCAGGTGTTCCGGCCACGCCGTGGCTCAGTGGTTAGACCGCTTGGCTCTCACCAAGGCGGCCCGGGTTCGATCCCAGGCGACCGCAAAGTGAGATTTGTGGTGGACAACACGGCGTTGGGGCGGGTTTTCTCCGGGACCTCCGGTTTCCCCCGCCATCTCATTCCACCGGTGCTCTATCTTCATCTCATGTATCATCAGTGTCACCGTCTGCGGTGCCGTATGTAGTAAAAGCGGGCGTTAAACACTACACATTTAAACACCACACATTTCTCAGGTGTTCCAACTCTTCTCGGCTGAGTTAGAAGACTCACGCGTACTCAGTAACAGTATTATGTATCCGTCTGGGGAGGGAGCGGTTTAGACCACTGGCCGAATATCGTAGCACAGTTGCTTGCATTTTCTACCATTTTATTCCACTGTGAAGACAGATTGTCTCCAATGCCGAGCTGTATTGCATGCTGCAAGTAAATTTATGCCAGTCAGTACTCCACTGCTCCCTAGCGCGAACTTAAGTAGGAAGGTGGGATCTAGGTTCCTAAGCTCTGGCATACAAGAAAAATATGTTTCACAAATTTAACATATAATTTTTAATTTTGTGTGTTAGCCTCTGCCTTGTGAATGTGGGCGCGAGGAACGACGGTTGGCAGGCTCAATCTCGTTTGCGGGCTGTTACCGTGGATTACTGTGATTGGGTCAGCCAGCTAGTGCTCTGAATGACGTGATATTTAAGTAGTTAATATCAATATGTCTTAAAAGCGAATTAAAACATACTAAATATCACTTGTAGCTTGTAAGCCAACTCTTGTAGCTTACTTGTATATCACTTGTAACTTCGAGTGTATGCATTATCTACGAATAATTGTTAATCAACAACATATGTGTGTTGGTTCTACTCCTTTATGGAATAGGCTCTCTGATGACATTTTTCATACTTTGACAGCAAAATAGAGATTTTCCTTGGTGCGATGATAACCTAGAATGCTGCTTCTTTTAAGGTTTGTGCAAGGTCTAGTCTTTATCCTGGAGCCCATAAGCTCATGACAGCTTAAGGCGTCAGCCTTCCATTCCATTCAGCCTTAACGCTGCGACATGTAATGTTATCGACATTAGGAGAGAGCGGTACAGTGTTTAACAAGGTGGGAGACCTTGTCAGCACCTTCACTCGCTCAACTAACAGAAAATAAGCTTCTTTCATTCCTGCTCCACAGGACTGGTAACTAATGTGCGAAGTGCAAATTTAAACAATTCCAGTAGTGAGAATAAACGATAATATTAACAATTCACATAGCTACCTTTTAAATCCCTGCTTTTCGTATAAGGATTGCGGTCGCGGCGGTAGGTACATAAAAAGTGAGTTTTAATAGTTGCTCATTCCCTTTTGCTGTTGCAGATGTACGTGGAGTTTCATCAGTGCTGGTCGAAGGTATAGCTGATAGTTATCGGAATATTTCCATTCGGCTTTTTGAGCTACATGTTATAGATTAATTGAGCCACAAGCGTCCTCAGATGTCCCGAAACTCCGCATTAATACACCGGGATTTTGTTGACCGAAGAAGCGAATAACTGGAGGGAGGGGATGGAAAGCAGTTTCACATCTTGAATTTCTGGTATTGCAGTCCTTGTGCATTATGCGGATATACACAAATATTAACAGCAAAACATAACAAAACATCCGTACTATAAAATGGTTTCTAATGATTTCGTGTCTGCTTAATAATAAAAATAGCTGAATATTATTGAAACACTTCAACTTTAAAATAATTTAGAATTGGTTTTGTTAGGTAAAACGACTCATGCGGTGTGCCACAACATTACATGCTAATCATAGAATTGGTACATTGTGCTTATCTTGGATGGTGTGACTTAAACATAAACCGTAACACGTAAATTTTATATCTGTGTAATGGTTGATGCTCAGTTGCCCATGTAGCACTCCTTTATAAAGAACGTAACTATTTCATATATTATTAAAGAGAACGATCTGTGAATCTTCCAAAACCTACTCAGTTTACTGACAATTTTTTAGCTTTTGCCACATCTTCCATGTTGGTTTAAAGAAGTGAAGTAGCAAAGTCACTACTGAGATGTGCATAAAAAGTAGTTTCATAAAAATGCTCTATGTGGTGCAATTTTCAAAAATTTTAAAAAATTCAGCTATAAAATAAGTTAGCTGAGAAATATGTTTTTAAATTAATTGCTTCATATTTTTTTTAACTATGAGCTTCACGCGCTTCACGCGCGCGCGCACACACGCACACACGCACACCACACACACACACACGCACACACGCACACCACACACACACACACACACACACACACACACTTGAGTGAATTTGAGGCATAACAGAAGTATTTGCCTCGCACTGATAAAACGATACATTGCGTATATTGAGGAACTATTTCCGAAGTCCACACTAATAGCTTAAAAATTACACTGTAAGGAATATTCTAAAAATTAAAAAGTGTCTAAAACGCCACAACCACGAAAAACGTATTGGAAATCTCGCAGGTACTAACTGATAGGAAATTCTCCTTTTCGTAAAACAATTACATTGTTTATTTGGAATACTTATTTTCGGAAGTCATTACCTTATTAAAAACATGTAAAGGAACTTCGGCCTGAAATTCGACCGCACGCCTCGATTTAGGGTTGTTTAAATCGGCACCCAAGTACGTCACTGTCAAGGTTTCAGGGAAACGTTCCTAGAGAACGTGGTTTAGTAATACATAGTTATAATTATTCACAATTTTCGTTGAAATTTCAACAATCCGATTCTTTAATATGTTCTATATGAGGAAGCTTTTGATAGGAAATCAACAGTCCTTTGGACAGATATACGTTGTAAATTATAAATTAAGAGTTCTGGGTACCAGATAATTATTTTGGCATCGGTAGTGATTCAAAATTACTGCCTAATTCGAGTTTCTGCGCATGGCTAAGTATTCCCATTTCGTTTGCGATATTCAATCGTTCTTCCTTGTTTTCACAAACTCAGTTTACTGGACAACATTATACTGCAGTTTAATGCCTTAAGCAAGGGATCATAAACTATGTATTTTAGTTTTGCTGTTGAAGTTTCGAATGATGGTAGCAAAAATTGGTTATAGTTCTATCTTTGCACATAAATAAAATGTCATTGCAAATCTGCACTTTGTGTCAGTTTATCATAGATATTGAAATAAAACAGGCTCTTGCGCACCTCAAGCACACCGATTATTTAATAATGTTCACTTTTATTTTAAGAAGATAAAAAGTAAGCGAAAACGTATGCCTTAAAGATTTGTTTACGGCGGGTAAAATCCATAAAAGCCACCTGTATGCTCTTAGGGGTACTGGAATGTAAATTTCCCTCAATTCATTAATGCATTGTATTAAATATATGTGTTTTGCACTTTAAGCCCTTCCCAAAATTTTCATGCATGTTTAAATTTTAGATTTTGATGCGCACTTTTCACTGAAAATACTGACGATGGCAGGCAAAAGAATGTTTTATATATACATTAGAGACCAAGCAATTTAATCACAGTGGAAATTAGATGTGATATCGTGAATCTGTTTTTGCAGTAGTTGAATAGAGTTTCTAAAATTGGTATACAGGCTTTTTCATAGTTCCACAGTTATGTACAGTATAGCTTGCTTGCATCTCGCATTAAGAATACTGAACTTGTGTTAAACACAATATGTCTGCAAAATGACGTTAACTGGGAAACTTAATCTTGTTTGAGATCTCTTTGCTGACGTTTTCTGTACTACAGACTACTTCCTTTGTATGAAATAAAGCTGTGAGGCAGCGCCCTTCCTGTAGCTCTTAAGTGAACTCTATATATACAGCCATTCTCTTTGTACGTAAATGGTACGCGACCTAGAGTGCAGCTTTCTCAGGATTTCCGCTAGCAGTAGATTTTCAACTGCGGAATCTAGTTTATGAAAAGTATACACAAGGGCACTTTTCGTCGTGGTAGATAACCTGATTGCTACAAACAGGTTTTTAATTGCGACGTTGTTTCAACGTAATGAAGATGTTGCCACAAGTACCGTTAATGATATCCCTTTTTCGGGCCATGTACAAATGTGTACACCAAACTGAAGGTAAACGTTACACTGTGTAGACATAAAAAGGAAATTTTGATGTGTTACAATTACTTAGGTTTTCTCTACGTATTATAACTGCACATAATCTGCTGTATATGATGTGAATTCGTATGAAATGACTTTGCTGTTCGCTTCAATATAATATGGAGTATGATGTAGTCTTAGAAATAAAATGTTTTGTGTCCCTCTGTGGCAGTTTCTGTTCATGTTGTCTCTGAGGCTCAACTGCTCATCATGGCATGCAGATGAGATAAACGACACCGAAGAAAACTTTCCCTAGTTTCTCTGTTCACATTGTTTAATGTTTCTTTAGAATAACATGATTCAGAAATTTAATCGTGATATTTTAGGTTCTATATGTTACGGTATGCTTCATCTCGCTCCATCATGGGCTAGTTCATGATGTCATGGGTTTACATAAGGTTGGGCCTCGATCTGGGTGACTGAGTTTTGATTAGACGCTAGCCTATTGCTCCTAAGGTCACGGTTTCAAGTCCGGCCGAGACCGATGACTTTTAAATGGGCTTAAAAGCGACAGGTCCATGTCAGTAGCTCTATTTGTGTGTAAATTAACTCCTGCTGGACGAAATTCCGGCACACCGATGGTGCTTATATGAGCCGGGCAATTGATAACGTCGTTAACAAATGCAATCAAGTTGAGTTCTTAGCGTGGAACAATTATAGGTTGCATCCATGTTAACATAAAACACATAGCATTTCGCTTGTCATAACTAAGGTTTTGTGGTATTAGAGAGAAAAAGAGGAATGCCTTAACATACTTTATCAATAAATACTCAATGACTGTTCATTTCGGAAAACACTATAGATATACATACAGGGTGGCGCACGAAATATCATTCATTGAAAATTGTTGATATAACTTTTAATAACCAAATAATTTCAATATTATCTTTTTTACATTACTCATCAGAATGTGTATGCTCAGTGGGTGTGCAGTACAGTTCGTGTACCACCTCTTCGAGACGAACTGTGACGTTTCCGACCACTCTACCACACATGTCTTCTGTTATTCCCTGGAAAAAGGTTATGTAGTCGCTCGCAGCTGCATTGGTGTGAGTGGATTGTTGCGATAGACTGTCCCCTTCAAATATTCCAATAAGAAATAATCACAGAGATTATTATCCGGGCTATGTGGCGGCCATATTGAACCGCACTGAAAACGTTCAGGATATCGATGGGACATCACACGGAGCCCGAAATGTTGGTGCAGGAAACCCAGAACAACGTTTGCTGTTTGTGGACGAGCTCCTTCTTTCATAAACCATTGAGTCTCCATTGGTAAACTGCGGAAGAAAGCTGTTCTGCAACATGTCCAAGTAGCGCATACTGTTAACTGTGCCGTTGAAACAGATTGGTCCAATGATTCCATGGCTGGATATGGCACCGCATACACAAAAGTTTTGTGCGTAATTTACAATCTGGTGTACAACACCAGGAAGTTCTCGTGCCCAAAATCTGTTATACCGCCTATTGTCGCTACCGTTTAAATGAACGTAAACCTCATCAGAATATCATGTGTTATGAACCACGGCACCATTATTTGCAATAGCCGAAGTTGGAAACTGTAATCGTCGTACCTTGTCATGTTCCGGCAGTTCTGTCATTTTGTAAGGGAATAATTTCACGGCAGCATGAAGTATTCTTTGAAGCGAATGACGTGAGATGCCCATTTCGGACGAATCTCTTCTGGTGGATTTCCTGCGACTTCGTGTCAAAATCACTCCCAAAGCCTCGATATTCTCTGGAGCACGGATTGTGTTGACATGAGGCCGATCTTGCTCTAAAATATGTCCCTCATTTTCAAATTGTGTGGTTAATCTACACACTGTCTGTCTGCAGGCGGCCCACCTCGAACAAAAAAATCACGAAAACATCGTTGCGTCTCTGCCACGCTCTTCGTTTCCGCGTAAAGCAACACAGTTTTCACTTTTTGTTCTAGCGTCAACCGGTCTTTGTCCGCCATTTTATTAATATGTATATACACACATGCATACACACATAAATATCTAATTAATATTTAGAGAACTGCAAATGCTATGCTATTTTATATTAACTGTATATTTAAATAACGTCCGAAATTTATTTTTAAGATTTTTTTGTTTTTGTTTTTCTTTCTCTATCTCTCGTTATTGATCGTTTATATTTTATACTAAGTATAATGAAAATGAAGAGGTTTCACTTTATTAAAAACAGTTACCATGTACGTTTATTACTCATTACAAACGTAAAATTCATTTTAAGATTCTTAATTTTATGAAAGTTAATATGGAGCTGGCGAAATTTTCTTGAATAGTCTTCCATGTGTCATCCTTAAATACCAGTTTAGTTTGATAGTCACCTGACCTTCACCTGTAACGTTAACGCTATTCTCTGTCTCTGTCTCTCTCTCTCTCTCTCTCTCTCTCTCTCTCTCTCTCTCTCTCTCTCTCTCTCTCTCTAAATGTGTGCACATACACACATTTTTCTTAAAATGCTTTTTTTTCGGATTCAATGAACCAATAAACATGCATCTGTACTCTCATGGTTTTTAATTTTTGTATATATCCATACAGCACTTTATTTCGCAAGTGTTAAAGAATATTGTTCTTGAACAGTAGCAACACCCTGCACACATTTACTGTGTCAAACTCTAGGGAATATTGCTATAGAAGATATGTTACAATTCAATATGTAAATAATTAATTGCAGAAGTTGTATTGATGTTAAAAGAATGAAATGCATGATATGCGATTCAGATACTAACTCTTTAGTTAACTCGAAACAGTTTTCTATAGGAACTAAGAATTGGACTGCAAGGAACTTCTCGCAGTTCTCTAAACTCACTACTGTTTCAGATTTATAGTGTATTTACATCGTGATTACTAAATAACGCATTATATAGTTATTTATAGAATTTCTGCATTTGAATCTAAATGCACAACTGATTGTTTGTTCTTTTTTATATTTCTATTGGGCTCAGTTCCAAGAAACTTGGTATTGAATGAGTGAACAAAACTTAATGTGGGTATAATTCCTCACACTGTGTGCTTGATTGAACATCCTCAGATATCAAAGATTGCAAAACGATTAACACTGTGATGGAAATAAATGCCAAACTTCACAGATACAACTTTTGAAAAGCCTCTAACTACAACGTAACTATGCCCAAATATGTTTGAATCTGAGCAATGAAGCAGACATTTTTAACGATAATTTACTGAAGGGGCAAAAGAGAAAACTAATAATTAAACAAATTACTCCTTACTGAACGTGGAGAACTAGCTCAGCTTATAGCCAAAGAAGAGGTTTTGGGTGTATTTGCTCTCTGGGAAGACAAGTTCTGCTTCAGCATGTCATCTTGCAGTTGCGGAAGGTAATCAGTGGCAGATTATATCCTGGAACAGTGGGCACTAATGACGCAAACGTAGATATCTTACTTCTCTTTTATCGTTCCTTGCTCTCCGTGCGTCAGAAGCGTCTTTAAGGATCGATCAATGCCATATCATGTCTGGTGGTTACTGAAACTCTTTAGTATCGTCTTTTTAGCAGATAAATGAAGCTGTAAATTTGTTGCCAGAAAATGTATTGGTTATGCATAAATATTTTACCGTAATTGCCACATCACTTTGCATTATTGTGTCTAATCTGTTCGCTACTTATTTTAGTGTAAGTCTGTGAAGTTTTACAGGAGAGAAAATGTTCCTATTCTTGTTACGTGTATTAAACTGAAGAAGTAAGCTTGATCTCTTGAATTTTTTGTGTGCACCATGTGAATTCCCCTTTTATTTGATTAAGGTTTGTCTAAATATATGTAAATAGAAGTCATAATATAGATAACGAGTTACTCGTAAAGCTTCTTCATTTAATTCAGTTACAATTTTGTTAGCGCCAATCTTTTCAACGCACTATGTTCCATACAACAAGCTTACAACTTTCCTGACTGTGAACTTCTAGTTATCTGATATTCTTGAAGGTTAACAGTGGTTTTTAATTTATTTATTTTAGTTGCAAGAACTTCTTACCAAAGTAAGCATTTTAATACTTCTTCCTCCTGTTATTTATAATCAAACATTTCTTACAAAAGTAGAATCACACTGAAAATTCAATGCCATAGCCTAGAATCACGGATCTTGCTGTTTCTGTTTTTGTCCGCTTGCTCTAATCAACTGAAATACCATACCAGTATGCTGGCATGCCATATAATTCGACAACTGATTCATTTTTACTTTGATATCATTGTTTGGCACAAATATGGGTGTTCGTTGCAAAGAATCGTCTTGTAACAGGAATACCATACGTTTGGAGGTAGAGATGATGTTCTCGAAGCACCACGTTGGTAAGCCATATGTAGCGGTTGTTCCTCGCGAACCTCTTCCCGCGATGTGATGTGTATCAGCTTTCATGAATTTCTATGTCGTCTGTCATCCGCGTAGTGATGAGTTAAATTATTTTTTGAAAGTTGAATTGTTCAAAATACGAGGGCTGTTCAATAAAGAATGATCACAATTTTTTTTTTTTTTTTTTTGACAACTCGTGCTCATAATTTTGATGGTCCTTCCCAAATAGTCTCCCCTGAATGCGATGCACTTGACCCAGCGTTTCTCCCAGTCTTCAAAGACGTGCTGGAAACCATTTTGAGTGATCCTTCAAAATCGCCTCCGCAGCCTAAACCAGTGCTTCTGATGATGGATAATGCCTCCCACGAAGGCGTTTCTACAAGTTAGGGAATAGAAAAAAGTCACATGGGGCTAACTCCGGACTATGCGTAGGGTGAGGAATGCACTTCACATTGATTTTTGCAAGATATTCAGCAACAACACTGGCAATATGCAGCCGCGCATTATCGTGATGCAGCATCCAGCCTGCTTTATGGAAATGTGGTCTTTTGCTCCTGATATGGACTTACAATGTTTTCAGGACATCCCTGTAGTATTGTCCAGTTACTGATGTGTGTGCAGGTACAACATGCTGATAAACCATTCCATGAATATCAAAGAATGAGATGACCATAACTTTCCCAGCAGAAGCAACCACTTTTGCCTTTTTGGGGGTCGGTGATGAAGGAGATTTCCACACTGAGCTTTGCTGTGTGCTCTCAGGATCAAAATGATGTAGCCAGGTTTCATCACAGTGATTACGTTTGAAAGAAACTGCGGATCTTCCTCTAACATCAAATTTAACTGCATGTTACCTCCACTGCAGCGGTAGGCGATACTGAATATGTCTGAACTTGCCTGGTCTCACAGGCGGGATCCAGGAGTACCAAAAATGAAATTACTACGGCGCGTTTGTTTCACATTAAGCTAACAGAATATAATAAGATTGAATTTTAGTGTGAAAAATTATGACCGTAAAAAATTATGATCATTCTTTATTGAACAGTCCTTATACTATGGTTGCTCCGTTTCGCATAAGATCTGATCTCGGAGGTAACTCATACTCTCCGATATGAATGTGCAAACTTAAGGTGAAGGAAATCAAAATGTTGCAAGTTTTTCTTTAATTTAACCTTGAAACTCAATTTAAATAAGATTTGTATTTTGAATCAATACATTCACACGATTTTCAATAAAGCTTTTACTAGTTGAGGAATAATTCGAATGCAGTTCAATCTATATTGTTGGCAACCAGACTGTTGCAAAAATCCAGCACGTCTACACCTGTCTACTCACGATGAAGTCCAAATGCAAAAGTACCCTATCTTCTCTTATTCAGTTATTGATTTTTACCTTATCACCGTGGTGACCAACATTTCTAATCCACGTCACTTTTCCCTCTGGCCAACACATTAATTTTGAATTACATAATTTTTTTAATTTTTCAAATATAAAGTCCTAAAACAATTTTCTGTTATAATTTTGTCTTTGCATTGAATTTATGATATTTATCCTTAATTTAGATCGAATCATTAACATTTATCTTCACGTTTTTGTGACCTACACTATTGAGTCATGGACATCTATAGCTAATATTAATTCAAATACAACTTTCATAATTTTAAAGATATTAACATTTAGTATATTAAACAATGCCCTGGCACTTGGTGCATAAACAACTGTTTCAGCCTGTACATTAAGTGTCCGACCAAAATCTTTTTCGCACTGCGTTTTGTGTGGTCAATATCGAACCCCGCGAAAGCTGTGACCACAGTACTTATTAGAATCACCAGCTTAAGGCAACAGTAATTTGTCATCCGTGGGGTTATGGTTCCCTTCTGCGAATGTAAGCGAAAGCGTTAGGGAATTCATGGACACAAGTTATACAAGAAATGTTTACACTGTTCTATGCGAATTACGGGGCACGTTATGACATGTTTCTAATATCAATATCATTTATATTTCTTGGGATCGCCGTGCTGGATAGGCAACTTGTCCGCCACATGTGCGCTGCTTTGCTAACCTTGATGTTAATGGTAATATAAATCCTTTTGAGCAATGTCACTAATTTGTTACCAATAGTTTCGTTCAGTTAAATTTGTATTTTTGTGAGCATTGTGTCTCAAAGGAAGCTCTCGAGTATTTTGAAATGTGTCACATTGGCTTCAGACTTTTAACCTTCCTGGCGTTCAGCTGGTTTTCCCAGAATGAAATCGTAGAAGTGTTTCGTGGAGTAAATGACAGGTACACCTTCCTTCTCGAGCGAACGGCTGTTTGGCTTATTCATTTCTGGCGTGTTTGAAGGCTGCTCCTTTTCGGGCTCTGCAGAGGAAGGTCCTAGATGTCCCATCTCAATATTTGAAAGCTTCGCGATCGATGCCACGCCAAAAGAAAAGTCGCGGTAGAAGGAAAGAAGCACGGTTTACACCGTCTCCTGCTGTAGACATTCTTTACGTTAATAGACTTACTCCCGCCTGCCTTTAAGTGGCTATGGGTTGCTGTGAATGATAATGTGATCACTGGAATAAAATGGATTTAACCAACTACGATGTGCAGAAAATATTTAATGCTTCCAAATGTTTAAAAGTAAGATTAAAATTATACAAGACTTCAACATTTCAGTTCGCATTGCCATTCACCATTCAGTTTATTATTATTATTATTATTATTATTATTATTATTATTATTATTATTATTATTATTATTATTATTATTATTATTATTATTATTATTATTATTATTATTATTATTATTATTATTATTATTATTATTATTATTATTATTATTATTATTATTATTATTATTATTATTATTATTATTATTATTATTATTATTATTATTATTATTATTATTATTATTATTATTATTATTATTATTATTATTATTATTATTATTATTATTATTATTATTATTATTATTATTATTATTATTATTATTATTATTATTATTATTATTATTATTATTATTATTATTATTATTATTATTATTATTATCGTTATCGTTATCGTTATCGTTATCGTTATTATTATTGTTATTATTGTTATTATTATTATTGTTATGGTTATTACTTTTATTATTATTATTATTATTATTATTATTATTATTATTATTATTATTATTATTATTATTATTATTATTATTATTATTATTATTATTATTATTATTATTATTATTATTATTATTATTATTATTATTATTATTATTATTATTATTATTATTATTATTATTATTATTATTATTATTATTATTATTCAGCAAGATAATCCAAGCTAGTAGTTAACTATCATACAAGTAATTGATATTTCATTCCATTTTGACTAGGGTATGAACCCTTCATGCAGCGGTTATGTCAAAGGGACTCTCTCATATATAAGTATCTTTAATGTAAGTGATACAGCTTTGATATACAGTGTATACATATATGGTACATGGTGATTATCTGGGCTTGTAGACCGTGGTCTATTGGAAAATAGTCTTCCAGACGTTTCAAAGGAAGAACGTTTCGAACGTCTGAAAGACTATTTTCCAATACACCAGGGTCTACAAGCGCGGATAATCATGATCTTCCAAATGGCTCCTGCCGTGAAAGCCTACGCAGTACAATGTATAAGTAGTATAGAATTGAGAGAATCAGCACAGTGTAGATAAGATGTTGAACTCTCCTCTGTGTTAATATATGAGTGATGTAGAATGCTCATTGATTTAGAACTCTCCTATATGAAAATCGAGTTGTAAAAGAAGGGGAGTGTTGGCGTAGTGCCGTTCTCCCCTGTGCAGTGAGATGTTTTTGAGGGTTGGGATGATGATGATGATGATGATGATGATGATGATTGTGCGTGTGTGTGATGTGTAATGTGTGATGGGTGGGATGGGTAACGGGGGGGGGGTTCCGGGGATGTTTGAATTAAATGTGAATTCTTTTCGATGTGTGTGTGTGTGTGCTTGAACTCTCATGTATGAATATCGAAGTCTAGGGTTCGATATTGTGATGGGGCGGGGTGGGTAACGGGGGGGGTTCCGGGGATGTTTGAATTAAATGTATTGATAGTAATTCTTCGATGACTGTGCTTGAACTCTCATGTATGAATATCGAGTCTAGGGTTTGATATCTATTACGTTCAGTGCTTCGATGTCTGTGCTTGAACTCTCATGTATGATTATCGAGTGTAGGGTTTGATATCTATTACGTTTAGTGTATGATATATGATGTAGTATCGTTATTCTTTAGATAAAAGAATATCGAGAGAATGATTAGGTATGTTTACTGGGAGAGATTTATGAAAATAAATGTAATAAGACATTCTGGTAAGGGGTGTTCCCTATGCAGAATCTCTCCTTGAGCTATTGTATCCAAGAGCGATGTAAAGGTTAAGAAAAGGTTAAATTCCATTCCCACATCGAGGTACGAGAAAATATAAATCTATTCCACATTGAAGTATAAGGGTGATGACGTGTTGTCATTCCTCAAGATTTGTGCATATGTGAGTAAATCCGAATTAACAGGTCTCACCCTGTCCCGCCAGCTCGGGAACGAACGTGTCCTCACTTCACACAAACCCTCCGTCCGTTAAGTACAATCGACGATAGGATGGGGAGGGGGGAGACAGGTATGATCACGTTTCATCCCATCTGCTCACTCGGGAACGAATGCATTCTCACTTCACATCGCAACGTCAAGATGAGTGGAACAACAACACCTATCATTGAAAGTGATACCAGATTCTGGGAGAATCTACGCAATTTCGAAGATTTGCAAAAGCATTGGGTTGAGCACCACGATGAAACGTGTGATGGAAAGATGCATCAAGTGATTTGCAAGAATCCTTCCCATCATGATTCGATCACATCTTATGCTCAATGCGGAAAGAATTGTAAAGTGTACCTCGGGTAAGTAGAATTATAATTGTGTGTTAACGTGAAAGTGTTGTTATGTGTTAGATAACTAATGATAAATATGTTTATTTCAGTAAAGCCCAAAGTGAAGATGTGGCATGCCAGTCCGAACAGGATCAAGGTGAAGATGTGTGCGGTCCGTACAATGATCGTCCGTTTAAGGATATCGGTACATCGAAACCCGAGGAGGAAGTCATAGGAAAGTGAGTATAAAATAATAAGAGTTTTACGTTAACAAGTGTATTAAATATTCACGATGTTGAGACATAGTTCGTGTATGTCCGCAGATCCAGTAAGAAAGGAGACAAGAAAAAGAAGACGAACTGCAAACCGAGAATCGTCAAAGCCAAGAAGACGTTCGATCAAGACAGTTTCATCATAATGATGTTCGAACCCTTCACACCCTTCGCAGAAGAAGTAGAGGAGGAAGTTGCGAGTGATGGTAAATAGTGTGTGCATGAACGATAACGACATCTCCATCAGCATTTACTTTCGTGTGAACATAGGATTATACAATGAACTCCCATCACTTTACATTAAAGACACACATGACGATACGTTTGTGTATATTACAAAAGAGGATTGGGAGGTAATAATGTCAAATTTGTGTGTTTTGGATACGTATCTGAAAGATGGTAAGCATCCATGTGCACCGTACAGTGAAAATATAATATATGCATTTAATATAATGTTATGCATGAATAAGATGCAAGAAATAACGTTTGTGAATACATGTTTAAATGTGGGCAGTATAAATCTGAATAGTACTGCATTCAATGGACTTAAAAGACTAATTCCATATATTGAAAGAAATTTATATCAGTTGTATGATATTCATAAATCATTATGTTCATATGATGCAAAAAGCAGGAGTGCAAGGAAGAGGATATTGGAGATGTATGTTAAAGTCAATAAAAAGATAATTTGAATTTGTAATGTTTTATTTATTACACCTATATGATAGATTGTACAACATGAGTTAGTGGTTTATAAGTGAATAATTTATCATGAATAATTAAACAGAATAATGAAGTTTGTGCAGGAAAATTTGACGATGCTTGAACTTCCAATCTGACATTCACTGCCCCCGTCACAGTATCCTCAGGTTGATGAGAGCAATCGATGACGAATAGCGGTGCATATTTCAGAAAGTCGTTCCTTTTCAAAAGAGGGTAATTCTCCTTTCCATAGTAGGATGATTGAAATTTGGAATATTGATCATACAGAGATGCAAATTTCGAATTGGCGAAATCCAAATTCATATCGTGATAGGGGTAAGATTCACTGTTGAGATAAAGTTTCAGATTGGTGATATTACAATTATCAAATAGAGAAGCATCCTTAGCGAGATGATTCAATCTATCCACTTGTGCACCGACTATGACGAAACGTGGTTTTTCAAGTTTAGTCGTGGTTGCAATGTTCCATGTGAACGCTTTAGTTTGAGGTACAGCAGGTTGAGTGTGAAGGTCCAAGGTTCGAAATGCGACGTGTAGAGGTTTATCCGATTTGACGAGTTTAAGTTTATCAACTCGTTCAGAATCTGAAAGTCGAAGTGCAGGCATCCTCCATTCGAGTCTAGTTAGTTGTATGGTTGTAGGATCGTTTCCAATGATACAATTATTAGAATCCTTAGATCTAATGAGAATAAGTTCAAACTTGCTATTAAGTATGACCTCCTTGTGATCGTCGGCGAAACCCAGCAACATCGAAAGAGGAACGATAGCATTGAAGATACCATTCAATGTATTCACGATGTCTACCACACCTCCAGGATAGATCCATCCAGCATTTAGTAAACGATTCGATTCCAGTTCATTCAGTGCAGCATAGTTACGCATCGTTGATGAAATGCCCGGATTCCTAGTTCTATCAATAGTCGTTCCATTCATATCCAGACGAATCTCATCGAATAGGAATGCCATAGCATTGTTACTCAATTTCGATGTGGCAACGGTGCCGTCGGGTTTAGTGAGAGTCCCCTCAATGTAGAGATAACTTCTACTAGGAAGCGTGTACAAATCTTCAGCTTGACATGGAATTCTAATTTCATCGTTCACATCGAGAGCTGACGTATTGTACGGTAGGAATACGTGTTCTTCCTCCTTACTGATCTTATCATCAAAGGTCGGAATCCCGGTCACGTCCAACACATCCATCATAGAACCTTGAAGCCTAAGTTAGCGAGAAATCTTCGATTAGACGATGTGATTAGCTTGCGGGTCGATGATCGAGTAGAGATCAATCTCGAGAGATGTTTTTAATATAGCATCGTCTCTTAAAACTTATACCCATTACGACGTATGTGCAATCGTACAGTGATGGTTTCGTTCCTGAAATCTAACTTATCGCCGTTCTGGTCTACCACTCTAATGTCGAGATGATCAATGAGATTCGTATCGATGATTGGTAAATATATAGGACTTGATGGTTCCTGCGAAATATGATAACCTGGAGGTACCGATGGGAAAAATTCATACAGAGAATGACCACTTTTACCATTGATGAAAGATCCCGTTGCAAGACTACACTCGATACGTATGATGCTGACTTTGAATATGTTAACCAAATCATTAGACTCGGTCAGTACGTTTGCCGGTACCCTCTGTTTAGAGGTGAAACCGAGAAGTGAAGCAATAGATCTCTCACGACTAAAGTCGATAATATAGGGAGATTGAATTTCTGCTTTCATGGTGTTATTATTAGCACGTAGAATAAAGTCGTCACCGATGTCGAGAGCATCCTTGATCAATCTGGCGATATCATCCAATTCATAAGTACCCGGTGGAATTACTATACGTTCGACTTTTCCATCGCGAACGTAATGGAATAGATTATTACTCTCGTCCACATTCGGAATTGAGTAAAAAGTCTCAAAATTCAATAGAGCTATCTCGTAATGTCCGTTAGGATCCAGATGTAATGGTGGATTTAGAAATGTAGAGAAGCTGGTATCACTACCACTCACGGTGATCGTGTAACTCATCGAGGAGAAACTGAAGGCACAAGTGACCGCAAATCACAGAATCGAATTCTTGAAATCTCGTCGTATTATATAGGAGCTTGACACCCGAAAGGTACGTTTCTATCTCTTCCGGTGGTCTCAGATCGCCGAAACTGTCAAAGTAGTAGGCAACGTCACCATCCTTACGTACAGCAACCCAATGTGTACCAGGGTTATTTGATGTATCCAGATTCACTACTATTCTCTCATAGTATCGAGGATGTGGAGGTAGTTTATCGATCATGTAGACACCTCTAAAATGTGGAATGCGTAGACGTCGTGCATACGAATCGATCTCGTTAGCACTCAGGGCTTTTTCCGGGATAAATATAGGCCTCGCCCCGAGTTTTTTGATCGAAGATATAATCCTCTACCCTTACGACGTCTCTTACGGCGAAGACCTTTGCCCTGAGCCAAAGATTCCATGCGCTCGTTGTGACGTGTTAATTCCGCAAGTTGTTTTGCATCCGAACGTTTCTTATTGACAGCCGTAGCAATCTGAGCAGCACCTCCAGCTAGACCACCTGCTGCACCTAGAGCTGCTAAAAGTGGTAGCAAAGGTAAGAAACCACCTCTCTTGTTGCGACGTTTACGCATGCCAGCGCCCGCTGCCAATTTACCCTTCATAAGTGTAGTCACAAGTCGAGCTGCAAGTCGTTCGCCCAAAGAAGCGTCGGCAGACTTTACACGTCTCCAAGCTCTCTCTACCAACACCTTATCGGCTAGACGACGAGATTCTGTATCAGTACTCTCTGCGTAAGCCCGATCGTGATCGGGACACGCTGAATCTAACCCGTTCACCGGTAAGTCACCTCTCTGCAAGCGTTTATGTAGTTTCGTTCCGGGACCGCAGAAACGATAACCTGGTAAATGTGCCTCAAATGGTAATGAATTAATCAAGGAATTAAGAATTCCCGAACCTTTGCGTGCACGTGTAGAGCGCATGTCTCACTATGAAATAAAAAAGGCAAAACGTGCGCTTTATAAGTATACGATTCCTATGACGATTGGCTAAATCCAGTAAAGACATAGATTGCCCTTATCACGAACGAGATAAAAGACAAAACTTATGCTTTATAAGTATTAGTCGCGATATGGAGATAGTAAAGCAAAAGTGTACGCTACCCATACAGGTGCTAGATTTCGAGGATGACATTCGCAAAGGACGACACGGTACGTTGTTTCCGAGTAACGTTAGAGCGCTCATACTTGGCAGTTCAAATGCTGGAAAAACGAACGTGTTACTCAACCTGCTTATTCACGAGAATGGTCTGAGATTCGAAAACCTCTACATATACTCGAAATCGTTGCAACAACCTAAATATCGATATTTACTCAGGTTACTGAAAACTATACCCGATATAGGTGTATTTACGTTCGATGATGGTGATAAAGTAATTCAAACGTCGGATGCTAGAGAAAATTCGATATTCGTATTTGATGATGTGATAAATGAAAAACAGGGTAAGATAGCTTCATATTACAGTATGGGTAGACATCGTAATGTCGATGCTATATATTTAGCACAATCATATGCTAAAGTACCTAAACATTTAATTAGAGATAATGCAAATATGATTATATTCTTTAGACAGGATAATCTCAATTTAAAACATATATACGAAGATTATGTAAATACCGATATGTCCTATGATGAATTTAAGAATATGTGTAAACATATATGGGAGAGTGATGAACGATCCTTTGTTGTTATAGTACCAGAATATCCACTGAACGAGGGACGCTACCGTCACGGTTTTGATCGCTTTATCAGAATGAATAAATAGAATAATCCATCACTTAAGCAATGAGTATCGACAGGTTCGGATCCCGAAGAATCATACCCTCTAGGGGTGTGTTCAATCGATATATCATAACTAGAGATGGATCGGGAAACTATCGATTCAAGGGAAAGCGGTTGTGCAATATTCACGACCCTGAAGAAGGTGACGATGCATCGACTAAACGTTATGTGGATACGCATACGGCTGACGTCGAGAATCGAATGCAAATCTTCAGCGAGCAGACCTCGTATCAGCGTATGGGCGAGTTTGAAGCTATGCTTAGGGATCACATACAAAAATCACTCGACATCCAATACAACAATTTAATGGAGTACTTAAGTAAATATGCATTTAAACGTGATTCCGAAAATAATGTCATTATAGATGGTATAAGAATGAAAACGCTGTTGGACCCCCTTCACGAACACGACGTTCCTAATAAAAAATATGTAGATGATAGGATTCCAATTCACGACTCTAATGAAACTCTATCATTTCGAATGAAGAGATTGAAGGATTTAGCCGACCCGATAGATGATAGGGATGCAGTCACCATGAGTTATGTTAATCATTTCTTTATACAGAAACATAATGAATTGCAAACGGGTTTAACTGAGACTATAACAAACATTGTCGATACTATTACACGGAAACAGAATGAATTACAAAGTCAGTTAACTAGAACAATCACCTCCGCTAGCGAGACTATTACTACAGCTGTAGAAAAAGAAGTGAAAGAACTAACCGCACGACAAACGGAACTTGATAATAAACTAATCACTATAAATAATGATATTCATACTATGAAAACACGAATGAGAAATGTTGTAAACACTATGTTACAACAATTGAAAGCACAACTCATAATTTCATTGCAAACACGTCCGTTTCGAGGTCCCTCTTTAAGGTATACGTTAACATCGGGACTCGAATACTATAAAGTTCCTGGAAATGGAAGTGTACTCTCGTGTTCCATCGTATCATCGGTACATCCGCATGCTGTAAATGATACATTGTTTGCAATAAACGGAAGATTAGTTGAAAGATATCCTGTAAGAGTTGAAACTGGCGATATTCTATCGTTTACAGCGCCAGTCGGACGTGCTAAAGATGGTCATATATTAAGTATAGAACTGATAGTTTCATATAAATTAGCAGTAGCTGATTAATTATACATTCATTTCGATATGGATGCTGAAGCTATAAGACTTAAGGAATCCATTGCCCGTCACAGTAGGGCAATAAGAGAAAAGTTACGTTCTCTCAAAGGAATGAAATTCGAAACGCAACGAGTCATGTCTGAAGTTCTTCAACCTGTAACCGAACCATTGAAAGTAATAGCGAAAGCACACCAAGACAACAACGACGACGAAACTACAGATGATGCTAACGGATCTGATCTCGTGTCAAAGTATCTACACAAGGTTCGAACTGCCAGTTCGAGTGACATGGACAATACTTACGGCATACGTTACGAGGATAATGAGTATAAATTGGGTAACAAGACAGTTGTGTTTAAATCTGATGGTGTTCAGATAGGAACAGAAACGTATGAACCCACAGCAGGCTTATATGAATTATTATTTAAACGTTTACCTCGCAAGACATCGTACACAGATGATGATTTAGACGTGTATTCGCAAATCTTACAGAATACTCAAGTTTACAGACACGGTTATTCAAGAGATGGACGTTTAAGAGCAAATCGAGGGTTCAAGTATCGTCATATCATTCGTGACCTTGTTAGTAATCGAACTGGATTTGGTTTACGTTGGAAAGAACATGTACCGCAGAGAAAATTAGATTACGTCTACTGGAACGATCCGAATGAAATAATAAACAGATTAAGATTATTGGTTGCGTCGAGGGATGCAGGTAATTTGAATCACTCACCCGAGATAGAAGAAATTATTACAGAACTTAAAACATCAAAAATTATAGCATGATAAAACGTCGCATTGCAACCGAGTTACATGCACCAGCTAGAAGACGATTTTTACGTCGTAAGATCATAAGCAAAGGAATGAACGATTTAGTACAAATAGATCTTATGGACATGTCTAATTATGCAAGAGACAATAGGAATTATAAGTATATTCTTCTTGCATGCAATTTTTATTCCAAGATGGCTTATGCACGACCATTACGTGATAAAAGTGGTATTAACGTTTCGACTGCTATGGAGGAGATATTGAATGAAATGGAATCGTTTCCGAAGAATGTTCAATCTGATAAAGGAAGGGAGTTTTACAATAAACATTTCCGCGAACTAATGAATCGTAATAATATTAATCATTACAGTACATTCACACACGTTAAGGCTGCTGCAGTGGAACGTTTAATAAGAACGATCAAACTGATTTTGCATAAGGAATTTATTGTTCAAGGCTCATATCAATGGATAAACATACTACCTAGAATTATTCATACCTACAATAATACTTACCATCGAACGATTCGTATGAAGCCTGTAGAAGTTCGTGATAATTCTCTCCTGCTCAGCGTCTACAAATATGATAGAAGTCTGCGTGAGAAGCGAAGATCTAGGCTTCATCGTGTTGGTGACTACGTGAGGATTTCTAAGCATAAAGGTGTTATGGAGAAAGGTTATCTACCAAATTGGAGTGTTGAAGTCTTTAGGATACGTACAGTGCAAAGGACACATCCATTGACCTATCTCATCGAGGATCTGGAGGGTAAACTGATTGAAGGAGCATTCTACGGTTATGAATTACAGAAAACTCAATGTCCAGACACGTATTTAGTTGAAAGGATCATCAGACGTCGTGGTGATAGGATTCTGGTGAAATGGTTAGGATTTCCTACCCGTGAATGGATTAATGAGGTGGACATTGTATAAATAAAAAAACACACAACTCAATAAAGAAATATAATTTTAATGATATATTGTGTTTGATTTTTTTTTGTTCACATTGATTCCTGACATCTTCTGTAACTGCTAATTCACATCTCCTTAACTTAAACATGATAATAACATTTTTATACTTTTTTAAAAATCTTCTGTAACTGCTAATTCACATCTCCTTAACTTAAACATGATAATAACATTTTTATACTTTAAAAAAAAATCATACATGATTATAGTTGAATTAACATTTAATTGTAGAGATTTTAACATAACGTACATGCTAGTTCACATTGAGTATATATAAATTCACCTACCCTTAACGTAAACATGATAATTACAATTTGAAGTAATTAGTAATATACGTTAAACAAACATCATACATGATTATAGCTGAAATAAGAGCCTTTGTACATGCTAGTTCACATTGATATATATAAATCTCCCCTCACCCCTTAACGGAGACATGATAATAACATTTTGATATAATTAGTAAATATATTTTAATAAAAAATCATACATGATTATAGTTGAATTAACATTTCATTGATTTCTGCTATCTAACATTTCAAAACGACATGAATAGGAAAAAATATTCCTTCACCCTAACATAAACATAAAAAAAGCAACACGTTATCTTTCAAATGAAGTAAATATGTTATTATCATGTAATTAGTAACACACTTTACAAATATACTTGAAACTCAATTATTTCGTTTTTTGAAATACAGTAATATGTTATTATCATGTGCCTAGTAATACCTTTTAACTCAGTTGTAACACACTTTACAATTATACTTGAAACTCAATTATTTTATTTTTTGAAATACAGTAATATGTTATTATCGTGGCCTAGTAATACCTTTTAGCTCAGTTGAATCTATGCTTTATTGAGAAAAGAAAAAGAAATTTACACTTGACAATTTTCTATAGCATAATGTCCCCATGCTAATGTTGAAAATGAATTATTGGGAATGTATCGTTTTGTATCGATACCACTTAAAGCTATCTTATTAGATTCAATAGTATGAACATCATGTTTATAACTTCTGAAACATATCTGCATGCTTCGATGTATAGTGTCAGGATGTGTAATACATGAGAGATATTGTTCAAAGGTTATGAATCTCATCGAATCTTTTGTTACACCTTTTGATTTTTTAATCACTTCAGTATCATATCGATAACTATATAATTTCGATTTCAGCCCTACATATTCAGTCATCACTCTACCGGCTAGCTCATCCTTGAATAATCCTGAAATTTTCTTATTTGCTAACGGAATACCATACACATTATCCATTGGATAATTAGATGTATCGAATAAATGTATATTGGTTTTAATAAATTCATATATATCGCAGCTAGATTCAAAGAGAAAAGCATCCGTGTCCGTATAGATTAAAGTTACATCTTTCAATTTTTTCTTCAGAATTTCATAATAAAAATCATACATTTTATGTTTGGATAGATCCAGGATTGCTTGTCCTATGTATATTGGCTTATTCATCAATATTTCATCTCTGACCAATTCTATACCTATTAAATTTTCATCAAAAATCACGTACCTTATACATGTCTGTCGAGCTAACAATTTACGCGCTCGTTTCCAGCTGGTAGCTAAATGAAATGAATTATAACGTTTTACATTCTCTATAAATTTTCCATAAACACAATTATTCATTAACTTCCATAGATTTTGACCAAATTTCGTCTTATCTTCAATACGTTTACGAACGTTGAGTTCAATGTAAGGATTTATCCAGTTAGATTGTTTGTAACCTATTACTCTATGTATACGCGATGGAATCAAACCAAGTTTAACACATTGTTGAAAATTGAGATAATGTAATACGTATTTATTTTTATCATTCAATGTTGTTAGCAATTTTGTATACTTATCACCTGGCGCGATTTCATTCAAAGGGCATAATGGCAAATCATTTTGTATATCATGAAGTTCCTGTGGATATTTAAAGTCTACTTCCAACACATATCCCACGTCAGAATCACTTGTAATAGACATAAAATCTATTGATTTAATTTCAGCATCAGTTAGCCACCTTATATCAGTGTATGGTAAGCTATTATTTTCCATTGTATAACTATATAGAGAATTGCAGTCAACGTACATTAAATAATTAGTTGGTTGAGTGTTATCATAGCTAGTCATGTATCTGTTATTCGCCTTTGCATACCGTTTGGACACAGTGCAAATTCCACCTCGTATTCCTTTTTCGAAGAAATCTAGCATAGTCTTATCTGTTAATAATGAAATCTGTACACCAGTCGTTCTTAACATTGCATCATAGGCTAACCCGGGAAGTGTGTAATACTGACACGGGTCGAGTCCGTACAAACCGATACTTAATTCACGGAAGCGTTCAAACACGTCCGTTAGTATTAATGTATCGCACTTAAGATATATATTTAAATATTCACCCAGATTTTTAACATTGAATTCATTCCATACCGTTCTAGCATGACTATAATCCTCATCGCTTACATGATCAAACTGATGTTTGGATGGTAGACTATTCTCGTATAATTTTTCTATAGAATCCACATACGTGTACGGGAAGACACCTTTACGTTTCATCAGTTGTCTATGCAAAGGATTCGTGTACATATTATTGGTATAATGAAAATCATCTGCTTCTAACATATCCGAAAGGTTACTAAGTTTTGAATCCAAAAAACGATAGCTATCCAGAAATCTTAGATATATACTCATTCCATTCGAATTTGTATATCTTTTGCTAAAGGATAAGTAATTTTCAGAAGTTTGTGCAATACAGTTGATAGGTTCCGTATCGTAACCTAGTTTCTTTACTATGAAATGAGCATCGTATTTTGACAAGCAATGAAAGAATATTGGTATGAATCCTGGCATTTTCCTATTTAAATTGCAGTACTTATGAGCTGGGCCAACGTAACTTCCAGTCAAATGACAATGATCACGAACCTTTATACACGAGTTAAGAAATTCACGTTTGCATATGTGACATCGTGTTGCATTTTGATATTCTAGCTCATCCACATCTCTCATACTTATTTCAATTTTATTAGCATATATATTAATGACCTGATTTGCAATTAACGTTAATTCTTTAAGAAAATTTTCAATTGCATATGGACCTTCAAATGATTTGAAACGTGTTAAATTTTTATCATAACTACAGACCAAATGTAATGCAATTGCATACGCTTCATGTTTATGAATGCTACGTGTCCAGCTTTTACTCGATACATCTTGACACGAATCTACCTTACGTAAGATACATTCTATGTCTGCATAAACCACGAATGGAACTTTTAGACATTTCGAATATGCGTTAAATTCAACGAGATCAGTTTTACCAGCCTCGGGCATTCTGATAATTTGATTCATCATACACCTCTTTTTATGGCTATTTAAACGTGATTCTGATGTGAAATACAAGTTACAATTGTTACATAACCATTTTCGCCCATTATGTTTCGTTAGCTGCTTTCCTAGCAAACGTGACAAGTCTGTTATCAGACAATAATGTCTTTTATACATTAAAAGATTAACATGATGTGATTTTATCTCTCTTGGTTGATATAAGAGAATAATCGATTTATTTTCAACACCGTATATCGTTATTGAAATATTTGAATTTTGATTCTCGAATTTTTCTACATCTTTCAATGATACGGGGAATGTTATATTCTCAAAGTTAAATTCGTTACGAAAATCATATCTTTTATAGGAGGTGGGTCGATTCTTGTTACGTTCTACTGGGTATTTGGATGCTAACAGACAGTATGCAAAGCAATATTTATCAGTATTACGAATGTTAATAACAGCTCTCTTCGATTTTATAAAGTCGGGTAATTCAGTATACATCCCTGCATTCAATGAATCGTATTGTGTCACATATATTGTTAATTTCTCAATACTGTATAAAGCTTTTGAACTGGTACGCGATTCAAAATTATCCATATGATCTAGTATAGGTTGTACAATCTTCTCTTCATACCATATAGATTTATCTGTAGATTGCAATATCACCTCAAGTTTACTGTTAAAGTTAAATGTATGAATATTATCGCTCTCTTGTGATATTATGACATATTGACAGGATAAACAGGATCCTATCTTAAGACCTGATTTATACATGTTTAAGCCCTTATCAATTTCATTCAAACTTAAAGGTTTGCATTCTGCTAAGAATATAACGGGATCAAGTATATTAACACAGTTGTGAATTTCATAGGTACATAATCTGTTTTTGAATGCTGACTCACTGTGATTACATCGTAATCGTTCAGCCTGGGTCACGTTCGAACAGGTTTCCTCTTGCTGAATCGAGGGTTGTCCAGTGGCAGTATCGGAGCATCTTGTCGCCGTTTCTGAAAAATGCAATTACAACATTCGATTAACTTTACATACGGGAACATTGATTTACATGTATGTAAGGTGGTAACAGAAATAACATACATGTTAATAACTTTTACATGTATGAATCTCAATTTTACGTAAACTCTATACTTTACGTAGAACGTAACATGCATGTAACTTTTACATATGAAAATAGTTACATAATGATTATGTATTTTTACAATTATTGCTATCATCACGTAACTACAATATTCAGATAGTATGTAACTGTTTTACGTAATGCTCTCTCCCTTACATAAATGATAAAAACACACAACGTAAACCATATAGATGTAAAATACCGTAACTGAACTACGATATTCACATGTACGTTTTACACATATAAATTAACGTTCTTTTTTCACCTACAACGTTACTTTTACGTGTAACAAACAAACGTAACTAACATGCATGTGAAATAACGTAACTGAACTACGATATTCACATGTACGTAATTATTACACATGAAAATTAACCCTACAACGTTCACTCTCAATTACTACTACTACATGACGTGCGATAATTAACACTTTAAGTTCTAATACAACATGTACGTACATGCAAGTAACTACATTCAATTACTAATACTACATGACGTGCGATAATTAACACTTTAAGTTCTAATACAACATGTACGATTTCACATTTACATGCAAGTAACTACATTATCACTTTTTTTTATGAAATTTTATTCAATAATTGTACTCACCTTTTGACGACATTACGGGCTGCTTAAAAAAGACAATTTATGTCGTTTGAAACCACTTTCTAGTGTTTCCTCGCCATGGTATTGGAGTATGCAGTCACCACGATTTAGTAGATCTTTCTGCGCTGCGGTCATGTGTTTGAATCTCTCCGGGAGGAAGACTTGGAATTCTGATGTTTCGACGACAACCCGTTCACCATATCTGGTCTTCACGGTTTTGACGGATCGAATGATGTGTTGAACGGACTGGTCTAATTCACGTAGTTTCTTTGTGGGAAGATGTGTTCCACCTTCAGCTAGTTGATTTAGCTGGAGCATCTCATGATCTGAAACAAACATATAAGCACAAACGAATCACTATTACTTCAACACTCTTCGTAAACAGAGATAAAAAATGAAATACAATATACAACTTTTCTATCTTACCTGTAGGATCCATATTTCCAGAGAATCGACTGCCTCCTAACACATCCGTGCCGGGGTATTTATTGAGAGAGGCATCGCCTCCTCCTTCCGGGAGAGCTGTTACTGTCTACATATTACACTATGACTTTAAAGTTGTTGTGACTACGTTATGAGTTAAAACATATTACTAGTAACTTTATTATCATAGTTTAAACTTTATATAGGTTCATCATTTTTTACACCCCCTCCAACCGTATCTCTCCTTCCCAAACACCATGTTGCGTGCGCACACTAACTGTGATTCGTTCCCTACATCTTGGAGGGGGGGATATAATTACACATTTCTTTACACACACATACTTGTACAAAATATATTTTTCTGAACATTTGATTTTTTTACATTTGGTATACTAACACATTCATAGTATTGTTTCATCATTCATACAAATATATAGATTCATTCGTTTAATTTTAAAATATATTCTTTTTTTTTCCTAACGTTATTTGACAAAGTTAGACTTCGCTACAGCAATAGGAATGTTTTGATCACCCCTGTCACCAGTCTGGAGAGATTAACTCTTTTTTTCTCTGACCTACATACCAAGGGGGATGACGTTCAGTGGAGTATTCGTAATACTGAGGGGAGATTTTCTAGACAATTTTTTTATATGGAGGGTGATACCTTGCCATGAATAGTTAGGATATCTACACTATAGACCCCTACTTGCGTATATATATTATCGTATTGATTGATCAGTTTTGTATTACTCATATCTACTTAAAGATGAGATACTTTTCTCTCGTTATCTTAATCATTTTTAAATAGATGGTTAGTGCTTTTATTTTATTTTCGATGTTATGTTCCACTTTTATCATGCTTAGAGGGAATATTCTTTTTAAGTTATCGTGCTTAGAGGGTGCGTTCCTTTATCATGAAACCCCTTTCAAACAGCTTTACATTTGCATTCTTATACTTTTCTCTCAATATTTTTTTTTTATCGTTCTTAAAGAGATGGGTAGTGCTTTTATTTTTATTTGCATTTGCTATGTACCACTTTTATCATGCTTAGAGGGGACATTTCTTTGTCATGCGACCCTCTCACATAGATTTACATTTCCATTCTTATACTTCATCAATGTGGAATAGATTTATATTTTCTCGTACCTCGATGTGGGAATGGAATTTAACCTTTTCTTAACCTTTACATCGCTCTTGGATACAATAGCTCAAGGAGAGATTCTGCATAGGGAACACCCCTTACCAGAATGTCTTATTACATTTATTTTCATAAATCTCTCCCAGTAAACATACCTAATCATTCTCTCGATATTCGTTTATCTAAAGAATAACGATACTACATCATATATCATACACTAAACGTAATAGATATCAAACCCTACACTCGATATTCATACATGAGAGTTCAAGCACAGACATCGAAGCACTGAACGTAATAGATATCAAACCCTAGACTCGATATTCATACATGAGAGTTCAAGCACAGTCATCGAAGAATTACTATCAATACATTTAATTCAAACATCCCCGGAACCCCCGTTACCCACCCCGCCCCATCACAATATCGAACCCTAGACTTCGATATTCATACATGAGAGTTCAAGCACACACACACACATCGAAAAGAATTCACATTTAATTCAAACATCCCCGGAACCCCCCCGTTACCCATCCCACCCATCACACATTACACATCACACACACACACACACACACAATCATCATCATCATCATCATCATCATCATCATCATCCCAACCCTCAAAAACATCTCACTGCACAGGGGAGAACGGCACTACGCCAACACTCCCCTTCTTTTACAACTCGATTTTCATATAGGAGAGTTCTAAATCAATGAGCATTCTACATCACTCATATATTAACACAGAGGAGAGTTCAACATCTTATCTACACTGTGCTGATTCTCTCAATTCTATACTACTTGTATACATATAGCTACACCATATCTTAGAAAGAAAGAAAAACAACACCACTACGTGAAGTGTAGTACATCGACCAAATGCACCAGGCTGTCGCATGATGCATATTGTGACTGTGGGTTCGTAGAATTAAAAGCCTTGTTTGATTATATTTAAAATTCTCTTTATTTCAGTAGAAGGACGCTTTGTACACCCCTTATAGGCTCTAAAAATGACGTGTTATACACAAACGAAGTCTCTCGTTGCTTCGACACACGTAAACAAACGAAAGAAAGCACTTTCAAATCACTGCACAGCTGCACACACAATTAACAGTTCTCAACTAGTAACTAACTCACTCATCCGTCCGTGGTGCTATAGTCGGCATCAGACGAAACTTCCAGACACCGATCTGTCTCTCTATTTAGGCAAGCGTCTAGCTCTTTCTCGGCAAGAGCCCAGCGCACTGTGGCACCAACTAACAATGCCTTGGCGACAATATTCATAAGTACAAGGCTTGAAATCCTAAAATTGGCGTGATGCCTGGTATTTTCTTATGATTTCATTGTGGTTATTTGGTGAGTAAGGTATTAATTTATTGACAATACCACAATACATAGTTTTACTCACGAAATAAATAAAACTAAAATTTCTGTTTCCTGCAAATGCACTCTGATCATGGATATTCTTTGTCTTATGGTCGCAAATTTCCACATTTTGATGAACTGTGTAACAATAAATGACCGTTGGCGACTACAGAGTCGTTATTATGGGTAGGTATAGGTACTCGGACATATGGAAATTCGTGGTAATGAAAGAGTAAAAAACAGCACTTTCCAGTAGGTGGTAGATAAAGAACTTAATTTCAGAGCACGTTGATCTTGAAATACAATTTTCTGCCATTTGTCTGAAACAAGCGCTATAGGAAAGTGGCTGTACAACTGAAGTTACTTGTATGTCACAAGTATCAAAATGTCTGGATATTGAAACATGCACAGATACATAAAATTAATTTGTTCAAAGCGGATGCTTGATGAAATCTCCATTCGTTATTGAACAGTATGCTGAAGAGAACATGATATGATCTTTCAGCGCACAAGTGAGAATTTATTCCACTGTATAGACAATATCTTTATAAAAGGCTTTGAAAAGTTACAGATGATTATTATACACTCAATCAAGCAGATCCATTCACTGTAAATTTAATTTTCTCCATTCTTCACTGGAAACCCAACCTTCATTCTTTGCCCCTTTCACCTTTGTCCCTGAATATAGAATACTTATCCAGGTATCGTTGCCAGTAATCTTGAATGGGAGCAAGGAAATAGATAGTCTGGCTTCGTATACAGATAACTCCTAAGACTTACAGTAGACCAAGGATTTGTACCTGATCTTTTGCTTCTACGTCTTTATCAAGATGCTAATGACCTCAACAGTTGCCTTTTAAATTAAAAAAACCACCACTTCTACCACCACGTTCATATGGTGCATTTTGTTCTATGTCTATATTTCAAATTTTATTTACTTTCATCTCGTCGTCATTTCTGATTTTACAGTATGCACTGGCACACTCCGCGCGTAACCAACCTATAAAATTTATTCACTCAGAGCTTAAATTAGTTTAACAACATATTTATTTCGTTATTGACATTCTTTCGTGAACTCTGAATAACAAAGAAGTCAGTCATTAGCAAAGGATACTGCAAAGCGACTCATAGACATGAACTACGCAAACGTTGCGATATGCAGTATCTGATGAGCCTCGTTATATTGCGTACCTCAAGCGGAAGTGGTAACCTTTAGCATACATTAGCATACAATAAGCATCGGCTTATACGCGATCCATTGATCCCTTGCGGATCTGTTTTCTCTGCAGGTACACATCGTGGTATACTTTGAAATAAAGCTTGTCATTACATTTCAGTTTGTGAAATTACATTGCATTTTGTTGAAGGTTGTTACTGCTAGTTTATTTTATATGCAGGGTATTAAACGTTACTTTGTCCGTCCATCGATGAACGTCAGACAACTAACGATTTGCTACACTACGGAGTTGAACATTTTAACATATAATAATCGGATTACAAGTGATTAAATTAAGATTGGTTTAAAGCAGTATCTTCTGTGTTTTAAATACATTAATGCTATGGGTTTATACACTCCCGGGGGTGTGGATTTTCAGTCCTGGGTATAGGACCGGTGCCCACTCAGCATCGTGAGGAAATTGAGGAGCTTACGCTAGGTAAGCGGTCCTGCTCATGAAAGCCAACTTTAGGGCTGGGGGTGCCGAGATGCTGACCACATCTCCTCCCCGTATCGGCTGGATGATCGCCCACCTCTACTTTGCGTTAGTATCATTACACACCTACTTGATTCTAGGGCAGTGCAAATTCTGTCAGTTGTTTTAAAAAGCTACCATATGCTGGCCTTACAATTTCATAATTTCTCCCTTACATTTGTTTGGAACAACCGAATAGCTGTTACTTGTTTTTAAAAACAAAGAAATCATTTGTCTTTGACTACGAGTAATGTAGCGGCTTAGACTAAACAACGAGGAAGTAGCACTTCGCGGAAGCAGCCTACATGCAATCTGTATGAAGAATGAATGCAGATGGCCAACAGTGGAAGTTTGCGTAAAGAACAACCAGATAGGCGGTATTAGGTTGCCATTCCCTGTACTACTGAAATACAGTATTTGAGCCGCCCATTGTGGAGGTATTCGAATTAATTCAAAATGCAAACACCTGCGCGCGAATATATACGCTCACAAAGTATAAAATTAATGTTAAATGTTTTACAGTTTTTAAAGAAGAGAAACATAAAGATCTAATTGTTTGGTTAAAAATGCTATAAAAAGGACAGTAACGGCAGCGGGTAAAAGTGAACGAACTGTGCATAAAATAGTGAAAGCGGTTCATTTTCAAATCATACGGGAGAAACACTGTCAACATCTGGTAAACATCGCCAACTTCTAAAAAATTCGAACTCGATGAGTTTGAAAAATGTGTTGTGTGCAAAATTTGTCTCGAGTTTTGCGTACAGCAAGTAGACATTCCTACAATACGTAAACGCATGCCTTTTGTTAAATAAAATAGCGCTTTTCAAGGACACATGGAAAACACTTTAAGGAACGGGATATCGATTTCGCAGTTGCAAAACTGTGTGGTGTTACATACGCTGTGCTGATGTTTTGATGGTCGGACAGTACTGCACCATCCCGCCTTCTCCGACCTCTCTAAACCATGTCATGCTACACCAAGCAACTACAAACATTTGTTAGACAATTAATATATCTACTGTGGTACCACAATAAAAGTGATGTGATGGTGGCCACAGGGCGTAGACAGCCAGAAACGCGAGGAAGTCGTGAATTGATACCTCAAAGGCGCATGCGATTACTGGAGCAGCCGGGAGAAGGCAATGAACAACCCGTCGACCAAGCAGTCCATAAGTATCCACAAGGGAACCTGTTCGGGACCGCCACACATCATTAAACCTAGAAGCACATCGGAAAGATGAGAAGAAGGGAATGGAGGGGAAATGGGGGACGGGAAATCGTGGTAGATGAAAACTACTTCCGCATCTCCTACCAGGATAACACACGAACAATCCTAGAAGGGTGTGCGGCAAGGATCGATCCGCGATATCCTAAATACGAGCCTAATTCGTTACCACGGAGCTTGCGAGCTTAACTTTATTGCCTCTTACACAGAGGTACCAGGCAATTGTTTTTATTTGGATTTTTTTTATCTAATATAAGCATGACCTTATAACACTTAGTGCTTATTTTGCTTAATTCGTTATAAACTAGCTTAATTAAAGATAAGTGTGCTTGCTATGCGTGAAGTTAGGAAACGTTATGGAGAGTATATTACAGATTTTCCAACATAGTGCAAATTATGAAGTAGCACGTTTCATGAGATTTTCAGTTGCGGCATCGCTGCAGCTGAGGTTTGCATAAATGACACTCTTGGTTTAACGGCCACCAGCAAAATACCTCTTTGTAACGCTGTAATTCTTTTAGACTAACTGTGCCTAAATGTCTAATAATTTATAGGGAAACAGCGAAATTTAATAATATCCACAAAACCCATGCACTGTCATATAAATACAAGCCGATACTTTAAATATGGTTATCTTTAATGTTATGAATTGTCTTTGTATTTAGTTAATACTTTTAAGAGATAAGTGCACCTTAACGTTATGCGCTTTCAAATGTGGCTGATTAAACCACTGACATGCGATACCATTCCTTTCTCATTCTATTTCAGACTTGTTCAGCCGCAACATTGTCTAGAGTTTAAGAAGGTTTATGAGACGCTTGCTCACATATCCAATTTAATTGAAGATTGTACCTCTCCAATCACCTATTGCAGTCATGCAGTTTTTCTACGCCTTGTTTTTGTCGCTCTGGAAGCCATAATGGCTCGTTTACATGTTTTCCTCCAAATGTAAACTCGAATGTTAAATGAAATTTGGTATATTTTCAGACAGTCATTAACTCAGTGTTTGTTCTCAGCATTGTGCAGCAACATATTGGCATGTTTGTGTATCCGAAGCCCATAAGCATAACTATAGTATTATGTTGGTACTAAGACTGTAAGTGATGCGGACCTTGTATTCTCAATGTGTATTCTCGAGCTGATTAAGTAACTTACAGTTCGTAGTTATCCAATTACTTTTTACAATACTTGAAGGCACTGTAAAAGGCAATATTAGATATAAATTGCTACTATTCTGTTGCGTCCTATTGGTACGGTAAGGATTTTCATCCTTGTTGCCATGACAGTTTACAAATGTATTGTAAATTTAGGTTACACCACCATAGATGTGTTAACAATTCATTTACAGATCGTATACTACAGAAAAGTTTTTTTTTTTCTAAAGTAGTTCGTGAAATCAAAATATACCTACAGTAAGAATAGTTGACTGTGTTGTCGTGGAAAACGCTATATGATACACGTTCGTAAAGCTTGTGTTCTATTTATTCATGCATTAATTTCGGTTGAATTACAATCATTTGCTTGATTGCTGCCTTTAATTGCGCTTTCCAAGCTCCCATGAAATTGTTGAACTTTTCTATCAGCTGATGTTTATTATATCGAATTGCTCGCGAATTGTTTGCCAGTGATTAAATTTTGCTTTTCGTATTAAAGAGGAACCTAGTAATACGATCAATTTAACTGAATAGTTTCAACATTAGGTATAAGAATTCCTTTCATTATCTATATGCTTTTATACTCCCTTTAATTGTGTTGATATTAAGCATAATATTAGCAGTTACATCCTGCCTGAGTATATTTCTCTAATTAACGAAGGAGATGATATTTTACAATGGGTGGTTTTTTCTTCACATTTTTGAACGAAGAAAAGACGCTGGCACAAATAAAACACGTTACTTTTATGTCAATCGTTGACCCTTACGATATTTACCTTAAGAAACCGAAGAACGAAAATTTCAGCATGCGCAAACGACTACACGCTTTTCCAGGACTACTTGCTAGCTACATGCTCTCCATCTTGCGGACAGGTCAGGAACTAACTGCTTTGTAGCCAAGCATGCGCCAAAGGTATGGTAACGAAATTTGAATCCAGTCGCAAGTAATTCGGGCTTCATTTATGCCAGCTAATTGCATAACTGTCAAGAATAGTGTTCTAACTCTGTTTTGATAGTGTTTGGGCAAACGGAAGGGCGTTTTTCAACGTTTTTAGTATCAATACGTAAAACCTGTAAGCAAAATCTTCCCACTAAGTTTCCACTTTAGATAAATAGTCGATGTATGCGTTTATATTAAGGGAACCTGGATTGATAAATAAAATTTAAAAATTGTGTATGTATTTGTGATATGTTATCTTTTTATTAAAAAACCAGTGAAGAAGTGCTATGAAACTTGACACAAGATCTACCGCAGATTTGGAGTAATCCATAGGATTGGAATCCTTTAATCTTAACAACTGGAATGTACCAAGATGTCAATTATTCTCAAGTTTTGTGAAAAGCGTTACATAGAAGTTCGTAAAATGAATGACAGGTGTTTTAATTTATAATATTTCTGTACAATAGTAACTACACAATTTTTACCTCCTCTGATACGTCCATTGTATCATGACCGGAGGCCCATGGATTAAGAATTCTTACCCCGACAACCATAAACAGAACAGACATGTAGGGGACATAGCTAGATGGTTATTCGCTTTTGTGAGAGTATGATTAAATATAAGATTTCAAAACATTAAAGATTAGTTTTACTTACAATAATGATATACAAACGTGCTCCAGGGGGATTCATATCTTGTAGCCTGGGACAAAACATCCTCTACCTCCAAAGGATACCGTTACACTGAGAAAGAGCAGACCTATTAATCTTTCCAGTTTAACTCACCTGTGACATCACCCATGGTGCCATTACCAACTGAAATACAGCAACATTCTCAAGAATACAATAGTAGATAGGAAAGGTTTTGCATTCTACTCAAATTTCACTAGAAATAAACGTTTTAAAGTATTCCAGCATCCCCCCCCCCAAATAATTTTTTGGAAAAAGGTTCCTGTATGTATGTGAAGAGCATAGTGGAGAACGAAAAATCGGTTGGTTGACAAACTTGGTATTTAAGTTCAACATCTTCCAGGGATGTAACATGAACATTTTCAAGAGAAACTAGTCACCCCAGACTCTTCGAAAATTTTAATTTTCTCCAAAGTATCACTAATAATTTTCGTCACAAAGGGAATGGGGATCTTGAATTTCCTTCCCGCTGAAAAAAGTAGAGCTGTTAAAAACGCACAATTTATACAAATTTACTGTGGAGTAATCTACTCTGAAGATACTTTTCTCAAACAGGAAACCATTATTCCATTTTTAAGTTTCTGTGCCATGCCAGGGGAACAATTTTACAACCATCATATAGCGACCAGCTCTTAAAAAATTTTCTGTGGTTTAAAGCCAGCTTTGTTCCCATAAACTTAGTAATCTAGTAGCAAATTAGTAATAGCATAACGTTTATTTAGATTAAAATGAATTAGATAGAGAAATAAGGCTTTAGGTATGGTTCTAAGTACCTGTAGGAATCGTTTGTCAGGAACAGAGAAAGTCATGTGAATGCCACGCATCAGCTGTTTTATCATGTGTATAAATATATTCATTTATAAATTAATATCTAAAGGGCTTACGGTTATTATCTTGTTCCTGCTCAGATTTTCGACCAAGTTTTTATCCTGTCTTTCAACTTTCCCACAGTCAGTGGTGGTTGAACAGCAGCTGTGATACGTATTTGCTTTGTGTAGAAGTCCTCAGCTTCTCCGATTAAGTGCAATTTTTCACAAAACTGGACCATTGGCAATGCTCAGTAGTATATAATTAAGTCATGTATTTTCCCATAACCATTGTAGGAAAACGTTAAGATTAATGAACTTCTGTAATTATGTTTTTTCAACTTGTCATACAATTTTACCTTTTCTATTGCTCTCTCATAGTAAGGATGTATTGCATTTTACTCAAGAACCGTCACTGAGTTGTCAGCGAAAATATTGTCTTGAGACCTCGCGTATAAGGAGAAATTCTAGCAAAAAGTTCGTGGGAACAGTACTAATTAAAACATAAAATCGAATAATTGTATTTAAAATCAGCAACCCTCAAAGATACAACACCAATATTCCTCATTCAGAACTTCTTTCACATGAAAGCTATTTCGTATTTCTTTTATTTGCTCGAAAATAGTATATTGCGATACTAATGTGGTAAGCACTTTATACCTAGGGAACGATGAAAGGTCAATTTCCGAGATTACGTTATGTGCTTACTACTGCGTATTGCATACTTTTTTGCATTATGTGAATTTATATCAATCTGAATTAATCATTTCTACACACTAGCCGTATATAGGCTAAGATGTTTGATGGATAGAGTCAACATGAAAAATTCAATGCCATGGCCGGAATTTGAACCACGGATCTCCTGGTTTCCGTCCAGTCGCTCTTAACCTTTGAGCTACCATGGCCAACGTGCCTTCCTGACATTAAATTCTCCAGTTGACTCGTATATTTTCCCCGGCAGACCACTAGGGGCTCTCGCATCCGAGATGCACCGTTTGTGGCGACTTACAATAGTTGGCCATGGTAGCTCAAAGGTTAAGAGCGACTGGACGGAAACCAGGAGATCCGTGGTTCAAATCCCGGCCATGGCATTGAATTTTGCATGTTGACTATATCCATCAAACATCTTAGCCTAAATAAGGCTAGTATGGAGAAATGATTAATTTCCATCAATTAACTAAAATAATAAGAGTTAAATGATGAAGCCTGGGACTTAAGTACTTACGATAGTAAGTCGCCACAAACGGTTTATCTCGGATGCGAGAGCCCCTAGTGGTCTACCGGGGAAACTATACGAGTCAACTGGAGAATTTAATGTCAGGAAGGCACGTTGGCCATGGTAGCTCAAAGGTTAAGAGCGACTGGACGGAAACCAGGAGATCCGTGGTTCAAATCCCGGCCATGGCATTGAATTTTTCATGTTGACTCTATCCATTATATCATCTGAATTTTAGTAATTAAGATAATAACTGAAATATTAATAAATGTAATTGAAAATAAATTTTGGATTTTAGAACGTGCATCGCATCTTATCTTTTGCTATGGAGAAATAATAAATGTTGTTGGTCTTGTTGCCATATTTCATTTGCTAGTTGCACAAATTGCAATATCAGAATCAACATTTCAAAATAAATGTCACTCCTGTTCTTATCTAAGCCTTGGTGCAGTAGACAAACATTTGCCTCTCGTCTGTGCGTATGCAGAAGTAAGTGAGCTCTATATTGACTACATATATACACCGTCAAAGTTTTGTAGCAGGATACAAGAGCCTCTTAGCGGTCGCAAAGTTTTAGCAAACGACTTTGGAGTTGAGCCGCTTCTTGTATTCTTCTTCTTCTCTACTCGACTGTGTCTGCCTTTATGTCGTAACTTGCTTCCGGCGGTGCTTTGTCCCCTTCCTGATGCTTTATCAGGGATGCTAATAGCCTAGAGAATGGCATTGTAGCGAAATTGGCTTTTGGCAGTTATGGAAGCTCAAGATTTTATACATTGTTTATAATTACAGCATTTACAAAAGATACTAAGCCTCCAACTCTTAAAAAGGCTCTTAGATTTTTTGTAAGTAGTGGACAATTTTATACTGAATATGTTGAACAAGTGTGAATAGGAAATAAAGCAAAGTAAAAGGGGAGATCAGAACTGCATCACAAAAGGGCAAATAATACCAAAATGTTTACTTTTAGTAAAACAATTCGAAATATGTCAAAGTTAAAAATAAACATTGCTTTTCAAATTTATTTTCTCAGGATGGATACCAATAAAAATACCGTGGAACATTCCAGCTACCCTCTTACGATACAAAATTAATTTTGAGTGTCCCTTCTTTTTCTTCGTCTATTTCTATGGCCTAAATAAGTTGATTTTTGTGTCCCTCCCCTTAATTATTGTTTCCATTCTTAGTATGTTTTCCTAATTTTTTTAGCCTTTAGTTTATAATTATATGGTGCTTTCGGTAGTGTAATTAAATTTTTTACTTCTTTTTTGCAGTGGTTCTTATTGGATGCATGCATATTGCGTAACATTCTCAGAACGGTTGTAAATGTAGTAAGAATTAGTGTGGTGCTTCGGGGTTCTTTTTGTTTAGATAATTTATGCTCTACTGAAATAACAATATGCATTTCTGTGGTATAATTGCATCCAGTGAATGATTAAATATGCTGTTGTTCTTTTAGTGAGATTCTTACAATTGCTTATTTTGAATTGTAAATACCACAATCATCAAAATTAAATGCAATGGTAAAAATAAGTTTTCAAGTCGAATAAAATGTTATATGAAGCAATATCCCAGGAAAACGCTACTTGTGTTTTGCTTACCGGTTTTCATTTTCATTATGTGTGTTTATGTACGTGCCACGTCAGTTTTATTTAATTATTCTTTACTTTAAATATTTATCATTATCGTTGGTGAGCTGTAAATTCTATGTACCTTACGGAAGATTAACTCATGTAATCGTTTCTATGTGCACTACCGGAGCTATCTAATACATATCTCTTCATGGAGATTTCATACATAAGTCCATGGTATGACCCCTCTACCTTATATAGTCATAAAAGTACAAAGGCCATTTTCTTCGTCTTTGGCAATTAATATTCCATTTAGGTACGCTCGCATTGCCAGCTTGTTTAATGACTAACAATATTTATTTCAGAAACATTTTATTTGTATATTGATTCAGTTCGATCATCTCATTTTTTTTACTTCCCTTTCTTGTACATTTTCTTTAGCGTATAATGTAACGTATTCTCTATAAGGTTCTGCTGATAATTTCCAATCGTTACATATTGGATTTTGGATCCCCTTTTTATTTCCCCTTCCTTTTATATGACTAGGCATATACATTTCAGCTATTTGCTCTTTTCTATTACTCTCAATTTACATTTTTGTGACCTTATTTCTCGTTGATTTTTCTGATTTTTTTAATTGGCATTGGAAATAATTAGAATGAAATGGCATTTTATCTTTAAACTTTTGCACCTTTAAACTTTTATATTTATGACTAACGATTTTCATTCAAATATTTAAGTAACAATAAGATGCTTCGATCTATTCGTGCTTGACTTTCCTGATGCTGCTTCCACATTCCTTAATTTTTTTTATTTTATCGTTTTCGAATATATACATGTCAACCTTTTGTTTCTCTTTTGCCTATTCTCTTTAAATTTGTGCAGCCTTTTGGTTCTTAAAAAGTTCGTCTGTGCAGCCTGTATTCTATTTTTCAGTTTCTTTGTCATTACTTAGGCCTCTCACTCAGTAAGCAGCATAAGAACAGTCAACATTTTATGAAATTTATGTATGCACCTTCTTTGCTTCTTTAAGTAAAATGGGAGATGAGTAACATGTCAAGTGTTAAACATCTTTCTATGTCACTAAGCTTTACACTGTAAGTAAACTTAAGTGTTTACTTTGTTTTGCCTTATTTGCTTTTAAGAGAAGCTTTAAACACAATGCATGCCAATTCAATCTTTAGTGAACCTTGGTTGCGCATACAAATGTACAATTATGAATTTATTTAGGATATGCATGCATGTTTATTTGCAACATTGATCGCAAAATAACGGTATATTTTGGATAGGCAGCTCTAGCCTATGAAGAACTGCATAACTAAGATAGTTTTCACAATGGTACAATCAGTGTCAGGTACAAATTTATTTAGAATTAATAACTCGGACTGTTTTCTTTCCATCATTAAATGAAGTATTCCTGTTAAATTAAATGCAGTAATCGTATCCAAAACATACGTTGTTATAAAAATGATGCTTCATTTTTAAGTACACACTACTGATCTTCTGTAGATATTATTTTATATTTACTTGAACACATCTTATCATGAATAGCATGTCGATCCTTTTGAAAAGCAATTGTCTTCTCAAGCTCGCCTGTATATAAAAAATGCTTATTCATAGTGATTAATAAAAATATATTAGAAAAGCGTTTGTTGAACTAAATCGGTGGTGCCCAGCCTTTGGCGGTTGAGGGGAGGACGGATTTACCCCTACCCACTGTTTTGTGTGCTGACAGAAGAAAACCTCTTTATTTCTGACGCCGGTTTGATCAGTGTCGGTGGCTTCAGTAATTTTACTGTTGTATATTATTCAAAAAATGCCAAAAAGGCTTCCTGTTAGTGACTTGATTACGTATTTATTTGTAACCGGATCAACAATGTTTGCCACCAGGGTTGAACAACAGAATCTTAAAAGGCATACCAAATGACACTGCCCAACCCTAGTATGATACTTGAATTTTATTTCATTCATTTTCGAGAACATCTGCTCTCAGATATATGTAAAATCAAATACGAAAGTAACTTCACAGAAAATGCTTGCAACCTGGGACATGTTTCATTAGGAAGAGGCTTAAATAAATTCCTATCTTATTCCTGAGAATATTTCATGGCTGTTGAATTCTGTAAAGCAACTAGCTCCATGTGGAGATCGTGAGGAGCGTGTTTGGAGGGAAAATTAATAGGGTTGCTTTTAAGACAAATTTCTCCTGTATTGCTTTCAAGTCTTGGAAACTGGACTCGAAAGTGTCATATAACGCTTGTCGGCAGAACCGTCGCTAAAGATTAGCTGAAAGACCTCTACATCATATTCTGCAATTCTGAAACTTAGCTCAATCTGTAGTGTTAGCTTACAGAAACTGAAAAGCCAAAAAGCATATTTTATGGTTAATGACTCAAACATTTTATGGGTCGCAAAAAATAAACTGTGAAATATGAATTTAAAAATGCTGAGGTTTTTCTTTGTTTATTTACCTCTTTGTTCGTATAAGCTGAAATCATGTGGGACTGCTTAATTGGTTGTTAAAGGTATTTTCTCCTTTTATTTTTCAGATTCGTGATTGGTTAACACTAGAAGAAGAAATGTTGCGTCAACAAGCAGTAATTGTCGGCGATGTGGACGACATCCTTCAAGTTCTGGATAAACAGAAGGTAGGACCTTCCCTTAACCTGCTGTTTTTGTATAAATTTACAGAAGTAATACATTTTTTTCTGCCTTTGGCTCTCCAGAGAAATACTTCTCGTTGTTGACATAATATGCCTGTCAAGATACATGCACTATCTACCCACCGGAAGAAGTCAATGAGGGGTTTGAGGAGTCAGAGGGCACTTACCTTTTTATCTGAGCAAGAGGCGATTTTTATAACTGCGGAATGAGTGTGCTGTCGGAGCTAATAATCGTATATACTTGACGTGACAGATATTATGTATTTAGCTGGTAATATTGTCTATTTTTATCTGATGCTAATGGGGATAAACATGATGGGGACCGTGGAATGATCCCTTTGTTCTTGTGTGGAGCACTCCTGAGTTCCATCTTGACACACCATGCGATTCATCTATAGTGAGGAATTCTCAGCTTGTTAAGATCCTTGGGATGCAGTTGAAACGCTTGGACAATACACATTTTGACACTTTCACTCGTCAGCGCCTGAGTTAACTTAACATAGTTTTATTTTGGGTTATGATAATTGTACTGTCGTATCGTTGATATCGTCTCCTAGATTTTCTTCTCTTTGGTAAATTGCATCTCAGCTCACGAAACCCACTTTTCAAGGCTTAAAATACTGTTAAAATCAACGAAGTGAGAAAATCATTAGATTTACAGTGCTTGTATGTAAATGAGTTGGGAGACTCATTTGTTGTGACTTTCTCTCTACATGCACCTATCTGTCTTTATAGCAACATAAAGGGTACTGGAAGATATAAAATGGTCTCCCTCAATGAAATAAAGGTGAATTTTTACATAGTCTACCGTGTGGTGACTGTGTACCCGGAATCCCATCAACTGCTGCAATTTGGAGCAGCTTAGGAGAACATTCCCTATAGTTTACCAAGAAGTTTTTTAGAAGACCTTACAGTGCCCCGTCGTGTATAATCCGTTGCTGTAAGTAATCCACGAATTATTCTTTTGATGCAATATTTAATCTAGATTGTCTGAAAACCTTTGGAACGATTTCTTAAATAATGATGCTATTAAACGTAATATTTAAGCAGTTTGGTTATTCAGTTTTACAATAAGCTACTGAAATTCAATACAAGAGCTATTTCTTTTTATAGAAACGTTATTTAATATATAAAACAATTTTACTCGACATATCGGATATTTTCCTTTGCTTTCCAGCTTGTGAAACATCTTTTCTGCGTATCTCATTTCAGAAATTTCTGAGATTTGGCAATGTTTTAGTCACCTTTTGTGGAGATTTTACTTTGCTTCACTCTGAGAAAACACTGTAGCAGATGCCCGGGTGCGTTTGGGTTTCGAGGTTAGTCGAAATGCTTTCTTCCAATCACGTATGTATGCTGTGAACCTTTTGAACAGCAGTGAAGTTGCAGTTACTTTGAATATTCCACGCATTAATGTTGGATAATAAATAATTCCTCGGTAATGAACATGTATCTATTTCTAAACATGACATTCTAGACCACTACACAATTAAGGACTACTGGTTTTGCATCCTTTAGTAACATTCCATTAGCATATTGCAATCCAGCGTAGAAAATTATTTTACTCCACTTACAATGAAAGTAGAACCTGTAGTCAACTGTCTCAGATTACGCTACATGCACCGATAATTAGTAAAATTACGACGTGAGGGTATAGGTTGCTTCTACGGCTTAGAAGACACTTCACGTCAAATCATGGACATGCGTTAACTTGCTAATGTCAAACATGTCAGGATTTCCTTCTTAAAATGTACACCTTGGATTTTTTTAAATACTACTGCAATTAAAGTCCGCAAAACGATGGCACAAAAATTCGATTAACTTCTAGTTTTTCCCCATGCATTGAGTAACTGAAGCCACGAGTTTCATGCACACACGTGAACTCTCATTCTGAATTTTATTCTGAAATGCTAATTGTAGCTGAAGTGCACATTAATTAACTAAAACAATACAAACAAAATAAATACTGCAATTGAATGCTGATGAGCAATCGTGAGTAGAGTGGTGTTATTTTAATGAAGCACAATTAAGCCTAGAGGGTAAACAGCAAGATAATTGGAATCGACCAAAGCGAGCATTGTCTATCAATCAAAGCAAATATTTCAGCATGTTTATTACATCGTACTCATCAGAAGTATTGACACTATTTTGTATCTAGCAGTCGTCTCCTGCTCATTTCAAGTTCAACTTTATTGTGCAACATTATCTCCAAGTTTAAGAAATGGTACTTTTATTACCTACTTCTGAAACAAATCCATGATCCCATATTCTTAAATGGTATTATTTACCAAGCTATGTCCATCAGTTTGCAGCAGATAGCTTACAGGGGCACGCAATGGAGAAAAGCCTCCCAAAAAGGTTAGGTGGTCTCATTAGTAAAGTCGGGTTTTTTATGTTGGTGTTTTCGACATTTATTGGGTTTCTTTGGTTTACAGGATGCCATGGCTAGCGTGCATTGCGAACATGTATCAGTGTTCAGTTGTTAATAAACAGTCACAAATTGTAGATAACAAAGTTTGAAGGGTGGCCCCGTAGCTCAGGCGGTAAGAGCACTTGCCTGCCGTGCTAGATACCCGGCTGGATGTGGGGATTTTCTCCAACTAAGATGATTCCCCATCTTTTACAGAGTTTGGAAGTATGAATGACAGTGCAAATGTGTGCGTGATCTAATGATTAAAATACAAAGTACCAGCAACCCAACGTATACGAGTTAACAGCATTGCCATTAGGCGATATGTTCCCAAGGAGAACGGCCGCCGATGTAATCATTGTAGTTAAAGGGGGGGGGGGAGTTGAACTTAGAGTCCTCCTAAAACACTACTGGAAACAAGGTTGTAGAGCCACTGCCGCAGCTCGAAGAATAGGTATGGGAAGTGGAAGGACAAGGTGTCGTTAGTGAACGTGTGACACAACGACGGTTCCAATGTTTAAACATTGCAGACGAGACTAAAACGCTGAAGATTTACCGCGTTCTGGAAGACCCAAAGTGTAGAATATTGAGGATCGCACCAAGTTTTGCTAGAAAATACGCAAAAAGTATCTTAGTTGGCGCATCAAAAGACACCATACATCGCCTCATTAAGACACTTGGGAAATCATACAGAAGATGGATAGAGAGTAGATATCTGTCGTCAGCTTATCCGTAATCCCATAATAGATCTGTAAGGAGAATTCTTATTTGTGATAAAAATAGGTATACTACCGAAACCCTAATACCTCGAAACAGTGGCTCGATCCCCGCCAACCTGTCAAAATCATCGTTTTAAAAAAAAATCAGTTCTGTCCCAAAGTGATGTGTGTCTGGTGCAACTTGAAGATGTGATGCAGTAGGAGTTTGTTCCAAACGGGCGGCTGATTGATGCGGATCTTAATTCTCAACAAATAGAACTAGTTCATGAAACTTTGAGACGGAGATACCCGGCATTAGTTAACTGAAATAGAGTTCTTTTGCAGTAGGACAATTAAACACCCCATACTGCACGAACAACCATGGAAAGAATGTAGGAATTGGAATAGAACTGCTACCACACCCAGCATACAGCCCTGATCTTGCACCATCGGACTATCATCGTTTTCGATCCATGGTCCATTTTGTACGTGGAAGAAATTTTAACAACTTTGAAACAGTGCAAGTGGGTGTCAGCGAATTCTTCGCATCAAGAACCAAGGAGTGGTACCATCGTAGGATAACAAACCTCGCTGAACTAATCTAGAATCTATGGTCTGTACTTTGAAAATTAGTTAATAGCTTCTCAGAACATATTTCAAATAATTGCTTTTCCTAAAAAACGACATTACTAATGAGACAGTTTCTATATGACCTTTTGACGGGCACTATAGTCTTAGGTTTATAATCCAATGTCATTTTTACCTATTACACTAATTATCGAGTTAATCACTTTTAAATATACCAAACGAACATCTTCAAGCAGCATATGTATCGCTTATGCACAAGTGAACATTTTAAAAATAAAATGTTTCACCTTCGACGTAATATCAATTTACTTGAAGAGCAATGTATGTTAAATGTTAAATGTGGCATGGCATATAATCTTGCACGTATCTCTCATTCCATTTTATTTATGTGTTAAACCTGTTTAATACATGCCGTAACGAGAAACCTTTTCAATTGAGTACATGAGATTCTATAGCAGTTTAAAAAAGCATTATTAATGTTATCACGCTGTGTTCTAAACACAATTTGCTCAAGTGATCTCGCGGGTAGTTTTTAAATAATCACGAAGAAAGAGCTGTAGAGATCTGCCCTCTAGCGACGGAGACGCCAACTGTTATGAACCAAGTTGGAGCGTCACGACGGCGCACGACATGATCTGGCACATGCGCGCCACGAAAAGGCTACACTGTTGCAGTTTACCCCCTGCAGCCGTTCATTCCCACTCGCTTTGCGGGTCAGTATACAGCTCCAGGCGAGCGCTGCCATTTGCAGCTTATAGGAAACCAATGTTGCTCTTCTGAATCTCCCCCTCAGGATATTTCCCATTAATTAGGAGCCCGGATAATTGATATAATTAGAAAATATCACACCAATTGGAGTCCTCCTTGTAACAAGGAACTCTAATGCGGCAGAATTACCTAAACCTAAAGATGTCAGCTTGATCATGCAGCAGTGAAACTTCCATAAAACAATGGTTTAAAAATTTAGTAACTTTAACTTTTGAGTACCTCATAATTGCAGGTGTCATTCATTTCATAATTAAAATTTGAAGAATTTTCTTTAGTCAGGTGTAAATAAAATAAATTTATGCATTAACGTTTGTACAACATACTTAGACACATTAAATTACTGTACGAAACATACATATTTGAGGCCGTTGAATTCCTAAAGTAATATGTGTGTAAACGTTTGCATGAAAAACTCGGTATAATAGATACCAAAACTGGTATTTAACTTCAGAATCTTCCAGACAGATGAAACGTGAATATTTCCAAGAAAATCTCGCTTCGCATACTGCAATTTACGTAATGCTTTTGGTGTTTATTTACTCACAAATGACTGACGATTTTGATTAAACTAAAATGCATATCTTAAAGATATTTGCATGGCAAGTGTAATATAATATTTTTAATTTTAGAGGAGTTGGCCCATCAAGTTTCCGTAATTTGGACTAAATTTTGTATAATGGCAAACCACAAAAGTGTACTACATAATAATGTATCTCTTTAAATCTCAGAATATACCTATTTCAAATAACTCTTTTTCATGACAACAGCCCTTTAATAAGTCTTAATTTTTCAACACCTATGTGATTTTCTTAAAATAATCTCGCTATGCAGTAACTTTATGGCAATGGCATGAAAAGGCAAGCGTAGTGTACCAACTTGCTTTTAAACATCTGATTGTTGGTTCGATAATCTCTACAAACCTTATATTTATAACAAACATGTATATTCTAAATGTTAGAGCAATATACATGCGTTAAATGAGGTAATCTAAGACAAATGTAAAGAAATAGAAAGGCAATAAATTTCTAATATACTGATGTAATCACTTCTAATTAAATGTACGTCAGAATAAAGTTTAACAGATGCAGAGTCCTGCAGGTTCTGAAAGTTAAGGTTTATACTATTCTCAGCTTAAAAGCAGTTGTTTTTCTTAATATTCAGCAAGAATTAGGGTCAACATAAAAATCAGCAATCACTAAATCCTAGATTTACAAAAAAGTAGCGGCATTTTCAGTGCTCAAGGATAAAATTAATGAAGCCTTCTCTAAGAATAAAATTTGAAGTATTTATTCGTAACTGACAAAATATAGAATGCCCCTGATAACATTACTGCCTTTAAGACCTTATTCCCTCATCTTGAATGGTTATGACTTTGAATGGTTGGAGTTATTTGCTTCAGCTTAAAAATGCACTTGAATAAGTATTCGCTCTTCAGCTAGCAAAACGTTCAGGGAGTTCAGACATAATTTGATTAAAACCTCCACATTCTTTATACTTTGTGCTGCAGAATGAGCTCAAATCCGCACACGTTTTATTAGTGATCATTATAGGAATGGAAGCATAGTTTCTGATTTCCTCATACTAACGGATGATTCTAGATCATAGTTTTGTATATGAACCGTCCTACATTTTTTTACATACCTGCATGGTTAAATGGGTTACTTTTGGTGTGAAACCTCGAAGACAGAGTTGAAATTCTGATTATATTGTTGGATATAGTGGTTTTCAAATTTTATGTATTATATTAAATGATAAATGTAGCCTAACCGTCAGTTTTTTGAACGGCAGGCTTCGTTTAGCATTCATTGAACGATCACTTCATTGCAGTATAATCGAGAGATTAGAAGGGACATTTAATTCCCACACCTCCCCCTCAAAAAGGGGGTGAACACAATTCTTTACGAGTTTAATGCGAGAGACTTGTCATGAAAGGCTTCTCTGTTACTCTGAAGTGCATGCCTGGAGTTACAAATACAGAGGGGGGTAGATTCTTCGGAACGTTTTCCTCGCAGCTTTAGGTCAACAGCTCATTAGCGCCGTTGTCACCTGCCGCCACTCTTTCTGTGTCAAGGTCTTTAAGGGGTTTCTCCAACCCTTGTGGTTGTAGGTTTTAACGCACCACTGACATGGACGTCAGTTTCTAAAAGCTATGTCAAGCTTTGACGCAAAAACCTCCATGGTTCATGTCATGCAAGTCAGTCAGACGAAAAGCAGTTCCCTTACCGTTTATTTTACGTTGGTGCTACGCATTGCGATGACAGAGATTACCGTGCAGAAGCATTAGAAATTTTCCAGAACATGTACCGATAACTTTTACCTCAAAGTAAGGTAGAGTAAATGTATAAGTTGTAGTACTTCGAGCAGTCAGTCGTCCTTCCTCAATAATTGACAGTTACACACGAAAACACTGAAATTATGGAGGATTTAAGCACAGTGGCTCAGCCTGAGCTTATTGTACCAGTAAGAAAGGATGAAATGGCGAAATCTTGAGGCAACAGGTGCAATTTAGTCATTAATGTTTCCGAAAATTGAACACTCCCGACTGTCACTTTATTCCCTCTTTTTGTCCATAAACAGGCTCGGGGAGGTATGCCTGGGAAGAAACAGTTCTCTCATGAACGCACATCTATTACATATACCACGCACCACCGGTACCGAGCGGGGTGGCTCAGGCGGTTTCGTCTGTGGCCCGCATTCGGGAGGCCCGTGTTCGATCACCATGGCCAACGTACCTGACCCATGGATTTTTCGGGGGTTTTCCCGGATTGTTAGGCGAATGCTGGGTTCCTCCATTATCATTTCATATCATCTCTCACCTGGTGGTCTCTTTCAGGGTAGAAGTGTCGGGGTGTCTCGGCGGTGCATGGCGGGATGATATGCTGTGAGGAAAACTACTTCCTCCTCCGGTAGGTTGGTTGCCGACCTCAGCTTCAGTGCTGGGACCGCCAGCCAGGGACCTTTGGGGCTCCGATCGCCTGCCTGGGACCATTAGGTCTCGGCTGCTGGGCTCGTTGCCGTCCCGCTGCAGGAGAGCGGGTTCGTTGGCCTGGCCTGTTGGGGAGGTCTCTATCCAAGTAAACTGTAGGGACTCTGCCCTCTGTATTGTCGTGGCTCCTTGGTTCGGCCGCCCTCTATCTCCTTCGCTTCATCCTTCCTCCTGGGGATGCCCATACATGGGGCATAGGAACAATAGGCCCAGCATGCTGGCCTACGTACCGAATTCCTTCCGTAATAAAATCCCAATCCCAAGCCCCACACACCACCGGTGCCCTAAGCCTGAAAGAAAAATAAAGAAATGAAGTTATAGGAAATGAGTGCCAGGAAAATTGTAGTAGTGTATAAATGAAGCTCACCGAGGTCAGTCCAACGAGAGAATCAAATATGCAGCTTTCCGAACGCTCCAGGCATTTCATTGCCAGTGACCACTTTGCATAATCGGGTGCTATAGTATAAACTGAAGCAAAACTGGCCAAACCCACTTTGTCAGCCTGCTGCACCAAGTGGGCATGCTGCGAATGTTAATGTTAGCTCATGAAAATGCATGGAATCTTTCACGGCATGGATTAACTATACTTATTTATCGTCATTATTACAAATTAATGCAGTATCTATCTCACCCGGAGCTTACAGAGGGTAAAAATATGTTAAATCGTGCCATTCGAAAGTCCGAGGTTTAACTCTCGGACGGTTTTGTGCATTTTCTTTTTGTGCAACCAGTTTTCCCTTGGCTATCAAGGCCCAACTGGTTTAAGTTCCTTTGGATTTAAAACTTTCCCACTTTTATCTTCAACCTCTTCTCCGCTGTTCCGACAGACACTTGAAGAGCCTTCTATAGTTTTATGATGTGAGGAGAGACGAGCATTGATGGCATTCCAATGACGTTTGATAGACATTTCCATAGCATAACGAGCCTCAAAGGTTTTGGGTAAATATAAGCGAAAATGTAATACAGATGTAATACAAATGTAAATAGGACACACGATCACAGACCTGCTAAGAGTATTTCTCAATGAGAACGACTCTTGTCGTATAAACATTTAATTGATACTTATACGAGTCGATACTTTTCGAAACCTAAAAAGAGGTTATTTAACATAACGTTAGGTAAACGAGAAATTGAATGTACAGAAATAACTTTCATATATATGCAAGGATGACATTGGCCTTGTCTTGTCTACTAGTTTTTAATATTAGTGTATGTACTAATTGCTGGGAAAAACAATATGGGTTTAAAATAATTTTGGGGGGATTTATTGTTTGCAATACCAATTTTCGTAACGTCAAAGAAAAACGACTTTGTAACAAATCGAGTATTTGTAGAATAATATTTTAATTTAAATGGCTGTGGAGCTTATATAAAACAACTGAACGTTCTTTTAGTTAATTGATGGAAATTAATCATTTCTTCACGCTAGCCGTATATAGGCTAAGGTTTTCGATACATAGAGTCAACATGAAAAATTCAATGCCACAACCTGGATTTGAATCACGGATCTACTGGTTTCCATCCAGTCGCTCTAACCCTTTGAGCTGCCATAGCCAACGTGCCATTCTGGCGTTAAAGTCTCCATTTTAAATCGTATATTACCCTGGTAGACCACTAGGGGCACTGAACGTTGTATTTGCTGGATCAATGTATTTAAATAATATGTATGAATAAATCAAGTAGCATCATTCTAAGCACATCGTTTTAGTCTGGAAATAAAAATGCTGATCATTGTAAATATGTGAATAAGAAAAATGTATTGATATGTTAAAGAGAAGTAGCACATGTTGACGAAAACTATTACATAATTTAAACTTTTGTTTCTGCGTTGCCATAAAGCTGAAATACGCCTTTAATGATATTGATGATTTTAATAATAATAATAATAATAATAATAATAATAATAATAATAATAATAATAATAATAATAATAATAATAATAATAATAATAATAATAATAATAATAATAATAATAATAATAATAATAATAATAATAATAATAATAATAATAATAATAATAACAATAACAATAATAATAATAATAATAATAATAATAATAATAATAATAATAATAATAATAATAATAATAATAATAATAATAATAATAATAATAATAATAATAATAATAATAATAATAATAATAATAATAATAATAATAATAATTAATAAACTAATTAGGTATTTTCCGACATGACGGCATGCGATAAATGGATGTATCGTCTAATACCGGTAAAGGTGCGTACTAGCAACAGCATGCAGCGAAATAAATTGGGAAATATATAACTGTTTACTGGGGAAGTTGAAAAATGTTCACTATTTTAGTGACCCGTGAATTTTTAAGTCCAACATAGGGTCAAAGGGCGAAGTTTACACAGACTCAAATAGGGAATTCCCACACAATTCTGGGCACCTGGTATCTGCACCTTTCTCAACATGGCGTTTGGTGTATGTGCAAGTAAGTAGCTCCTTTGCTTTCTCCTTTACGCGCTCTCGGTTACCGTAAGTTGTGCGCATGCTCAGTGCCATACCTTCTGAGCGACTGTTGGTCAACGAACGACGGTCAGTGGCCTATGTTTACTACCCGCTTCCGATACCGTGGTTTGACAGCAGCGGTACCTAAACTGACGATTCTTCGGCCACTAACAATTTTATTGCATTGTAAAAGTGCAAATGAAATGAACTATTTTCTAAGGACAGCCATTCCCTACATTGATAATTTATCTATTTTATGCACAGCGCTTTTTCATTTTTAAATGTTACAAGTATTTTCAAAGTTATTAATAATTAACTATTACACTTTCTCAGGTCAGTCTGTTTGGGGTTATAAATATTTATGATGGAAATTATCTTCTAGTTCGTTTCAAAAACATTGAATATTAAACATATTATTTTTATTTTAAATGATTAACTGAAACCTTTGTGCGCGTGTGTGCGTGCACGCGTGTGTTTCATTCAGTTCTGAGCTGTATTTGAAGTTTCAAAGGACTTCAGAGGTCATTTCTTGAAAATTCAAGATATACATTTCATCTTGAAAATGTCTTAAACAGATAGTAATTTAATCAGTATCGTTACATCAATTTTTTGAGAAAATAAAAATTCTAGCATTTTTTTCCCCATATAAGTAGTTGTTTGGGATGGAGAAATTTTCTTGAGAGCGAGTTAATGTTCCTTTGTCTACCAATTCGGAGCTTTGTGTAAAGTTTGTATTCTTCAGCTCATGATGAAAAGTGAAAATGTTAGCAAAATTTGTACAGAACAGAGAAACCGTCTAACAAAGTGTGTTAATAAAATAGGCCTTTGTAAGAAGAATTTGTAAAAGCTGTACAAAAATAAGCATATTCTGATCCTTTAGCACATTCTGATCCTTTCTGTTGGTGTGACTTGACCACTTAGCAGTCGTGTTAAACATTTCGAGAGAGAACGGGTTTTCTTCAGAATCAAGTGTGACAGGTGGTAGGAAGCAGGCAGTCGATAGTTCGTCTGGCGTGATGTGACCCTGCACTGCGGCTCTACTTGCGATGGATCGATCAGTCTTTCCGACTGCAGGTGACATATCAAATTCCAGAATTTCACTTTCTGGAAGCTAAGATCTAGTGGAATGCATGTATTTGGATTTATCTCATTTATTTATCTCATTGCTGCAAGCTAAGGGAAGGGTAACCTCAATGTACAAATGAGACATCTGATATTCTTTCCGCATGATAGGTAGTAAGAACAGGGGATGAGGCATCAAGTGAATAATCGTTATATTGAAGTGAGGCTAACAATTCATGTTAGCAATTCGCAAATACAGAATTCTTCCAGCAGACAGGCGTAATAACGTATTTGAATTATTGGAGAATATAAGTATTGGAATTGACAAACCTCTTAGATCGTTTAATGCTCTTACTGATAGTTATCTGCAGTATTTCCAATAAAGGACACCTGTTGAATTGTATTGGGAGCTTTTAAATTTAGCAGAGATGTGTTTTGAGTCTTAACGTGCTACTGCTTCTGAAATTTTTATTACGTTTTTCTTTGGGCACTAAAGTGAGAGAACTTATTTTATTATTTGTCCACGAATGATTCAGAAAGCAATATTTGTTTGAATTGCCGTCAATCTACCTTATATAACATTTACTTTTTGTTTAAATTGAAGATTATGCTCTATCTGACTCAAACGTATAGTTGATTTTTAACACAACCAGTATACGAGTTACATAGCTATCGAATGTTGCAATGAGCAGTACACGTGCAGCTGAATCGACGAACGATAACATAAAATCGTCGTTACCAAAGCAAAATACTATTAGGATATCAAGCTTATGATTTTTTGCTATAAGATTGAACACGACCTTGTCCTTTCTCTCACATAAAATTTAGTTTGGGCTTAAAACTAAATATATAGCTCATACAAAGCATGTGAATATACAGTATCAATGACGACATTTCCCATTTTTCACTAACATGGTCACAATTCGTGTCGCTAGGACACTGCGACCTCACGCTCACATACCATGTCACAGGTGGGCGATGCTGGGAGATTATGGGGCCAGCATCACATACCGCTCAGCTTTAACTTTCTGGGCAAGTATCGCTATCTACCGCAGTTTATTTTCTTCAGGATGCTGAGGAAAGTATCGATTGTGTTATTGGAAGCCCTATGATTTGGAAGTTTCCAGAGATATATGTATTCCTTTCTTCATATGAATAAGAACTCGTGTTACAGTAGTTCTATATTGCAACATTTTAATGACTGCAATAACAAGCATAAATATGGGTTATGCTATCAAGTGGGATACCTCGCACACTGCAACCATATACATCTATTATGGCTACCACTCTTACTGTCTCCAGGAAGGAAGATATGAAGTGAGGGAAGCACAAGAGACTGCAGGCAGGCAGATCACAGAGACTCGCCGAAGTCCCAAACAATTCCAGATGAAGGTCCTATCCAATTCCTGCCGGAACAGCCTTTAGATAGTAGCCTTGTGTGCTGTTTTCTTTGCATTATTGTCTCGCACCATGAAACCATACCCGAAAGATGAGAAACAAGTGAAATTAAAGCTAGATGAAATAATGGAATAAGGCACTATAGATGAACACATAGGACACATTTTAAGTCGGTGCGTGTTTTTTGTGTTATAGCAAATACTGTTATGCAGTAGTGTTTTACATTAAGTACAAAATATTATAGTATTATGTCTTTAGGCAACACAATCGAAAAAAGTTATTAATAACTAAATAATAAAACACAGCAGTTTTAATTACCTGGGATGCTGCATATCCTAGGAAGGAGAGAATGACATTGATAAAAAGTTAATAAGTTCCAAAAAATATGCAACAATTCAAAGAATATAAAGAAAAGAAAACACTATAAAATAGCCACTTATGAAATGTTATGAAGTGCTTGCCGTTCCTTATATGTTAGTGAAAACTAGATCCTCAATAAATCTTTTAAAGGAGGCTAGAAACAACTGAGATGCAATTCCTCGGCTGCATAACAGGTTACACATTAAACGATCATATACTAATATTCAAATTCGAGAGTAGTTCAATTTGTCAAGTTGTTCAAATTGCGATCTTGCCTCTGGTATCGGCGTGGTGTGTGCGTGTGTGTGTGGTCATAGGCTTGCAGGGGAATGAAATTGCGGATTCGGCAGCTAAGGAGGCAACCATAGAACTCAGCGTTGACATCCCTTTTGTGACCTTGGAAAAGTATAGACTATAATGGTCGCCAATCTAGAAAATGATTGACATTTCGTACGGAGAGAGAGAGGCGACGTTGCCACTTATTGCCTCCACGTGGAGAGCGCGATAGCATTACGCGTACGAAGGCGATTCAGTTGCAACTGCAATGGGTATTTTATTATTGTTTATTATTATTATTATTATTATTATTATTATTATTATTATTATTATTATTATTATTATTATTATTATTATTATTATTATTATTATTATTATTATTATTATTATTATTATTATTATTATTATTATTATTATTATTATTATTATTATTATTATTATTATTATTATTATTATTATTATTATTATTATTATTATTATTATTATTATTATTATTATTATTATTATTATTATTATTATTATTATTATTATTATTATTATTATTATTATTATTAATAATAATTAATTTATTTATTTATTTATAATACTATACACAAAGACAATAGTACAGTCGTGGATCTACATGCAAACGCTAGAACATGCAAGAGCACATCAATGTAAAGATCATCCTAACAAAAGAGGCATACCTGTGACATTTTAATGCTTATTAAAGTGGCAAAATGGCGCTTACATAATATTTCCCGGGAATTTCTAATTTATACCCCAATGTCTAACTTTCTTCTTTGAAATACTTTTCTTTCCCAATCTTAACCTTAATGTCCTTACTGATACTTACGCACGTGAAGTCCTATCAAGTACATTAGAGAATGGAATACTGACTCCCCTTTCAAATTCTCCTCATCGAAGTATTCTCTCACAGAGCATATTATTTCCCGGCTATGTCCTTTAATTGTAATACCTTTACCAAATACAGTTTTATTTTGTTCCCGATCATGTTCAGGTTTCCGCTTGTCACTATATTTTGACATAATTAAACATTCATTAAACACAATTGTAAATGATCACAACACGCGCTCAGATACACGGGCTCAGGCACAAGTAAACCAAGGCAAATTACCACAAATAAAATGCAAAGTACCTTGCCAGTACAGGATCTCTATCTGTTGCATACGTGAGGGCATTCTGTTTATGCAGCGTTATCAGCAACAGAAACAAACACCAAGGTATGATTACTGCAGCGTTTGCGTAACTCGCTCGGCCGCAAGTCATGCTAACCACGTGTTAGAATATCGGCAACCAAGGTTTAGCGTCTAACGTTGTCATGGAAACGTCTCGACTCTAATTGGTCATTTTAATCGCTACTATGACAACCGTTATGACGTACTCATCCCCTCCCATTTATTTAGACCGTTATTCAATGTGGTTACTGTCAATCGCATTCTAGTTTGGCGACCAGTAAAGTTGTGTGTAGACCTGCGCTATCGTGCTGGTGCGATGAGTGATCTGCTCTCCATGGAAACAAGCTTAGAGCGGTAAAGGAGCTTCCGGTAAACTGGACGACCTCCTGACGCTTATTTCTTCGATAGGAGATGAGTTTGTCTCGGGTGCGTATTGGGCATTGTCACTTCTCACGTAGTTACATTTTCAAGGGTACCCTGCCCCAGCTTGTCCGCTCTGTGATCAGGTTCTCTCGGTCACTCATGTGCTGCTAGAGTGTTTACACTTAGTAGATCTTCAGGAGTCTCTGCTTCTAGCGGTCAGCCTGGCGGAGATATTGGCGGACGATAACAGAGTGATCGAAAATGTTCTTCGACAAAAGCGAGAATTGGTTTTAGGATTTAGTTTATTTTTGACTGTTATTGTTATTTGTTATTTTTGTTACATACTCTATCCCTGGCTATTGTCATTGCTTTTTATATTTCATAGTTATATATGTGTTTATATGTGGCTCTTGCCGTAATTGTTATAAAGGGCACTGATGACCCTGTAATTGAGCGTCCATAACACAAATCATCATCGCAAGAATGGCATGAGAAGGTAACAGACGCTCAAGGACACCTACTTGCCGACGTCACAAAGAGGAAACAAGTTACCGTGAGAAACATGCGTTCAAGAACAGCTGTCATCAGGAAGTAAGTCGGGACTGCAAGTCGAGAAGCATCCAATTCCAGATAGATCTAACGTACCCGCCAGGTACGATGTAAGGCCGAGAGGCCGACAAGTCGAGGTGGATACTAAGTGATAGTGAAAGCAGTGTGGGGTTTTAAGTGCGGGATTGCTGAGCTGTGGAACCGGGAGCGAAGCAATTTTTGTGTGAATATCAGAAGGGGTGTGTACCTCCGAGTATGAAGGTTAGAAAGAGATAAGCGGCACAAAGGGTTCATATTACAGAGATTTAAAGAACCATTGTAGAGACGTATCGAATTGTTGCATTTGTGTAAAAGAAGGGCTAATTGTACGTTAGCACTGAGATGATCATTTTAGTTACAAATAAAGCAGTGATAATATGTTAAATGTGAATATATAAATATTCATACTATATATGCACAACAATTGGCAATGTTTCAACTCGTAGAAAGGATGGATAATGCCAGACCTACAAAGTTAGTACTTTAATATAACCAGAAGGATGACCGTTCAAGAGGACGGCCAAAGACCAGATGGGAACGGCCGTCAGAACTGGCTTTATAACTTGACCTTTAAGTGGAAGAAAACATAACATAAAAGGTTATGAATCTTCGTATAGTTCATATTTTCACTATGCGGAAATAAACCTTATGAGGATGCCTGACTGAGGTGCGAAGGCTTTAATACAGTTGCTGCTTTTTTAAAATCACATAAAAGAACCTCATTCCTTTGTCAAATTGTAAGAAAAGAAACAAAATCATTTTAAGTCGCTCGTCTGCAGAACGTTATTTGGCTGTGGTACACTCTTTGACTGAACGTCAAGATTTCCTAATGACGTCCACAGATAAAAGAATTGTATAGTCTTTGAAATTGTGTGGCACTCAACCTCCGATGTCGCCTCGCGTCTTCATCGCTAACAAGAAATAAAAGTTCAAAAGATTGTTTTAAAATCTTTTTATCGCTCCTGGATGCGCATGCTCCGCCAACCCAATTCCATGACGTCTTCCTCCTAACGGTGAGGCTAAGGATCATTACTGGGAGAGAGGTTCACGCTCTTGTTACAAAGCAAGACTTCTGTTTTACTCTGATATATCTTTATATGTGCCTCTAAATGTAATATATTACGCTTTTCTTTCAAATCTTTCTGGTCTCTCTCTTCACAACGTTCACAAGAACATCGCATCTTCTGTGCAACAAATGGCACACAAGTACCTAGATAGTTTGTCACCAACAGAAACAGTCTTTCACGTCAGGAAGCTCCAATATATAAAAAACTGACGTTCCATTCTGATATCTGAACAAATATTTTTATTTGATTTCATTTAAAAGCCTAATTAGGTTAACATTGCGGCTTTTATAGCGTTGAACGCCAAGGAATAACTGGGGGTGTCATGGCACGGATGTAACAAATACCTAGCAGTCCACATCTGTACCATACAGTAGGTAGTGATCGGACCCTCAAACAGAGGAACTGGTACTGTTGCCACTAGCATGCAACATTGATGACCTGCTTGGTAGCCTTACTTAAGATTAAGCATGTATCCACCAGCGGAGATGGCTTTAAACTCTGTAATTCATTAAGTTTACATTAACGTAAATACAAAGGGCCACGTGATGGAACTCCCTAGTAATTCTGGGATAGCTGAGGTATGCATACCAGATGTGTAGAAACCAACTGAATGCTATCTGTGAATGCTAAAAGACTGTACGAGGGATGACCTGAGATATACTTAACCTGTAGTCTAGTGAGATTTTAAATTTATTTCCTTGCGTGCTGGTTTTAGTGCTTAGAAATTCCTCTGTCTAATGAAAAGCAGTATTTTAAAAGTATGGTTTGAACGAACATTACTATTTAAATTCAGAAGCTTTGAACGATGCGGCACAAAGATTCTGATGATTATTTCCCCAATCCCACTACCCTTTAGATTGACAAATTTTCGAAACTTCTATTACACGAACGAAGTGTATATCTTGAACTTTCTGATACTAGCCTCAAGTTGAAGTCCTCGTTATTCTGAACTAACGAAATCTCATTACAAAATTTAGATCATACAGAAGCGTATAATTATGACACAAATGTTTTTTTTTTTCGGGTTAACAATTTCGGAGATAATGTTTATTATTCGTTTGAATTTTCAGATCTGTTATATTTTCGTGAAACTCATCGCCATTCCTTTTTATTTGTTATTGTTCCTACAAAGAAAACTATATTTTGATCTGCTTTGAAAAGATTTGGCAATCACTATAATTTGTTGTGTTCTCATTTCTATAATGAAATGTGCAAAAAGAAATTGCAGTTTATCTATATGAACATTAAGTAGGTATAATAATAAACTTTTGTAAGAATAATTTATAGAAGAGTGAGTACAGAGTGTCATACGTGGTTGACACAATAGTTTCTTCAGGTAGACAGCACAAACATTTGGCTACCTTCTGTCTATCTTGAATATGAAACTTGAAGAAGTAGAATAGATCGGGATTGTTACATGCGAAGTATATATAAGTGCAATTTGCGAGTAGAAAAATGTAACTCAAATCGTGTTACATTGCAAAGTTGAAATTGTCTGCATAAACACAACATTATGTTAAGTATAACATGATAAAAACGTACACGCCATTGCACATATCCACCAGATTACATTAACTTCCAAAATTTTGCTGTTCAGTAGTTTCTAGTTTACGATGGAAACCAATTTAAATTTATTTTTGAAATATGAGCATCGATGTTAAAATGTATTAGACATACGTGTATTGCATTTAAAGGGATGAAGCTACTGAATGGTTTGTCGTTCACGAGTACATGTCTGGAAGTCGAGATAACTAATTTAGTCTAATGGGAATATTCAGTTTATAACAGCATAATTTACGGAAATCATTCGGTGAGTACGCTTGATGGAGTTTCATGATGACAGACGTACTTTGGTACTTTACGATACTCATAAAAAGTTGGAGAAAGTTGCATCTTACTCTACAAAGCATGTTGCTTCCGTGAAGTTCCCCCGTAATACCTTATCCAAGAAGTTAGGAATTTCAGTTTCGTAGCAACTTTCTCGATAGGGGTATGCCTTTATAGTGGTTATAGTGTTATAATCTATTTGCATAGGTGTAGGTTGTAATGTATCGGGACCGCTTGCGCACTGGGAACTACGTAGATCTATTGTAACAAGTACCCCACATAAGGAGCCACAGCAGATTACAGACCTGAAATCTGCAGTTCACAGAGACGCACGGAAGTCCCTAACAGTTCCAGGTTCAAGCGTTCCAGCGCTGAATCTGCCGAAAGAGGGCAATGAACGACCCCTCAACCACACAGTCATACATTGTTATTCTGACAGTACTCTTTACTTTGAAGAAGTGAGCAGGAAACCTAAGCACCTCAAGAACCATCGCTTGAAGCAACTTTACTTTATAGGTAACTAAAATTGATTTAGTTAAAAACATATACCTATATTCAGTACTTTTAAGTTACACAGATATAAGTTTTTATATCAAATTCTAGTTTAAAGTGTGAAAATTCTTTGTATATGTTCTTAATAAATTTCGATGATGCATATTGGGAATACGAGATCCTTAAGTAACTCACAGTTATTGTTTAGTCATTTACCTTATGCAATACTTGAAAAAAAAAAAAACATAAAAAGCAATAATAAATCGAAATTGCTACTATTCTGTTGGGTATTACGTCATCCTATTGTTACCGTTAAGTATTGAAAACTATAACCTACCTATTAATGACCTGCCTCATCCTTTTGGCCATGGCAGTTAAAAAGTGTATTGTAAATTTAGCTTAAACAACAAAGAACAAATTCACAATAATTAACTTACAAATCAAGTATTGCGAAAAAATATATTTGCATACGTGGTATGTCATGCGAGGTTACTTATATTGCTTTAGTGTACAAACAAAAATGAAGAATCAAACCTGCAGATGTCGTGTTTGTACATGGTTGTCATCCTCCGTAGTCCAGGGGTAACATGATAGTCTCTGGTCTCTGAGATCGTGGGTACAAACCCGGCGGGCAGCGATGAACCTTTAGGGACGTAAAAATATTTAGCATGGCTTCCTTCGAGAGTAAGGTAAAGTTGCTGTCCCGTGTCGTAGAAGTTTGGGGCATAAAAAGGACTCAGGTCTGAAAAAGAGACCTCCGAGCAATATTAAGTGGTCTTTCACGTTCAATATAGGCCACAGTGCTGAAAATCACAGCATTTAAAAGTTATCCGTAAATAAAAATTCATATTCAATTTCGTGGATAGGGATGAGGGATTTCAGCACTGCAACTGGTAATTGACCTATTCTACACATACAACATACCGAAGAAGAATGAAGTGAGAGAACACAAAAGAAGGGTGGCTACAACAAAGATGGAATCCGTCAATTTTCTGAATTTAGCACATCTACACTATCAGCAACAGACAGGATCTGTGGCTAACGTGAAAGCATAATTTTTTTTCTGTGGCCCTTTGTCAGGATCACATTCCACCGCACGTGGTTCTTAGGTCTGAAAGTTTAAGAAGGAATTGAAATGAGCCCAACCCTCTACCAGCCAACTAAAAACACTAAAAAGACTATATTCAGGACGATCGGTCAATATGTAGAAAGAAAGCCAGATGACCGTCTAAGTCACACTTGCGTGAAATATGTCTAATATCCAACTAATTCAGAAGGTTGCAGAAACATTAGTGATTTATGAATTCAAAAACCAAAAAGAAGGCTAACCACCAGTTAATAAGCTACAACTTTTGGATTGGCAGCATGACGCACTTTGGCGTACAACGAAATCAATTTTTTTATTGACAAACAGCAGTGGGAAAAGATAATTTTCATTCTCCTCTGATGTCTCTCAGGGTAGCATGGCGACTCGTGTGCTGTCATGGGAAACCGAAATCTATGTTTCAAGTACCGATCGTGGAAATAAAATGTTTCAAATCTTTTTCCAAGAACAACAGATGATGTAAAACTGACACCGTAGAATCTATAAATATGCCACACAGTGTTTTGTTTCCCTCCTCTTCCTAATCTTCATTCATTCATTCATTCATACATGCGTTTATTCGTTCGTGCATTCGTTCATTCATTTATTCACCCATTGCTCACATAGTTAACCCTGTTTGCTTTGTGCTCCAGATTCTCAAAAGATTGTGTACATGTAGTTGCTCTTTACGCCCACTGCTGTCAACGTTTGGGAATACTGGCTTTGAAAGTGCGGAAGGCTAACGGTAATGCATCCAGTATGATACAATTGCATTGCTGGCCAGCAGAATGTGCTACATTACGCATTATGCCATTTGTATTAGCAATTGCCAAAGGGTCGCCGCCGTAGCGATTACATTTTCATTTCAAAGAGCTATTCATTATCAATTCCGTTTCATTGCAGGACTTCTCTTTCAGAGCTCCAGCTTGTAGGATCGACACGACAAGCAAATACACGTAATTTGACGAGCTTCTAATGTTTTTACACGAAGGAACAGGTTTTTCTTAGCCGGTACTTGTTATCTCAAAGTCTTCGAGAACGTTCTTACGCTTCACTTTCCTTGTTTTCTCCACATGCGGGAGGGAAAACGTGGAAGCCGACATCTGTGGGTTTCCTTGTGTTTGCTTTAGAAATGCGCAGTGTCTTGCTTGCTCCAAGGAGTTTTAATTTGATTATGTCAACCAACATTGCTGTGAGGGAAATAATGAACTTATAGTTGAAATAATATTTCAGCAGAAGTTATTAAGGCTTCCTTTCTTCCTTTGATTTTGCATTGTGCTCTTGTTTGCTGCGTACGAAACAGCAGAGTATTATTTGTATCCCTTGCACAGTTGATTCTAAATTTTGTATCCTACGCGCTATGTTACAAACTTTCAGATACGATGAAAAAGGGCAAGCTTCAATTTGAGATCAATAGCTCTGGTTCGGAAACCACTGAATAGAAACTTATATGTGAAATGTGTTGTTAACACTTTCTGTATCTGTGAAAATTTCATTGTCCAAAACGGCGTCCATCTCAGTTTCAATTCAGTCATGACATCGTGTCATAAAGTTGTTCTGTGTCCGCTATATCTGCAGTGCACTCACTTGTACGTTTACCATTTACATAGCTACTAAATCTGATATTTGATTTGGTCTCTGTATAAACTTGCGCGAGACAATCCTCACTTTTTGCTCTTTTCTATTTTCTGTATAGAGGCTCTAAAATTTATATTAAAATAATGTACTAAGCTGGGTGTAATAAGACATGTATTTCGGTAAATAGCGTGTGAAATCATCTTATACGACGTACGGTTTTTGTGAGCTGAACCAATGCGCGCACGTGGTGGCTGCCGTGATGCCATCAGATGCGCCTCCGTCTATAGCAGATGCGCCAGAGCTGACGGGTAAAGTAACAGTTTTCTGACAAATTGTTCAGATCGTAAACTAGCGCATCAAAGAATAATTATATTTGATAACATTATATAAATTGCAACATTCAATATTAACTTGCTTATTTACTGAAAATAACGTACTTGGATTTCTGAAAGCGACCCTGTGTAGAGGAGTTGCTACTTAAATAAAATAAATAATACGTTGTTATACGTTCTTTCAAAATAAATAAACGTTCACAATTTCTTTGTTAGAAGTTCTGCTTTGTTTCACAATACGCAACACAGTAAGCACACCCACAGTGCTTGCTCTGGTCCTGAGTTCTGACTTTGTGAAAAATTGATCCGGTCACGCATTTTCTCATATGACAATTCCTTAAAGAAGCTGTACATTTTAAAAATAATATATCTGGGCTGGGAAGAGCCTACTTTACCCTTAGTACCTGCGCTAATGTTACCAGGCTTTGAAAGTGACATTGTTAACAGTTCACATACCACAATGCAAACATGTGCAACTGCTTATTGTCACAGTTACACTAAGCACTTTGCGTTCAATTTGCCTTACTCCCTGGACTTTTATCAACTTCAAAGAATACGTGCGCGCGTTCCTGGACTACAGTGCTCCATGGTCAGTTAATTTATGAATAAATATATCCAGTTCCTAACAGCACTTCGTAATGTCTTACTCAGCATTTTTGTATGAGGAATAACACAGGGCAAGAGTGGAAGTTGAAGCATTATATATGAATAAACATGGGAGTGAGGTGTTTACTCTCGAAGCGATAATCATACATGATAGAAAAATTACCCTTTTACTGGCTGCCTCAAACATTCCTGTCGCATATACAAAGGCGCATTACGATGTCGAATTTCCAGTAGTAATTTTGGGGGCAAGAAAAAGAAAAATCTGTTGCTCGCTCTTGTGCTGTGTGTTCCGAACTAGGCAACGCTGCACGCCTACGATGGAACTGTCGCTCTAGGTGAGCCCTCTCTAGCTCCGCTTCATATGCCTTCTAATACCGTAGGCATTATACTATTTAATTATCCTTTTTAGTAATACTAATTTGAAGTAAAACCTTAAATTTCAGTAGATAGAGTATCCTCCTGCTTGGGGAATAAATTACCGGGTTGGCTCGAGAAATTTGTCTTTAAAACATGGTTTTGCTGAATACCTAGGACAGGTTGTGTAAATAAAATTGTATGCGTATCAGCAGTTGTTTAATGAATTTTCTTAAATGTTTTACGATTGTGGGCATTATAATCCTTATTCCACTGCCATGTTTTAAACACCTGTATTACAATAATTGCCACAAATATATGCCAGTAGCTAATGCAAAGTTATGAAGGAAAATAGCTGTAATATCTCCCTAACACATTGGCTTTTTTGTGTGTTAAGTTTCATCAGGTTTAATCCCATTTTACTGCACCATCCTTCTTTAATATGACCTCACTAACTAAATGATACAAACAATTCACACTCTGGGTGTGAGTATATATAGTGTGTGAGTGGAAGTAGATAAAAATCGTTATGATTGTACATTCCCTAGGGTTAATAAGAAATAATTTGGGGAAATATACTTTTTTTGTCTGGTTAGAGTGACTAAGGTGCTATTCCGTGAGTTGTTTGTTGCTACATTGACCTGAAGAGCGAGTATAGGGAAGTCAGGCGCTGATCCGTACTTGGTAGAAGGGGAAATAGTTGCTGCTGTGGCATGAAAAATCTCCATCTCCCTCCGCATAGAAGGGATTTAGTAGGCGTCTTGTAGCCTTCATGGAGAACGCAGAAAGAGGGATTGGACGCGGCAGTGTTGAGACCCTGGGTTTAAGTTTCTGGGCGCGTGACGAGAAATACAAATGAGATCTCAAGAAGGCGGAGTTCCAACCCATATCGCGAACATGGCCATACGAAAGCCGCCGTTCGTGCCTTCACGTCCAAAAAATATGATGAAGTGGCAGACCACTGGAAATTGCCACAAACATATGTCCGGATTTATCCTGCAAAACTCCATCAAGTTCTCCTAAACACTATTTGATGATGAACCAATTCGGGTATGAAACGCTTGACAGCAAAGTGATGGACGGGTTTTTGTCGCGTTTCGAAGTGGATGAAGAGATCGTGATGTCGAGTGTTACATCGTGATGTAGTGACACAGGTGTTTCCACGATTGAATGGCTCTTCCAAACCTTTATGCTAGTATATCACGTAAATATATATCCCAGCTGTTTGAATTCTACTTTACGATAGACAAATGGGCTTCAAGTTTGCTTGCGATTTTACCATGCTATATATCTCCTTATTATTGATCCCTTTTTATTGATTCTTCAACGTTTCCAAATAGGCTTCCAACAACTGAATAATCTGCAATTCATACAAAATTTAAATAAATGAGCACAGAAAACTGGGGATAAATGCATGCGGGTAGTCAAGGTCGTTTATGCATGAATTCGTGAAAGTGAGGCGCTATACAGACATATGACAAGAGAGACAAAAACAAAATAAAACACGGCAAATACATATACACAGAGTGTAACAACGATTGATAAAATCAAATCACATACATCACAGTACATCAAAGTCGGGAAACCTCCTAAAGTGAAGCTGTTTTTTTTGCAGATTTCCCTCAGACCGACAATGTTTGCTTCCCAAATTTCATTCTCATTACCATTTTCTTTCACATATCATCAGCATCCAGCTCCTGTTATTTCCGTAAATTGCAAGAATGAACATTACACACTACTAAAATATAAACACTCACTCATTAAAAAACCTCCTGCATCAAAGCGAAAGAGTTACGGAGTCACACTTGTAAAAAACCTTGAATACACACACACACACACACACACACACACACACACACACACACACACACACAAAAAGGGCTGAAACTTAAACCTGAAGAGAATTACCTTGGAAATTTAAATAGCGGTTTTCTTCTCACCTTCACGTCTTAAGTTTCTCACAGCTACACAAAATCAAAACCAAGCACTTCTATTTGTCTTCTCACACAATTTCTTGACCTCTTTAACTATTTGCGTGCTGATAATAGAAATTCCAGATGTTTTTCAAAAGTTTAAAATTCATTTAAGAACCTCTTGTTTAGTAATTTAGGTTGGTACAATGTAAATAGTTTCTCGTCCATTTTGCTACCTATCATTTTATTTTGCTCTGTGCAAAACTTTACGTTCATGCCTTAATATACATATTATTAAACCTCTCCTAGCATTTATTGGTTATATATTGTTTTCAAGAAACGTGTATTTAGTTTTCATGTTTTACAATAATGCGAATTTAGGTGTGTAGTCAAGGACAAGTAAAGCTGTACTACACACTGTGGTTACATAGAAATTTGTCACAAAAGCAGAAGTTAAATGGAAATTTTCGGGGAGGGGGGACCTATCCAGATATACCTCCGCCCTCTCTATAATTTGTTCTTCGAGCAGCTTCTTTTTTAGATCTAATTTAGCCCTCCCTTTGACCTGTCTTGTTTGGCGACGCACGTCTGCAAGTCTAAAAATTGCAGGGCTCCACAGGACTTCAAAGCAAGAAAAAAACCTGTCCCCAGCATTTTTATAGAGATTCGCAAGTTCATCACATAAACAGTGAAGTCACAATAACAATGTAGAAGGAATAATTCCTTGAGCTGAAACCCGCAACATGTCACACATCATTAGACATCTTAGTTTAAAATGACTGATAAGATTGGTTAATTATTATATTTTTGGTTACATTATGTATTCTTTGTGTTTAAGGGGTTGTATGGAAGAAACAGCGTAATAACTAATGACTAAATCCATAAAAATGAATCGTTTATAAATTATTGACACTAATAAAATACCAATAGAAGTTCAATAAATATTTAGAAAATATAATAAGCAATACTTCAGAATATACATATGAATCACGTTTAACATATTGTCGCGGCGCTGGGCATAAACGTGTCGGCACAAATCGATAATAGACGGCGGATAATGTTTCACGAGCTTGCATGAGCAGTTAACGATAACGCGGCGAAGTGATCACAAAAGGTGGCAAACAATGTTATCTCAGATAAAGGACTCGCCGCCACATGTTTGGAGATTTCTAGAGATATCTCGTTTGACGGAGAATGGTTGTTTTCTTATTTATGGGAGAATGTTCTCGACTTATGAATGGACATATAAAAGGGATTGTGACACGCCAGGAAAAACAGTTGTGAAATGAGAGATAGCCAGCTGTGTTGTTGTAACGAGAGCTACAGATGTAATCTGCTGTCACTGTTTGTTATTGTGATCGACCTTGTAAGACTGTGTATATGTGATTTAGTGTTCTTACGTGAGAATTGAATAGTGTATTGCTACGAAAATAAAGATTTTTAATTTCTGCTACTCGGCCTTTTAATTCTACGAACCCACCAAGTTACAATATATTCTTTGAAGTATACATATTTGTCAAACTATTTTACATATATGTGACTAAAATACATGTGAAATAAAATAAATAAGGCGTGTATGTTTATGTTTACTAAGGGCTCATTAATTAAAGCTCGGAAAGCGGTATGGGAAACTCAAGATAGTTTTGAGTGAAAAAAAAAAAGTATTCTTAGTACGCTGTCTACTTCATGCTAATCGAGATAGATATTTGAAGAAATTATCTTCAGGGATAGTCTATCTTATAAGATGTGCCGCTATGGGATGATTTTGAAATCCTGTCCCAGAGAAAAAGTCTTTGAATTGAGAAGTGTACAAGTGTTTGAAAATACAAAGTTCAAGGAATATACCTTATGCTTAATAAAAAAAGAGTATTTTTCAGAAAGCCTTGTTTTTATAGAAATCTGATTTTGTGAAGTCAGATTTTGTCCCTTTTTAGGATTTGTGATATATGAACAGGACTTCTGAACACATTTCCAGAAAATGCATTTGTCAGCAAAATAGTTAAAGGTTTGATATTTTAATCAGCATTTTTATTTAGAAAATCAATATTTAAAAAATGCCCCATAGTAGTTGGGAGATTTTCTGGAAATCTTCATCCTTGAAGGATGCTGAACTTAAATACTAAATTGGGTATCTAAATTACTTTTCTTTTTCGAGTTATACTGATCAGAGACCACGGACGTACACAAATACCTCTTTTTTAAATAAAATGTGCCTTTTTATTACTCCGGATATCTCAAAATGTCCACCACAACTGAAATATCGGTATCAATTATTTGATTAGAATACATTACTACACCTATTTATCATAAGGACAAAGAAGAGGAAGTGATAAACACTCAAAGTCAGACAGTAAAAATTTTCAATATTATGACTTTTCGCTTCTTTGTTAGCAGACTAAAACACCAAAAATACAGTCGACTGCCACTCTTCAAATCTGATGATAAGAGATAAATTTGAAGTTTTATTTTTACTATCTGGGTGTTCCATGTTTTTATCTTAGTACTCAAACTTACTGTAGTTGACATTCATAACAAAAACGCAAGACTCGAACCAAGCGACAATAAAACACAGTTATTCTCTTCCTTGTATTAATTTTCTAACATCCTGAATAGCGATGCCCTTACATTCCAAGTTTTAAAATTGCTTAAGCTCTCTAAGCGAAATTGCTATTATTACCATGACGTTGGAAGATTATTTCTGTTGTGCCCTAGAAAGCGCTTGATCGTGAACTGCCTGTCAGAAAATGCAATATAAAACCTGATGGATAGTCTTCTAGCATGCGGAGAGCTTTGGGAGGGTGTCGTCGCGTGGCATTAGCGCGATGGAATTTGCGATCACTGACCCAGAAACAGTTGATCATCCGTTGCGTCAAACTCGCACCCTTCTTCACCAACCTCATTCTGCCGCATGACCATCTTGCTTTCAGTTACGCTACGTCAGTTCATGTGGACTGCCTCTTCCCTAGGTTGTGCTTAGCTACACCATACTAATTCTACTCCAAATCTTGTATGACTGATGTAATGATATTCATCAGGTACTACAGAGTTGCTTAAGTCTAGTGAACAGTTTAACCAAATAACTATTTCGTATCATATCGCTTTTTACAAAATTCAAGTCGAATCATTTCATATCCCAGGACGACAGTATAGAGCAGTAACACCATCACAGTTCAAATTCTTAGTAAATTATGAAATTAAGGCCATAAAACTTATTAAACGTTGAGAAAAGTAATACATACCATCTCAAAAGTTTACTATGGTGCATTATCTGTATAGCTTCCATGGAAATATGCGTCACTTCCTTACTTTGCTTGAGATTCCTTTCATTATTCTTTAGTTTCTATGAGCTTGTGCAAAGAATTAATGATTGTTATGGTTAACTAACCAGTTTTAAAGCAGTAAAGTATTGCCTATAATTGCGATATATCGGTGCAATAAGTATTAATCATGGAAACACGAAGTATAGAAGGTAACATTTCTAGCAGTACTGCAGGAATACGCAATCCATAGTTAATTTTTTTTTTTTAAATTTCCTGTACTTCATATACCTTCGGGGAGCACTGTATTTCGCGCAAATGTTGAAATTTCACTGTAAATGTATGTTTTGAGGTATCTGACTTATAAAAAATATCTAGCAAGCAGTCCTTGTGCTTAGAGTTCTTGTGTGTGACAGTGAATGGCATATCTTACAAGGAAAGATCGAGTAAAAGCCTCAGTTGAAATTTAAGTTAAAGGACACAAAGAGTTTGAAGAAAACATCCCATCCGAAACACGGTTTAACATATTTTAATAAAAAAAATGAAAGTTATATATTTAATGTTAGGGGAACAGTTCTCTCCATTTTGGATTATTTTATATAGGTACTGCAATTCTATTTGAGTAATATCGAAAGCTTTAGCCGTATTAGAATGCTTCTGGTGTGGCTGAAAACAAATTAGTACGCATTTTGCCCATTACCCAAGCAAATTATAGCGTATAATCCAACATTGCAATGATTTGCACCTTCCACCTTTCCTTCCACCTGGAAGGAAAACTTTCAAAATAAATCTCAAGCACACAAATTCACACAGATCTAACCACGTAATCCCTTGGGTAGCCCTTCAATGTACTCATACATGAAGTCTCTTTTTCTGTCCACGCTGTGTTGCGATAAATCTCTCAAACAGATTAATCTGGGAAAACTAAATGGAAAAATTCATTAAGTATGTATGGAATTTCACAAGCTATTCAGAGATAATTTACGGTAGGTATACGGTTGGTTAGCGTGCAATCCTTTTAAACCTATTGTATTTTTATCCAAATTCAAGCCGTTTTTGAGAAAATGAAAACTAATATGTAGTTGCTTCTCCATCTGAAGGTAAGATTGTGGTGGAAGAAAACCTGCAGTGGAATTTCTAAATGGTACCTGACGCGTATGTACTTATTCCACTTGAGAATTATGCTACACACACACACACACACACGCACACACGCACACGCACACGCACACACACACACACACACGCACACGCACACGCACACATACACATACACATACACATACACATACACACATACACATACACAGAGAGAGAGAGAGAGAGAGAGACAAAACAGACATATGGTAAGTAGATGTATGTCTAGGGTGCATAATTACAGTCATTAGTGCGCTTAAGACAGACATAAAGATGTAGAGAGTCGGCCACTCGTCTAGATATTCCTTTATGTATTGTCACCACTTAATACGCATTTGTGATATCCCATTAGCGGATTTTTGAATAGAATTCAATGCATTTTCTACCTACATACTGTCGATACGTGGATGCTAAAAGTTAAATCTGCAGAAGTGGTCTTGGAGCCCCAAACCGAGAATTTATGCCCACATACCTAAGACAGATGTGGACAATTATGCAACTTACCTCCCATATACGAACGTTGGTTTTCATGATATCTCCAAACAGCTCCAGTGTACCACAATGCTGAGTGCGTGAACCCTATACAAGGGCCGAAAACAACGTAAATGTTAGCGTATCTGCTTCACGTCAAAGAGGTCCCGCGTTCGAATCTCGGCCAAGGCAAGTTATCCGAATAAGAATTTTTCCAGCGTTTTCCCCTATCCTGAAAGATGAACGTGGGGCTCATCTGAGCATCATTTCACCCATTTCATTCATCGTCCGATATGACTTAATGTTGGAAGACGTAAAATCAATAATAATAATAATAATAATAATAATAATAATAATAATAATAATAATAATAATAATAATAATAATAATAATAATAATAATAATAATAATAATAATAATAATAATAATAATAATAATAATAATAATAATAATAATAATAATAATAATAATAATAATAATAATAATAATAATAATAATAATAATAATAATAATAATAATAATAATAATAATAATAATAATAATAATAATAATAATAATAATAATAATAACAATAATTGTCCGAAAATTTTGAATAGCTCATATTATATAGACGGATATTAAATAAGATAAATCCATATTATATATTTCTGTAGAACATGATAAATAGGGGCCTTTATACGGCCCAATAAGTGTCAGAATAGCCATATAATCCATAGCAAGGACGGGATAAAGCTGTCTTGAATGTTCACAACTGATTTTTAAAAACAATTTAAATAATACCTTTATTTATTTTATTCTCTAATTGCCCTTGGGCAGTATTATTCCAGAATTTTTTTCTATAGTTTTCAGAAGGTAATTTACAATTTAGTATGTGATATTTTCTTGGTAACTGAAACAGAAGTATTGTAGCGTTCTAATATTTACGAAACTGTGGATATCTGTGATGAAGCATGTGTTAAAGATAAAGCAAAATAACTGCGAACTGATTTCAATGCAGCATCACACAGTGCGGATGATGACAGAGTTATGGGGGATGAAAGCTCTCATTCTACTTTTTCTGGAGCGTGGAGAGGGTTAGAGATTAAATTTGGATCGACGTATAGGATGCTGAGATGAGAAGAGGCGGTAAAATAAAAGGTCAGCAGGACTGGAGTGTTTGGGGGTGGAATTGATGAACTGTCACAGGCAAACAATAGCTCGATCGAGTGCTTCTATTCTCACAGCACTTGCCTCGCAACATGTAGTTTGAAGTATAGGATACATAATGGTTCATCTGTTGCAGGGGATATGATAAATAGCCTGCCCTCAAGAACGCGTTGCACCTTATACCTAATAATTACCTTATTACATTTTCTGGATGCTGTGAGAAATTCTCATTCCGAATAGAAATAAAATAATATTCTGTATGTTTATATTTTATTTCTCTTTTTGTAAGTGCAGTTATAAAACATTATTGTTTACGGATGTTCATACTTAAGTGTAATTTATTATTATTATTATTATTATTATTATTATTATTATTATTATTATTATTATTATTATTATTATTATTATTATTATTATTATTATTATTATTATTATTATTATTATTATTATTATTATTAGTATTAGTATTATTATTAGTATTAGTATTAGTATTATTAGTATTATTAGTATTATTAGTATTATTATTATTATTATTATTATTATTATTATTATTATTATTATTATTATTATTATTATTATTATTATTATTATTATTATTATTATTATTATTATTATTATTATTATTATTATTATTATTATTATTATTATTATTATTATTATTATTATTAATTATTATTATTATTATGACGCACCGTGGCCAAGTGGTTACAACACTCGACTCTTACTAAGGTGGCCCGGGTTCCATCCCGGGCGAACGCAAAGTATAATTTGTGTCTTTTTTTAATTTACGTCCTCCAATGTTAAGTCATATCAGACGATGAATGAAATGGATGAAATGATGCTCAAATGAATCCGGGTTCCATGGAGCTTAGAATTACCTAACATTCACGTCAGAATAAGGTAAAAACCAGGGAAAAACCTTATCCTGGCAACTCACCCTAATCGAGATTCGATCTCGGGACCTCTTGAACGTGAGGCAGAGACGCTACCATCTACGCTACCGAGGCGGGCGTGAAATTTGTAGTCGACAACACGGCGCTGGGGCGGGTTTTCTCTGGGTCCTCTGGTTTCCCCTGCCAGCATTACACCAATTACTGCTTATTTCCTCTCATTCATCTCGCCCTCATACAATCATCCACTTCACCTTCACACCAGGCATCGGGCTGATCACCCACTCTGGTTCTCTATCAGATCCAAAGTCTCGATTCCTCAGACACGGCCTTAAGGGATAAGGGAACAAGAATCCCCTAACACCACTGAAAGTGGTACTACTAGGGATAAGGTGAAGAAGAAGATTTAAAAATGTATATATTGCGTTTTAATTTCAATTATCATTAACTGGACAGTTTAACTGTTTTTCAAGCATCCGTGAAATATACGTTACACACTAATAAGCTTATCCGCAATTGGAACCATGTGGCGAGCGGAGCTGGAAGTTCTGAGAGTACGTATGAAACAATAATGAAAAATACTTAACTATCTCTGGGGTGAAAATGTAGGCAGTACATCGACAATTTTAATTAATGTAATTTCTTTACCTTTGGGAAATAAACTGCGACGCTGGTCATTCATTTGTTTCATGCTAATAGAGTGTGCTGTATGAAAGTTAAATAATCCCAAAGTGAAACTCTGTATCAACATTCAGATGATGAGACATTCCTGTAAAACAAAACTCATAACAAAGTAATTGTTAATGTCTACAATGTAAACGGTTGAAGTCTTACTTTTTGCTTTTTTGCTGCTATCCTAGTAATCTGAATAAAGATAAAAGTACCTTATGCATTATGTTTGTTGTGTCCTATATTCTTATCCATGTGCAAGGATTTTACTTTCCCCTTGCGTATTTTAAATGCATCATGTATTATATATTTACATCTGAATTATTCCTGAAATGTATAATGCTCCACACAACCAATTTTTATTAGTTTTGCGGTATAATTTCAGGATAGCTTCGGATGTCAGTGCTATAAAACTTGGTTGCCAAGTTTTAATGTATTCAGTTAACATTTATAAAATTATTTCCAGTTTGCTATTTTAAGACAATCTGACTAACGCAAATGGTGACTAAATCAAATGGTAACTATTATAGTTTCTTGTAATAACCTACTTACAGTTTTACAAAAAGTGTATAATAGTAACAATGTTAAGTAATGTAGCAGACCTTCGTACGTATAGATACACGTAGAACTGTAATTTACGTGTCAGAATTTGACATAGAATATTGGTTGTTTAGGAAACAAAAGTTCCAATTTCCAAGATTTAGTTATAAATGGCTTCAAGCAGCTGTTTAGATTATATTTGATGAATATTTCTGTAAGTAATACAACAAGGATATATACAAACAATAAAATAACAGATAAGTTGTCTGTTTTTCGACAGCAAAAAGTTCAGAATTAAACGAACAGATATATAAACTTCGAGCTCAGAATGGCATTGCATGAACCCTTAGCGGCTCTCATAGAAAGTAAATCGAAACGTTTTATTACTGTTTCTGATTTATTTGTCTTTATTAAGATCAGATAATCCTTATTGCTAGAGACATTTTGGGTAATGTATGCCAACGTCTAAGTTAGTTGTATTTCAAAAACTCGGTATTGTCTTTAATAGTCATAGACGTATGGAAATAAATTGTTTTTCACTAATAAAATCTTTTTAGTTTATAGTATGCAAATTTCTTAATATTCCTGGGTAAGCTATTGATTAGCAAAATGGACATTACTTGAGTATTATTTCGTGTCTTACTACTGTTAAATTTGCTGAAGTAAGTATTATGTTGTATTCAGTTAGATTATGTAGTTTATAACGTTGTGGATTTTTCTATGTTAAGCATTAATATAGATATGTGAAATGTCTAGTGTTTAACGCCCGCTTTTACTACATACGGCACCGCAGGCAATGACACTGATGATACATGAAATGAAGATGGAGCACCGGTGGAATGAGATGGCGGGGGAAACCGGAGATCCCGGAGAAAACCCACCCCAGCGCCGTGTTGTCCACCACAAATCTCACTTTGGTGTCGCGTGGAATCGAACCCGGGCCGCCTTGGTGAGAGCCAAGCGGTCTAACCACTGAGCCACGGCGCGGCCATAATATAGATAGACGAAGCGAGTGAGGCAGACAGCTTAGTTAGATTATGTAGTTTATAACGTTGTGGATTTTTCTATGTTAAGCAGTAATATAGATATGTGAAATGTCTAGTGTTTAACGCCCGCTTTTACTACATACGGCACCGCAGGCGATGGCACTGATGATACATGAAATGAAGATGGAGCACCGGTGGAATGAGATGGCGGGGGAAACCGGAGATCCCGGAGAAAACCCACCCCAGCGCCGTGTTGTCCACCACAAATCTCACTTTGGTGTCGCGTGGGATCGAACCCGGGCCGCCTTGGTGAGAGCCAAGCGGTCTAACCACTGAGCCACGGCGCGGCCATAATATAGATAGACGAAGCGAGTGAGGCAGACAGCTTAACTCTTGGAAGAATAATTATCCATAACATATGAGCTTCAGAATGCTTTTGGCTGCACTGAACCTTTTTGCGGAGAGCTTGAAGTTTAACCCTATCCTTGCCAATCACGTAAAATATTTGGTCAGAGTGATCATTTCCAGGAATCGAAGTAAAAGCTTTCGAATGGATCCTCGCAACTTAACACGAAATGGCACATCACTGTAAAAGCTGTCATGTTATCTGCTAGAACGCGTGTTTTTGTCAGTATCCGAAACCTCAGGGCGCGTCTATCTGTTCCTCTCCACTGAACGCACATGTGTTATCATTTGGCGTGGCACTTCCCTGAATTTGCTGTTCTGCCCATATTCAACCATCGCTTATTCATCTTTTATAGAAGCGATCATCGGCTTCTGAAGTTTGTGCATTTTATAGCCATGAATTGTAGATAACTGTAATAGTATTTTCTGTAATGTATTAGGCTATTATAGTTTTCCTATGGTTATAATATTTTGACCTAATTTGTTTTACGTTTTTACAATTATTTAGCTTGAAGCCTGACTTTTGACACTTTACACTCTTTGGTGTCTTAAATTTGTCGTACCTCTCCTTTTAGTATACATTCTGAGGTTTCTGACACTATTTTAGATTTTCATTGTATACCAGGTAGAGATTGTATTGCATTCTAGCCAGAAATTCCATACCCAAATTAAACCGAAAATATGCATGCGTGCGTGCGCGCGCGTGTGTATGTGAATAGCCACCCAAATTTTAAAACTTGCGTAATTTCCTAAGTATGTGTTTAGATTATATTCGTTACAAAGGATGACACAAAGATTTTCAAGAAATCTTGCTCTAGCCTTTACATTGAGTTTTTTTTTTTCAATATATTTTTCATTCCCATTAAGTGTTGTCGATTTTCGGTTGTTTATCGAGATATCGTAGAAAGAATGAGGTATTCTAAAGCCAGCATACAGCGTCCTGTTTTTAACATTTTTCTCTCACTTAATTCTTTTTTAACTTCTACAACGTTGTTAATCTCTAATCACTTTAGTAGTTGTGGCCCTACCACCGCGATTGCAACATTGCATTACGTATTTTAACAACCATTTTACACGTGGTACAGTGAAAGTACAGTATTTGCAGTCTTAGCAAGTATGTTACTATAAGTAATATTCACTCGAAGGTAGCAGTGTAAAATAACTTTAAAACAAGGGTAAAAGTATGGTATATATCCGTATATAAGTTACAGAGCTGTTGATGTAGCCCCCCACTCACTTATAATTGTTTATTTGACTGAAACTAGAAAGCATGGATCCCACCATGAATTGGCCTCCGCATAGGACGCTAAAAGGCACATTAATGTAACATAATGGTTTTAATTAATATTTAGAGTATATTAAAAACAACTAAACCTTGCGGTGTGCTTCCGTCAAGGATGTTTATGAAAGGATAAACCTGAAAAAAAAAAGATAGAAGAATGAAGCTAAAGAGTTTATTTTGCCTGAAAGCACATTAAAAAAATGTTTTTTTCTCCATCATCCAGAAGGAATAAAAGCGCAACCATTCACCTTAGGTCTTTTGATTTTAATTAAATTTTCCCTTTACTTCATCTTTAGTATACTTTAACGCTTGTGTCCCACTACTTTCTTAAAATCTCCGCAGCATAAAACCTTTGATAGCTAATGGCTTTTTTATTCTCTTTTGCTCAGAAGGCGTGACTTACATCCAAATGCAGTTTCTGGGCCCACTAAATGCCGTGGTACATTAAAACACAGAATAAAAGCTTCAGTCGTAAATAAGCTCTTTGAGAGCTCTGTTTCCCGTGTGCATTTCGCAAGGAAATTGCTTTCAAAATAATGCTGTGCACATTTCATTTCCTGTTAGGCATATGGACACACGGGATTGGATTACATTAATACTTTAGCTTTTATTATGTTTTGATACGTTCTGGCATTAACATTATATACTATATGCAATAAAAAGTATATAGGTATATAATAATTTCAAGAATATTTTCATGCATTAACTCGAAGGATACCTACACTCATTAAAGACAAACACCATTTTACCTACTCATATTCAGTACAGAAGGTTATGTTTCACCTAAAAATTACTTGTTAAAGCTGGCATGTTTCAAAGTCCCCTAAAGCCAAAGGATGCATTATGACATTTTCTCATACCTGTGAGGGTGAGAGAGCTGAAGGGAGGGAGGAAGAGTGGGAAACAGTGTTAAAATTCATCTAAACGAAAATTCTGGGTGAATATCAAACTTGTTATTTCAGTTAAGCAACCTCCAAGGATGCCACACGAAGATATTTGAGTATATTTAATACACAGAATATAAGTGTGCCTCTGACGATTTTTATCAAAATCTTATGTTTAGATTTTGTGTTTCCAGTAGCTTTTATATTACTCATTATTATAAATGAATGTTATATAAGCTTATTTAACTGTTAAACTATTAAAATATAGCCAAAACCTTGCTTCACCAACGTTTAGCAGCACTTTTACTATTGAGTGAAGAGAATCCACCGACTTTTGAGTAGTAGCCCGCCTCGGTAGCGTGGTGGTAGCGAGTCTGCCTCACGTTCAAGAAGTCCCGAGTTCGAATCTCGGTCAGGTTGAGTTACCTGGGTAAGATTTTTCCAGGGTTTTTCCTTATCCTGAAAGACGAGTGTCTGGTAACTAAGGATCCTGGGCTCACTTGAGCGTCATTTCACCCATTCCATTCATCGTCCGATATGACTTAACGTTGGAGGACGTAAAATTACAAAAAAAAAAAAAAAAAAAAAAAAAAATTGCAACAAACAAGCTGATGCATAAACTCATATACAGTTATCCAGTTACCTGCATTTCACCATATATTTATAGATTTGAAGTCATCTGTAGTGTATTATGAAGTTGAAAGGGTTTCAAACCAATGCAACTGCTTAAGGCATTTCATCCTTGCGTTTAGTTGACTTAGCATTCAACATTTATTCCAGCACTACCAATAATTAACCTTTTAAAGGATATGTTACTTTGAACTACTCTAACTGATCTGTCTGCACTGCATATTTATTAGTGAAGCTTTAGGTGCCATTTAGTATTTTGGTTTTTTAACTGTAATTAAAATTCAAATTAGCAATCAGTCAGTCTTTTTGTGCTTCCAGAGCTTCCTGGTGTATTTGAAAAGTAGCAATAGAGAATTAAATCAAATCCACTTTTCAACTTCCATTTCTCTTTTCTATATATTTGAGTGACTTGTTGATAAATGTCTGTAGTTATGTATTCTTCTTTCTGTGGCGCCTAAATTACTCAGATGATTTACTCCAAAAATGGCCTTTTGCTCCTATAATTTCTGTTGACGCGAATATACCTATAGTTGTTTTGATGGGTAGTCACCTTCCTGCATTCCCTTTCTATTTTAATATTATTCTTGCTTTGTATGTGTACCTTTAAATCTTTAAATTATTAAATTAAATATTCAGCTGGCAGTTGATGAATGATTTGAATCTGACTGTCCTGAAGTATTTCACTTGATGCAGTAATGATTGAAACTGCAGCTTCTGTTGCGATTATAATGTTTATTATTGAGAACTTAATTGTAACTAAATATAACCGGCCACTCATAGATGATGTGCAGAATTTTCGATACTATAACCGGATAGGCCGCAATTAATTTGTGTCCTGAATTGCTTGTTTTGCGAAAAAAAGGAACGTACAGACGGATGGATAATCACGTCGATTTAGTCCGATCATGGCATTAAAATGGAGATAGGATTTCGCTGGGGATCATTATTGAGCTGCTAACGAATTCAGTAAACCATCAACTGTACAGCATGAACTCGCCAGTATGAAGTGATAATGTGGAGAAAATCCGGAAGAGCTGAATAAGAATCCTTTCTCTAAAAATTGTTTAGGGTCCATTAAATGGCGTTAGAGCATGGCAGAATGCCTCGGCAATTATCTATGAAGCTCGCACCCAGGTTAAGTTCCATCCATCACCTACTCCAAACTTGTGTTTATCTTCATTTTCCCTGTTTGGGATTGTTTCATATCTAGCCAATATTTCCCTTTCCTTGTCATCTTTCAGTTGTGCTTCTAGGTTTTGACGCATGAAGGATCAGAAGATGGGTGTATGCTTACTCAAAGGACACACACTACACGTGTACGTTAGAGGGCTGCTTAACTGACGGGCATTCATTGCCCTGGAAACATACCTAACAAATGTTGCAGAAGCTGAGTTAAAACAGGGCTGAATGTTCCATAACCATAACTTCTATTTTACTGTAACACAAAAGTGAATGAATTCAATTAAAAGCTATGATTTGGAGTTGACGTACTACTGCAGTTCGTAGCCATATGCAAAATTGCGCTGGAAACTACAATATCTACTGGCTAAAAATTGGATTTATCTTTGTTCGTTCTCAAAAATATGAAATTAAATCTAAAAAATAAGTTTATAAGAAACGCTGAAAAATGCCAATTTTTTTTTGCACTTGCCGTAGAGAATTTAGAATATTTTCAAGAATAATGCATTACCTCTTTGGCCCCAGCTATAGAAATTTTTTAGTCTAAGGTATAACTTTATTATTTAATTTAAAGACTACACAGATTTCGTTTTAATTGTTAAAAATATTAAGATTTCAGCGTCCATAAAAGACGTATGGGTATTTATTTAAACTTTGTTGTGAAACAGGTGAACACAAACTAGCTCTTGCATGGTAATTTTTAGTATATGGCAAAAAGGCCCTTAAATTTGATCCAGTTATATTCTACATTATCAGAGTTAGTTCACAATGAGTAATGATTGGTGTCAAACATTCCTACTAGTAGTATATTGCCTTCAGGAAGATACGAAAATCAAAGAGACTAAAGAAAGACTAAAGAAATCAGTAATTGAAGTTACAGGACAGAAGTGTGTCTCTGCATGCAGATGAAGTTAAGAAAAGTTGAGCAGCAGTCGAGTTGAAAATAAAAAGTAAAAATAGGAATAGAAGAACAAAACTTAAATGGGAAAACATAATTTAAAGATTGCACAGAAAGGAAAAAGCAGAGGTCAAAATTAAAAGAACGGGTGAGGAACAGATATTCGAATAAATGGAGAAATAGGTGTATCTGACACCTGATGGCAGAAGGATTTGAAGAAAAAGTGGATGTTTTTAAATATATGCTCTTGAGAACGAAGATTACATACACAAAACAGTTAAAAAGTTTGGGGAATATGAAACTTTTCAACAAAAGGTTAATAGTAAAAGAAAGTAAACAAATTCTATTTTCAAAACGCACTACCTGTAATGTAACACACAATTTCTCCCATGCTATTAGTTCGTATTAATTTAGCATTGGGTACCATTGTTCTGTACTTTCTGGCACCTACGTGTAAATGCGTTGGGAAGTTTGATTGTGGTTTCAACGAGCTATGAATTAGTCTAGTGGACACAAACTTTGAACCGGAATTGAGGTCAAGACCTCTTCTGCGTCTGTCATGGAAAAACCGCAGCTCTTGGTACGTATGTCGCAGCTACCGTTGTCTTCCTTTTGCGGCTTAGAGCTTGTCAACTAACATTAGGACACTCCTGTTTGTCTCCCGGATTTTCGAACTTGTATTGGAATTCTCTTCTGTCTCTTTGTCTAGGAATAACATAGCGATTTGTTATTCACAGTGGATATAAAAGACACTTGCGGAACAGGAGCTCCAAGCTTTACATTTGTAGCGTTGGTTTATATGTTAGCATACCGTCAAGGAATGAAAACTGTGTGTTCCATGGTGGCAGTAGCAGATTTACATTCGTTTAAGAGTTTATCGCATTCTTTATGCATTTGTGTTGCAAGACGGTGTAAAAATATAATGTATTGGTGCACTTCGGTTCAGCGGTAAATTGTTGAGCTCAGTTTTGGAAGTTGCTGTGGTGCGAGCGCTGTGGACCCATAGTGTCTATGACTTTAACAGAAGTGCGTCGAACGAGATATTCGGACCCCTCCTGCAGGAGAGTTCCTCGGATTGGGTTGGTCTCGATGGAGCAGTGGTTCGAGACACTCATGGGTACTGAGTAGGTCTGACTATTTCTGCGGCCCAGACGGGGTTGAAACAACGCCTAAAAGAATCTCCGGTACCAGTCTTGTGTGCTACTGGCGATCCGACCCAAGTTATCGCTAGTCTTCCCGGATAGGTTGACTTGAGTAGGTGGCATATCTTCTTCCGCCTGAACGGGAGAATTTTTAGGTTATGAGATATTGCCCTAATGAAACTCCTTCGACGACTCCCTGGTTATGGAGGGTGAGTTTTGGCTCCCAAGTAGATTCAGTTTTACTTATCTATATCATTAGCTTTCGTCTGACTGTGGCTTAGGCGCGACGATTAGTGTGTTGCGGCAGGACGGTGGAATTTGTACGCTGTAATTCTGTGACTTTTGTCGGATGTGCTGAGACTCCCTTAAGGGAGCTGTTTCCATTGCCTTGGGGCGACCGGGGGCAGAGGTATCAGGCTGGGATTTGCCTCCCTGAGGAATCTTTGGGAACCCATTCTTTATTGCGGTACATCTACCTTTTGGATCTTGTCACGCTCCAAGTCTTCCCCTCACACGTTCCTCTCAGGGGCCGCGGTGGCAGCAAAAGTGGTCCACTGTGGCTAACTCCAGTTACTGGAGACTCCTGTCCACAACTAACTCTTAGAGTACTTGACTTTCAAGAAATTGTTACTAGCAAAGGAATGGTTTATGCGTGTGTGTCAAATAATTGAATAGAAATGGCAATGGAACCCAAAAGGTGATGGAAATTCTTTCAGAATTCGTCAAACTGCTGGAGGAACGAAATTATGAAATCAGTTTTATCATCCATAACTTTTATTTTTGCTCATTTTAACTATTGTATGAAGGGGAAGTATTGAATTCCACCTAACAATTCAGTATCGAGATACCTTACTTCTTGAGACACTGCATCTACAAAAATTATTTATAGAAAAACGTCCGTCTATATATGTGTTGTTTACCTTTGAGCAGCCTAATTGAAAAAATAGCAAACTGGAAGTCAGAACTAAAGAAGTTAAATGGCTTCCACAAATAAAACTGAGTTTCCATATTTTTTCAAAGATGAGACACTAGGACTTTTATGGAAATCTTCCACCGTAAACTACTCTTTATAAGTAAACTAGTTCGTGTCTATCGTTTTCTCAGAAATGACTTAAACGACTTTTATTTTCATTTTACACTTTTAAGATATTGGTATGACAAATAAAAAGTAAGTATTTTTCGAACTTCTTGTCATGAAACAAGTGAAGTCATCTTCATTATGTATGACGTTTGTTTAATTAGTAAAGAGTAAGGAAAAGACAAACTGTATTTAGTAGAATATTTGAGTATTTTTAGAATTCAACGCTTTCGAGATATTCATTGTTATTGTTTATATGCTCAAATATTTTTTATTCTTCCAAGCGGTAAGACACTTCGTTTTTATTTCGTGGTCATGCTGATATAAAGGTCATCTAATAGCGGTGCGCTTATTAAAATTATTTAGCCTGCTGTGAATTCCTTATACCTGATTATAATTATCTTTTAAGGTTTTCCTCTGTTCCCGAAATTGGAAGGTGCCTACAAGCTTTACTGAACTTTGGCGTTGTGTTTCCCAAGTAAGCTTTTGTTTCATATATCATCAGCGTCCAACGTCTTTGGTTGTTATAAGTAGTAAGAACAGCGTTAAACGTTACCGAATATAAATAGATAGGTAAATATAAATAAAATGTGGGATGCTGTTTGTTATGTTATAATATGGAAACTTAAAAGGTGCTACATTTACAGCAACTAAAACATATCCAGAGAGTTGTTCGGGAAAGGCCGGGGAGGGTTGTTGGACCCTATGGACATCAGGATTCTCAGTTGAATGCTCTACTAGAACCATACAAGTGCTCCAACCGATTGAAACTATCGAATCGTTTTAGCAAACGTTTGTATTCAGGACGTAGTAGTGGAACATCTTTGGTAGTGGAAGCGTTTTGCCGACGCGCCCGTCGTGGGGATTCGTTTTCATTGTGGAGGGTTGTAGCATGCCGGTAGGGTAGAGTAAGGGTGGGGCTACGAGGGGAGGACACAGTAAAGAGGGTGGGAGGAGCACAGCGTCGCTGTAGTCTACGAGCAGGTTTCCGTCCAGTCAGACTAACCTTACCTACAACACATAACCTTGTAGCACGCTGTCTGTAGTGAGTAGTAGCGCCTAAATAAAGAAAGAACTTCTTCACAGTTTTGCCATGTGGCAAGCGACGAATACTCTACAGCACCGCTTCAACGTAAGAGCACGCAAAATTTACTGGGTTTGATGCATGTTGTTAGTATTTGTAAAGAGATTTCCATTGCTAATCTGATTGGCTTGTTCACATGTCGCTGTTTGTCTTGTGAAGTGGTGCTGTTAGTAGAGCATGGTATTTGTGTTGCTAATGGCGCGATACACTTGAATCTCGATTCTGGTCGCCTCCGACCATGTTGCACGTTGCTCTCGTATCGATTGTTGTTGGGAGCCACGTTGATCATTGTCCTGCTTGATTTGTGCAAAGGCAACCGTTTGTCTGCCTCTGCCTGCATTTCCTGGCAACAAAATGTAAAGGAATTTATTGAAAATAATCTGCTTTTAAACACATACACATACACATACCTTGACACGCTTTGAATCTCATATAGTTGATTTACATATATAGCCATTTACATACATTGGTTAAGTATCGATATTGGCATAAGCAAAACTACTTAAATCTGCAATCTATCTTGTTAAGTCATTGGAATTACTTATCCTGCTGAGTAGAAGATATTTAACTTTATCTGTTGCTTAACTACTATAAATAGCATATATTAAACTGAGCTTCCACGGAAATGTATTTTAATACTCTGCTAATAATAATAATAATAATAATAATAATAATAATAATAATAATAATAATAATAATAATAATAATAATAATAATAATAATAATAATAATAATAATAGTAATAATAAACGACCATAAAAGTACGCCTTAGCGCCTATATGTGTTTGTGTGCGTGCTTACGTATATGTGAGTAGCATTTAAAACACACAGGTAGGATGAAAACCATGTTTCACATAATATATGGAGTGCAAGAATGCATTTCGAAGACTTAGAAAAATTCGTGTCTATGTTAAATGTTTGCACAGTGAGTAAATCACACATTGAGCTTTCTGTAAACAGTCTTTGAGGTCTTGCTCATTCTCGTTGAGTTTTATATCACTGCGATAGCATATATATACACGATTAGTGAAATTTTTATGGAGTTTTCCATTTCCTATTTTCTGTATTTCGTTTAAAATTTTTGCTTTGGAATATGTGACTGTTGCTGTTGCTCACAAGCTGCTGTGAAGTTTATATAAACCTGAGCTAGTTATTAAAAGCATGGTTTCAAACAATGTTTTCCTGGTCTCAAAACTGTGCATATATTATGTAGATATCCGTTGGCGACTGATTTTGACTAACAGAAAGTGGACTGTAAAACCACTTATTTTATATAAATGTAGATCGGAACTTAGCTTAAATGGTCATACATAACAATACTATTTCTTCCCCATAAAGTTATGAAAGTATGAAGGTAAACGTAAAATCACATCACATATAATTAGTTTTGTTATTTATGGTTTTACATGGCTAATGTCTACAAAATGTAATGCAAAGTGTAGAAATGTCAGCAGTTTTCTAGAGACTGTTAGGTGTTCTATAAACTACATGCATTACTCCAGGTTGATGAATATCAAACAGACCAACTCGCCTCAAACTTGATCCATAAGATTTAAACTTTGTAGGGTTATTATTATTATTATTATTATTATTATTATTATTATTATTATTATTATTATTATTATTATTATTATTATTATTATTATTATTATTATTATTATTATTATTATTATTATTATTATTATTATTATTATTATTATTATTATTATTATTATTATTATTATTATTATTATTATTATTATTATTATTATTATTATTATTATTATTATTATTATTATTATTATTATTATTATTATTATTATTATTATTATTATTATTATTATTATTATTATTATTATTATTATTATTATTATTATTATTATTATTATTATTATTATTATTATTATTATTATTATTATTATTATTATTATTATTATTATTACTATTACTATTATTAGTATTATTAGTATTATTAGTATTATTATTATTATTATTATTATTATTATTATTATTATTATTATTATTATTATTATTATTATTATTATTATTATTATTATTATTATTTGCTCCATTCAAAGACCACCTTTAACATCTTTACGTACTGGATGCTTTACTTATGGAACAGTGGCTCATCAAAAATAAAATTTAGTTATTTACAGTTTTATTAATCACTGGTTTTGTATTACACATTCACATTCATTCATACTTCCAGAACTTTATGGGGAAGAAATAGTATTGTTATGTATGACCATTTAAGCTGAGTTCCGTTCTACTTTGCTTTAGTTCAAGGAAGGTGACTGGAAAAAGAAAAAAAATATCATTTATAACTTCCTTGTAGTTCAGTTTTAAGTACTTATTCATTACAACATTAGAATTACTAGAAAAGTTTTGACTTCAATCTTATTAACATTAGAGATCATATATCCGCGTAGCCTGCCTCGGTAGTCTGGTTGGTAGCGAGTCTGCCTCACGTTCAAGAGGTCCCAAGTTCGAATCTCGGTCAGGTTGAGTTACCTGGATAAGGTTTTTACGGGGTTTTCCTTATCCTGAAAGATGAATGTCGGGTGACTCTGAGCTCCATGAACCGTGGACTCATTTGAGCATCATTTTACCCATTTCATTCAACGTTAAGTCATATCGGACGATGGATGGAATGGGTGAAATGATGTTCAAGAGGTCCCAAGTTCGAATCTCGGTCAGGGTGAGTTACCTGGATAAGGTTTTTTCTGGGGTTTTCCCTTATCCTGTAAGACCAATGTCGGGTAACTCTAAGCTCTGTGGACCCTGGGCTCATCTGTTTTCTCAGATCTGAACGTCGCAGATAGGGTGTCAGTAATTTTACGATCCTTAGTGTATTATGAAAGAAGGGAATTTATCTATTACCATAAATATATACTATGCATCAAACAGCTGAATGTATTGATGAAATGCACTGTTCTCATTTAAAACACTGCCATTGCTAGATAACTTTCGGAGTGTCTCTATTCAGAAGGTGTGGCAGTAGGTGCTTTTTTGTAATTTTCGTCCTCCAACGTTATCATATCGGCCGATGAATGGAATGGGTGAAATGATGCTCAAATGGGCCCAGGGTCTATAAAGCTTAGAGTTACCCGACATTCGTCTTTCAGGATAAGGGAACCCCCGGAAAAAAACCTTATCCAGGTAACTCACCCTGACCAAGTTTCGAACTCGGGACCCCTTGAACGTGAGGCAGACACGCTATAACCACGCTACCCAGGTGGGCACAGTAAGTGTTAATTGGAGTCTTTCTAATGAATATTAGCACGTTATGCTCTAAAGTTAATAGCTATTTATGTATCAAGTACTCTAAATAAACACTTGAGCGGACGAATTCACTAAAGCTTAGGCTTATGTGTCTGGCGCATTTAGAAAAAGTTCTCTAAATAAATACATATAGGCACTTTATAAATATAAAAGGTAAAGTCAAGTCACTTGTTGACAAAATTGAGACAGCCTTCCGAAGAATGCATCATGAACCGTACAATGAATTCCAGAACGCGTTAACCCTAACAATATGGGATGTGGATATTGATGAATGCTTAATCTGAGCGACTGTCGCTGAACACCTAGATTGTAACTGAAAATGCCCAAGAAGTTTCAAATCAAGCCATAAACATTAAATGGAGCTATTGCCAGCAAATCTCGGCAATACTACGAGGGTGGTCTGAAAAGTTTCCGACCTAATAGTCTCCTTGTAACTCTAAACACCTTACCCAGCGATGCTCCCATCTCTGTAACCCGTCCAAATTGTACTGGGCGTTTTTCTCTTCAAAATAATTGTTCATTTTACAAAAATCTCTGTCCTACGAGTGCAAATTTTAGATGAGGGAACAAAAAGAAGTCTCTGGGGGCTAGATCTGGTGAGTGAGGCGCATGGTCAAGCAGTTCGTGGACTTTCACTATTGCAACTGCTGAGGTGTGACACGGTGTATTGTCTCGGTGAAACAGGATTTTCTTTTTCTGCAAATGTGGCCGGTTTTCCGCAAGTTCTGCCTTCAGCTTGTCAAGTAATGATGCGTAATGGTTTTCCCTGTTTGAAGATAATCGATTAAAACGACTCCATGACTATCTCATGGAGTCATTTTCCCAGCCGAAAAAGTTTTTGAGCCGGTTCCTCCTTTGCAGTCCTCTGTTTGGACTGCATTTTTGTTTCGGGCGTATAATGGTTAATCCAAGTTTCACCTGCAGTAGTTAATCGGCGCCAAAACTCGGATTTATTGCACCTAAACTGCGCCAACAGAGCAGTGGAAGTGTTCATTCGAACACGTTTTTGGTCTAACGTGAGCAAACGCGCGGACAATTTTCTCATGTCTAAATGTTGATTTAATATGTGACAAACACATTGTTTCGACATGTTCATAACCTCTGCTATCTCTTTCACTTTAATTCGGCGGTCCTCTAGCACCATTTGGTGAACTTTGGCGATGTTTTCATCGGTAGTTGCTGTTTATGGACGTCCCGAACGTTTATCTCCTCCCAAGCTCTTACGGCCACGTTTAAATTCAGCTACCTAAAATTTCACTATGGCAAATGATGTGCAGAGCTCCCATACCATCTTTGATTTGCGTAGGCCTATTGCCTTTCAAAAGCAAATATTTAATGACATCTCGATACTCGATTTTGTCCATTTTCATAAGAAAATTACTCACATCAACTCACTCAAACGACAGTTTGAGCGTCCAAACTGGCTGAAACTTTGGTGAATAACTGTCAACAGATGAACAGCGAAATTCACTAGCTTTTGTTTACGAGTGCTGCCATCTTCATGTTGAGATCGAAAACCTTTCAGATCACCCTCGTATAAGAATGTTTATATTGCATTTAATAAGTTTTTCCACGTAACCAATATTTTTATTGTGAGATAGGTCTACATTATGTACAGAAAGATAAAAAGAACATAATTACTATAGACCAAATATTCAGTACTTTGGTATGCTAGTCAGTGTCGTCTGGAGTTAGCTCATTACGTCACTGAAGTACGATTTCTGTGTGCATTTACACGCAACAGACAGCTGCTTTGGAGAATGCGTGGATATTTAAAAGAATACATATTTAGATTGGTTACTTGGATCTGTTTGAAACAATGTCGCTGCGTGTCGTTACAATCAGAAATGCTTTGATGGATGACGATCTGCGAGTGAAGTTATTTCGTGCTTCCTGATTACTACATTTCTTCATTAATAACACTTTCAAATTTATATTCAAACATATAAAAGAGGGCAGAACTACATTCCCATTTGCATCAAGTTATATTGCTGAAGAATTTTAAGAACTTAAAAGCTGAGATGCAGAGAAAAGCAAAATGTTTACATGTAAGAAGGACTTTCTAGATACGTTTAGCATAGCAACATGATATTTCTTCGTACTTCTGTTAACTCCTACAATTAAATATGGCTTCATATAGAATCGCTTAGTTTTTACATTCCTTTAGAACATTTATCCAACATCAAGTTTTGTACACACTTTCTGTTGTGAACGTTGCTTTCATGCGAGTAGATCGTGTTTCAGATCGAAGCGTTTCCAAACAGGTTTTAATCAGATGTGATAAAGCCAGTGGATCTAATTTCCTCTGAAACAGGAGCAGACATTTAAAAGCATAATTACCGAGTGTTTAGAAGCATTATAGAGCTCGTTGCAGTGGGGCATTACAAAGCACCGTAAATTGCAACTGCAATGTGTACTGGAAATAAAAGGAAAAGCCTGGGAATCAGATTACAGTACTCCCTTTACGTTTCTAAACGTACCACTTAAACATTTGTGTAAATCTACAACAACATAGTTTTTAAATAATGCCAAAAAGAAGTGCATTTCTTAATAGTTAGCTATACTACAAATATATGATGTATTAAATACACATGACCTGCTACATTCACTTCTTTTACTTTCAAAATTCCTTAAAGTATTTTTCAGGATAAGAAAAATACAGATGTATGCACGCACACACATACATACACACTTTTCTTCTTCCGTTCTCTTTTTCTTTCTCTATTTTTCTGCTCTCTTTCGTTGTTTTTTGTCTGCCTTTCGCTCTTTCTTTCTTTCTTTCTTTCTTTCTTTCTTTCTTTCTTTCTTTCTTTCTTTCTTTCTTTCTTTCTTTCTCGCTTTCCTTCTTACTTAATCTTCTTCCTTCTTTCTTTCTCTCTCTTTCCCTCTTTGTCTTTCTTTCTTTCTTTCTTTCTCTTTTTCTTTCTTTTTTCTCTCTTTGTCTTTCTCCTCTTTCTCTCTCTCTTACTTCCTTCCCTCCCTTCATCCCTCCCTCCCTTTCTTTCTTTATTTCTTTCTTTCGTTTTTTCTTTCTGATTTAGTGAGCCTCAAATCATAGGTACATTGAAATCTCGGTGTGTGGCTTTTTGGGGCGGGGATAATAATAGCTGTAAACAAACAGCAAGGAAACTAAAAATACTTCGATTCTTTGCATAGCAGATGCAAAATGTTTGCATCCGAGATACGGAGGTTATGTGTTCTCTCAGATAATGGCCAATGCTGATCTGACAAGAGAAGATTTACGATCTTAATAAAAGAAGTTTATTCATCGATTTAAAGTTTTAGTATACGGATAGAGTACATCTTCGTTATTCGGTTAGGTTACACCTTCGGCTTTTCATGAGAATTATTTTACCAGATTATTTGTTTCTCTTGTACGCAATTCCATTTTGGCCACTGAATTCCAATGTTCTCTTGTATTCCAGTTCACATTGTCTTATTTCCATATATCCCTGGCCTGTTTTGCCTTTGTAGCTCTGTCGCATTGAACGCGGGATTAATTAACTGGAATATGACTTAACGTAATTAAGCTGCCGACTGTAGTAATGCATTCTCGTGCTTCGTAAGCAGAGACAGCTGGTAGGTCGGCGTCGGGGATTATGCAGAGCCAGCAAACCAAATCCAAGGCATGATGCTCTTCACTTAGACAACCATAGTCGGTAAGAAATTACTTTGTGATTAACACATTTCCCTGCCGGAGGTCGTCATTTACTAACTAATCATGGCTGATTTGGAAGTCTGTCTTTATAACATATTGGTTATTATTAAAAAAAACTTAATTTCTTCATAAGTTATTGGTCTGAGAGAATGCACACAGTCCACTGGTTGATTCACAGGGCTATGTGTCAATCACAAAGTAATTTCTCCTTTCCCTTAACTGTAACGTAACTGTGAATATAATGTTACTAGATATTCAAGTGGTATTGGAAAATTTGATAATAGGTACTTATCCATCACGTTCATCTTCAGTTATTTGGCAGCAGCGGTCATGCGTATCCTTGTGTGCCTTACATTGCGATACCACTGGAGATGCAAGGATATTGTACCAAATTTGCAATCAGCTCCATTGGTTAAAACTGGTACATGCTCTTGGTTCCATCGATAATGAGAATACATCTGAGTCAGCTAATTAAATTTCTCTGACGCCATAGAACATGACTCTCTGGCTCCCTGATACAACAGAACAGCTCAAGAACAAGAATAGGTTAAGTGAACGAAAAGGAAGAGGAAAGTCAGTGGAAAGAAATGATTAGACAGGACAGAGGGTTGCTGTATGTCTACCAAATTATTCAGAAAGGAGGAGCATATTTCAGAGTTTTATTGGAAACGAGTCGTCAACACCGAAAGTTACATACATCACTGGGTAAGGGAAGTTAATTTTTTTAAAAGCAAGCTTAGAATTTAAGTTCAATAAAATAAAGTGGTCTTTCTTTTTAATCGAAATTGTGCTGTATTTTTATGGCATTTTCTATACTCTCTTTTGTATACAGTTCTTACAGAAGTTTGCGTGTATTATCTACATTATATGAATCGAAATAAATATGTGCAAAATTGGATTTGTTACACATTTAGTTGTAGGTTCAAGGTTAATACAATGGGCTTAAATAATCTTAAGAGTTTTGCTATATGATGGCTTTGAGATACCGTTCTCCTTGCCGTGAAAAAAATAAAACAACAAATACTAAATTCGCAGTTGAAAAGAAGTGTAAAGTGCTTCGCATTTGAAACAAATAATGGAACAACGCCTAGTAAATTCTTAGTGTTACGAAAATTTTATAAATTGTGCGATTTAACAGAGTTATAATTTTATGTAGTGAGCTCTTGTTATTATCTTAACGTTTAAAAAAGTTAAAGAAAACTGAAATCGACGTCGTATACATTTCATTTATCATGCAAATGTCCTAAACACCGGCACTTAAATAAAACTTATTTTTGAGAGAGTAGAAATGATAAAAATCCTTCTAATTCCAGATTCCCTTTAAATGAATACATATTATTGTTGTTTTCTTAAACAAAATAATTTTACGATTTTGGTTAACTGTGTAACTGTGTAACTGATAAACCATTAGAGATACAAAAATTGCTAAGCAGGAAATGTAGAACTCTTTCAAAGCAAAGTACACTTCAAATAACTTTTATTGATATTTTTTGATATTTTAAAGAAAAATTATATGATATCGAAAAACTCCGCTAGTGTTATCGCTAGTCACACTCTTGTCCAAATAGTGTGGAATTTCAAGGCCGGATTATAGTAGTTAGCTTTTGAAGGTTTTAATATCTGTCTCTTCGGTTTCCACTACTACCTAGCCTCTACTCCTAAATGTATGGTGAATCTATTTCTGTAAAGGCTTCGTTTCATTCAGAATGAAATAACGTGAAAAATAAGCTGTTTTTTTTTTCCTTCACAAGAATAAGTAAGAAAAAGCGACACATACACATAAAAGATAGAGGGTAGATAAGGTAATATTAATGTAATGCAGTAGATATTTTCCATGTGTAATTCAAAGCTTTGGAAATAAGTCCATTGATACAAAATAAAGTTTTTCACTTATGGCATTGTTCAGTTGGCACTTTTATAAATTATTCATATACTTAAGAAAAATGGCTACTTACCCGTAAAGCTCCGGTAGCTTCAGTGAGGTGAGTTAACGATGAAAATGTGCATTTTTTCATAGATCAGAAGTATTAAATGTCACACACCAAAAGATGATAAACATCATTTAATAGTTTTTAAACATACATTCGAACAGCCTACGTAAAACAGTTATTGTTCTAAAAAAAATAACAGCCTGCTTATGAACTTCAGCAAACTTTTTGATCTGTTTTAAAATTATGTATTCACCTTTAATTTTTGGGTTATGTTATACACACATACGGAGCCTGCATGCTTTCTTTGGGCTGGAGAAGCTCAAAATATCAATGTTCGATGAGTACAGTAGAAAATTATAAGTATAATGCAACTTCTCTATTACAGATGAAAATTATTGGTTACGTGGAAAAAAAAAAACAACTAAGTTTTAAACTAAAGCGCAAGCAGAAAAATTCTGAAGCTCCAATACCGAACTCTTGTGAATGCAAAGGGGCAAAGTATATTATAAAAACCTTCAGATGTTCACTTAAACGTCGCATGTTTATTTTAAAGTTAGACTTATGACTAATTCAACTTGATTGCTTTAAGAGCTCCACATTTTTCATTACTGAGTTTTCTATTTCCCTACCGCAAACAGAATGAACTGAACGTTAAAGGCCTATAAGCAGGAAACTGATATAACATATTATTTTTTTTATTTCAACATCTCAAGTATCCAATTTAATGAAAATAATTGTTAAAATCTATTTGCTGTGTTACAAAATAATGAAGCATTTTCCGTATAACGTTTTTTTGGGAGGGTATTTTTTTTTCTCTCTACTAGCAAGATTCGGCCTGGATACTTGATTCCGTCATTATTATAAATGCCAGCATAGAGAACGCAAACAATTGGAAGTCAGTAAAAGCTAAATGTACACGTTTCCTCCAGTATAGTGCTCTTTGGTTACTTCCAGTGCATTCGGTTTTGTTCATCTGGCATCATACTAGCAACTGCTCCTGAAATATAAACATTGTAATGATTAGGATTTATGATATTTATATCTGGATTGGGAACTAATTTTGAGGATGATTTACAAAATTAATATCATATTGTTAATACTTGGTCCATTGTGTGTTTGTATCTGCTAAGTTTCCGGTGCAGACATTATCTTTCAGGACACGTCAAGCTTAGAGCTAATAATCCTTGGTTGTGTGCTGTATCTGCATTTATTTGGAATATTTTTAGTGCTTACAAAAGTATTACACACATCTTAAATGTTGCTGTTACAACTCGATGTGTCATTTAACTCTAGATTTGATTTAACCAACTTAAGTTGCTTCAAACAAGATGCAATTTACTAACCTACCGCTAACTAATAATTCCTATTATAAGTTTGGCAGTATTTCGGTTTAGTATGAAGTCGGTCACATTACATTCTCTGTACCGCCATTAAATTGTTTCCCTTATAATATAGATAGCTAGACAAACTTTTCCTTTGTCCTCGATGGTACCTGTTCGAGGCACGTCAGCCCACTGGGACGACGCGGCAGGAGAAACAACTTTTCCCACCATTGATTTTCTGCCTGGAGCGTGTACTCGGCCTATCTCGGAACTTGAATCTATGCCGGATAATGTATATGCTTCCTCTTGTGCAGCACTTAGCTTCTGGAAGAATACCTGCAGGGCAGGGAAGAAATTCTACGTCCCAGATTTAAAACTGATTAAACTGTTTACCTCCACCGTGCCAATTAAAACCTCGTTGGCTTCTTTATGGTTTTAAGAGCCACTTGGGGTAATATGCTGGCTACGTTAGAGCAAGGAGGGAAGTGCTGTTTACAACCCCACTGTTATTATTTGGGCACCTTTCTGGTGTAATTTGCAGGCGCCCCGCTTTAAGGAATTTGAAAAAAAGTATAGCTTATGAACTTATACAAGTAGTATACTTGAACATTATGTTTAATAGGTTTCTGATGAAAGGGACATTCATCACTAAATAATTAAAATTTTTACAGAACTTAGGAAATGAGCTTTTGCGTAGCTTTTTGTGTACAGTCCAGTGTATGTAAACGCACTCATACTTTTAGTTTCGCAACTGTTTTTTTTTTTTTCCTTATTTAAAGTTGGCAGAAACTCTTATCTGTGTACCACACTAGCCCTGAATGAACCTGGTTTGATCTGAAGTTCGTACACAGGCTTTAGCATTTTAACAAAGTAAACGAGAAGCACGGACACATTTCATATAAATGGCAGAAAGGCATGCTTCCCACGAAGGTTTACAGCAGTCCATGGATGAGACATTTCGTATTGGTTTCAAGTCAAAAAGTCTACCACTGGAGCATTAACCTATGAACATAATTCAGATTAAAACTCCAGGTCGAAGGAAAAGGGAGAATGAGGTAAACACTGATGACAATAGTTAAGAGGCGCAGATGGGGCATGGCAGGGTCGGTTAAGTACTTCCCAAATATGCATTATTATCGGCACTATTCGACACCCTCTATTTTGTTATACATGTTGTAACTCATTACTTGAACTAAGTTAATAGAAAGTAATGATATCATCATTAGGTAAATGATGATGGTCATCGATGGTCCTACTGAAAGGTGCGCCTTGCCTCCTCCTATTTATCCACTGCTTTTTCGTTTTGTTTTCCTCTTTTTTTTTAACTGATACTCATATGGTTTTTCATTCTAAGAAGCGAACGAGTTGGATGATTTACTATGAGGGAAGTACTAGGAACAACGTTTAATTTCCATGGTATTATTTATGTATTATGTTTTTCCCCTATCTATTTACCAAGGATTTCACTTGTAACTGTATGGCTACTTCATAGCATGAAATAATCAGATGACTATTAGTGTAGTTTTCTCGAAGAGGATTCTTCAGGAATTCTAAAAAATGAATTCATCCGAACTGCAGTGTAAGGGAGCGTTTCTCAATTGTAAGTAATATACCGCCAGTAAATCACAATATTATTTTGCTCACAATTCATTCGTTTGCTCTGTTCCAAAACAAACATAAACTCCGCACTAAATTCTCTCTTTTTCTTTTTCTTCTTTCTTTCTTTCTTTCTTTCTTTCTTTCTTTCTTTCTTTCTTTCTTTCTTTCTTTCTTTCTTTCTTTCTTTCTTTCTTTCTTTCTTTCTTTCTTTCCTTCTTTCCTTCTTTTCTTCCTTCTTTCTTGCTTTCCTAATTTGCGTTTAATGTGTTTTTCTGTAGGATAAAACATATGATGAGAGACTGATTCCGTCAGAGGTATCAGTCACAGGTCGTTAAGCATGGACATGAACCGGAGGTCTGCGGTTTAAATCCTACCAGGATCGTCATCTCTGTATTAGGCTTTTTCCACATTTATCTCAGCCCACGTAAACAGTAAATACCAAGGAGCTAATCTAAATTGGACGTTTCCTTTATAAATTTCTTTCACAGTTACTATATTTCTGTATCACTTGGTGCCGTAAAAGGCAAGACTTATGTTAAAACCCCGTTTCCAAAAGAAAGCTTAACAAGGAGCAATCACACCTCTTCATACAGATTTAACCGTATGTGCAGGTTGATCCATTTCTGGGATAGCTCTCACAACTGATTAGGCGCAGTATAGGAAAGGAAATCGTGGCGCTGGATGCGCATTACCCTCTTCGCCGTCCAAAGCGGTATGCTCAGTTTAAGTTCTAACTAGAAGGTGATATCCAAGAGGATATCACTTCTAAGAAATGTCTTCCTTTAAATGTGTGTCTAACGTGGAAAAGGAAGCCCATATTATTACAGTGTCCACTAAAACTCAGCGAAATACACTCCGTAGCAATTTATGGTAAGAATTTCATTAGTAAAGGAGATCTCCAAACAAATCAGGCACTACCAAACTTTTGAATACATATTCCAAAAATCTGCACTACTCTTATATTCTACTATAATGCTCCCTTGGCTAACTTCCATCAACTTTTAACTCGGAATAGCGTTTTGCACTTAGCCGACTTTTTGCATGTTAGCAGAAAACGGGACCATAACTAGCTTGGATGTTTCCACAAGTGTCTAAAACCTTCAGCGCGGTAATGACTTCATTCATCTTTCAATGACCTTCACAGTCCTAGGAATTGGTTCGCAAAAGAAGAGACAAAGTGTAATGAAATCAATAGAAACTAGCCATTTACATCTGTTTAATTACTGTTCAGCAACGCAAAGAAGGTCCCTGAAAGGTATGTGCTGCCTTTCACAGTGGGACAAGGACAGCGAATGTGTGTGGCAGAGAACGCCTGCTACACAAGGAGCAGAACCTTTGAAAAGACATGCGCCCTGTTCACTCTGTACACTAAAAAGAAGAAGCCGTCAGAATGTTTTCGAATGGTCTGTAACTGTACTGACATGGGGTGCCATAAATCTGTCTAGGGAGGGTATGGGAACCTTCGCCAACCCTCCTCCGTCTCAGGCCTCGGAGACTTACTCTCCTGTGGAGGGCAGTTGAATACCTTGGTTCTCTATAGGTTAAAACGGGCAAAATTGACACTACAATAAAGATAAAACGCGTAGTGAATTTAACTTTCCATATCACGCACTACGTATAGTCGGTAATGCATTTTAACAAAACATTCAGTGCGAAAATTCAACCAAAATACATGTTTTAAGGTGCGTGTTTACCCGAAGAACCAAAACGAATAATACGAAGCTTGCTGTTTAAATTTAGTATCTTCCAAAGATTTTCATAAAAGGTCCCCACCCCAAAACCTCTCTTTATATTGAGCATTTTGTAGAGTATTTTATTTTGCCAAAGATGATTCTAAAATTAATATAACAACATATATTTTAATTATATATAAGTGTGTGCGTGCGTGTGTGTATATATATTCTGCTGGGCTGGACTGCACTGCAAACGCACTGGACTACTTTACGGAGGGGATTCGGCACGCAGACCCAAATGCGGTGTATTGTGTCTATACTCCCAATTGGCAACCCCGGGAGGAAGGACGAGGCCAGAGGAGACAGAGGGCGGCTGTCCCAAAGAGCCGCAACAGTGCAGAGGGAAGGGTCCCCGGCAGGCCAGGAAAACGAACATCCTCCTTTATGTGGTTGGGAAACAGCCCCACCATGAGATCGGGTTCGGAGACCCATCATAACGAAGGAGGAAGTTTTTACTCAGAGCAAATGAAGTCACCTGGCGATACTTCTACCTTAAGCGAGACCACCATATGAAAGATGATGTGAAATGATAATGAAGATGAAATGGAGAGACAGGAAATTCGGGGGATGTAAGTAACCTACCCGGCATTCACCTGGCGACCCGGGAAACCCCGAAAAAACCCATGGGTCAGTAGGTCGACCACGGGAACCGAACCCGTGCCTCCCGATTGCGCGCCACAGTTGAAAGCGCCCTAGCCATCCCGCCCGTTATGTTCTAAGAATTTATATCTTACCCATTTAACCTCAGTGTGAAATTATGAGGTTTATCCTGAGTTTAATTGGTGTATTATATACAGTTTATAGCCCAACCGGCAGCTATCACATGACAGCCCCCTCCCTTCGATCCGTGTATCGTATCGTACCGTACTGATCGTTGGCGTTGTTAACAGCTCTTACACGTAATATGAGGCATCCTGTCGTAAATGTAGCATGACCACAGAACATGAAGTATTCCAATTGCACAAAACATACAGAAGCATGATTGACGTCACGTTTTCCGTGTGAATGTCGGCTGTTGCGATAAACTTTATTTAAATAACCTACCGTGTTACTGGCGTGGCTGCTGCACGATTTATTTGCTTGTTTCATACTTTTTATGGCTCCATTTTGGATTGCCATCTAGTTTTAGTGGCTTTCATCTGGCATAACGGAAGGTTCCACAGGGAACAGAAAAACGAGCTTTAAGTCCACTATAAAATTTCTCGCTTGAAACAGTACACACGAAAAATCAACCAGTAAACAACCGCCATTGTTTACGTGCCAGTGAAGCTTTGTAAATATTCTCATAGCATTTAGTAACGCCGGAATGCTTTTAAATTGTTGTCACGCTTGTTTTATTATGAAGTAGTACAGAGGTGTTACCATAATATTATGTTGACAGTAACACATAAAGTGGAACTTCGACGAATGACTTAATTTGTAGTTTTAAAAATTATAGCAAATCAGTGAGTTGGCTGTAGTGTCTGTGACCCGTAATGGCGACGTTCTGAATTTATCCTGTATATTAAACGAGGTATATTGTCTTTCACTAAAAAAAATTCAGCACCGAGATATACTCTGAAAATACACGCTTTGATACTACTTTAAGGAAAAGTATTCTAAAAGGAAGGCCTGTAAGTGTGTGTGTGTGTGTGTGTGTGTGTGTGTGTGTGTGTGTGTGTGTGTGTGTGTGTGTGTGTGTGTATGTGTGTGTGCGTGCGCGCGCGTGCAGCTACCACAACTAGGAATTTTGGTTAACATTCCATGTTTCATATATTTTCATGACAAACGAAACGTATAGCTCAAATTTTCTGGGAAAGACTCCGAAATCCTCTTCATTCTGAAAGACTTACAAAATGTTACTACACGAAAAATGTGGATCACGAAGCATTTCAAATGCAGTTGGTGGAATGAAGCATTTCCGAGGTATTCGTTGTTTTGTAAAGTACTTTTAATTTTCCCAATTAGAACATTATTTTTCTTTTTATTTCTTGGATATGCAGAGAGAAGGTAAATTCTAACCTATCATATAGCGACCTCCTCTTAAACCTTTTGTGTGTATGCTGACTCTCCTTATCGCCTTATCTCTCCTATCCTTTTTAAAGATAGAGGTAAAGTAAATACACAGTAATAGTATTTCTGCAAATGTTTATTTGGATAAATGTAAACGAGATAGAAAAGTAAGTGTATATGAGAAAGTCATGCGAATACAACAATTCACACACACACACACACACACACACACACACACACACACACACACACACACACACACACACACACACACACATATCCTTAAGTCATATTAGACTTCTGAGTGAAATGCGCGAAACGATACTTAGATGAGCCCGGTTCCAAAAGTATTAAAGTTGTGCGAATTTTCAGGATAAGGGAAAAGGGAAAGTCATTTTCTCGGTAACGCCTCCTAATCGAAAATTGAACTCACGATCTCTTGAATTGAGACAGGGCTGCTACTCCAGGGATGGGCTTATCCCAAAATATAGAGGTAAAGTAATTAGAAAGAATATATATACTTCCTACGTAGGAAAACAACTGTGCGGCTGAGGTCACCTGACCTGATATTTTTATACTTGTAATAGAAAATACATCTAAAATTATGTATATGCTTTGAATAAAATCCTGCTTTAAAGGCAGTGTACCCAAAGGAAAATAAGGGATCATAGAACAAATAGAACTTAAAGGGATAAATAGTGATGCATTTCCTATAAAACTAATATAGTGAAAATTGTTCACATTATGAATGAAGTTGACTCAGAAGCAACGAGCTGCTATGATAACCGTTTTCAAACTCTCAGCTTACTTATGCCGTTAGATTACAACAGGGGGGGGGCGGTTAGTGATTTCTAAATTGCCACATGATCAAACTGTAAGAGATCATTTGATAACGTGCACCATTTTCTTAATTTGACTGTAAGGGGACAGAAAGGTCAAAGTCTTACCACCGCGTAGTAAAACGTAATTTGAAAATGTTGAAGAATGTTGTTCTACGTTCTGTATCACTTATCCTAAGAAAAGAGTATCAAGATCCGTACTGCTTGCAATAAATATTTAAGAATGAGTTTTCCCTGAAACTCTCACCACTCCAACTTTCCAACAAATGGAGCAGTATTCATTCTGAAGCTACAATGACTTTATCAACTTACTTTGTTAGATAAACATTTGTGTTAAATTTTCTGAAAACTGCCCCTGACACCCTCTTCACTCTAATTTGGTTATCTGTAGATGAAAAACTTCAAAGATCGACAGAAAGCTTCGTTTTTCTTTATATTAATTAAAAAAAAAGATGCAGATTGCTTATATCAAGCAACACTTTTAACTACTTTAACCAGTTCAATAATTGAAATTTTTATTTGAAATTCGAAATACATTAAGCAGTGCTTTTTGTTAGAACATTCAAGCATCAGTGTTAGCAGAATTGAGTTTTCAAACAACTGCCTGTCATCTTGGTCTACTGTACCCACAGCATGTATCATTTTTACTTTCACTACCACGTATATGAGACATTGCTACTAACAGTAGGATGTCTTTTCGAGCCACTGATTACCTATTTTTATTTTACCCACAGAGGTCTTTTTCTGTCGCGCTCTAAGACATTTTCTCAGTTGACGTCTACATTACTTCAAGCTGAGGATACACACATTATGTTACCATTCGTTCATGAATCTTGAGGCACTTATTGCAAGTGATTCTGTCTTGTGAGAAGCCCAGAAAATTCTGTGCCCATGTCACATGTAACTAAATGTCACGTGCAGTATGGTAAATTCTGTCCTTAATATGTCATCCTAGTTGCCATAGCAACCACTTGTTACATGTTTGTTCATTTTACGTGTAGCTATGTAGCCCCAAACCGAAGGTCATCTGCCTCAATTCCGTTCTCGATATCTGCTTTTCTATTGACCGATCGACCGATTTATTGACTATTCTGTCACCAGCTTTCGTTTATGCGGCTGCGGAATTTCCAGATAACTTTTAAGAACTATGCAAGAAACGGTTTTAACACATTCGTGAACTGGGAGTTAAAATGCAGTGTATCTCCTAGAAGTTCCGTCTATTGTGGCTACCACCGTCCGCTAAGGAAGGGGTGAAGTAAAGCAACCACAGGAGGATACAGACCGACGCAGACAGATTACAGAGACATATGGATGTTCCTAAAGTTTCTGGATCGAACAACCGACCAACCACTTGAGTTGTCCAGAGAGGGCGATGAACAGGCAGTCAGACGTCTAGTGGCCTTGAGGAATACTCGAGCAAGCATTCACGCCATCTGTCCCGCACCGTCTTATGGGGCAAAGACTAGCAAAAAGTTGAAACGTAAAAAACACAGTGAAATGGAAATATGGAAATTTCCATAAAACGGAAAAAAATGGTATCGAACCCGTGACATCTCGAATGCGTGTTCAAAAGTTCAAGAGATGTCATCACACTCCGTCATATCTTAAGGATTAACAAATCATATTCTCCAGAGTTTTGTACTTCTTTAGGAATCTGTTGCCCCAAGTTAATACGTGGCTTGAACTCTAAGATATTTTTAATTACATTGAGCAGTGACCACCAAGATTATGTCATACATATTTTGATAACTTTGATATACAAATGGTTGAAGATCCCATTTAGTTAATACCAAATGCACGCTTCATGTATCACGAAGCAAAGGTATTAGGTAACTAAGATGGAAATGGCATAAGATCGCTGCTTCTTTAACATGCTATAACTGCGAATACGATGGCAAGGCACGGTGTAATAAATTTACTTGACAGCTGGCCTACTTTCCCCAACCCTTTTCCTGCTTTTAGAATTTTCTTTCAATGTTTTGGTACATAACGTACAGGAGCTACAGAATAAATGTATGTGCACGGAATGATATTCTTGCTCTACGTATTTATTGCTGAGAGTTTGTATGTGCCCATGTGTCGACGGCTGGAGCTCGTTTCTCTAGATTTGTTCCTTAGGGAAATTAATTTATGCCACGTGATACAAATCGTGCTTTCTGGGTAGAGCGCACTTTCATTTCTTTTGCTTTTTTTCATTCAGTGTATGGAACATTAATTTGTAGGACCTTTAACTTTAAAAACAGCGGTACTTGAAATTAATGAGCAAATAAATTAAGAATAAAGAAAAGCGAAAAGGCTGTAATGCGTACTAAGAAGGTTATATGAAAGTTCAGAAATAGTGAAGTCTTACAAGAAACCAGTAGGTAATGAACTCTGGAATGAAAGTATTTCCTTTTTGTAGCATATCCTAGGTATTGTGAAAAATAAATAAAAGTTTATTTTGTATCATGGCCGTTACTGATAATTAAGAAACTTATGGATAAGGTTAGATCGCTATAGTTTAAAAATTAATTTTCCAGAACTTAAAAGTCTTAACATGTTTAAGAGTAGCTAAATAGATATGAAATTTATAATTTATAAATATAGTAACGTACTGCAAATTACACATCTTTAACTCGTGCACGTGTTTTCATTATATTATTTCTGATTATTTTAAATTTAATTGTTTAATTCCTTATTTGAATGATGAACAAAAATAGTGCATGCATGAAAGAATTAAAATGTTAGTATAACGCAATACCCGGCGTTGGGCTGGTCACTCATCCCAGAATCTCTCTGATCAGGAAACTTCTGATCCTCAACCCGTTGCCTACGGGCCTCAAGGTTACGCCCTATGGTTTCTGAACCATAGGGCTGTTCAGACATTCCTATGTTCCACTTATGGAAATGCATGAATTCATTGATTCATTGTTTCATTCATTCAATATGGAATACCAATTTGAACCCTAATGAATATTTGGGAAAAATTGCGAAAATATATATTTTAATTGATGTCAGATTTTTTATAAAATCATAAAATTGTGAGAAAAACATATTTTGTTATTCTTATTCCTTAGATATCTTAATTACTAAAGAGTAATATAACAAAGAAAAATAATGCCCTGCCTTTTTATACTTACATCAACTTTGGCTGTTTCCTTGCAAAATGTCAAGGAAATTGAGCGAAAATGCATAATGTGAAACAGTTTAACGGGAAAATGTAGGGGGGAAAAACACAAAGCCTGAAAAAAGCTTTGAAATAGCTTTGTGTACAGCCACGTTTAGAAATTGGAAACAATTTGTACGTTTCAATAACAGACATCAAATGCAGATTCCGAAAATAAATCATTCTCTTTATATATATACAAATACAGATTTTTTTTTTCAATTTTTTCTCTATATTATGTCTAATGAGTCTCCATTTTTATCTCCGAGGCTGTTAAATACCGCCATTAATTTTCAACTATTCGTTTACACGTGTCCTATATTACGTAAATTTGCTCACATTTTGTTGCGCTGCGCGATGTGCTTTTATTGAAAGTTGGAAAATAGCGGAAAATGTAGAAACAAGCTAGCCTGCGATATTCTGTACAACTTTTTCTTTAGTTCTGGATTGGACCTCAGACTGTTGGAGCTATTAAGTCAAACGTTTGAAGTTTAAAATGAAAAAGTATTTTTAAAAACCTTCAGAAAATTGATGAAACAGCTGGGGCACTTAGCAGCAATTAAGCTAAATTATTGAACACTTAAATGGTCTTGAGCTAGAAGCCCTACGAGAGAAATAGCCCAGCATTCATTCAGGGCGGCCTGTGCACATATCTTAGGAACCAAGAAGCTTACATTGTGTATTGAAGTTTTCAGGATATTGAAATGCTAATACGGTTCAGAACGGAGTTTCGGGCACATTCTTTTGGTCATCACAGAAAGGAATATAGGAGAGGAACTGGAGCTCTGCAGGTCACTTAGATATCTCAGTAGGTTTTACGTGACCTTTGGGATGTAAGGATGAAGGGGAGACTCGAAGCGCACTCATATCAGGAGATTCGAGAATGACACAACCTGAAGCCCGCGCTGGCTCGTACCTGAGAACGAATTTTTCAGGGTCATCAGTCTGTTATCAAAGCTGTAGAAAGAAATCCGCCACTCACCAATTACTCTGCTGGTCTCTGAACCATGAACCATATGAAAATGAAATACAGAAAATAAATATTGGGCAGACAGTTGTTGTAGAAGAGAGAACACCTCAACATTTGTCTACCGACCTGGCGAAATTGCGGAAAAAATACAAGGTTAGAGTTTCCGGCCCAACAGGTTTTGAACCTAGGACCTTTCAACTGCAAACTATATATATTGCAAAACCATATTGCTCAGCAGGCATTAATGTCAATATAGATTGCACGTTAAATTGTAGATATCGAAATAGGCAGTTAAGAATATAATAATTGATTTTAAAAGTGCATCAAAACTTTGGCAGAGCAATTAAACATTTGTGACTTAAGCGCATATTTTCCCCAATTTATTATTTACGGGCTGGAGATTCAAATGATCAAAGCTATTTCACTCGTTCGTTAAGCATGTATTTCGTTTTGAATAAAGTGCGTGTGTTTTATGTAAAACTATGTTATACTGGAATTACTTACTGGTATAATTAATAGATTTGTAAATAAATAGATATAGGTATTAGCAATTTCCATATGTTGGAACAAGTGTAGGAACGAGTTGCAATTTTGTCATTCAGAAGTCATCAGTTAATCAAGTTCTTTTTTAAGAAAAGGTAGTTAAGAAAGCACAGGTTAACCATTTAGTGTTGCGACGAACGCGGCGTACCTCCCACCCGAAAAATAAGTAGTAGTTTACGAATCCGATATTTGGATCTCTATCACGAAGTTTAAAAATGTACTTAAGTCGGCTCTGAAAATTAGAATAAGAAACGAATTCCCTGAATTTAGCAAGTTTCGCAGTAAAAAGTGGTTGATATTCGAATCAGAAGCCTTAGATTTGTCAGTATATATGGGAAGGTAGCGTAGTCATGAAGTATGTTGATAAATGAGCGAATATTTCTAAAACGATGTCTTTTCTTTTGTCATTTTCGTGCTTACAGAAGTATAGCTCGGATCTCGGTATTCCGTAGCACCTATAGATCAAAATTAAGATAGGATATAAATAGTTTAACGTGATAAGAATCAAAAGCAATTTAATTTTATAACGTAGAGTAATGGGTATCATGATTCAAATAGTTCATTATTAGCATTCATTAAATATATCAGTGCATTATCACTCTGGGTGGCTTAGTTGGTTGGTTGGGTGCTGCTCTATTGATCTGAAAGTCCCGGGTTGAAATCCAGTCCAAACCGATGATGTTTAAGTGTGCCTAAAAGTGACAGTGAGATTTATGGCATGTAAAAGAAGTGCATTTATGCCATATCGGTGGCGCTGATATGATAGTCACAGTTGACAGCTTCCTTAAGAAATTTAAATTTATTTCAACCAACTTATGCATACTCTACATAAATATCACCCAAGTCGCGGTTGTAGCAGCCGGTAACACAGGACATCAAAAAGGTTGCACACAAGGCTTTCAAATTTTCAAAAATTTCAAAAGAAATAAGCAATGTTGTTGAACGCTAAGCAAAGTTTTGTTTTCAGATGTTTAAATTAGAGAAAATAATATATCACATACATTGCAAAGTTGTTCCATTTTCAGATATTCCCTTTGTTGAACTTCTGTAACAGGCTTATGTCTTCGTGTTCAATATCCAGCTACAACTCTAAGAGGTCTTAGTTTCTGTAGTATTTATGTAGGTCCAGCTTGGAGTTCTACCAGTATTTGATAAGATTTTAGAGCTGCCTTTTTTCTGCCCCAGTAGTCTATAGAGTAATTCAGTTTGTTTTGAGTTCCTTCTGGGCTTTAAAATGTTTGAATATGGAATTCGCAGACGTTTATTCATCTCATTTACAGCGCTGAAGTAAAGATCTGTAGTTAAATCTTCATCTCCGTCCATTTACGGAACGTTTCGCTCGCCGTTCTTGAAGAGCTGTTAATTTTCCGAGCATGAACCTGTGCATGTTTACAGTTTAGAATTTCCAATAAACCAAAAGCTTTGCTTCCGGACTGTGAATTCTACTGCCGCTGATTAAAAACCGAAAAATAAGAAATTCTCCCTTTTCTCATCATTGGCGGCTCTGACAACTTAGGCGCGCTTATTACTGTGTGAGTTTTGTGGTTATTCGTTGTATTGATTACCGGAAAGTCACTTGGCCCCAGGCAAGCAGTTCAATAATCAATAGGGCCGCTGCTTACTCTCCTGGCTCGTATTTATTTGCAACCAGATTGTGGTAGTTCATCCCCCTCCCCCTCGCGCGCACTTCCCCTTATCTATCCATATGTTGGAGTAGCAGAATAAAAAGGGAAGGGCAGAAAGTTTATCATAATGAGTAGCAGGGTATTTAAGAGGGTGCGGAAGCCATTTAAAACGTCCCATAGCTTTACTGGGGAGAGTTTTAAAATGGATCTGAGAGTTACAGTACCTATGTCGACGAGGAAGATTCCGTTGTATTATTTAACGTTCCCCGGCAGTAACATCAGATACACAAGACCACCGAGAACATTATGGTTCCAAGCAGTAGAATTTAAAAGAATATCACAGACTGTAAAATCGGCTTTGTTTTTATTTGTGTGTAATGAGAACACACACTAAGATTACAAGCAAAGATTAAGTAGCTTATAGCCGCAATAGAACTTTGCGAGCCAGATGACTACGTGGTGATAAGTGATCCTTACATTCGTAACTTTCTGGCTTTGATTTTCGAGGATCACCCGTTCTGTGCTTTGGCCTTTTCGTAGTCCCGATCGGTGGGCGAATCGGAGCAGTATCTCATCTCCGCGATTTCCTTAGTATCATTTTCCTTTGATTCAATTTCCATGCCTTGTTTCTGGTACGCTTCTCGGTTTCGTGGCGTATGCTGGTAGCGGACAGAGGGCGCGGATGTTTACTCAGAAGAAGAAGCTCTTTGTTGGACACTGAAGGGCTGCTGTTTGGTCAGTAGATCGTTCATCGCAGTTGCAAGGTAACTTCATAAGTGAGACAGGTCTTCAAGTTTGGAATTGTTTGGACTTCACGCGTCTCTTTAACCTATTTACCTGAGGCTTATAACCTCCTATTATTTCCTTCACTCCGTTCTTTTCGGGGAATGTGAATTCCTATAAAGTGTTATGTGAATTCCTACTAAATTAGAAGTTTAAGTGAAAGTTTGCGACTACAAAGTCTCAGTTAGCGTAATTAAAGTAATTTTATAATTAAAACTAATATATTCCCTCCTAATTTATACAAGACTAGCACTGTGCATCCATGATATTTTGGCGTGGTTGAAAATTTATCTTGGTCCATCATCAAAATAAGAGTAAAAACACCTATAAACTTCCATGGCGTTGTAGGTGTGGATGCTCCGGCAAGACTTGTTACCTTTCCATCAACGAATAGCTAACTATTTGAATACTAACAGTCTGAAGATCCCTACCATGATGACCAAAAACTTCTGTGAAGGACCACACTGGAAGGTCAAAGTTCCCAAGATATATACCGATCTAACATTTCGCCAGAAAGGGAACACCGTTGCAAAAGTTTACCAAACACTATTTTATGAAATGTTTAACAATTTTCCCCATTATCAGTTTAATTACACTGATGGATCAAAAACGGATCATGGTACTGGATGTGCAATAGTAACTCTTGATAGGATTCTACAACACCGGCTACCTATTATTCCACCTACAGTTCTAAACCATACGCCATTTATCAAGCACTTATATTCTGACAGCTCACCACAACTGCTATGCAATATGCTCTGACTCATTGAGTACCTTGCAGAGCATGAAGAACTATACTACAGACAACAAATTAGTACAGGACACACAAAAATTAATCAGTAACATCACTGACGCTGGTAAACATGTGGTTTTCATTTGGATTCCTCCCCATTAAGGAATAATAGGGAATGAAAGGGCGGACGAAGCTGCTAAAGATGCCACATCACTACACCAACAAAGGAACGTTCAAATTCCATACTCATATGTTATAAATTATGTCTCCAAAATACCAGTACAAAAATGGAAACCTGAGTGGAATCAACAACACCCAGGAAAATTACATCAAGTACGGCTCTTCACCCAACCAAGTCGCTCAAGTCGCAACAAGTAATCCTCATCCGTCTAAGAATTGGTCACTCCAGCTGCACTTATAATACCAGTACAAAAATGGAAACCTGAGTGGAAATAACAACACACAGGAAAATTACATCAAGTACCGCTCTTCTCCCAACCAAGTCGCTCAAGTCGCAACAAGTAAGCCTCATCCGTTTTGGTCACTCCAGCTTCACTTATTCATATCTCCTGTCAGGACAGCCGCAGCCTACGTGTAATGTATGACATAAAGACCTTACCATCTTCCACCTTCTCATAGAACGCAAGAAATACGACAGAAACAGAAAACAACACGGAATCCCACTGGACATCTCCACACTGCTAAACAGCTTCAAACTACGCTGTAAGCTTTTTACTTAACTAAAGGATAATTGACATTTGGGAATTAAAATAAATATATGTACACTATAGTCTACCCAATGGTAATCCATAAACAACAATGGTGTAAAAGTAATGGCAATTCCTGTTCCAAAATACTGTTGTTAATCTATGAGTATGTTCTCTTGTTTTTAGTAATCTGTATTTCATGTAAATTGTTTTTCGAAATTAATGTAATTAATGTGTAATTTTATATGTTTGATTGTAAACCTGTGTATTTAATGTAATTTTGTATAACTGTTACTAAATGTACAATATTGTTAAGATGGTCGCGATATGACGTAGGAAGTTGAAGCGTCCTTAAATAAATTTAATAAAAAAAGAATGTTGACAGTGGACTGTGTTTGAGAATGGTTACTGACTCCAAGTTAGTAGATAAACAGGCCCCGGCAGACTATTAACAATTGACTGTTGAGTCGGGGCGTTAACAGATAAATGGGTTTACCAAGTAACAAATTTGTAGGTATTAACATATCTCCAGTTCTGAAACAATTTTACTTGCTACAAATTTGTAAGACTTCAGTAATCTATTCTTCCTCCCGCCCGCCTCGATAGTGTAGATGGTAGCGTGTCTGCCTCACGTTCAAGAGGTCCCGAGTTCGTATCTCGGTCAGGGTGAGTTACCATGATAAGGTTTTTCCGGGGTTTTCCCTTATCCTGCAAGACGAATGTCCGGTAACTCTAAGCTCCAGGAACCCTGGACTCATTTGAGCATCATTTGAGCATCATTTCACCCAATTCATTCACCGTCCGATATGACTTAACGTTGGAGGATGTAAACTACAAAAAAAAAAAAAAAAAAAAAAAAAAAAAAAAAATCCTTCCTCCAGGGGAATCTTAGCCATAATCTTATGTCCCCCTTCTGTTATATATCCGATTAAGTGGTAAGTACAGTTTTTTCTGGATTTTGTTGTATCAGTAATACAGTAACTACCTTAATTACATTTCCGATAAGGTAATAAAATATCCACACTAACAGCAGACCATTTGCTTTTGACATGACTGCTATTTCAACAGCAATGCAGATGTACCAATAGCTTTTAATTAAGCCCTCAATGACATTTCCAGCAATTAGAATATAATAATCTTTCTCAAAGTAGCTCAACATAATGTTTAGGTAAAAGATTGTGCTTTTCATGTTGCTAAATGCATTCTTTTATTGCATGCCATTGTTTTAAGCTGATACTGTAAAATAATTTCAAAGCTCATATAAAAGCATATTGGTTAAACGAACCTGAATAAAAGCTACAGAAAATCCAGCAGTCGTTTTCTTGTATAACGAAATACTTCTATATCAGTTGCTGAGCATTGCCTTTAACTGGCGGATGAGTTGCAGGAAATTCGTCCAGATAGGAGAGTGGAGTTTTACTTTTTGAAGCTAATGCTGAAATTACGTCGACGTGATTAAAATCAGATTCTCCAAATGGAGCCCTGCAAGTACAGCTAAAATGGCTAGATTTGGAGGAAGGCTGAGAGAAGAACCTTTCTCAGACAATTTTTTTTTTTTCCACTTTTCTTTTCTGGTCTAAACCTATTTAATTTGGAACTAGGAATGTGCTAAGATGACGACAGTTTATGTGCACTGAAATAATATTGAAAAGAATGGTATCGTTTTCTGAAAATCCCCTTATGAAATGTAAGTTATGGCATTTTGGAAACCTTAGATGGAAAGGGATATTCTTACTAGCATAAACGTTAGGATAATAAGTCATGTCACTTTTCCTGATTAAGAAATAGCATATAATTTTGATAATTATTTCCAGAAAAAATAGTTGCTCAAATTCTAGTAAACAAAAAACTAACAGATATTTAGAAAATTAAATATGCATGGAAGCAGAAATAAAAGTGCAAAACTTTCTTGCCACCCTATGTGTGTGTGTGTGTGTGTGTGTGTGTGTGTGTGTGTGTGTGTGTGTGTGTGTGTGTGTGTGTGTGTGTGTGTGTGCATGTTTGAAGTATACCCACAGGTGAATGAAAACTCCAAACAGCACAAATATGGGCTTTTAGAAATGTTGAAGCCATATAAAGACAAACATGAATTGCAATGAGGATGTAAAAAGTATTTTAAAGGGGAGTATAAATGATAAAATGATGAAAAAAAATCAGTGGAGTTGATTTAAATCAAATTGGCAGCTACAGAATAACAAAACAAATGACAGAACACATATGCGCCAGACATAGAAACTTAGATACCAAGATAAAAAGTTTAGATCAGTCTTTGTTGAAGAGTTAATGGACCTATGTGTTACAATACATAATGTAAGTGTTCGTGAATGATGATGATGATGATGATATTGAAGTCCACGGACTTTGTTAGTATAATTTGCACACTAAACTGGGCTTTTAATTCTTCATTATAAACTCCCCTGCAGTCTGGGTTTAAGTAGAGTACATAACTTGCAAAGCATCAGGCACTAGTCTAATACTCTACTCAAGGAGGGAAAGCGATTGGGGTTCCATCCCTTATTTCTAATTTGACATACTCTAAGCTACTTCGAAGCAGATGAAAGTCCATAAACATTCTTGTTTAATGAGATCAGAAATCTAATTTTCATGAGCAAAATTAGCTTTGCGCAATTAGTGGGGTTTTAATGGCATTACTTGCAGAGACAATACCTTTATTTTTAGTTTGTCGCGGTAAATGTTGCGGCATGAGAGCTTGTTAGCTGTTGCTGGAGTGGAGAGAACAATGGGTGTTTGGGTGCGGGCCAAGGGTAGGGTGTTGATGATGATGCTAGAGACCTCTGGGTCCTGCTTCCATTAGCTGTTTCATTACGAATACCGGAGCTGCAAGAGAAAAAGGGAGATTCTCATTTGGGATCCCGGCCAAGTAACCTGTAATGAAACATAACTAGTACTGAGGTTGTTCCTCGCGAAGTCCACTTCTGGCGTGTTGACAGCTTAATATAGGATCTCCTCTAGACAGCCAGGGTTGCTCTTCATAACGTAAAGGGGCACGGATAGTTAGTGACTCCCTCTCCTTAGACAAAGCCGTAAAATGGACGCATATATAACTAGAGAAGCTTACTATCGCAACAAAAGTAGTATAGAAACATCCAATTCTATGTTCTTTTCTTCCTGGTTACTTTAGCTAGGCATTCAGTATTCCTAGGTCAGAATAATCCCAATGGTCATGAGGTTGTAGGGGTTTGGCATAAAACATGGATGGAAACTGCATTACATATTTTGAAGCTGAAAATAGAAAACACAATAGCCTGATTTATGATGCCGAACACGATGGAACTTCGTGATATAATCCCCATAATTTTTAAACAAATTATTATGTTAATCACTATTTATCTGTGCTAGGCAGAGGAAATAGCTGTATTCTAATGACCTTAATTTATGAAAAGCTAGTCCTACTTGGATGAGTACATGAGGGAAAGCCTTAGTCACTTATCGTCAGCGAGAGCTGGACAGAATAAGTAATGTTGAATCTGTCTAACCCTATATCCCAGAGGTTTATTCTGGCTGCATCCTAGTACCCAGCTACATATTCTTCAAACATTTGGATGTACCTACGAAAGTTCTGGCTGGCTTCGGTATAGTCGACAGCGACAGGGCGTCTAACAAGAGTGACGAAGACACTAAGAAAAATTGAGGTTAAAATGTCCGTAGGAGTGCACGTGTGTGAGTTTGCAAATGTGTACACATTTCATTGTGTGCGTGTGTGTATGTGTGTGGGAAAGAGAGAGAGAGAGAGAGTAAAAGTGAGCAGAATGATTCAATCGTAAATAATTGTGTTTGAGGTGTGTTAGCAACATCTCTTCTTCTCCTCGTGTGAACGATTCTTACACTTAAATCGATTTCAAATACGATGTATGTGTATATATTTGTTTTAAGATTTCTGAATATTGCTGACATCCTTCCTCATCCTTTATAAAATACCAACATGACTGTTATATATATTGAGACTCTTTGAATTTTGCAAATCCAACTAGATATGTAGAGGTCTACCACATATTTGATAAACTACGGCATTTCCAAGATTTTTTTAATAATGGCTTTAGTTTTGTTTTAATTTGTGAAAACCTCTGAAGAACTTATTGGAAAAAGATGACATTTCTAATCGCATGCGGGTAGATTCGATATGGTTTTAAAAAGTCTTATTTATGCAAATGAGAATAAATTATGTAATACATAAAAATTTAGAATAAATATAAATTTTTATAAATATAAGTCAATTTAGAATAAAATATAACAAATTTAGAATAAAAGCTAACTACTCCTTTACTTTCAGAGGACAAAACATACATTTAACAAGTCATCAGTAAAATAGGCAAAATAAAATATATAGCCCTAGGCTTCCACGAGGCATGTAGATTTAAAAGTTTTATATCAACAGGGTAATGCCTGCATTTTAAGGTTTATGTGTGTCATAATGATTATTTTCTCCACTGTTTAACTGTGTAGGTAGAGGAAGTATTGTATTGCACCACAATCGATATGGGATTTACCAGGAAATACACGTGGGTAATTGCTGAGGTTGAAGAAATTTGATGTTTAACAATTTCTGTGACCAGCTAGTGAAGTGCTCTACAAACTAATGTTCTTGTAAACTGTAAAGCGTGCTAGATAAATATAAACCTATTATTATACAAAAAATAGATTGGATAAGACACAAAATATGTATAAAATAATTTTTGTGGCTTTAAGTATTTCAGAGATACTCTTTATTATTGCTGTAAATTACCAAGCTGTTTACTTTTCGCATGTGGAAATGTCCTCTTTTTAAGAGGTATATTAAGGGTAAAACAGATTTTATTTTTAAAAAATCCTCCTCCTTCAGATGTCTTCCATTGGTTTCCTCTAAAATACTCACTCCTGCCAATCGTATTCATTTAAATGCTTTCCCTTGTCCTAGCTACTCCATCTTTCCAGGTACTGCGCGGGCTCTGCCTTTTTCTCCTCCCATATGGCGACAATGACAGTCATTTTGGGTTATCCATCCTCTGACGTCATCTTAACATGGCCATACAATTGCACAGACCCCCCTTTTAAGCGTTCACAGTAGAGTTTCTTCTTGATCTTTCCTTCGGTTACTGTCATATTAGGAAATCACATTGTGTAACAGAGTGCGTCCATCTTTACTGCATTTAACATTTGTCTTTTATCTACGTCAAAGTTTATCCTGCTTCATAAGTAAATATAGTTTCAAATATAGCATTTAACATATTTGTCTTTCTTGTTCCTTTCTTTGTTTTCTTTTTCTTTCTTTTTTCTGCCTCCAGAAAACTCCATTTATTGCTAGTATAGTGCCTTTTGCATGCCTTATGCTTATTTCGTACAAGTGCCAAATTTCCCAATAATGGAAAACAATTATTTACAGCTAGGTATGCTTTTTATCTTCCCCAGAACCATGAAATTAATATCTGCTCAATTTCTCCCCAAAATTTATTCAGGGTTATTTTCAGGCACCTTCATTATATACTTAATTTAAAGTTTTAACTATATACTCCAAATTGTCGCTAACTTTTGCTAATACTACCTGATTAACGGCAAATAACAATAAGGAAAGGCTTTTTATTTGCTAGAACACCCATCTCATAATAAGATACCTTTAGTTTGTGTAACACACTCTATAAACTTGTTCTAAATATTTATTTACATTATATTTGAAAATGTCATTTTTATATATACTTAAGTTCTTATATTTTAATAATACATGAAAGTTACACTCAAATGGGCATTGAGGATCTTATATTTTAAATAATATCTCCTTGTTTTAATGAAGCAAAATTGTTTAAAAATGGCTATGATATAGAAATATGTTTAAAAGCTTATTTTTGGGTTGCATATAGGCCCAAGAACTCCTAAGGTTAACATTCAGAAAGTGGGGTTTCTTTATAGTCCTTTAAAAATTCAGAGAATTTTCAATTGATCATTTAAACATGTAGAAAAATAAAAACCTTTAAATCCTTTTTATTTTATTTTTAAAATATATTTATATATATTTATATATATTCTTTTCCTTATTTGACTTTTTATATTGCTTCCGTTTGTTTACCTGTCTGTTTTCTGTAGTTTCACATTATACAAATAAAAAGCCCAATGCGGGACTCGAAGCCGCGACCCTCTGCGCGATGAAACACTAGAGACACATGCTCTAGTGACCATGGCTACAGGGCCGGCATATTTTCGCTTAACACATTTGAGTGTACTTACAGAATTTTTGTTACACAGACAGTTTAAAATATATTTCCGGCATATATTGGTTCCAGTTATTTGCTGTGCCTATTTCATAACTAGTTCACCCTAGCCAAAAATATGTGTTTTTTATTTTCTAAGTTCAGTATGAAACTCAATTTACGATAGCGATAAATGCTTTAATGAAATGTTTGGTAAAAAAAAAAAAAAAAACGCGTGGCTAAGAAACCTTTCATTTCTTTTGTATACACTTGTGTTATTAAGAGTCGTGAAGCTTTCATTATCAGGGACTGTCCAGTGAATGAGAACCTTTTTCAGTAATTACATTGGGGTTGTATTCTTTTTGCAGAATGTGCTGCGAGAGTTGGAGCAGAAAAAGCCGCAGCTGGATGAGCTGGTACACACGGCGGAAAACCTCAAGGCGGATTCCAATCGTCAGCAGCTGCATGGCAAAGGTAGGTCCATATTATTGCTGTTTCTTAAATTTAATATTGTAAATAAAGGGGCGCAAAATGTAGAGAAAACACGGAGAAAAATGCAGCATTTATGAGATATATGTAACAAGTATGCCTGATATTTTTATATCTAATAATAAATACCAAATAAAATGCAATAAATCCCATGTGAAATAAATAGAAAGAAATTGTAGTTGTAATTTGTAACTTGCTTAATTAAAAGTGCCTTTAAAAGTTCCGGTTGGAGAAAATAAAAACTCTTCAAGAATGGAGATAATTAAATGTTGACATAACGTCACAGAGGAGATGCTACATTTTTCAGACTACTGGATAGTAAGGAACTTTTGTTTCTTCTTCCAGATGCGTTTTCTGGAGAGTGGCCTTGGTTTTCTAAATGTTTTGCAACAAATTGCCGAAATGGAATATCCGGAAATCTGTTTGTTGCTAATGGAAATTATTTTAAAAGCAAAAACTGGAAAATCGTATAAAATATGGAAATTGTTATGGGATGTTACAATTTCATAAACATATGAAATATATTTTGTTGCACGTGAGTAGAAAGCTGCAGAAAAGAAAAAGTATACAATGATAATGAACGCGATTTATCATATAAAGTTTTATATTTCGCTTAACCTTAATCATGGATGTTAATTAGACATACTTAAAATTAGACATACCTAAGTTTGGCAATGCGTTTTACATTTAAAAGTTAGAATTTTCTTCTTATGTGCTTCAAAGCAATGTGTAAAAGTTGAAATGAAGATTGTAAAGTAGTCATTGCATGCCAGATTTTAGCATGTGAAAATGAAATACTAACTCATCAATGTGCTGTTGCCATTAAATAGTGATCTCACAGTTTTCAAACTAAACGATTTTGTTGAAAGTGCGAAGCAAATGTGTTTTAGTTTTACATTATACAGATTTCATATATGATTAATTTATTTAAATAATAAATGACCTTTCGAAAATGACTACAGCAGACTACAGCTTAAGCGAAATAACAGGAGAGAGAGGGAGAGAGAGGGGGGGGGGGAGATTGGTTGAAAATTTACGAGATTCTTAACGTTGGCAACATTGTTGTGACAGTTCGCAGTATGCATGACATTTTATGAAGTGAATCCTAGCTGTCTATTCCAAATTCCAATAAATATTATACGATTGTAAAAAGTGAGCATTCCTTACACACACATTTAATGGTAGCCGTATTATTTTACTGTTGGTACTGGTTAGTGTGATTTATTTGTATTTAGAATGTCAGCAAAAGGAAATTGTGTTGCAGTAGGAAAGCATTGAAAAGAAAGGATAGTATTGAATAAACCTGCAACGGCAGCATTATAGTGGATGAGTGAGTAAGAGACAAGAACGACTGCATGTAAACAAATGTTAACGGACATACTAAATAAAGCAATTAACAACACACCTTTTTGTGTTGTGTTTAAAAAAAACACCGAACATACACCAATAAATATAATAGATTTCAAATGATGGCGTGATATACCAAGCGTTGCAAGAAGAGCATTCAGATAAAAGGATTACTGATTTTATGAAATATTTTTCTTATATTCTGCAGTACATATTTTAATACTGAACACAATACTTTTATGCATGTTACTGCGGCAGTACTTTCTCTCGCCTCACGGCTGTACGCACCTGGGTTCGGCGTCGGGACTCCATCCTCGGTCTCCACGTCGTCGTCTGCTGCCTGCTTCACCCTTGCCTCTGGCTGCTGTCTCCTGCATGGGCTCTTTTTTGGGTTCTCAGGGTGTTAAGGTTGAGACACCACAAACATCCGATAATCTCTGAACTGCTTTAATTTGTCCTTACACTTGTGTGGAACCCGGGCAGCTTCAAATAACTGCCCCCCAGGGGCTCACGTTCTGTGAGTACGGGTGTGGCGACCCCTGGGTACCCTAGCCAATCATCATCCCCATCGTCACCCTCCCATCCCATCTTGGATATGCCACGTTATACACTCCTAGCTCTAAGATTCTTCCTCTTCTAGGTTTATTGTTATATTCTAGGCTTTAAGTGTTTAGGTTTACAAACTCCTGTCTCACCAACAGGGATCTTTCCTGTCTCCGTGGTTCCTGTCCCACGGTTTCGGCGCAGCTTTCAACTTGTGTGCTCTACGGAGGTCTCAAGCATGAAGGTTGAGTGGACCCTCCTCACTACCCCTTTTGTGCGGCATTAGGTGCGGAGCCGTTCCATAGCCACGTACACCCACGTAGCTCCAAAGGGGCCGGGTCTCCTCGGATATCTCAGCGGCCGTGTGCCGCTGGGATGCACGAGGAGAGTCGACGTGTTACCGCTGCTTGGGGCCCGGAGTAAACAACCACAAGCCCCCTGAATCCACGCTGGCTCCGTTGAGACTGCGTGGCCTAAAGTGGGGAGCCACTGGTGGTTATCCCAGTGGTAGGGGCATAAAGCCGGGCCTGCCTATGGTGAAAGTGTCGTTCGCCGGTAAGTAGTGATAGTCGGAGGGTAACTCCTCTGAAGTATTCTCTGAGATCGGGCCTCAGGTGGGTACCTCGGGCCGGCACAGACCGGAAGATTTCGGTGTCTTTCATTTTCATCCCCCGGATGGCAGGCTGACGCCGACGGTTCCGGAAGGGGGACCTATAACCATGGCTCCTCTGCGCTCTTCTTTCTCAACACCACGTTTTTATGTAATGAAGTTAAATAGTGACAGTAAGAATATGACACACTTGAGCCCTTTTTATATCCAAAGGGAACTGGATAAGATCTGTGGTCCAGTGAAAAATGCAAACACGAACGCGCCTCAGTACGTCCGTATGTTCCCAGCCCCATGCGTTTTTACCGCTGCCAGAGGTTCGGGCACACGCAGCAACGGTGTACAGGCCCGCCAGTATGCTTCCGCTGCGGCCGCGACGCACACGATGGCTCCCAGTGCGCTCAGGACCCCACCTGTGTCAACTGTGGCGGCACACACCCATCGACGTCCCGCGATTGTCCTCGTTTTGTAGAAGAAAAGACCATCCAAGAGCTTCGTGTGAAAGAACACCTGAACTTTCCTGAGGCACGGAAACGTTACCATGAGCTACATCCTGTTACTACCTTAAACTATTCTGCAGCAGTTCGACAGCCTGTTCCAAAACAAGACGCCGTTGTGCAAACGTACTCTAGTCCTCCCTCTCGTGTGTCGATAGGAATCCAAACAGATACATCTGATACGCGAGGTGGCCGTTCCCGGAAGAAATTACCCTCCACCCCCAAAGAATCCAAGGTTCCTCGTGATCCACGGGTGTCTTCTCGCAGATCGTCCGAAGAATCCTCTGAGACGGACTCAGGTCGGCATTGCCCATCTTCGCCGTTCTCGGGTTCCAACCGTTTTGAGCTTCTCGAACCTCGGTTTTCTGTAGGTAAGGGGTCACCCCAAGAGGAGGATATGGACCAGGAGGATTCCGCTGCCATTGCTCGGGCAGCTGTTTAAAAAAGACAAGAGGAACCTCCCGCGAAAGGTGTTAGCCCAACACCTAAGAAAAAGGGCAGGTTGATCCGGCCACCGCTATCCTCGACCTAGTGGCGTTAATTAATTGCGATCTCTCCCAGTGCATTTAACCACGAATATCCTTCACTGGAATCTACGTGGACTTCGCAGCCATCGACCGGAGCTTGAACTTCTGCTCCAGGAATATGAGGCAATGGTGGTGTGTCTTCAGGAAACGAAACTACGTCCACAGGACTCTTTTCAGATCAGGCGGTACTCTGTACTACGCTGTGACCGTTTGCCAGACGAGGGGGTTCCTGCCCACGGGGGCGCTATGCTACTCCTCCGGAATGATCTCTTCACCGAACCTGTTTCGTTACAGTCCGATATTCAGTCTTACCCTGCCCTCCATCAAATTCACCATTTGCAATATCTGTCTGCCTCCGTCTGATGACCTCTCGCTCAACGATATTCACGATCTAGTCTCCCAGTTACCCCCTCCTTTTCTGCTGGTTGGAGACGTCAATGCCCATTACCCAATCTGGGGCTCTCGCAGAGCGTGCGCGAAAGGCCAACTAATAGCCGATTTCTTGGATACCCATAACCTCACGGTCCTGAGCACCGGGGCGCCTACCTTTCTTTCTGACGCCCACCACAGCTTTTCACACCTTGATTTGGCTGTCTGTTCTGCGCCCTTGGCAGTTTCCTTCCGATGGTCTGTCCTTTCTGATCTATACAGTAGCGATCACTTCCCCTGTGCTTTGGATCTTTTGCTCCCTAATACCAATTCCACGTATATCCCTAGATGGCGCTTCGATCACGCCAACTGGCACCTATTCTCTCAGTTGGCTGTGTTCACTTATAATGAAACCGACTCTGTGAATGCACTGGTGGACCATCCTACGACGACCATTCTCTCCGCCGCTGAGCGCTCCATTCCTCGGTCGTCAGTGCCATCCCGAAGATTGCCTGTACCTTGGTGGAACGATGACTGTCGCCGTGCTATCCGCTCCCGCAGACGTGCCCTCAGAACTTTCCAGCATCACCCAACACTGGACAACTTGGTAACTTACAAGAAAATGCGTGCCCAGGCTCGGCAGATCATAAAGGAAAGTAAAACCGCCTCCTGGAGAAAGTTCGTTACCTCCTTTACCCAACATACCTCATCGCAAATCGCCGGTCTTAAGACCGCTGCCGGAGCTGTCGTGGATAGCTTCGATGTGTCTAACACCCTAGCCCGTACTTTTGCCCAAGTGTCCAGCTCCGATAACTATCTGCCCGACTTCCTTGCTATGAAGGCTCAGGTGGAATTCCAAGGCTTCTCCTTTCGTTCTGCCATTCTAGAGGATTACAATCGCCTTTTCACCATGACGGAGCTAGACCATGTCCTGTCATCTTCTCGATCTTGGCACCAGGACCAGATGGCGTTCACATACGCATGTTGCAACAGCTCTCTCCTGAAGGAAAGGCTTTCCTCCTCCATGTCTACAATCGTGTGTGGGCTGACACCACTTTCCCCGATATGTGGCGGGAGGCCACCGTTATACCCCTACTGAAGCCTGGCAAAGACCGTTATCTTCCCTCCAGCTACCGTCCCATTTCCCTTACCAGTTGCATTTGCAAGGTAATGGAACGCATGATTAATGGACGGTTGGTATGGTGGCTAGAAACTCACGACCTCTTAACCAATACCCAGTGTGGTTTCCGTAGACGGCGTTCGACTATCGATCATCTCGTGTCTCTGTTGACGCAAATATTGAACGGCTTTCTTGAGCGCAGCCAAACCGTCGGGATCTTCTTTGACCTCGAGAAGGCCTACGATACATGTTGGAGAGCGGGCATTCTTCGCTCCCTGCACGTCTGTAACCTGCGTGGGCGCCTCCCAATTTTCATCCAAGAGTTCCTGAAAGACCGCGTTTTCCGTGTAAGGGTCGGATCGGTGTATTCGGATCTCTTTGTTCAAGAGAATGGCGTGCCACAGGGATCGGTCTTAAGCGTCACCCTCTTCTATGTCGCCATCAATTCCATTACACAATTCATTCCTTCAGGAGTTTCTTCCTGTCTTTTCGTAGACGACTTCGCCGTCTATTGCACATCCCGGCGCACACCTTTTTTGGAACGCAGACTGCAACAATGTTTGGACAATCTTTTTGCATGGAGCCGCCAAACCGGCTTCCGTTTTTCCACAGAAAAGTCCCTCTGCGTGAACTTCTGGCGTCGCCGCAGACGGTTACCATCTTTTCTCCGATTCGGTCCAACCATTCTTCCTTTTACTGATGAGACCACTTTTCTGGGCCTGACGTTCGACAGGAAACTTAGCTGGTCGTCGCATATTCTACACCTGAAGGCGCGATGTGTCCGTTCGCTGAACATCTTGCGGGTTATGTGTGGCACTTCCTGGGGAGCAGATCCTACAACTTTGCTTCGTCTATATCGCACATTGGTAAGATCCAAAATGGATTATGGCTCCGTCGTTTATTCATCCGCCCGTCCATCTGTGTTGAAATCCTTGGACGTCGTCCATAACTGGGGCATTCGTGTGGCTACCGGTGCCTTCCCAACTAGCCCGGTCGTTAGCATTTATGCCGAAGCAGGAGAACCTCCTCTTTCCTGTAAACGAGCAGTCCTGCTAGGGAGTTATGGCTGTGGGCTAAGGTGTGTGCCTACGCACCCCACGTTCGCTTCCTTTTTCGACGCAGTGCTGGATCAACGTTACACGCGTAGCCGGGATAACCCCAAGCCTGCTAGTTTTCGTTTCCGGGAGTTTTTGCGGCAGCATGCTCTCCAACTGCCTCGTTTCTTTCCTAAGGGGGAGAGGCTTTATCCTCCTTGGCTCCGTTCGTCCTCCGCCGTCGATCTTGGGATGTTGGTGTTTCGGAAATCTCTGCTGCCGGCGTCCGTTATCCGCTCCGGTTTTTTAGAGTTTCTTTCCCGCTATGGTGACCGGATTTTAATCTACACTGACGGCTCCAAGGGTGCCCAAGGTGTTGGCAGCGCATTTGTGTGCGGAAATGCCACGTACACCTTCGGTCTACCTAGTTGCACTTCCGTTTTCAGTGCGGAGCTCTATGCTATCTACCGGGCCCTATTGCACGTCCGCCGCCGCAACCTGGGTAACTGCCTGATTCTGAGTGACTCCCTAAGTGCCCTACAGTGTTTGCATGAGCTGTACAACTATCATCCAATTGTACAGCGTGTCCAGGATGCCATTCATGCTCTCAGCACCTCTGGCGTTAGCGTTGTTTGTGCTTGGATTCCTGGGCACGTTGGCTTGCCTGGCAACGAGCAGGTGGATTTAGCGGCAAAGGCAGCAACAACAGCACCCCAAGTCCGTACTGCTTACGTCACCTCTGAAGACTTCAGGCTAATTATTCGGAGAGAAGTGCTTTCGCGGTGGCACGAGGACTGGCTGACTCTTCGTTGTAACAAACTGCGAGAGGTAAAGGGAACTCCGTCTCCTCGGAAGACCTCGCAGCGTTCTTCTCGTCGCGAAGAAGTGATTCTGGCCCGGCTACGCATTGGATACTGCGCTTTTACACACGCGTACCTTTTAAAGCGGGTACCGCCACCAGTTTGCCCGTTATGTGGGGACAGTCTGTCAGTCCGTCACATACTGTTGGAGTGTGCTTTCCTAGAACCCCTTCGTGCTACCCTGAACCTGCCGGGCCGTCTTTCAGCAGTCACAGACGACGTCACAAGGCAAAAACTTAACAGAATATTGACCTGTGTAACGGTACAGCAAAATACCTAGCATTCCACCCTATTGTCTCACATCCGTCCTTTCTGTACTGTCGCCCGGGGAGTGCACATATCTGCCCAGGTTCACGTTACAAATTGTACATCAAAATATACAATTTCACTTTCACAAACATAGTCAGTTATAGTTCTCAAATGTATGTATAATTAGTAAACATATTACATAATTAAATGAATAATTGATCCAAGGACCAAAAGTTCCTGTTTCATTACAATGTACCCTTCCTTGATGGATAGAAACTCAATATTGGTTCAAAGGCATGAGAATCAGTAATTTAAATCCTAGCTCTATTGCTGAAAGATGAGAGATTTTGTGTTATTGCTCATTAAAATGTAGTTTTTCCTTGACATTTTTCATTCTTTTGAGCAATTTATTATTAATCACACACATTTACTCTCCCATGAGCATTTCTAGATTCTGCGAAGGATAAGGAATGACTGATTAAAGAAATATTTCTCTAGCAGCCGGAAATTAAACCCCTAAATCTCTCGGTAGAAATGGAAAAATGGGAGAAGACTGTCCACTCGACCATAGAGGCCATCTCTATGTTATTATTGTGTACAAACATAAACATCTTGGGCAATGGAGCCATGAGAATCCAGGGTAAAATTGCAGTTTGAGTGCGGGCCTTTCTGATCCCTCCTTAGGCAGCTCCGTCATCCGCCTGTCCACATAACTCATTACCAAAGCATTTTGTAGTACTGAACCTGGACAGTTGGAGAATGTATCCTGGCCAGGTCATTTTTACACATACAAACATACCAAGGGGTCGGCATTCGCACGGCAAGCCGTTTAAATCGCATGTCTCTTCTATAGTATTTACATTGCAGGTTCTGAGACAATTTATGCAGAACTTCTATTGTTATTTGCTCTATTATAATCCATAAACAGGCACCTGCTATGTATCTCACAACCTACGAGCTTATTTTCTGAGAATTTAAAATGTTAAATAAGATTATATAAACACACCCTATATTGCTAGAGTTTCTGTATGTTTCGTTAATGTTTCGTTTGTTTTGTTTGAGCATTAGTCAATCCATTAAATACCAAAGTGCTTTTGTTCTACAAATAAGGTAAACATTTTCACGCGTTAAAAGTAACAAACGATACATGCAATGTTTTTTATAATCCGCCGAGAACATCTGCTGAATGAAACAGCTTCCAAAGCCCCTAAAGTTTTCATTTACCTTGAATTCTGTGCTGATATTTGCCGCCAGGGAAAGTGAATCATTAGCAGCTATAAATCGATACCGAAGATAAGGTTGGTAATGAAGCTGCTAAATTGCTTGCTTCTTCAGTTCCCGAGAATACTCAGGCACCGAAGTAGCATTAAATATTGGAATACACGATCGGTCGTGCTATTTTCGTCTTGTTAGCGTTACTATCAGAGAGAAACTTGCTGGTTCAATTTCGTATAATTGCCAACACGCACTGAACAGAAGTAGACCTTAGAGAAAGAAAACTGAGTAAAAACTCTGTTACAGTCACATGAAATTGTCTACTCTTCAACAAATATTCTTATAAAACATATTTTGCTGTGTATTTTACTTTCACTGAGATAAATATTCACAGAATTGACGTAATAAGTTCATAACGTACTCGTCGTACCTTGACGTCGGAAATAGTGGTTATCAAATCCCACAAGAGGTTTTATGCAGCATTCCAAGCTCTGTGCACTAGAAAATTCAAGATATACTTTTAATCTATCACAAAAGTAACTTAAATGTAGGGCCTTTTAATATTGTGACTTTGCGGGTACATAGAATTAAAGTCCAATTTGACGAAATTCTAAATGTTCTTTATTTACGTAGAAATACACTGTCCAATTCTCACGTAACATTTCGTCACATACACACCACAATCTATCAAGGTCGATGACAATAACAATCATCTCTCGTGACATCAACACTCTACAGCTGTTTAATACTTACGACTCTTGGTGAGTCGTTGCTCTCTTAAACACCTCATTGATAAATTCGAGAGGTTTCTGGAACAAATATAAAAACAACTTTTCTCTGTCAATCACTATCACTATATCACTGGAACCTTCCAAACGTGAAATCTTATCTGTGCCGACAAGTCCTTTATCTCAGCTATCTTTATTTGCCGGCTCTCTGTGTACACTAGCCGCGCTATCGTAGATAACGGCATCGCGACAATGTAAATCGTTAGAGCCCTTTTCTAGAAAATACCAATTTCAATGTAAATGGTAGTTTGGATGGGGAACGTCTTGAAGTGGATATACTTAGAGAAAGACACTCTCTCTCTCTCTCTCTCTCTCTCTCTCTCTCTCTCTCTCTCTCTCTCACACACACACACACACACACACACACACACACACACACATACACACAGATACCACACTTGAAATTTTTTAGTTCTTTTGTATGAAGGGCTTCAAAATATATTTACGGTGAAATACAATAAGTAATTTGAGAGAGGTGGGGCCGAGAAAAGGTAACAGAGTTAGGTGGAAGTGGGTACACGTAGTACAAAATAGCAAAACATTTTAAAGAGCAAATTAGATTTTAATTTCAGCGTCTTTCAACGGTGCAACTAATATTTTGATGAAAATCTATCCACTTCATGTTATTACTGGGGAAGCTTTGAAATTTTTATATTCTCAAAAGTGCAGTAAGATATAAAAATATTAGCAATTTAAAATTTTTCTTTGAAATTCATATAATTGGGAATGAATTTTGTATAATTTTGTTTAACTGGAAAAGGCTAGAGATGGATAAAACGTTACTCTACAACATGTGTAGATGTAGCTAAAGCACACAGTTTATTTCAGTGAATTTTTTGAGGCCATACATACTTCTGACGTCTATTTATATTGGTTCAGATTTTTCAGTAATATGTCTGTAATGTTATTGAAGTACTGTGAAACCTCATTTGTGGAAAGAGCATGGAATTATAAGGCCTGCATGTGGCCAGCCTATTTTATACTTCTGTACAGTTCTCTCTCCGTTGTATCTCTAAAGAAGTGCATACAGCTAATTATTCAGAACCTTAAACAGTTTTCTTTAAAATAAAAAAACTAACAGTTTTCGGCTGTGTGATAGGCCATCTAAAGTCTTACATCACCTTCTACAGCAGTGCGAATGATCTGATACAACTAGATTTTAAAATGTATATATTTTTAAGACAGGTGGGCGTTAACGCTGTCAGGGAATCAGATATTATCTCTTCTTGATGTACATACTGCAGCTATATTTCCTTAGGTTCCATTGAATAATGGACACGTGGCATCTATATTGGATTCCGGATTAAAGGTCTACGCTCTCTCAGTTGCTGTTGTTATAGAGCAGTTGTTATAAGGTACAGCCATCAGATTGTTTGCCCTTCTGTCAAACAGAGAGAGTAACATCAGCAACACGTTTATCGCCAATAGTAAGTTATGATGTATACTCGCTTTAAACAAATGATGTGACTTTAACGGATCAACACTTTCGATAAACATATTGATCTGAGGTAGTGCCGCTGTGTCATGGCACCATCTTTCTGAAAACGAAAGAAAAGTGTATAGGAATTGCGCAAAAATATTGTTTCTGTGTATCTGCTCCCTCGTGTGAATAGGCGCGTTAAACGAAAGCGCTCTGTCCTGATTGTTTACCGTGGCTTGGTGCCGATTCCAGGACGGCACCGTCTAAGCTCATAAAGCGCCTTTGTTAAGGGCTAGGATGTCTGCTTATACACGGCTTCTTAAGGGAGCAGGTAGTGCCGAGATTTCTTTGGCGCATAATTTACGCTTTATCCGCTAGAGTGCAGTAGAGCACGGGACTTAAGATACCTGTCTCTCTGTCGCGAAATCGTACACAAACGCTTCGTATCACATTCTCCATGAATTGTCAAACTTTTACTGTGCTCGTTACACCTGTGCGTAACAAAGTGTACGGATGTAATAAATATCTATTTCCGTTTCCCTATACGTTCTGTTTGGTACAGTATATTATAAAATAGGATGGATTATTGATAACATTACCTTAATCTTCGAAATTGGTACACATATTTATATTTAGCAACCCCTATTTATTTTACTTATTTATTCCTTTATTATTTATTCATTCATTTATTATTTATGTATTTGTTTATTTATCTATTTATTTAATTATATATTTACTTACTTATTTATTTATTTATCTATCTATTTATTTATTTGTTTATTTATTTACTTTATGTATTAATGTATTTATTCATTCATTCGTTCATTCATTCATTTATTTATATATGGCACCGCCAAGACAACCTCACCGGCCGCCCCTGATCTGTGGTGATGTGCGGCGAATGATTCTAGAGGGCTTTGCCCAATTCTCATTTCCAAATGGGGCCTCAGTTTTGACATGGTGTCCTCTGGTCGGTAGACGAATGTTGGGATGGTTTATCGTACTATTCCCCCCCTCTCTCTCTGAATTCCCTTTCATTAGATTTCCTTCTCATATTTCAGGTGTGCTTTCAGATTTTGCTTAGTGAGGCAATAACGTCGATGGTGTACCAAAGAAACGGCATTCTCGTGAAAACCAGAATGTTACCTGGCTCGAAGAGTCGCTCATCATCTCTGGACAGATGCAGTAGTAGGTGGAATTGTTATGGACTTCCACGTGTCTCTGTGCCCGATCTTCTGGGTTATGTAGCATCTGTAGTTCATTCATTGATTCATTCATTCACTCTGGTATATGGTAGCCTCAATAGACGTATTCAAGTGCCAGTCTGCGGGTCAGTCTTCGTCTGTGGCCCGCATTCGGAAGGACCGGGTTCGATTTCCGCGGCTTACCTACCTGACCCTTGGTTTTTTGGGGGTTTTCCGTGGTTGCTAGGCGAATGCTGGGTAGGTTAAATACATCCTCCGAATTTCCTGTCTCCATTTAAACTCCATTATCTTTTCACATCCTCTCTCATCTGGTGGGTAGAAGTGTCGGCGGAGTCTCGGCGGTGCATGGCGGGATGATATGCTCTGAGGTAAATTACTTCCTCCTCCGGCAGGACGTTTTCCGGTTTCCGCGTCTCTGCTGGGACCATTTCAGGACATTTGGGGTTCGGCTGCTGGATCCGTTACCGTCCCGCACTAGACGAGGAGTACGTGTCCGTTGCCTGGCCTGTCGGGGAAGTCTCTAAGTAAACTGTAGGGACCCTGCCCTCTTCACTGTCGTGGTTCCCTGTGTAGGACGCCCTCTGTCTTCTCTCGCCTCATACTTCCTCCCGGGGGTGCCCCCACTTGGGGGCATAGGTTCAATGAACCGAGCATAGTGGCCTACGTACCGATTTCCCTCCGTAGTGAAATCCTAATCCTTCACATTACACATCAATGATGATAAAAGGCAGGTCCGCACTTCATGACACAAGGATCTATTTCCTGAAATGTGCGTTGCGCGGTTCCTCGCACCTTATATAGTTATAGGAGACGGCGGAGAGGTACGTTAACATAGCCATGGGATATTTCTTTGCCAAACGTCCTTTACTAATGTGATATGTTCACTGATTACAGTGCCCTTTGTGTTTGATAGGTTTCCATCGTTTTGATTAGCGCGCCTTGGTAGCGTAGATGGTAGCGTGTTTACCTCACGTTCAAGAGGTCCCGAGTTCGAATTTCGGTCAGGGTGAGTTACCTGGATAAGATTTTTTCCGGGACTTTCTCTTATTCTTCAAGACGTATATCGGGTAACTCTAAGCTCCATGGACCTTGGACTTATTTAAGCATCATTTCACGCAGTTCATTCACCGTCCGATATGACTTAAGGTTGGAGGACGTAAAAAAAAAAAAAAAAAAAAAAAAACACTTATAGCGCTAAACAAAGGTAGATCTTGTACATTCTAGGACCATATACTAATACTCGTACCTAGACTGGGCCTTCGAAATATAAATTAGCTACTTTTCTTATCATCAACATCAAAGTAATGATATTGTTTCGAAACTCTTCAACTACTAACTAATCAAGTAGATTTATTTGTGATATTCAGTTGAAAGAAAATGTATGCGTTACTCATGAGACAGAGCACTAACACAGATAATTATTCAAACTTAAAATCGTAAGATTGTAAAGTAATAAGAATGCTGTTTATTCTATCATACTGAATTGAAATCCAGATCCTCAGAGCGACTTGTATACAAGTATCTCCACTTTCCTTGCACTGAAAACTAGTTATAGTTTACACGTTTTTTATCTAGAAAAAGCTAAGTTGATAGAAAAATATAATTGCATTCCCCGGGAATTTTGGGCATACATTGGTCCAAAACACAATTCCCCTGCCCCCTTTTTTCCACTTTGTAGATGATGCCTTTAGTGCCACTGTTGGAAATGTTTAGTTTCTGGATTCTGAGATATTGTGACAAAGAAGCAGGAGCAACATCCTGGCAGTGCAGTTGTAGCCAACCACTTGATGGGGCATTGCGGGTCCTCCGAGGAAAGTCTCACACATGTTACGCCTTGTGGACAGGCAACCACAACAACTTAGGAATACGGCTTGTGCCATATTATTGTGTAGCATTGTAAACCTAGGGAAGTGTGAATGGCGTGGCATATGGCGTCTTTCATTGTTGCTTCCTGGATTGCACCACTGTATACTGGTTTCTTTTGTCGTGTTAACGTTGCAGAGATCCAATTATAGTAACTAAAAAAGGAAATATAAGAAGTGTTTGTAAGTTATACAGTATCTAAGGCTAGGGCTAGTGCATTAGTTTCGCTGTCTTCTCTATGAGAAATAAAACACATTAATCTCCCTGCAACGTTGATTTGATTACGAGCACTGCTTAGTATAATATTTACGTATAACATATTACTTTCTCTATTGATTGTTGTATTAAGTAGTCGGAGTATTTATTGTACACCCTACAAAAATCGGATTCCAGATGTTATTGAAGATACCTCTTACGAAATCCCCGAACTCAAAAAAGATATTTTAGAAAATGTGCGAGAGAGAAAGTGAGAGAACAGAATCGTTCACAAAATACTCACTACATGCTTTAACATAATTTGTAATATCAGGATGTTGTAAAGCTTTGGTAGGGGACTATGTTTAAAATTGTTGTTGCTACCAATAAAAAGTGCTCTTTCATTCAGCACGTTCAATCACCTATTTTATAAGAAAATGGTTAACCATTTGTAGGTGTTTGTCATTAATTTTACAAATAAGCCGCGTGTGGTTCCACGGCTACATTTATTGAAAATCAATTACATTTTAGTTGCGTGTGCCTGTGGGCAGAATTTTGTCCAGAGTGAGAGGAAAATGGTTGTATTCTGTGGGAAAGAACAGATGTTGACCATGTTATGCTATTGTGAAATCGTCGAGCTTGCTTGTGCCGATGTGGCAGGGGCCATTATTATTTGCCAATAGGGGGTAGTTTCATCTCCTGAACTTGAAAATTAATGAGAAATTTTAGCAATTTGGTTTTGAAGGATAATGAACTCTATGCAGATGGATTAGGATAGTGCTTTTAAAAACGAGAGTAATTTAGGGTTGCAAGTCATAAAACTTTTATTCTTTGACAAATAACTATAATTCAGAAGGAAATCGCTAAAGACACAAACAGATCCATTCATGTTCAGCAAACATAAAAGCGAAAGGAATGTTAAAAAGATCTCTCATTTTGTACTTTCTTTATGTACGCGTAATAAATATAAATGCTATTGATTGTTCTCAGACATTTTATTTTCATCGAAAATGTTTTAAATTGCAAAAGGATTTTAAAAAAGCCCTGTGTATGTGTTGTGTGTCTGAGTTTGTGTGTGTGTGTGTGTGTGTGTGTGTGTGTGTGTGTGTGTGTGTGTGTGTGTGTGTGTGTGTGTGTGTGTGTGTGTCCGTGTTTAGAAATTTTTGATTCTATCATAAACTGTTCTAACTACTAAAATTGAATTACCACATTTTAAGATATTTTGTGACAAATGAATTAAGATACTTTTGTGACAAATTAAGAATTATTAATTTTACATGTTCCAACAGCTTTGCCATTAAACGCAAGCTCATACATAACTTTGGAAGGATTTATTGGTTAACAAGCTCACGTATAAAATCGCAAAATTATCATTAAATAAATGTTCAGTATGCAGTGATATAAGTTCTGAGTACAAAAATTAGATCTGCTGTAGTGAATTTGATTATCCACAAACTTTTAGAAGCTGTTCAATTATTTAGCGACTTATTACATAAAACATATTGGAACATTAATAATAGTTGAAGTTTTTAGATTTTAAACAGTACAGTTGTACATTTTGTATTATTTGAAGAGCTTGCAGAACTAGTACTTGGATGACATATAAAGTTTAAATGGATTTTTTCGTATCAGTATGTTGTAGAATCATTTTGAGTATGACTGATAATGGATAGAGAAATTCCTGAACCGTTATGTCCTTTTTAAATGAAAGATACAATGAATCGAGATGCAGGCTTTCAATTAAAAGTATGTAAAAGATACGGGTCTCTGAATGGGAAAATGCGTGAACATATACAAATTGCATGTGGTTATATAATACGTGCGTTTTGTCATAAAACTTTTCTATAACTTTATTAAATTTTCAGAGATGCTCCATGTTTTGTTGTAGCTTGCGACGTCCGGTCTTACTAGGAATACTTACAGGCACCACATGTGATGGGTGCTGTTAATACGGTGAATAACATGATAGTTTGGAAAGGATACAGTAGTTTAGGGTACCTTGCGGTCATTTCCCAGTTACGAAGATAACAAAACGTAAAATAATACCTGTAGTCAGATGCAACGATTCTGGCGGATTTGAACTGCGGACTTATGAGGCCATCCCTTAACGAGCTCGGCGAGTCTTGTCACTGAAGTGATATTTGTAACAATAATGTGCTTTTAGCCTATTTCTTACACTTGAGATACTTTGATCATAAATGGCCGTTTATTGTAGAATGGTTGCGAGATATTGCAGGACCTGGCTTCCCTCTGTTTTGCGATGACCCGACTTTAGATACTCATTTACACCACATCCAGCCCGCCTGTGTGTGCCATGTAAATATGGTCATACCATTAATCGTTGTGTTCTTCTCATATGTAATCTAGATAATGAAACAGCACCATGCCACGTTACACCTTCCGCACTGCACGCTTTTGAAATTCCAATTACGTCAAAGTAATCTGATAGCTGCTTTTTGCTCCGAAAAGATCCCCATTTCTCATCAGGTAATGGATTATTGATGGTTAAGGGCTACATTGCATTCCAATGAGCCCATAACGGCTGCTAGAAACTTAAATAACTCATAAAGTCAGTCATAGACCTTTTGATTTATAGAGATGCGCTGCAATTTATCTTCTGCTTTTTGATAAGTTAGGTAATTCCAATGAATAATGGCTGATTCTATAATCTTTACCCATCTAAGGCCTGCTTCTTGAAAAGTAACTGTAACGTAACAAAACAATTGAAACACGGATACTTTAAATACAGTGCTCTGGCAATTCTCATTGTCCTGCTTGAGACAAACCGGAATGAGTTTGTACTTTGATATGTAATATATATTGCAGTATGAGCCATTCTGGAGTTTTCCAATACTTATACTTTCCTCATATAGAAATTCTTTATTGTTGTTTCTGTTTTCTGCTTTTTTAATAAATTGCTTTTGGTGTTCACAAAAGGAATATAATTTCAAAGCTGTCAGAGAACGCTCAGCTGTTAAACGTTGACTACCGTTTATTAGCCTATTATATCTCTATATTCCCCTATCACTTTTAAGAAAATTTGCAAAAGGATTATTTCCACAAATATTTATCTCGAATAACATGAAGTAGGTATGTATAGAATGGTTTGTCCAAGAGTGAAACACCTCATGTGCTTCAAAAAATTTTAAATTAAATTTTTAAAATAATGGCAGCCCCCAATTGAGTAAAATTGAATAAGTCCCATTTCCATTTTTCGTATTATTAATAATCTGTAAACATTTCAGACTTGAATTTTCCTTAATGCACTAATAATGTGTACCTACAAGTCAGAAGACAATAGCTGTAGATCTTATTAAAAACTTCTTCAAAAAAAGTTATCTGAGAGAATTAAGGTTCGTAATCATTGCTCTTGCTCCTTTCCTTGGTTATCTTGTGGTTTTTCTATTCCGTTATATCTATTGCAGTTTAGTAAATATGAACACATATAATATATAAAGGGGATGTGTCATATATAGGACGACTGGATTTCTACAGCTACTTATGCTTACACAGTCTTCTTGTACACATTTTAGATATTGAAAATACCCAACCATAAAAGTATTTTTTTGTTAATCTTGTTTGGCCAATCTTACCTTCTGTGGTTCAGTTATGAAAGACCTAAATGTTAATATTTCTTGTAATTTGAATTAATATAGCCGAAATTTATTCTGAAAGGTAATAGCCAGTTTTATTTAATTGTACATATTTTATATTTCAATTTACTGGTAATTAATCATGAATTTTAGTGTCCAAATGCGGCATACGATGTCATTATAAGCTGATTTTCCTTCAAAGCACGTGCCTTTTCGCTTATATTATTTCAGGAGAAATTAATGGTTAAAAGTTTACCAGAAGTTATATAACATGAGGATCTTTGACTGTTAATAAATTCTGGGAGGGGCCGGGATGTCGCAAATATGAAAATGGAAGTTTTGAAATGAGAGAGATCCCCCTTATCACCTCCGTTACTGCGGAGTTGGAACCTATCGGTCAATCACACGAAAGTATCGAGTGAATATGATTAGCTCACCCCCTCAAACGATATTAATTAGAACTATTCAATTAATAAAATAATTGACTCCCAAATAAAGACAAATCTCTTCTTGGTGGTAATCAAATAGACACCGCGGCGTAAATGGATTTGGTAATTCCCTTGCAACGATAAAATACGTTTACGATTGATTAATATTTAACCTTTTCTTTCGTGTTATTCCTACATTTTTGTGATGGTACCACAAAAATTAATTACGTTTAATATGGTACTTTTTTATGAATTCGTCTTATTTTATTCAACTCAAGGCAAATTGAGATGGGAATTTAATTTTTTAGCCTTTCAGAATATACACGAACGTTTTCTGAGGAGCTGTATAGTGTGAAGCATTTCGAATTAGTAAAAAATTATGAGAAAATTTTTACTAAAAGCTGAAATTTTAAAATGAAAAATGTTGTTTCAAGATTAACACGCGTTCAAGGATACCTACTGACTGATATTGTTTCCAGATTAACAAGCGCTCAAGCACACCTACTGACTGATGTCACGGTGAAATCACGTTGCCCGCGAGAAACAAACAAGCTCCTGCCATTTACTGGGCGATTTATCAAGGAGGAAGCAAGTTGCCGCGAGAAATAAACGGCGTTCAGGGACAGCTGTCGTCTGGATGCGAGTCTTATTACTATGCAAAAGAGCTTTAGTGACTGCAATTCGAGAGGCTTCCAATCCCAGAAAGATTACCGCGTAGGCTGATATATAAAAGCCGATGCAACGCCGACAGAGTCAGTGGTTAGTGTGTTGTAGTAAAAGTAGGCAGGTGCTTCGATCTGAGTGTGGGATCGACGATTTGTGAAACCAGTAGCGAAGGAGTTTCCGCGTTAACATCAGAGTTGTGTTCAGAATTGGTGAAGCTGCGCGTTAGAGGTGGACCTGCTACAGCTACAGACTTAAACGTACATTGTAGGGACGTTTCGGAGTGTTGCATTTGAGTAAAGGAAAGGCTGATTTAGCTAACGATTTTAGCGAGAAATACATTGTTCGACATTGTTCGAGGTAAACATTGTTCGATTTTCGTAACATTATGTAGGGACACATGTGTTATTAACGCACGGGAGGTGCAACTCTCGTAAGTACTGTTCTGAGGGTCTGAGATTTTATTCTCGGTTTTTCGACCCTCAGTATTGGCAAATGTGAAGGAGGTACTCTAAACTTAACTCCTGAAACATTCCTGTCCTTTATTTCCCTTCTCAATGATGGTTTCTTTCCGATATCTGTGGTGTGAAATGAGAGCAGGCACATTAAATGCCAAAAGTCAAAAGGAATTTAGTATTACTTTACACAAACGTTTAATTTTTCCAGATGTTTGCATTTTAATACCGCATTCCCTTAACAGAAAAACGGGGCTTCTAGTGCATAAGACCAAACAAGCCACCGCGCAATGTGATGTCGACTTTCATTTGTTCCCTTCACTCACAGCGTTTTATTCGCGGTGTTCCCAATTTGCAGTGCTTCTCTTCCGTAATAGACAAAAAAGCACTAGTTAAATGTAGTCCGATAGTCGAGTAATTTAGAAAACAGTGCATCAGAGATAAAAGTAAAACGGTTTAGATTACATGGGACATAAAGAACAGTAACACGTAGTCATCATGGGAGAAACATGCACGGTAGAAGTGGTCAGCGACACGTGGAGGGTAATTTGGTTACTCACCTACAACACGTCACTGCTGCTAGTAACCCTCTCTCTGTGGCTGTTAGCCTTTGTTGTTTGCTGCCTTTCGCACTTGCAGTGTTCAGATAGGGTGAAAAAGAAAATATCCCCTAATATAGTTAAAAGCGGAATTGACTTTTACCAGCTTCCTTTTCCTGGCACTTTCTAGGTAAATATGATTTCCCTTTCGAAGATATTTCCCAAGAGAGACATACATTTTCGCTCTATTAATTATACCTCATTCAATTCCAGTTGTATTCGTTGACTACGTAACCATAAAAATTGATGCAGTTGTTGATACAGTTGTGTTCTGTTCTGGCTTAAAACCGATACGTACCATTGCACGGTAATTGCGTTATACTACGTTTACTTTGAATGAAGCAACTGGCATACCTACTGTCGTTCCTGAGTTCGTGCGGTACTTTCGAGGTCCCGCATTTTGACCTCTAGATTAACCGATGGATGTGACGCAGTGGATATTGCCCAAACTTCGGAAAAACAATGCCTGGCAGTTGTGGAGACAAACGGAGATGAGTAGCGCTCTCGCTCAACTTAAACACCAGAAGCGCTATCGCGGTTAGCCAGAATCTTTTGGAAGTTTTCCTTATCCGTCCTCCCAAACATATGTCCAGAGCATTCTACAATGTACTAGGAAACCTCCAGCAGCTACATAAGCGAACGTTCTCGAAAGTCTTAAATAAGAATTTGTGAGTGTATTTAGGGAGCTACAATGAAGAAAATGCGGTGTCTGATGTATTTCATTACGCCGTTATATCACAAATAAAGTGAAGTAACCACGAAAATTAAACTAAGTTAAGTCGCAATGAAAGTTGGAACTGGAACGACACTGAAGTGAAAATTAGACAATGTGCAAAAGGCTGCGCTTACCTTTTGTTAAGAGATATTATGGAAATTATACTATTCAAGGTCCACAAAATCCCGTGCGGTACACATTGAACACTTGGGCATTTATGCAGCTAAAATACTAGGAAACACACATCAGAAACTCGTTTCTAATTTGTTGACTGCATGGAAATTTGTTACATAAACTTTCTTTTTTAAACTCTTAATTACGTGATGTTCAGTGAAGCAAGGGATATTTTGATGTAATTTTTATACTATGGAAGCAATGTTCTACTTATGATCTACCGCTTCTGGTACAGACCCTCATATTCTACTACAGGATGACAGTGTATATGCGAGTGCAAACGGCAGCAATGGAGGAAGAGGACGCGATGTAAACTCTGCCTATAACACTAGGGAACACGTTTTTTGTACCCGAAACAAAATAGGCTAATTCTTATGCAAAATGACTCGCTGATTCCAAAAATGCCTCTGAAAATGCTGTATCACGTATCGTTTTTGAGATATTCTTATTCTTTTATATAACATTACTGAAATGAGGTATGATAGCAACTTATATTGACTTAATTTAAAATAATAGCCATTGACTCTTCTAAATACAGCTTAAAGGCAGTGTTGCTTCATAACGGCAATTTACTACCTTCAATACCTTTATTTCATGCCATAGGAATGAAGGAGATATACGATTTCATGTCCATAATTTTAGATGCTATTAGTTATCAAAACCATGGCTGGGAAATTTGTAGTAACCTCAAGGTAGTTGCATCGCCAACGGGACTGCAGGGAGGTTTCACAAAATATTGCTGTTCTTTGTGCTTATGGGACAGTAGGGCAACTGACAAGCATTTTATAGTGAAAGAATGGGGGAAAAGGGAAGACTATACCCCTGGAGCAAGCAATGTTAAGTACGTGCCTCTAGTAGACCCTAACAAAGTTCTTCTACCACCACTTCACATAAAGCTCGGGTTAATGAAGAATTTTGTTTAAGGTTTGGACAAAAGTGGAAGTGCATTTGAGTATTTAAGAAGTATCTTTCCCAAAATAAGTGAATCTAAATTGAAGGAAGGTATATTTGTCGGTCCTCAAATAAGACTACTTCTTAAAGACAGTGTTTTTGAATCAAAGCTTAAACGTGTTGAACTGGCAACATGGAAATCATTTAAATCAGTGGTGGAAGGCTTCCTGGGCAATAACAAAGAAGAAAATTATTGAACCTTAGTCTCAGAACTATTAAGGAGCTACAAAGAAATGGGTTGCCGTATGTCACTTAAAATCCACTTTTTGCACTCTCACCTTGATAGTTTCCCTACAAACCTAGGAGCTGTAGTAAGTGATGAGCAAGGTGAGCGTTTTCACCAGGACATTTTTGAGATGGAAAGACGTTACCAGGGTATCGCTGGGATTCAGCATGTTCGGAGACTATTGTTGGTTCCTCAAACGGGAGAGTCAATACAAAAAAAGTCAACAGTGAAACACTACTGAGATAATTCAGGTATTGGTTTTCATCATTATCATGTGTTTATTTATTTTAATAATAATTATTAATATTTTCAATGTTATTTGGCAATAAAATACCTATTATTTTCAATTAATCAAATTTGAGTTATCACATCACATTTCTGTAAGTTTTCATAAAAAATTATGAATACCTAAAAAACGTTACGTGATACAGCATTTTGAGGGGCAGTTTTGGAATCAGCAGATCAGTTTACATAAGAATTTGCCTATTTTGTTTCCGGTATATAAAAATATTTTTTTTTTTTGTTCCCCAGTGTTATCATATTCTAAATATGGCTATTCGAATCGCTTCCATTAAAGTGGCATTGACAGGGATACAGAAACTAGTTCAGGAAATTAAAGAAAGAGCGGGTATTTAGCAAAATAATTATATTTGAATCGATAATTCATGCATTAAAGTAATGAGCATTTTACAGGTAATAAATTTAGATTTTCACAGCAAGCAGCCTAATCAATTATTTTGTCCTAAATGATCACGATCCATTGCAAAACATCCTCTTGATTTTTTCCGCGAAAGTAATTATGCAGTCAGCTTTTTCATCGTTTAGAACTTTTGGTGTCCGAGCTAGCTTTTTTTTTCATGGACCCAGTCCATTTAAATTGTTATAGCATGCTTTTAATTGTGTATCTGTTAGAGGCTGTCATACCAGAGGATTATCTGTATGAATTAGAGATTAGTTAAAACTGCGCTTATTCAATAACTACACAGTTTCCTGTCGTATACACCATACACAGCTTCAAATAACGTTATTTGCTCTATATACCACGCCAAACAACGATATACTGAGCCTCAAATACGTCATCCTCCACAGGCGCGTGAGTTATCCTATTTATCATTCAACCCGATACCCATCTACCCGACAACCACTAATCGCGTAATTGAAAAATCAGATTCTTCCCTTACTTAAAACCAAGTTTTTGAAAAATATGAGGTTAAATAAATTAATGCTGATACATTACTTAGCATATAATTATTAAAGTAATCATTTCTCTTAATGTCAATTTACATTTTCCTCTAAAGTTTAATCTCTTCAAGGCGGTAGGCTCGGACCGTTCTACGGACAGATTGAGGTGCTGGCAGGCTATGCATAGCTTGAGTGTTTTTGCTGCGGGCCCACCTTCAATCAGATTTTACCACAGGTAAAATTATTATTTTCATTAATACATTATTATTTCAATTATTTAAAGTAATTATTTTTAAGTAGGAAGCGGTTTAATAGGTAGCATGGTGCTCTTCTGAGTAGGCTCCGACACAGGTGTCTCCAAAGAGTAAACTGGCGTTCCACAGACGGTCAGTGTGAGGTATCTGGTTAAGGTTTCCTTCCGGCTGTTTCCTTATCATAAAAGGTGGCGTTCCACACACGGTCAGTGTGAGGTATCTGGTTAAGGTTTCCTTCCGGCGGTTTCCTTATCATGACGGTCAGTGTGAGGTATCTGGTTAAGGTTTCCTTCCAGCGGTTTCCTTATCATGAAAGGTGAATATGGGGTAGCTCTAAGCTCTAAGGATACTGCGCTCATTTGAGCATCATTTCACCTATTTCGTTCATCGCACGATATGACGTACTTTTACGTACAAAAGAGAACTCCACAGAGCGGCCTATCTGTGAGCCAGTCACAATCAGTCATGGCTATGCACCTCAACCTGTTTCAAAGTAAGGAAATGTAGGATAGGAACGTTGATGGCATTATATAATCAGAATTTGCCTATCAGCCAGGGAAAATCGCGTGAAATCATAAACTCAGAGTGGTCCATCCAATAGGAATCGATCCCGGCTCGCTAACAAGAGCCTCACACTTTGCCGCGGAGCTATCTCCCTCGGTTAAACAATAACGTAAAACCGTTAATAAAATTTGATCATGTTTTCTTGTCTGAACCTTCATCTGACTTAATTAAAACTGTGCAGATGGTTTTTAGGCTTTATCCATTCTTTCCAGCAGCTCTTGGTTTATTTTCTCTTCATGGTCACACAGCAGTGAACACGCAAGAAAGATGGGAAGTTGGAACTGATGATTTTCCAGTCCCTAATGAAACTCGTGATTACGGTGTCGTTATTTTGGCACCAGTCCTATGTTTTAATCAAGTATTGCAATTAACAGCAACAGCAGATTATATTGTGCGGCTCCCGAGGTTCAGTTTAAAAATGACATTACAGCTGTAGGTACGACAATGGGGAAGCATTTAGCGTCTATGCTACAGTCACTCAAGTTTGTCTATGTCGTTCACAAAGCAATTACTACATTCTTTTAATTTATCTTCGAAGCATAAATTAATAATGGTCAGAGCTTTGGAATTTTCTAAATAACTTAAAATCTGTTTAACAATTAATTTAAAGAATTATGCTTCCAAAAGTGGCAGCTCCGTGTGAGAAACTGCGATACCGTGCTCTAGAAACGGCTGTTTTAGATGAATGGTGGAAGATTGTATTAGTTATACCCATTGTCTCTTTGAAATATCTTTAAAATTAAGTTTAACGTTATACAGATATGGTAAAACATTTTTAATAGGTGGTAATAGGTGTCACGAGCACGTAGAACTTTGCAGTGTCTGCGACGGTAAGCATATACTTACCAGGTGGGACCTAGTCTTCTTTAGTGTAACCTCCTTGGATATTTCGCTTATGAAGTTTCACCTCTTATACGCAAAGTAAATTTACAGTAGATCTCAGCTCAAAAGCCTTTGAGCTGATTAAGCAACATTTCATCCTTATCATTTTCACTGCGTTGAAGAGTTAAAACAATCATAAAAATAAAATAATTGAGATACCCAAGCGTCATTTTTTTTCTACCAAACAGATATTGGTGTTCTGTCTGCTTGTAGTTTTCAGGCCGAGCTTTTACAATAATTAGCACCAGACTTCATATAATAAACAGCTGGTTTCTGACACGATATGCGCGGATAGCAGTGACATTTCTGTCATCTTCTAAAGTAACTTTCAATTCCATATACCAGATTTAAAATTTAGTTGTTTAACTACTTTTGAAAGGATTACAAGACACATGAACAATGTAAGTTACAGAATGAGCAGTAGCGTGTAAATATGTCGAACTAACGAAATAATAGAAGTTATTAACTCCGCTTGTTATATGTGTTTTGATGAGATTTATATTTCTTTGAAGTCTGGCCGCTAACAGTCATGCAAAAGTCATTCAAAATCAGAGGATATTCCCAAAATATTGAATATATGCATTATATTTGGCATGAAATTTGTTAAACATGTGGTATTTTAATTAGACTTTGTGAAAATATATCAATTTTGAAAGATAGTTCGGGGTAGGAAGATCTTCACGGAAATCTTCGTATCTGTGTTTGGAAGACCTTGAACGTAAATACAAGTTTGATACTTATTAGATTTTCGTTTATGAGTTCATCTTTTCAAAGATACACTGGAACACACATGGGTTTTTCGGGGGGGGGGGGGAGTTCCGGGTCACCAGCGAATGCTCGGTTGATAGCTAATTACATCCCTCAAATTTTCTGTCCCTCCATTTTCACCTTCATTATCATTTCACACCATCTCTCATCTGGTGGTCTCTTTCAGGATAGAAATGTGTGCGGGTGTCTCAACACTGTAGTGACTCTTTGGTGCTAAAGTACAATAAACTACAGGTTTTGGTGCCGAATCCCCTCCGTAGTTATCCTACAGGTAACACATATACATAGAAATTTATCTAGAAGTATTTTTTGTGAACGGGGATTCAGTTTTTTTTTTTTTTTTTTTTTTTTTTTTTTTTTTTTTTTTTTGTAATTTACGTCCTCCAACGGTAAGTCATATCGGACGATGAATGAAATGGGTGAAATGATGCTCAAATGAGTCCGGGGTCCATGGAGCATTCAGGGTGTGTTAAATACGTATTGGCAATTAAATCTCGACATAGAATTTTTGGATAGAACACAAAACGCTGACGGTTTGCTGCATGTAATAGACAAATTAAACAGTACTTCCATATATTACTTTACCTCAATGAACGTGGCAGATAATATGGGTCTTACTCTCATATTTTGCACCTTGTTTCTACTGGGTGCGGAGAGGTTGGTACGTCTGCTTATATTTTACTTTGTAATTGTGCTGATACTTGAAGTAAGTGATAAGCGACCTAGCTAAATGTGAAATATTTTATATAAAGTTATTTACATAATCGCAACATGACTATGTTACATCTCGACGGTTATGGAATGTTCGCTGTGCTGTGTAAATGTATCGAAAACTTAGTCACAGAGCAAAATCTGTTTCCCTTGTAGATTAAATCTGTTTATTTCCTTATCACAAATTGATCTACATTTCACCAGTAGTGCGCGTTTACAACGAAATCTAAATGCCACACTTAATTTTAAATGTTAACGATAATTTGCACATTGTTTCTCTAAAGAGCTCCATAAATACTGTTTATGTATTTGACCAAAAAAAATAATAAATGATTGCAGGTTTGGAATATGAATTCAAAAGAAATAGCGAGATGTGGTGGACAAGTGTGTCCGATGTGCTTGTATTGTTAGCAAAGTTATAATAATAATGTAACTAATTGTAATTTTATTGGGAAAAGAGGGTCCTCAAGGTTTAATGCATTTGTCGGACGATCTATTGTTCCACTAGATAATTAGCACACGTTTAAAAATGCAGTTCTCAACTTGTGTACAGTATTAAAATTTACGAAGAATACAAAATTAGCATATTTTCAGGAAATCAGCCAAAACGAACTTAAATATTGATAGTAATTTAATTCAATTAACAGTTGCCTAATTTTAATTTCTGGGATGTAACTTACGTGTGGGCAACAAAGCGTTCAGGAAATAAATATATGAGATTTCTAGGTGTGGAAGGATCGCTAATGCAAATATACCAAAGGGAAAACGAAACTGAATTTTTATTATGTGTTGAATATTCAGTTGTCATATCAACATATGCGACCAAAAATGTTTTCTTGGGGGAAAAAGTAGAGCAACTTGGGACCGCTTGCTGGATACGTGTTGAAAAACCAGAAGACACAAGAAGAGCTACGACACGATCTTCTTAACATCATTGGCAGAATATTGAGGTCTCCAGTTTACATTTCTGTATAAACACCTATGCTTGTACACACACAATTTCCTCGAGTTGCGAGGAAATATTTCAGGCAAATCACCAAAGTAACCTATACGTAATGTTTCAACCGAATTTCCTAAGTTAATATACTGGTTTTGCTTCTAGTACACTGACTTTAGCTTAAATCACAATTTCAGCAGGTATTCCATTATATTTCTTCATTCTCATGGTGATACGGCAGCTTAGATCATTAGGTCATGGCGTCCCGAGTTCAAACATCATACCAGGACCATTCTCCTGATTAAGGTGTTTTCCTCAATCATAACTGCATGAAGACAATGGTCAGAACGTCTTCTTCTCATATTTCTTCCCATTATCATTATTTCATGCGTCAGTTTCTACCGCCTGCATTTGGAAAGGATAGTAAATATATCCATGCAGCCAAATCTGCCCAAAAGTTTCTATTTTTTCCCCGAAACGACTGACTTATGAATGCAGAGTCTATTGATACCGCTTCCTAGCGAAAGTAAATTAATGGAATTTTTAATTTACAGCTTTCTTTCCTAATTCAGTAATGATCTACTGCAGTTTAATTAGTACATGTACAACGGAAGTAGTTATTTATTATTCCCCAGATAACGAAAAGAATTATGGTCCTAAAATTATTATTATTACTATTAGTATCCATCGCAATCCCAGTATGATGTTGATTAACCATTGCCTGAACTTTGAATCCTTGAATACCTCTAGTTTCGGTGATGATCATACTAGCAGTCTAGGATGCTTTATTTAATAAAACTATTTAATCGAAAGAATATGCCTGCAGAACGGTAGAATCACGTCTTTCTCGAGGTTAATATGTATTTTGAAGCTAGATTTAAGTGTAAATCATATTAGGAATCTTCTCTACTGACAATGGCAAAGAGCTACTTTAAAATTACAGCTTAGTTGCCAAGTTTTACGGTTTGCTCGTAAAGCATACATGAGCTGAAGTTATTTTCACGACTTTCCTCAAAGGAGGCGTTTTAATGATTTAATAAGACGGTTGAAATTGTTTCAAATTTTCACAATGGGCGTGGCAAATCATTAATTCTATTAATTCATGTTGTAACTTAAGATTACATATTGAATTGTATGTATGTATGTATGTATGTATGTATGTATGTATGTATGTATGTATGTATGTATGTATGTATGTATGTATGTATGTATGTATGTATGTATGTATGTATGTATGTATGTATGTATGTATGTATGTATGTATGTATGTATGTATGTATGTATGTATGTATGTATTTTTTTTTTCTTTCTTTATTGATAACAATCAGCATGCCCCACTACATAGTAGTATTACATGCATTACATTACATTTTTCCAATGTATGTATGTATGTATGTATGTATGTATGTATGTATGTATGTATGTATGTATGTATGTATGTATGTATGTATGTATTGACTGCAATTGTGTACTACCCGGTGGCAATAACACAGTAAACAATACAAACATGATATTATTTTACTTAAGTCACTTAAAACATATCTAATTACTTCTCTATTTACATATTATATACCATTATAATTCAAAAGTTAAACTATAAACCATCTAGATTTTTTCTAAATTTCTTCAGCGACAGGGGACAGCCCTGAAAGACTGCTACAGGCAATTCATTCCATTCTTCAATGGTTCTATTAACAAAAGAAAATTTTCCTACGTCGGTTCTGTATCTTCTACCCTTAATTTTATACCTATGATCGTTTCGTCCATAATAATCCGGATTATCTAACCTTACACTAACGTCCACCCATGCCTTTACACCAGCATTAACTTTGAATAATGCTACCAACCTATGTTTTTTACGCCTAATTCTTAATTCCTCCCATTTAGTCTCATCTCCGTTTATAGGCCCAAAATACTTGCCTCTTTTTATGAATTTTATTGCCCTCTTCTGTATTTTTTCTAATGGATCGATTTGGTTAGCTCTATACGGGTCCCAGCATGCTACTCCATATTCCATAACCGGCCGCACTAAGGCCTTGTAGGCAATTACATACGGCAATTGGTATACGATAGTGTTATGATAGGCCAGTGCTTGTCTGTGAGTCTGTCCATCACGATCATGATCAGGGGATACAACAAAATATGGGTGGTGCATTTGGAACTTAAAGATTTCAAGTGACCAGCAGTAAATGGTCATCTTGCATTCTATTGCTGCAGGATAGGCGTTTTCATTTTCTGTTACCTTGTTTGTCTGCGAAGCGTAAACTATGAAGTAGGTATATGTATATAACCTAGAAAATACTTTTTCATTCTTTAATATATGTTGTTTGTGACACCAGGAAGAATTTCAGCTTACGTAACAAACATATACGAAAGCTGTGTTGCCATATCTTAAAATATTCTACTAAAATGGGATTTCCATTCATTTACTGCACTAAAAACTTTACATTTCTAAATTTCCATTCTTGCAACGTTATTATAGCTCACTGTTTACTGAACTACGGAACGTTATAAAGGTTTCAATTTCAGGAAGGTATGTACGTGTAGAAAGGACTCGATATCTGGCCCTAGTGATTTAAGTACATTGGAAATATTGCTTTTATGCACTGCTTGTCATGTATAGGTATACACAGATGAAGACGGATAAGTACTGCATGTTTTGGGAAGATTAGTAGTTATACTTTAATGGCAGGAACATGGTGTTTTGGTGCATTTATTTGGAAAGTTTTCAAAATTTTACACCTTCCCTCTCTGTTTGTAGCATGGATAGATGCAGTAAATCCGATACCTTCACGCCTATTATTTATATCCAATATAGCTCTGAATATTGCGTGTTTTTGTAACACAAAACCGGGAGAGTAATATTTCATTGTATATACGTCTCAAAGTTAACAGTATTCAGGCAGGGTGGGACTTATTCCGAAGTCCCGGAGTGTACCCAGGGTTTAGAGGGGAAAGGGCGGGTTGCTATGGTGACTGAGTTGTGCAGGCTGATGGACGGTCGGCGGTGAGCAAGTAACCCCAGCATGACCGTAGTCGACACAGGCAACCAGCTGCGTCATCGCATTCCCCTCACTGCGCCATCGAGGCATTCATATTGTTTGGAAATATAATGAAAATGCCATTGGAAGCTAAGTATTCTAAAATTTTATTAAACTGCTAAAGCTCCGAGCGTATCTCTCTCGTATCTCTGCATACGTAGCTTCCAAAACCGATATAAAATACTTTTGGGGAGATATGCATAGAAATTAAAACGAAACGGTTTGGAGTCATATTTAACACTCAGTAAATATGTGCAATAGAGAGAGAACGGAGCAAACAAATCTATGTGTTGCATTCACTTCACTTTTTCTACTCTTACATTTAAAAACAATTGCTACAAAATCTTATGCATTTCTTTTTGAGATAAACTTTCGCTACACATTGTTTGTAGATATAATAATGATACAGTCGTTACTTCCCTGCTGCTTAAGGCACTCAGGTTAGATTCCTGGGTGGGTGAGTTTTTCTCTAACTCAGCTTATTCCCTATCCTTCCCGGGATCTAGAAGTGTGAATCTGTGTGATACAAATTACAAAACTCAAAGAACTTGAAACAACTCTACACTAATTAACACCGTTGCCAATATGGCAATATGTTGCAAAGGTAAAAGGCCCCTGTTGTGACTAGCAGATAAAGGCGTGGTTTAAATGGAACGAAAAAAAAATCGGATGCATTACACTAACACAACGTGCTCTATTCCTATACAAACTACTGTACAGACGCATATTTCTCTATCTACTTCATGTTAAACGACATTACCATTTCCAGAAAGTATATAATTTCCTTATAAATTCCAGAGGAAGGTGTGAGTATAACCTTAAAGAGATAGTCAAATATTTTGAAGCTAGTCGCTGTGTTATACGATTAAAATTTCATTCTCTTTTGCGTGATCCTGTATTAAAACATTGAATAATGACTTTGCATTTTAGAAAAAGCGTAGTAAGTATTGGAAAGACCAGCTTAATAACAAGGAATATCTTCGAAATGGGGCAATCCAAAATAATGTATTTTATATAAATTGTGTGCTTTAATGAAATCTACCCCTTTGTGTAGTAAGATTTTGTCCACATCGTACGGTTTGCCAGTTATGCAAAAGTCATGACATTTCCAGGACAACATTTCCAGAAAATCGTTATAACCACTTCTCAGAAAATTAGAATTTTCTAAAAATGTTCCATGTAAGCGATAGTCTGAGGTTCGGAAATGTACTTGAAAATCTTCAACTGTATTCTTTGAAAATACTGAACTTAGATACAGAATAGAGTATTTAACCGACTTTTGTTTTTTATGTTATTGTTATATAGTATACACGCGCGCGCACACACACATACACACACACACACACACACACACACACACACACAAATACACACAAACTAGTGTCCTGTGAGTGCGGAAGAGTTTAGCATTATGTAAGAATGTTCATTCCAATTGAGAATTATTTCACTTCATAGGGTATTCATACGCTATGCAGCACTTTTATACCTAGGAAAACTGTTGGGGAGGTTGAGAAAGTCAGACGTTATGTCGAAGATTGACATCATGTTTGCGAAAATATAAGAGGAGTTTTCATCCGCTAGTTTAAATAGAATTAAAAGGGAGAAAGAGAATTCATCATAAAGCCCTGCAGATCATTTTACAATAATTTATTAAGAATTAACTCGTCATTGGAGTTTAAAAGGTTACCCTTGCAAGTTAAGCGAGGCAGGTGGTGCTTATATCCTAATTGTCGCGAAGCCGTTATTTACGATAGCGCGGCTAGTGTACAAAAAGAGCTGGCAAATAAAGATAGAAGAGATAAAGGACTTGCCGGCGCATATTAAGTTACGCTTCTGGAAGGTTCGGATTTCGTCATTCGATGTCTTGTTATTCCAAAAGCGTCTAGTGATTGTTCAGAACATTCGGCTTCTGGTTTGTCCCAGAAATCTCTCGAATTTATGAATGAGGTATATAAGAGATTGTGACACGCTATAGTGGACAGTTGTAAAACAGGAGCGAGTCGCCAGGGGTCGTAAGCAGAAAACAGCTGTGGAGTGCTGTTGTAACGAGAGCTGTTGTTGTAAACTGTTGTAATCAGAACACTGTTTGTTATTGTCATCGAGCTTGGAAGATTGTGTTGTATGTGTGATGTAATGTTGTTACGTGAGAATTGAACCATGTATTTCTACGGAAATAAAGAACATTTAGAATTTCGGAAAATTGGACTTTTAATTCTACGAACCCACAAAGTCACGTACAAATATTTGAACACCCGGTATAGCTTTGGAAACTGATCATTTATCTTAAACAACAATGTTCACTACTGAACGATGAGCACTAGAGAAATAGGAGGAAGTGTGCCAGTGTACGTTTACCTCGAAATGTTGATAATTAGGATATTACGTCTCCGGTTACGCCAGCACCCTATCGGTCAACGTCGTTTTAAACATTAGCAAGGTTAATGGATAGAGCTCGACCGACACAATTGCACGTGATATTCCGATGGGGGCCAACGGCAGCAGGATTATGCAGGCTTAATGGGTGCCTGGGCGCGATTGGGGAGAAAATTAGGTCACGTGATTGAGCACATAGTGGAGTCTCGTGACCTCTTCCACCAGTTAATTTTACATCCCCGAAAATAACACAGACGTTACATGTTTCACTGAACGCTTAAGGAACTGTTTCAAGCAAATGTGCCGCAACAAATGGAACTTTGTGGTAGAGGGTATAGGCGTGTAAAGCTTCATCCAATCTCGGAAATGGCTGTTAAACTGGGAAAGATACTGCCTTCTACCCTAACGAGGAGACGGTTCGTGAGCATATCTGATAGCGTTTGCGTGAAAGCACGTTGAAGCAGAGATATAGAAGCATTGGGAAAGTAGAATCGAACTGAAACCTTCATCTCCGAACTTAAGATTTGAGCCACTAGTCTTGGCTCTCCGTTCTACTGCTGTAACCAATTATTGGCCTTTTGCAGCAACATGCCTGGACGACATTAAATTCCCCTGCTGAATGTTCCCCCCCCCCTGGTAAGCTGTTAAAGAAGGTTGGAAATAGCATGCCACAATTCGACTAATTTCACCTAATAGTAACTTCATAGTTAGACACAATTAGATGAAAGAATCAGGCGCATTTATGAGTAAATGTGGAAGGAATACTTTGCTATTTTTCTACTGAAGCATACGGTTGGCTTACTTCTTCTGATAAATAGAGCATCAGACGACTGAGAGAGATATACGAAATGTTCACTCTGATAGACACAGTAGTAACTGATTGGTCTAATTTTCTAAACTGCATAGCCTACAAACCCTTAAATCATATTATTACCAAATATGAACAGTGATGTCTTCCACTATAGATTTAATTTATTGCAATAACTTGACTGTCCAAATGTTTTCGGCAATATCTTTTGTATGTATGTATTCTGAGACATTCTTGTCGTTCCCATCATTTCATAAGTTTGGGTGGTTGTAGTTCTTTGCGTTAAAGTACGATCTCTGGATTATATTTCATATTTCCTAAATAGAATATTGTAACTATCTGAATTTCAACTGGTACTAATATGAACGAATTCAGTATCCGTCGTTGAATTTCTTCGCGATAGCATAATAAGTTGCGCACGTCACAGATTTATTTTTGGGTGATTCTCCTGCTCGATAGTATAAAAGGAAACTTCTTAATCTTCGCAGAAGCTCCCCCCAGGGGCCTACTTCGGTAGGTACGGGTATTGGCGATCCCGGGGTCCCGAGCCAACAGTCTCCCTCGTGTGGGCTCCTCTTCGTGGTTGAGGGAGACGGTCAACAGGCCCACCCACGTGTAGGCCGTGCGTGGAGACCCGTGTCGGTGGAAAGGTTAGTCCTGGTGGTTGAGGGATGCGTATCTGAGCTCGTAACAGAGTTTTTCTGAATTCGGGGAGGGTACGCATTACTAATACACTGCTTTGGCTTCTGCTTCGCCTAAACGGGAGGTTAGGGACTAACCCACCCCTAATCAATCGGCCAGGATTAGGTATTGTACCGAACTCCAGGGTGAGTGGGACGGCGAGCTCGCTATATCCCCTGTGTAGCCCTGTCATCCCAGTGGGATGACCCCTTGTTGGGCTCCGTGGTGGGTGGGGAGCACTGGGGGATGAATCTTACGCCAACATTCATGGTACACCTTAAAAACAATAATAACAATAATAAATCATTTAACCAAGCTGGAAAGGAAGTAGTCGAGTCTTTTGGTCCTCGCTACTTAGTTGTAACAAGAAAGGAGGAAGGTAAGAACTTTTTGACAGTGAACCCTTTTATCATCCAGAAGGGATTAGATAAGATTGCCGGTCCAGTCAAGTCCTGTACGCGCTCCAGAAACGGCACGCTTCTTGTGGAAGCACACACGACTTCCCAGGCGGCAACATTAATAAAATCCACGTTATTGGGCAGCTATCCCGTCACAATTGCGGTGCACAAGACGCTAAACTCCTCCCGCGGGGTCGTCACCACTCGTGCGTTGGACGGGATGTCAAATGAGGAAATAAAGGAGAACCTACAAGACCAGGGTGTCATTTCAGTATACCGGGTGCAACGTAGAGAGCAAGGGGAATTGGTGCCTACCCGTACCTTGTTCCTGACCTTTGATCGGGTAGATCTCCCTCAAAGGCTTAGGGCAGGGTATGAGTCCATAGAGGTTAGGCCATATATACCAAACCCACTCAGGTGCTTTAAATGTCAACGCTTCGGTCATACGAGTGATTTTTGTAGCGGTGTGCCAACATGCGTGCAGTGTGGTCTGCCTAAGCACGAGGATGACTGCACATCCCCGGCAAAATGTGTCAACTGTGCTGGTGAACATCCATCCAGCCACAGAGAGTGCCCACGTTTCGTAGAGGAAAAGGCGATACAGGAGATCCGAGTAAGGGAGAAGTTATCCTTCTCGGATGCCCGTAAAGTCTTACGCACTCGTCTACCCTCGGTGCCAAAGTCCGGTACCTACAGCTCCGTAGCTGCTAAGGTGGCACCGAGGAGAGAGATCGCAACTCAGACCAGCGATTGTGAGGCTAGTATAACAGACAAGGTCCTTACCGCCACACCTGAACAAAAGCCAACCAAGACATCCAAGCCGGCTCCTCTCTCACCTCAATCGCCGAGGGAGAAGTCCACACCGTCCTCTCCCAAGCCGTCAACCTCATCGACTGTCAAGCCCGTTATAGTGTACGATGCACCGCCCAAAAAGTTTAAGACCGCTTACACAAAAGCAGACTTCCTCAAAGTTACTAACAAAGGGACCGGCAAGGAAAAAAGTTCTAGGGCATCTAGAAGTTCATCTTCTGAGGGGTCTTCTGGTGAAGACACGGATCGACAACTATCATCATCGTCGATCTCTGTGTCCAACCGGTTTGAGGTCCTCGAACCTAAGTTTTCTATAGGAAAAGGGGCCTCATCCGTGGAAGAAATGGACCAGGAAGACACGGACCACACCTCAAGAACGGCAATGAAAAAGCGACAGGACAAATCCGATGAAAAGGAAACAGGTGTTAGCCCTACACCAAAGAAAAAGGGTAAGCTGATTCGGCCACCGTTAAAGTCGTCTTGATGTACACCAACTTTTACAACCTATCTCCATAGTTCCAATGACTATCCTCCAATGGAACTTGCGGGGTTTAAGAGCACATCGACCAGAATTGGAGCTTTTGCTCAGTAAGCATAACCCCTTAGTGGTATGCTTACAAGAGACTAAGCTACGACCGCAAGACAAGTTTAACATCCGACGCTACACACCACTGCGGTGTGATATTGACACAGAAGAGGGCATTCCTGCTCACGGGGGCACTATGATGCTCCTCAGGGATGACATATTTGTAGACCCGGTACAGCTGCAATCTGATATACAATCTGTAGCTGTAAGGATTAAGCTGCCAACCATCGAATTTTGCATTTGCAATGTATATCTCCCGCCATCAGATGACCTCTCGTTAATTGACCTCGAAGATCTGGTTTCCCAACTTTCAACACCATTTCTAATAGTTGGAGACCTTAATGCCCATCACCCACTGTGGGGTTCAACTCGGGCATGTTCGAGAGGCCACCTCATTGCAAAATTCCTTGAGAGCAATAACTTGGTTCTCCTGAATTCCGGAGAGCCAACGTTCCTTTCAGACGCGTATAACACCTATTCGCACATCGATTTGGCAGTATGTTCATCCCAGTTAGCAGTTTCATTGCAGTGGAATGTCATCTCTGATCTACATTCCAGCGACCACTTCCCATGTCTTCTTAGTCTCTTAGCACACGATGTGTCTCCCTCACGTAACCCTAGATGGCGCTTTGATCGTGCCAACTGGAACCTTTACACCCAGTTGGCTGTCTTTGATTACAATGAGCACGATTCTGTGAATGATCTAGTCGATCATCTCACAGAGACAATTCTTTCCGCTGCAGAAGAGTCGATTCCACGTTCGGCCACCCAACCTGGTCGACTTCCTGTCCCGTGGTGGAACAACGACTGCCGGAATGCTGTTCGTGCTCGTAGACGTGCTCTACGGGTATTTCAACGACACCCTACCCAAAGTAATCTAATTGAGTACAAGAAAGCGCGTGCACAGTCTAGGCAAATAATAAAGGATAGCAAAAAGATCTCATGGAAAAACTTTGTCTCATCTTTTAACAGATGGACACCATCATCTGTTGTATGGGATAGGTTAAGGCGCGTGGCCGGAAAATCAACCCACTTGCCAATCGCTGGTCTGAAAACACCTGCAGGAGTTGTTGTTGATCCGTTTGTCGTGGCTAACACCTTCGGCTGTGCTTTCGCTCAGGTGTCTAGCTCAAGTAATTATGCTCCTGAGTTTATCTCAATTAAGACTCAGGTAGAATCTCAAGGTTTCGTGTTTAGTTCCAGAAACCTTGAAGATTATAACCGCCTCTTCACCTTGGCGGAGTTAGAACACGCTCTTTCATCATCGCGACTGACAGCACCAGGACCGGACGGAATCCACGTTCAAATGTTACAACATCTCTCACCTGAAGGTAAGGCATACCTGCTCGAGGTCTATAATCGTGTTTGGGTTGATGCCACGTTTCCGGACAAGTGGCGAGAAGCCACCATTATACCTATTTTGAAAGCTGGCAAGGACCGTCACCTCCCTTCTAGCTACCGTCCTATTTCCCTCACCAGTTGCGTCTGCAAGGTGATGGAACGCATGATAAATGGGCGGTTGGTATGGTGGCTGGAAACGCACAACCTACTGAATAACATCCAGTGCGGTTTTCGACGACGCCGTTCAACAGTGGATCATCTTGTGTCCATGTCGACACAGATTATGAACGGTTTTCTTAAAAACTGTCAAACAGTTGGAATATTTTTTGACCTCGAAAAGGCTTATGATACGTGTTGGCGTGCAGGGTTGCTACGTACCTTGCACACCTATAATATACGTGGACGCCTACCACTCTTCCTTCAGGAATTCTTGAAAGACCGCGTATTCCGAGTAAGGGTTGGCTCGGTTCTTTCGAACCTTTTCGTTCAAGAGAACGGTGTACCACAGGGATCGGTGCTAAGTGTTACATTGTTTGCTATTGCGATTAATTCTATCTCGAAATGTGTACTTCCGGGGGTCTCGTCATGCCTATTCGTAGATGACTTTGCCGTCTACTGTACATCTCAGCGCACTTCGTTTATAGAGCGCCGTCTTCAAACCACCCTGGACAACCTTAAGGTTTGGAGTTTAGAGAACGGCTTCCGATTTTCTGCTCAGAAAACCATCTGTGTGAACTTCTGGCGTCAGCAGAGTCGACTACCTCCAAGGCTCCGGCTAGGCGCTGATCTACTACCGTTTGCAGATGAGACGAGGTTCCTTGGATTGATATTTGACAGAAAACTTAGTTGGTCGTCGCATATAGCACAACTGAAAGCACGATGTGACCGATCTTTAAATATCTTGCGGGTACTAAGTGGAAAATCGTGGGGAGCGGATCGTACAGTGTTATTGCGACTGTATCGCACACTCATCCGCTCCAAATTAGATTATGGTAGTATCGTTTATGGCTCAGCACGACCATCTGTGCTGAAGAGATTAGACACAGTCCATAATTGTGGCATACGTATAGCAGTTGGGGCATTTCCAACGAGCCGAGTTATTAGTCTGTATGCTGAGTCTGCAGAACCTCCTCTGCAGTACAGGCGCAACATGCTATTAGCAAATTATGGCTGTGGACTTAATTGCATGCCCACACATCCAACGTTTACGCCGTTCTTTAACACCTTCATGGACGTGCGTTATAGGAACACTTCTATTAAACCAAAGCCACCTGGTTTTCGTTTCCGGGAGCTCCTTAGACATCTTAATACTGAAATGCCCAAGATGTATCCTAGGGGAGAGAGGACATACCCTCCTTGGTTGTGCAGAGCGCCCCACGTTGATCTGGGCATGACCACACATGATAAATCTACCATGTCTATGTCTAGTATCCGCACATGCTTTTATGAATTTTTATCGCGATATCAGGACCATGTAAAAATTTACACCGATGGGTCCAAGAATTCAGATGGCGTTGGTTGTGCTTACGTGTGTGGAACCGAACCCTACACATTCGGATTCCACACTAGCACTTCCATTTTTACCGCAGAGCTCTATGCAATATACCGGGCCATTTTACACGTACGTCGACGAAAGTTGGGGAACTGCTTAATCCTGAGTGATTCCCTCAGTGCACTTCAAAGCCTACGGCAGCTGTACAACTACCACCCTATTGTGCAGCGGATACAGGATGCCCTCCACGTTTTACACGCTTCTGGCGTGAGCGTGGTGTGTGCATGGAATCCTGGTCACGTAGGCTTGCGGGGGAATGAAATGGCGGATTCGGCAGCCAAGACAGCTACCATGAAGCCCAGGGTTCGACTACCATGTGTGACATCGGAAGATTTTAGGGCGGTATTACGGAGAGCTGTGCTAACCTGCTGGCAGGAAGAGTGGTCCGCTCTCCGCAATAATAAACTTAGATCTATTAAAGAACTTCCGATGCCCTGGGTTACCTCCTGTCGGTCATCCCGTCGCGAGGAGGTGACTTTGGCTCGGTTGCGCATTGGGCATTGTTATTTTAGCCACAGCTTTTTATTGAATAGAACCCCGGTTCCCGTTTGCCCACTGTGCAGTGCTGACCTGACTGTCCGTCACATGCTTTTAGATTGTTATAGCTTGGCACGTCTCCGCAGGTCTCTCCAGCTGCCGGCCAGCTTGGCGGATATCCTCGCGGATGACGAAACGGCAGTGGGCAAAGTTTTAGCATTTGTTTCAGCTGTGGATTTTAGAGTTTAACCTCAAGTATCTTTTTTGTTGTTTTTTTTAGTATACATATATATGTGTGTAGTTTTAACAGGTTTATAGATAATATATATTTTTAGAAATCTTTATATCTGGCTTTTGCCATGACCTTTTTTTTTTAAAGGGCGCTGATGACCGCCGTAGTTGAGCGCCCCTATTCACATCATCATCATCATCATCATCATCTTCGCAGAAGCAGTACTCATTGTACACTGCAGAAGTCGTTTCCGACTCCCTTGGATAACCTCCTTTTTGTTAATTTGACGATGTTCTTTCACGTAAAATAAATAAGTAATCAAATAGATAACTGAATAATTGGAATAAAAGAAAATTTATAAATAAATAAATAAATTTCAATATAGATAGAGTCAACATGAAAAATTCAATGCCATGGCCGGGATTTGAACCACGGATCTCCTGGTTTCCGTCCAGTCGCTCTTAACCTTTGAGCTACTATGAGTCAAATGGAGAATTTAATGTCAGGACGGCACGTTGACCATGGTAGCTCAAAGGTTAAGAGCGACTGGACGGAAACCAGGAGATCCGTGGTTCAAATCCCGGCCATGGCATTGAATTTTTCATGTTGACTCTATCAAAAACCTTAGCCTATATACGGCTAGTGTGGAGAAATGGTTAATTTCCATCAATTAACTAAAATTTCAATATATCTAAATAAAATAGCAAAAACGAAGCAATTGAAGTTTTCGGGACCAGTTTAACCTCTCAATGAAATACAAAGGATGCCAATGAATTACTTCATATGACTTTAACATGCACGTTTCAGTTTGTATTGAAGCGCGGTGATTTTTCTTCTCTGCTATGTCCATCCTTGTTCCCAATCCAGAAGTAACCTACCTCTAGAACAAGGCAATCCAATTTGTCTTGGGGATACAGAGTTTTTGCAGTCTTCATTTAATTAACATCTGACAATGCACTCCCTTTCTGGAGAACACCAATCATTTGAGCTTGAAATAATGAAAAATAAGTTGGCAGAGTTTATAACAACGCACATAAAAGAGAGCAGCTTCAGGCTTTCACCATCCAAAAGCAGTGTTCATTATCCTGGAGTGAACGAATAAAGCTGCAGTGTTCAAGCGTATCATATGCCACTTGCATCCCAAGCGTGACAGGCCTTTGTTTCACTAGATGTCAGTTCTCTATCGACAACAGGACAAAGTCTAGCGGTCACTACCGATAATCACAACCTCTTAGAGTAGCCATCACGCTTTGGTTTTAATTAAATTCTACTTGGAGTCAAAACGATTAAGGTAAGGTTACACGAATTTTGTGAACAACGAAATGAAACTCTCATATGAAATTCGATTACTCTGCTTGTCAACAAAGCTGAATTCACTACCTATGTTGCTCTGATATCGCGCTAATTTTCAACTCAATAGGAAACGAAAGCTGCGGGAATTGTAACGCGCAAGATGATCAGAAAGCAGCCGAGTATACTCAACAGGAAATTAAGAATAATTCATTATGTTCTTTAAGTAGAATACTCGTTTTCTGTGATGCAGTCGTTTTCAGTAACACTTACGCAGGTCTTGATTATAGGTATAGAGCAAAGCACTCAGTATAATTCTGAATACGTCTAAAAGTACCTATAAAATACGTATTTCAAGAGAGCATGTAACGTATGGCGCTGAACAAAGATGGATGTAGTAGTGAATTGAGTTTTATGATCTTTCAGCTAATGAACATTAGTAACTCCTTCCCGAGAGCAGTCACGCTGTTCTTCGGCAGAAAACAGTAAAGACATAGAATGAGCGAGAATGAAAACAAGGTACGGTGTATTATCTCTCTCTATGCACAAAAACTCTCTTAGAAGAAGAAATCCGAAAAAAAGGGTAGAGTATGAAGCCTGAAAATGGAGGAAGACCGGGAAAGAAGGCAGTTTGTATAAATGGTGGTTGCACTATACAAGATAGTGAGAACACATAGAAATTGTATTAAAACTGTTCCACATGAAAAAATGAATGAACAGAGATACCCTACTACACACTGTTCCTGGATGGCACCATCTGAAAGGAGGGAGCAGAAAGTTTGAAATCATTACTCCAGGGTAACCCAAATTGTGAATATACGTTATATGAAAGAACGGGTTCTGAACAGAATTCAGTATTGAGAATTCAGGATAACTGCTCAGATACCTTCATAGGCAAGAAAGATGTTTTTCAGTAGTTAAAGCAATGCTCTTTAAAGCAAAATTCTCTTTTAGGTTAGTTGATGAACCCCTCTTCTCTGTAGCGTAGATGATAGCGCATCTCCATCACGTTCAAAGAGTTCCCGAGTTCTTGGTCAGGGTGATTTATTTGAATAAGTCTTTTCGTGGTTTTCCCTTATTCTGAAAGCTGAATTTCGGGTAATTCTTTGGATCCTAGGTTCATTTGATCCTCATTTGATCCTCATTTTACAGATTTTATTTCATTCCGATATGACTTACGAGTTAACTTGGGAGGACGTTAATTACATAAACTTTTAAGCTGCTTATACTGATATCCTTTTTTTTCTCTCTCTCTAACGACTTTCATTTCATTTAATTAGAAGAGGCGAGATACGTTAGATTTGTTACAAGTGATGTAAAACATAAAATATTTTATTCTGAAGCAGTGGCATGAAGTCTTTGTTCATATGTTGTGATAAATTAAACAGGATAATAGTAAGAAAGCCAAAAATTAATGAAGTTAAGCATGAGGACTAAACTTATCGAAGTGCTTGAAATTTTAGCTCGAGGGAATGTAGGTATATGACAACACCTCCCTTGCATTACTTCTCAACAGATTATTGCAAAGAAATTAAAATAACATCTAACCTTCAGATTTTCAAGTGAACTAAATTTTATATTTATTTAATTCATTAATATAAATTAATTTAATTTACATTTCTTTGTTTAACATGCAATCCCCGAACTAGCTATAGTTAAGTATAGTGATCTCTTAGTGAGCCTGGGGTCAGTACTAATTATATAAGGGGAAACTGTTGCCTTATTCATTATAATAAAAGGTCTTGTTTTTGCGTTTGCACTTGTACAAACTATTTTTAAAATGCTTTTCTTCATTTTATGTATTGTTATTTACTTATAAGTATATGACAGTAAAAGAATAAAATGCAGAAGGTGTAAAGATGGTAATATCTTAGTAAAAGGGAAAAGGTATCGGATCGTAGCATATACTGCCATTTATAAGATCACATCTGGAAATAGTAATGTAATGTAAGAAATATAATTTAGTTTTCTTTTTTCAGGATATAACTAATTGTTGGTGCTTGACAAAATCGTTGCTATGCTTACAAATTTGACATTCTCACGTGTGATGTATTTACTATGAAAAAAAAAAAATCTCATTTATGAAAGAAATGACTGAAATCACTAAAACCATTAGAATCTGAAGAACATAAGTGAAGATGGAGGAATTGCATACTGTACCTGCAAATTGTAGTACCACATTTATCTTCATTGTAGTCAACATCAAAAATTCTTATTATAAATCTCCTGAACTCATCAACTTTCTTCACATGGCAACATGTATGAAAAATACTTTCAAAAATGTAACATCTATCTTCAATAGTACACATTATATAGCAGTTAATATCAGTTAGGATAATTAAACGCAGGTCTTGTATTATTCGATCCGATTAAAGCGCTTACCAAAGTAGTACTGCAGTACGCTATTGTATCACTATAAAAGTGATTTTAAAGATTTCTCATAAGCAGAAAAGGGTAATGGCTCAGTGTCACTCAACAGCTCCAGTTGTGTCCCAACACTCATTTATCTTCCTTGAACGATGGTCAACAAATTACCATCTATTGTTCGCAGCCCCATTTGTTGGTAGTGGCCTATAGTGGAGTAATGAATATTAATTTTAATTAAAGCTTAGCTAGAGCGGCGTTGAAGGTATATTAGTTTCAAAAGCGCAGCGACGTTGCTAGGCTACCTTGATGACCTGTATAGAACACAGAGGGAGGTCTGTATTAGGGGCCCTTCTTGAGAGAGAAGTTAGCTATGCTATTCAGATGACAATGAAAGGCTTTGTATTCACAGAAATGTCTTGATTGTTTACATAAAGGATTGCGGCAGTACATTTCAATGCGTTGATCAGAAGACAATGCATAGCGTTAATGACTATCAAATTCAGTTCTATATTTGGTTTAGATAGCCTGAAAAGGATGGCCAACTAATTGTACAGACTTACTGAAATGTGAGAGCTTTTGAACCTTTTGTGGAGTTGAAGTTAATGTTCTGTATACTAAGGGTGTTATGAAATCAGTAGTTGTAGATAACAGCAGAAATACCTTAGAGGATTTAAAGTAGTAATCGCTGTTTCATAATGATAAGGTTGTAAATCCATAAACTGGTTAAAAATTACTGGTTACTTCTGGGCTATGTCGTGATGTAAGGAATCACGTGGGAATATGTGGATAAAAGAACCAAGCAACCTGCTTTGATTTGTGTTTGAGTTTGATTCACCACACAAGTCAGTGCTACAACGCCCAAGCTACTCACTTAAATGTCACATTTTCTTCAAAGGCTTATAATTATAAATTTCTAGCTTCTCGAGTTGAAGCGTTGTTGGATATTTAGTTATGGTATCAAAAGAAAGGCTGAAGAATTTTGTGTGAAAAGTATCGGTGTATCTCACTAGGAAATTACAAATAAAATACTTTAAGTTACGAGCAATTCTATTTTTTAGCTTCATATACGTATACCTATCTCCAGAAAATACTCGTTGAAATGTTCAATGTTTTAATAGCCAAAGTAATAGAGAAAAGTTCTAATTTTTAATATTTGCTAAAAGAACAAACAGTTTAGATATCTAGAGGTTCTTTTTTTCAAGAATCCCTGTGTTATTAGGTTCCCAGTTATCTTGAAATTCTGCTAATTCTTCAGTTTTTTCTTCTTGTATGTGATGTTCATATAACTTGCATGAATTTAAAGAAAAAATGCATTAGTGTGATTCTATAAATTTCTAGTTCGGTTTTATATGAGGGAGGACAAATTAAATGTAAATAAAATTATCGACAATTTTACCAATATCCTTGTATTTAAGACTTTGCCAAAATTTCTCCATGGGTTTAAATTATACGAGTTATTGCCAGATGTAATGTATAAATTCGCTTTTGCTAAAGGTATCCAAATCATTAAGTAAACATGAAACGTTCGAGGAACCCCCACAAAAAACAGGACTTTATAAAACTATGAAATGAAACATTTTAAATAGTGCCACAACTCGAAGCTTTATTTGGGATGCGGTTCTTTCTGCATATCAACATTGAAAATTTTATTACAATTAATAATTGTCCGCTGAATTTAAATATATTGACTGTGCATACGTTATTTTCATATCATGTTTCATCCCTTTAATTCGGCTGTCCTTGTAATAAAAGAGTAAGAATTTATACAACTAAATGCTGAAGAAGTGCAAAGCACATACCTCCAAACCGGCATGCACATAGACCTCATGAGTCTTACAGCGATCTTTGGGAAGGAAGTCTTGATATAGAAGAAACTGCAGTGCGGCAACAGCAGCTTAACTGAAGGGTATACCTAACGTTCCCAGTTTAAGCTTATGTGGACGCTGGTGCTAAGCGCACCATAAAGTAACAGCCATCCCACCAAATCTGTCTGACGACGCTGAAAAATGATAAACGAAATACATAACAGATAATTTTATTTATGTACATTTCGCCTGGCAACTAGGGAAAACCAGGAACGAGGGTTGAAGTGGTTAATTTAACGAAAATGAACCCATAATTACGACATCGGGCCATCTCTCTGTCAGAATTTACAATACAGGTTTTAATACGTTATACGTTGCTTGTAATTTTAACCGTCAGTGTCATTCAAAGAGCATAATGAAAGTGAATTCTATAAATTTCAAATAAAGGAGTGTTGAATAACGTAACTGCTGTATTCTTGTCGAAATATTTTCTAAAACACACAGCTTTGTGATACATTCATGAAAAATGCCTGATGACAGTAATGGTAGGCTACTATCTGCTTTCGATAGATAAGGAAGCAAATTTGAAAAGGAAGAAAGGAAGATAGATAAGCTATTATTTCGAATTCCCATGAGGTGATAGAGTAGCTCCTTCTCTCCTCCAAGAAACAAAAGCTCCGGGGTCGTTATCTTATCCGCGATCTATTCCGTGGCTGAGACTTACCGATCGAACTTTCCGAAAGGGAGTGGAAATACCAACCAGCTCTGATGCTGTGTTTTGTTTAAAGTAGACACACTTTATGCTCAATATTAGAGGGTCGCGGGTTCAAGTCCCGCCCTGGGCATGGGTGTTTATGTGTATAGTGTATGTGTGTGAAACTACAGAAAACAGATAGGTAATTAAACGGAAACAATAAAAAACGGTTAAAAAAGGAAAAGAAAAATGTATATCTATTAAATGTAAAAAAAAATATTTAGTTTAGAATAGTTCGTATTTTTTCGTTCGTTAGGTAATTCCGTAAGCGGTAATTCTTATATCTTAACAAAGTTGTAATGTAAAAAAGGCTACGCATGGTACTTAGTTTGTCAATATTTTCTCTCCAATTATAAATTGTAGACGTTTCAACGTATATTCACGTTCGTTTTATTTTGAATTTATAATGAAGAATTGCGATTCCTAGGCTTTGCCTTTACCATGACAGAAGTAAACCCTGCATACTGTTTATTACTCCTTTTATTGAGAATCAGGTGGAATTTGTGCAGGGCAACTGGTAGTAAACTATTTAAGTTTTTAATATAGTATGAGGTGAATGCGGTAGATGTTCGTGAGGCTACGGAGAGCATCGGAGGAGTGGCTGGGATGGTCATTCTGTAAGCATTGGTGGTCCTCCTGCGCTGCACTTGTCATCATAGACGTTGCGAAGATGCTTTACTTATTTCGGAGACCAGTTTCGTAGCACAGTTAGATCACATGAAAGCCCGTGTTCATTCACCACTGGGCTACGAAACGTTTTGCTTGACACGCGTTCATCCTTGTGAACAGTCTGGCTGGTGGAAGGCATTTTACAACATTAGGAATACTTAAAACGGTCTTTTGTATGTGTCCCTGGTTTTCGGGACTGTTATTTTTAATTTTTGTTTATAATTTCAACTTTTGCAATGACTTTCTGGTACATAATTATTATGCAGGGATACATCACAACCTTTTATGTTCTACCTAGGTTAGAACGTTCAGAAAGTGAGAATTAATTAATTCAAAATAATGTTGTAGCGAGGTTTGACAAGACGTCCTCTTTCATCGGGGACTGTGAGCCATCCTGTTGAATAACGTTGACGCGGTTGATATTGCTCTTTTGATAATGGCAAACAAATATCGAAGTATTGCAAATGTGTTACATTACGCATTCCGGAAAATTGATATTTCATATAATCAACTTTGACTGTAGTGGAAGTTAATTTAACTATTTTGAAGCTATCTGTGTTTTAAATTAATTATATTCATGCAGATGACGCTTCTTTAATTTAATTTTTACGCCTATATCAAAACAAAAAGAATAATAAAATAGATGAGATACGGATGTTGAAACATACCTGAACAAATTTTATACGCTATCGTATACTTGACAAAGTATATGAAAGTGGAATGTTTTATGCATTGCGCCCAACAGTAAAGCACATCTGTTTAATACCAAAGGTTTGAATATTAGACTTATTTTAGCAGTTTAAACGTATTTATTTGATAGTTTAACAGAAAATAAATTACTGTTATATTCATTTTTAGACAGAAAAAATATATTGATAAAAGCAAATATGAAAGAAAATGAGGTTACAGCATTGACAGGAACATTTTTAGGAACTGGAGTTACTAGAGGTAATGGATAAAGATAAATTATTTTCCATACTTTCATATAAATTTATTGGGTAATCATAATTAGTTTTTTGACCTAAAATACCTAATAATTTAAAACCTTATATAATTGAAAAATTAAACCCAATGACATAAACATTTCTTTAAATGTAAAAAAAAACTTGGAGTGAGAAAAATGGTTTCATGAGGTGGAGGTGTGTCCGTTATTTGAAACGGGGAAAGACCGATATACATAAGTTGGAATATAAATGAATTAAACTCTTGAGGCTTGAACAAGACAGAAGATCAGCTATAAACAGAATAAGTGTGCGTAATATTTATATACTATTAAAAATAAATGAAATGCGTGCGAAGTGACAGCAATACAATAATATGTGGGCAGCAGTATTTTGTTAATAAGTTTGCATGGACTGTAGCTACGAAAGAGTGACCAGGACCAAATGTCTCTATATTAAATAATTATAATTTGTTTAAAGAAATAAATAGGAGCAACTTCCCCGTCATGACTGTTATCTTACTTTTATCACATGCTACATCTGACATTACGTTAATTTTCATAACTTTCAAAAAATGTAGTATTTCTGTTGTATCGTTACAAGTGTGAAGTAAGCATTCATCATGGCCGATGAATTTGAATTCTACTTATGCATCAGGTTCCGTTTGTACAAACTTATTCTTTTAACTTGTGCGGAAGACTCTTGCCAGGTATATAAGGCAAATAATTATTAAAAACTAAATACCATGATTTCCCTTGATTAATTTAGAATATGTACCACATTTGCAAAATATGCAATCAAATGATAAAGAAAATGACATACACAATATTAAGACTTTTTTTTTCTTCAAAATTTAATATAGTTTATCTACATTCATCATTTTATATACCTTTACATAATAGTTATGCATATGCCTTACATATGCCTTTGCATACAGTACCAAATTGCTTATTACAACCGTCAGCATTTGATTTCGGTGTTAAAATTGTATTTTTCTTGTGTTATTAAATATCTCGAGTTTACTATGAGCTATAGAACATACTTAATTGCAAATTAAGTACTAAGGTTTATAATAATACCAAAGTAGTCCAGATAACCTTATCTGAAGTTTCCTGTTACTTGAAAGCATATAAATTAAAAACTCTACTGCTATTATAAATGCTGTAGATATAAAACCGGGGGGAAATACTTGAAATTTATAACCATGTTTTAGTTAAATGACTTAGCCACTTTTACCCCCCAGGGGCCTACTTCGGTAGGTACGGGTTTGGCGAACCCGGGGTCCCGAGCCAACAGTCTCCCTCGTGTGGGCTCCTCTTCGTGGCTGAGGGAGACGGTCAACAGGCCCACCCACGTGTAGGCCGTGCGTGGAGACCCGTGTCGGTGGAAAGGTTAGTCCTGGTGGTTGAGGGATGCGTATCTGAGCTCGTAACAGTATTTTTCTGAATTCGGGGAGGGTACGCATTACTAATACACTACTTTGGCTTCTGCTTCGCCTAAACGGGAGGTTAGGGACTAACCCACCCCTAATCAATCGGCCAGGACAAGGTGATACACTGAACTCCAGGGTGAGTGGGACGGCGAGCCCGCTATATCCCCTATGTAGCCCTGTCATCCCAGTGGGATGACCCCTTGTTGGGCTCCGTGGTGGGTGGGGAGCATTGGGGGATGAAATTTTTTGCCAACACATATGTTAAACCTTCAACAAAAAAAAAAACAATCCCAACAATTGTAGAAATGGAAAAGAAGTAGTCGAGTCTAGTGGTCCTCGCTACTTGGTGATAAGCAGAACTGAGACTGATAAGACATTTACATCAGTAAACCCTTTCGCCATCCAGAAAGGATTAGACAAGATAGCTGGCCCGCTAAAATCATGTACTCGTTCGCGCAATGGCACGCTGCTGGTGGAAGCGCATTCCGTCTCCCAGGCAGCAGCGCTTTTGAAGGCCAATATTCTAGGCAGTTATCCGGTGAGCGTTTCCGTACACAAGACCCTGAACTCCTCGCGCGGTGTGGTAAACACCCGTGCGCTGGACGGAATGACCAACGAGGAGATCCAGCAGAACCTGAAAGACCAAGGCGTGACAGCTGTATATCGTGTCCAGCGAAGAGAGCGAGGGGAATTGGTGCCTACCCGTACCCTGTTCCTGACCTTTGATCGGGTAGATCTCCCACAAAGGCTTAGGGCAGGGTATGAAGTCATCGAGGTACGACCATATATCCCGAATCCCTTACGTTGCTACAGATGTCAGCGCTTCGGCCACACTAAGGACTTCTGTAATGGTGCGCCTACGTGTATGAATTGTGCGATGTCGCTGCATGAAGGTGAGTGCACCTCACCCGTAAAATGTGTGAACTGTGCTGGCGAACACGCTTCCAGCTTCAGAGATTGCCCACGGTTTCGCGAGGAAAAGGAGATTCAGGAGATCCGGGTGAAAGAGAAGCTATCCTTCTCGGAAGCCCGACCCCCCAGGGGCCTACTTCGGTAGGTACGGGTATTGGCGATCCCGGGGTCCCGAGCCAACAGTCTCCCTCGTGTGGGCTCCTCTTCGTGGTTGAGGGAGACGGTCAATTCGCCCACCCACGTGTAGGCCGTGCGTGGAGACCCGTGTCGGTGGAAAGGTTAGTCCTGGTGGTTGAGGGATGCGTATCTGAGCTCGTAACAGTATTTTTTCTGAATTCGGGGAGGGTACGCATTTCCAATACACTACTTTGGCTTCTGCTTCGCCTAAACGGGAGGCTAGGGACTAACCCACCCCTAGTCAATCGGCCAGGACTAGGTGTTACACTGAACTCCAGGGTGAGTGGGACGGCGCGCCCGCTATATCCCCTGTATAGCCCTGTCATCCCAGTGGGATGACCCCTTGTTGGGCTCCGTGGTGGGTGGGGAGTACTGGGGGATGAAATTTATGCCAACTCTCCATGTTAAACCCTAAATCTAAAACCAATTCCAATTGTGGTAGAAGTGGAAAAGAAGTAGTCGAGTCTTGTGGTCCTCGCTACTTGGTGGTTAGTCGTACAGAAGAAGGCCAGAAGTTTACGACAGTGAACCCTTTTACGATCCAAAGGGGATTAGATAAAATTGCTGGGCCTGTCAAGTCATGCACACGATCTCGAAACGGCACGCTCCTGGTTGAGGCGCATTCTAGCTCCCAGGCAGCATCATTACTGAAGGCAAGCATGCTGGGCAGTTATCCTGTCACCGTTACTATACACAAGACCCTGAACTCCTCGCGCGGCGTAGTAACCACCCGTGCGTTGGACGGTATGTCCAACGAGGAGATTCAGGAGAACCTGAAAGACCAAGGAGTTACCTGTGTGTACCGAGTGCAGCGCAGAGAACGTGGGGAATTGTTGCCTACTCGTACCCTGTTCCTTACTTTTGATAGGGTAGATCTTCCTCAAAAGATAAGGGCAGGCTACGAGAGTATTGAGGTTAGGCCTTATATACCAAACCCCCTGCGGTGCTACAAGTGTCAGCGTTATGGTCACACTAGTCATCTGTGTAACGGAACTCCAGCATGCGTTAACTGTAGTTTGGCTTTACATGAGGGTGAGTGCTCCTCGCCCATTAAATGTATAAACTGTGCCGGGGAGCATCCATCTAGCTCCAAAGACTGCCCACGCTTTGTGGAAGAAAAGGCAATACAGGAGATCCGGGTTAAGGAGAAGGTATCCTTCTCGGACGCCCGGAAGCTCCTGCGTACGCGCCAGCCCTCCATCCCTAGGTCCGGTACTTATAGCTCTGTGGTAGCTAAACCGGTTCCTAGAAAGGAAATCGCAACGCAAACCTGCGGTTCAGGTGAGGCTACCATCTCTGATAGAGTTATTGTTCCAACACAAGTTCGGAAGTCCACAAACCCGTCAGCAGCGTCGGCAAATACATCGCCTCAACGGACGAAGAAATCTAAAACCTCAGCCCCGTCCGAAGCCAAACCGTCGACTTCTACCTCTAAACATGACAAGCCTGTAATATACGACCCACCGCCTAAAGTATTCAAGACCAGCTACCAGAGGACAGATTTCCTTAAAGATTCGAGCCGTATCCCCAGGAAGAAGAAATCCTCTAGGACATCCCGAAGCTCTTCTTCTGAAGAGCTTTCTGGTGATGATTCGGATCGACGACTGTCATCTTCGTCGATCTCTGTGTCCAATAAATTTGAAGCCCTCGAACCTAAGTTCTCATTAGGGAAAGGGGCTTCCTCCGCCGAAGAGATGGACCAAGAGGATACCGACCACAGAACGGCAACAAAAAAGCGCCAGGATAAACAGGACGAAAAAGGTGTTAGCCCTACACCGAAGAAAAAGGGTAAGCTGATTCGGCCACCGTTAAAGTCGTCTTGATGTAGACCAACTTTTACAACCTATCTCCATAGTTCCAATGGCTATCCTACAATGGAACATGCGGGGTTTAAGAACACATCGACCAGAGCTGGAACTTTTGCTCAGTAAGCATAACCCCCTGGTGGTATGCTTACAAGAGACTAAGCTACGACCGCAAGACAAGTTTAACATCCGACGCTACACACCACTACGCTGTGATATTGACACAGAAGAGGGCATTCCTGCTCACGGGGGCACTATGATGCTCCTCAGGGATGACATATTTGTAGATCCGGTACAGCTGCAATCTGATATACAATCTGTAGCTGTAAGGATTAAGCTGCCATCAATCGAATTTTGCATTTGCAGTGTATATCTCCCGCCATCAGATGACCTCTCGTTAATCGACCTTGAAGATCTGGTCTCCCAACTTTCAACACCTTTTCTAATAGTTGGAGACTTTAATGCCCATCACCCACTATGGGGCTCAACTCGGGCATGTTCGAGAGGCCACCTCATTGCAAAATTCTTGGACAGCAATAACTTGGTTCTCCTAAATTCCGGAGAGCCAACGTTCCTTTCGGACGCCTATAACACCTATTCGCACATCGATTTGGCAGTATGTTCATCCCAGTTAGCAGTTTCATTACAGTGGAATGTCATCTCTGATTTATACTCGAGCGACCACTTCCCATGTCTTCTTAGTCTCTTACTACACGATGTGTCTCCCTCACGTATTCCTAGATGGCGCTTTGATCGAGCCAACTGGAACCTTTACACCCAGTTGGCTGTCTTTGTGTACCACGAGCACGATTCTGTGAATGATCTAGTCGATCAACTCACAGAGAGAATTCTTTCCGCTGCAGAACAGTCTATTCCACGTTCGGCTACCCATCCCGGTCGATTTCCTGTGCCATGGTGGAACAACGACTGCCGGACTGCTATTCGTGCTCGTAGACGTGCTCTACGGGTATTCCAACGACACCCTACCCTAAGTAATCTTATTGAGTACAAGAAAGCGCGTGGACGGTCTAGGCAAATAATTAAGGATAGCAAAAAGATCTCATGGAACAACTTTGTCTCATCTTTTAACAGATGGACACCTTCATCTGTTGTATGGGATAGGTTACGGCGCGTGGCCGGAAAATCAACCCACCTGCCAATCGCTGGTCTGAAAACACCTGCAGGAGTTGTTGATCCGTTTGTCGTGGCTAACACCTTCGGCTGTGCTTTTGCTCAGGTGTCTAGCTCATGTAACTATGCTCCTGAGTTTATCTCAATTAAGACTCAGGTAGAATCTCAAGGTTTCGTGTTTAGTTCCAGAAACCTTGAGGATTATAACCGCCTCTTCACCCTGGCAGAGTTAGAACACGCTCTTTCAACATCGCGACTGACAGCACCAGGACCGGACGGAATCCACGTTCAAATGTTGCAACATCTCTCACCTGAAGGTAAGGCATTCCTGCTCGAGGTCTATAACCGTGTTTGGGTTGATGCCACGTTTCCGGATAAGTGGCGAGAAGCCACCATTATACCTATTTTGAAAGCTGGCAAGGACCGTCACCTCCCTTCTAGCTACCGTCCTATTTCCCTCACCAGTTGCGTCTGCAAGGTGATGGAACGCATGATAAATGGGCGGTTTGTATGGTGGCTGGAAACGCACAACCTATTGAATAACATCCAGTGCGGTTTTCGACGACGCCGTTCAACAGTGGATCATCTTGTGTCCATGTCGACACAGATCATGAACGGCTTTCTTAAAAACTGTCAAACAGTCGGAATATTTTTTGACCTCGAAAAGGCTTATGATACGTGTTGGCGGGCAGGGTTGCTACGTACTCTGCACACCTGGAATATACGTGGACGCCTACCACTCTTCCTTCAGGAATTCTTGAAAGACCGCGTATTCCGAGTAAGGGTTGGCTCGGTATTTTCGAACCTTTTCGTTCAAGAGAACGGTGTACCACAGGGATCGGTACTCAGTGTTACATTGTTTGCTATTGCGATTAATTCTATCTCGAAATGTGTACCTCCGGGGGTCTCGTCATGCCTATTTGTAGACGACTTTGCTGTGTATTGTACATCTCAGCGCACATCGTTTATAGAGCGCCGTCTTCAGACCACCTTGGACAACCTTAAGGTTTGGAGTTTAAAGAACGGCTTCCGATTCTCTGCTGAGAAAACCATCTGTGTTAACTTCTGGCGTCAGCGGAGTCGACTACCTCCAAGGCTGCGGCTAGGCGCTGATCTACTACCTTTTGCAGATGAGACGAGGTTCCTTGGATTGATATTTGATAGAAAACTTAGTTGGTCGTCGCATATAGCACAACTGAAAGCACGATGTGACCGATCTCTAAATATCTTGCGTATACTAAGTGGCAAATCGTGGGGAGCGGATCGTACAGTGTTATTGCGACTTTATCGCGCACTCATCCGTTCCAAATTAGATTATGGGAGTATCGTTTATGGCTCAGCACGACCATCTGTGCTGAAAAAGCTGGACACGGTGCATAACTCCGGCCTTCGTATAGCTACTGGGGCATTTCCAACCAGCCCAGTCGTAAGTCTCTACGCCGAAACGGCGGAACCTCTTCTGCAACATCGGCGAGAGATATTACTAGCAAATTACGGCTGTGGGTTGAACAGTATGCCTTGGCATCCTACATGTGCACCGTTTTTTGATACCTCATTGGACGTACGTTACAGAAACACACGTCTGAGGCCCAAGCCGTCAGGATTTCGCTTCCGGGAACTCCTTGGGAGACTTAAAATTAACTTGCCTAGGTTCTTCCCAAAGGGCGAAAGACTGTATCCCCCTTGGATGCGTGCAGCAGATCACGTAGATCTCGGCATGGTGCTGCATAGCAAGTCCACGACGCCGACGAGCAGTATCCGCGGTTTGTTTTTAGAGTTTTTATCAGGCTATAAGGATTTTAGTTTATTTTATACCGATGGGTCTAAGAGCTCTGCTGGTGTTGGATGCGCATTTGTCCATGGAGCCGAACCTTTACATTCGGTCTCCATGGCAGCACTTCGATATACAATGCTGAGCTCTATGCCATTTACCGAGCCCTTTTACATGTTCGCCGGAGGAAATTGGGTAATTGCCTTATCTTAAGTGATTCCCTTAGCGCACTCCAAAGCCTGCGTGCGCTGTACACCCACCACCCTCTTGTACAGCTTATCCAGGACACCCTTCACACCTTACACGCCTCAGGCGTTGGCGTCGTGTGTGCATGGGTTCCTGGCCATGCAGGCTTGCAGGGGAATGAAATGGCGGATTTGGCAGCCAAGACGGCAACGAAACAACCCAGGTTTTACATAGAATCGGTGACATCGGAAGATTTTAGCATTATACTGCGGAGAGGTGTGTTATCCTGCTGGCGGGAAGAGTGGTCTGCTCTCCGCAGAAATAAACTGCGATCGATCAAGGCCCTTCCGATACCCTGGGGAACATCCTGCCGTTCCTCTCGTCGTGAGGAGGTGCGGCTGGCTCGGTTACGGATTGGCCACTGCTTTTTTAGCCACAGTTTTATGCTGAATGGGGGCCCTGCACCAGAGTGTCCACATTGCGGTGGAACTCTATCGGTCCGCCATGTGTTTTTAGAGTGTTTTTACCTAGCAGATGTCCGCCGGTCTCTCCAGCTGCCGGCCAGCCTGGCAGAGATCCTGGCGGACGAGGAACAAGCGGTGGCCAAAGCATTTCAGCTACTTTTAAGTGTGAATTTTAGAATTTAGTTGTAAATTTTAGTCATTTTAATCTTTTAGTCTTTCTTACACGTATACCTTATACTGTGTTTTTATTTAGGACGACCGTCTTTTAGCCCTGTTTTATATAACAGTTTTTTAAAATAATATAATTGTTAAGGGCGCTAATGACCGCGCAGTCGTGCGCCCAAAAACTCCACCATTATCTTATTATCGGAAGCCCGGAAACTCGCACGTACTCGCATGCCCTCCGTTGCGATGTCCGGTACCTATAGCTCAGTAGTAGCTAAGCCGGTCCCGCGAAGGGAGATGGCAACTCAGACCAGCGATATCAGTGAGGCTAGTATCTCTGACAGAATCCTTAGTCCATCAGTAGCTCCGAAGCCTGTCAAGACATCTCAATCAACTTCTACCTCGTCCAAAGCACCCGCAGGGAAGAAAACACCTCCCAGGTCTCCGGTCAGAGCATCGAGCTCTACGAAGCCTACTAAGCCAGTTGTGTACGTGCCACCACCCAAAACTTTTAAGACCAGCTATCAACGGTCTGATTTTCTGAAGGATACGGATCGGCCGATGCGCAGAAAGAAAAATCCTCGGGCATCTAAAAGTTCCACCTCTGAGGAGTCTTCCGGAGAGGTCTCGGATCGACGACCGTCATCTCCGTCGATCTCTGTTTCCAATCGGTTTGAGGCTCTCGAACCGAAGTTCTCAATAGGGAAAGGGACCTCATCCGCTGAAGAAATGGAACAAGAGGATACGGACCACACAGTCCGGACGTCTAGTAAAAAGCGCCCGGATAAACTGGACGTAAAAGGTGTTAGCCCCACACCCAAGAAAAAGGGTAAACTCGTTCGACCACCGCCGAAATCAACATAACGTTGCGTAACTATTACCATCATATCCCATATCTCCAATGGCTATTCTTCAATGGAACATTCGCGGATTTCGAGCACATCGAGCGGAGCTTGATTTGTTGCTCAATAAGCATAACCCTAAAGTCGTGTGCTTACAAGAGACCAAGCTGCGTTCCCAAGACACCTCTACACTCCGGCGGTACATGTCATTTAGGCATGACCTTGATCCGGAAGAGGGCATTCCAGCACATGGAGGCACAATGGTGCTCGTCAAAGATGATACATATGTAGATATTATACCTTTACAGACTGCCATACCCCCCCCCCCCAGGGGCCTACTTCGGTAGGTACGGGTTTGGCGAACCCGGGGTCCCGAGCCAACAGTCTCCCTCGTGTGGGCTCCTCTTCGTGGCTGAGGGAGACGGTCAACAGGCCCACCCACGTGTAGGCCGTGCGTGGAGACCCGTGTCGGTGGAAAGGTTAGTCCTGGTGGTTGAGGGATGCGTATCTGAGCTCGTAACAGTATTTTTCTGAATTCGGGGAGGGTACGCATTACTAATACACTACTTTGGCTTCTGCTTCGCCTAAACGGGAGGTTAGGGACTAACCCACCCCTAATCAATCGGCCAGGACTAGGTATTGTACCGACCTCCAGGGTGAGTGGGACGGCGAGCTCGCTATATCCCCTGTGTAGCCCTGTCATCCCAGTGGGATGACCCCTTGTTGGGCTCCGTGGTGGGTGGGGAGCACTGGGGGATGAATTTTTTCGCCAACTCTCATGTCAAACCATCAAAAATCTAATAAAAAAAATTGTAGCAATGGAAAAGAAGTAGCCGAGTCTTGTGGTCCTCGCTACTTGGTAATCAGTCGAACTGAAGAAGGCCAAAAGTTTACGACCGTTAACCCCTTTACCATCCAGAGGGGATTAGACAAAATTGCTGGTGCGGTGAAATCTTGTATACGGTCGCGAAATGGCACGCTCCTAGTCGAGGCGCAATCTAACGCCCAGGCGGCATCGTTGTTGAAGGCGACCATGCTAGGGAGTTATCCTATATCCGTTACTGTACATAAGACCCTGAACTCCTCGCGTGGGGTGGTAAACACCCGTGCGTTGGACGGTATGTCCAACGAGGAGATTCAGGAGAACCTGAGAGACCAGGGAGTCATAAGTGTGTACCGAGTGCAGCGCAGAGAAGGTGGGGAATTGTTGCCTACTCGTACCCTGTTCCTTACTTTTGATAGGGTAGATCTTCCTCAAAAGATTAAGGCAGGATACGAGAGTATTGAGGTTAGGCCCTATATACCAAACCCCCTGCGGTGCTACAAGTGTCAGCGTTATGGTCACACTAGTCAACTGTGTAACGGATCTCCAGCATGCGTGAACTGTGGTTTGGCTTTACACGAGGGTGAGTGCTCCTCGCCCATTAAATGCATAAACTGTGCCGGGGAGCATCCATCTAGCTCCAAAGACTGCCCACGTTTTGTGGAAGAAAAGGCAATACAGGAGATCCGGGTTAAGGAGAAGGTTTCCTTCTCGGACGCCCGGAAGCTCCTGCGTACTCGCTTGCCCTCTGTTCCTAGGTCCGGTACTTATAGCTCTGTTTTGGCTAAACCCGTTCCTAGGAAAGAAATTGCAACGCAAACCTGCGGTGCAGGGGAGCCTACCATCTCCGATAGGGTTCTTGTCCCGAAACAAGTACGGCAGTCCACAACTCCATCACCAGCGTCGGCAAATACATCACCTAAACGGACGAAGGAAGCTAAAACCTCAGCCCCGTCCCAAGCCAAACCGTCGACTTCTACAAGCAAATATGACAAGCCTGTAATATACGATCCGCCGCCTAAAGAATTTAAGACCAGTTACCAAAGGACAGATTTCCTGAAAGATTCGACCCGTACCCCCAGGAAGAAGAAAACCTCTAGAGCATCCCGAAGCTCCTCTTCTGAAGAGCTTTCTGGTGATGAATCGGATCGACGACTGTCATCTTCGTCGATCCCTGTGTCCAATAAGTTTGAAGCTCTCGAACCTAAGTTCTCTTTAGGGAAAGGGGCTTCATCCGCCGAAGAGATGGACCTAGAGGATACCGACCCCAGAACGGCAACCAAAAAGCGCCAGGATAAACCGGCAGAAAAAGGTGTTAGCCCTACGCCTAAGAAAAAGGGTAAGCTGATTCGACCACCGTTAAAGTCGGTTTAATGTAGACCACCTTTTACAACCTATCTCCATAGTTCCAATGGCTATCCTCCAATGGAACATGCGGGGTTTAAGAACACATCGACCAGAACTGGAACTTTTGCTCAGTAAGCATAACCCCTTAGTGGTTTGCTTACAAGAGACTAAGCTACGACCGCAAGACAAGTTTAAAATTCGACGCTACACACCACTGCGGTGTGATATTGACACAGAAGAGGGCATTCCTGCTCACGGGGGCACTATGATGCTCCTCAGGGATGACATATTTGTAGACCCGGTACAGCTGCAATCTGATATACAATCTGTAGCTGTAAGGATTAAGCTGCCAACAATCGAATTTTGCATTTGCAATGTATATCTCCCGCCATCAGATGACCTCTCGTTAATTGACCTTGAAGATCTGGTTTCCCAACTTTCAACACCATTTCTAATAGTTGGAGACTTTAATGCCCATCACCCACTATGGGGTTCAACTCGGGCATGTTCGAGAGGCCACCTCATTGCAAAATTCTTGGAGAGCAATAACTTGGTTCTCCTGAATTCCGGAGAGCCAACGTTCCTCTCAGACGCTTATAACACCTATTCGCACATCGATTTGGCAGTATGTTCATCCCAGTTAGCAGTTTCATTGCAGTGGAATGTCATCTCTGATTTACATTCCAGCGACCACTTCCCATGTCTTCTTAGTCTCTTAGCACACGATGTGTCTACCCCACGTAACCCTAGATGGCGGTTTGATCGTGCCAACTGGAACCTTTACACCCAGTTGGCTGTCTTCGATTACAACGAGCACGATTCTGTGAATGATCTAGTCGATCATCTCACAGAGACAATTCTTTCCGCTGCAGAAGAGTCTATTCCACGTTCGGCCACCCAACGTGGTCGACTTCCTGTCCCGTGGTGGAACAACGACTGCCGGAATGCTATTCGTGCTCGTAGACGTGCTCTACGGGTATTTCAACGACACCCTACCCAAAGTAATCTAATTGAGTACAAGAAAGCGCGTGCACAGTCTAGGCAAATAATTAAGGATAGCAAAAAGATCTCATGGAACAACTTTGTCTCATCTTTTAACAGATGGACACCATCGTCTGTTGTATGGGATAGGTTAAGGCGCGTGGCCGGAAAATCAACCCACTTGCCAATCGCTGGTCTGAAAACACCTGCAGGAGTTGTTGTTGATCCGTTTGTCGTGGCTAACACCTTCGGCTGTGCTTTCGCTCAGGTGTCTAGCTCAAGTAATTATGCTCCTGAGTTTATCTCAATTAAGACTCAGGTAGAATCTCAAGGTTTCGTGTTTAGTTCCAGAAACCTTGAAGATTATAACCGCCTCTTCACCTTGGCGGAGTTAGAACACGCTCTTTCATTATCGCGACTGACAGCACCAGGACCGGACGGAATCCACGTTCAAATGTTACAACATCTCACACCTGAACCCCCCAGGGGCCTACTCTGGTAGGTACGGGTATTGGCGATCGCGGGGTCCCGAGCCAACAGTCTCCTTCGTGTGGGCTCCTCTTCGTGGCTGAGGGAGACGGTCAACAGGCCCACCCACGTGTAGGCCGTGCGTGGAGACCCGTGTCGGTGGAAAGGTTCGTCCTGGTGGTTGAGGGATGCGTATCTGAGCTCGTAACAGTATTTTTCTGAATTCGGGGAGGGTACGCATTACTAATACACTACTTTGGCTTCTGCTTCGCCTAAACGGGAGGTTAGGGACTAACCCACCCCTAATCAATCGGCCAGGACTAGGTATTGTACCGACCTCCAGGGTGAGTGGGACGGCGAGCTCGCTATATCCCCTGTGTAGCCCTGTCATCCCAGTGGGATGACCCCTTGTTGGGCTCCGTGGTGGGTGGGGAGCACTGGGGGATGAAACCTAGCCCATCTTTTATGGCCAAAAATACAAATAATAATAATACTAATAAACCCTTTAACACACGTGGAAAGGAAGTAGTCGAGTCTTATGGTCCTCGCTACTTAGTTGTAACCAGAAAGGAGGAAGGCAAGAACTTTTTAACAGTGAACCCTTTTATTATACAGAAGGGATTGGACAAAATTGCTGGTCCAGTAAAGTCCTGTACTCGCTCCAGAAACGGCACGCTCCTTGTGGAAGCACACTGTTTCCCAGGCAGCAACCATACAAAAAGCTACGCTATTGGGCAGCTACCCCGTTACAGTTGCAGTGCACAAGACACTGAACTCCTCCCGCGGGGTTATCACCACTCGTGCGTTGGACGGGATGGCGAATGAGGAAATACTGGAGAACCTACAAGACCAGGGCGTCACTGCAGTATACCGGGTGCAACGTAGAGAGCGAGGGGAATTGGTGCCTACCCGTACCCTGTTCCTGACCTTTGATCGGGTAGATCTCCCGCAAAGGCTTAGGGCAGGGTATGAGTCCATAGAGGTTAGGCCATATATACCAAACCCACTCAGGTGCTTTAAATGTCAGCGCTTCGGTCATACGAGTGATTTTTGTAGCGGTGTGCCAACATGCGTGCAGTGTGGTCTATGTAAGCACGAGGATGCCTGCACATCCCCGGCGAAATGTGTCAACTGTGCTGGTGAACATCCATCCAGCCACAGAGAGTGCCCACGTTTCTTAGAGGAAAAGGAGATACAGGCGATTCGAGTAAGGGAGAAGTTATCCTTCTCGGATGCCCGTAAACTCCTACGTACTCGTCAACCCTCGGTCCCAAGATCTGCGACTTACAGCTCCATAGCTGCTAAGGTGGCACCGAGGAAAGAAATCGCAATTCAGACCAGCGATTGTGAGGCTACTATAACCGATAAGATCCTTACCGCCACACCTGCACAAAAGCTTACCAAGACATCCAAGTCGGCTGCTCTCTCACCTCAATCGCCGAGGGAGAAGTCCGCACCGTCGTCACCTAAGCCGTCAACCTCATCTCCCTCGTGTGGGCTCCTCTTCGTGGCTGAGGGAGACGGTCAACAGGCCCACCCACGTGTAGGCCGTGCGTGGAGACCCGTGTCGGTGGAAAGGTTAGTCCTGGTGGTTGAGGGATGCGTATCTGAGCTCGTAACAGTATTTTTCTGAATTCGGGGAGGGTACGCATTACTAATACACTACTTTGGCTTCTGCTTCGCCTAAACGGGAGGTTAGGGACTAACCCACCCCTAATCAATCGGCTAGGACTAGGTATTGTACCGACCTCCAGGGTGAGTGGGACGGCGAGCTCGCTATATCCCCTGTGTAGCCCTGTCATCCCAGTGGGATGACCCCTTGTTGGGCTCCGTGGTGGGTGGGGAGCACTGGGGGATGAATCTTACGCCAACTTTCATGGTAAACCTTAAAAACAATAATAACAATAATAATAAATCATTTAACCAAGCTGGAAAGGAAGTAGTCGAGTCTTTTGGTCCTCGCTACTTAGTTGTAACAAGAAAGGAGGAAGGTAAGAACTTTTTGACAGTTAACCCTTTTATAATCCAGAAGGGATTAGACAAGATTGCCGGTCCAGTCAAGTCCTGTACGCGCTCCAGAAACGGCACGCTCCTTGTGGAAGCACACACGACTTCCCAGGCGGCAACATTAATAAAAGCCACATTATTGGGCAGCTATCCCGTCACAATTGCGGTGCACAAGACCCTAAACTCCTCCCGCGGGGTCGTCACCACTCGTGCGTTGGACGGGATGTCAAATGAAGAAATAAAGGAGAACCTACAAGACCAGGGTGTCACTGCAGTATACCGGGTGCAACGTAGAGAGCAAGGGGAATTGGTGCCTACCCGTACCTTGTTCCTGACCTTTGATAGGGTAGATCTCCCGCAAAGGCTTAGGGCAGGGTATGAGTCCATAGAGGTTAGGCCATATATACCAAACCCACTCAGGTGCTTTAAATGTCAGCGCTTCGGTCATACGAGTGATTTTTGTAGCGGTGTGCCAACATGCGTTCAGTGTGGTCTGTCTAAGCACGAGGATGCCTGCACATCCCCGGCAAAATGTGTCAATTGTGCTGGTGAACATCCATCCAGCCACAGAGAGTGCCCACGATTCCTAGAGGAAAAGGCGATACAGGAGATCCGAGTAAGGGAGAAGTTATCTTTCTCGGATGCCCGTAAAGTCCTACGTACTCGTCTACCCTCGGTGCCAAAGTCCGGTACCTACAGCTCCGTAGCTGCTAAGGTGGCACCGAGGAAAGAAATCGCAACTCAGACCAGCGATTGTGAGGCTAGTATAACAGACAAGGTCCTTACTGCCACACCAGCTCGAAAGCCTACCAAGCAATCCGGGCCGGCTCCTCTCTCACCTAAATCACCGAGGGAGAAGTCCGCACCGACATCACCAAAGCCGTCAACCTCATTGAAAGTCCAGCCCAATATAGTGTACGATGCACCGCCCAAAAAGTTTAAGACCGCTTACACAAAATCAGACTTTCTTAAAGTTACTAACAAAGAGACCGGCAAGAAAAAAGGTTCTAGGGCATCTAGAAGTTCATCTTCTGAGGGGTCCTCTGGTGAAGACACGGATCGACAACTGTCATCATCGTCGATCTCTGTGTCCAACCGGTTTGAGGTCCTCGAACCTAAGTTTTCTATAGGAAAAGGGGCCTCATCCGTGGAAGAAATGGACCAGGAAGACACGGACCACACTGCAAGAACGGCAATGAAAAAGCGCCAGGACAAACCCGATGAAAAGGAAACAGGTGTTAGCCCCACACCGAAGAAAAAGGGTAAGCTGATTCGGCCACCGTTAAAGTCCTCTTAGTGTAGAAGACCTATTACAACCTATCTCCATAGTTCCAATGGCTATCCTCCAATGGAACTTGCGGGGTTTAAGAGCACATCGACCAGAATTGGAGCTTTTGCTCAGTAAGCATAACCCCTTAGTGGTATGCTTACAAGAGACTAAGCTACGACCGCAAGACAAGTTTAAAATTCGACGCTACACACCACTGCGGTGTGATATTGACACAGAAGAGGGCATTCCTGCTCACGGGGGCACTATGATGCTCCTCAGGGATGACATATTTGTAGACCCGGTACAGCTGCAATCTGATATACAATCTGTAGCTGTAAGGATTAAGCTGCCAACCATCGAATTTTGCATTTGCAATGTATATCTCCCGCCATCAGATGACCTCTCGTTAATTGACCTTGAAGATCTGGTTTCCCAACTTTCAACACCATTTCTAATAGTTGGAGACCTTAATGCCCATCACCCACTATGGGGTTCAACTCGGGCATGTTCGAGAGGCCACCTCATTGCAAAATTCTTGGAGAGCAATAACTTGGTTCTCCTGAATTCCGGAGAGCCAACGTTCCTCTCAGACGCGTATAACACCTATTCGCACATCGATTTGGCAGTATGTTCATCCCAGTTAGCAGTTTCATTGCAGTGGAATGTCATCTCTGATTTACATTCCAGCGACCACTTCCCATGTCTTCTGAGTCTCTTAGCACACGATGTGTCTACCTCACGTAACCCTAGATGGCGCTTTGATCGTGCCAACTGGAACCTTTACACCCAGTTGGCTGTCTTTGATTACAATGAGCACGATTCTGTGAATGATCTAGTCGATCATCTCACAGAGACAATTCTTTCCGCTGCAGATGAGTCTATTCCACGTTCGGCCACCCGACCTGGTCGACTTCCTGTCCCGTGGTGGAACAACGACTGCCGGAATGCTATTCGTGCTCGTAGACGTGCTCTACGGGTATTTCAACGACACCCTACCCAAAGTAATCTAATTGAGTACAAGAAAGCGCGTGCACAGTCTAGGCAAATAATTAAGGATAGCAAAAAGATCTCATGGAACAACTTTGTCTCATCTTTTAACAGATGGACACCATCATCTGTTGTATGGGATAGGTTAAGGCGCGTGGCCGGAAAATCAACCCACTTGCCAATCGCTGGTCTGAAAACACCTGCAGGAGTTGTTGTTGATCCGTTTGTCGTGGCTAACACCTTCGGCTGTGCTTTCGCTCAGGTGTCTAGCTCAAGTAATTATGCTCCTGAGTTTATCTCAATTAAGACTCAGGTGGAATCTCAAGGTTTCGTGTTTAGTTCCAGAAACCTTGAAGATTATAACCGCCTCTTCACCTTGGCGGAGTTAGAACACGCTCTTTCATCATCGCGACTGACAGCGCCAGGACCGGACGGAATCCACGTTCAAATGTTACAACATCTCTCACCTGAAGGTAAGGCATACCTGCTCGAGGTCTATAACCGTGTTTGGGTTGATGCCACGTTCCCGGACAAGTGGCGAGAAGCCACCATTATACCTATCTTGAAAGCTGGCAAGGACCGTCACCTCCCTTCTAGCTACCGTCCTATTTCCCTCACCAGTTGCGTGTGCAAGGTGATGGAACGCATGATAAATGGGCGGTTGGTATGGTGGCTGGAAACGCACAACCTACTGAATAACATCCAGTGCGGTTTTCGACGACGCCGTTCAACAGTGGATCATCTTGTGTCCATGTCGACACAGATTATGAACGGCTTTCTTAAAAATTGTCAAACAGTCGGAATATTTTTTGACCTCGAAAAGGCTTATGATACGTGTTGGCGTGCAGGGTTGCTACGTACTCTGCACACCTGGAATATACGTGGACGCCTACCACTCTTCCTTCAGGAATTCTTGAAAGACCGCGTATTCCGAGTAAGGGTTGGCTCGGTTCTTTCGAACCTTTTCGGCCAAGAGAACGGTGTACCACAGGGATCGGTGCTAAGTGTTACATTGTTTGCTATTGCGATTAATTCTATCTCGAAATGTGTACCTCCGGGGGTCTCGTCATGCCTATTCGTAGATGACTTTGCCGTCTACTGTTCATCTCAGCGCACTTCGTTTATAGAGCGCCGTCTCCAGACCACCTTGGACAACCTTAAGGTTTGGAGTTTAAAGAACGGCTTCCGATTCTCTGCTGAGAAAACCATCTGTGTTAACTTCTGGCGTCAGCGGAGTCGATTACCTCCAAGGCTCCGGCTAGGCGCTGATCTACTACCTTTTGCAGATGAGACGAGGTTCCTTGGATTGATATTTGACAGAAAACTTAGTTGGTCGTCGCATATAGCACAACTGAAAGCACGATGTGACCGATCTTTAAATATCTTGCGGGTACTAAGTGGAAAATCGTGGGGAGCGGATCGTACAGTGTTATTGCGACTGTATCGCACACTCATCCGTTCCAAATTAGATTATGGTAGTATCGTTTATGGCTCAGCACGACCATCTGTGCTGAAGAGATTAGACACAGTCCATAATTGTGGCATACGTATAGCAGTTGGGGCATTTCCAACGAGCCGAGTTATAAGCCTGTATGCTGAGTCTGCAGAACCTCCTCTGCAGTACAGGCGCAACATGCTATTAGCAAATTATGGCTGTGGACTTAATTGCATGCCCACACATCCAACGTTTACGCCGTTCTTTAACACCTTCATGGACGTGCGTTATAGGAACACTTCTATTAAACCAAAGCCACCTGGTTTTCGTTTCCGGGAGCTGCTTAGACATCTTAATACTGAAATGCCCAAGATGTATCCTAGGGGGGAGAGGACATACCCTCCTTGGTTGTGCAGAGCGTCCCACGTTGATCTGGGCATGACCACACATGATAAATCTACCATGTCTATGTCTAGTATCCGCATATGCTTTTTGGAATTTTTATCGCGATATCAGGACCATATTAAAATTTACACCGATGGGTCCAAGAATTCAGATGGCGTCGGTTGTGCTTACGTGTGTGGAACCGAACCCTATACATTCGGATTCCACACTAGCACTTCCATTTTTACCGCAGAGCTCTATGCCATATACCGAGCCATTTTACACGTACGTCGACGAAAGTTGGGGAACTGCTTAATCCTGAGTGATTCCCTCAGTGCACTTCAAAGCCTACGGCAGCTGTACAACTACCACCCTATTGTGCAGCGGATACAGGATGCCCTCCACGTTTTACACGCTTCTGGCGTTAGCGTGGTGTGTGCATGGATCCCTGGTCACGTAGGCTTGCGGGGGAATGATATGGCGGATTCGGCAGCCAAGACGGCTACCACGAAGCCCAGGGTTCGTCTACCATGTGTGACATCCGAAGATTTTAGGGCCGTATTGCGGAGAGCTGTGCAAACCTGCTGGCAGGAAGAGTGGTCCGCTCTCCGCAATAATAAACTTAGATCAGTCAAGGAACTTCCGATTTCCTGGGTTACCTCCTGTCGGTCAGCTCGCCGCGAGGAGGTGATTTTGGCTCGGTTGCGCATTGGGCATTGTTATTTTAGCCACAGCTTTTTATTGAATAGGACTCCAGTTCCCGTTTGCCCACTGTGCAGTGCGGACCTGACTGTCCGTCACCTGCTTTTAGACTGTTTTAGCTTGGCACGTCTCCGCAGGTCTCTCCAGCTGCCGGCCAGCTTGGCGGAGATCCTCGCGGATGACGAAAGGGCGGTGAGCAAAGTTTTAGCGTTTGTTTCAGCTGTGGATTTTAGAATTTAACCTCAAGTATTTTTTTTTTTTTTTTTTTTTTTTTTAATATCTGTATGTGTGCAGTTTTAATGGATTTATAGATAAAATATATTTTTAGAAATGTTTATATCTGGCTTTTGCCATGACTTGTTTTTTTTTTTTTTTTTTTTTTTTTTTTTTTTTTTTTTTTTTTTTTTTTAAAGGGCGCTGATGACCGCCGTAGTTGAGCGCCCCTATACACATCATCATCATCATCACACCCGTCAACCTCATCGACCGCAGCGCCTGTTATAGTGTACGATGAACCGCCCAAAAAGTTTAAGACCACATACAGAAAATCAGACTTCCTCAAGGTTACTAACAAAGGCACCAACAAGAAAAAAAGTACTAGGGCATCTAGAAGTTCATCTTCTGAGGGGTCTTCTGGTGAAGAAACGGATCGACAACTGTCATCATCGTCGATCTCTGTGTCCAACCGGTTTGAGGTCCTCGAACCTAAGTTTTCTATAGGAAAAGGGGTCTCATCCGTGGAAGAAATGGATCAGGAAGACACGGACCACACTGCTAGAATGGCAATGAAAAAGCGCCAGGACAAACCCGACGAAAAGGAAACAGGTGTTAGCCCTACACCGAAGAAAAAGGGTAAGCTGATTCGGCCACCGTTAAAGTCGTCTTAATGTAGACCACCTTTTACAACCTATCTCCATAGTTCCAATGGCTATCCTCCAATGGAACTTGCGGGGTTTAAGAGCACATCGACAAGAATTGGAGCTTCTGCTCAGTAAGCATAGCCCCTTGGTGGTATGCTTACAAGAGACTAAGCTACGACCGCAAGACAAGTTTACAATCCGACGCTACACACCACTGCGTTGCGATATTGACACAGAAGACGGCATTCCTGCTCACGGGGGCACTATGATGCTCCTCAGGGATGACATATTTGTAGACCCGATACAGCTGCAATCTGATATACAATCTGTAGCTGTAAGGATTAAGCTGCCATCAATCGAATTTTGCATCTGCAATGTTTATCTCCCGCCATCTGATGACCACTCGGTAATTGACCTTGAAGATCTGGTTTCCCAACTTTCAACACCATTTCTAATAGTTGGAGACTTTAATGCCCATCACCCACTATGGGGTTCAACTCGGGCATGTTCAAGAGGCCACCTCATTGCAAAATTCTTGGAGAGCAATAACTTGGTTCTCCTGAATTCCGGAGAGCCAACGTTCCTCTCAGACGCTTATAACACCTATTCGCACATCGATTTGGCAGTATGTTCATCCCAGTTAGCAGTTTCATTACAGTGGAATGTCATCTCTGATTTACATTCCAGCGACCACTTCCCATGTCTTCTTAGTCTCTTAGCACACGATGTGTCTACCTCACGTAACCCTAGATGGCGCTTTGATTGTGCCAACTGGAACCTTTACACCCAGTTGGCTGTTTTTGATTACAATGAGCACGATTCTGTGAATGATCTAGTCGATCATCTCACAGAGACAATTCTTTCCGCTGCAGAAGAGTCGATTCCACGTTCGGCCACCCAACGTGGTCGACTTCCTGTCCCGTGGTGGAACAACGACTGCCGGAATGCTATTCGTGCTCGTAGACGTGCTCTACGGGTATTTCATCGACACCCTACTCAAAGTAATCTAATTGAGTACAAGAAAGCGCGTGCACAGTCTAGGCAAATAATTAAGGATAGCAAAAAGATCTCATGGAACAAGTTTGTCTCATCTTTTAACAGATGGACACCTTCCTCTGTTGTATGGGATAGGTTAAGGCGCGTGGCCGGAAAATCAACCCACTTGCCAATCGCTGGTCTAAAAACACCTGCAGGAGTTGTTGTTGATCCGTTCGTCGTGGCTAACACCTTCGGCTGTGCTTTCGCTCAGGTGTCTAGCTCAAGTAATTGTGCTCCTGAGTTTATCTCAATTAAGACTCAGGTAGAATCTCAAGGTTTCTTGTTTAGTTCCAGAAACCTTGAAGATTATAACCGCCTTTTCACCTTGGCGGAGTTAGAACACGCTCTATCATCATCGCGACTGACAGCACCAGGACCGGACGGAATCCACGTTCAAATGTTGCAACATCTCTCACCTGAAGGTAAGGCATTCCTGCTCGAGGTCTATAACCGTGTTTGGGTTGATGCCACGTTTCCGGACAAGTGGCGAGAAGCGACCATCATACCTATCTTGAAAGCTGGCAAGGACCGTCACCTCCCTTCTAGCTACCGTCCTATTTCCCTCACCAGTTGCGTCTGCAAGGTGATGGAACGCATGATAAATGGGCGGTTGGTATGGTGGCTGGAAACGCACAACCTACTGAATAACATCCAGTGCGGTTTTCGACGACGCCGTTCAACAGTGGATCATCTTGTGTCCATGTCGACACAGATTATGAACGGCTTTCTTAAAAACTGTCAAACAGTCGGAATATTTTTTGACCTCGAAAAGGCTTATGATACGTGTTGGCGTGCAGGGTTGCTACGTACTCTGCACACCTGGAATATACGTGGACGCCTACCACTCTTCCTTCAGGAATTCTTGAAAGACCGCGTATTCCGAGTAAGGGTTGGCTCGGTTCTTTCGAACCTTTTCGTTCAAGAGAACGGTGTACCACAGGGATCGGTGCTAAGTGTTACATTGTTTGCTATTGCGATTAATTCTATCTCGAAATGTGTACCTCCGGGGGTCTCGTCAAGCCTATTCGTAGATGACTTTGCCGTCTACTGTACATCTCAGCGCACTTCGTTTATAGAGCGCCGTCTTCAAACCACCTTGGACAACCTTAAGGTTTGGAGTTTAAAGAACGGCTTCCGATTCTCTGCTGAGAAAACCATCTGTGTGAACTTCTGGCGTCAGCAGAGTCGACTACCTCCAAGGCTCCGGCTAGGCGCTGATCTACTACCTTTTGCAGATGAGACGAGGTTCCTTGGTTTGATCTTTGATAGAAAACTTAGTTGGACGTCGCATATAGCACAACTGAAAGCACGATGTGACCGATCTTTAAATATCTTGCGGGTACTACGTGGAAAATCGTGGGGAGCGGACCGTACAGTGTTATTGCGATTGTATCGCACACTCATCCGGTCCAAATTAGATTATGGTAGTATCGTTTATGGCTCAGCACGACCATCTGTGCTGAAGAGATTAGACACAGTCCATAATTGTGGCATACGTATAGCAGTTGGGGCATTTCCAACGAGCCGAGTTATAAGCCTGTATGCTGAGTCTGCAGAACCTCCTCTGCAGTACAGGCGCGACATGCTATTAGCAAATTATGGCTGTGGACTTAATTGCATGCCCACACATCCAACGTTTACGCCGTTCTTTAACACCTCCATGGACGTGCGTTATAGGAACACTTCTATTAAACCAAAGCCACCTGGTTTTCGTTTCCGGGAGCTCCTTAGACATCTTAATACTGAAATGCCAAAGATGTATCCCAGGGGGGAGAGGACATACCCTCCTTGGTTGTGCAGAGCGTCCCACGTTGATCTGGGCATGACCACACATGATAAATCTACCATGTCTATGTCTAGTATCCGCATATGCTTTTTGGAATTTTTATCGCGATATCAGGACCATATAAAAATTTACACCGATGGGTCCAAGAATTCAGATGGCGTTGGTTGTGCTTACGTGTGTGGAACCGAACCCTATACATTCGGATTCCACACTAGCACTTCCATTTTTACCGCAGAGCTCTATGCAATATACCGAGCCATTTTACACGTACGTCGACGAAAGTTGGGGAACTGCTTAATCCTGAGTGATTCCCTCAGTGCACTTCAAAGCCTACGGCAGCTGTACAACTACCACCCTATTGTGCAGCGGATACAGGATGCCCTCCACGTTTTACACGCTTCTGGCGTTAGCGTGGTGTGTGCATGGATCCCTGGTCACGTAGGCTTGCGGGGGAATGAAATGGCGGATTCGGCAGCCAAGACGGCTACCATGAAGCCCAGGGTTCGTCTACCATGTGTGACATCGGAAGATTTTAGGGCCCTATTGCGGAGAGCTGTGCAAACCTGCTGGCAGGAAGAGTGGTCCGCTCTCCGCAATAATAAACTGAGATGTATTAAGGAACTTCCGATTCCCTGGGTTACCTCCTGTCGGTCATCTCGCCGCGAGGAGGTGATTTTGGCTCGGTTGCGCATTGGGCATTGTTATTTTAGCCACAGCTTTTTATTGAATAGAACCCCGGTTCCCGTTTGCCCACTGTGCAGTGGTGACCTGACTGTCCGTCACTTGTTTTTAGATTGTTATAGCTTGGCACGTCTCCGCAGGTCTCTCCAGCTGCCGGCCAGCTTGGCGGATATCCTCGCGGATGACGAAACGGCAGTGGGCAAAGTTTTACAATTTATTTCAGCTGTGGATTTTAGAATTTAACCACAAGTATCCTTTTTGTTGTTTTCTTTTATAGTATATATGTGTGTAGTTTTAAGAGGTTTATAGATAATATATATTTTTAGAAATTTTTATATCTGGCTTTTGCCATGACTTGTTTTTTTAAAGGGCGCTGATGACCGCCGTAGTTGAGCGCCCTTATACACATCATCATCATCATCATCATCATCATCACATCTCACACCTGAAGGTAAGGCATACCTGCTCGAGGTCTATAACCGTGTTGGGGTTGATGCCACGTTTCCGGACAAGTGGCGAGAAGCCACCATTATACCTATCTTGAAAGCTGGCAAGGACCGTCACCTCCCTTCTAGCTACCGTCCTATTTCCCTCACCAGTTGCGTCTGCAAGGTGATGGAACGCATGATAAATGGGCGGTTGGTATGGTGGCTGGAAACGCACAACCTACTGAATAACATCCAGTGCGGTTTTCGACGACGCCGTTCAACAGTGGATCATCTTGTGTCCATGTCGACACAGATTATGAACGGCTTTCTTAAAAACTGTCAAACAGTCGGAATATTTTTTGACCTCGAAAAGGCTTATGATACGTGTTGGCGTGCAGGGTTGCTACGTACTCTGCACACCTGGAATATACGTGGACGCCTACCACTCTTCCTTCAGGAATTCTTGAAAGACCGCGTATTCCGAGTAAGGGTTGGCTCGGTTCTTTCGAACCTTTTCGTTCAAGAGAACGGTGTACCACAGGGATCGGTGCTAAGTGTTACATTGTTTGCTATTGCGATTAATTCTATCTCGAAATGTGTACCTCCGGGGGTCTCGTCAAGCCTATTCGTAGATGACTTTGCCGTCTGCTGTACATCTCAGCGCACTTCGTTTATAGAGCGCCGTCTTCAAACCACCTTGGACAACCTTAAGGTTTGGAGTTTAAAGAACGGCTTCCGATTCTCTGCTGAGAAAACCATCTGTGTTAACTTCTGGCGTCAGCGGAGTCGACTACCTCCAAGGCTCCGGCTAGGCGCTGATCTTCTACCTTTTGCAGATGAGACGAGGTTCCTTGGATTGATATTTGATAGAAAACTTAGTTGGTCGTCGCATATAGCACAACTGAAAGCACGATGTGACCGATCTTTAAATATCTTGCGGGTACTAAGTGGAAAATCGTGGGGAGCGGACCGTACAGTGTTATTGCGACTGTATCGCACACTTATCCGTTCCAAATTAGATTATGGTAGTATCGTTTATGGCTCAGCACGACCATCTGTGCTGAAGAGATTAGACACAGTCCATAATTGTGGCATACGTATAGCAGTTGGGGCATTTCCAACGAGCCGAGTTATAAGCCTGTATGCTGAGTCTGCAGAACCTCCTCTGCAGTACAGGCGCAACATGCTATTAGCAAATTATGGCTGTGGACTTAATTGCATGCCCACACATCCAACGTTTACGCCGTTCTTTAACACCTTCATGGACGTGCGTTATAGGAACAATTCTATTAAACCAAAGCCACCTGGTTTTCGTTTCCGGGAGCTCCTTAGACATCTTAATACTGAAATGCCCAAGATGTATCCTAGGGGTGAGAGGACATACTCTCCTTGGTTGTGCAGAGCGTCCCACGTTGATCTGGGCATGACCACACATGATAAATCTACCATGTCTATGTCTAGTATCCGCATATGCTTTTTAGAATTTTTATCGCGATATCAGGACCATATTAAAATTTACACCGATGGGTCCAAGAATTCAGATGGCGTTGGTTGTGCTTACGTGTGTGGAACCGAACCCTATACATTCGGATTCGACACTAGCACTTCCATTTTTACCGCAGAGCTCTATGCAATATACCGGGCCATTTTACACGTACGTCGACGAAAGTTGGGGAACTGCTTAATCCTGAGTGATTCCCTCAGTGCACTTCAAAGCCTACGGCAGCTGTACAACTACCACCCTATTGTGCAGCGGATACAGGATGCCCTCCACGTTTTACACGCTTCTGGCGTTAGCGTGGTGTGTGCATGGATCCCTGGTCACGTAGGCTTGCGGGGGAATGAAATGGCGGATTCGGCAGCCAAGACGGCTACCACGAAGCCCAGGGTTCGTCTACCATGTGTGACATCGGAAGATTTTAGGGCCGTATTGCGGAGAGCTGTGCAAACCTGCTGGCAGGAAGAGTGGTCCGTTCTCCGCAATAATAAACTTAGATCAGTCAAGGAACTTCCGATTCCCTGGGTGACCTCCTGTCGGTCATCTCGCCGCGAGGAGGTGATTTTGGCTCGGTTGCGCATTGGGCATTGTTATTTTAGCCACAGCTTTTTATTGAATAGGACTCCCGTTCCCGTTTGCCCACTGTGCAGTGCTGAACTGACTGTCCGGCACTTGCTTTTAGATTGTTTTAGCTTGGCACGTCTCCGCAGGTCTCTCCAGCTGCCGGCCAGCTTGGCGGAGATCCTCGCGGATGACGAAACGGCGGTGAGCAAAGTTTTAGCGTTTGTTTCAGCTGTGGATTTTAGATTTTAACCTCAAGTATTCTTTTTTTTTTTTTTTTTTTTTTTTTTTTTAAATATATATATGTGTGTGCAGTTTTAATGGATTTATAGATAAAATATATTTTTAGAAATGTTTATATCTGGCTTTTGCCATGACTTGTTTTTTTTTAAAGGGCGCTGATGACCGCCGTAGTTGAGCGCCCCTATACACATCATCATCATCATCACAGACTGCCATACAGTCGGTTGCTGTACGGATTGTTCTCCCGACTGTGCAATTCGCCGTTTGCAGTGTCTATGTTCCGCCATCTGCTGACCTCTCACTTAGTGAACTACAGGGGTTGGTCTCTCAGCTCCCTACACCCTTTCTGTTGATAGGAGACCTAAATGCCCACCACCATCTCTGGGGCTCAGCTCGATCCTGTGCGAGAGGCAAAGTTATTGCCGAATTCCTTGACAGCAGTAACCTGGTTCTCTTGAACACCGGAGAACCTACGTTTCTATCGGATGCTTTCAACACCTTTTCGCATCTCGACTTGGCAGTTTGTTCACCTCAGCTAGCACTTTTCCTACAATGGAGTGTCATCTCTGACCTGCATTCTAGTGATCACTTTCCGTGCCTTGTTAGTCTCTTAGCACATGACTTTCACTCCGCCCGTTTGCCTACCTGGCGCCTCGATCACGCCAACTGGGCCCTTTACACCCAGCTGGCTGTGTTTAGCTACGACGCACTAGATTCTGTGGACGCCTTAGTTGAGCACCTTACAGAGCAGATCCTTTCCGCCGCGGACCATTCTATTCCTCGCTCAACCACCAACCCTCGTCGCCCTCCTGTTCCCTGGTGGACGACCGATTGCCGGAATGCTATTCGTGCTCGTAGGCGTGCTCTCAGAGTTTTCCAACGACATCCTACACTGGAGAACCTGATTGAGTACAAGAAAATGCGTGCCAGGTCTAGGTACATAATCAAGAATAGCAAACAGACAACTTGGAAAACATTTGTGTCCTCTTTCAACCGACATACACCCTCCTCTGTTGTATGGGATAAGATAAGGCGCGTGGCCGGCAAATCGACCTACATGCCGATCGCTGGTCTGAGAACTCCTGCAGGCTTCGTCGTGGAACCGTTTGAAGTGGCTAATACCCTTGGCAGTGCTTTCGCCCACGTGTCTAGCTCCGATAATTATGCACCTGAGTTCCTCTCTATAAAAACTCGGGTAGAATCTCGAGGTTTCTGCTTTCGATCTAGAAACCTCGAGGACTATAACCGCCTTTTCACCATGGCAGAGTTGGAACACGCTCTTGCGGCATCGCGACTATCAGCGCCAGGGCCAGATGGTATCCACGTCCGCATGTTACAACAGCTCTCTCCTGAAGGCAAGACATTCCTGCTGGATCTCTATAACCGTATATGGGTTGATGGCACTTTCCCTGAAAAGTGGCGGGAGGCCACAATCATACCTATTTTGAAACCCGGAAAGGACCGTCATCTCTGCTCTAGCTACCGTCCTATTTCTCTCACCAGCTGTGTCTGCAAAGTGCTAGAACGCATGATTAACGCACGGCTGGTGTGGTGGCTGGAACGACACAACCTGCTAACAAATATCCAAAGCGGTTTTCGTCGACGTCGTTGCACAGTAGACCACCTTGTGTCGATGTCGACACATATCATGAACGGCTTCCTGAAGGGTTGTCAAACCGTTGGGATATTCTTTGACCTAGAGAGAGCATATGATACCTGTTGGCGGGCAGGATTGCTCCGTACTCTACACAGTTGGAACATTCGTGGCCGCCTACCACTTTTTCTTAAGGAGTTCCTAAAACAGCGCTTCTTCCGAGTACGGGTCGGCTCGGTTCTTTCAAATCCTTTTATACAGGAGAACGGTGTACCTCAGGGTTCGGTCCTTAGCGTCACCCTGTTTGCTATAGCTATTAATCCTATCTCGCAATGTGTTCCTCCAGGCGTGTCGTCCTGTTTATTCGTAGATGACTTTGCGGTCTATTGCACTTCTCCGCGCACACCTTTTATCGGGCGGTGCTTACAACAATGCTTGGACCATCTGCATGACTGGAGCCTGAGACACGGCTTTCGGTTCTCTGCGGAGAAAACCATGTGTGTTAATTTCTGGCGCCGTCGGAGTCGACCACCTCCTTCACTCCGTTTGGGCCCTTATTTACTTCCTTATGCAGATCACACCCGATTCCTGGGATTGGTCTTCGACAGAGCACTTAACTGGTCATCTCACATAGCACAGCTGCGAGCGCGTTGTGACCGTTCCCTACAAATTCTGCGGGTACTAAGTGGCAAATCGTGGGGAGCAGATCGCACAGTGTTGCTGCGACTTTACCGCACACTGATTCGATCCAAACTAGATTATGGCTGCATCGTTTTTTCATCAGCACGTCCATCAGTGTTGAAAAAGTTAGATACGGTCCATAATTGCGGCCTACGGATAGCTATTGGAGCCTTTCCTACCAGTCCGGTCATCAGTCTGCACGCCGAAGCTGCTGAACCCCCTCTTAGGTACCGGCGTGTTCTTTTATTAGCTAATTATGGCTGCAGACTATTTTGCATGCCTACGCATCCCACGTTCGCGCCATTCTTCAACACCACGCTAGATGCGCGCTATCGGAACACTACTCTCAGTCCAAAGCCACCCGGTTTTCGCCTTCGGGAGCTCCTCCGCAAACACAATATTACAATCCCTAGGATGTTTTCTATGGGCGAGAGAGTGTACCCTCCTTGGCTGCGTGGACCGCCATCAGTCGATCTGTACATGACCAAATGCGACAAGTCTACGACGGCTCCTTGTACTATCCACAGCCACTTTATAGAATTTTTATCACGTTATAGTGATCGTGTTTTAATATTTACCGATGGTTCTAAAACCTCAAATGGCGTTGGATGCGCTTATGTTTCTGGATCCGAACAATATACATTCGGATTCCATAGCATCACGTCTATTTTTACCGCAGAGCTTTACGCCCTATACCGAGCCATTCTACACGTACGCCGACGAAATCTGGGTGACTGCTTAATACTCAGCGATTCCCTTAGCGCGCTTCAGAGCCTACGACAGGTGTACAACTTCCATCCCCTTGTACAGCGAATCCAGGACGCCCTCCACGTTATCCACGCCTCCGGCGTTAGCGTGGTGTGTGCTTGGGTCCCCGGACACGTGGGCCTTTCAGGGAATGAGCTAGCAGATTCAGCAGCGAAGACGGCGACCTCACAGCCCATGGTTAACATACCCACGGTGACATCGGAAGAGCTACGACTAGAATTGCGCAGAGCTGTGTTGTCATCCTGGCGAGGGGAGTGGTCCGCCCTGCGCAGAAACAAGCTCCGCTGTGTCAAAGCTCTTCCGATCCCTTGGGTAACGTCCTGCCGTCCGTCCCGTCGGGAGGAAGTGCGATTGGCTCGGTTACGCCTTGGCCACTGCTATTTTACCCATAGTTATTTATTAAACAGGGCTCCAGCTCCGGTTTGCCCGCTTTGCGGAGCAGCGCTGACGATCCGTCATGTTCTCTGTGCCTGTTCTAGTCTTGAACGTCTCCGCAGTTCTTTCAAGCTGCCAGCCAGCTTGGCGGAGATACTCGCGGATGAAGAGACAGCGGTGGCCAAGGTTTTTAAACTACTCTTAAATGTCAATTTTAGACTTTAGTGTTTACGTTTTTATCCACTTTTAACTGTCCTATGATTTTACGCGTCTTTTAGCCTTTGGCGTACGGGATGTGCTTGTTTTTTACCTACGATGTATGTTCTTTTAGATTTTGTTTTATCTAGATTTTAGAACGCATAGATCCTTTAGGGCGCTGATGACCGCGCTGTTGAGCGCCCCAAAATCTACATAATCAATCAAACAATAGCCACTTTTAAATAGTATGAAAACTTACAAGTATAGGATAATGAGAAGGCAAGAGCCTACCATGAAACTACAAGGATAACAGAACTCATAAAAAGATCTGTGTTTTCTCATATTTTGCCAGATCTCGCCAATACATTTCCTTAAACTTCTGAAACAATCCATTACCAGTCTCTTTTCTCTTAAATAAAAGGTAAGAGCAGTGGTGACTGTACTACGAAGATTGGCCAAGTCTTAAACGCAATTAGCCAATTTGGCACTTCTTTTAGCTACTAAAAATGAATTTAACTATTTAAACTAGAATATGAGTTAAAATTATTGCGATTGTTATTCTTATTAATTCAATAATATATGCAAATGATAAATCAATATACAGACAAAATCATTATTAGTATTTCCGATAAACCCAATGAAATTCATTTTTAAAAAAAAAATTGAATATATTATTTCTCACTACACTTATAATAAACCGCGTTTCATGACCCATTATCTTAAAATTGCTAAAGATATCACAGTTAAAGTTTTACTGGGTGTGGATACATACCCCCTTAAGTTCAATGTCCATTTGTTTAGAGGTAGAATAGGTAACTAAGGGGACACCTAGAACTCGGATCTGCATACACACCAGGAGGAACGGATGAGCTGAAGAAACCGCAGCAGATTTACGGTTTATTAAACGGACAACGCAAGGGGCAGAGATGTGCAGATTTACTATCTTAATCATCTGGCAGGGAGGCGCACGCGGTGACCTGCTCAAGTTGCCGGAGTGTGGCTCTGTCCAGCGGGAACCAAGGAAAACGCAACGTGACAGTGTAGGCTCAAATGCCCACTCCCTGGCGGAGCCGAGAAGTGTTCCAATTGTCTGCCTCTGCTCCATCTGCCCACCGTCGATCGAGACTGAGCCTCAGGCTCTTTTATAACATGAAAGAGGGAGAGGAAACGTGAGAAAGGGATATAAGGCACCATTTCATTGTCTTACCTACCAAGGAAAACCTACAGAAAAAAATCATGATCAGAGTGAGTGGCGACCAGGGAACGAACCCGCTATTTCCTGAATACGAGCCTCGTGTATCTTTTCGGCAATGAGCCATTTAATCCAATGTTTTTTTTATTAGAAACGATAAAGTTATTTTCCTAATTATGCTATTCTTTTATTATAATTTATTAGCAGTATAATTTTTGTAAACAGGCAGATATGTTGTACATTTAACGTGGATCCGAATCAGCACTTACAAGATTTTTTGTCAACTGTAAGCTAAGTAAAGGTTTTGAGAAAATCAAACGCCGAATGGGCCTTAATTGACTCTTTAGCGTTTAAAGGAAAGAATACAAACACTGCTATAACTAAATGCAATGAAATATTTTATTAAATTATCAAACTGCATCCGTATTTCACTTTTTCTCTCTCTTTGTGTTTGGGGTGATGCTGTTTTGGTGAAGCAAATGAATATCCTTGCGAAAAACAAACGACGATCGTAGGCAAGTTAATAGATGATAGGGAAGTGATAAAAACTGAAATTTTTTATGGAGGTATTAAACGTTCGAGTTAAGCAGCCTAGATGGTTTAAACTACGTTGTTTGGTGACAACTTATTGGATGAAAATCGAATGATCTATTAACAATGTAAATAATCCTCCGAAACTTTAATATAGCTATTTTCAACGTTTACTGAGGAAATAGCTCATTTTTACTGGAAAATGGCCTTCACACAGATAAAAAACGAAGAACAGAAAGAAAGGCTCATTGCTAAAAAATAGTGGAAAAGATAAACTTTCATATATTTTGGAGAACACAGAGCCTGTCATACTGAACAGTATTCAAATAACTCCGCCTTCAAGATGGAGAAATTTCACCTCTATTACAATGTGTGTGGGAGGATTTATTATTATTGATCTTTTATTGTCATTATTATTCGTAATAAGGTTTTATTTTTTGTGTGGTGTAGAATTGACAGTACAAGATGACTGATTTATGGCATTTCGTTACGTTTATCTAAAATAGAAGGATTGTAAGTATCTACAATGACAAATATATAAAATAAAAAAATAAAATTTGTTTCATGAGGCTGCACATGACATTATAAGTGTTATTTAGTCTCCCCACAGGTTCAGAAACTAACATAAATTAATATCGTATCTAGCTCGCAGATAATAGGAGTGAAACGTACCTTTTTATGATAAGCAGTTGAGCTGACATTTGCCTACGTTCTCTTTTCTTTCAGATCAAGACCGCGAATTTTAGAAGTGGTCTGTCTTGTTATGATAGCTACCAAGAAGCGCGTTAGCCATTTATTTATGACTGTAATTCAGTATCCCTTGCTCTTTGCCAGAGAATCACTCAGACTGTATTCTAAAGGCATTTCTAGAGTATATTACGAGGCTCTTCCTTCCTTCGTTCCTTTCTTCCTTCCTTGGTGGAATTCTCGGGCTTGTTTCCATTCCTGGCGTTTCCTTCTTTCCGGCTGAAATGCAAGAGAAGTCTGGAGGGAGATTAAAGACTAAAGTATACGCAATAAATTATTCAAAGATATTCATCTTGTCTGCTCTAAAACACAACATTGTTGAAACACTATAAACAGAGGAATATTTCCACAAAGTCTGTGATTCAGAAACCACTGAGAGCGTGCGGTAACTGTTGCAGGACAAAGTAAAATGGACCTATCTTGAGATTTCTGTAGCTCCTATTTGGATAGAACATCTCTTTAGCTTGTTTATCCTTAACCTAAACCCCAGGAAATATTATCTACATTCGGGTCCTCTTATAAGTGCTACCCAAAATAGCGTTTTAAGTTAAGTTGAAAATGTCAAGTCATAAATATAAAATTAAAAAGTAAAACAATAAAAAAGTAAATTAATAAAAAGTACATTGTTCTATAAAGCTCTGATTTGCTGCTTAAAAATCTATTATTTCATCTGATTCACGTTATTCAGGGTAAACATTTCTGGTCATAATTTTATGACAGATGTCGTTGCTGGTGGAAAAGGAATAAAACAGAAAGAAGTAAATTACCTAAACGCCCTTCATTATTATTATTATTATTATTATTATTATTATTATTATTATTATTATTATTATTATTATTATTATTATTATTATTATTATTATTATTATTATTATTATTATTATTATTATTATTATTATTATTATTATTATTATTATTATTATTATTATTATTATTATTATTATTATTATTATTATTATTATTATTATTATTATTATTATTATTATTATTATTATTATTATTATTATTATTATTATTATTATTATTATTATTATTATTATTATTATTATTATTATTATTATTATTATTATTATTATTATTATTATTATTATTATTATTATTATTATTATTAGTATTATTATTATCATTATCATTATCATCATCATCATCATCATCATCATTTTAACAAATGATTACTAATATACTGCACTCATTGATGTATCTTTTTCGTAAATAACATTATGCATTAATTTCCAATGTCCTTTGGATGTACTGAAGAACACTGAGAGTGTTAGAAACTAGAATTATTATAAATTAAGTTAAATATAAATTTTGTGGCCCTACAGCCCCGAAGGGTCTGAACCTGCCAATCCGCATGTCGGTCTCGCGCTGACTCAAGCACGCTAGAGGTGGAGATAACGTGTTCGGTATCAAGCATATATACTTTTTTATTATGTACAAAATTCACATGATCAAAACATCTACAACAAGAATAAAAAAGTAGTGAAATATTTTTAACCGAATTTGAGATATTTAATTATATGTGGCCATGGTAAACGGTTTGGATTCCCAAAAGAAAACTTGTTTTCAAAATAAGCAGTTCGTTCTCAGAAGTATTTTCTCTTACTATCAGATGTTTTTTTTTAAACAATGTGCAGCTTTTTTAAATTTCTATCAATAATATATGAAGCAGGTTTTCATATGTTGTATAGTTTATATTTTGTTAGCATCGTATTTGCAGAAACTGTAAGCTAACACAGAGTGCAGATTTTTCCCACACATATAGTCCATAGAAAGCTGGTAGTTCGCAAAAAATGCTATAAGCGTTATCATTATCTGCATAACAAAGCGTTATTACTATTGTTACAGCGTCCCTCTGCTGCGCTGGTGTTGATATATGAACATACATCAAACATTTGAAATGTTATGATAAGCCTTTTGAAGCACACTGTTATGTGGCAGATAATTATACAGTGTACCAGATATTGTAATACTGTTTACTTAATTGAAATTAATGAACAGCGCCGTTATTTACCAATGCAATAAACAATAAATTGTTTCGAATAATATTTTAATCTTCTCATACTATCGATAAAGTTTAAGCTGAGTTCTAACCATGATAAATGAGGGTAATTATATGTAATGACAAGTCTACAAGAGGTCTGTTAGCTGGATTGCGTTGATTACGGCCTGATTGGGCTAAAAATAGGTGATACTATTGAATATTCGAAACATATGTAAGAACATAAACATGGACGTTCGTACTAAAAATGTAAGTGTCTAATTTTAATTAATAAGTACTAATATTTGTAATACAATAGACAACACTAGATAATTGGTTTTCATATTATCTGCCTGGTGGAAGATTAATCTTATCTGTGGCAAAGGTGATGCTTTATAAGCAATTAAATTAAATTTTTTGTGTATCAAATTAAAAGGCACAACCTGACAAAGCCGAATTTACCAAATTAATGATCACGTTATCTCAAATACGATTAAGGATACCAGGCTAAAATTTCCGTGGGTTCTGACTCCATTGGTTTATCTTCGCGCAGTAATAGCATTTTGATACAATTAATATGATTGGCAAGGGTTCCACGTTGATGCTACTTTTTAGAACATCGGAATTGAAGTTGTCGAGCAAGGGTTACCAATATCCCTGTTTAGAGTTATTGACGGCAGAATGTTTATTACTCGATAAACTTTATTCGTTCCTCACGTATGTATGAACCGACAAATATCCAAGATAGAACAAGTTGACCGCCCTAGTAGGCTTCACGCCTTAGGCTGTTTCAATGGCTTGCTAGCCACGAAGTGCTCTAATCGGCTCCACGCCGAAGACTGTTTGAATGACCACAGATGCGCGTGGGTGTATCACTTTTACTTTCTGAAAACTCCTTTTCAACCAAAGATCCCTTTGTAGCTATTTTGTCGCCATTATGAATGATCCAAAGAATACCCTATTCAACAAGTCAAGTGAGCCCCTTTAGAAATCTGCTAAGCACACTGTTTCTTACATTGCTTTTGTTATAACAACTTTCCCCCAAACTGCTATTCGACTAAACTGGCCTTGCACGTTTTGTAACAAAGAACCAACATTCCATTGACATCCATCATTATTCTTTACTTATGGCAAACCTTAATTTCGGTATCAATTTATTAAGCTTTTTATTAGCTTTTTAACAGTTTGGTATTTTCTCATCCCTCAAAATTTACATTAGTGTGATATCACACTGAGACTATTTATTTAGAATATTTGTGATGGCTTGTAAGATGTAGATTAAGAAAATACTTTTTTATATGGGAAATCTGGCAATGTGAAAAAGATTGCTATTTTGTCTTCTATTCTCTTTCACTTCCTCATTTGGGACTTTCTTTATGTTCGGTGATTTCAAATCATGTAATTCATACAATATTCCCCGTAAACGATAGCTTAAAATGAACAGATTTTTCTGGAAATTTTGCTTCCCATCGCCCGCCTCCAAAACACTCAATAGGTTACTGTGGAAATGTCCATCCTCTATGTAGGCGAGCTCTCTCGAAGCGAGTTAAGTGAGTTGGTGAATGTGCTTCTTATACCAGGTGAGTTGTCATTCTGCAAGTGAGTTTGTGACAATTGCGGTGATGTGCATTAAGTAGTGCTGAAGAGATTACAGAGCTCTTGTGTTCGGCTCAACAGAGGGTTAACCGTTTGGAAGAGGAGGTTACGGTGTAAGTGAAGTGAACTAGATTAATAGAAAAATAACAATGTGACTTCACTGAAGCAACAGCTAAAAGCTGGACGTCACAACACATATGATATGTAAAGTAAAAACCCGAGCCAGATTTTGTGACAGCTATTAAGATCAAGAGACTCCATTGGGTCGGGCATATTCTCCGTGCGGAAGACTGGACAGTCAAAAGAAAAATTTTTATGCAACCCCAAACGGCGCAGGGAAAGTAGGCAGACCGAAGCTGAGATTGGAGGAGGATGTGACAAGGTATATAAAAATTCTGGTGGTGATGATGATGATGATGATGATGATGATGATGATGATGATGATGATGATGATGATGATGATGATGATGATGATGAAAGCAAAAAGCCGTTCACCAAGGGATATGGTGGAGCTCCAGGAAGAAGTGAATGATGCAGGACCTTGGATTTGCCTAATGAATCTGAATGTTTGATCACAGATCTTTTGAGGTTCAAACTTTGCTTGTTCGCGGGTGATCATTAATCCTTGCATAGTTGGTTTTATGTTGTAAAATCTGATGTTTTGCTTTTAGATTGAAATGTGTAGTGCATAATAAAAAGATAACATTCCGCTTTATTAAATGCAGCACAAGCAGGACTAGAGAGAAGCGATAATCACCCCCAACAGAAATGCTTTACGAAGGCACGCAAGTTATAACACATAAACAAGTATGATACCAGCCCGCCTTGTAAAGTCTCTTTATATTCTGCACAGGTCTGTCTCAACTCTCTAACTTATGCTTACGACCATTTTTTCTCACTCTCTCTTCTCCCTCAAGCATGAAGACTGCACTGGAGTTATGATTCGCTTTTATAAGCCCCTTGGACCATGTTGCGTTAAGAATCTCAGCTGTAGATGTTTGGATTGCATTGGATTTATTCTAAGGAGCTGAGCTTCTATTCGCTTAGTTTGTTAAGGTTATTAAACTAATTTTCAAAGTAAGGACAAGGATACTTAATGTTATCATTTTCATAATGAAGCAAAGCTTTTTAGCTTGCAATGTGTGGCAAGTATAGAACTAAAGCATTGAATGGTGGGTTCATTCTTTCTTCCTAATAAAAATTGTCAGCTAACACAAATCAGTTAAATAGTTTAAAACAAGGTTTTCTAGAAAATGTAGTGGAAAAAATGGTATTTATGGATTCTTGTGTCACGGATGGAAAAAATTGGTACCTGTTTCCCATCGATCGAAACTTCGGCAATAATTTATAGTGGGGAACAATAGTGTCTTCCACAGTAGAGTTCAAAGTTATATTTTCGTTCAGATCAATCCGTTTGCCACTCTCATGTATATTATTAATAGTGAACTCTAAGAACAAGCTTCTTTGCTTAATGTACACACCAGAAAGAGTGAATGCAAACTTAGCATAACAAACTGCTTAAATCGGGATATGGCATGTATTGTATATATGTGATGCTGTACCAAGCGGTAGAGGTATGACAGCACATAGTTTTATTCGTAACTCAGAATAGTGTAATGACCAACATTGCATCAATAATTACTTCATTTGCAGACTAATAACCGTAGTTGATAGATTTAGTATGTTTTTAAGTTTCATTTACGTGTGACATATATACACCCTGTGCGCACGACGTACGTCGTTGTGATGAGTAAAGCAAAGTGGCACTGGTCACCATTATGGACATTGATGTCATCTGCATAAAACTACTAAGTCAGTCACGGTTTTTTGTGCCCAAATATCCACAGTTTGTATTTTCTACATCTTACACTGTCATCGAGAAAATATGAGAAAATAAAGTTTAAATATGCCTAAACATACAATTAATGTTCATCCTTGCAATTCCAATGGATTCATTGCTTAATTAAAAGTATATCTGTTCGAATATTTTGCAAGTATAACTGCCCAGAATACTTAAGCCAGTAGTGTGAACCCACAGAAACAAAATGGATGCCCTGTACTAACAGACGTTTTCGTGGAGCAGTTGCCACCGTGCAGAGAACAGCTGGAGATATAGTGTGTTTGTAGCACAACTGTTAGACGAAGAAAGAAAGCAACTAATAAACTGAAGTGTGTGTATATATATATATATATATATATATTAAGCTATTAATGATTAAATTATGTGCACTTATATCCCTCAAACCTGTATATTTTGGAAGCTGTGTCAGTAAACAATAAAGTAGTAATATTATATTCATGAAAGCATGGAGCGTGTTCTAAATGAACATGATATAAAATGCGTTCTGAAGTACATACTCTAAAGAGTAATTCACATGGACAGTTATAACTAGACATAGAAAATTCTACGGTTAAAACCAGGACGGAAGAATATGAAATTGAACTGTTACTAGACTATAGTTAATGACATGGTAGGTGACAAACCATTTCCCTAATCCCTCGTTCAGTCTGATGGCGTTTGCAGACATCATTCACCACACCGTGTTTACCTTACCCGTCAATGACGCTTGCTCGCGGATTTCCCAGTCTTTGTATTGCTAATTTTTTTCGTGTGTGTCACGTGAAAACAACTGCTTTCCTGTATCAGGAGGTTTCTATTAGAATACATGCTTATCGCGAAAACAATTGAAACTCAGAATCCGTATGTGTTAATGCAATGGAACTTTCTACAATAAAGTTTACTCTAAGTTAGGGAGAAATTAGGGAAACTTTACGGTTGAATCATGACATGTTTTTTTCTCATCAAACGTCAGGAAACTTAATGAAGACCGAAACGTGCTAAAAATTTAAATTCTCTCCAAAGGCAGATCCAAACCTCATAAGAGGATACTTAATATAGGAGAAGATAATCTTTTTCTTGGAATAAGACGTGTCAAGGAAGAAACTCTGAGCTAAAGATTAGACAGGCGTACAAGTATGTGAGATATGGCGAAACTTTTGACAGATTTCTGTGTTCCTTAAGCAGTTAATTAGGTTTGCAAGCCTTATAATTAGGGAGAGTTCAAAAACTAATGTTTCTTTGGGAGAAGGTACATAAAGCACACAGTGTGTTGAAGAGATCTTAGTACGACACTCTCTCTCTCTCTCTCTCTCTCTCTCTCTCTCTCTCTCTCTCTCTCTCTCTCTCTCTCTCTCTCTCTCTCTCTGCCTCTGTCAGTCTGGCGTATGCCATGTACAGACAGAGCTAGATACAAACTGCTTCATTTCTCTAAATAAATTTTTTTTTTCTGTAAGATTTCCACATTTACCTAACTAAAAACTAATTTTCGGTGCTTCTGAAGACTCTATATGTCGATTTCAAATGGAAGAGTTGAATCAGCTGTAAGATTTTATAATGAATTCTACCCATGTAACATATAAAGAACTAGCTATAGCCCAGTATAATGTGATTACTGACTCTATCTTATATGGATTGGACTAGGTGACAAATGAGGTACTGCAGCGCTGTAATGCATAACAGCCATAGTATTTTGGTAAAACCTTTCTCATGAAATAGATATCTGAAACAATGTTTCAAAATGCACCAAAAAGTATTTGTTTCCATATATGCGTCATTATAGTAATTAATTAGGTGCTAATTTTGGTAGAACAACAATAAGTGACATAGACGTTATTGCATTGTACTTGATCAGCATCTTGGCATTTTTACTCTCCGCCATATTTAGTGTGACATAAAAAGCTTGCGAATAAAATGTTTTGTATCACATAACATGAAACACAGTAAGGTGACTGGGAAAAGATCGACCTACACATTTTAGTACCGACCAAAAGCCTGTCGTTCGTACATGGACCATTTACTACACTTAAGCGTACATTTTTAAAATTTGTAGTATTTCCTATCACTGCCTCATCAATAATCGCCAGTTGGTCTCAAAAGTAATAGTTAATTCTCCATTTTATGTGCAGATGTCTCCGTTTTTAGTAGGAAGTACATAGTTGCATTGGTGTATTTAAAAGGAAGAGGGTTATGTTTTTACAACAGTTAATAAAGCTCTATTTTAAGTCGAGCTAGTGGTGCTTTCCAGAGGAATGTATAAGGAGAACGTTTTAAGAGGGTCGTAAGATAAGGAAAGACGCCAAAATGGATAGCCATCTCTTGAGCTAATGAAGTATGTATTTCACGGACTGACTGCGGCGGCTATGTTGTGAATTATGAATGTGAAACTTCAGTTTGAGTAGTTTGCTTAAAGACCTCTTCAAAATGGAGTTGGCCGCAGATTTAGGACTCTTAAAATGACTTAAAATTTTGTACGCTCAGTACCCGTTTGTTTCGATGGTCTAACGTTGTATTCATGATCATAGGTATCACTAGTGTTTTACTCAAGGCGATTCTTGGTATCTAATTCGGTAGTTGTCTTACAGAAAATTACCAGGCTTACAGGTATGCGATAGACTTAAATGAGTTGTTCTATTGATAGAGGAAGAAAATTATGTCTTATAAATGTTAGGTAAGCATTCTTTGGTAAATGTATGAATTTGAGATATTTTGTCTATTGATTTTGAAAGCTGAAAGACTAAGATTTTGGTATTTATGTTTTCACACTTTAAACGCCTCATACAAGAAATTTATTGAAGTTTTTAGTTACCTGTGATTAATTTCAGAGCAATATAAGAACATGCTGTTTTTAAAATCAGACTGTACTTTGTTTTAATATAGAGATATTTATTTATGTTTTATAAAGTATTGGAAGACTCTATTTATAAATGTATATGCCCATCTATAAACGTCATTAAAGAAACAAGATACTCGTGTGTGGACTCATGTTATATAGGATACATTAACGTCTAGTTTATATACTCCCTGAATTTTTAGCTTCTGGAGAAAGGGTCATTTTTTTAACTTGGAGGTATGTTTTCCAGAAATATTAACTATTAAAAACATGGAGCACCCCAGCAGATGCCAGAAGTAATTTTTTGTACCCATGCGAGTTTTGAAGATGCTATAATGATGCACCACGCTGTGGCACCATCTTGAATCAGGATTATTTGGGATGAAGGTGGATGCACATTAATTTCTCACCTTTGGCGACGATTTTGAAGAAACCTAGTAGTTTCTCCTGGAATTCTGGATAATGAGTTGCATCTGTAATTCTTGAGCGATGAGATTTTTCTTTCCTAAGGTCGTGGTAACGGGGCTGATAAAGATAGTATTACTATTTTTGAAGTATGAATAATACTTTTTTTGTTCAAAGATGGAAATATAATTCCTCATTAACATTTTCAAATTCGTTGATACAATTCCAAATATTAATGTAGTCTTTTTACAACCAGCGGTAGATGCCACGATGAACTATTTCTTTTCTTGTGCATACTCTACTTATGCATCTTTGATGGATAAACAAAATTGTTTCTGCACACACTCGAAAAGACAAGTGCACGTCTTACCCCTAAGACTTTCATAAGTACAAGAACAAAATCTTTTCAAACATTTAACAACCTATCATATTACGTTGACATGGTTACACCATTATCTACTTTACATATCTTCTTTATTTTATTACAAATACTAATCTCTTTGACTATTCTTAACAAAACATGAAGTTTTCTAAAATAACTGCTACATGCCTCAGGACATATGACAATTTTGAGTTATTCCTTATACCTCCAATTATCATAGTGACATTTCTTGCATATCCTATATTTATCGATAGTAGAGGTACATATATCTTCTTGAGGAAGAGGATCAATGAGGCAGTGTATCTATTAATCCAAAATTGCAAGTCCACGTTTCCTTTGTAATGCTGTGGCGTTTTTCTCTTCATACATACGGTACAGTGATACAATGATAATAGTATTATCTGCTTTTATACTTCCCTCAGTATTGCTGGTGTCATTTTGTCCATTCTTTGGGTTCTTGTACACGTTTAACATGAAGATGTAGGAAGCGAGTGATTCTGTTCCCATGATCATTTCTACCAAGCGTGGATGATTTTAATGATGCCGGAGCTAGAAATGGGAGAAATTGCGGAAAATCAAATCACTGCCTTCCTTTGCCCTTTCTCGGCATATTTTAGGGTGAGGGAGATTCATTGAGTTTGGCGTTTTAACCATGGCATTTTCTGCAACAGGCGCCAATTTCCACGTTAGTCTGTTATGGCCAGATCGTGAATATCAATCTTCGAGCTTGACCATCTCCTCTCTGGGATCTTAGGAAGAGTGTGATAGTGGTGCCGTGTCTGCTGAACATTATCATCACTGTAGAAAGCCCTGGCCAATTTAATTTTGGTTCCTGATTGCTATATTTTATTAATTCTCTTTAACTCTTTTAATAGTTTTTCTTGCTTTATTTGCAATTTTGTAAATATTTTTGTTACCTTGTATTTCAACAACTTTTTATTTGTAGTTGTTTTAGCATGTAACAAAGTGACTTGATATTAGAGGTACTCAGCATTATCCACTGGCGTAAAATTGCAGAGTCATTCTCAGATGGTTTATGATCACTCGTAGTATTTCCTTAGGTATAACCTACAATAATTTCATCACTACGTGTAGATGTATTATCACATACAAATCAGACTAAACCGTTTTACTTTAAATGAAAAACTAACTTGAAAACAAATTAAGTTAACTCAATCACTGTTCCAGACGAACTGCATCAACTGACGGCTACAAACTTTAAAATATCTGAATAACCAGTGTGTTTTATATCCAGATGTACGAAGAGACAACAATTCTCTTAGACAATGACGAAATTAAGCTGTTTAAGACAAGGAAGAGAGACGTTAAAATGTTGGATGAAAAGTTGGTTGAAAAGAAATGGATTAACAAGAAAGGAATAATAATTCCTGTGAGAGAAACAATACAGTTTGTCATACACGTGCATCATCTGGCAATTTTAATATACATCCTCTAAACCGAATACTATATCTTCTAGTTAGACTACATGACAGTAACTTGCTGATTGGACAGCGCTGGCTGTTTCCTGGTTTTCGTGCAAGTTTTTTTTTTTTTTTTTTTTTTTTTTTTTTTTTTTTTTTGCCTTCGGTAAAATCCCATATGGCCATCGTAGGGAAAAATAAGAAAAATAATGTAAGGAAAATTAAATTCCTGCAAGGTTGTTATGTAGCGAAAGGAAAAGGAATGGATGTTACTCTACGCCCTACATTGAAGCATATCTCTGAAGTAGGAATGTCTATATGGATCGTAAACTACGTGACGGTTAAGGATTCTAGCTTTGATTTCGATAAATTGCAGTTAAATTTAGCAGCTTATATGTTGGGTGTGATCTTATAGTAAGTACATGGCTTCTTTCTCAAGAATTTCAATATGAGTTTCGGCATGAGAAAACTTAAAACATCTCTCGTACGACAGTAAAATACTTTCATTAGAAGGAAGGATAGAAGACGGAGATAAATTGATTGGGACGGTATATTTAGGGCACTAAAAGTGAATCTGAAAGTTTACATGTAATATATTAATAAAATTAGCATATACGCTCAGCGCTTATTAGCTTCTAAACCTAGCTGTTACTGTTTCATTTCAAGGAGCACGATGAATTGTTTCCTTAAACAGTTGTATTCCTTATCCTCCACAGACTGTCTGGCCCAAATGACTTATCTGTCGACCGGCCTTGACCTGACACACTCACTCACTGCACAGAGCCTGAAAGTATGAATGCGGTATAGGTATCATAGGAGCGTATTTAAGTGTAAAGGGCTACAGAAATAAAGTTAATAAACCTTTAGCGCAGGAAGTAAAAATACCAGCACCAACAGTTATCAAACTTACAAAAACAACTCTGTATTTGATTGACATGAATTGCTCTACCCATTCTTCAACAAACTATAACTTAAGAGCATATTCCTTTATCCAATTCGTGTTAAATCAGTTAAATATATGCAGGAAAGCTTTTAATATACTTTTTGTATATACAGTGGTTATAAAGGAATAAGGAGTAGGTGAAAGCGATGGCCAAACGTTTATGCTAGTCGTTATTTAATGCCGTTGAAATTCCATTTACTTTGCGTACACAGGAGAAAGAAAGACTAATGAGAAAAGAAAGTATTAGAGAGCTCATGCCAAATAACAATAAATAGCTCGGAAATGATTAGCTCAAAAATGCGTTTGATATGAATTGTAATACTTTAATAGATCTATTTTAGCTATTAATATTTTCCATATCGCTATCGTTTACCCATTTTGCAGTAGTAATTCTGTAGGGAAAAAACTTCAGAGGCCATTTCTATAATTTCCATAATTCAATATTGAATTTCATTTGTAATAAAATATCTTGGAAGATATACTATGTTTATCAAAATCATTTAGCTACTTAAAAGGATCAATATTTTCGAAAATGTTTCCCGGTATTTCGGAATTGAATCTCGAGATCTACCTGGGGAGCCGCCGAAGTACACTTCTTCGGACTTTCAATTAGATCAATACTTAGGTTACAGAACAGCTCCTTCCCCCTTATGGGTGGAAGTGAATACGCCACTTAGGCGCGTCAGCACATTCAGGAAGACTACCGATAACCTCGGTCGGTCGCCAGTGATCTAGGACACCATGCTACTGGCTAACCAGGTTAGCACTGGGAACATTGAAGCGCTCATCAAACCCGCACCCAGTCGTACCCATGGATATCGGGAACCACTGGCCCGCCAAAACATACCCAGCGGAACAACTCCGTTGCGGGAGCAGTTCGGAAATTTCGGCCCGACGTACTTCTAGAAATTTCAGAAGCGCCAGGCGTGCTAGAGGTATAGCAGCTGAAGGGGTCGGAACACCTCCCCTGTAGGGAATGTTCTTGTTTTTGGAAGAGTTTGACTTAACTGCTAACTTTTGTACTTACACGACTTTTCGGTTTTGAGTTCATGCTGCTTGCAGACAAAAGCCGCTCGCTGATCGAAGGTAGCAAGTTCAGACTCGGGCCAAATCGGTGGTTTAAAGTGTATATAAAAAGGCAAATCCATGTTAGTAGATTCACTGCCTTGTTAAAGAGTTCACATCAAATTCCGCCATATTGGAATTCTAACAATTGACAGCATCAGCACCGTTAACAAATAATTTGTTTCTTAACAGACATACGTCTACACAGACACACATAAACCAGCAGACATACAGTCCACAAAGTTCCCCCTTCCTCCCAAAAAGGTTTATATTTATTAAGGGAGTCTCCAACCGGGCATTTTCGGTGAAATTATGCATTAAATTTTTGGATAAAATATAATATATACTTTCTCTATTTATTCTAAATACGTAATAGAAAAACTAAAAACTTCTAAGTCTTAAGTATGACGTAGACAACGTTGTGATAATATTGCTTCATAAGCAAAGATAGAGGAATTCGTAGAACTGAGAGGAATGGCGGAATCTACTTACATAAGGGGTAGTACATATTTAGTGATTAATTGAAATATTTATCTACCTCCATTTCGTTAGTTGTGAAAACATTCTCTGTTTATGCCCTGAGCAATAATAATTATTATTCTTTTTATCATTCTAGGGTTTAAAAACATGATGTGGTTGTAATTCAAGCCTTAAACATATATTGACTTGTTTACTTATCGAGGTTCTTGATTGAAACACGTAAAATGTTCTGTGTGTGTATGTGTGTGTGTGTGTGTGTGTGTGTGTGTGTGTGTTTGTGTGTGTTTGTGTGTGTGTGTTTTCTTTTGGAGAAGTTAATTCACTGTTGACGTTTTCATAACAAAAAAGACGACTTTGGCAAAAGCGGCGGAAAACAAGCCAGTAGCCAATGTAATTTCTGCTGTTGAATAATTCACAGTTGCTAATTAAACCGAAGCATTGATCAGAACCTTTAATGCAATAAATCCACCGCTTTGAGGTTAAGTCGCGTGCATAAAGCCATCAGCAGTCATTGGTTTTATCGAACCAACCTGGGTCCCGGGCTTTGTTCCGCTCTCTTATCTATACCCCGCATATAGGAGAGAAACTAACGTTACACGGTAAATATCGGGCTTTAGCACCTGCTAACTATCAAGATCTCGTTTGTAAACATAGTACTAATTATGGTTGTGTTTTTAGATGGTGTGTCCATGACGAAACCTACACTAGTTTGATCATACCCTACCTGTTCACTGTGAAATGCTGTGGGTTATGAATAAGTTTATTCCAGCAAGGGGGAAGATGGAACTTCACTACAGGAAATAGAGGATGATATAAGGTGGTCTGGCAACCAATCCCTTATCCAGTCAGAATTACCTCTTTCTTTCCTCTGTTTGTTTAAATTTAATGTATAACCTGAAATTTTGTTTTAAAATTAAAAAATAAATTAGTAACAATAATTAAAGGCGTCACGCACTTTCGCAAGTCCTTGTCCCATGTGACCAAAAAAATTACACAAAGGAATATATCAACGTCTTTTATTTTCATTTTGGTGGTTCTGTATTCGCACTCGTGGTCGTCATTCTGATTTTTTCCCCACCCTCATCCCTGCCGATCTACATACACATTCTGTGCCTCACAGAAAACTCAAATTAAAAATCGGTAACAATTCAGCGGTGCCAGTTCAAGATGTTGAATAGCAAAAATAATACTGAAGAAGTATATTAAAAGCTATCTAAGTATCTCTTCCCCTCACTGCGTTTCTCAGCAACAAAAAAGTCTTTCTGAGTCAATATATTTTAAGCTGCAGCCTTTCCGCTTTTTATTCTGTAGCAGTATATTATTAATCAAGTGATGCACTTACAAACACCTATATGGGACGTTTTTATAAATTATACTTTCTTGCTTAAAACACTCCATATAGTGAGTTTCAGAACCACTTGCATTTAATGTTTCTTCTCCAACATAGAAGGAAGTTGTAAGTCATGTACATAGGTTGAATGTGCAAGAACCTTAAGAGAAATTCATTTCCAGTACCTTAAGATTGCACAAAGTTCAGTAATTCGACAAGCGATAAAACATTGTGTCCATTTTACATTCTTCTTGGCAGTTTTATTTCCCTGCGGAATTAGTGACAGTTTGGCAATATTCCGGACAATTTCTTTGGAATATGTGCTTCACAGTTCCCCGTTGGCACATAAAACTCTTGACAAGTCTTTTTATATCCTAATCCCCGTCCTCTTTTCGCCTTTTGGCTTTTAATTCAAAAATCACGGGAACAAAATGGAGCAATAATGCCTTACTCTCAGCTTCAAGGCAGCAATGCATTTTTTTGTGCTGCGCGTATTCTGAAGCTCAATGTGAAGGAGTTCTGGAAGACTTGTTAGCTTCTCACAGAGTCATAAATATGGGTTAGGACTTCAAGAATTTGTTGTAACTTTATGGAAGTGATTCTGCACCAGAATTTAAGACGCTCTTTAGATATTCTATAATGGGCATCTGATGCAAAATGTGTGTTTTAGAAGGGATATCTGATACTTTAATTTTGGAATTCATAGATTCTGTGAAAGTTGATGAGTGTCCTCTTTTTATCATGCTTGAGTTATGTTACATATATCCCTTAATAACTAAGCATAATTTGAAAGGCTTAAATTTAAATGTTAGATTCCAAGTAACACGTTAACAAGATTTTTTATCCTACGTTATACCAAAATTGTAATAATTAGGATGAAGATAATAATTGTTATTTCACTTTCTTCACTTTCAATACATTTACTTTTTTCAGTTTAATTTTTAGCGCTCACACATTATAAAGTCTGGTTATACAGTTCTAATATGACAGCGCTGTCTTCGGAACCTGAAATGTGACCTGGACTGCGTTCTTAGATGTGCGATCGTTAATGAGGATGGTGCGTCCATAAATAAAACTCATTGTGACATTAAATAAATTAATAGGTAACTTCAACATTAGCTAATTAATTATACGTATAGGAACAGGTTTTACAGAGCGCAGGAATTGCAATGATGCCAACTTCATAAGCAAGTTGAGACCTTGGCATATTGAGCTAGCTGCGCAAAATTCTGCTCCTGATCACCTGAATTTATTTTTGCCTGCTTCTTCACGCAGATCAGATGATTGCGGACAGATGGCGCGGGTGATCGCTTAAAGTAAAATAAAATTTCTCCCTGTGTTTCTGGGCTTCTCAAGACAATTACAACAATAGGAGCCTGATCTATTAGATACTCTCAAGCACCTCTGTGGAGTGCTTGCCTGCAGCCTCCAGCGGTTATTTCACGTAAATTCTTTCTTTTTTCTTTTTCTTTCGCGGACGTCACAATATGTCTATATGCACGATGTGTCCCTGTTCGTCAAATAACGTATGCATATCGAGATTTAACTGTATTGGAACACCACAGTGAAGCGAAAATTTATTAAATTTTAGATGAGTCGTATTTTTTACACATCTGCTTCACTTTCGTACCTATTTTGAGGACATGTTTCGCAAATCTTCGTTTGCGACTCTTGTGAGTCGCACAAGAGCCGTAGATGCAAACGAAGATTTGCGAAACATGTCCTCAAAATAGGTACGAAAGTGAAGCAGATGTGTAAAAAATACGACTCATCTAAAATTTAATAACGTATGCATACTTATAGCTCATGATATAACCCTAACATATCTGAACGCATTTCCCAGTTCAGGATAATAGATATAATGACTGTCGGGAAAATAGCACGGAATGAGGGTACACCTAAGCGTTAAGAAACAATCACAAATAGTTTTTGTTTCCCATCGATCCTCAAATATGCGTTAAGTATATTAACCATTTCATTGTGGATGCACTTACGAATTGCACTTATAAAGACAGCAATACCGTGTACGACTGCATTACATTTATATTTCCTATGGCAATAAAATGAAATCAAACAAATATTTACTCCCTCAGGATGCAGTCCATCACATTTATATTTTATCGTACTGTAGCTAACGAACATCCCAAGCGTTTTGGAAACATTTAACTGTTAACAGCAATGGATAAACTGCAGACTTCAAAACCTATTTCAATAGTTTAAAACCCAATAATTTGGCGGCAATTTACAACAGAAACCCCTCAAAATAATGTCATTAGCTTGTAATATGTTCAGCAAAACTTCCTAAGTTTTAGAAATCTCTTTTTCAAATACAGAATATCAGTTTCGGGTTTTTCTGAGAAATGTTGAAACAAAAAATGACGTTGTTGGTCAAACATTGAGAATGGAAACATTGGCAATGGAAGAAGGTTTAGGTCAGCCAGTGAATGCTCTGTGCAGTCAGTGGAGTATTTTCTTGCTGCTGGCTCTCAACGTGGAACTCCCTGGGAAGACAAAGGAGGTACACAAGGATATGCAATGGAGATGTAAATGACTGTTAGTTAAGGATGTTGGGGGCATACAAGTATGTTTCAGGGATGCGTCATATTATTTTCTTGCAGCGGTCAAAATTATCGCAGTTTAAGTTCGTTAACTGTTGCTAGAACTTTTATTTCATAGTTATCTTTGTAATTTAATTACATTAATATAGAGCAGTAATTATTAGCTATAACTAAGGTAACTGAAACTATATAAGGGTTTTATGTTGAAGCAGGCAAATTGCATTCGCTATTTGATTGCACCCTTAGCTAAGGTGTTGTGTAATTAATTTGCTCTTGTTTCTGGGTCTTTGGGCCCAGACGAGCTAGCTGTGGACACTCACTGCACAATATTGCACAAGTGAACTGAGCCATTTATATAGTGACCTGAATGTAAACATCACGTCTTCATTATTTCCAACATAAACATGAAATTGAGCCTATCATAACCTAAATTTTCCCTTAATGCATTAGACAAAACTGATAGTGTTATTCCAGAAAACAGTGCTGCCAGAGAAGATAAACATTAATGGCCAATGTCAGATATCATAAAACGTGCAGATTGTAAACTCAGTTGGCACACAAAGTGTGCTAACCCTCAACAGGATAACTATTGCATTCTTCGTTACCTTAGTGCCGTTATTTTCACAACTTACTTTCTATGTTGTTACTTTTGAAATCGTTATGGGTGATCACCAACGGAAAGAAAGTCCCTGAGAGGGATATGCTACCATTATTGGCTTCTAAACAATGTGACAAGGACAATGAGTGTTTCTCTGACAGAGGACGCATGCTACACAAAGACTAGCACCACTCATAAAACTTGTGCTGTACACAAAAGGAATTCAGTCAGTATATGAAATCGAGAGGGCTATTACTCGCAAAACTAGCAGGAGTCACAATGTTTTTATATCTGCTAAACTGACACGAGTGTCACAAAGAACTATCAGATAGGATAACGAAATACTCTGCGTCTCATTCCCCTGTAAACTGCACTGTCTGTCTCCTTTACTTTAATAACCGTCACACTGTAACCGCTACGTCATATTATTGAAAATGTTTCCAGGGAATTTCAGAAAATTTGAAGAAAAGGTAATAGAATACCAGTTATAACTTAGGGTTGTGATGCAGTTAAACATTTAGCCCGTCTCTGTAGCATCGTGGTAGCATGTCTGTCTCACATTCAAGAGGTTCCGAGTTCGAATTTCGGTCAGGGTAGCTTATCTGGATAAGATTTTTCCTGAAAGATGAATGTTGGGCAACTCTAAGATCTATGGATCCCGGACTCATTTGAACATCATTTTAGCCATTTCATTTATCGTCCGATATTATTGTAGAGTGCTAACTTAAAACACTTATAAACGTTTATACTGATTGCAAATAAGCGCTAAATTTAAATCCATCTAGAGCATGTCTTTTATGATTTAAGAAAAACATATATATTTTTCTTAATTTGGTTTTCCGCAATTCTGTAGCTGACAGTTGACTTTATTTGTAGCGCATAATTTGTGAAACGCAGGTATAATGAAGGTGAATGGGACATTTTTACTTATGTTGTTTTCTTATATAATTTGCTAATTTGCATACTGAAACAGTACTGCCTTGCTTCTTAATATATAAACACAAGACACTTTTAATTTTGGATAACTGCTTTATAAATGCAGATACATAAATACACGGGAAAGGGTATTTTCTGAAAATTTCTAGTTAGTAATTTATTTCAGAAGCGAAAGTACACCATAATTGTTGTACTGTTAGAGTAGCACCTATGACTTAATAACTCTACGTTGTTTTATGTTACTGCTTAACTATGCTTGACATAATTTTAAGAATAATATTCGAGCTCACTTTAGTGTGGATTGACCGAGAAGTACGGTGATTCTGTGGTAGGAACATTGTAGGACATTAAAATGTTTGTTTTGTGTTCATACTTTGCTTAGATAAACTAATTTATTTTTGGTCGTCACTCGTAAAATCAAATCCTACTGTGCATACAGCATGAAAGTGAAACAACCCTGCAGACTGCAGAAGTGGGCTCACTTGCGTATCATTTCACCAATTTCATTCATCGTCGGATATGACGACACTGGGGGATGTTAATTTAAAGAAGAAGTGAGAGAGTGGACGGAAATGAACAAGAAATTGTCTAATACCTCTGTGATGAATGAGTAGAGCCAGACTGAAAAATTAAATGCCATAGCCGGGATTTGAACCACGGATGTCCCGATCTCCGTCTGGTTTCGCTAAACCACTGAGCTACTATGACCAACGTGCCGAAATGGCATTAAATTCTCCAACTGACTTGTATGTTTCCCGGTAAACCACTAGCAGTTCTCATGACACGCACCTTTTGTGGTGACTTACTACGCTGTAAGTTCTTTAAGTCCAGGCTTCATAGTTAAATCACTATGCTTTTAGGTAAATTGATGGAAATAACCATTTCTTTCACACTAGTGTAGTCTGTGATGATTGAATCATTCCGTTTAAAAGTAAGAATATATGGTAATATGGTACAGCCTATTGCAACTCTGCTTTTTCTGATGGCGCAATGGACTTTTCAAACGCTTTAATGATAACCATTTAATTAACATGCTTAAATAGCGTTGGCGGGTATCGAATCCATGTTTCATTGCTGAAGAGAAGCCATAAAATCGTTGGGAAAAGTGAGGTTAAGTCCACTGCACTGTATACAAACATTACCTCTATATTCTCAAATAATTAGAAAGGTTTGATTTTGTATCTTTAGTCTGACATATTCTATTTGAGAAGCTTATGCCATGATAAAGTTATGAACACATGGAATTGGTACTAATATTAAAAAGGTTTAAGCTTTCTTAAGGTGTATAAATACTATTATTTAGTTTAAGAGTTACGCTTTAACTATCGGGCAAAGTCATGCTGTGGGTATATCTAAATGTTTTACCTAAAAGCAATCATCCCAATTGTTATGACCTCTGTGAAATACCTCCTACTTTATTGTACCGTTATGCTCAGTTAAATTCAACAATGTGGCACTAGTAATTGTTGAACTTTTAGTTAAAGATAATTTAGAAGGATCATTTTCCCTTCACTGTATTAACGTTCCTGATAAGACTTGGTGCCTGAATATGTTTCATAGATATCAAAATATTCTATGAAATGTAGGCAAACAAAATTGTCTGAACTGTTCGTGCCAAATAAATTCCATGCCGTAATATTTATTTACTAGCTTTAGACTAATTTTGAACACCATCATTTTTTAGCGTTTACAAGTATGCAAAAAATTGGAATTAATTTAAAATATCTGTGCGGGCGTGCGTACGCGCGTGTGTGTAACTCTTTGAAAGCTGAAGGCAGCGTGATATGGGCTTGTCCATCATCGACACATTTCCTACAAAATTTGGATTTTGTGTAAAGTGACGAAGGAGTCCCGCGGAAAACCCGACATGTGAATGAAAGTCACAAGGTAATAAACTTATACAGTGCAAGTGATGTAAGCGCAAAGGCTGTTCTATAAAAGTTCGAGGTACAGTTCATTGTGCCATTCCACCTCGCGAGTAATATCACGACTGCTCCAATCAGGATTTTCATCAACAAAATTTAACACCTCTTCTTCCTCCATGTTAACGATTTCGTCAGGAGTTTGTCGTCCTTGATTATGACAACTCAGAATTACGCTACCTGTAGTTCGGTCTTTCGGTAAGAACCGTTTAGTAGATCAAAAATTGCATTGAATATCTTTGTAAATAAAAATTATATCCAGATATTAAAATTTTAAAATTACAATATTGTGTATGTTTGTCTGTGACAGAATTTTCTGTTTTTCTTTTATTTCTTCTCTTTTTTTCTTGTTTGCTTTTTCTTTATCCCCGTTTTAAACTCTAGACTTAATTTCATCTGTTTCTTTTCTTTCAGGTGTTTGCTATAGCATTAATTATTAATTTATTCACATATATTTTAATTCTTCATACCTTAAATGATATGCTAAATAAAAGTGCTACTAAATATGTTTATATATGTTACTCTTATTTTAGCATTTAATACTTTTTAACGCAGTACCGGAAGTTTAGAAAAGCACTTTCTGTTTTTCGGTCTTGAAGAAAAACATTGATACTTGTGATCGACTGGCCAGCACTTATAATTAACAACTGACGTCACAATTCAAGCTGCGAATCTTTACATTGATAACAAAAATACCAGTGTCTCTGCTTTCTCTTCTTTAAGTTTCTCATATTCTGGGGGGGGGGGATAAAGATTTAAGTGGGAGGATTAAGATTTAAGCAGTAACTCCTGAATTAGGTATGTCTTCTGGTAAGCGATCAGCTACCTAGTACTAGCTACAGGCAGCTGCGCAAAAGATGTTGGTTGTAGGTCTTCTTTGGAGCGATTTCCTATAGGAAATAGAAAATTGGCCTCAGTTAGGTTGCGTTTTTTTCTCACTGATGATTGCCTCCAAGAAAGGAAAGAAAAACTAAAGTTAATTTGCTCACTTTTATAGTTTCTGTGCATGATACCTTTTAAACGTAGGCACATGCAATAAATTAAATATTGTTAGTGAATCATTGTAATATTTAAATCATATTTTCCTGGTCAAACTTGAACCTTGGGAGAGAAAGCTGAGATCGGGTATTTTTATTTTGTTTATACGACGGTTGTTCAATAAAGAATGATCATAATTCTTTTACGGTCATTATTTTTCGCACTGAAGTTCGATCTTATTGTATTCCGTTAGCTTAATGTGAAACAAACACGCCGTAGTAGTTTCATTGTTAGTAATCTTGGTTCCCGCCTGTGAGAACCAGGCAAGTTCAGACATGTTTAGTATCGCCTACCGCTGCAATGGAGGAACATGCAGTTAAAGTTGATGTTAGAGGAAGATCCGGAGTTTCTTTTAAACGTAATCTTTGCTGATGAAACTTGGCTACATCATTTTGATCCTGAGAGCAAACAGCAAAGCTCAGTGTGGAAATCTCCTTCATCACCAACCCCCAAAAAGCAAAAGTGGTTGCTTCTGTTGGGAAAATTATGGTCATCGCATTCTTTGAATTCATGGAATGGTTTATCAGCATGCTGTACCTGCACACACATCAGTAACTGGCCAATACTACAGGGATGTCCTGAAAACATTGCAAATCCAGATCTGGAGCAAAAGGTCATATTTCCGTGAAGCAGGCTGGATGCTGCACCACGATTAATGCGCGGCTGCATATTGCCAAAGTTGTTGCTAAATATCTTTCAAAAATCAATTTGAAGTGCATCCCTAACCCTCCCTATAGTCCAGATTTAGCCTCATGTGACTTTTTTCTATTCCCTAACTTGAAGAAACGCCTTCGTGGGAGGCATTATCCATCATCAGAAGCAGTGGTGAAGGCTGCGGAGACAATTTTGAAGGATATCTCGAAAATGGTTTCCAGCATGTCTTTGAAGACTGGTAGAAACGCTGGGACAACTGCATCACATTCAGGGGAGACTTTTGAGAAGGACCATCAAAATTATGAGGATGAGTAAAGTTACGTTGTCAAAAAAAGGTTGTGATCGTTCTTTATTGAACAGCCCTCGTACTTCACTAATATAGAACGAAAATAATCTCGGCTCAATTTGTAGGTTCAATGTGGCACTGATTTACATCAAGGTACTCTCAATCATGTAGGAATTTTACGTAATAACTTGATGGTACCTCCGTGTGCTAATATACTTGTATAAATGGATGGTTGTCAATGATTTTAAAATGTTATACTGTTACATTAATATTAATTGGAATAAGGCGTTTGTATTATTGCATCATATCATTGAATATGTGAGAATGGTCGTATCCCCTTTTTAAATCACATATCGAGATAATATGAGATATATAATTAATAATGCTACAATTACTATTCACTAATCCAAGGCAACTTGTATCCATATGATTAAAATGGTGTCTAATGACTTGAAGCTTTCCCGGCGTTGATTATTGATGATAGTTTCTCGGGCTAACAGCCAGGTCAGACAGTAGTTACCCCAATCTGACCTGGCTGTTAGCCCGAGAAACTATCATCAAAATGGTGTCTATTACGATCTGGTATTAATGGAATATTAGCTTACTACAGAAATAATAGGTAAGTATTTAACTGAACTTCATTATTTCTAGATAAAATAACAGGTTTTCAGCACATTACTAGAATCATCTATGCTCTTGCTGAAAGAAACTGTAATTTTTGCTGTAACTTACAAGGCCCAACGCTAGTTTCACTTAAATAAGAATACGACTCCAAGGTTCCACTTTCCACTTTATCAAAGGAAGTAAAACATTTTCATATCCATGAATATTTAAAGAATCTATTTTTTTTCGAATTTATTTTATTGAATGAAAGCGCAATGTTGTGATTCCTAATGTAAACGGAAATTGTTATTTCTAACACACTTCCCCTTAATACATGAACTTTATTAACTGATAAACTTTATTACACCGATTATGATTCAGGGTGGTCGTAGAGCTAGTTGTTCCATATTTCCGTTTCTCTTTACATCACATATTCTGTTTCAAGCACAGGGCTGAGTAAGCGAGAAGCCCTACTGTACATCATAGATGTATCGATTAATGGCCCCTGAAGCAACAGGTGGTGTTCAAGCTATAGGAATTGTTTATATTTACCTAATAGTTCATTGACGTATACTTTATTTCAAACTACGTTAACTTTACATTACCCTGTTGGCAAAAACGATAATCTCTGTATTTGCCATGAAATATTTGCAATACGCAATTTCCCAGAAACTTGGAATATTTGACTTTACGTGTTATGTGGCGGTAATGCTGCTGGTCTGAAACATCTCCTTTGTTCATGGCTGGAGGCTGGTGGATATTAAGCGGAACTTCGATCGCATCCCTGTATTGTCTCTCACAGCCCTTGTTGTGTCTGCTGCTACTGACAGAACAATACCCGTTTTTCTATGGATTTGCTTACCTATTGCATGCATGTTTTGCATGATGCGGACATATGTACGGGACACATCTGCCCTCTCATTCTAACATTTTAATAATCGTACAGTCAATCGCAAATATTTTATTTCCCAACGATGTTGTCGTTAAAAGTTTTATTGTTTAGCAGTGCTAGATACGGACAATTTTTGCTCCTGCCATGCTACGTAATATCGTATTTGTTTTAATAAGTATGTCTTCTCTAGATATCCCATTGATATATATCATATATTATATATTTTCAAGTCAGTGCGCGCTGTTTTTCTGCGTTAAAACCTGGCTTTTTGCAAATGTTTTAAAATTTGCACGTTTCTCTGACCAGTTCACTGAGATCATAAATCAGCTTTTGGAAGCCAAATAGAAACATAAAAAAGGTCTCTTTTTCGGATATTGCAATTTCTTTGAGCAGACATTTAGTGGCAAAGCTTTATAATAAATAAGGCATTAAGGTGCGTGTTTTTAATTTGTGTGATTACTCAAGTCCTGCTTAGTGTGTTGAAACTTGGTGCTCCACTTGTCAGTCAAAATGTATGTGAATTCGATTCCACCTAAGTATATAAGTAGTCATTAGCGTCCGATGTATTTGAGGAGCTAGATAGGTAAAGATCGGTAGGTCAGGTAAGTAACATGGACTGGAGAAAACCTGATACTGGCCTCATCTCAAATAATTTTCGATTTGTATCTTGGTATGAGGACGTAAGTTCTGCAACTAAGTTGACCTACAAACGCTGTCTTCCTACGGATTTAACTTTTCCGCAAATGTCCTTTGCGACAAAGACAAAGCAACTAAATTGTATCTAACCAAAATTATCTTCTCTTACACATTAACTGAAATGCTGCCAGTTTATGTCAGAACTGTTTTTATTCGAAAATGAACACATTACTGTGACATTATTCAACGACGAAATTTTTGGGGATTTGTAATGAAACTATTCAGATTACTAAATGGAGTAAAGACTCCAATAGAACATACAAGATACTCAAAAAACGCTTTTTTTTCTTTCGTCCTTTTTCGTGTGAAATCCTTTAACTGTTCTTTGTGATTCCTGGTCATATTTCTCCCTGAAGGCTACCGGATATTGTTTTTTTTTTTCAATATTAATTTTATTTCTGTTTTTGGTATCTCGAGTGCGTATTGTTCATTGCTGAAAGAAATTTTAACAGACTTATTGCAAAGAACAAATGTAGAGAGAGAGAGAGAGAGAGAGAGAGAGAGAGAGAGAGAGAGAGAGAGAGAGAGAGAGAGAGAGAGAGAGAGAGAGAGAGAGAGAGAGAGAGAGAGAGAGAGAGAGAGAGAGAGAGAAGAGAGAGAGAGAGAGAGAGAGAGAGAGAGAGAGGAGAGAGAGAGAGGAGAGAGAGAGAGAGAGAGAGAGAGAGAGAGAGAGAGAGAGAGGAGAGAGAGAGAGAGAGAGAGAGAGAAGAGGAGAGAGAGAGAGAGAGAGAGAGAGAGAGAGAGAGAGAGAGAGAGAGAGAGAGAGAGAGAGAGAGAGAGAGAGAGAGAGAGAGAGAGAGAGAGAGAAAGGAAAGGGAAAAAAGAAAATATAAGCTTCATAGCTGTAGGTTCTGTAGTATGCAGTTATTAAACACGCCGCTTTTACAGAGGTTTCTGTTTGGAAAGTTTGCTTTTATATCTTGAGATTAAAGTCCATTTGATGGTTGTTGTAGGAAGCCGTAGATCTTTTATTCGACGTAGTACTTCCTCCTTTCTTGTTAGGCATAGGAAAAGTTACGGAGATTGGACGTCGTTTCACATAATATGCTGTGTGATTTGCGAGCGAAAGTTTTCTCATGACTCCTGAGGTATGCAAAGGGGACGTCTTGACTCTCCCATGGCAACCAGTTGCAAACCGGCGCACGATATCGATTCTGCTTCTGCACCTCATCTAGGGAGACTTGCCGTTGCCTACCTTACTTAGGTTGCCTTCAACACTTTCTTGCTGAAGAAACGCTGTAAGAAGCAATTAAAAGGAATTGTATCATTCAAAAAATAACCATACCTTGCGTCGCATTAAATTATCCTTACAAAATACGAATGTTAACTTTATTTGATCTGTCAGTTGTGTTCCATTTCAGCCCAAGAGGTTTAATGTCAAGAATATCTTTGAATGCATATTGAATTTGGGACAAATTTCAGTCCTACTCATACTTTAATATAAGTTGTCTGTGGGTAAATAAATACTCGTCACGAGAAAGTGACTAGCCAGATTATGGGGTATAAATGGAATGGAACTAGCCAGATTACGATTTTACACACGGTCATTTATCATCTAGCATACCTATTACAATGGTCATTTCAGTGGGCTACTGACCTGAACGTATTTTAATCCAGTGTCAGTTTTCAGTTCCGGAGTACGGTCCTTGGAATTGGAAATAGCCGTGTTCGAAGAATTGGCTGAAACTGTGCGTAGAGGGTGTACTATTTGGTAGCTATAGTGATATGAGACATTGTATCTTATCTGGGTAATTTTATCTTTTATATTTTATTAGTATGTGTATCTTTACTGGCACGTTTCATCCTGTGAATGGTTTAAGGAATGTTTTAAAGTTTTAGATATACTTTTGCACTTTCTTTCAGTTTCGTCTCCGTACACACGCAGTAGATAAAGTAGGTGTTCTATTTCATCGAAATCTCTATGCTGAGAGCTTACTGCAAATAAGTCTTCGGAATGCCCCAAAACAACAACAACAACAACAACAACAATAATAATAATAATAATAATAATAATAATAATAATAATAATAATAATAATAATAATAATAATAATAATAATAATAATAATAATAATAATAATAATAATAATAATAATAATAATAATAATAATAATAATAATAATAATAATAATAATAATAATAATAATAATAATAATAATAATAATAATAATAATAATAATAATAATAATAATAATAATAATAATAATAATAATAATAATAATAATAATAATAATAATAATAATAATAATAATAATAATAATAAATACATTAAAAAGATGGCGTGCGTGTGCGCGTATGCGCGCGTCCCTAATAAGTATAACTTAGAAAGCGAAAAGTCGGTTAAGAACCAAACTTGGTATATTAGTTGTATTTCAAGGATACGACACGAAGATTTTCAAAAAGTATACCCTATTCCAAACTACCATTTACATTGAAATGTTTCGAAAATTTTGATTTTCTCAAAAATGGCATTTAGGAATTTTGATTAAAGCACAGTGGGAAATACTGAAATGTATGTATACCTCGAATTTTTGGCGATATTCTCAGAAGTCCTCTTCATTCTAAACTCTTTTATATAACTTCATAGGCAAAATCTTGCTACACAAAAATGTAGAGTTCGTTAAAGCAGAAAATGTATACAATACTTTATTGTGGATTAAGTCATTTCGAAGATATTCCTTGCTTTTTATTTGAATTTTTCTATACTTGTACTTTTCTGAGATTGGAAATTGTCTGCCTCTATCTGTCTGTCCTGTCTGTCTGTGCTGTCTGTCCGTCTGTCCGTCTGTCTGTCGGTCGGCCGGTCCGTCGGTCCGTGCGTCCGTCCGTCCGTCTGTCTATATCTGATGGTCATCAAGGAGAGTGGAATTTCTTAGCCATAACATAGCGACTAGCTTGCGTTCTTAAAATATTTAAATATCACTTAGAGCTTACTGGTTTCCCATGCAAAAAGTAACGTATATCTCGATTAACTTAAGGAAGTTAGAGAAATAATCGTTTGAAAGTATAGTTGGTACAAGAGTAGCAACAGGCGTCAGATTTTTGTGTTTTAAAATGTGTAAGTAGAAACTGAACTTTTAATTCTAGGTTTAGTCAAGGCTATAGTGACCTTCACAGTTGCGTATTCTAAAACAGGCCTCCACTAGATAGCTAACGTTTGTTATAGCTGAAGGCATTTGTTTGTTAAAGGCATTCTTTTATTTGGACAACACCAGTAGCTACTCCTAACACAGTATCACAGTGTAAAATATGGTTGTAGTTAGTGTTAATTGCAGCTAATGCGTGGGCAGTTTTGTAATTATCTTTCAAGACGTCAAGCGTTTGTTTAAAATAATCTATGAGGTTAAGGTGCCTTAGTGCTTAGTGCTTACATAAATATTTCGCGCTGGAGCAGTTTGATTAACTTTTGTTACAAAACTGTAACAAAAAAGATTTGATATACTGACTACTAATTACCAGGTTGCCAGTACTACTGTTAAGTTGGCCACTTTGAAATTTTGTGAATTATGAATAAGTTGTTTCACCTATAGTAAAGGATCTACAATCAAAACACAAAGAAATTCGAGGTTCACACGCTTCTACTTTGCTATCTGCTCCTGGTCTTAAAGTTTGTTAGCGTAGAGCCGAATTTTGGTTTTTGACAGATTCCAAAACTCACCTGTGTTGAATTTCGCCTTCTGGTAGCGTTCCGAAACTGCTTTTCATCGTCTGCTATAGTGGAAACATTCAGCACTCTATCTTTTCCATTGTATCAGCTGTTGCACTTTTTGTTTCTTTTGAAGAGACGACCGTTTCCAGGTAACAATGATACGATTATGAATTTATATCTTTAGTTTTTACCCGTGTACTCCACTTGAAGTTCTTCTCCCCATCCAGATGAGATTGTAATTTGGCTTAAGCTCCCTTTTGCGAACTGTTGAGGTGATATCTCATACACCCCTTTTTTGCATTCAGTCCAGTGGTTCCAATCTCTTTGGTGGCGGCGATGCGAAAAAGCCGCTCTTTATTGTTCGTATGCTCACTTAATACGCCTCTCGGTTTTTAGACGCCGCCGCGTCATGTACACGCTTCACTAACTTCTTCATTTGTTTCTAGTTTATTTACACTCCAGGCTTGCATATTTGTAATGCACACCTAACCAGTCCAGAGATAACGCCAGGATTTCCACAATATTTAGAGTATTTCATTTTGTCTACTACCAAGTAATGGTAAGTTCTGAGGTCGGCACTATTCAAAAAGCCTTTTTCTTTAAACAGAGCTCCATGTTGGTGGGCAGCGTTACCTAAAATCAAACTTGGGATTTTCATTAAGTATCTTCCAAAGATTCAAATGAAATTTTTTAAGAAAAATGCCCTTCTGAACTTTACCTTACATACACATTTTTTGTTGAAATTATTGATGTTTTAAAACAGGTTCTAAGAAGAATAAATAAATAAGTAAATAAATAAAAAATAAATAAATATGTAATATATCATATTTGGCATTTGAATTCAAGGATAGTTTCTCGCACATGCTCTTACATTACTCATAGCAGCTTATGGAATGAATTCACTTGCTTTCTAGCGAGGAAGTGTACCATATTTAGGTAGTAATCAAAAGTACACGGAAATAAAACTGTGCCCTGTTGTTTTTGCTGTATTGTATACTTTACCTGTTCATATCCTTTGTTGCTAACCCATGGTAGAGTTGTATACAGTCCAAAAATTCGATAATGAGATATTAAGAAAATAAACGTTTAGGGTTCACTGAATCCTAAAAAAGCATTTTTATAAAAGTGGGTGTGTGGGTGAGTGTGGGTGCGTGCGCGTACGTTTGTCAAGCATAACAAACGACAAACGTCGGTCAAATCCCAAGCTGTTTCACCATCTTCCAAGGATGTCACACGAAGAGTTTTAAGAAAATCCCTTTATTCCAAATTACCCTTTACGTACCTGTAGAAAAAATGCTGCTATTTTTTTAATTCGTCAAACATTTTAGCGTTTGGTATTGATTTCCTGTATATTTAAATTATTACATCTTGAACTTTTAGACCTGTAAATTTCACTTCTTTAAGAAATGATTTTGGGCAAGTTTATGTATCTGATAAACCATAAACTACCTAAAATGTATGTTGAAATGTATATTCTTGTTTATTTTAAATAACGCTTTGGAGGCATAACCCATTTCCTAATCATGCTTTTCTGAGGTTACTTTTTCAATTCCTTGTCAGTTTTTGAAGGATCAGCTTTCAGTTAATCTCGCGATATCATGGTACATTGTACCTATGGGTTTCAATGCCAGCATGCAGCAACTGATATTTTCTTTCGTCTCTTTCTTTCTTTCTTTCTTTCTTTCTTTCTTTCTTTCTTTCTTTCTTTCTTTCTTTCTTTCTTTCTTTCTTTCTTTCTTTCTTTCTTTCTTTCTTTCTTTTTCTTTCTTTCTTTCCTTCTCTCTTTCCTTCCTTCCTTCTTTGTTTCTTTGTTTCTTTGCTCCTTTCCTTCTTTCTTTCTTTCCTTCTTTCTTTAGCAAGATGCATTAATGTTGGAAACTTATTTAATGTCATTTGTAAACACAAACTCTTGCGTAACCTGACTTGAATAGAAAAATAACTTTTTAATTATAACATATATTGCGCGTAATTATCATTTATTGAACAATTCATGAGAATGTAGCAGATTTTGCTTCGTAGCCTGAACCATACTCTAGAATACAAACAAGTTTGAGTATACGAGCAAGTTATCCGTACTGGACAGGCGTTCCCCAGCTCCGTACATTTCATATGGAATACCGAATGACTTGGTGTATAATTTCCTATTCGAATGCTCAGTGTGTATTATTATTATTATTATTATTATTATTATTATTATTATTATTATTATTATTATTATTATTATTATTATTATTATTATTATTATTATTATTATTATTATTATTATTATTATTATTATTATTATTATTAGTATTATCATCATCATTTACATATGTTTATTTAATAAGAATTAAAGTGTTCTTATATTTACTTTCAAACCCAGTATTTGATTTAATTCTTATACTATGTGAAATGCCCTACTTTAAAAATGGAAAGGCAGTATCTAAAAAGGATGGATGATGAAAGAATCCCAGCTATTGTAAATAAAGGGACGGAGAAATGTAGAAAGGGCAAGGATATCACATTGTGATATCAGAATAATCAAATTCCCTAGACCATGAAGTAAAGATGTTGATGATGTAGTTGTTGTTGTTGATGATGACGACGATGATGGTGATGATATGTTGAGGGCATGGAAACTGAATAACTGTACTCAAGTTCCAGAGTTTATCCTCTCGAATCTTCTTGCCCGCCTCGGTAGTGTAGATGGTCTGCCTCACGTTCAAGAGGTCCCGAGTTCGAATCTCGGTCAGGGTGAGTTAGCTGGATAAGGTTTCTTCCGGGGTTTTCCCTTATCCTGATAGACGAATGTTGGGTAACTCTAAGCTCCAGGGACCCCGGACTCATTTGGGCATGCTTTCATTCATCGTTCGATATGGCTTAACGTTGTAGGACGTAAATTGCAACAAAAATAGTCTTGTTGAAACTATAGGCTGGTTCCTCCATTTATTGTGTCCACTGCTTTGTTGGTCGGCACATCTTCGTTTCTCCAGGAATACTTCGTGCAGTGCGACCTACATAAATTTATAATGGCTGTCATTCCCCAAGAGCAAGGGAGGCTGTGAAGAAATCACAGGCGCAGTGGGCCATTAAGGCATAACTCCTTTACAATTCCAGGCTGAAGCTACTTAAAAAGGCGTATTGATAGACCATATTGCATTATTATAACACAGAATATATGATGCAAAGCTGTTAGTTTTACGAATATATCTGTCTATGAATATTAGTTTAATAAGGGTGTAATATTTGTTTGTTGCAGGTGAGTGACATATTCTGCATTGAGAGAAGTCAGCATGTCTTTTAGCATGATTTGCGTGAGTATTTAATTTGTGGATTTGTTTATAAACATTACACTGTAAGTTAAAAAAATATAAAATTTTAGGATTACATGTGATTAAAACTGAAAGTTTATTTCTGGGTACCCAGTTCTCTATTCTTACAATGTCATACGCCACGAACCCCAGAAGCACATCAGAAAGGTAAAGGAAAATGATTAAAATGAAAATTAATTAAAGGAAATTGTGGTAGGTAGCAAATCGCGTCAGCATTCGTCTACTGAGTTGGGGGGAAACCATGTAAAACTCAAGATCAGGCTGGGAAGTTGACTGCAATCGGACCCAGTACCTCCAGAACGCTAATCTTACATGTTACGCCTAACCATTTCGCTCGCTTTACCAGTAGGTATACCTTCAATAATTAATTATATGGCTATCCTGACTTATATGTGATACTATTGATCTACAAATTCTAACACGCTTTTTAGCCCATTTCTGATTTTGTCGTTTCTGATGTAATCTTCTCGGGTTACTCCTGCTGCGCTTTGGACAAATCGTGCTTCAGTTGTCTGCAGTATCCTTGTACACGCAAAATACAATTTTAATTAAGTACAGCAGACCTCTGTATTCAGCAGTACACTTAAATGAGTACAGCATTATATAAAGCAGAAACATTTTATTTAATAAACCTTTATTTCTGTTAAAGTGTGGTAGTAGCAATTTATTTGAATCACTTTGTGCAGCGCTTGAGTTTAAAAAATACTTATTATATAACTTAATCATTACAAATTATATATAGAAAAGTATCCGAATCAAAATACTAAAATGTATGTATAAAGACAAGACAATCAGTATACATGATGAAAATTGAAGAATCAGTAAACAGAAACATATAAATTATGGTGTAAGGCAGGTATGTACATCTCCTACGTTGTTTTCAGTTTATACAGATAATTTTATTAGGGAATGGATGTTTAAAACCAATGGGGCAATAGAATTGTACTATATTTTGTGCTTTGCGGATGACAAAATAATTGTAAGTAAAACTGAAGACGAACTGCAAACATCAGTGAATATGGTACACAAGTTAGAATAAAGAAATAAACAATAGCTTCTAGATACATATTTTGTTAATAACAAAATTGTATTTAATGATACTATTAGGAAGGTACGAGCTTTAAATACGTAGGAACGCGTATCAGTCATAAGGACGAAAATGGCTTAAAAATAAACGATTCATTTTCAACAGATATGCGGCACAATAAACGGAGTCTGACAGCTAAAACCAGAAAAGAAACTGGAATGAGGTTTTACAAAGTGATGGCTGGTCTTCTTTCCTTTATGGGTCTGAAACAAGGATATTAGTGCAAGCTGATAAATAGAAGGTACAAGCTGATGAGATTCCTAAAATTAGCAAAAGATAAAATCTCCAATAATAATATAAGAGGAGGATTATAAATATTTCCTCTGGAAGGAAAAAAATTATGCAATATATAAGTAAATGGAAACAACACGTTGAAAGAATCTCACCAGTCCCAAGAAAAGTATTGTCCTACACGCCGAAAGAAAGGAGATATCCGGGAAGACCAAGGAAAATATGATCAGGTATATTTTGAAGCCTGAACAGGCATTTATGCCTAATCCTTTAGGTGGAGACACGTATAAAGTGTTATTAGAGATGACTAAAGTTCTCTCTCTCTCTCTCTCTCTCTCTCTCTCTCTCTCTCTCTCTCTCTCTCTCTCTCTGCTCTCTGTCTAGGAACATTTAAATACATTGGAGGTACTGTACACCCAGGGCAAGAAGGCTGGAGGGGTATGAAGGCAGAGGAGCTCGGAACTATATATCTGCTGCGGTAGCGGATCTGTTTACTAAGAAAAAGTGTATGAGTGCCAAATCCGTCTGTTCCCGCCCACCATCTTGGCAAGCCTCCAACTCCACACTGCACTGCCGTCTCTTCGATCTTGTTACCCGCGCTGCCTCCAATCAACAATGACCTGGCGACACTATGCTGCCAGATCTATAACGTTTGTTGCAGTAAATGCAACGATAGGTATTATGTACTAGTGAGTTATGTGACAACACGTATCTTCCATCCTTGTCATACTCGGAAGGGGAGCATATACATCGTGCGGACAACAAAAGTGATTCCGATACACATTCCCCTAGCTTGCCTTCTTGTCTTGGGCAATCAGTACGTGGAACTTTTTTCCAACCATAGTTTGAAAAAGGTGTCTGTGATGTGGTAAAGCATATATAATAGCCATTCGTTTGTCTAAACCCACTGACGCAATATGCGTGACAACTACGATATGCAGTAAGCTGTCGAACGACTAAATGCCCCTTATCCACGACAGGGCGTATAAAACAAGGTCAACCACAATTTGGTGTATACATTGCTGCTTTTAGGATGAATTGGGCTCGAAGTAACGAGCAAGTTTCAATATGTACCACTTGAAACGAACAACTAAACCGTATACCCTTGATAGCTTTTAAGATTATCCACAATTGTTCTGCCCCCGCCCTTTTATCCCGAACGCAAACGGAGGAAATGCGTGTGGTATAACTATAAAAACAATCTGATAAGAAGACACATAAAATAACTTTGAAAGATTTAATGTGTTCCTGGCTGTATTGGTTATTGATATCCTCCGGTATTATTGAAGATATCGGCTTTCTTATCTCCAATCTAATTTCGAGAGCGACGACACATCTTTTCATTATATCTCTTTTTGTAAAGGCAGTAGATTGAGACTTCGGCGACTAAAGACATACAAATCTTAACAATAGCAGTTGCATGATGTGCAACGCCTGCATGGTGTACGTTCTGTTTTCTCATCCTGCATTTATAAAATCTCAATTATATCTATGAATAAATGGGGGAAGGCACTGAAGTTAGTACTTGTATAAAGTGCATATGAAACACCTTCAATTAAATGCGTAAACAGCGGGGTCCATAAAGGTAAAATAAATCGCTAAAACCGAGGCCATATTCATTGACCTAGACCTTTATAGAGGATAGGCATATATTCCAGAGCACAATAACAAGAAACCGATTCGTACTTCAGTAACACTGCAAACCATATAACCATGTATAACAATGCATGACTTAACTGAACCATATTTTAAAATGTTTCAGCTTAGATGCTCCTCTGGAACTGTTGATAAACATGGTTAAATAAATGTTATTAAACAAGTGTGAGATATTAGAATTTATTTCACTGACACAGAACATGTGTCTGTGTCGACTGCTGAACGTTTTGGCGTTGCAACCCAGACACCTGGATTCAATTTCTAGCCGGATCGGGGGATTTTTTATACAATCCAATCTTTCCTTTCCCTCCGCAGAATCTGTAACTATGCGTGTGAATGTGTTAATGTTAAAAATGGCTAAGGAACCAACGTTTGAGAGATTAGATTGAAGAAGTTGTTTCTCAGCTCAAAGCCTCCAATTATGTCATATGTTAAAGGGGACTTTGATAATGTAAATAAATTAAAAAAGTAATTTGAAATATTTTCATGAGACAACCCAACATGGCTAACTGAGAGGAAAAAGAAGAAGAATATGATGATGGTGGTGGTGGTGATAATGATGATGATGATGATGATGATGATGAAAATTATTGATACAAAAATCGTTACTGTAATGAAAGCAAGTCAAAACAGTTTCCCTCCATTTGTAACTGCAGCATTAAGGTTTAAGTTACGAACATACCTCTACCTTAGATCTAGAAAGATCCATGGCTGTATGCTCGGAAGTTAATGTGCTGCTTGCTGCATACCGAAGCATCTCCCTTTATAGGGTACCTGTTGCATGTAAAGATTTTCCGTTGTTCCCCACAGCATCGAATACCTGTACTTCTGAACCACAAGCAGCATCTGCAGCCTTTTGCCTGGCAGATGGTTTTCGAAACAATATGTTAAAATTGAATGTTGAGGTTTGTTTCTTATGCAGTTTTCATGCACAAATAATGAGGAATTTAAGTACCAATAGTCTCCATTGTTCATGATTTCAACTTTATATAACATTTAAACCACACATAATACCACCCATGTTTTTAAGAAGGGATGTGAAACCTAACTTTGAAACTTATCCGTATGAAACCTTCAAAATATCAAGGCGCTTATCAACTGATGAACTACCAACATGCCCTCTCAGAGGGCATACGTTGTTTTTTCAACATATTCCCTTAAGATGTAAAATTGTGAAGCAGTGATACGTATTTATTTACTTTAAATCTGAAATATTTGAAGTGTGAATAACTCTTATGGAGCAATATTTTTACATTGCTATGCTACTGTTAATGTGCTATTCATATCAAATATAAAAGTTTTAATATAATATATCAAATTATTTAGGTAACACATAACTGTAACTTAAAACATAAAAAATGCATGTTACAAGCATATTTACACTCGATGCCATTCTAAATTCCTATTAATATTAAAATTCCAAAGCATTTAATAACCCAATTTTTTTCCTCTGTTTTGTGTTTGAGGTTATTGAAACAATCACCTATGCAATAATTTAGTTCGCCTTTAGTTTAAGATGCTTAGAATTGTATATTTTCGATTATTTTGGGATTCTTCTTGGATAAACAAAAGTATGTCGTACAAGTAGTGACAGCCTCAACTATAATACAGAAATATCCCGAGGAGATGGAGACAGGATATTCCCTCCAGTCATTCAAACTTTGCACGTCTGTCAGGTATGTGAAGTCATTTTTGAGTAACAGCTATGTGTCGCAGTGAACTGTCCGCTGTCAAACTCAGATTTGTTGTCCCTTCTACACTCAGATGCACTTGGCTTCTCAGCTGCAAATTGTGCTCGGATGTTGATTCGGTCTCGACTGAACTTGGCTCGTGCGTTCATGGCTGCTGGCAGGCTGAGGTTCATCCTGAGCAGTTTATTTATTTATTTATTTATTTATTTATTTATTTATTTATTTATTTATTTATTTATTTATTTATTTATTTATTTATTTATTTATTTATTTATTTATTTATTTATTTATTTATTTATTTATTTATTTATTTATTTATTTATTTATTTATTTATTTATTTATTTATTTATTTATTTATTTATTTATTTATTTATTTATTTATTTATTTATTTATTTATTTATTTATTTATTTATTTATTTATTTATTTATTTATTTATTTATTTATTTATTTATTTATTTATTTATTTATTTATTTATTTATTTATTTATTTATTTATTTATTTATTTATTTATTTATTTATTTATTTATTTATTTATTTATTTATTTATTTATTTATTTATTTATTTATTTATTTATTTATTTATTTATTTATTTATTTATTTATTTATTTATTTATTTATTTATTTATTTATTTATTTATTTTGTTTAGATGGGAGCAGAAATTAGAGAAAGCTGCGCAACTGTACCTGTGTGGTTCACTATACAGAACCCATTACGCTCTGATGGAAATTTGAAATATGTTGTGATGGTGGGGATTTTATTATAGAAGCCAATAAAAGCCAATCAGCTCTTAGCATAGATGTTGTTACCATACCTGTTCCAGGATCAGCTTGTGAACTCTAAAACTAAAAGTAATTAATTTCTTATTATTTTCCTCCCCTATACAAAATCGAACCTACGCGTACGATAAACTGAGTTAGCTATCTATTCGTTTAGGTAAATAAGAAGGAATGCATTAAGAGAGGCTACTTTTGACATCATCCTTGTTTTATGCAAAGTATAACGTCGCTCGCTGATTCACGTTTATTTTCTAGGCTTTATTTCAAATCCATCAAAGATAAGTGATAAAGACAGATTTGGTGGAAACGCAAGGAAGTTATAATCTATGGTAACCTTAAATAACCTTAAATGCTATTGTTCTATAAAGCAGCTTATCCTCTCCCAGGTGTACCTATCGTCAAAGATTATTTACGTAGAAGTCCAACCCTTTTCTGTCGAACGGGAGATTTCATTTATCCCTGCTAATATATTATCTTTATAAAGTGAGAACAAAATCACTTATAACTGAATTGATACCTCTTTCGGTTTAGCGCTACTAATAGTTACAAAACTAATTAATGCATTCAGCATTTAACTGAATATGAAATAGTTCAATAAAGCAATTAAATTAATATTAAAATACATTGATTTCGCTGAAACATAACTGCATACTTCGGAATTATTTTCTCTGGTTTCAATTAACGCACAGTATTTATACACATTCGTTTATCAAACAAAATCATTAAAACCCACTCGTGAGGATCTCTGAGATCAGTTGTGTTATTCGCTGATAACATTGCAATCAACGACAGATGACACTTTGCACACATAGCGCAGATGGCCACAGGCTGCAGATAGACGGCACGCGGTAGTCCCTAACAATTCTAAGACTCGTTGAGCTCCCTTTGAGCAAGTGTCTGTGACATGTCTGGTACTATTAATCTGGCATGAAATCTAGAAACACATTGAAAAATAAGAACGAAACGGAATGAAAATGAAATAAATGCAAAAGAGACAGTGACAAATGGGAAACCAACACATCATTCGTTTACTGAACAGGGAAAATCACGAAAAAACCAAAATCAAAGTGAACGTTGAACAGGAATCGAACATGGGACCTTTCCAAATTCTAGTTTCATACGTTAGCGAATTCATCTCGCTTGGTTAGCTTGCAATAAAAGACTAATAAAACTTAAAGTAAATATGCAAATAAATCTTAAAATAAGAATAGTTGTTTGTCATCAGCTTTGTTCACAGTAAGAAGTAAAGATAAAGAAGTGTGCTTTCCTTTATCGTACCAACAAGCAAAATTTCTCGTCTTCAGAAGTACTGGTTCAGGATTGAACTGATGCTGCAAGTTAACTTCGTGTACTGTATGATTCATTACTACTGCAACATTTTAGCCTCGCGCGGACAATCGACTGGTGTGAGTAGGAAAAGTGAGCCAGCCATTTTCCGAAATCCCGTTTTTAATTAGACGTTTGCGTAGGTTTTTACAGCAATTGTTGAAGTTTGCTAGGAGTAGATGGTTGCCAAGGCTTGACTTAGTCAGCGTTCCACCCATTCTATGATCATTGTGCCATAATAAAACCATAGAATGAGAAAAAGAACATGGAGCCTGCGTTTATATCTGGCAAATTTATTCCCATGGTATTTTCATCATTTAAGACACTGAAAAATGAGGAACATTTTTCCATGCGAAGGATATTTTCGGCTAGGAAGGATTTCTCGACAACTTTCGTTTCCCATCCTTAAAATATGTAATGTTAATATTTAGTTTGCCATTCATCCTAATTAACGTTTCCAATCGTACTATTTACGGAGATGGAGGCATGCACAAATATTTGCGTACACGTAAGTTAGTATAAATATTTTTGTAGTGGTTCTCAAAATACTATTTCTGGTGAATTTATTTAGTATTAATTTTTAGGATGTAATACAGTACTTCTCTTCTTACTGTAAGTAAAATAAACAAAAATAGTTTCAAATTATATGCTCTGAGAATTAATACATTAACTTTGTCTATCTGCAGCTTTAAATAAGCAAATTATTCTTTGAAGGTTTTCTTTGTGTTCTGTTGTCCTATTTGCTTATCTTTCCACATTAATAGAATTTGCATAGCTATATTTGTAGTTTACCATGTCATACGTATTCGCTCTGTTGTATGTTTTTAAAAATTACTTTCAATAATGCACATTATACTACAATTACACTTTCTTCATTTTTCATTAGTTTAAATTCTCATCTCATGCCATGAGTGGTGTATTTCTCTGTGCAGAATCGAATACTATTTCGTGCAGTGGAATGTTTGCCTTCCTTGTTTCTTACCGTCTTGATCTGCAGAGAATACAGTTTTGATATATAGCTTTAGAGAAATAGAAGTACGAGTTTCCTATGCAATCTCTCAGTGACCTTGGGCATTTTTCTTGCCTGATACCGAAATTGGAAAACATGAAGAGTATTGTGAATGATTCAAGCGAAGTTGAGAACCGGCCGCCAAGTAGCGTATTCTTCATCCTGGAGATCCAAACATCGAAGTAATTCGGTACTGGATAGAATCGGTTCACTGCAGCTTGTGTTGAAAAATGTTCCGATCAGAGAGTCGCAGCCTTGCTGAAAATGTGGCGCACTGCTTTCCTAAAGGGATTTGCACTAATGTAAAAATTGGTATACCAAATTCCTAAGCTGTTAATAAATTTGCTGTAGGTTTAGTATTTGCCTGTACTGTTCTCTTTCTATATTCGTCCTATCTTTCTGTCGTTTTAGAAATTAAATCCTGCATTAAACAGATAGAAAGGGGCGATCTAAAAATGTGTACTCTTGTTTCGTCTACATATTTGCAATTTAATCTTTGCATTTCCAAGAAATAGCATTGAAAAATATGTTCTTACTTCTCAACATCCAGATTGCGCAAGGTTAATACTGGTAGATACGATATCTTTTAACCCCTGTGTTCCATCTTTTTAATGTTTTTATTAAAACATTTAAGCACATTTAGTTATAAAGAGATCTGTGTAAAATATGTTTGAGTAACCTATAATGTTGTATGTGATTAAACTCCTATTCTTCCCAACAGTCGTGATTTGCAAGATTAGGTACCTTTTGCAGCGAGTTTGCAGTTTGGCTACTTCTAATCTCACCTCCCCCCAATTTTTTAATGTATGCACGGCCAGGGTTAGTAATAACTAGAATAATAGCTAAGGTTCCTTAATTTATTTTGCTGCAAGTGCTGATTTAAGCCATTCTTTAATATCTGTCTGACTTATATGCTGGTACTGATGGTCCTAAATATTTTAAGAATATACTTTGTTACCAAGTTGTTAATGCGGTTCTTCTTTTCCCAATCGTGCCTAAAATATATTCGGGCGATATTCTTATTTTGTGCTTTTTAAGCGGTGATTCCAATGATTTGTACTTATATAAATTTTAGAAACTAAACTTAACAGTAAATTAAAAAAATAAAATAAACACTGCATATCTAATAGCCCGGTTTCTGGAATCTTACATCAGGCCTTATTATGCAAACTTCATTTTTAACTTTATTTTACTTCTGAATCAGATTTTACAAAACAATTTACAAATTTTGCAGATATAATCTACTTTCTACCTTAACGAACTAACTAAACTTAAAGATTACAAATTTAATCTATCTAAAACAGTCTTTTTTCTACTTTACTTCTACTTCAACAATGTAATTCAAATCTACATTTCTACTACAGCTTTAATTCTTATAACAAGCTACGAAAGACTGTTTCCTACAGTTTTAAAATTTCCTCTTCTGCAACTGGTGTCCAAAACTTCCTCCTACTGGTATCCATCTCCTAAAGGAGCTGGCATCAGTAGATGGAGCTGGTTCGTCAGTTCCAGACATCCGGATAGTCATCTCTCCGCTTCTGCATAATCAGTTGCATCTAACCGCTCTGATACTCTCCAGGTATTCTCTTTCTGTTTATGGTCTTTCTGTCTTTCTGTCTTCTTTCTCGTGTCCATAATTGGTGTCTTAAACCAGGTCTTCAAGTCTGGTAATCTGTATCTTCAGTTTCTCTTGGTCCTATTTCCCTCCGACGATCTCTTAAGTTATATACTTTTCTCATATATCGAAATGTTCTTACATTTCTTTGTTGAAATATTGTGTCGCGAGTCATATATTGCTCCAACGCCTTAACTGATATTATTTGAAACATATTTTCTAAATGTACATAATCTTTTGAATCTCTTAAGATGTTCCATAAACATTTTCCTTGAAGTTTCCTTCGACCATCTTCTACTAGTTCACTATATTTATTGCACTCAAAAGTAACATGTTCAGGTGTATCTAAACAGTTACATTGCTCACATAAATCGGAGTTCTTCTTCCCTATTCTTTTTAAATATACATTGTATGTGCCATGTCCTGTAACAAAATGAAAAAATCCTGTTCTTGGTTTTATATGTTCCAATATTAGCCTCTCTTTAATGTCCGGAAATAAATCATGTACTCTCCTTCCTACGTGTGCATTATCCCACTCTTCTTGCCATTCTTGTGATAAATAATGTTTCACTTCTTTCTTAGTATTGCATCTTTTTCCCATAATTTTAAAAAACATTGCCATATTCTTTCTTCTTCAGCCAATAAGTTGCAGCCCTTAATCTAATGATATATATAATGATATAGATAACGATATAGATGTATAATAATCATAAGCGTACTTAACAATACGGTATTGATCCAAGTCATGGCCTAGAAAGCTTTGGAATATATTTAGCACATGGTGTGATATTTCTTATTCTTGATTACCTCTACCATGGAGGTGTAAAGCAAACAGATTAGCAAATTTGCGGGAAGGGCCTGCTTCACCATTGTCCCTTTCAAGTTGGTGCATCTTGTATTCCCACTACATGAGATCTGTTTCGTTATCGTCCAAGTCATTTTGCAATTTCTTTTATTTATCTAGACGTTTGTGTTTGAATTGAAAAACATAAGTTCTTATATTTATTTAATAGTAACTTTGCGAGACGGATAGTAGAACCTTTTTCGTGGTTCCGAAATTCAGGACATCAGCAGACTTTGAGTAAAACCAGAGGTTAGTTTGTGTTTCTGAGAGTAGAGGAGTAGTCTCCTGCTGTAATTAATTTTGCTGATTTCCGTGCTCCTCAGGTACAAACATTCGAAATCAACCAGAAGATCAAAGGTGTACTAGTTGTGGCATCCTAGTACTCCTAAATGCCTGTGGGCTGGATACTCGAACCGGTTTCGATAGCTTTTGATAGTTTCTCACTGCTTCCTTACGTTTGCAATGTTGAATTACATTTACTACTCCTTGTATAACTAATTCGACTTATTCACTAGCTAATTCCTGTGTCATACAGAGTGTAACTTTGCTGGTATTTTGGGGACGCCCTCCCAAATTGGAGCAAACATGAAAGAAAAACACAATAACTTTATATGCACACGAGTTTGAAAATATTTTAATCCATAGTTACAAGATAGGTTGTTCGAAGTAACTTCTTACTGCTTTGATGTATGCCCTAAGCCTACTCTGCCTCACACTTTCAAATTCTCCCGATTCTTTGTTTCTGCTGAAATCCGGTACAGTCACAATATCCTGTATGTCCTTAGCCAGGGAATACATTGGATTCAAATATAAAAAAATTCACCAGACCATACAGTGAATCCCTCTCGGCCAATCCATTTATGGGGTATATATTATTCAAGAATTATGTGCTACTCGAATGAAATCACTAACAAATATCTTGTAAAACGCATATAAACTTGATAAACTGTAATAGTACTATTTACTTTCACACTTAACTGATTATCTTTGTCGTTTTAATGTTTACATTACTTGGTTAATTCTCAAAGTAGCCATATGGGAAGGTGTACCAAGAAAGTAAACTGATGATTGCAAATTTTCATTTATATTGAAACTATTGATCGGATTATAAAAATATTGCAATATAGCTTTGCGTTCAGGTATAAAGGAATGAAATAGGGACCATTGAAGTAATCAGACTGAACCTTTCCTGTCGTATAACATGCAATGGCAAAGTTTTTTTCTTGACTCACGGTCTGCCACATTTAATCCTGGCACCCGCTGAAAGTTATAGTGGTGCAGAAGGATTATGCAAAGTTATCCAGATAGCCAATGCAAGAGCTCATTTTTCACCATCGGTACTTCGTACTTCTCTTGGTCTCAAATAAGCCACTGTCTCTATCTCTATCCATCTCACTCATTGGGGATTACGAGATAATCTTATTGAAACAAATAAATGGTTGCCGAGTTACCTTTATTCCTATATTGAACTTTACTGCCCACCCACTTGTTCCGTTACTGAGTGCCACCGTCGCACTCATATCGTGGTCGAGTTGTATATTTAATAGAGACAACATAAATAAACAAATAAGTAGCTTTGATCAATTTGCTGTAGTTTCATGAAAGCTTAATCTTAGCTCTTCAAAAAAGTTCGCACTTTATGGCAAAGAAGCACTTTGTAAGAGTCGGGCACTAGTAGTAGTGCAAACGCGTGGACCACAAATGTCCCATCAGCTCAACACCGTACTACGGTTGAGCGCCTCACGAATGCTGAATCAAAGTGATGAATTATTCACATAAAATCGATACTATACTATGTAACCGGTCTCTGCATGTGAATTGGAAAGCCAACTCCCAACGGCAGCAGCACGTGGCGTAAATATCCGTAATAATGGAACCCATGGTGGTTTTGTAGTTAATGACGTTTATAAACATTTTCTATTAACGAAGTGATATATTTTGCATGGCCAATCACGCAAGTTAATGCATACACACCGACTGGGCCTGCTTGTCCATTGTACTTTAACTACATTTCTTTTGTATTAGAGTGGAAAAATAGCATGCTCTGACATTAAAATAGTGTGGAGTTTCCTGAAAATTGATTGAGAGTTGATTTGTCTATGCGTTATATAAAGAACTTGTGTACTAGCAATTTTAATTTGAAGGTGTCTCGTAAACTGCTGACTCACTTTGAATACTTTTAATGTTGATTACCTTAATCATATTGTTTTGGCAACAGCTCATCACTGTGTTAAAATGTAGTAGGCATTATGTTGAAACAGAAATATTTTTACAATATTCTGCAGACATGACTAAATGTACATATATTTTAACTGTTTCATATTGTAGAATAATTTAGTAAGAGGTGGTTTGGTTGAATTATGGAGGAAAGCGGAAATCAACAGATGTGTAAAATTTAAAATTTTCCTCCCCCTCTGGAAGTAGCTTCTTTAATTGTTGGATATAGCGTCACAAATATAAATTAATTTGAAGAACCTATGTGCGCAGCTAGATTGTAATAATACAAACACAATAACTTGCAAGATACAGCAAAAGTAGAGCGTAATGTAGTTAATTTTGACTACAAAGAAGTCTTCCACTGTATTATAATTATGTCAACTAAATTAAACTTAATATAACTTCATATGTAATTCTTACCAACAAACTGAATTGCGCACTGTATGCCCAACAGAAAGGAAAGCGTTAAGTTTTTACTTCCCTATAAGGGGGACTACTTTAGTCCAAGATTACTTTTTTTCTCAACGTTTTCGTATACATTTCCTATTTATATCACTATATTGTTCATTTACGCTTTATATTTTATGTGAATAGCACGCATTAAATACTGCTTGGCCATAGCCTTCGTTTTTTAATGTCTGACATCTTAAGACAATTTTGCTCCCCCCCCCCCACGTTATTCACACTCCTTAAGCAAACTGGAGATCTGAATAGCCATTTTTCTCTGAGTTTAAATCACACGAAAATTGTGTTTTTTGATGGATTTTATTATTAATAAATCAATTCCTGGCCTCTTCCTAAGTGCTTACTTGTGGGCCCTGGGGGGAGGTGGTTCTTAACTCCTATATATGAGTAGAATAAAGTTGAAGAGGAAGAAATCAATTCCACATTAAGAATATCCCGTAATTACTTAAATATGACCTATATCTATGAAATCAGATGCATTCAATTAAATATCAAACATTAAATATGTACATTATTCACTGGATTTCTTCTTCTGTTTTTCTTTTATATATAATAACGTATACACTAACAATATTGCATTCCGCTTCAACTAGTAGATAAAATGAAAAATGACGGATATTAATTTTCATTACTTCCTTTTGTTAGTACATTTAGTTACTGCTTTTGAAATGGAGGCTAGAAGCGAGCGTTCACCCGCTGCTAAGATCTCCAGGGTCCGCAGATTACGAAGTAAGCAGCTTAAGAAGTAGAACAACGGGAAGCATTTCCAAAATACTGGGTAAAAGTGCCACCTTTTCATTCAGATTATGTTTTATTATTCAAAAAACTCCAGTGCAAAAGTCAAACCTAGCAATTATTCTGGTAAGCTAAAAGTTGAAATCAAATTTAGAAGGAAGCCGAAGTTCACTCAACACGCTCTTTCACTCATCTTAATGATGGGCAGCTTTGATTGAAATGCTTTTCTTTATTTTGCAATTTTGAACATTGTTTTCCATTGGTAGTTTTATAAATTCCTATGCTATTTGAAAGGCAAATTTTTTCTCCGATAGGCGCTATATTTGGACAGAAAATATTAACTATACAGAAGAAAAGCAATTTGATATGTTTCTATGGCCACTTCCACTTTTCTTACGTACGCTTATTCATTTTACCGGAAAAACAGTTACACTAATACCAATGGCGTTGTAGATAAAAGGTGCATAAAAGGAACCGAAAAGACATACGTACGGCTATATGCTGCACTTCAAGTTCAATACAATTGGTGTGACATTACAAGATACTACTAAATAGCGACAGAGCTTTTAAAAAATATGGTCATATTGAAAAGTGTAAGTCAAAATTCAGTACAGTATTTTGGTGCACAACATACACATTTTGTTGTAATAAAACTTGGAGGCTTTTATCAGCATTTTCAGACAAATGATTTTAATTCTTATTTTATTTCTATGTTATTGAAGAAAGTTTAATTTCTGTTGTATTTTTAACTTTCGGAGTTCATTTACCTTCTAAGAAGGTTATTTGGAGCGTGTTTCAAAGAATTCTAAATCTGTTGTACCTCAAGTTTCACCAGTTATACAGAATTGTTTTGAATGATGAGGACTTTGCAGACTATTACCGAGAAGTGCAAAATGCACGTTCTGTGTGTCATATAAATATTTTAATAATAAACTGTTAATCAAAGTGTTATAGCAGTGTTTGAGAGAATCAGACATTTACAAAAATGTTCTGCGTAAGTAGTTTGGAATCGCGGGAATTTCCTTATGTCGCTTTTTATTAAAATATGAATTTGAATTTATGAATTAAATAAATAAATTCAGAAATTCTTATTAAAAGAATGAAGCTAAACATTACGTTCGGTATTTATCTAAAGTGTTATCTGTTTACAAACTCACTCATGTACGTATACGCAAGTGGATCTGTTCTAAAGGAGTTTGTTTTGGAAACAAGCGGCCTCAAAACCTAATCAAATTTTTGCTTCGAATGTCATACTTCCTCTATCTACTGGTGTTATGATAGAGACTGTAAACGTGTTACAATGTTAATTTGTGTACAAGGGTTGGTATTACTTAGTATTTGTATTTAAATATTTTAATGTTTTTAGTTTTAATTTTATTTTTCTCCAACTCACGGAAGAAGGCTGTTCTTTTAAAAATACTTTTGAAAAACATCCGTTGCACTTGTACATGAGTTCCCAAACGGCGTGAATTCAATACCTTGCCAAGACAGTTACTGGAGAAAGTTGTAAATGAATGCAGCTTTGTCAGATGTAAATTCACCGCCCCCCCCCCCCTCTATTTAAAACTTCGTATAGCAAAGAGGGAGAGTGAATCGGTTTAGTATACGCTCTAGTTTTGGCAACGTCGCTATGGTATCGATCCCTGGTTGGTCGGTTGGTTGGCGAGAGTGTCGAGGTGGTGGGGGATACAGGAGAAGGCGCGGAAAAAGAGGGTATAAAGTTGAGAGAGAAAACGGTTCAGGAGAGCGAAATGGGATGCGTAAAGAAAACGGTGGGAGACAAAGGAAACAGAATGAAAAAAAGACGAAGAATAGAATTCCTTTCTCAGAATAATTGTACCTGCACTCAGAAATGCGTACGAGAAAAGAAGTGAATGGTTTGAGGTTTGTAGTCGGCAGAAGTCGTACACTGTCTTGTTACAGTCCTCAGGTTTCACTGTGGCAAACACCATTCTGTTGGTCTTTTTTCACAATTAAAAAGAAGGTACATTTCTAAAATTACGAGCACATTTGAAAAGAGTTCTAACCGGTGGCAATGTTGGCCATTGAACAATACAATGACTTATACGTTTTTAGGTTTAATGAGTTTCACGATTGTGGGGAAAGTGAAATAAGATGTTTATTATACGTGCTATACTTATTCGTATATGCATTAGATTGCAAATTCATTACCGGGGCCGGGACTCGAACATCGGTTATTTGGTATTAAATGATATTCATCTCAGTAAAACTTTAAATGGATCTTGAATTTTATTTACAATAGTTATTTACACAGTACTATACAGAATAAATCTCTATAGTACTGTGTAAATAACTATTGTAAATAATCCCGTGATATGCCTTTAGGTAAAACACGGGCTGTAAAATATTGTTTAAATAAAAAAAATGGAGATAAGCAACTCGTAAAATTCATTTGTATTGTTACGTGCTTTAAGTTCTCATGTTGTATTGTTAGCCTATATTAGCATTAATTGTGCTGTGATAGCTGTTCTTTCATACTAGTCCATTACGTAGATTAATATGGAAAATTGAAGGTTAAATGGACAGAGAACTAAAGAACTGTGGTTGTGAAACTCTTGTACAATATATAGGTGTCATTTAGAAAATATCTATAGGCTATATAAATTGCCAGAATCAGCAGGGAAGTTCCAACGGAGCGCAAAATTAAAAATGATTTATAAAATAGTAGGGAACTTATTCAAAAGTATTAGCTGAAGTTTTTCTATTGTTATTTTCACGAGCTTGTTAAAAAGTATAAAGTGTTTTTAAGGTGCATATTTATGATTAATTTTATACTACTACTTTGTATTGTAGCAAACCCAGCAACAAAATAATTCCTATATCATAAGTAGCATAAGATATGGACACATTTGTATATTGTTAAATACTTACTCTGTGTCTTATTTGTGTGGTTTTAAACGCCACAAGGCCTGTGAATTACGCAGAAAGTAGAGATGGAGAGAAGACGAAGGAAAGTGTTTAGATAATCATAGATGGAAAAGAAAAACAATAAAATTAAAGACATGCAGGAGAGAGAAAAGGAAGGAGAGAATGGGTAACTCAGAGCGATGTGCAATTAGCGTAATAAATCTAGTGAACAATACAGCATCTTTAAACTTACAGGTATGGGTAATGTGTGAATATTGAAAGTCGAATACTTTTTACATGTAATTTAAAGGTTAACAAATTTTCACCTGCAGTATTTGTTGACCTTGACCTGACTGCCGAACTTTGCCCACCTGCGTACGCTCTTCCATTGATACAGAGATAAGATGTGGTCGGTACCATACCTAAGAAGGCGTATTGTTGATTACTATCTATCGTAGCTCCTCAACGAATTACAGTGCTGAGTGACAGAGATCCTAAAAGTAGGCAGCCAAAAGCTCCCAATGGATGTACTCGAATCGACAACACTACGCACCAAACCTCTAAGTTACAGAACAGGCCCGCAATATACAATGTTGTGAAATTTCAAGGATGTTTTACAGTTAATATGTTAGGTAACGCGGTGAAATATCTCTATCCCTGTAATCTCGTTTGAAAAGGAGCTCAGAATAATGCTTCAATTGCCTAAAATGCCTTAGTTAGAAATGAATGCGTATTTAAAGCCGCATTGATGTTAATGTAATCCATACCAGGATAATCATCACATTGGATAGGGGTAGGGGCAAGTTTCATTAAATCCAAGTGGTAGGTCAACAGAGCGGAGAGGGAAGGCCCAAACACTTTTCGCCTGTATTAAACTGGAATTGCATGAATGCAAATGTATAAGTGGTTCCATGCAAATGTTTACTTTAAAATACGATCGGAAATGGAGGAATCGATACCCTTTTAGAAGTCAAGTGGTTTTTGAAGTGCCTTGCAGCTATCCTGAAACGATTGTTTTAGATTTCGCTATCATTATTATGTTATACTTGTTATTTTCATACATTCCCTGAAATTGCCCAACGAAGTTATGGGCGACATGTCAGTAAAACTTTGATTCCGAAACTTTGACTGGTAAAATTGATTGTTCTGTGAAGAAATGACAAGGAAGATAGATACATGATTAAAAAATAGTTTACGTATTTTAAAATGTTACATGAGTTATAATTTTGTTAGGAAATCCTAGGCAAGTTCCGTGTTAAAAGCAATTAGTTAAATCAGAGTAGCTAAGGCAATTAGTGCCAACAAGCAATCGTGTTAGGGTTTAGTAAGTGGTTTAGTTCTATATCCTCAAACAGTCGGAGCTCACTTCAAATAGCTCACCGTTAGCATCCATTAAATATATCAGTCTGTCTAACTGGTGTTGCCGCACTCAAGCATGTATACCTACCCCGAGATAAAATGTCACATAATTCACAACTGCAGCAAATTCCTTGAAGACGAATCTTCAGAAGTGACTCACATAAGGGAAAGGTTATCAGCTTTCACCTAATGGACTCAGGCAAGCAAGCCCGGAATTTGATATTTTACTAACGCCAGTCGTGAAAACTTTGTTTTTTATTAAGAGGGGGAGAAAAACAAGACATTTCTCCCAATAAGTGGTGAGTAGCGGTACGAAATTGTGTAAAACATTCATTTTGCATATTTGCATGAAAAATATTCTTTGGCGAACATCATTTAGCTGCATTTCCAAAATACCTATGCGCAGTTCTGGGTTGTGTATTAAATATGCAGACGAAAAAATCCGCAAAATTGGTTTCACAAAGGCTTTTTATGTTTATTTATTAATTTTTGATGTTGAGAAGTATCAGCCTTAGATGAGTGGATATTGCAGAGTAATTTGGCGTATTTGATGGTGGTTGTCGACTCCTGTGCGTATTTAAAGTGGTTGAAATGAACTTGGTATTTTCTCTGGCTGATATGCCTACGGGAGTGAGCAGAAAAGAAAAAGCAAGAGCTCCTCGGGTGGTTGTTTCGTGCTGGGGTAGAAATATAATTATCCTTTTCTCTTGGAGATTCTTTTTCACGAAACAAGTTGATTTGAAAACACGGTTTTGGGAAATTGATTTAGTTAACAACAATAGATAAATTACTCGTGTTGCTAAAGCTGTGTACTTCCGAAGAATATGAGGCGCACAAGGGCGAGGTTCCCCTAACGATTGCCTCTGTAGGCGCGGCTTCCTTTTAATTGTAAAGGGTGGTGAAGTTGGGTACAATGAAATAATGCGACCCTCGTTCCTTCTCCGCACGATTAATGCACTTTCTGAAGGTAACCATGAAACTCGTTGTCAATCTTCATCAAATTGTGTGGTATTTCAGTAAATTTCCTTGCACCTACCCGTTTCTATTATTACTGTACGACTTTTACAGATTGTTTTGTGCCATTATTAAAGCAATTTTCAGTTAAATTGGTGAAGAATGGATTATTACGATTGCTGCTTTTTACAGCAAGTTTTTTCCTACCGTTCATATGTTTTACATAGTTTCTAAAATTATTATTTCAAAAGGTTATTTTTCTGTCTCATCTAATCGAGATAAACGTACACAGATTTTGTGTGCATTTCAATTTAGGGGATACAGTACACTGAAGAAATAGGAAACCCCTTAGCAAGGAAAAATACTTCAAAAATGACCAATTAAATGTTGTAAAACTCAAACAAATGAAACAAATTACTGAGCAATGCTACAAAATGGTTATGTAAAGTAATAGATTTTTAAGAATTCTAGCTTTGTGTGGTTGCGACTTGTCGATCTCTTATGCTTTAAAAGCTATACATAATTATATTAAATAAATCCTGTATGAGTTACGACCTCACAGGCTATTGCAGCAGTGTTTTAAACGTATCATATTATAATCAAAATCTTTGGAGCCATTTTTCAGAAAATACGCATATTGCGAAAATTGTTCAATATAAAGAATGGTTTGAATAGAACAATTTTCTTGAAAATCTTCTTTCTTATCGTTATAAATTCTGAGCATGAATGCAAAGATTAATATTTCCCGAAATTTTCGTTTTTGAGGTATATTGTTCACACGCAAATGGCATATGAGTAATAAATACAATTAGAATAATCTAGATAAATACGATGCCGTAATGAATGGAGCTAAATGTTGAATATTTCTACATTGACGAATGCTATTGGCAATTAACCAACTTACATGTGCTGTTTCCACAACCATGCTGCAGAATCACAACATGACTGCTTTAGTAATCGTTCTAAAATAACACGGTTCTCAGATCTGTTGGTTGGTATGCAATCCTCCAAATCCAGATGTGCAATATGAATGGAAATTTACATAATAACCGAAAGTAATACCAACCCATCCATTAACTCCACCTTAAGCGAGTGAACATCGTCGATGAACAATTGTTCCTTAAGCAAAAGTCCGCCACCATGACCTTAACTATTAAAGCAGAACCCCTCCTCAAAATATGCGTTTGCAATAAAGAGTAGCTTTTTTATGGAAAATTCAAGTAGCACTGAAATGTCATTGGCGATTATGAGAAAAAATGGGTCTACTGCACGGTTTCTGTTAAAGCCACGATTGCGTTGCAAGGGAGCGCTTTTTTTCATGAAGCTATACTTTTTATAGCAATCTGCAGATGCCTTTTTGGAGACATATTCTGTGGTTATGTCGCTTGCTTCTGATTTTTGCTCGGTTTATTGGAAAAAGCTCCAAGGTTTCCAAATATCTCTGTACTGGAAGCGCTATTGATGTCGCATTCCAGCGGTGGGCAAAAAATCCTCTTGCATAGAAGCTGCGTTGAGGTACAAGTAAAAAAATAGGAAGGTACCTACGTATATTTTCTTAAAAAGGACATTGATCTGTATATATGCTGCAGTTCTTGCACTGCGTTTGTGCCTTGTGAATTGGGACACAATATTTGCAAGTAAAATGTTATAGAACGTAATTTGTAGAACGAAAGGGTACACAGGTATAAAACAGCTTCATCGTTTGTATACAAAGACCTCAAATGTGGATCTGCTATAAATAATTCGCTTCCAAGATAGAAAGCAGTATTTCGACGTAAAAATTAGTAAACGTGAATTCGTTTGGTTTCATCACTCATCAAAAGCCTAGAATTTTACAAGTCGTTTCCTTGGTTTATAAACATCTTTTTTACCTTCGGTCTGTTGCCTTCTGAAGAGCTCACTTCTGGAGAGAACTGGAGGTAGGTTTCAAGTGCTTCATTCCTACCGCATATTGATTTATATTTTTGCTGTTCTTTCGTGCGTAATCTATAAATAATATTAATCATAAAAATAATTAACTAAGCTGAAAAGATCGTTAAGCAAAGTTAAATTCATTTGTTTATAAACAAATAAATACTTTCATTATACCTGTTGCTGAAAGCGCTCGTAAAAGGATGTTGTTTTACCCTCTCCGATTTTGATATTTTTTCGACTTGATGCCTAAAAGTAGTTGCAGTGTGGCTTTGTTAAAGGAATTTGGATCCACAGGAACGGTGTGTGTTTCCTCAGATGCTGGAGAAAAGAAATACACAAAGTAAGCACTTACGCATCTCTACCCACAATTTACAGTATGCATCGCATGTTTATTTAAGAGCTGATTTTTTATTAAGTTGCATTCTTCATTATATACCATTAGTAATAAATTGTTTCTTATTTTCACACTATTTTTGAGAGAGCATAGCAATATATAGTGTGATAAGGAGCACTTTAAAATATTTCCAACAGCACATGAGGTACTTATCGAAATATCAGCATGCTACATGGAATGTTTAATGCTCCTCGCGCTGCGAAAAAATATTGAGAGGAATTATTTTAATTACCTCAATGTTTTTCAAATCTGCGCAGAAAATTGAAGAAAATCTTCAATTTTTCATCCGAATGTTCTATTAGTCAGTGACTTGCGATTTTATTTTCGCCTTCCTATTGTGTAAAACATATGTAAGTATATGAGGCTATTACATTAGGTGGACAGATTATTGTCATATTTGTCTAACAATTACTTGAGGGTTGATACCGAAATTATGGTTTGACAGAAGCAGTCATGATAGATGTCGAAGGAATGTTGGTTCCTTGTGACGACCAAGGCCAAGGTCAGTTCAGTTGGGGAAAGTCTGTAACAATGCCATGAATGAAAGAAGCAATGTCCTTAGAAGGTTTCTAAAGGAATTGTCACTTGACGTATATGAATAGGGAATTCTTTGGATCGTTTACAATGACGACCAAAACAGCCACAAAAGGACTTTGTTCAAAAGAGTTTGAAAAGGGAAAGTTAGGAGATATATACACGCACGCAGTTGTGGTCAGGGAGGCACTCTTCGGCGTTTAGCCGATGGAGACGGGTCGCGGCTAGGAAGCCATTATAAAGTCTTCGGCGTGCAGCCGATATAAAGAGAGGAGTCTGAGACGTCAAGCCTATTAGAGCGGTCAACTTGTTCTGTCTTGAAAATTTGTCGGGTCATCAAAATTTATCGAGAAATATAATTAGCATTCAGTCACTATAAACCGAGACTGGTAACCCTCGGTCGGCAGCTTCCATTTTGAGGTTAGAAAAGAAGCAGTGAATAAATAATTTGGAGACGGGCATTCCAGTGTTGTAAAATTTCCTTCTCACACACATCCACGCATACCCTGAGAGAAACCTCATTGCTCGCTGACTTCTGTGTTCGCCATTATATTATATTTGCATCAAATTGGCGTTACAAAGTGGACTTGTGTACTTCCATCTTATTTGCTTCAAACTGGCGCACAACGTGGAGCTGTGGTAACACTTGATCGCCACCACCATCATTTTTGTATCAGGGTAAATAAGAGCGTTTGACTCCAAAGTGCAATAACAAATGCCAGTACTTTTTGTTAATTTCAAACTGTGTGGGTACATTCTGAATGAAATTGTTGTCTGTTGTTTGCTCTCTCAAAAAGCGAATTACATGACTATAAAATATTACACGCATGAGATATTGACTGAAAACTGAAGTTCATATACATCTTTAAATAGCCGTGGAGCTGTTTGTTGTTGACTTTTTAGATGCGTGGGAAACTAAGTGTGCGTGAAAAAAGTTATATATTCAATTTAGTTGTTTGCGCATTAGCCATTAGCGTTGTTTATTTTTAGCTTTTCATAGAACCAAGTTTTTTTTATTATATGTTCTATAAATATGTGTGATTTCTGAGTTTTGTATTAGAACATTACTAGCTACAAGGATCTGAATTATCTTTATTCCAAGCCCGAGTTACTTATTTCTCATGAGCATATACCTTGTGCTACCCAAGATACATGGAATAATTAATTATCCTTCACATAAGATATTAATGAAGAGGGGCAAATACCATCTGCATTCATGTAAATCCCTATATGTATACATTTTTTAGCTTTAGTAGAACGCATTTAAATAAAAAGAAATATTTGGCAACTGTGGTTTTCGCGGACATGGTGGGAAATGCAGAATTGGCGAGTCTGCATCGTAATGGAAGTTTCACTCTTCTTTCGGTCTAGCTTCAAATTTTTTGCTGTATTCATCAGACGATGATTATATTAATTTTTATAATTGTGTTGAATTACTAAGAATTCTTCCCCGGATTGATTTACATGTAGTGAAGGCAGCTAAAACTCAAATATTTTCATAATCTTGAATGAAAGAATAATGACAAGTAAATATTTTAACCTAAACGTTTCCTTATCACTCACTTAATCTAAAAGGAATTAGGTAGTTAAGTGCTTAACAAATACTATATTTCTAAGTATCATTTGTAAAAAACAAGTAATTTTTATCAAACATTAAGTAAATGTAATAATTAAAAAATAATTTAAAGGATAAAATAAATAAGACCGGCAGCTATGTTAGGTTAATTGAAATACCGAGCATATGGAAACAAAAATGGAATACAATCCTAGTAACCAGGTTAAAAATATATAAATGTTTGAAGCGAGCAAGAGACCACAGCCATGTGAAGCCTGTTTGCATTCTTCATTCAGGTATTGTGGCAATACCGTAACTTCAACGTAAACTAATTTTTATACAAAATAAAAATAACCCATTGCGACGACATGAGCGCTTAAGGAAGAACACGAAAGTTGATTAAACCGCTGTTTTATTATATTGTAAATTTTGTGGGTTGGTAAAATTAAAAGTAAAGTTTGCAGAAATTCAAACTGCTCTTTATTTCCGTAGAAAGACAGTACACTCTTGGCAGCAGACTGACGTAACATATACCAACACAGTCTCTCATGGCTTCTGCACACGTAAACAAACGAACAAAATCACTCGCGGTACACTTTAAAGGTCCACAATTAGCAGCTCTCCACTTTCAACTCACTACGCAAGTCCATTTACAACTGTCCCGCTGCGTTGACAGCAGTGGCACTTTTCTAGCTCCACTCATTGTTCTAGAAATTAGTGGAACGTTCTGCAACAATGAAGACGGCAGTAGTAGACGAACCTTCTAGACATCTATCTGTCTCTTTCTTTCTCTGTTTCGGCAAGCTGTTATCTCCGTGTTGTACTGTCTGCTGTCTCTTTGCGCGCGTCGGCCGTGCCCGACGTCACAGTGCCTCGCGACAATATGCTTTTAAAAGGTCTTAATTATACGGCATGACAATTACAGTGCGACTAAAATTGCTGAAAATGTAGTGTTCTTTTGCTCCGAACATTTCTTAAACATACTTATCAAACGTTATTGTAATTTTTGAATTCTTTGTACATATACAGAATCACTTCCTGATAGCTCCCGCATATGGAAAATGGAGTTGTGAAGGGTTGAGAAAGCCTGTGATTATTATGCCTCACGCTTTTATTTCTGATTTGATTTGAAATTATAATTTCAGGAAACTGTGTAACAGTTAATTGATACTCCTTTACTTTTTCTTTCAATTATTTGATTGTGTAGTGATCTGAAGGTTCTGCAACTATATTCCCTTTTTATGGTATTACTGCATGTTTACAATACAGTGACAAGATATATTGGAGATTATATACCGCATAATGAACAGCAAAAGTTTGAATGAAGATCACGATGTCCTATAACGAAACACCTACGAAGTGCTAAAGAATATATCCTTATTTTTTATTTACCTATTTCCTCAAGATTATAGCGTGGCTAGCCCCATAGCTCAGTCTGTAGAGCACCTGCCTGCCGTACTAGGGGTCCAGGGTTCGATTCCCGGCGGTGGGGATGGCGATTTTTCTCCGACCAAGATAATCCATCTTCCCCGGAGTCTGGAAGTATGAATGAGAGTGCGAATGTGTGCGTGATCTAATGACTAAAACCCAACGAATACGAGATAACACCTTCGATATGTTCCAAATGAGAATGGCCGCTGATTAGACCATTGCAGTTAAAGGCAAGTTTAAATGGGGGGTGGGGGGAGGGAGGAAAAAAAATTACAGCAAGTTTGGACTTGTTTCCGTTTGCAGGTATGAAGACAGACAAAGCACCATCGTACGCTGCTGCGAGGCAGGTAGTCGCCAGTTTATTAAACTGAAAGACACTGTAGGTCAAAGTGAGCACGCAAGCACTTCTGGGTACTTCAATAATAATTTATTACAATACTTTCTAACCTACCAGATGACGCCGCAGGCTTCCAACTTTACGGACTTCTCCCTTAATGTCACTTCCCATCAGTGGCTTTCCCTTTTTCACCGCTTTATTTCTTACCAGAGTTTTATACAGGACACGAGGTGATTCTGTGTTGCTTGAAACAGCTTTGTGTCATGCTGTTTAATTACAGTTTACAGAATGTAATACCGAGCGAGATGGCTACCGGTAACATGTGAGGCTTCCATTAGGCAGGAGCAGTGGGGATCCTTGTGTTAGATTGCCGCTAACCAAAAAGTCTGACCTAGGGTTTTCGCGTGATTTTCCTCCGCTGGTAGATGAATGCTGGGATGGTCTTTCATTAACCAATATTTCATTTCGTTTCATTCCTTTTCGGACAGCACCGTGGCCGAGCGGTTAGACTGCTTGTCTCTCACCAAGACGGCCCGGGTTCTATCCCGGCGATCACATGTAAGATTTATGGTTACCCCGCCATCTCATTTCACTGGTGCTCCACTTTCACTATATCATCAGTGACGCCGCCTGCGGTACCGCATGTAGTAAAAGCGGGCGTTAAACACTGCACATTCATTCATTCCTTTTCCTTCACCTATATCAGAAGTACTTCTAGGTTTCGTGCCGGACGGTTGTGTAGATCCCTGCACACTATCCAAATTCTTCTTGGTCGAAGAATTTTTCATCTTCTCTAGGTAGTTCTAGTAGTGGGATGGGTCATGGAGCTTGGAGCTGTTAGGAACTTCCGTACGTCTTTGCTGCCTCTCTACTTGCGGCCTGTTGTCTTCTGTGGTTCTCTCACTTCACCACTTTCTCCTCAGCTACAATTGATAACTACAATAATCAAGTAGGTCGACTTGCGAAACATGGCTGCTTTGTTTTATGACATATACTTATATACAATTTAATTTTGTAGCATAAGTAGCATAAACTGCTATATTCTGCCCTAAAGTGTGAGTTATGGCAGCATAATAAAAAAACGGAAAATTCGTGCTGTTGTTTCCCCATCTGTTGGCCTATATACCAAGTTATTGTGTAAGCTCAGTGTGTACCACCTTAATGTTTCACAACTCCAGGCAGTAAGTCTCTCAACTTAAAATAATACTAGTAGATATTAACAGGCAGGAAATCTTAATTCCTAATAACCTAGAAATAGGATATGTTACTTCAGCTTTTATTTTCAGTATTTTCATGTTATTGGTTTGTTATTATTTGAAAATGTCAGGGGTTGCCAGCTTTACCTGTGTTGTATTTATAAAATATTTAATATGCATTTAGTTCGCAATTTATTTTAATAAGGTCATTAATATATGGCCTTACGCTGACAGAGCAATGATTTGCGAAGTTATAAATATTCAAATGCTAATGAAAATCAATAAATCTCTCTGTTAATATTTCAAATCAAAACTCATTTTCACGCAATTTCAAGATTATAGTACACTTCAAAAACAATGAATTGCTAACGTTACAAAGATACAATTATATATTATTCAAATAGGTTGATCGCAATTAACGATAAGGGCTATTAATGATCTTAGATTTAATCCATTAGCAGTTTGGATGTTACATTCTGATACAGCTGCTGTTTGTATCGCGAGTCAGATTCTGTGGGCTGTGAGCTAAATCGAAATAGAAGTAGTAAAATATCCGAGCCGTCAAGCATTTTGCAAATATGGCACATCAAAGTATACTTCAACGTGAGATAAGTCAAACATGAGATACAGTATTTCGGAAGTCATAAATGTTCACTAAAAGGTTATTTTAGTGTGTTGTGGTTAGCTCAACTTTTTCTGTAGGTGTTTTTATAGTAATTTCCGTGTCGTGTTGTGCTGTAACGCTGTACAGAATATTTCCCAAAATTGAGGACTCGCATTGTTTGTAAGGTCTCAAATTTAATCCCAGAATTATAGGCATTTTTGGGAAAATAAAGAAAAATATATTTTTAATATAATTAATTTAGAGTGTTGCGGTACTTCATCCAAAATTGTTTTATTGGAGTTATGGTATTTTCTCCTCTTCTGTCCTCAGTCTCGTTCTCTTGTAAAAAAGCATAGTCACATATAAAAGCACGAACTCACTGATATTTTTATTAAAAATCCATTTAGGAATTCAGGGGATCGGTAAAAATGTTCCATTTGCACAATGCAATACCTCATTCTGTTAAGCTATAGAAGTCGTTTTTTATTTGAACCTAAAATTCATTCTTATGGATATCGATTGTGAATGTTTCATGCTTCTGAAATTCAGAATAAAGCAGACTAAATGCAGACTTAAATTATTAGCTACACATGGTATATATCACATTAATGACTGGTAAGATGAGGATGTGGTTAGAATTCTAGGCATGGTAGAGCCCAATAAAACACAGTGTATCACTTTGAAATAAAAGATGTCATAGTGCTGGAACTGCGCCAGACAAAATATGAAACTCGCCAATTTCCTCGCCTTTCTCTGGTTCTCTCCCACGAGAGGTTTCTTTCTAATGGGGTAGAAATCCTTCACGAGTCCCTCCGCGTAGCGCCACAATCGCAAAAACTGCAACTGCTGCAAGCCACGCATTTCAAACACGTTCCACTTGTGCACTCCTGATGCGCTTCAGGTAGCACAATATTTCGGGGGTTAAGGGTAGATTTCATAATAAATATGTATGTATAACATAGCTGAGTTCTGTTTGAGCCTATTGACGTATTTGGAACAACTGATGAACAGCAGGTATAAAGGTTGACCATATTCTCCTTCAGCACTGTCCTGTGACATTCGCATTTGGGACCATGCTTTATTGTATGTTCAGACTACCAAAAAATGCATAAAAATAAAAGGCTAACCCGCATGTCAGAGTAGCAACATTTTCAGTTTTATATAAAACCAGAGAAATTATCAGGAATTTTGTTTACCAACCTTAAATTATTTCGATCTTCTGCTAGCAGGTATACTATAAATTTTACAAGCTGTACTTCGATTAAGGGTAAACAAATCATCATATGATACATCTATCCTATAAAATTCTTTCCTTCGGTGCAGAGGTTTGGTCATCAGCTTCCTTCTCGGTTTTAATCGCCCTACTAGGTCCCGAAAATTCGTGAATTAGTTGTGCACGTAGTATAGATCGTGAACTTAGTTAATCATCAATTGTGCTGTCGGTAATCAGAGAAAGAGAGAGGAAAATGTACCCTAAGCTTCTAATGCTAATGCCGAGTCACAGAGTAGCTTTTGTCATGATCTATGCAACATAATGGTGGGAACAAATATTCCCTTCCGGAAAGTATAAAATGGTTATTTCAAGCAGTTTTTGTAAAAATATACAGGAAAAATATAAGGGGATACCTAAAGCTGTGCTACGAAGACATACTTCAGGATATTAGACACTGGGGTATATGCATCTACATAATGTAGTATTGTCACAACGAATTAGTCTTTCATTTACTATGAACATTGTAAATATTATTGATACCATTTTTATATTCATACATCTGGTAAGGATAAGTTTGTGTTGTATAATTCATGAATACATGTGCAATATATTCTATGACACTGTATCTGTCGTGAACTGTATTTGATAGATTACCGTTGGCTGTGACCTTGCTTGGATAGGTACGTGCACGACTGCATGGCACTCAGCCCACTCCCCTATGTTTACGAGACGTAGCTAGCGTATAACCCAGTTACTACTAACCTATTGTATTGTTTTTTTTTTTCCTAAACTTCCGGACCCTGTTGATTACATACAACTTGAGTGATCTTTAGTGTTAAATTGAGAACTGAAGGATGCTTGGAAAATAATTATATAACAAGCATCAGGATCACTGAATTAATATTGCAAAATAATTCAAATATTTTTTCAACTAAAAGCTAAAACATAATAATTAATAACTTAAAACTCTAATAATTAAATGCTAGTGTAATTAGCTGTAACGTTACTGTAGCGTAATATAATCAATGAGTAATTTGGCACTAAATTGGCTCTTGTGAAAAATTTCAAGGACGGCTAGTGTATAAAGCAAATATCAAGTAAAGGGTGCAATGTAAATAGCATTTACGGTAACTGAGGAGTTGACGATTATGACAAGCCAAAAATCGCATGATTCTTACCACTTATATCACAATAGTAAGACAATAATATAAGTTGCATTAAGTCATATCCACTAGATTTGCGTCCTGAAAATCAGAGCTCTCATCGAATGTTATCTTTTGTAGACAATTGATCCAAAGCTATACCTATATTCTAGCATATTCTATTATATATAGGCACTTGTTTTTTCGCTTATATAAAAATCAAATCAGTCTGCATGATTTTGTACGTTACCTGAACATTTTTTCCCTGCAACACAAATGTTGGGTAACTCTTAAGCTTTATGGACCCTGGGCTTATTTGGGCATCGTTTCACCCACTTCATTCATCGTCTTATTGATATGGCTTAATTTATTAAAAAGTATGGTTATATTTCCGTTTTATTGGCTATTATGATCGAGATTTCCCGTTTGGTAAAAGTGCCGTAAGTTCATTGTTCTTTGAAGGCGCACATTTTTTCAGTTATAATATTTATATCTGACATGACATTTCATAAGAATTAGCAAAATTCCAGGAAATTACTGGTGTTCATTGAACAGAAATTACAATTGTTGATTCATTTAAGAATTTGGCAACTTGTAGAATTATCAGCACCACCTTTATGTTCGAAATGAAATAAATGATATGTGTGGTGTTTAAAGTCGGCTTTTACTACATGCGGTCACACAGACGGTGACACTGATAATACATGAGATGAAGATGTTGGGAATCGGAGGTCTCGGAAAACAACCCGAACCCTACGCAGTATTGTCCACCACAAATCTCATTTTACAGTCGCCTGGTATTAAACTCTGTCGCTTTGTTCGAAGATTTATCCCGAGAGAGGCCTTTTGCACGCTAGGAAATGTCCCGGTATGACCCTATAGAATTGGAGCACACTTGAAAGTCATTTTGCTACTCTGGTATAAAGCTGCACTGTTGGTCCTTCAATCAACTTTGTTACCAGGCCAGCAATGTGTGCGCATAGTTTCATTTTACTATTCAATCCTAATAGTGTATAGAAATATGATATGGTCATGTATATTTTACTTTCAAAACGTTGTAATTTAAGTATACTAAATAATTCCCTTGATGTTGGAGAGATTAGAGATTGGAAATGGAAACGAATTTCAGGTAGACATAATTAAACTACTAAACCTGCGGAGAGAAGGGATGAGGAGAGATATACAAGAGTGGCCAGTTTCATTATGGTGTTCCTCATATTTTCCGTTAGAGATTTCTCTGCCGCTACTATCCTCACGGGCACGTTTGGAGAGAAGTTTTCACGCCACGAAAGAGCGCAGTCTCTCCTAAAAGCACGCCCACTGCATATATAAAACAATACTACAGGGCAAAGCGTGGAAGCGTATTAGAAAATATGTTAACGTATTTGTTTACATAAGCCTATCGCTCATATACTGGGAGTCAGTGTATGTACACTCTTTTCAGATGGAGTCATGTCTTCTGGACAGCAACGTGTCATACATCGGCAGGTACCAGAAATCATATGTAATGTAATTGAATATTGTGAGAAGGAGAAAGAATATGAATCAAAGTTCTTTCTGTAACTTGTGTTTCTTTTGAAAAACGGGCGGCTGCAATGCTAATTTACATTTGCACATATATTAATTAATTAGCTAATCTTTCAGATCAGAGACACAGCTTCTAAGTGCTCTATTCATATTTCGTCACTTACTGTATGCCAGGCTACTAATACTTCGCTTTTCTAGTAAACAAGATAACAAGCGAAAATAGCACTGTCTTTGAAGGTCAATACGCCTCAACGCTCTCTTATTCAGCATTAATCTGCCGTCCTGCCAGGCTATGCAACCAAGTCTGAAAGATGAACGTTACTTAACAAAATGAGAGGATATGTGCGCCATAAACATTCTGGTAGTATTTAATGCAAACATTCTCCTACTGATCAAGCAGTTCCGGAAAAAAAGAACAATGCTAGGATAGTCAAATGGACCACCCGAGTTTTCGGTGCAGGCGATTCTGCACAGTTCATCACCATTGCATCTTAAATCATTTTTATGTGAATCCTCATAGAAAATTACCATGAGATCTGAGAAACCATTATACGCATAGCAATAATGCTTTACTAATCATGTCCATTTGTTGCTGATATAGTACATAGCGTCAGAAAAGGCAGTTTGTGCGCCATAGCTTAGCTTCTAACATTCCTTAAGGTAACTTCTCTCCCTGCAAAGATATAAGCTAATGTAGCAAGACTTGCTGCATAAAAGTTAAATAAGAATAGGTGTGTCCCATTTATTGCTTTCCTTGAATCGATGGAGGACTTCTAAAGCCCTATGATCACTGATTGCTGCAGTTATTTCAAGTGTACGACTGTTCCCAGCAGTCAGCCTTCCTTCTACTGTCTTTTGTAGATCCGAGAAGAATTCTTTGCGAGGTCTCGCCCATTCCCTATCTGGGTATCGCGCGCACATCGTTAAAGTCCATCATTAAAATGTTTGTTGCTCTTGCTGCAAATGTTTTTCAATGAAGTTCAGGAAATTATGAGGGTCATAAACGGAAATCAATAAAGAAAATGTGGGTATCACAACGAGAGCTACAATTTACCTTACATGTATCCCCCTCCCCCAATTTATATCCCCCAACGTTGTCAATATCGGACAATGAATGAAATGTATGAAATGATACTGAAATAACTCCAGGGTCATAGAGCTTAACGTTATCTGACCCATCTTTCAGGACAAGGGAAAAACCTCGAAAAAGCTCACCCTGACAGAGATTCGAACTTGGTACCTCTTGAATGTGAGTCAGACACAATATCAGCATACTAAAAAAGCAGACAATTTATTAACATAATTTATTAATTGTTTAAAATATCACTAAAAATTGCATTATTCAATTTGGATTTATATACTGATCTACTAGAAATGCTTGATTTATACAGCAGCGACATAGCACGAAACGCTATTACTGGTTCATTCAGTGAATAAAATCAGTATTTGCACACCCAATAGTATCCATTCTATTTTATCTGTATAACTAATCCTGCCCCCCAGGGGCCTACTTCGGTAGGTACGGGTTTGGCGTACCCGGGGTCCCGAGCCAACAGTCTCCCTCGTGTGGGCTCCTCTTCGTGGCTGAGGGAGACGGTCAACAGGCCCACCCACGTGTAGGCCGTGCGTGGAGACCCGTGTCGGTGGAAAGGTTAGTCCTGGTGGTTGAGGGATGCGTATCTGAGCTCGTAACAGTTTTTTTTCTGAACTCGGGGAGGGTACGCATTACTAATACACTACTTTGGCTTCTGCTTCGCCTAAACGGGAGGTTAGGGACTAACCCACCCCTAATCAATCGGCCAGGACTAGGTATTGTACCGACCTCCAGGGTGAGTGGGACGGCGAGCTCGCTATATTCCCTGTGTAGCCCTGTCATCCCAGTGGGATGACCCCTTGTTGGGCTCCGTGGTGGGTGGGGAGCACTGGGGGATGAATTTTTTCGCCAACTCTCAGGTCAAACCTTCATCAAAAATCCAATCAAAAAAATTGTAGCAATGGAAAAGAAGTAGCCGAGTCTTGTGGTCCTCGCTACTTGGTAATTAGTCGAACTGAAGAAGGCCAAAAGTTTACGACCGTTAACCCCTTTACCATCCAGAGGGGACTAGACAAAATTGCTGGTCCGGTGAAATCTTGTATACGGTCGCGAAATGGCACGCTCCTAGTTGAGGCGCAATCTAACGCCCAGGCGGCATCGTTGTTGAAGGCGACCATGCTAGGGAGTTACCCTATAGCCGTTACTGTACATAAGACCCTGAACTCCTCGCGTGGGGTGGTAAACACCCGTGCGTTGGACGGTATGTCCAACGAGGAGATTCAGGAGAACCTGAGAGACCAGGGAGTCATAAGTGTGTACCGAGTGCAGCGCAGAGAAGGTGGGGAATTGTGCCTACTCGTACCCTGTTCCTTACTTTTGATAGGGTAGATCTTCCTCAAAAGATTAAGGCAGGATACGAGAGTATTGAGGTTAGGCCCTATATACCAAACCCCCTGCGGTGCTACAAGTGTCAGCGTTATGGTCACACTAGTCAACTGTGTAACGGATCTCCAGCATGCGTGAACTGTGGTTTGGCTTTACACGAGGGTGAGTGCTCCTCGCCCATTAAATGCATAAACTGTGCCGGGGAGCATCCATCTAGCTCCAAAGACTGCCCACGTTTTGTGGAAGAAAAGGCAATACAGGAGATCCGGGTTAAGGAGAAGGTTTCCTTCTCGGACGCCCGGAAGCTCCTGCGTACTCGCTCGCACTCCGTTCCTAGGTCCGGTACTTATAGCTCTGTTTTGGCTAAACCCGTTCCTAGGAAAGAAATTGCAACGCAAACCTGCGGTGCAGGGGAGCCTACCATCTCCGATAGAGTTCTTGTCCCGACACAAGTACGGCAGTCCACAACTCCATCACCAGCGTCGGCAAATACATCACCTAAACGGACGAAGGAAGCTAAAACCTCAGCCCCGTCCCAAGCCAAACCGTCGACTTCTACAAGGAAATATGACAAGCCTGTTATATACGATCCGCCGCCTAAAGAATTTAAGACCAGTTACCAGAGGACAGATTTCCTGAAAGATTCGACCCGTACCCCCAGGAAGAAGAAAACCTCTAGAGCATGCCGAAGCTCCTCTTCTGAAGAGCTTTCTGGTGATGAATCGGATCGACGACTGTCATCTTCGTCGATCTCGGTGTCCAATAAATTTGAAGCCCTCGAACCTAAGTTCTCTTTAGGGAAAGGGGCTTCATCCGCCGAAGAGATGGACCAAGAGGATATCGACAACAGAACGGCAACAAAAAAGCGCCAAGAGAAATCGGCAGAAAAAGGTGTTAGCCCTACACCGAAAAAAAAAGGGTAAGCTGATTCGGTCACCGTTAAAGTCATCCTAATGTAGACCAATTTTACAACCTATCTCCTTAGCTCCAATGGCTATCCTCCAATGGAACATGCGGGGTTTAAGAACGCATCGACCAGAACTGGAAATTTTGCTCTATAGCATAACCCCTTAGTGGTATGCTTACAAGAGACTAAGCTACGACCACAAGACAAGTTTAAAATTCGACGCTACACACCACTGCGGTGTGATATTGACACAGAAGAGGGCATTCCTGCTCACGGGGGCACTATGATGCTCCTCAGGGATGACATATTTGTAGACCAGGTACAGCTGCAATCTGACATACAATCTGTAGCTGTAAGGATTAAGCTGCCAACCATCGAATTTTGCATTTGCAATGTATATCTCCCGCCATCAGATGACCTCTCGTTAATTGACCTTGAAGATCTGGTTTCCCAACTTTCAACACCATTTCTAATAGTTGGAGACCTTAATGCCCATCACCCACTGTGGGGTTCAACTCGGGCATGTTCGAGAGGCCACCTCATTGCAAAATTCTTGGAGAGCAGTAACTTGGTTCTCCTGAATTCCGGAGAGCCAACGTTCCTCTCAGACGCTCATAACACCTATTCGCACATCGATTTGGCAGTATGTTCATCCCAGTTAGCAGTTTCATTGCAGTGGAATGTCATCTCTGATCTACATTCCAGCGACCACTTCCCATGTCTTCTTAGTCTCTTAGCACACGATGTGTCTACCTCACGTAACCCTAGATGGCGCTTTGATCGTGCCAACTGGAACCTTTACACCCAGTTGGCTGCCTTTGATTACAATGAGCACGATTCTGTGAATGATCTGGTGGATCATCTCACAGAGACAATTCTTTCCGCTGCAGAAGAGTCGATTCCACGTTCGGCCACCCAACCTGGTCGACTTCCTGTCCCGTGGTGGAACAACGACTGCCGGAATGCTATTCGTGCTCGTAGACGTGCTCTACGGGTATTTCAACGACACCCTACCCAAAGTAATCTAATTGAGTACAAGAAAGCGCGTGCACAGTCTAGGCAAATAATTAAGGATAGCAAAAAGATCTCATGGAACAACTTTGTCTCATCTTTTAACAGATGGACACCATCATCTGTGGTATGGGATAGGTTAAGGCGCGTGGCCGGAAAATCAACCCACTTGCCAATCGCTGGTCTGAAAACACCTGCAGGAGTTGTTGTTGATCCGTTTGTCGTGGCTAACACCTTCGGCTGTGCTTTCGCTCAGGTGTCTAGCTCTAGTAATTATGCTCCTGAGTTTATCTCAATTAAGACTCAGGTAGAATCTCAAGGTTTCGTGTTTAGTTCCAGAAACCTTGAAGATTATAACCGCCTCTTCACCTTGGCGGAGTTAGAACACGCTCTTTCATCATCGCGACTGACAGCACCAGGACCGGACGGAATCCACGTTCAAATGTTACAACATCTCTCACCTAAAGGTAAGGCATTCCTGCTCGAGGTCTATAACCGTGTTTGGGTTGATGCCACGTTTCCGGACAAGTGGCGAGAAGCCACCATTATACCTATCTTGAAAGCTGGCAAGGACCGTCACCTCCCTTCTAGCTACCGTCCTATTTCCCTCACCAGTTGCGTCTGCAAGGTGATGGAACGCATGATAAATGGGCGGTTGGTATGGTGGCTGGAAACGCACAACCTACTGAATAACATCCAGTGCGGTTTTCGACGACGCCGTTCAACAGTGGATCATCTTGTGTCCATGTCGACACAGATTATGAACGGCTTTCTTAAAAACTGTCAAACAGTCGGAATATTTTTTGACCTCGAAAAGGCTTATGATACGTGTTGGCGTGCAGGGTTGCTAGGTACTCTGCACGCCTGGAATATACGTGGACGCCTACCACTCTTCCTTCAGGAATTCTTGAAGGACCGCGTTTTCCGAGTAAGGGTTGGCTCGGTTCTTTCGAACCTTTTCGTTCAAGAGAACGGTGTACCACAGGGATCGGTGCTAAGTGTTACGTTGTTTGCTATTGCGATTAATTCTATCTCGAAATGTGTACCTCCGGGGGTCTCGTCATGCCTATTTGTAGACGACTTTGCCGTCTACTGCACATCTCAGCGCACAACGTTTATAGAGTGCCGTCTCCAGGCCACCTTGGACAACCTTAAGGTTTGGAGTTTAAAGAACGGCTTCCGATTCTCTGCTGAGAAAACCATCTGTGTTAACTTCTGGCGTCAGCGGAGTCGACTACCTCCAAGGCTCCGGCTAGGCGCTGATCTACTACCATTTGCAGATGAGACGAGGTTCCTTGGATTGATATTTGATAGAAAACTTTGTTGGTCGTCGCATATAGCACAACTGAAAGCACGATGTGACCGATCTTTAAATATCTTGCGGGTACTAAGTGGAAAATCGTGGGGAGCGGATCGTACAGTGTTATTGCGACTGTATCGCACAGTCATCCGTTCCAAATTAGATTATGGTAGTATCGTTTACGGCTCAGCACGACCATCTGTGCTGAAGAGATTAGACACAGTCCATAATTGTGGCATACGTATAGCAGTTGGGGCATTTCCAACGAGCCGAGTCATAAGCCTGTATGCTGAGTCTGCAGAACCTCCTCTGCAGTACAGGTGCAACATGCTATTAGCAAATTATGGCTGTGGACTTAATTGCATGCCCACACATCCAACGTGTACGCCGTTCTTTAACACCATCATGGACGTGCGTTATAGGAACACTTCTATAAAGCCAAAGCCACCTGGTTTTCGTTTCCGGGAGCTCCTTAGACATCTTAATACTGAAATGCCCAAGATGTATCCTAGGGGCGAGAGGACATACCCTCCTTGGTTGTGCAGAATGTCCCACGTTGATCTGGGCATGACCACACACGATAAATCTACCATGCCTATGTTTAGTATCCGCACATGTTTTTTAGAATTTTTATCGCGATATCAGGACCATGCAAAAATTTACACTGACGGGTCCAAGAATTTAGATGGTGTTGGTTGTGCTTACGTGTGTGGAACCGAACCCTATACATTCGGATTCCACACTAGCCCTTCCATTTTTACCGCAGAGCTCTATGCAATATACCGGGCCATTTTACATGTACGTCGACGAAAGTTGGGGAACTGCTTAATCCTGAGTGATTCCCTCAGTGCACTTCAAAGCCTACGGCAGCTGTACAATTACCACCCTATTGTGCAGCGGATACAGGATGCCCTCCACATTTTACACGCTTCTGGCGTGAGCGTGGTGTGTGCATGGATTCCTGGTCACGTAGGCTTGCGGGGGAATGAAATGGCGGATTCGGCAGCCAAGACGGCTACCATGAAGCCCAGGGTTCGACTACCATGTGTGACATCGGAAGATTTTAGGGCGGTATTACGGAGAGCTGTGCTAACCTGCTGGCAGGAAGAGTGGTCCGCTCTCCGCAACAATAAACTTAGATCTGTTAAGGAACTTCCGATTCCCTGGGTTACCTCCTGTCGGTCATCTCGTCGCGAGGAGGTGACTTTGGCTCGGTTGCGCATTGGGCATTGTTATTTTAGCCACAGCTTTTTATTAAATAGAACCCCGGTTCCCGTTTGCCCACTGTGCAGTGGTGACCTGACTGTCCGTCACTTGCTTTTAGATTGTTATAGCTTGGCACGTCTCCGCAGGTCTCTCCAGCTGCCGGCCAGCTTGGCGGATATCCTCGCGGATGACGAAACGGCAGTGGGCAAAGTTTTAGCATTTGTTTCAGCTGTGGATTTTAGAATTTAACCTTAAGTATCTTTTTTTGTTGGCTTTTTTTTAGTATATATATATGTGGGTAGTTTTAACAGGTTTATAGATAATATATATTTTTAGAAATCTTTATATCTGGCTTTTGCCATGACTTGTTTTTTAAAGGGCGCTAATGACCGCTGTAGTTGGGCGCCCCTATACACGTCATCATCATCATCATAACTAATCCTGAAACTGAAAATCATAATTTCGTTTTCTGTTGCTTTCAAGAATCCCAGTAATCTCGACATATGAATTCAAAATTGTTACACGTCTTGCTGTATGAACTTTAAGACCTATATTCGAATATTCACATAATTGTACGCAAAATTGGGATACATATTCTTGTACTTCACAGGCCTACCAGGGGGAGGCACAACAGGTCAAGCTGTGGGTGGTGAACAGCCTTAACCAGAAGTGTCCAACCTATTCTCTTCTTGAGTTCTGCCGACATTAGGTGGTCACGTTACCCCGCCTCTTTAACTTTGGGTGTCGTCTCGGCAAGAAGCATTTCCCATTCATTCAGCGACGGTTTTGTCGATGCGAGTTACGTAACATGTTCGAGTCTAATTTCTGAGATATGAAAACAATACATGAGAAACTCGGTCTTATTAGCAATCCTTTTAATTTCCCCTGCAAAGACACTCCTCAAAATCTCCAAATACAGCTAGTGTCTTTACAAACTCAAACAGCCGTGGAATATTCTCAGGAAAAAAGCTTGAGATTTACTTGAATTTCTTTCCAAAGAAACATTTCACGGTTAGCGAAATTTTTCTGCAAAGTTACTTTCTGTATTTGTTCTATATGTATTTGTAAGCAGAAGTTCTTAAAAATAAATGAAATAAAAAGTATGTGTTGCACTAGCATTGGAAAGGATCACTTGATATGCCTTTTAAGCCTGTTATTCAACCCTGATTGCAAATATTGATCACCCGGTTGCAAGTAAACAGCGTAATCAAGTCACTAACAAGAAGCATTTCTGACATTCTTTCAAAAATATAGTACACTGACGTTACTGAAGCAACCACCACTAATCAAAGCGATGTCAGAGATTGAGAGGTTTTTGTCTACCGCCCCCGCAAAACAATGGAATGGAGTAAATCCGTCCTCTCTTCTTCTCTTCTTCTCCTCCTAACTATGTATGCGATAAATATCAAACAGTTTAGTGACACGAAAAGGGACTTACAGGTAAGAATACGACATTTGAACAAAAGGAACTGTCATCTTAGATTATGAAAACGGTAAGAGTAAGTGTAAGGTTGTCTAATTGTTAAAAATGAAGAAAACTACAGTTGAATGTATAGCAGATACATACATGAGGACAGAATTACTTATAATAACAGAATTATACCTTCTACCGGTCTTTGAAAAACACTCACTAGCCGAAATAAACTAATATTTTTAGGATGAGAAGAAATTTCCTAAATTAAGTGCCTCCAAGCTATGTGCCGGAGTGGTTATAATACTGTCAAGAAATAAATCCCCTAATCGATTAGGAATATCCTGTAAGAAATCGAATTCCATGGTGGTTGGGCCAAGAAGAGCCCTTATGTAAATGAAAGGAACAGATGGAAAACGATACAATTTGTAAAGGATTTGTAAATTTGATTTGATTTATAAAGAAGAAAACTAGTGGAAGAACATTCTTTTTTAAGATGAAAGAGAATTCAACGTTTCTGGATTGGATGCAAGAACAATTGTTTGGAGAAAACGAAATATGAAAATCAAGGGTAAAAGAAATGTTATAATTTTTAACCTACTGTAAAACATGATGGTTGGAGCGTGATAGCTTGGGGTTCCATGCAGGAATTGGAGAATTGTTTTCAGCGAGAGAGAAAAATGGATAAAATGAAATACCTGGACCTTCTGAAGGAGAATCTATGTAATAGTGGAGTAAATTGTTATCGGTTCATTTTAAGTTCTATAAAGATAATGGCCCAAACGTAATTCCGGGGTAGTGCAATAGTGGGTACAACTATCCACATGTCCTTCATCCACTTCCGCAATCATGTAACTTAAATCCAGCTAAGAACTTATGAGGTGCATTGGATGATAGAGTCCACAGTGAGTATATTTCTTTAAAGAAGCATTTGGAAAAAACACTCAGTAAAGAGTAGGCCAAAATTTAAGCTGCATATACCTACTGATAACCTTTTAAGGAGCATGTCCAATCATCTGAGAGGGACCATAACATGCAGAGGAAATCCAGTAAGTTATTAAAGTTTCTATTTTGGTGCAGAAGGTTATTTAGGTTTACCAGCATTTATTTTTCAGGGAAATATGTGATTTTTATGTTTGTGTGTTTGTTGGTTTTAAAGATGAAAAATAAATTTATTTTGTATTTTTGTTGTTTTAAATAGCTATTATGCATTATAAATAATGTGCACCTTTCTGATATAGGTATGATGTTACGGAGGAAATAACTGAGAATTAACAGCTGCGCCAATATTCTTTTACTCGCTTTAGGTACCCAGGTATTTTCATTTCCACTACAAATTAACCAACTTTTTAATGTCATTTAAAATGCTATAAAATGTCAAATGAGTTTAAAACGAGAAAATTATACTACAATTCAAAACCCTCGATTTAAAACATTTTTACTTCCTTTTTCTGGAACGTTCACGTCCAGAGTTTGTACTATCTGCGAATTTTCATGACGCTCTTGACCATCTTTATGTATGGTAATAAGGAAAATAACTATGGTGTCGTTTGCTACCGTGAATCTCGAGGAATTTACAAACTTCTGACCATGCCAGCCATTATAAATGGGACAGACTAGATTGGGGGAAACCTAGCTAGCTGGTAAGAGTACATGAACCAGAGTTAGGCGTATAGTGATAATGCTATATTATGGATAAAGTGTAGCAGTTAAAAGAACAAACTAATAGTTTATTATTAGTATTAGAAAATACCCCTCAGAACGGACTTCAAACCTGTTAAGTTGTTTTAGATCTTGTCCCATGTTGACCCAAGTGAGAAAGAGGCAGGTTGGTCATTTGAAAGTACCCTGTTGCATATGTAGTATAAAGGACACCACTCCACGAATACCACTATATGTATTATAAATATTGGCCCTCTCCAAACTAAAAAAATCCAATGAATGGATTAAAATACAGAACTATTCATAAAGAAAGAACAGATTTCAAACATTTACCACTTCCAGACTTCAAAAGATAGACACATGATTCCAACATTATAGGAGAAAAAAAAGGTACTATTGGAATACCTCAGGGTTAAAAACACCAATCACGGCCGCATTGGCGCTGTTGTTTGTTGTTTGTCTGTAGTGAAATGGCGGCAACACCACAAGAGAAATCATTTGTGTACTGCAATTAACAAAACTAATGTCCAATGTTACAGTTCAACGAGTATTTCGGCGTCAATTTAATAAATAACCGCCGCGTTATAAGTAAATTTACGAGTGGTACCAAAAATTCGTAGAAGATGGTCGCATCTGCAAAAGGAAAAACACGTGACGTCCAGAGTTCTAAAACATCGTCTGCACCTGAAGCCGTACACACTGCAGTTATTGCAAGCAGTGCATCCTGATCACCACTACAAAATGTGCGAATTGTGCCTTGGCATGTTAGATGATATGGAAGAAGGCAATTTTTCTCAACGATTAATTTTTCCCAATGAATGCACGTTTCATCTTTCTGGTAAATTTAATCGCCATAACGTTCGAATTTGGGCAAGTGAAAATCCTGAGGCAGTTACTCAACATGAAAGAGATTCACCAAAAGTGAACGTCTTTTGTGCGTTATCTGTAACTAAGTTTTATGGGCCATTCTTCTTCATGGAGATATGCTTGAAAACTGGTTATTTTTCGAATTTGAAGATTCAGATGACTTCAACTTCATGCAAGATGGTGCCCCACCTCATTTATCTTACCCTCTACTATATTTTGAGATAGTTTCGTGCAATTGAAATGTACGCATATCCTCATTTTCCTGGGAATGTTCTGAGAAGGCCCTCCATTCCTGATTAATTTTAAGCAACTGTAAAACAGTAAGACAGATAAAATCATACTGTACTCTATACTTGGCTTTTTACCGAAATGGCCTGCTTATGTTCTTACTTGGAATGATTAATATCGGCCTCTGCTGCGCTTGGAATATATTTGCATGTTCTTAAGATACAATCTCTATACCCGAAAGTCAGATAGGGCAGTTGAATAACGGAATGTTGTTGCTTATTAATGTAGAATATCCAGAGAAAAGAGACAAAACCATCTAATGTCTCTGGTTAAAGTTAGATACAAATCGATTCCTACAGAATGGAAGCACGATAGCGACAAATTCTACTCGCCTAATGAAAAGTGCGGTTGCGATTTCAATCTTATTTTAAAATGAACTATGCTGTATAAATGGAGAGTTCTAAGTATTTTCGCAAACTAGACTTACAGCTATGTACCTCAAAAAGAGATGTTTACGACCACATGTTTGTTAACATCCTTTTAGACCTGTTAGTATATCCTTGCTGTTTCAGTAAGCACACGCGTTATGCCTGAGGATCCCTTTGTTGTTATAAACAGGGAGACCGTACACGAAATCTTGCCCCCAAGACATGATTGCGAATCTTAAATTTGTGTCTATCAGGGATATGTGTAGCGTTAATCGCCCAGCCCGGGTTCGATCCCAGGCGACCGCAAAGTGAGATTTTTGGTGGACAATACAGCGCTGGGGCGGGTTTTCTCCGGGATCTCCGGTTTCCCCCGCCATCTCATTCCACTGGTGCTTCATCTTCATCTCATGTATCATCAGTGTCATCGCCTGGGGTGCCGTATGTACTAAAAGCGGTCGTTAAACACTACACATTTTAAACACTACACATTAATCGCCCACTTTTACTACATGCGACACTGCAGGCGGTGACACTGATGATAAAGGAAATGTAACTGGAGTATCTGTGGAATAATATGTCAGGGGAAACTGGAATACCCGGATAAAATCCGTCCCAGCGTCATGTTGTCTACCACAGATCTCACTTTGCGGTCGCCTGTCCTATTTGTGAGAACCGAGTGATCTAACTACTCAGCCATGGTGCGGCCATCTGTCAGACATAGAAATGCTAGAAATCAGAATACATTTCCCGAGTAATGTTTGATGTGCGTTCACTAATTCATCCCTTGCAAGTTCGTTGTTAGGTGCCGAATGTATTTCATATTTTCATTTCCCTAGATTTTTTCTGTTGCACCGTGAAGCCAAGTTAATATCCGAACATCTATCGAATATAATCCGTTCTAGTACTGATAACAGAAATGTAAAAACGCTTTGTTCAAACGCTGACGTGTTTTCCAACGAAAACCTTTGCTTTGGGAAATGGACAGGAACTGGAGAGACAGGTTAAGTATGCAAACACATAGGCACCTATCGTAGGTGTGCTTCAAAACGGACTGCCAATAAGCCGCTTATACTCCAGCCCTACATACATTACCAACTGGACTCCGACTGCTGCTGCTGCATATATTACGTCAGACAAGAGAGCAAATAGTGTGCAACGTAAATCACAGGTCCCCTGGGTTCGAACGTCGGTCTCTCACGTAAGCAACGGATTTGTGGCTGGCAAAGTCTGAGGGACAGCTGTATTTCCTTCACCAGTCGATCAAACATTCCTATCGCGAAATAGAACATGTACGAGTATTTTCCACTCCGTCTTTTTCTTTCTGTACAATTAGCAGATGAGAGGAATGGTATAATGGAATACCTTTTACATCTCTAAAAATAACTTAACTGGTTTTTGTATAAAACTCGCCAAATAATCATTAGTACATAGGTACTATAATTGTGATGAACTGTCACTTTAAAAAAAAAATCATTTTCTTGATATGAAACCATTGCATTTACAAAAACGTTAAACATTGATTTTGATATGAAATACTAGGGTATTATGTAATAGGTGGCTTAAAACATTGCAAAATTGATTTGATTTCATAAAACATGAAACATGATTGGTTCAAAATAGACAAAACATACATAAACCAATAGGCAAGAGACCATAAACCAAATCTAGAAAAAAAAAATAGATTTTTTCCGCATTTGAATTGAATTTTAAAAAATATATTTTGGATTTAAATTAGGCCATATTTATATCCGTATAACCAAAATATTTAAGTACTAATATTACACTCAAAACTCATTTTTAAATGTATTTCTATTCAGAATAATTTGTATGGTTATATGGAACATTATGCTTTTACGTCGGGTATTGTGAAATACTTGGTATTCCATAGTACCCGATACGGCATCTTGGACAAAGATCCTTTAAGGTAATAGACAAATCAGTGCCAGCTAAGGTCGACCAAAATATAACAAACTGTAATTCTTTTTAGTATACCTTACGTTTAAAATTATTGTTCAAGTCACATTCGTTCTACTGGGTTGACATGTTTAAAAGTTTACCTGCAAAAACTTCTGAATATCACAAAAAACAGTTTATTCTGTAGCGAGTGAAATGACAACTACAAGCTGCCGACACTGTCATGCATCCTGGAGTCTTTCTTGATTACCTCATTACACTCCCACATGAACGCAGCAGCAGAAGAGCAGAAATATTGGTGTCCGACATTTCCCGACTACTCCATAATACCCTCTTCTTCTCGATATCGTTAGAAACACGTACATATATCGATATCAACTGGTGGTGTATGTGGACTCCAAAACTCAAATGAAGAATTTTCAATAATATATTCCACCACTAAGAAAGTCTCACATGAAACCTTTTCTGTTAACTTTTCATTTTAGAATTAATAATTGACGATAATTTTGTTAATAATAAAGTCCTCTTCCTTTGAATGCATTTTTACAACTGGTAAACCATAAATAAAGGACAAAATCTCACTATAGAGAAATATACTATTTGCATCACACAGCATTCTCTGTAACATTGGCAGTTTACAAAATTTTAGTTGTTAAATACCTGTCTTTCGGTATCTCTAAACGACGTTTTTCAGCAACTTCTCTCATCTCCTGCATGGATCCATAGGTAACACAAAACTGACATAAGTAAACGTTTTGTATTTTACATGTCACCAAATCGATATTATTTGTTAGGGATTAGTTTTAGTCAAATAGTTATGGCGAATACCATAATACGAGTAGTTCACTTTTTTCTATTTACGATTGGTTGGTAGGAAAGTTATATTAGTGTAACATGGTTTTCTTTTCGCCTTGTAATGTTAATGGTTGTTTAATATATTTTCAGTAATGTACCAATTAAAATTAGTTTTATATGACGTTTTGTACATCTGTAATAGTATAGGAATTAAAATATAACCTGAACAGTGAAGTATGTTTTTCCTGCGCGTATTCGAGTTTTCAATTAGAGTAAAGTAAATTATTATTTTTAACGTTAATTGATTAAGAGTTTACAAAGTGGGTGAATATTTTATTTCCAGTGGAGCGTATGTTAGACATGTTTAGATTCTTGTACCTCTGTAGTATTAATGGAGCATTTAGTACAGTATTTAGCTGGGAAAAATATAACCATATTGGAAACATTCCTTACCATAATCAGGAAATGAACCATAGAACCTTGGTTTGGCCACTATAATCAATTAAGCTATCATGGCAAACATGTAGTGTTTAACGCCCGCTTTTACTACATACCGCACCGCATGCGATGACACTGATGATACATGAGATGAAGATGAAGCACCGGTGGAATGAGATGGCGGGGGAAACCGGAGATCCCGGAGAAAACCCACCCCAGCTCCGTGTTGTCCAGCAAACATGTTTGAACAACATTTATTTCTCTAACTCATTTTTTTTTTCGGGTAAACCACAAGGCATTCTGAAATTCATTTTGAGAACACATAGCCAAATCACAAATTATAATAGCAAAAGTTCTTTAAGTTCCGAGCTTATAGTTATTAACCACTATTACCGCAATTAGTGTTTATTAATTTGTTCTTTCGCACATATGGCGTGTGGGCTATAGTTGGAAAAGCTGCCATCACGCTTAGGTGGTACCTATACGTTCTTGTGGTAGTGCAGTTAGTGCACTACGGAGTAGTGTTTGAATTTGTTTTCTAATGCAAGTCTAATCAGGGCTTGCTTAATTATGTGCGTTCAATTAGTTCATATTATTCCTTGTATGTTTTACTTTTAAGCAGCTTAGTACAAAAAATAAATAAAATAAAATATATGGACTTCAAGTCTGTATTCATTACATAAAACTTTACTGATCCTTCCTGAGTAATTCCTGATCTGCTTTACAGTTTTGTAGGATTTTGCTTGTGAAAATAGCAGCTGACGGTTAACCGCGATGTTTGCTAGAGAACATAACATGCAAGATGTGCATTTGTCACTGGAGGATTTCACGTAAATACAACAGGTCCAGATATGATTGCACTTGTGAAAGTTGGGACTGCGGTTCATGTCAAAGCTGAGGCGGTTTATTATCCTGCATCTCCCGAGGCACACTGGATGAAGACTGGTGAACGCAATTGTGTTGTGCTGGGTTATGCATGTGCTATTGCATCGTTTTCATTATCGTTAAAGTTTGTGTTCCGGCGGAATTGCTTTTCTCTCTATGGCCTCCAATCCAGTCCTCTTCCTAGCTCACTTGTTATTTTCTGTCTCCCCTTTCCTTGGAGACTCCATGACCGGTTCTACAGCTTTTTCAAATGATACTTTAGGACGGTTTTATCCTTATTCACCATTATTCCAGCCTTTTATAAATTTTAGGGAACATTTTATCATATATCCTTCAGTTCGAATTACGTTAGACTTAGCACACACAAGATTAATACGAACTTAGTATGTAATAGTAAGTACCACCCCTATAGCACAGTGGAGTGAAGCATTTGGGTTTAATTTCTAGTACCGTTGTGTTATTTCGTCTACTGAGAGGTCTGGTCTGGGGTTCACTCAGTCTCTGATGTTAACTGAGTATTTATCCTGTTGGAAACGCGACATCCGTAAAAGGTCAAATGGTCGTCGTATGCTACCGCATCTTGCACTCCTCCATGGCCTTAGCTGTGACTGGAGGTAGGGCCAAAAGGGTAGGACCTGGAGACACCCTAGGAATCTTATTATGTAATACTAAGAATACATGTATTGAAAATGTTTTGAAGCCACCTCTAAAAATGGCATAAATAGTGTGACATCACGGAGCCTTTGTAGCGCAAGTGTACTTCAACGGAATGGTTCCTACGATTACTAGTAATGTGTGCAAAGGGTATGACGGAGTAAGGTAGGATAGGCGAGCTCCGTAGCGTATTTAGTATAACAAACGTGGTACAGAATATGCTCCTGTTGTCCCATTGAGCTCTCACTCATAAGTGCACTTTTGTTCTTTTCACACTTGCTAGTCATTCGTCACTGGTGCCAGGAATAATATAGAATACATTTTCCAAGTCTCTGAGGTTTACCCCAAATAGAGTTTACCGCAATTACTCAAATGTGAATTTAGATATCAGTTTTCAGAAAAAATATGTGGAGTAGCTAACTCATGCTCCACTAGTGAACGTTAGTTAGTTAGTTACTAACGCTCCCCACATGGCAACCTTGGCCTTCGGGGTAACCTCACCCCACCAAGCGATGACCGGACCCATTTCTCAGGTGGAGGCACCCAGAGGGCGGTGTCCATTACCTCCGATGATAGGGTGATAGTGAAGATGGCGGTGAGGTGAGAGGACCTACAGTTTTTACCGTGGACTCCGAACCACGTTGGGCATAGGGGATACTTCACGTGTGCTAGACAGAGGTGAAGGCGTGGATAGGGCCGACTTAAAATCGCCAACCCCAGAGCCGGGAATCGAACTCGGGACCCTTAGAACGGGAGCCGCGAACGAAGCCACCGCGCTACCCCGGCGCCCCCACTAGTGAACGTTATGCTCTCATTTACTCTGAGCTTGTATAAGTCGTCTCATAAATCGAATGAACAATCGAATCTCTGTTCATCGCTCTTTTATATATTACGTGGCACTTGAAGCTAATATAGTATAAGAAAAATATTTCAGTTCTCTGAGTCGGCAGTTATAACTAATGAAAGCAAACAATAATAAACCGCACGAAGAGCCAATCTTCTAGCCGAAAACAGAAGCACCATGCCATTAGATGTGCAGTATGCTGCTTATAATGTAGTCCTGCATTCTTCCGCGCTCCCTTTCCCTTCCCCTTGCTCCTTAACGTACATCTTTGAATGAATATATGAAAAACAAATCCTGAACAACGAGGATAACTGAAATAAAAAAATGAACACTGCCCATAATGGACGTATGCCTTTTTTGTTATTTAGAGGACAGGTTTAAACCGAAGGGTTCTGTCACCTATTTGATTACAGGAATTTATACGTATTCCGATTCATTAATTCATTTATGTAGGTATATATTTGATTCCTACGATTATGAAAAATTGAGACAAATGAAGCGTTAATTAAGAAACCAGTTTGTATTGTACCTATATATCAAACTATTCCACATCAGATGACTTAAGTGCATGCGCCTTCTTGTGGTACAGGTTGGTGAAGAAGTGATCTCGGAAGAAGAAAGAGATGGCAATGATTATAGTGAGGGAACTTTGCAAGAAAATATGCTAACTCCTGTAATATTTTTTTCATATTTCTTTTCAATAAGGTAAACGCATATAAAGTACGCTTTCGTACCGCTATACAAGGTATAAGAAATACCTATGTCCCTCCAGTAGAGATAACGTATTTGTAAACCTCGTAGGCCTACTTTCTAACCAAGAGTTATTATTTGGTTAATTTGCTTAACAAGTAGTACAATTTTAAATTCCACAGACCAGTTTTACATTGCGAAAATAGCACAAAGGAATTATCCGCAGATACAGAACAAGATGTGAGTGTCTCATTTCACACATGTTGTATTGTTTCCAAGTAGTGAAGTTTTGCAGGATTTACTTAAACTTGTTACGTCACATGAAAATAAATTAATACAAAATACATAATCATCGTATACGGGAAAGATTCAAAATGAAGTTTCTTCAAAATTCCATTCCAGTGAACTTGGTATGTTAACTATCTGATATAAGAACTTCCAAAAAGCCATTAATTTAGTACCTGATAGTGTATTTGCCTACCTATTACAACATTTCTGACGTACAAAACTGGAAACGGTAACTTTAATCTGGAAGAATAATATGCCATGAATTATGGTGCAGTAATTATTAAATAACCCTCGAGCTCATCATCGCATCAGTAACAATCACTATTATTCGTTTTCCAACAAAGCATTTAAAACTCGAGGCTATGCAAAATGAAACAGTACAACAGTGGACAAACTGCGATATACACCGATCACAAACAAGGCCATAATGCGATTTGAAACGGCTGCCATATTTGAAGCCTCATTTGTACCGGAACAAAGTGCCATTTGACACGAGTTGAGTTTATAGCATGCAAATTCACATAACAATCTAAACAAAATTATGTCAAACTGAAGTTCGTCCTCGACGGGAGATTACAGTTTGAAACATGGTGTATATGGTTTTTCCTATTGCAGATAGCATGCGTATACTGAGCTAAACAGTTCAGGCAACCAAAAGTCCTTATCCAGACGATGCAGGAGTTCCGCGATGTAAATGCTAGTCACTGAATTAGCGGAAATGACTTAACAAGTGCGGCTGCACTTTCTGATGCTTACGCAGATGAACAATATTAATATATCGTTCGATTTGTTCAGCTAAATTTTATTGGTTTGGTGGAACAAGACAAAGTTACTTCCTCGCCACCAGAAGTTTTGGAAAATCGAATTAAAATTATCTTCTACATCGGTTTCTCTCCTCTTACAGCGTGTTTCCCAGTGGTGGAAACTTCAATCTTGAATTTTTGCTGAATTGAAAGTCTGGAATCCTCAGATGATTTTAAAATTGAGTTTCTTCTAAAAGCGGGGGTTTTAGAAAGTTTGCATGATTCTTGGGAATTTAATTATTTAATGGATTTCTTTTTTAATGGACTCCTGCTTTCAATAGGCAGTGTGTGAAGTGCTGGCTTTATACATTCCAAGAACTTCAGTTGGAATTAATAAATCAGATCAAACATCGATTTCGAACATTAAAGCTAGACATTGGAGGAGAGAAATCCAATATACGGATGAAGTGAAATGGTAAAACTCATCGTGTTAAGTTTGATGAAATGTGTGTTTTGTGGATAGAATATTTAACATTAAATGTGTGCCAATGCCTGAATTACACGCTTCTAACTTTACTTTTGAAGAATTGGTGACTAAATCTTGGAGGTGATGTCTCTGTGATGTGTTTTCTTCTTACCTATTTGCATTATAGTCAACGTTATTTAAAAATGGCCACACATAAGTAATAGTATGCCGCATCACGTCCACTTCCAGGGTAGGATGGACAGTGGTTGTCCAGCTTTAAGAGAGGAGATTTGATCAGCATCATACTTCTGCAAGTGAAAAATGAAGCGTACCGGCGAATATCTATACTCTGTCCGACCGTAATGCGTGTACGGATGTCAACATTACGCCGTAGCACAAGACTTTAGTACAAGCAAAAATGACGCGAGAATGGAAATAGTTTGTTACCATATATATTGAATTATATCCTTTATTTGATACATTTTAGGAAAGCACGGCTTGAACATATATCATTATTCAATTTTTAAAACATTTAAACAGAAGCTTAAAAATTTTACTTTCCTTTTGTCACGTGGTACTTTTAATTTTCCCGATTGCGTTGTTTATTGCAGTGAAATGATGTTTTGCCAATTGTCCTATTAGTATAGCGTTGTGGCGCGTCAAGTCAGCAGGGATGGGTGCTTATTACTCGCCAGAGCGTATTGACCTTCAGGTGACCAGCGCTGTCATCTTCCCTTATCGGATGTTATCTGGTCAATTAGAGGGTGAAATATTAGTAATTTGATGTACAATAAGTTAATTAACAAATAGAGCGTTTGGAAGCTGCGTGTGTCTATATGATATGTTTTCTCGTGCCTGCCGATGTATGACATATCGCTGTCCAGAAGACATTATTATATCTAAACAGAGTATGCATACACTCGACTTGGCGTGTATGTGCGATAAGCGGAGGTAGACAAATCTGTGTTGCGAATATTTTTCCGATACGCTTTGTCGCTTTGCCACTACTCCTCTGAGAACATAAGCGTGGAAAGCCCATAAAGTCGTGAAAGGGCTATTGTATTAACGCGTTTAACCTTTTCTGTCAGCGATGTGATACCCTGTCTGTGAAAGACTAACTGAACTGACCTCTGAACCAATTGGTGTATCTGTGAACGCTGTTTTAAATTGAGAACCGAAATTAAACAAATAGGAACTGTAAAAAATCCTTTAAAAGGAGGGAAAGGCCATTGTGTGTTTTACGGCAAGTGAATGATTTTCTTAAACGTGCATAGTTTCTTTTTAAACAACGAGCATCCTAGTGTAGATTAGATATTTTATTTAAGTTTTTACTCCCAAAATTATGTGAAAGTTATGATGGTTGTGATGAAAGTCAGGTGTAAGCAGTGAACGGTAGAGAACGTCAACACCTGTTTGCTGGCGGAGTGATATAATCAGCTATATTTGCGTGTCTCCCTACTTTAAGCTCGAAGGGACTATTGCACCAAACAATTATAGAATGAATATGCAGTGCACTAAATTGTGTTTTCTTCCCAGAGAAACTGTACATAAATCCTCTATGGTGGTCAAGTGAAGTAACATTTAATGCAGTCAAGGAAGGTAAAAGGGTTGTATATTTATTCACTATTTAACAAGTTTTCATTTATCTGTCTTTTATATATTAAACGAAATATCTATTCTTATTGGATAAATGTGATTACTGATGCATAAAACCCGGGGAGACGTGCGCTCACATGCTATACAAGTTAGCTGGACACTGAGTATAAATGCCGTCAAATGTACAGCACGACCATCAAATGTGCGTACGTTGAATACAACGTAATGTAGTACTCTGCGAACTAGCGAATTACCTTGCAAGTGTATGCAAGGTGTAGTGCAACGCGACTGTTTTGTTTCCTCTCGCTGTGAGGTGGCTGTCATTCTGAAGTTGTATCAACCTGTAGCTATTTCCATGTGCAAGCAGTAACAGTAGAGTCCATGAGCAGTATGGAAAAACGCACACGCCTCCGGCCTTTACTGATGAATCTCTTTGAAGAGATAAATATGTTTAAATAAATTGTAAAATAAATTAAGTTAATAATAAACCAAGTAGTTCGTATTTACACCTTATTGTATATAGCTTTTAGAAACCTAATATCAGGAAACAACAAAGATCCAGAACAATTACAAAGAACAAATGTCTTACATAATAAGAACCCTGACACACCTGTAGCAGATATTTTCTGTTGTTTTGGATTCTTTTAAAATGAGTGTATTAAGGATAGTTGAAGAGACTACAGTTTATGTTAGAATATAAGTTTAAAATAAAGGAGGCCATGAGAATGATACATCAAACGGTTAGAATTTGTGTAACCATGGCAACAGAATTAGGAAGTTGGAATCTTTGCAAGAACCAGGTCTTCTGCAAGGATCATTCGTAGAGGATAGACTTAGATCAGTATTACTCTACAAGTGTGCATATAAGGAGTCACAAATGGACGCATTTGTGTGATTCATAATCGACGAATCAATAGCTGATGTGCTATTAATTTATAATTAGTATTTTGCATCATTAGTAGAAAGAGTCAAGGCAATTATTACTAATCTTCAAAAATTATAAGAACAAGTATCGAATTGTATATGTGGAATAAAGTACTCTTCTTTGGGAAAGTATGATTGAAAAGTTAATCAATCAGTAGCAGAATTGAATATTTCTCCGTTCCGAGACTACGACCCTGGGTGCAGAGATCATCGCTCCAGAGCAGCCGTGGTGAACTTCAAGAAATTTTGCTGGAACTTCACCAAAGGTGAGAAATCCATCATCACTACCTTCATGCACAATAAACCGCTACACATCCAAATGATATATATCTGACTTAAAAAGTCCACGTTAGTTGTAACTTTAAAGTGCATTTTATCCGGATGAAAGGCTTTATAGTCAGATATATAGCCCTTATATTATGTCCGTCATTATAATTTTGTTCATATTTGCAGTACATTTATGATTAATGTCCTTAAAACTGGGTGTATTTCTATCACCTTCAGTTCTCCTGCGTGTGGCTTACAGTACCGCAAATCATAGGCTCTGTGGACAACACCCATCGGAGCAGATATCAAAACTCGTAGAATAAGATTTTAACAGTTGTAGCGTACATAGCCATTTGGTATAGTAGCATCGGCTCAATAATAATTAATGAATCAGAAGAGCTCAAGAAAATATCACATGACGATGGTCAGTGATAGCGCAGGCCAAGAAAGATTAGTGTCTGGCTATAAATAAATGGAAAACAAGTGTCCAAGAGAACACTGAATACAGATATAGTCGTAACACAGTTACATCAAAACCGTTTTAAATCCAAGAGGATATATCAATCAGTGCTAATGTAAGGCACAATTTACATTCAGATGTGTGATATTCCTTTGATGTGCTGCAACGTTTCCGACAGCTTTGTCTCCATCACAGATTGTGTTTATTCTTCTTGTGTTGCGACGCCATTGTATAACTGTAGCTCCCTTATAAATTACACAAGTCCCCGCTGCGCTGTTCAGCAGCGTATAAATTTGCATTTTGGTAGCAGGCGCCAACTGTGACTATGTGCGTAGCAGCTTGCAGAGCAGAACGAATCTTCATGGATCTTCTTATACTTTCCTTTGAATACAGAAAATGTTCACTAGGTTTCGGTATACAACGAAAGGTATAGTTAATTTTTCACGGGCCAAATTTTTCAATACCTAAGCATTTCGAAAATGTTTTATAAAGTTAACTATATATGAAATGAAAAAGTCGAAATAATAACAAAGCTTACTTAAATGAACTTAATTATATAAATTAGTAGACATAAAGTTTAATAAAGTAACACCAGAGCAGCTGCTAAAGGCGATGTCCATTCAAGGAAAATCTCACACACACGCACACACGCACACAAACACACACATATTCAGACAACTGTGTACTCTTCTCAAGGGATTATACAAATTGATGGACCAAATAGTGGCCAAATGTATAACAGCTGTGTAATATTATCCGTTGTTTCAATGCAATATATATTCCTTATTTTTTATCGTATTATTGTGCTGTTTTCTGCATTTTTATACTATACCATAAACACCCATATCCAAAACGGGACTCGAACCCACGACCCTCTACGCGGCGGATACGCACATTGGCGACCACGGCTACGAGCCCCGGCTTACTTCGTATGGATGAGAAGTAAATTCCCTTCATCGAATGCTAATTGTTACAAAAGTCCAAAAGGTCCACCCAAATGATTATATCAGAGAATCAGGTTTAGCAGAGCAGTTTGTTCACGGAAACACTTTGGCGTACACCTGATCATAAAAATGTATTTGCTTATAATAATAATAATAATAATAATAATAATAATAATAATAATAATAATAATAATAATAATAATAATAATAATAATAATAATAATAATAATAATAATAATAATAATAATAATAATAATAATAATAATAATAATAATAATAATAATAATAATAATAATAATAATAATAATAATAATAATTATAATTATAATAATAATTATAATTATAATAATAATTATAATTATAATAATAATTATAATTATAATTATAATTATAATTATAATTATAATTATAATAATAATTATAATTATAATTATAATATTAATATAATTATAATATTAATATAATTATAATTATAATTATAATATTATTATTATTATTATTAGTATTAGTATTATAGTAATAATATAATTATAATTATAATTATAATAATATTATTATTATTATTATTATTATTATTATTATTATTATTATTATTATTATTATTATTATTATTATTATTATTATTATTATTATTATTAGTATTAGTATTATAGTAATAATATAGTGAATTTCTTGTTGCAGTGCTTTCAATTCCTGGCTTTACGCCAAATATAATTACGTAAAATGCTACAGGCATATTCTATAATTGACGAATAAGTAAAGCTAAAATATACCTAAAAGTTCAAAGAGTAAAATTACCAACAAATGTGGCTATAACAGTTAAAAATAAATAGAAAGATGAAATGTAATATTGTATATTGTATGAAACTTGTATAGAAATGAACAAACTAAACGAGAGTTATTTCCTTCCCCGAATGTTCTTCAGGTTCTTAGAAATTTCCAAATAAAAGTTTTGGAACAACCTACTAAACACTTACCATGTACAACGGTAATCCCGGGCAGTAAGTACAATACAGTCACGTAAATTTGCCAGTAGGTATATATAATCCGCAGCGATTCGGTAAATTGCTCTCTCTTGCGCATAGCCATCTTAATCACGCTCGTAACTGCATTGTCTTGCTTTAAGTTTATTTGTTATGGTAGATATGTGTTCCGCTTTATTGCTCATTCTCTCTAGACCATAACATTTTCTCATTTGGCCATTGTTGTTGCCCAGCTCAGTACTAAAGTAATTTCTCCTCGACGCATTCATTGCTTTAGATTTGATAGCTTGCCATGTTAAATTACATATGTTACTGTAATTAAACTGCACATGTGAACACTAATGTTTTTCTTACCTTTAAATGGTATTTTGCAAGACTTATTTATTTATTTTTTGTGGGGGGAGCGTTCGATGTTCACTTTCACAACTACATACTTGGCATTTAGAGAAAGTATTCGGTAAAGAAGTAAATGAGGAAATTAATTAGAGCACAAATAAAAGTTAAAATTTACTCCTGTGACTTGATTGATGTATTTCATGTCTGAAGCTGCCATATCATACTTAGAGTAAAATATTTTACACTGGATTACTTAGATTTTGTTGATGATCCCGACGAAGAAAACAACGAGAATGCAGTAGTGCATTCATAGTGAGTAGGGATTCATTTGACGAACATAAGGAATTCAAGGAATGTTTCAGCATTACAAAAGAATCTTTTTATTCATTTTGGACCTCCTTAGAAGCATTTTCAGCCCAACTCAGGACGTGAATTAAGCTGTATCACCCAAACTGCAGCTGTTGTGTGCCTTGATAATTTTTGGATCGGAACATTTCAAATACCCACAGTCGAACAACAAACATTTATCGTAGACTACTAGTGTTGTCTTTCTTCGTGTTGTTTCAACGCTTTTAAGTGTAAGTGCAAGGTGCGTAAACAAGCATGGCTGTTCAGGAAATAAAAGGCAATTATCTTCTTCAAAAGTTTCCGATACATTGGGTGCAGCAATTTCTATATAGTGCATATTCAGAGAGAAATTATAAGCTATTTTCAAAATCGTAAAGAATATTTCCCCATCTACAAGTGTGCTGTGTATTGCAAATATGAAGTTTGAGAACATTTTTATAAAGAATTTTAGCTGCTCTCTAGTGCGTTTCGCGTCTTTCGAAGTATGATTATCTGCGACACAATTTTCAGGTCTTTCCCTTCCATCATTTTATCTTATTTGGTTTTATACTATATTTTTGAAGTGGATTTTCATTACGTCTATCAAAAAACCTGCATATCCTTCAGTGATGTCCTCCTCCTCATTTTCTTATCACTTCAGGAAATGTACCTGGACAAAATATACTCGGTATTATCAAAAACACCTAATTGTAGTTGAGTTCTCCTACTTACTTCTGGAATAAAACACTCTGGAATAAGCTACATCCGTATGACTTTAAGACTAAATCATAGCTTTTAAAGTAATTTACGCCAAATTTTGCACATTTTCCTGTCTACGGCCCTCATGTTTTGTTTAGTGAGAGAGAGAGACAGGCTGGAAACCAGGATTGCCAAATTATAATGAATGGCGCGTTTAGTTTTATGGTAAATGATGACCAGACATCGGATCCCGTACACCTTAGCAATCAATGTATGCGCACAGGTAATATACATGGTCAGGCGCGACATCAACAAACGTCTGTGTCAACAAGTATACCGATGCGCTGTTTTGTGTACACTCCGGTACAGATACGAAGTGTAAGTTACGTCACAAAATGCCATCCTCATTACTTCCGATGTGTAAATTACAGTGAACAACCATGTTTATTCGTAAATTGTAGAGTGTGGACTTTCTGCGCCTCTCGCTCAAACAATATAAAATATTGGGAGAAAGTTCGCTGAATGTCACATGACGTTAATCGTGCTTACGAGTAGTTCAAATCATTATCATATGTTTGTCCGAGACTTTGTTTATTTCTTATGTTACGCAGCACTGAAAATCCAATATTTTTGGGTAGAATACTGGAAAATTCATTTTTTGCTCGTTTGGTAGGCGGTGCATTCTCTATATTGTTAATTTTTGCAGACATCTCGACTGCTTTTAGACTGCTCGAAAGTGCATTCTTCAAGCTGTTAAATGGTTGTTAATAATACCCAAAACTTTTTATTTATAAAATGGAAATTGTCCAATAATTGTTGTCAAAGTAATGCTATTAACACAATATGTCAAACACCTTGCACTCCCTGGAAGGCAGATCTACCTGCGTGGGGAGCAGTAGTTGTAATGAAACTAAAGATACACGTTGCCAACCGGACTATCTCTGCGTGTTTTCCCAGAGATTGACGCCAGTAGTTATACACTGCGATACTCGTAAACTTCATATCTCCTTAAAGGTGTATGGGCTCCGATGTCTGGTGATGTCGTTTGTCTCCTTTGTAACTAATAGATACTAAAATTAAACTCTCTTACGATTTCTGGCGATTATACTTAACCTATCGAAGAAGGTAGTGTGCTTGCGTGCGATCGCGCCCGCAATACTGTCAATAGGATAGCTCAGAACAAAAAATCGGATAAATTCTTAACTTGGTACTTCAATCCAGAATGTTCGAATGTTCCGACAAAAATATTTAAAGAAAATAATGTCACGCAAAATCACCTTTCGTAGCAAAATTTTAAACAGTTATGCTTAAACAATTTGTATTAAAATAGCATATATTTAAGATATTTGCTTCACAAATAAAATGTATATCTTGATTTCCCAGAAAAGCTGCGAAGAGGGAAGGAGCTTTGTATAATTTTGTGTAAATAGGGAACTTCAAGGGATACAGAAATGCATTACACCGATAAATGCAGAACTCATTTAATTTATTTATAAGTCAATTTTGGTCCATCAGCCATTTCCGCGATATCTGTTACTGTGTAGCACTGTGTAGGACTGTGAAATGCTTTAAAGTGCCATTGCTTTTCGGTTGTTCCTCTCTATCTAATGAAAATGAGTATGCAATTCTAAGACACATTGGTTCTGCTAAATCTGTTTAACGCAATCTTCAACAAACTATTTCTGCAAAGGTTTATCTCAATTAAAATGAAGTAAGCAAAAACGAAAGCTTTCCTAGGAATATTTTATAGAAATTATATACAAATAAAATAAAGCCGGTGGACAAATTCTGTTTAGAACATTGTATTAATGCTTTGTTCGCCATGTATGTATGTACATATATTGTCTCCTTGTTTTATCGCATATTGACACATATGTGTATCTGTACATATATTGCGCAATGAGTTGGAACGTTGCACTCTGGTTCCTTGTCACGGAATACACCAGAGTTCCATTCCACCCTTAGAGGCGAACATTTAACTCCCGGTATAGGGCCGATGTCCACTTTCCTTCGTGATGCATTTGAAGAGCTGCAATAGGACTATGAAAACCAATTTTTCGGGTGGGAATACCTACTTGCTGACACATCTCCTTCCTGTATCAGGGGCGGAATTACCGTTTCTCTAGTCCCCACTACTCTCTAGACCCAGATACACAGAACTAACTAAACCTGTTGTAGTCGCGTGGCCTTTGGTGGATTGCATTGTAACTTGAGTGAAAGACGTAACTTTAATCGGGTCTGGGAGAACAAGTACTTAATTTGTTCTTCGCGAGAGTAAAGCATAGTTTTGATACTTTCTTTACCAATATTGGCTATATTATGAGCTTCACCCTATCAGGGAATTTCAATGCGGTACATGCTGGGGCATATAAACCTTCAAAGCAACACACCATTACGTACTTCAGGAAAAGGTGGTTTAAATTTGTACACATGTTTCCCAAGCTGCACCATTTTGCAAGCAAATTACTGGCAATTTTTGGTACTACTTATCAATGTGAACAACTTATAGCATATTGACACTGAACAAGAGCCTGCTACACAGCTGTGTTTCAGCTGAACTCTTCAACGTGTTCTACATTTAAGTTCATCTAGTTTTCAGCCGAACATGAGCCGAGATAATATTTAAAAAGGAATAAGAAAAATACCAATCGTGTAAATGAATGATTACATCACTTTTTAACTAAGTACATTTTAAACAATTTCAAGTCACTTTCTGAATACATAGTAACTTCATTTTCTAGAATGTGGAATAGGACGTATTTAAATGTATTTATCAGCATAAGGTAAATATTTATCACTGCATAACAACTATTGTATAACAAAACAAATAAAGGTAAAAAGCATATTAATTATAAGGAAAATAATTAGCAAAATATAAAAATTGTATAATAAAGCAAAAGTAATAAACGTCAATCCTACAGAACTGCTTTTTGTCAACCTAAAGTTTGGCTAGTCAGTTATTGTGATGAGAGACTGATTTCTCACACACTGTCTATATAATCCGTTTGTTGTTGTTGATACGTCCTTCACTCATATTCTGTAGTGTCATTAAGCTTGTTCGTGCTTTCCTTGCAAACTCTTAAGTTAATAAGTGTGCATTAGATTACGTCGCTAAAGAACTGCCCACCCAAACCTGATTGGCCGCCACTGTGGCACACGTCACCTTTTTGTTTACTTGACTGCAGGGGTAAAGTATTTCTCACTTCGAGTGCTTATCCTGCCGGTCCTGCCGTATAGGTTGGATACGGGTGCATAGGGGCGTGACACCGACAGTCGAATTAGCAGTGCTGTCGGTTTGTGCGCCGTGGATTATTATTGTTCGTTCATTAGTACCATGTGTTGCATTGTCTACCCAAAAATTCGACACCTTAGATTTTTGTGGAAATATTCGTTTTGAGGTGTACTAAAAATAAAGGAAGCCAAAGATAGAAAAGATTGAGAAGCGAGAAAACACAAACATTTTCACAAAAAGGTCACTTAAGTGTGTTCGGGTGTCTATATCAGAATGAGTCGAAACCGCAAAAGTCGTTGATATACAAAACTTTTAAGAAAATTCTGTTATCTCGACTCTTACATTGAACATTTTTTGAAAAATTTGATTTTGACACAAATGGTTTAACGATATTGAATAAAATGTCGTATATTTAAGATAGTTTCATTAGAAATGAAATTGTATATCTTTAATTTTCTGGATGATCTTTGTATATCTGGTAAACTGTAAGAGTTGCACAAAATCTTACTGCATAACAATGTAGATTTCATAAAAATACAGTCTGGCATACTTATTTATTTATTTTTTTATCTATTTACTTATGGTGTGACTGATTTCGAAGACATTCCTTATTATTTGGTAGCATTTTCCACTGCTTACACTTTTATGAAATGAGAAGTTGTCATTAGTTTTTCTTTACCATTTCGTTTCTTCTTCTTGCCATATAAGAAACAGAATTTTAGTCATCACATGGCGATGAGGTACTAAAAACTTTCGCTGTTCCCAAATTCTCATTATAAATACTGTAAGGAAATATGTGATAAAGACAGACAGTTTCATAAATGCTTATCATGAAGCGAATAGAAGAATAAGTTTTTTTAGAATACCTTTGAAGAAGGGACAGTGAAAGCAATATGGGTGTAAGTTAACAGATTTCCTTTTTATGAGTTTGTTTCTGATAAATTGTCCATAGTTCATTCGTACTCAGAAAGTTCGATGTTCATTATACTTGTTCTACTCTTTTTGCATGCTGTAGGTAGCCACAGTTTCTCCGCTAACATTGCTTAAAGCTCCAGAATAGCAATCACAACAGATTAACAGATTAAAACATAATAACAACATAACAGATTAAAATTATTTTTAAGAAACTACCAGGATGCTATGTAACAATGTTCACTTTTGAATCAATAGAACTCCACACTCCGTTTCAGTGTAACTAACGCAAAGCTAGAAATAATGAGCTGGTGAGAGAAACAAATTTAGCTGAAAGGAGTCATTAAGTAACATTTCTTCTGTAATATCTTACAAGACAATCTCTAAATTGTTCCATATAAATACAGGTGCATTAAATGCTGAGCGTATTACCTTTTCTTTCTAGGTGTGTAGAAGAATTCCATTGTTATTTGTATCACGCTCGAAAGAGAAGAATGGAGATGCATTCTATTAGCTTCGTGTTGTTATCGAACGAAAGTTCTCCTTTTGTTAACTCCAGGGCTGAAGACCGGGAAGGTTTGTTTTAATACAAAGTATTTTGCGCTTCTACCAGAAACAAGTAGGTAGATAAATTGTTTGGGATCGATCTGTTTTACCTTCTCGCCATACTCACTTCTCTTTTTCCGTTCGACCTCTGATTTAATTTGCATGAATCATGTTTTCTGCTCCACTCTTGCTAACGAGAGAATGCTTCAGATTCAGGGAAAGCAAATTAGTTTGCATACTTTTCCAACATCGAGAACAATGCGGCAGCCCTGCCACTTTGTGCAGGGACAGTTGTCTGTGCTTTTCCCAAGAGGAATTATTATTGTTAATATGAAATACGGAGGGTCGGAGAGAAGAAGCTCTAATTGGAAATTTAGCGAGGCACATGCTGAAGGGTGGCACGTGTGCCAATAAATTTGCCATTTGTTCTGTGGATCTCCGGATAATTGAAGCTTCTGTGGTTGAATTCTCTCACACTTGTTTTATGCTATGCAGGACTTTAAAATTATCGACTCTCGCCGACATTTGTCATCAAATTCAGTGACTCGTATTTTCCTAAAATTACATTCTAGTTACACACGTTTATTTACCTAGTGTTCGGCTCTTTAATCATATTTGGGATATGTAAATATCTAAATAAGATATCAGCGCCTAAGAGAGCACTATATTATTTAAGCTCGTGGATATTCAGAGTTTAAATTTTTAGCTAATGGAGTGTAAATTGTATCCTCTTTGAAATTTTAGTTTGATATCCTTTTTTTGAAATGATATAACATTATTTAAACAGCGTTTAAAAGGAAACTACAGAGTATCGATTTCAAATATTTTCTTCCTGATGCACAGTATTGGTTTGTTATGGTGTTCTTCATTTAAATGCATTGATTTCAAAACTGCTGTACCCTAACAGGCAATTCTATATACAATCGCTTATCCATAATTTGGTGTCACATATGAGGTAGACGAAAGGTATTCTGGATGTCTGGTATCTTGAAATGTACAATCTGTGCATTTTTCTTAGGAATCTTCCAAGCTTAATTCTTTGTGCTGTTGCGTGACCACGAGTGAAACGAATGGGGCTTTATTTCTGGAAGAAGCTGTCAATATTTGAAAACTGAAAGTAAAAACAAAGCTAATTTCAAACAGGTTAATGCAGTAAATCATTTTAGTAGACATTGTGTGCTTTTAAATGAATCTGCATTTATCTGGAACACAATTTTATCCATCCCTTACGCTTTAAAATTATGAAAAGATCATTCACAGTGAAGAGAAATGCGAGTTTACTCACAGAAAATTCGAGATCTATAGTTAATTAGTAATAATATGTCCCAATCATGCGATATTTTATTCAAAATCATTGACGTCATCTTTAAAAAATAAAGATAAATATAAGTTTACATTTAGGGTGTATGAATTTTATTGTAAATCCTTGGACCGCATCCCTGGAAAATACAAATTCCAAATGCCAATTTGGCATTTTACCGTCTTTTTAGTTTTTTGAGCTATGGTTTTCACAAAGATGCGATATTCCCTGATTCTAGAAATGATTTTTTTTTAATTCTGCAGAATCTCGAAATGTATATTTTCCTTGAAATATCGCATTGGAACTTTTGGATTGTATGTTATATTTCCTTGATCCATAATATTTATCTCCGTGGTAATAAATTTAATTCACACTTTTTCCCGAAGCAGAATTTGGAGAATTTAACATCTTAGCACCATCTTGCCATGGTGATCAGTTGGTTTTTGCAACCGCACGGGAAGCGGAATTTGGTACCTATGGCATTTAAAAGAACTGCTTGGATGGAAATTCCGCTACATAGCGCTAATATGATCCTGGTAAATTTCAATTTTTTCTATTTTTCTGAGAGAATGTCCTTTAAATGCCTGAAACTCTTGTGTACTACCAGAACATTTATATCTGGCTTTCGCCATGACAAAGTTTTTGAAGAGCGCTGATGTGACCATGTAGTTGAGTGCCCTTTATATATGCATCATCATCATCATCAGAACCATCGATGATTTTTTATTTGTCAGGACCTCTTTGGTTTCTATGAGAGAGCTTCAGATTCAAGTAGCAATGATTTTTTAGTTTTCCTTACTTCTGTATTTTGCTTTTCTGTTTCGTAATTCGGCCATGCGGAATCATTGTTAGGAAATAGTGCACAAATAGGTTTAGTAATGCAATGGCATAACCCCCCCCAGGGGCCTACTTCGGTAGGTACGGGTTTGGCGAACCCGGGGTCCCGAGCCAACAGTCTCCCTCGTGTGGGCTCCTCTTCGTGGCTGAGGGAGACGGTCAACAGGCCCACCCACGTGTAGGCCGTGCGTGGAGACCCGTGTCGGTGGAAAGGTTCGTCCTGGTGGTTGAGGGATGCGTATCTGAGCTCGTAACAGTATTTTTCTGAATTCGGGGAGGGTACGCATTACTAATACACTACTTTGGCTTCTGCTTCGCCTAAACGGGAGGTTAGGGACTAACCCACCCCTAATCAATCGGCCAGGACTAGGTATTGTACCGACCTACAGGGTAAGTGGGACGGCGAGCTCGCTATATCCCCTGTGTAGCCCTGTCATCCCTGTGGGATGACCCCTTGTTGGGCTCCGTGGTGGGTGGGGAGCACTGGGGGATGAAACCTAGCCCATTTTTTATGGCCAAAACTAACAACAATAATAAATTATTTAAGAAAGATGGAAAAGAAGTAGTGGAGTCTAGTGGTCCTCGCTACTTAGTTGTAACAAGAAAGGAGGAAGGCAAGAACTTTTTGACAGTGAACCCGTTTATCATCCAGAAGGGCTTAGATAAAATTGCCGGTCCAGTCAAGTCCTGTACTCGCTCCAGAAACGGCACGCTCCTTGTGGAAGCGCACTCGTTTTCCCAGGCAGCAACGTTATTAAAAGCCACGTTATTGGGCAGCTATCCCGTCACAATTGCGGTGCACAAGACCCTGAACTCTTCCCGCGGGGTCGTCACCACTCGTGCGTTGGACGGGATGTCAAATGAGGAAATCAAGGAGAACCTACAAGACCAGGGTGTCACCGCTGTATACCGAGTACAACGCAGAGAACGAGGGGAGTTGGTGCCTACCCGTACCCTGTTCCTGACCTTTGATCGGGTAGACCTCCCGCAAAGGCTTAGGGCAGGGTATGAGACCATGGAGGTTAGGCCATATATACCCAACCCCCTCAGATGTTTCAAATGTCAACACTTCGGTCATACAAGTGAATTTTGTAAGGGTGTGCCAACATGTGTTGAGTGTGGTCAGCCTAAACACGAGGATGCCTGCACATCCCCGGTAAAATGTGTCAACTGTGCTGGTGAACATCCATCCAGCCACAGAGAGTGCCCACGTTTCCTAGAGGAAAAGGAGATACAGGCGATCCGAGTAACGGAGAAGTTATCCTTCTCGGATGCCCGTAAACTCCTACGTACTCGTCAACCCTCGGTCCCAAGATCTGCTACTTACAGCTCCATAGCTGCTAAGGTGGCACCGAGGAAAGAAGTCGCTATTCAGACCAGCGATTGTGAGGCTACTATAACCGATAAAGTCCTTACCGCCACACCTGCACAAAAGACCACCAAGACATCCAAGCCGGCTCCTCTCTCACCTCAATCGCCGAGGGAGAAGTCCGCACCGTCCCCACCTAAGCCGTCAACCTCATCGACCGTCAAACCTGTTATAGTGTACGATGCACCGCCCAAAAAGTTTAAGACCACTTACACAAAATCAGACTTCCTCAAGGTCACTAACAAAGGCACCGGCAAGAAAAAAAGCTCTAGGGCATCTAGAAGTTCATCTTCTGATGGGTCTTCTGGTGAAGAAACGGATCGACAACTATCATCATCGTCGATCTCTGTGTCCAACCGGTTTGAGGTTCTCGAACCTAAGTTTTCTATAGGGAAAGGGGCCTCATCCGTGGAAGAAATGGACCAGGAAGACACGGACCACACTGCTAGAATGGCAATGAAAAAGCGCCAGGACAAACCCGACGAAAAGGAAACAGGTGTTAGCCCTACACCGAAGAAAAAGGGTAAGCTGATTCGGCCACCGTTAAAGTCGTCTTAATGTAGACCGATTTTTAAACCTATCTCCATAGTTCCAATGGCTATCCTTCAATGGAACATGCGGGGTTTAAGAACACATCGACCAGAGCTGGAACTTTTGCTCAGTAAGCATAACCCCTTGGTGGTATGCTTACAAGAGACTAAGCTACGACCGCAAGACAAGTTTAAAATCCGACGCTACACACCACTGCGGTGTGATATTGACACAGAAGACGGCATTCCTGCTCACGGGGGCACTATGATGCTCCTCAGGGATGACATATTTGTAGACCCGGTACAGCTGCAATCTGATATACAATCTGTAGCTGTAAGGATTAAGCTGCGAACCATGGAATTTTGCATTTGCAATGTATATCTCCCGCCATCAGATGACCTCTCGTTAATTGACCTTGAAGATCTGGTTTCCCAACTTTCAACACCATTTGTAATAGTTGGAGACCTTAATGCCCATCACCCACTATGGGGTTCAACTCGGGCATGTTCGAGAGGCCACCACATTGCAAAATTCTTGGAGAGCAATAACTTGGTTCTCCTGAATTCCGGAGAGCCAACGTTCCTCTCAGACGCTTATGACACCTATTCGCACATCGATTTGGCAGTATGTTCATCCCAGTTAGCAGTTTCATTGCAGTGGAATGTCATCTCTGATTTACATTCCAGCGACCACTTCCCATGTCTTCTTAGTCTCTTAGCACACGATGTGTCTACCTCACGTAACCCTAGATGGCGCTTTGATCGTGCCAACTGGAACCTTTACACCCAGTTGGCTGTCTTTGATTACAATGAGCACGATTCTGTGAATGATCTAGTCGATCATCTCACAGAGACAATTCTTTCCGCTGCAGAAGAGTCGATTCCACGTTCGGCCACCCAACCTGGTCGACTTCCTGTCCCGTGGTGGAACAACGACTGCCGGAATGCTATTCGTGCTCGTAGACGTGCTCTACGGGTATTTCAACGACACCCTACCCAAAGTAATCTAATTGAGTACAAGAAAGCGCGTGCGCATTCGAGGCAAATAATTAAGGATAGCAAAAAGATCTCATGGAACAACTTTGTCTCATCTTTTAACAGATGGACACCATCATCTGTTGTATGGGATAGGTTAAGGCGCGTGGCCGGAAAATCAACCCACTTGCCAATCGCTGGTCTGAAAACACCTGCAGGAGTTGTTGTTGATCCGTTTGTCGTGGCTAACACCTTCGGCTGTGCTTTCGCTCAGGTGTCTAGCTCAAGTAATTATGCTCCTGAGTTTATCTCAATTAAGACTCAGGTAGAATCTCAAGGTTTCGTGTTTAGTTCCAGAAACCTTGAAGATTATAACCGCCTCTTCACCTTGGCGGAGTTAGAACACGCTCTTTCATCATCGCGACTGACAGCACCAGGACCGGACGGAATCCACGTCCAAATGTTACAACATCTCTCACCTGAAGGTAAGGTATACCTGCTCGAGGTCTATAAACGTGTTTGGGTTGATGCCACGTTTCCGGACAAGTGGCGAGAAGCCACCATTATACCTATCTTGAAAGCTGGCAAGGACCGCCACCTCCCTTCTAGCTACCGTCCTATTTCCCTCACCAGTTGCGTCTGCAAGGTGATGGAACGCATGATAAATGGGCGGTTGGTATGGTGGCTGGAAACGCACAACCTACTGAATAATATCCAGTGCGGTTTTCGACGACGCCGTTCAACAGTGGATCATCTTGTGTCCATGTCGACACAGATTATGAACGGCTTTCTTAAAAACTGTCAAACAGTCGGAATATTTTTTGACCTCGAAAAGGCTTATGATACGTGTTGGCGTGCAGGGTTGCTACGTACTCTGCACGCCTGGAATATACGTGGACGCCTACCACTCTTCCTTCAGGAATTCTTGAAGGACCGCGTTTTCCGAGTAAGGGTTGGCTCGGTTCTTTCGAACCTTTTCGTTCAAGAGAACGGTGTACCACAGGGATCGGTGCTAAGTGTCACGTTGTTTGCTATTGCGATTAATTCTATCTCGAAATGTGTACCTCCGGGTGTCTCGTCATGCCTATTTGTAGACGACTTTGCCGTCTACTGCACATCTCAGCGCACATCGTTTATAGAGCGCCGTCTCCAGACCACCTTGGACAACCTTAAGGTTTGGAGTTTAAAGAACGGCTTCCGATTCTCTGCTGAGAAAACCATCTGTGTTAACTTCTGGCGTCAGCGGAGTCGACTACCTCCAAGGCTCCGGCTAGGCGCTGATCTACTACCATTTACAGATGAGACGAGGTTCCTTGGATTGATATTTGATAGAAAACTTAGTTGGTCGTCGCATATAGCACAACTGAAAGCACGATGTGACCGATCTTTAAATATCTTGCGGGTACTAAGTGGAAAATCGTGGGGAGCGGATCGTACAGTGTTATTGCGACTGTATCGCACAGTCATCCGTTCCAAATTAGATTATGGTAGTATCGTTTATGGCTCAGCACGACCATCTGTGCTGAAGAGATTAGACACAGTCCATAATTGTGGCATACGTATAGCAGTTGGGGCATTTCCAACGAGCCGAGTTATAAGCCTGTATGCTGAGTCTGCAGAACCTCCTCTGCAGTACAGGCGCAACATGCTATTAGCAAATTATGGCTGTGGACTTAATTGCATGCCCACACATCCAACGTTTACGCCGTTCTTTAACACCTTCATGGACGTGCGTTATAGGAACACTTCTATAAAACCAAAGCCACCTGGTTTTCGTTTCCGGGAGCTCGTTAGACGTCTTAATAGCGAAATGCCTAAGATGTATCCTAGGGGGGAGAGGACATACCCTCCTTGGTTGTGCAGAGCACCCCACGTTGATCTGGGCATGACCACACACGATAAATCTACCATGGCTATGTCTAGTATCCGCACATGCTTTTTAGAATTTTTATCGCGATATCAGCACCATATTAAAATTTACACCGACGGGTCCAAGAATTCAGATGGTGTTGGTTGTGCTTACGTGTGTGGAACCGAACCCTATACATTCGGATTCCACACTAGCACTTCCATTTTTACCGCAGAGCTCTATGCAATATACCGGGCCATTTTACACGTACGTCGACGAAAGTTGGGGAACTGCTTAATCCTGAGTGATTCCCTCAGTGCACTTCAAAGCCTACGGCAGCTGTACAACTACCACCCCATTGTGCAGCGGATACAGGATGCCCTCCACGTTTTACACGCTTCTGGCGTGAGCGTGGTGTGTGCATGGATTCCTGGTCACGTAGGCTTGCGGGGGAATGAAATGGCGGATGCGGCAGCCAAGACGGCTACCATGAAGCCCAGGATTCGACTACCATGTGTGACATCGGAAGATTTTAGGGCGGTATTACGGAGAGCTCTGCTAACCTGCTGGCAGGAAGAGTGGTCCGCTCTCCGCAATAATAAACTTAGATCTATTAAGGAACTTCCGATTCCCTGGGTTACCTCCTGTCGGTCATCTCGTCGCGAGGAGGTGACTTTGGCTCGGTTGCGCATTGGGCATTGTTATTTTAGCCACAGCTTTTTATTGAATAGAACCCCGGTTCCCGTTTGCCCACTGTGCAATGGTGACCTGACTGTCCGTCACTTGTTTTTAGATTGTTATAGCTTGGCACGTCTCCGCAGGTGTCTCCAGCTGCCGGCCAGCTTGGCGGATATCTTCGCGGATGACGAAATGGCAGTGGGCAAAGTTTTAGCATTTGTTTCAGCTGTGGATTTTAGATTTTAACCTCAAGTATCTTTTTTTGTTGTTTTATTTTAGTATATATATGTGTGTAGTTTTAACAGGTTTATAGATAATAATATATATTTTTAGAAATCTTTATATCTGGCTTTTGCCATGACTTGTTTTTTAAAGGGCGCTGATGACCGCCGTAGTTGAGCGCCCCTATACACATCATCATCATCATCATCAATGGCATAACAAGCATTGAAATTTCTGAGCAATAAAATCAAGTGGCTGCTGTTTATATATGTATGCATTTAATGTAGACAGTTTGAAGTCCGTTTACAATACTATGAAAACAAATTATCGTAGATCGATGTTAGACAATAGCATTTGTATGTCGAGATTTGGCAAAGAACTATCATTATACTCATTCCTTTATTCGCTTGAGAGTTTGATGGCACCCTTTCCCTCTGTGGGCCTGTGTTCCAAAACTCGGAAATACCCGTAAATGAGTTCAGACTACGTGGGACTTAGGAACATATAGGCATACTAACAGGGCATTGTACGTGAGGGATTGCTTATCCCTGACGGGTAGCGATCACATATGGCATATATAGAGAGCGCCGTCCGCACACATGCGCAGAGCTGACGAGGGATGTCCAGCAGCTAATTGCAAGTGGTGGAATGTGGAACATTTCAGGCTTCAGTTTTGGGCGTTGCGGTTTAACTCTGCAGTAGAATTTCGGTACACATGGTTTATATACAGCAGTCACACTACCACATTTTCAGGGGCGAGTACAGTAATAGTTCCCTTGTGAGCAAATGTGGCTCTGGGGTTCGTGTTAGCGAAAGCAATCAACATTTGGAAACTTTGGGTTTGAAGAAGTATACTTGCATAACAGTAACCTATTTCCTGGCCTTCTTCATGAAGCTTTTGGAGTTTAATTTCCGCTTGCAATTCCTTGGTTTGGTAGCCAATGATCATGCGCCATTTGGAATATTTTGTAGTTCATCAGAGTATTAGCTCTATCGAGTTAATATTTTGTAGAGAATTTGATCGTATTGCAAACATAATATTGTGAAATAAAAGAATGACTTGCAGTAAAGCTAAAAATCTGCTTTGCCAGCGCTCACTATCGTTCTTATTTATGTATTCTGCAGAGATAAGCGTTTAAGAGCCGTTACTGAAATTAAAATAACTACTTAAATAATCCAAACATTTACATTAAAAATGGAATCCTGGGTTTGGTTAATAACTGCTAGACATGCAACGCCAAATAGTGAGCTCTTGAGGCTAAAGTCGTTAACTTTTGAGGTGTTTATCACGAAAATTTAGGATTTGTTAGTCTTGAGGAGCACACAGATGCCGGCTACTTGACAAAGTTGTGCGAGTAGGTTGCCCATATTTACATGTAACATACGCAATATTACTCTTTTCTACAAACAGAACATTATATAGGTTTTTACAATTTAAACTTCAATTACTTCATTCTTTAAGTTTATTGAGCTTCTGACATGCAAAATTCTATTTAGGTATACTTCATAAATATTTTATGATTAGTCATTTAGCATATACAATTTTGAACGTTATCACATTAAATGATTTATTACTAATAACACAGAAATCATATCATTTGCTTTATACCGGTAAACTAAAAAGTTATCTCTTAGTGATCTGAATTAATCATTTTAATCTTTGTATTGTCGCGAGCCCATTGTTGATCGAGGCGACGCCGGTGACAACTTCAAAGAGACAAACGTGCAGTGTGTAGATGAAAGCTCGCCGAATCGGCGGGGGGAAAGAGACGGATTTCTCGAGAGTTGTAGTTCGTTGTTCTAACCGCGTCTCGATTGTTTGAGAAATTTCTGGAATGTGAATAATCTATAAAAAGGCAGCCCGTGCGCCACAGCTTCGAGTTCTCTTTCTTGTTTCTGAAGAGGAGAATATGCATGGAAAACTATCTAAGTGAGCGGAATATGAACAAGCTGTTAACTGACACAATATGTATTTCAATACCGCCATATGGTAGCAGTAACTAGAATTCTACATCCGTTGGCTTCTGGTGTTGAAGCTAGCATATTAACTGTACAAAGATTTAAAGTTGTTGGGTTATATGGATTTTGCATTTATGTTATTAATTTAGCGTTATTTATGCGCATTTTACTGTAAAGCAGGTAACCCTCTTTTTAGGCGTAGACGCCCAGCCCTGAATTTGGGCAGACTCTTTTCTTTTGTCTTCATTGTTTGGAGTGCTCTTAGGAACTGCACTAATGGGTTGCCTATAAAATGTTCATTCCCGTTATGAAAACGATTCCATGTTTTGTTTATTTAGTTCAAGAGAGACATGGAATTGTTCTTCTCTTACACTTCTCATCCTTACGAGGGCGTGTTTTGTTTTTTTGTACTTGTACTCAAGCGGACTAATGTACTTTCCTCTGATTTAGAAGAGCGCATGTGCTTGCGGCTATGGCTAACATAAATTTCTGGTTTGCTCTCCATGCTTTTAATTCAACTTTTTCGTCGTGGCATCCGCGGGGCTTTGGTTGGTTCAGGGAAACAGCGTTTTGTTGAGATGTCTGGTTCAGTGCACTAACTTGCAAAACATAACAAAGAGCCGTTGGCTCGGAAAGGCTCATGCGTTGGTAATTGAAGTACAGTTTTTCATCAAGGGCTTGTATGGGAATAATATGCTTATCCCGAGGATAAGCGTTTCTGGCTATATCATTACATCTTGTCTGAACTTTATATAATTATGAATAATTAAAGACCAGAACAAATGTCTTTTTTTCCGGAGGCCTGGAACAAGTTTACAGGTACATTACAACAAACTAATGCGTGATGCATTAGATATATTCTAAATTAAAAGAAATGAATAAGTGTACTCCTGTCACAGAGTGTAGGGCGGGTTGACTCTGAAGTAACATTTCGGATTCACATTACAGAGTCCTGAGCTCGATTCACGCCGAATTTGACCGTAGGTATTTGGTTTTCCCTGCTTGACAGGCAAATGGTGGTGTTGTTTTTCATTTACCACGATTTTATTTTCGTCTTTCCCTTATTGTCGTTTTATTTTTAAGGCATGTGTACCTCATTGCTTTTCTTCTTTCTTATGCACTGTAGATGAGTGAGGTAACAAATGTTAGAGTTGAATAAGTAAAATTGCCATCGCGTTGTTTTTCACCTGTTTAAGTAGATTACATTGGAATGCTGTTTAGCTTAGCCACTCGTTCCGAAAGTTTTGGACAGAACCTAGAATACCTACTTTCCTTTCCTTTTTTTTCGTGATGTCATGAATATTTTAAGCCCCTTTGCAAGGCCTCAGCACATTTCGTAAATATTAGTGGTTTCCATCTGTAGCGTTAACAAGTTACAGGATACAGATCGTTGTTCAGTGGATATTTTCTATGTTTTAAGCTGCGTCTACCCTTTAAAGTGCTAAGGAATCTTTTTCCGTTTCTCACGAGCTCATGCAAGTAGATATTTAGGATGGTGCCGTTATACCATTCGTCTTTCACCAAGGCGTCCGGGTTTCGATCTCAGGTAGGAACGAAGTGCCGTTTAGGGAGATTTTCTCTGGGTTCTAGTGCTCCCCTGCCATGTTCTATTTTATAATCATTTTTTTTTCATCAATTGCACTGCTATTTTAAATCATGCACTTTTTCACCCTGATACCAAGCTTCGGACTGAACAACCTACATTCTGGATATTCTCTTTGATCCAGAGTTCCTTTGCTCCTCGACAGGCGTCTTACCTCAGGCATCCTAGGAGCGTAATATGGGAATCGGGATGGAGAAATATAAAATTGTTAACACTTAAAATGATGTAATTAATACCTTATGATGTCTATTACCTAATAGTAATGTTTACTAGTGTTTAACGTCCGTTCATAGTGAATGTGACAGCGCAGGAATTATCACTGATGTTGCATGAACTGAAAGTATAATTTGGAAACAATATTATGGAAGGAAATTTCCCAGGCCTAGGTTTAGGGTACTTTCGCGGCATTTGCCAGTTATGATTAAGGAAAACCAGGAAAAATCCTCCACTCACAGAGGATGTCGACAGCATTTCAGCAGTAATTGTTAACTTAGTAAATCCTAACATGCATGGATAGTCGGAATGAAAAATTCAGTGCCATTGCTGGGATTTCAACAACAGATCTACCAGTCTCCGTCCGGTTGCTCCAACCACTGAGTTGCAATAGGAGTTTGCCAGCACGACATTAAATTATCCAGTTGACTCGCATTAAGTCCAGAGTTCTCATATACACATGAGGCACTATCTTAATTGTAGGCATTTGTGAAAAATCTGAAATCTATAATTTTGCTTGGATCGACTTGAAACTTTGGCACACTTATTGTAGTATTAACACTAGTTCACACACTAACCAATATTTAACACAAAATAGTTTTATATTAATAATTTATAGTTTATTTTATTTAATTAAACTGTTTCATACAAGACAATTTTAGTTTGATAAAAATAATTCTTTGCAGTTTTACTCATAAGTACATAATTAGTAAATTTATGAGATGAAACTTTAACATGACCCTTGGATAGGATAGAAGAATATTCAGATCTGATTTTATTAATGTTTATTATTTGCTTGTGAAATAAGATCTTTGTTATTTAATTTCAAAAGCACTGGTGACATAAAAATCATCTCATCAATTTCCTGCGGTACTGTTTTTATCCAATTACAAACATCTTCAAGCTTCTAGTTTGAAAACAGCATCGTGTGGAGTAATTTATATTTTGAAAAGCGCTGAAAATTAAGAACACGAGAAAACCGCTAAAATAGGTGATATAGACACTGCGGCTACTTACAGTCAGACACTTAAATACTCACGTGATACAATGTAAAGGGCATTAAAATAATAGGAAATTGAAGTACAATGATTACTCTAACTAGACAAAAACTTGTCTTTTTTGTGTGTGCCCCTTTTGACCAATTTTCACAGAAGGATATCCTTATGGTGACTTACAACGTATAAGTCCGGAGCTTCTCAGTTTAGACCACTATTAGCTCAAATAGTGGTTTAGATCCGGACTGTGTGACATTGAATTTTTCAGTCTGACTCTTACCTATTCAAACCTTGTCCTGCATACAGCTAGTATAAAAGATCTAATAACGTAACGTGTATGTTCATAGTGAATAACAGCAAAAGTGTAGTTCGTGGAATAGTGTAAACATATGTAAGCAATAAGAGTAGAAGAAGTTCTATGAATGCTACAGCTAAAAATGCTAGAAATGAACCCATTTATTGGGATTTTAAAACGGAGGTTATGTAACCGACTGATACTGTTGATATAAAGGTAACCATGAAGCTATGCTATGATAACATGAACATTGTGTGCGGAAGGTGGAAGCACATTTTTAAAAATCAATACTCGGCAGTTGTCAGGGATACTTCCTGAAATAGCCCTATATCCTGGCGGGAACGTTCCGACGCAGCAGTATTCGACACGTGCTCATAACCAACGAACGTGTCGCTAGGCTACTCATATTGGTAGAACACTTGCTAATTCCTGGCCGAAAACTCTCTTCAAACTTCGTGCTCTGAACATTATTACATTCAAGTAAATATCTGATGTGTTGTACTCGCGGGACTTTCTCTACTCACTCTTATTAGTGGTCTGTCTACTTGTTGATCCAAATAAAATAAAGGTCCATTACACATTCACATGTTTCATTGTAGGATACAGTAGGTAAAGCTATAGTGTCATATTTTTTGCATTGCCATTAGAGAGAAAAGAGAGAAAGATATTAGCGACTTAACATTTGAGAAAGGTATAATCAATCGAAAATTCAATCCAATAACAAATATATATAATTTCTGAACCTTCCATAAATGCTCATTCATGTATCAATTATAGACTTTAAAGAAACTGTAGGAATTGTATCAGCTTTTCCTCTTAGTTATTGGAATTATTTTGGGATGAATTATGCATTATGATATGGTTAAGTAAAACGTGACTTCTTTACTTTGCTTTTTCATACAGTTATCTCATTCTGACTGGTGGAAGGTTCTATAAACGTTCATTGCTTTAAGGCTTCAACATATTGGAGATACAGGATGTTAGTGAACTATACCGAAATATTTTCACGCAAGTGGAGATATCTTAAACAAATAATTTGAGATAGAAGACTTATGGCCTATTGATTCAAATGTGGAAGTTATGGCTATAAGTTTCTAAAGCGCCAGTACGTCACTGATAACACTTGAGTGCACAACATACGAAATGAAGCAGTGCTCGCAGCACTCTTTCTGGCGCAATGGTTACTACGTAGACGTTTATGTGAAAAGTTAACGAGTTCGAATCTCTTTAATTTTTGTCTTTTCTCTGTAGTTTTGTTTCATATTTTTATCTTATTTTTCAACATTGTATCTAAGCTTATAATTGTATAAATGTATGCATATTACGGTGCAATTTCGCTCCGTCAGCGCAATTAATTGCAATTCTTTCTAACGAAGGTAGAATCCTTCTTAGTATTCACACATGTGCACATTCTGTACATCTAATGGGAGGTGGTTTAAAGGATGAACGAACTTACTTAAAATGAAAAGTAAATGCAACTATTTACGTTAGGTTTATAGGAACTGCTGGAAATTTCAATGCAAGGTTGTCTGCGGCGAACGAACGACTGTGGTACTCTATCCAATATTCCGTGTGTGAGTCGAATAACTTCACTTGCTGCAATTATTCGGGCAGTTAGGTCCTCTTCTGACGTAGCAAGTGTTTCATACACCAAAGACTTGAGTTAACTTCAGAATAAGTGTAAATGTTACTGTACTGGCCTGTCAGATTCACGTTCTTAGCTGCGAAGCACGACATTTCTTCCTATTAGGATTTACGTGTTAAAAACACGAAGAAAAAAAATGAAGTACATGACAGGAACCAACCTTTAGAATATATGTTTTCAGCGTTACCTATTGGGTTAGTAGTATTGTTACGTATGCACCACTGGAGTAGGTGATATGATGCAAGAAGACAGTTGATCGCTGTTCACTGTCGCACTGGCAGATGATTAGAGACATTTGAGATATATTTGAGGCGTTAAATCTTGAGAACGCCAATACCAAGCGACTAAGAAACGATATTTCTATATTTGGGAAACAGTTTTAAACACATTCGAATCCAGTAATTTCACCGACCTTGTTTAGATACCAATTTATCAACAACTTCCAGCGTTAGCGTGGTGTGTGCATGGATCCCTGGTCACGTAGGCTTGCGGGGAAATTAAATGGCGGATTCAGCAGCTAAGACGGCTAGCATGGAGCCCAGGGTTGGAGTACCATCTGTGACATCGGTAGATTTTAGAGCTGAATTGCGGAGAGCTGTGCAAGAACTTCCGATTTCCTGTGTCACCTCATGTCATTCATCTCGTCATGAGGAGGCGAGTTTGTCTCGGTTACGCATTGTGCACTGCTTTTTACCCATAGTTTTCTGTTTAGAAGGGAGCCTGCTCCAGTCTGTCCGTTTTGCAACGAAGCGTTATCTGTCCGACACGTGCTGCTAGAGTGTTTTTCCCTAGCACACCTTAGGACGTCTCTGCGACTGCCGGCCGGCTTTGCAGAAATGCTAGCGGATGATAACATAGTAGTGGAGAAGGTTTTTAAGTTCTTTTCTAAGTTAGATTTTAGAATTTAGTGAAGAGAATAATTTTGCCCTTTTGGCTTTATATTTCTTTTTAATTTATTTTTATATTTTGTTATGTACATGTACTTTTTATAAGTTTATTTACACTTGTATGCAGTTTTAGAACCATTTATATCTGGATTTTGCCATGAATGATTTTCTAAAGTGTGCTGATAACCGCTGTAGTTGGGCGCCCTTATACACATATCATCAGAACACAGTTAATTACATTACGTTTGGTCCTAGACCATTTCAACTTGTATTAGTCACGTCTACAATCACTGAAATTATTTCGGAGTAGTTCATTAACACCCTGTATAAACTCGAAGTGATCAGCTAAAATTGCCTTGACTCTAATGATTTTTACGCCTTTCTTGTAGCTATAGAAAAACAGAACAGATTCTGTGTGTTGGGAAACGAAGTTTATTTTTAAAAAAATACTAGATATCAGTCTTATATTTCTGGGGTTGTACCACATCACAATGATTGGGCGTATTTTAGACCGATATTACATTTGTCATTAACATTAGTAAATATACAACTAAAATTTGACCAGTTTGAGATCCTGCCAATCTGGGAAAGTACTATTAAAATCTTTCTTAGAAAATTGTTTCCAGGATTGCAGGTTATGACTCGTTTTAGCTCCAAGTGTGAGGACTCTTCCTATCACGTGTTGAAACAGGTTGCTCTTATTTTATCTGTAGCACTTGCCGTTGCATTGTTGAATTTTCTAACGATCTATATACTACCGGCTATTTTTCCAGTCTGTTCAGGAATAATCACGTGTACAGAGGATTTTCGTTAGATAGATATAGAGATACTGCATTATATCACATGTGTTTTGTACTTGGGGAGGTGTGGTTGTTTTTAATATCACCATTGGATACTCTACTCCTGGGGCATCTATCAATGTCACGCCATTCGCTGTCCACTAACGCCCCCTGTACTATTGCACGGGCAAATTGGAGACCAAATGTTGATGGAACGTAGTTTTTAAGTGTAACACTGTTTTCCAGTTTTAGCAGCAAACCGTCAAGGGGGACTGAATGGCAAAAGTTATTCCCCTATCAATCTTATAATATTAATGTCCTCCTAAATATGATATATTTATCATTGTAGCCACAATATTAGACTTTTAATACATTTTTAATTTGTTGCATATGTTATTTTATATTGTGGATTTTGCATAACAGGAAAAGAATCATAATTGTTTGCACTTCGAATTAGAGATGTAAATATTTAGTCCATCTTTTAAGGCGATTTTTGCTTTACCGTGGAAGCTCAGTTGGTAGAGAAGCCGCGGTATTGTGGTGTAACCGTGGTTCAAATACCGGCTGTAACATTGAATTTTTCAGTCCTGATTCTACCTTTGAAAGGCGAGTTTGTTTTCTACGGTTTTACTTTGAGCTATCTATAGAAATAACCTACCTGATCAGAAACTACTGAAAATAACTAAATTAAACTTTAGCCTGATTAGAAGGATATCTACTTTTTTGTTGCATTCTGCGCACGTTACAGCTTTTGAACAGTTTTTGGATGAGTCCAAAAATATTGTATTTTATTCATAATACATTGATTTTTTGGTTATTCTAGGATACAGAAGTCTCTGCTATATTAAGTGTCGTCGCTACATTCTATTCGTGTCTGTACAGCTTTTGCCATTAATTTTGCAAATCGCATCAACGAAAGATTATCTGCTTCCCTAATCTGATACACTTTTTAATTTTCTCTACTAGGATTTTTATTGTCAATTTCGCTGCAGTACTGAATGTTGATATGGACAACGGCATCGTGAAGAAATGTGATAAAGCAACTATAGATTTTGTATTCTTTAAATAGGATCCCTTTGACGCTTTCATTGCTTTTGGGGGGATGATGTGGGGTTCAACCAAAAAGAGTTGAACTGGAAGCCATTAAGGCCTCCCCTTGCCCGTGATCAGAATGTACTTGGTTCGAATTAAGAGGAATTGCTGACGAGCTGATGGGCGTTGGTTTCCAAAATGAGCAAAAAAGGGAAGGAAGAAATGGGACGCTAGAGAGTTAGCAGAAGAATGGAGAATCAAAGGTACAGTAGAGACTGCCTTGGGTTCTCCCTCTTCAGTCTTTGATAATCTTTTCCTTCTTCCATCTAACGACGCTGTTATTGAGGACTAAGGTGGGGATTACGAGCACTGTTGGAGCCAAAGTCCGGCGAGCCCCATCACTTTTTTTCGATTGTCGATCTGATATAATTTTTTTCCTCTCTCTTCCGTCGTCCTTCCTCGAAGACTGCGCAATATCATAGTTTGTTTTCCCAAGGCTCTATTGTCGCCTGTAATGGTTTCCTCTTTTATTTCCAACACCAGTTTTTTTCATACCCGCATTCTTCCCACATATTGTGAACCAAGTTTTGAAGACGAATAAGGGAAAAAGGAAAACAAGTTAAGAGTGAGGAAGGTATAACAACAGTGTGGTGGCAGAGAGAGGGAGAAATCGAATAGTCTTGTTGTTATATTTTTGAAACGTTAATTACAGAGGGAATTGATTATACATGGAGCTTATCACAAGTGATCATGATTAATGACTTCCAGGACTTATTAATTAAGCAGGCTTTGTGGCTGTTGCAGTTTAACGGACCTTCAACATGAAACAGTTACTTGGGAATCTATCTTCTTTGAGGATTTCTTCCTAAGCATGTTTACCGCAAATAATACAAGTTTTGCCCATTCACTTCAAAATGTTGGAAAACCAATAAAGGCGCACATTAAATCACTAGAGGTGGTGATATTTCGCAAATTCGATATAGCTGGAAATGGTCATAGAGACGTATGTGGTATATTTAGTTTTCATGAACTGTAAACTAGTATCATAAGTGCAAAGTGGAGACGAAATACAAAACTTATAACAAAAAGTGTGTAAGTATGAAATGTGTTACAATTTATGGATCCTCTTTTAAGTTAAAACCTAAAAAGGAAACTAAAGCTACCTTTCACTACCTTTACTGAATGCAGAAGTTGGTAATTATTTTAATCTTGTCAATGCTGGCCAAGTATAGTTAGTGCATCTGCAGATTTAATTGAAAACCAAAGTAGGATCTCAAATTTTACGCATTAATCGAAAAATATCACCTCTTAAGGTGCATGAGTTCATTTCTAATTAATGATATAAACAATGCGGACAATATAGATGTAGACAGCCTGTAAATACTGTTGACTGTTAAGCTCAAACACCACACTGTGTTTTTCTTAAAGAGTTCTACGATCTATTTGGCATCCTACCTATTGCTTAGATACTGACAAACATTTCAGTTCAGCTGAAAAAAGGTAGAAATATTCGATTAGAAGAAGTATATTCTGCGATTTCAATAAACAATATTACTCATTTTTGAAACATATAATTTGAGTTGAATTTCTGTTTTTAATTTCTATTATTTTAGTTTGGCATCAGTTTCTCTTTTTGCTGTGTTATCCTTTAGCCTGTTTTACTTCTACTTTTATTTATATTGATTTAGCTTTAGAAGATGGGTTTAGAAAACGTGCAATTTCCTTTCAGAATTTTAATTTCACATTAACCTTTTAAGAATGATATTAATTTTACATTAACGTTACTTTAAAAATGACATGTTTGTTACTTAGATGCTTTTCTTTAAAATATTATAAAACCCCAAGTTGCAAACATAAAAGGGATACAAAATGCTAATTTTGCAAATAAAAGTTATAAGTGTCTGATCTGCCCAACAAACTTCTGATAAACTATGTAGAAGTAGGTGATAGAGAGCACATTGAATGTAAAAATAGGTATACTTACATATTAAGAAAATGTTTTCTCTATAAGAATGTTGTTCGCAAATAGAGCCTCCTTCCTTCAATAAGGAAGACAACTGCTGTTGATTGTGTTGCACGAGTTAACATTTGGCCATGCTGCATTGCTGTTGTCACTTTTTTCTGTCAATTTAACTTCCATCTTTCTATTGAAATGACATTGAGACCGTCGCTTGAAGAACTGCTCGGATTGCTAGTGTTAGTTGACACATTAATTTCTGCACATTACCTGTACTACCTGAAATTGTTCTGTGACAATGCAGCGTTAATATCGGCCTACCTACCGGACTTTGAGTCCACCTATGCTCAAATCGAAACATTCGATTCGTATTTAGCGATTTGTCATTCAATACAAAAGTCTTGGTGCATCAAGTAAAATAGGCACATCAGAATTTTGACCAATAGGACACTACAAAACAACATGTTTCCACCAATTATAATGCTTATCCCAAATGTTTATCACCTTCGTACGTTTTCTCTTGTTTTATTGCCTCCGTAGCATCCGTAGTTAGAATATTTACGTGGAAAACAAATGATCATAAACAAAGTAAGCTTTACAAAAGCACAACGAACCAAACAACTCCAACAGAAGTGGTATAAAGAAGCAGTTCAATCAATTAATTAGGTGCGGTAATTAGTACTTTATTGCATAAATTTATAGTAAATGCTGCATACTGTTTTTAAACGTGAGATACTCAATTAAATTCCACTCGAGTTTTGATTTTCTCCAAATAAATCAAAATTACTGCTAGGAAATACTCACACAAGTAAATAAAAGCAAAGGAATGTTTTTGACAACTGAATGTTGTACTTTTCCATGTCTCTTTTAAACGATATTGGTTTGTGTAGTAAAGAGAATGATGTCCTGTTCCTTCGTATTATACCTTTAAAAAGAAAGCCAACCCGGTGGCGCAACAGTCCATTCCGGACCAAGGCCTACCGCCCGACAGCTGTGTACTGCACCTCTGCATTCTACAGACGCAATGAGTAGGGCCAGTACTGGAGGGTGCGATGTGGTCAGCCCCGCAGTTCTGTCCGGCGTGTAAGGTCCTCGCAACCAGGAGCCGCTACTTATCAATCATGCAGTTCCTGAATTAGATCCTTGAAGAAATAACGAGGCTCAGTCGTACCACTAATACGACCAGTTTCCAACATCAGGACGTCTGAAAAATATTTTCTACTGATTATCATCTGAAACTATTTATAACCTTTAGTAGTTATTGGCTTCAGTACATTATTTTTAAATGAAGACCCCACTTTTGAGATTTAGTTAGGGCTGTTTTAAGATAGTCACAAAATTTAATTGTAATTCTTCTAACTTAAGAGTAAATAATGTCCACTAAGAAGCTGTTTTGTAAACAATGTTTCTTCTTTAGAAGAGTAAGAAGTTAGTGATAAGTAAACTATTGGAACATTATCCGGATATTCCGGCTTGTGATCTTTTCTGAACACTTTTCTTAATTCTTTTGTTAAAGTTTGCAAATTTATGACATAAACTTTTTCTTAGCAAGCTAATGGATACGGAAAGTTCAGACGCCTTTGACGGTGAGAGAAAATGTTTTTAAACGGAATTGTTAAACTTATTTAAAGAAATGATGTGTACATTTCATCATTAAAGAGGACTGTTATGGCGCTACGCATTCGCGGTACTAAGCAAAAGTGAGCATTGAAAGAAGTACGTAATTATTCGTTTTATTCACATTATTATAACACTTCCATACTAAAGAGAAAGGAAAGGGTTTTGCCATGGTCGTGTGTTACTGCTAAAATACTGACAATTTTAAGCGTTCGAGGAGTGTTTCGGCTATAAAAATCTTATCTGCCTTCATTCTTTACTTCTTACGTATCGCTTTAATTTCGGAGCACATCCTTCTGGAATGAGACAGAAAGCATTAGTGTCTTTCATTGGAATAAGTGCGACTGCCCGTAACAGTAGCGGCTCGCCCAACGCTCGCCAAATTAATTACAATTAATATCTTCTCTAATTTGGTAAAGTCTCTTGCTTAGCTGGAGATCTGCGTATACGAATATGAGTGTATGTATTGCTAAGGTTCTTGGATAAGATAGCGTGGAGCCATTGGTGGAGAAGCAGTCCTAGCGACACTCTTATAGTTTTGAGCAGAAAATAGTGTAACGGTTAAACAGAAAACATAACATTTGCAAAAATATAAAAACCTGACACCTTATTTCTTAAACCAGGGCTAATAAGCCAGATCTTTAGTATTTATGCATCATACATTCTTACATATAACATACACACAACGTAATTTACAGATACATTTATACACACAAAAATATATAAAAATTACAATTAGTATGTAACATTTAAAAAACAAAACAAAGAAAAACTGATGAAATAAAATAAAGAACAGGTTTTAGGATAAATACATTGTTATCAAATTGAAGCTAAATAAAACATACAATAACATTTCATTCAAATCAACACTCACACAATGACACAATGACCACTAAATTCATTATTATTATTATTATTATTATTATTATTATTATTATTATTATTATTATTATTATTATTATTATTATTATTATTATTATTATTATTATTATTATTATTATTATTATTATTATTATTATTATTATTATTATTATTATTATTATTATTATTATTATTATTATTATTATTATTATTATTATTATTATTATTATTATTATTATTATTATTATTATTATTATTATTATTATTATTATTATTATTATTATTATTATTATTATTATTATTACTATTATTATTACTATTACTATTACTATTACTATTACTATTACTATTACTATTACTATTACTATTACTATTACTATTACTATTACTATTATTATTATTATTATTATTATTATTATTATTATTATTATTATTATTATTATTATTATTATTATTATTATTATTATTATTTACACAGAAATAATTGTAAATTTACATATATGTTACAGTAGAATAAAAATAAATCAAAATATAGGTATCGAGTAAACTTCAACTGGTAACCAGTTATTAAAACAAAATCAAAGCTGCAAATTATAGAACTCCAAATTACCACCGGTTTCCGGCGGGATGCTGCAGATATTAGTACCGATTACCAGCATAAAAATTTACAATGGATATATATTATAAAATTCGAGTTATACTAAACCATATATGTTCAAAAACCAAACATTGAATAATTTTGCTTTAATTAATAAACAAATTCCATGCTTCAAAGTAATACTAATTATTATCTATTATTCAGTAATTACCATAAAATTGTTTCTTCATAGCACTTCCTTTTGAACATATAAAAAAGATAAGTTTCCACTTCACTACATCACTTCTTCCCAAAACTAAATCCCTTAGTACTGCTTAATTTGATTTTACTAATTAATTAAACTATATTTTTATTTCAGATCCTAACACTGACTCAATTACTTCACTCATTCACTAAGTCTGCAACCTTCCTCTCATCTCCTACGGACTCCTGCAAAACGGCTTCCTCCATGGAAGACAGACAATAACTAGTGAACCATTGACGGTTGCAAAACTAACAACTACATAGTTACAAAAATATTTGTTGATGCTTAACGCCATTGTCAATTGCCAGTAACATATAAAGGCTGCCGGTTTGCGGCAATTTCGTCCCCTAGGAGCTATATTACTATTAACTCTATCAGAATATATTTTTGATTGGCATTGTCACTTAAAGCAATCGATCTGGGTCGTTAAAGTAGCAGACAATAGCTCATTTTGTTAATTGTTTGTGTGTAATATCTTGACAGTTACATCGCTCACGAACAATTACTTAACTCGTTACGCAGTATTAATGTTCTCGATCGTAAAAGATATTAAGTATCACACATAGACCATGCATACTAATTTTCCGTTTGTCACATAAGTATTTGACGAATTGAGAGTTGTCTCCGTAATCTGTAATGTTTGAACAATGATTGTTTTGGGGTTAATATTTCTCCTCTCTAGACGCCTTTCCAAATGCCCTACAATATACCAACTAACGATCTATGATGATGTCTAAGTTATATGCATAACCTCGGTAATGTTAATGTTGACAGTGATGACGTATTCTCCTTTGCTAAGTCTACACCATGTGATATTTAATTTGGGTTTACAAATAACTCAGTACTACTCGTGACATTTAACAAAGGCTCTGTTGTCGTGTTTGCACTAAAATACCTGTTATGGGTATACGCAACAGGGATAGATATTGCGTTGGCCGCAAGTAAACAGTGCTAAATCTGAGAAGAAACTGTGTTTATGTGCCGGAATCTACAAGCAAAAGCGGGTACATTTTTATGATCATCAAACACTGTAGTCATGAAAGACGAACTTGTTTTTACATTGCATCAGGTAACACTGTCTATGGAATTCGATCATAATGAAACTTCGTAATGTAACTGCGAACACGTAAACCTTTTAAACACTTAATTGCTACATACAACAATAAACGCACTGTAACTGCGGCAGCTATAACAGTTACCCGAAAAGTCATATCACCGTTACCTTGGTTAACCGAGAGGTGTACATATGAATAGACCGTTTTCCTTTTAGTAAGTAAATTATGCTTATCTAATTCTTGATGCACCTTTAATGCTAAACGTATGCTTTGTAGTTCAGAAAAATATATTTAGTGTTTAGCTCGCGAACTACTGTTTAAAATCCTTTGTTAATGTATAAAATGCAACATTTTCCTAATTTCACGTAGTTTACTATGCAATCTAGATGCATACTCGGATACTATGGAATACAATTTTTAACTTCTTTTCCACATTCTTGTTATAGGTAAGATGAGATTTTTCATACCGCCTAAAATTTTTATGTCAATAATTCATAGAAAATATAGCTTTGAGATTCGCGTAGTTAAAAACGAAAACGCTTAAAAACGGGTTTCTCTGTGTATGACTGTGAATAGAATAACTCAAAAAATGTCGAATAAATATCACACTTGATATATAAGTTCAATGTATTTTTACGACCGAAAGTTTTCAAGAAAATCACCTGAACTGAAACTACTCTTACCATTGAAAAAATTTCAAAGTTCATTTTCTCAAAAGTAGTTTTCTAATAAAATTCACACGTTTAAAATGTTTACATGACAACTAAACTGTACCGTATATATTGAATTTTCTAGCAAAGGCCTGTGAAGTAATTTTCATTTGGAATAAATTTTGTATTATATTGTTTAACCGATAAATCTTTAGAGCGAGTCAAAAACCTACTACACATAAGGGTAGATTTCTTTAAAGTACAGTTTATTTCAAATTATTCTTGTTTTTAAGTCAGCAGTGAGGCGGTTTTTAAAGTTATCAAACCTCGAAACATTATTAATAATTTTATATTTGTTATTTTAATTTGGTTTAAAATATATTCAAGAGAATAAAGAAGTGATGTAATGGGTCATGTGAAATGAAAAATTAATGTTGTAATTTTAAATTATATGTGGTTATTAGACGCTAACAACTATATGAGAGAAAATAGTGACGTTAATTTATTTTAAAATGTTGCAAAAGAAAAATAAGACAAATTGTATAAGTTAAAATTAGTGTATTGGTCAGGCACAGAACGGATGTGGTCTAATAGAAAGTTATTTAGTTACTATGATAACCAGGGTAGAAATAAATAATTGAAACGTGAATGGTAGCCCCTCTTCCGTTTGATTCTCAGTGAGGAAGGAGAGCAAGAGACTTATATAATAATTTTTGAAATTATAAAGTCCTGACAAGTTAAACTTTGTTTGGTATTCAATTATCACAACACTGCTCTGTGAAATTGTTAAGACTTTTTGGTTATTTTAATTTAATATATTAAATTAGATACTTATTTAATTTGAATATGAAATATCAGATATCTGGAAAGTTCATCCTATACTATCCGCGACTAATCGCCTTGAGATAAGAATTTCAAGCCCTTCGCCGGTGCACTTCAAAGTAAACAATTAAACTTATTTAAAAATTATCAGTTTGGGGAAAAATTAGTCAAAATTTAATTGATTATTTCACTACGTAAACATAATTGAACTTCTGCCGATGGTTGGTCAATGAGGAATAGCCCACCAAACCAGGAGTAGCGGCTGCAGACTGCTTCACCACAACATGAGGTACCTCCAACATGTTTCGATACAGCAGTTTCGAAATATTTATTATGGTTTTAAATCCGTGTAATTTTTAATGTGTTCTCACGATCTTTCTCACGATTTACGAAATGAGTAAGGAACCTACAAGGCCAGGATGTAACATTCCGCTTTGAAAAGTCCGGCTATTGATTTGGCTTCCTATATCGATCTTATAGCTACAAAATATGTGTAATTAAATTATATGCAGAATGATAGCATCTATAAAAAGTCAGTGAGGTTGAGTTGGAGTTTTATTACAGTATAAACAGGGCTTCAAACATAGCAATAATTTCAGGTCCATCTTACCTTATTTTGCCAGAGGTACAAATCTAAGTATCCCCGTCCCTTTTCATATTGAATAGGCTGGTAGTTAAGTTGTATTGCTTTTAACTGAAATTTCATAGTTTATTCACCAACTACATGCCCATATTTATCAGTTTTGCTCTCTGTTGTATGATAGGAAATGGTTCAAGTGTTTTTTTTTTCTCCAGCCATATATACTTGAAAAATTATAAAAGTGGCTTACAGCACACATACAGGGGAACCGGTGATACTCAAAGTAAAATATAACTGGGGAAGGAAATTTGGGAAGGAAACGCGCCAAGACATAATTTAAGCTTATCTGAAAGTCTTGAGAAAACCTTAGTCGGAAAGACATATTGGCGAGATCTGAATGACATATTTACAATTTGAGTTCATGCCTTAACGAACTCGGTCAAACCTGTCGGTAAATATAACAGATGCCCGAATATGTTAGTAATGTGTCTCACTTTCTTGAAATAGAACATGGTTTTGATTAATGTTTAATGGAGAGTATCTAACTCTGACACAAAAACGTCCATGTAACAGAATGGAAGTTCAGAGCAATATACGAGATTTTTCTTACACCTCTGTAATAGGTATACAACTATACATTTTTTATTATATCGCATTAACACCAGGATTAGATTTAATATGACTTGAAACTACAGTTTACATGTAACCTATCCGCAACCTCAAGAATTAGAACAATTCTGAAAAGTTACTTGTGGTTCCTTTTTTATATATTAAATTTATTTCCTCCAACGTTAAGTCATATCGGAGGAGAAAAAGATCATGCTCAAATGAGCTTCAGAATGTAGAGCCTACAGGAAAACCTGGAAAACACCGTATTAAAATTCACCCTCAGCGAGATTCGAACTCGGGAATTTTTTAATGTGATGCAAACACACTGCCACCTACGCTACATAAGCGCTCTGAAATGGTTCTTGCACTCACATAAGTATGTTTCGATAGTTGCAATATACTACCTCTTTGTTCAAATGATCAGCGTGAGTGCCTGTGTATCCAAAGGCTTTAGAATGCATCACTCCCTGGGAGTACTATTATTATTATTATTATTATTATTATTATTATTATTATTATTATTATTATTATTATTATTATTATTATTATTATTATTATTATTATTATTATTATTATTATTATTATTATTATTATTATTATTATTATTATTATTATTATTATTATTATTATTATTATTATTATTATTATTATTATTATTATTATTATTATTATTATTATTATTATTATTATTATTATTATTATTATTATTATTATTATTATTATTATTATTATTATTATTATTATTATTATTATTATTATTATTATTATTATTATTATTATTATTATTATTATTATTATTATTATTATTATTATTATTATTATTATTATTATTATTATTATTATTATTATTATTATTATTATTATTATTATTATTATTATTATTATTTAAAGAGTTAAACACTTTTCAGCAGTTTTAAAAAAGTTGAATAGCTTTTCTTTGTTGAAAATTGCAGTCGAATTTCGCGTATAGATATTGAACCATTTCGTGCTTGAAGGTAAATTTGGAAAACAACTAATGGTTTTGCAGAAGGGTATAGGTGACTAATAATAACAGAAGCGTTGTTACTAGTGATTGTTTTGATTGCAACCCATAGAGGCTACATGGAGGTTTCCCGAAAAGCAAATACGCATTAAATTGAGCATGCTAATACGTTCTCAGAAATCTCTGTCTTTCTATGCATTATGTTCCCTTATATATTTCTCCCGCGTGCTTTCCATAACTCACTCCATCCTCCCATCTTACTGGCAGCCACCACTATTTTTGTTTCCTTTAGTTTATGGTATCCACCGAAAAGCAAACATCGGTAAACCTTCTTTCTGCATCTGCATCACATGTCTATACCACATTAACTGTTGCCTTCAAATATTTATGTAATGTAACTTTATGTTTTATACATTAATTGAAATGTACAGAAGGGAAATTTTTAGGGAAATAAAAATTGGAACGTGAAACAACCTCCTATCCTGAGGGTTTCCACTTTATAATTATTTAGATTTTTCTCCTCTTCACATATTGCGTGTTGCTGCAGTGGTGATTAAAATTTACATAATCTCATTGCTTTTAATTTGCCTAATAACGTTGTATCTGTATGGCACTTCCAAAAAGACAGAGATATTTTGAAAATCTAAATTATTGTTTTTTAAATTTACAGTAATATTGCACTGTGCTGGCTTTAAATCTTTAGTGATCTTGTTGGGTAAAGACAGATAATTTTGTACACCAAGAAAATATGCACGCCTGGGCCTCCTTTTTAAATTTACAATACAAAACATGTAACTTTTAATTGAAAAAATAATCTCATGGGACACAGCGAAAGTCTTACATGGTTCCTGTATCCATTAATGCTCCTTCGCAATGTTTTTATAACATACAGAGAATAGAAACATATCTGTTTTGACCAAAATTTTGGCTGAAGTGAGTATTCCTTTGGTGAAGTTAACCATTTTTACTATTCAGTAAAATGTAATTTCTTGGCCCTTTTGGCCATAGTACAGTTGACGAGAATTCACTTAACGTTGCTCTAACATTATTATTAATGATCAAGACCTCCTCTGAAGAAGCCCGATGTAGCGACGGACGAAACATAGGTGAAATATTAATCGTCTGTATCATAGACAAAGCCAAACGTAGGTCGCGTGGGCTTATAACATGTAATTTTTCACAGTTTTTAAAGTGTTAATTTGAAATTTTTAATGATTAAATTCCAAATTCCAACCGATTTGGAATACATTGTTATAGTTTTTAATAAGATAATAATTACATTAAGTTGCTCCACAATTTTCGTAATTACAATTGTTTGAGATGCACATTCTCAATGTAAACACGTCTTACCGTAATATTTTGTTTTCTGAAGAAAAATGATTACGGAAATATTTCCGAGAGAGTTAGTGAATACTTGAAAATAATTTAATGAAGACACATTAGTACGTAAGTTGTATAAAGTATTGAGTTTTCGAATACTACATTAAAGCGATAAATTCTTAAATATTGCAATATATGTGAAAATTGCTATATTAGGTGATGAAGTTATTGGTAAGGGAATCATTTTTAAAATATAGCGAACAAAATGCACTCCTAACATACAAGTTATGATATTTGTATTTGTACAGTGACGTATGCGGTTTCAAGATAAATTTGAAACTACTTGGTGTCTTTTTTCTTTTTTCAGAAAATTTTTATATTCATGTTGGTATGTTGTACTAGTATCTGGGTTACATCAGCGGGACTAAAAATCAAAGATCTTTGTTTCAGATACAGTTTTGCTGTGGAATGTTTCAATCTGAAATACGCTTTTCTAAATTTAGTCTACACCTTATGTGTGAAAGAAAACAGATTAACACTTATTGTTATTTCATTAAGTAGTAAGTGATATTCGCTTCTAGTAATTTCTAAAGTGAATTTTCAGCGGCTTTTGTCCCACTATTCATTTAAAAAGGAGACTTCTTGCCCCATGTTGTTTCAGCCTTACACACGGGAATCGATAAAGAAAACTTCTAGCACTCGATTAATGAAATGTCCGACCGTTTTTTCCCCAAGTTTTAAAGCAAACACACGCCATAGCTTGTATATTTACCTCAGAGTAGGACAGTAGCTTTTTCCATTCCCTGCTCCACACAGCTATTGTTAAAGAAGAGTCTCCAAATAAGGGTTTAAAATTTAAATTCCTCGTTTCGCCGGTTACTCGCACGGACAAACATGTAGGAGTACAGAAATTAAAAACAGTTCATGTTTATTTTGGCGTGTTTAAAATGTGGCAAATTACAAAGTGTTTTTTTTTCCTGCAACATACAAACATGACCTCGTGTCATTTAAAAGGGTTTGTAGTGAATGGACGTGTCAGAGGTTGTAAACATTTAATCATTGTTTTTAAATTAATATGATGTGACAATTACAGAGTGGACTTAGCACGCTGTAAGCCAGGAGAAATTAATGTAAATAAATGACACTGCATACCTTTATTCTTTCCGCGATACACAAATTCAGTATTATATTTTTACTTAATTATTTTATATTCACTTATTTACTTTTTAGTTAAAGTCCAGCTTGTGCGACTTTCTGATGGTGAATGACTAAAATGAACCGAGGTCTATAAGTCTTAGAATTAACCAAAATTCATCTCCCGGTAAAAGGATTTCTATCCATACCGTCTACGAATGATATTCGAATTCTGTCGAGTCGAAGTGTGCGTTCACGCTAACCTCAGACCACATTGGCGTACCACAATTTATTTAGTTTGTGCCACTCCTACGCTGTTTGTTAATAGCTGCAACCATAACGGCTTCTACTTCTGGACAACTTTTATTCGGTATTGATGATCACTCAATATACTGATGTCAGTTTTTAACACCTTCCACCTTGATTTATTTTCCGCTGAAACGGTTCTTGAAGGTAAACGGCATACTATGGTTAGTTGAGGTTTTGGAAATATCCTTTACTTGGCTAAATTGTTGTTCAGTCGTCTAATGCAATGAATAGAAGTAATTGAAATGTCCGTTGTTGCTGTCAGTGCTTGAATTTCTACTCCGTATTAAGTCTTTGGTCGAGATTGGAATGGTTCCATTGAACCAGCGGTGATTTGCATTTGTGGAAGTTGATGACGTTTGACAGATGGACATCTACAGCCACAAATCTTGTATTCATTCTAAGAAAGCTTTTTTACTTTTAAGCTAATATGTATGATTTTTAATAAACACTGACATATGTATCAATCAATCATTTAGTATTATTATTATTAAATGATAAAATCAATAAACATTTCATTTTTATTTATAGCTATAAGATCTAAATAAGTTAAAGGATACTCCCAGGTAAGATAAAAGTCCACATTCCAGCCAGGAATCGAACCTGGTACATTTGTATTTAGAATTCATCTTTCTGGTTGGTGTAGTTACATAAATTGTCACTTAATCTTATTAAATACTTATGTGCAAATATCTATTTTGGTGGCACCAGTCAAACAGAGGACGTCTTTGCAGTTTCTGTTGTAAAATCGACCAGGTCCCCTAAATTGTGTATCACAAGTGAGAACGTTTAGACATCATCTAAAACGAGGAAAGTGCGCATAATTAAAAGATTATCGAAACCTGCAGTAGAAGTAAAAGCAATATTACAGCATGCGAGTTTAATGTTTATCATACTCGTATTATGTATCCTTTATCAAGGGCCTGAATTGTGATGTGACCAAAATACTTTACTCTTGCGCGGCATTCTGTGTCCATTCTTCAATAAAATATACTTCTGATATCTGGTTCATGACATTGATTTTAAAAAAATGGTTTTCTATGTATTTGCTTGTTAGTACAGAGAAATAGGCGAATAAGATAGGCTTAAGAGCGATTTTAAAAGCAGTTCCCATTGTGATCGCTTTGAAATTCTGTGTTGTTTATATGGCCAGGAGAAGAAAAAATAATGACTTCCCGTTTGAGTAGAGAATAAGAATAATACATTTAAATCAGTAAATGTCTCGGATATGGTAAAATTCACAAAAAATGTACTTTACATACATTTTGAGATTTAATTAGATGTACATGTTCTGTTGTAAGAGTTTCTCTCTTACGGTATAATTACGCAGCAGTTATTCATTATGCAGAGTGTTGAGAGGCTATTCCAGACAATTCCAGATAAAGACATGTCACAAAGAGATCTTAAATAAAATCGTGAGAGTTACTTTTGAGAAAACAAGTTTCCGGGAAGTGTCCCATGTAAGGGATAATTGGGGGTGTAGAATTTTCTTGAACATTTTGGTGTTGCACACTTGATGGATTCTGAATCCAAATATCCGGTGGTATTTAACAGACTATTACTTTTTTGTTTATTGCTGACTGACAGACACACTCCAACATATATATCGACCTTTTGCTAAAATACATTTTGGGATGTTTCAGCTAATATTGGAACGCGAATTTCGGTGAAGTTCCGATGCCAAATTTTTGGGTAGAGTGCAAGAATTCTACTCTACTATATGCATGGTAGGGAGAGTGAAAACTTACTTTACAACTGAAATTCTTTCTGTAACAAAATATGTACTTGACGTATTACTCGTCCATTGATGTGAACATTTTAATTCAAATACGATAAGATTAGAAAGCCTACAATTATTATTTATGCCAACCTTGGTAATTTTGTGAGCTATTGAAACTGGGGTTCTATACAGATACTTTATAAGCCGAAAAAAGACGTAATATTATTAGAGTATTATTTTTAACGGATAGATTATGAGAATACCGCACATGTTACATGGATTGTCTCCCGACGACCAGGCGCTGTAAATTACAGAGCTAACATGTTTCTACTCATATAAAATGCTTTGAGAATGGGGGAAATATTAAACAGTGTGTATTGTCTACTACGTATATTTCATGCACTTTTTACGCTACTTATTTTTTACCTCTTAATTAAAATTGGCGTGAAATTACGAGCTCCCTCCAAACATATTGTATTTAGCGCTTCAGAGATAGTATTTACGTTATGTTTAGATTTCAGAAAATAACTACGGCAGGTGAAGCTTTGTATTTTAAAAGTTTTTTTTTTATCTTTTTAGCATCTCGGGTCATAGGTCATATCAGCGAGACATGTCAGCCTTCGAAACAATTGGTAATCATACGTTTAAGGTTGAATGGTATTACTTTGGGTAATATAACAAAATTCGCTCAGACACACACACACACACTTAAATGTTAACAGCTTCCACATTCCAAGTTGTTAAGAGAATGGGGAGTAATATTAATTAATGAAAGATTTCCAACCTAGAGTCATGCTAACCAACAGAAGACCTTCTTGGGTCTAGAAGAATAAAAATAACAAGGAAGAATCTAAGTAAGGAGGTTGTATAAATTGTTGCACTGTAAAATGCGGAACTTCGTGTGTTACGACTAAATGAAGGAGAGTTGGGAGCATTTTCAGTGTGGAACTGGAGAAGAATGGAACACGTAATATGCACATGAAAAACACCTAAATGCTCTTTGTAAAGTAAATGAAAGAAATATAAGACTCCCTTACCACAAATTAAAAAGTACACGGCTGAGCCTGCATGAGAAAAAATCTGCTTGTTAAGAGATGCACTGAGGAGATGGTATATGTTACAAAGATTTGTTGCAGGAAATATTTTACTAACGAAGATATACTATGTAAAGTTCATATGCAGAAATGAAGAGAAAAGGTAGAAAATTTGCGGACCAGAAAATGCTGGATTTTGATTTCAAGTAAGTATCTGTCCTTGGTCAGAGAACTGTGAATGATTAACTGAAACCTTAATTATTGGGTGGAACGTGAGACCTTTTTGAATGTTTATACTACAGAGAAGAACTGCAAAGAAATTCCTCTTTTACAGGTTGTACCTATGTTTTCTTATTTCTTCAAGATTCCCAGATTGTAATCGCATTATTGAACAGTAAACAAAAGTAGTTGGTTTAGCGCACTAATGAATCTTCCAGGTCTGTATTGATGTTCTGTTTAAAGAAGCAAAAAGGACTTAAGCTGTTTTTCCGCGAATCTAAACACATACCATTTCAACGGAAAGAAGAAAATTGCTTATCCAGTTAAGTGGAAAGAAAAACAAAAGTAACAAATGCGGACTTTGTTAAATGAAAGGGGAGTTCTAAGGGAAGCCAAGAATTGAAAAGAAGGAAAGAAAATAATGCCAAGTGTAATTCATTTCTGCCGCATACACAATTTTAATGTCTATTTAAAGTGTATGAAATTCAACAGCTATATTTAATCGTTTTAAAATGATTAAACTTGTATTGTTTACAAATGTTTAAAATATGTATAACAAGTTAAACAGCTATATCTTCAAAAAGACCGATCGAGGCGGAGCCATGGTACGCGGGCGGTCCGGATTCGGTAAACTGAGTTTGATCCTTGTTGATCGCTCTCTCTGCCATATACCTTCTTCATAGTTACCTAGAGTCGGTAGCGAATGCTTGGAATTGCACCTTATTCCACCATTTTCCTACCGCTCATTTCCAGTCATCATAATTGTACACATTTTGATTTATTTGTGGGTTATAGGATCAGTGATGTGTGTACCCTGCTCGTAAGATGCGTTTGGGCTGGAAACGTGAGGGACCCCGTTCATCCGGAGCTCTTCGTCTTTAGACTCTTTCCCCTTATTCCTCCCTCCCTTCGATTATAGCAAAACCAAAAAGAAACGTGTTCTATTTGTGGTGCTTTTCCCGTTATGGGTGCTTCTTCCATTCGTCCGTACCTCTATTTTTTTAACTTTATTTAAAAGTACTATAGGACAAGTAATACATGATCAAACTACTCAACATTTCACATAGGTATCAACGCTGTCTACTTATAAATTGCTGAAGTAAAAGAATTGAAGGTCTCATGGCGAAAATGTAACGTGTTTCAAAAATATCATCTAAGACTACCTGTGAGTTAAATAAAATCTATTGAAATTAATGCGTACTGCTAGCACTAAAGTTTATATGATCTACTTCAAATAGCTTCATTCATATGCACGCACTATTATATACGAATTTTCGGATAGTATCAAGGCTTTAACATTTAAGAATGATCTAGCCGATTGTTATGAAGCTTGATGTGCACTTCGTAAGTTTTGTCTGATTTAATTCGAAACTTGTGCTACTTAGCGCTACCCTTCCCTGTGACAAAGGAGTGGTGACAAATTTGCAAACACACTGCCTCTGCTTACCCCGACTACCTAGTCTCCGCCAATCAGCGACAGGTGCTCCAATCAGTTGCAAACCCAGCTTATTTATATTCGGCAGTGAAGCATGATAATAATAATCGATATATGGTATCAAAATATAGGATTATTAAGAGAACCAAAGATAAGTTTAAACGATATGCAGTAAACTACATTGTTGAATTATGTGGACATTTCTAGCATAGTTCGCTTGCCTCCGTATCATTGTCATATAAATGCTATGGAGCTAATACGAGCACAATTCAAAGCAGATGTGACGAAACATTATGTGACTTAAAAAAACGAGATGCAAGTTATATCTTCCGAAATGCAGCACCTAGAAAATTGGAAGGCTGCCAAGGAACATGCGAAGGAGGTACAAAAAGTTACAGAGAAAAACACGAATTCATTGATGACACGTTGGACAATTTCAACATAAATTTAGAAGAAAGTGACTGAATCAGGCGATGACTTTGAAGACTGCGAATATAATTCAGCATCCGATGGTAATGGGGCTGAGGGTATTAGCAGTTTGCCGGGACCCTTCAGGAAACGTTTAATGGACGGTGTACCTATACTGCCGCCATATACTGTGTGCCCACCAAGAGAAGGCAAGTGGGGAATGAAGAGGGAGAGGAGTTTGTATTGTTTATCTGCTCTGGTAGTGGATCTGTTTACTACGAAATGAGTGTAGAGAGTGCGTATTAGTCACCCATGCACCCAGATCTGATACTCGTTTCAGTAACTGCTGTGATGGATATTATGTATGGGTGAGTTATCTAACAACACTGACTATTTTACATGAGTGTAGTATCCTTATCATGTCCGGAAGGCAAGCATAATCACAGCAAATGCGATTACGTTACACATTCGTCTAGCTTGCCTTCTTGGTATGGGGAGAGAGTAGCAGTAGTCTTTAACGCGCTGCTCTTGAAACTGCGAGGGCTGTTCAATAAAGAACGATCACAATGTTTTACGGTGATAATTTTTCCCTCTAAAAATCAATCTTATTATATTCTATTAGCCTAATGTGAAACAAACACGCCGTAGTAGTTTCATTGTTGGTACTCCTGGTTCCCGCCTGTGAGAACCAGGTAAGATCAGACATGTTCAGCCCGCCTTGGTAGCGTGGTGGTAGCATGTCTGCCTCACGTTCAAGAGGTCCCGAGTTCGAATCTCGGTCAGGGTAAGTTACCTGGATAAGGTTTTTTCCGGGGTTTTCCCTTATCTTTTAAGACGAATGTCGGGTAACTCTAAGTTCCATGCTCCCTGGACTCATTTGAGCATCATTTCATCCAATTCATTCACCGTCCGATATGACTTAACGTTGGAGGACGTAAATTACAACAAAAAAAGAAGACATGTTCAGTATCACCTACCGCTGCAATGGAGATAACACGCGAGGAACACTATGTGGCTTTGAAATTCTGCTTTCCTCTTAACAAATCTTCAGTTAAGGCCTACACAATGTTACAAGAGGCCTATGCAGAATGTGTTCCCTACAGTACATCTTAAAGGTGGTTTAAAATGTTTAAAGAGGAGAGACAATCAATTTCAAAGGAAGGTGGACCCGGTGCTCCAGTTACTGCTCTTACGGAAGAAAACATCAGCACTGCTGCTGCCATTGTGAGAGAGGATCGACGAATTGCCTTAATATCACTTTCTGAAACACTGAACATTTCATTGGGTGCCACCAACACGTGGTGACAGAAACATTACACATGAGACGTGTTGTGCGCGATGGGTTCCAAGACTGTTGATTTCCGTACAAAAGTACATTCGCATACAGGTCTGCATGCAGTTAAAGTTGATGTTAGAGGAAGATCTGGAGTTTCTTTCAAACGTAATCACTGCTGATGAAACTTGGCTACATCGTTTTGATCCTGAGAGTAAATAGTAAAGCTCAGTGTGGAAATCTACTTCATAACCAACCCCCAAAAAAGCAAAAGTGGTTGCTTCTGCTGGGAAAGTTGTGGTCATATCATTTTTTGATATTCATCGAATGGTTTATCAGCATGTTGTACCTGCACACAAATCAGTAACTGGACAATACTACAGGGATGTCCTGAAAACATTGCAAGTCCATATCAGGCGCAAAAGATCACATTTCCGTGAAGTAGGCTGGATGCTGCACACGATAATGAGCGGCAGCATATGCCAACGTTGTTGCTGAATATTGCAAAAATCAACGTGAAGTGCAACTCTCACCCTCCACATAGTCCTGATTTAGCCACATGTAACTTTTTCTATTCCCTAAGTTGAAAAAACGCCTATTTTGAGAAGGACCATCAAAATTATGAGCATGAGTGAAGGTACGCTGAAAAAAAAATTATGGCCATTTTTTATAGAACAGCCCTCGTATTAAAGGGATAGTTACAGTATAATCACGCGAAATCAATCGTAACCATGCATGGAAGTGATGCGATGTGGGATTAGGCAGATATGGATTACCTGCAACAGCACGGGCAATAGAGCGCTCTCTATCTCTAATTCCCATGTTTCAAGATAAATCAGACGTTCAGAAAGTTTAGTTGGAAGAATAAGGCTCTCCCTCTGTTGTAGGTGGCAGTGTGTCTGCCATACATTCAAGAGATCGCGAGTTCGAATCTTGGTCAGGCTGAGTTATCTGGATAAGCTTCTATCGGAGTTTCCCCTTATTCTGAAATGTCAAGGTAGTGCAATTCTAAACCCTATGTACTCTGGGCTCATTTCAGCTACCGTGCCATATAACTTAGCTACGTTGGAGGAGGACCTTAATAAAAATAATAGAGAGTGGGATAATGGAAGTTCCCAATAGTTCCATAATTTTCTAATATGATGGAGAATTAAAAATATCAAAATATGCACTCATTGTTTAATTTTAAGAAAGCTACATCACAAACTCGGTAAGCTTAGCGTTTTGATTAGGTGGGTATGAAAACTGTAACACTACTTTTCAATAAACAGATTACTACGAGCTTTTTGTGTGCAATTTACGTCCTCCAATGTTAAGTCATATCGGACGATCAATAAAATGGGTTAAAAGGTGCTCAAATGAGTTCGGGGTCCATGGAGCTTAGACTAACCCGACATTCGTCTGTCAGGATAAGGGAAACCCCCAGAAAAAACCTTATCCAGGTAACTCACCCTGACCGAGATTCGAATGCGGGACCTCTTGAACGTGAGACAGACCCACTGCCATCTACGCTACCGAGGCGGGCAGTGAGGGTGTGCCCGTATTGCAAGCATAAGAATAAAGTCTACATTTGTGCACAATTAAACAGTTTATATATTTTTAATTTGTATAGGCATCTTGAAAAGCAATTTTATTACAATTTTCAAAATATCACATTACATCTAGGGTGCATGAAGAGATAAGATTTGAAGCAAATACTATAGAGGTGCAGAAAGTAAGAGATGCAATGTAAAGAGATCGAAAGTGGATGAAAATATAAAAGAGAGGAAGAGATACTGAGACGAAGGAAGAGGGAGTAAGATAGATAAGAATTTCCATTTATAAAAGAATAATGTGAGAGTAGTGCGGGTTCCATTATGTAATTAGTAAGTTTTAATTAAGTTTTAATTGAACGGACATACTATTGGTTTTATGAAGCCTCCGCCAGAAATATAGACATATTAAAAGTGAATTTCAAATGAACATGAACCTGATGTAAGAAAATGAGATTTAAATGTTAAATTTGTAGGCTATAAATCTTTGAAACAGGCAACTGCTGGTCTATAATGATGACACATTGAAAATCAAATTATTACAGAATTGTTAAGTAACTTTAGTTCCGTTATTTGAGTGAAGTAGGATCAACAATGCAATTTATTGATTATAGTAAGAAAAATAATTCTAAATAAATGCAACTTATTTTACATGTTATAAATGTTGCTTATAGTAAAATAAACGTGTTATTTGGTAAAATATATAGCCTTTTAACTTTTTGATATTGGCCTATCTGAAAATACTGTAGCAACAACTGTATATTTGAAAGATAGGAGCAAAATAATGGAAAAACCATACTGCTACAGGCCAATACATTAAATTGTACGGATATACCTGTTTGAGGGTAAGTGCTTCACGTACCATCAGCTATGTTTTATTACCATTTTCCTCGTTTAAATTGATTTAAATAATCTCACTTTCGAGCTGTAAATAAATAATAATGATATTATTATATTAGAGGTTGTGATAGGCGAGTTTGCTTTATGTTTAGGAAATCAAGTGCTGTTTTCATTGTAACCAACTTATGTTTCCCTAAATATTTTGAGTAACATTAATTTTTTATATGTTTCAGGTAATTTACGTTTCAGTGTCCAGTAGATTTCAAGAGTCAGTAAATGGTAATGTACACAAATCAAATAATTTTAAATCTGATATTCCTTATCATGTGTTTATAATGTGCTTATGTTGAATTCTACTTTGCATATAAAATTGGTTCTAGTAGGCCAATAAGATATAAGAAGCAAATTAGTGCCACGTGTAGAAATTACAAAATTCGTTACGATCATTAAAACTGTTTAAATTCATTCATTGGCATCAATATTTCTCTACATTTTACTTCCGGAAATAGAACTTTCTAAGCAGCATTTATTGTATCCTCTTTTTCCCTGCTCTGCCTTCTTCTTTGATTTCAGTTTTATTTGTGTTGAGGCTTGTTCGATTGGATTCAACTGTTAATGACGATAGTTTTAATAATACGCTTAAATAATTAATTACTGTTGATTATACGTATATTATGCTGCATTACTTGAAAGCCACGAATTTGAGCTTTCGGAGATTCATTGAATTGTGCTATGTGTCAAATTGAGTCTGTCTCAAAGATGTGTGCAAAAACGAATTAAAATAGGGATGTTATGCATAATTCTAGAATCTGGATGGTGAACATGGAGATTATTGACAATTTTTATACTCGATATCACTTATTTACAGTATTACATAATTAACAAATTTGAGTTAATGTACCATTTTAAATTACGCATTTAAATAAAAACATACAGTCCTTTACGACAATTACGCAAACAGAATACAGGGCCAGTTCATGTAAGCAATCTAATCAGTTTTCCATTTTGGATTTTCATATATTGCACAATTTTCAGGAGTTAAAATGTTCATTACAATGGTATTTTTAAATTATTAGAGGAAAATCGACAATAGTTTTCCCAAAACGTTTTATATACATACCGACTAGTGCGAGACAACTGTTTTACGTCACTAAGCTCTTCTGATTTTGGTTTAATATTTATTTTTAAGCCCGACACTCATAACTGAGCAAAGTAATTTAAATAGAATAGATGGAGGAGCTGAGTTCTTGGCAAGGCTGTCCTTTTTAGCTTATCAAGGAATAAATTCGGAAATGTTTGGAAATCACCAAGCCTGTATCGTAGGGAACATTTTTTATAAATTAGTTTTTAAAACAAGCATCAAGAATAGCTTAGTATATGTCCCCAAGCTTGTACAACCGAACTTTTTGTATCGACATATTACGTGGAAAACATTAAAAAATCTCAATAAATTAGTTGGGTATTCTAAACAGCGCATATCGGCCGTCTCCGTAAAATTGCCCATCTTTAAGTTATCAATAGTACATTCGCTATTTCTTGATCAATATTTTGTAAAAACTCGCTTGGTAAAGACCTATTATAAAGCATTACTGATTTTTCCATATAAGAGTTGTAATAAAACAAACGACATTTCGAATATTCATCTTCACGCCTACAAAGCAGACATTTATTATTAAATGCAGTGCTTTACGTTTTATTGTAATAAAAGTACAGGGTCTTTCAACAAGAGTATCCTATCTTTGAACTTAAAACACGTTCCATGTTTATTTTTTTTATTTAGGAATATAATTAATGTCCTTACGTGTGAAGAGAGCAGTAGTTAAGTGACCGCCGCGGCTTCGTTGCGTTGCGCGTATATGGTTGACCCGATTTTGAATGACAGAAGAACGTAAATTAGGTCCAACTTCACGAATAAAACGCGCGATGTTATTCATAAGATCATTTGCGTACTGTTTTTGGTATGTTGGCGTAAACTCTAGATTTAACATAACCCATAAGAAGTAATCTAACGGCATTAAGGCACATGAGTTCGAGGGCCAGTTAACATCACCACCGTGGGAAATGATGAAATCTCTGAACTTCTCCTTCAAAGGATCGATTATTTTGAGAGCAGTATGACATGTGGCAACATCTTGCTGGAACCAGATGTTTCTGAGATTCGTACCATCCAATTGAAGCCAAAAATGCACCCTCATAAGAGAGGGTATCACGCAATACACGGAAGGCTTGGCGAGCAGATGATCCATTTTTCACAATTTCTAACCGCTGCTGAATGCTGTAACGTTTCATCGCTATGTATCAATAACAATTTTAACCACATGAAAAAATTGACTGCTGTAGCTCAACAACAACGGCAGCCATCACATGTTAAAGATAGGAAACTATTGTTGAAAGACCTTGTTTGGTGTTTATTATTTGTAATGTCATATTCTTCTCCACATGTTTTCAATATTACTGACAAAGGAAAAATAACTCATCGGAACATCTTCAATCTATCATGTTTTTTTGCACCTGTGCACAAAGCAGGCACTATGCGACAGTTAATTTATATATAGAACTATTTTAAGATAGCGAATGCTCAGTCGGATACTAAACCATAAAGTTCGCCGGAATGTAACTAAGGAGAGTGTTCTCTTAAGTTGGGATAAAATAACGCTAAGGGTGCATTCCCTTTATCGCCATCCTGACCCTCGTTTGGAGAGTTCCATTGCACGTCCTTGGATTTATAAGGATGAATAGCCCGCAGGAGAGTGGGTTCTTGTTTTAGCACATATACTTGGTCGGCTAATTGCACCCATGACTAATATTAACGCAATCTTGTTTACTGTTCGTACGTCTTCTTTAGTGACAAACCTCATTCATTGTTCCGAAAGACACTAAGGGAATTAATAAAGGGACCTGTATGTGATCATTCCTCCAGCTTCTCCTTTGATCTTCTTTATCCCTACCTTGATTAGGACGCTAATTTGCAGTTGGTCTCTCTCAAGCCAAAGGATGTTGTGTGTTTGCCTCAATCTCTCGCACCCCCCCCCCTCTCTGTGTTTAGCATACAGCTCTTTAATTGCGTGGTCATGTCATGACAGTTCTGGTATGTGGCCGAAGTTAACGTTCTAGATATCATCCCTGTACCACAGCATCTTGCTTCGTCATGTGATTAAAGAAACCTCTGTCTGAGCAACTGTATTTCTGTGAAAAGAGAGGTGTAAAAGCTCGCTTTACATTTTTGGACACTAGAGTTCTCCTAAACTATTTCGTTAGTGCATTCTTCAATTTTTTATGTTTCTTAATATTATATTTTGGAATTTAATGTACAAAATAATTCAGATGATGCGCACAAACCTCATCGTTATCATTTTCATGGATTGGGCCCTGTGACCCGTTCTGTTCTCTTCAAGAGCCTACTGATCCTTCCAGCGTAGAGCTGGGCGTCCCGCATCTCTCTTTCCCTTCGGTATATAATCTAAAACTCTTCTTGGAAGTCGTTCCGCCTCCGTTCTTAAAATATGATTTTTCTATTCATTTTTCTCTATTATTTTATTGTTTAAATTAAAAATACCAAGCTATTCTCTTATTTTTTCGTTTCTTACGTGGTCTATTCTTTTATAACCTGCCACGCTTCTCAAAAATCTCATCTCTGCCGATTCTAGCTGTTTGCGTTGGTTCTTTCCCAGTGTCCATATTTCGGAACTGTATGTTAACGTTGGGACTGCCATTATCTTATAAAATTTCATATGTGTTTCCTTTCGTGTTTTCCTGTTCAGCGTTCTTATTATAGTCCCACACATTTGATTGAATCTGTTTAATTTAATCTCCATATCCTTGTTGTTATTTGCTACTGCTACTGCCTACATAGTTAAAACTATTAACCTGTTCTATTATTTTATTGTTGATAACTATTTTTGCTCTTTTGTTGTTATTTCCTCTAAAAGCCATAAAAAGCTCTAAAAGCCGGGATATATTGTTAGTTCGTTGCGTAATTAATTCTGTAGCGTTATCGTATACCAAAGTAGAACTACGGTATAAAGAAAGCGCATTAATTTAAATTGCACACATGCTTATGCATATAAAGTAATCAATCTGATATTAGCCTAATGAATCGTTGAAATAAAAAGTGTTATTTTATCCTGATTGACGTTACTGTTATTATACTCCTAGTTCTAGATTTTTAGATTTCAGCCCATTTTCCTTCCTGCCCGCTTCGGTAGCGTCGGGGTAGCATGTCTGCCTCACGTTCAAGAGGTCCCGAGTTCGAATCTCGGTCAGGGTGAGTTATCTCGATAAGGTTTTTACTGGATTTTCCCTTGTCCTGAAAGATGAATGTCGGGTAACTCTAAGCTCTATGGACCCCGGGCTCATTTGAGCATCATTTCATTCATCGTCCGATATGACTTAACGTCGGAGGACTTAAATTACACACACACAAAAAAAAACCTTCCTATTTAATGGAGCGTTTTCAGGATATCTTTAAGTTTCATACTTCCTGTGATTAAATAAACGGGTTTTATGTGATCTGAGAATGCCTCAGTGAGAGATTCCGACCTAAAATGTCCTAAATCGCTCAGATGGTAATTAAGTACCTATTTATTTGATGCACTTATACACTGTTGCTCCTCTTGCATATACTTGCAAAAAAATTACTGATGTACAAATTATTCTAATAAAGTGTATTTTAAAGGTATAATGAACGTAAAACGAAGCTAAACAATGCTATAAAAAGCTGGGTCGTACTTTACCATAATTGTGAAATGTTTGTTTGAAATTGACAGGAGCAGAGTGTTAGAGGCCACAAGTGTTTTCACCTGTTAAATTCCATGTTTTGTTTTCCCTGTGGAATGATGAATATATGTGAAGGATTAAATAACTTTATGGTTGCATGCTAAGAGCAATGAGATGGTATTCGAGTAGAACAACGCTTTATTCTTCCAAACCACCCGGAGGTTCTTTTGTGTTGAGCAACGAATATTTCAACTCATCATCAGACTTCCGTTAGCAGTATTGGAATCTCCGCTTTCCTGATTTCAGCTCGTTGCCATTCTAACACAGCTTTTGCTTATATGTCGTTTCATTTTCCCTATACTATTTAATATCCCTTGCATTTTATAAGCAGGGGAAGGACGTATCTCGTTCTGAACCTGATTTTCATACTTTTTGTGGAATATTTGAAAATCGTATTTTTAGCTTTACTTGCTCATATACGTACCTAATATAGGTAGAGTAGGGAAATTATTATGTTCGACTCCAAAATTCGATGTTGAGAAATCTATAAAGAGAAATATTTTCAGGTCTTCTGCCCCTCCCTCTAAAACCATTTTTACGTTTTCTGTCAGTATATAATAGATAAAGTAGGTATCTCACTTTACCCAACAATTCAATATCGAAATTTCGTTTTGAGACTTACTGAATTCAAAGAAAAACAATCAGTTTTAGAAAGACCTTCGTGAATGTATGTATATGTTTCTGTGTGTGCGTGCGTGTGTGTGTGTGTGTGTATCTGAATAGGGTAACTTAAAACATTAAGTAAATATTAAACTTGGTATACAAATCCAGTGTCTTAAAAGAATGAGACACGATAATTGTCAATATGATGCCTCACGTTAAACTACACTTTTCATTGAAACATTTTTTGAAAATTTCTATTTCTTTTCTCAGAAATGTTTCTAAATTTTGATTACTATTCATTATAGAAGACGTTTTATCACATGTAAACGGTATCTGGTAGACACAGTCTTACTCCACAAAAAGTATAGATGTTATAGCACACAATTTATCTCAAGTAATTCTTTTAACTATAATTGACCGTTTCTTGTTGGAGGTTTGAAGTTTCAAATAGGTACTTGCACTTTCATGACGTTTTCTCTTTGGTTTCCTTCCTTCATGGAAATAAACCGAAATTTCGAAGCCATCGCATAACGACCAGCGTGTAATAAAATCAGTTCTACAAATGTTTATCTGGATTAATATAAATTAGATAATATATTAGGGTATTGTAAGTATAGATATAAGATATTGTAAGTATGGGTAGAGAAAGTAATGTGAACCCAACACAGCCTTTTATTATTTCTCGGAACAAATTTTCACTTTTGTCATCTTTTTCCGACAGGCATTTGAGGTTATAGTTCGAATTTCACTGTCTTGTTATTGTGTAAATTCCTTTTTTCTCTTTAGAATTTGTTTACTTAATTTCCTATTATGCCAAATCTAAGTACATTTTACTCATTTACCGTACAGATTTCGATTTTGCAGGTATAATTAATTTACAGTTACTGGAAGTATATGAATCATTCTCCCTTAGGTATTCACAACTGTGCAAAATCCAGATTAACTTTTTTCCCACGTTGATAGCTCTGCCTTCTTGTAACCTCTATTCCTTCTAGTGTCTGAAAAAAATTATGAAAAATTACAGAAATCCTAAAAAGAGCGTCAGATTTTCTTGATCTGAAAACAAGATTAATACATAATGTTTTGATATAGAGAACTAGGTTCCCTTGGTCCAATGACTGTATGGCGCTTTCAGACCTTTCGAATTTTGTCTCAAAATTCAAACTTAGTTCCATGAGAACCTGTAATGTTAGTTCATCGCCTTTACAGAAGTTATACAAACACTAGTTAATATCAAGTAATTATCAGCGTAACGTATTTGGTTTTGTAAGGGTGTCTTTTGTTCCCTGAGTGAAGATTTAATTTATTTCATCTCTTTCCTTGATTTCTGTAAAAATGATCATGCAATGATTACAGTTTTATGTCGAACTCACCACTTTACCCCTTACAACGGTAATTTCGTTAAGTCCCCCCGATAACTTAATAACGAAGGAGGAAATCCCCAGATATACACAGAAATCAGTATGAATACCATGGCTGGTTTATTTCTGTTTTTCTCAAGCTGTCCTTGACTGTATTCTCTACAGTAGTGAAGGTTAGTCTTTTCAATGCCTCTGTGGTATAAGTATTTCGGAACAGAAAGGCTCGACATGAAATAGGCAGCAAACTGGTGAGTTAAGCTGCGCTACCACCGAACAGCAGTTTAAATATTTTGGAAATGACACTAATTTGCAACTATCTACAAAAGTAAACTTTATATTGTTATTTGTACATTCGCTTCAGTGGCTTCTGGTGTACTGGACAAAATTTTGTTTTGGTATATTTAATGTGCAGTAATAGTGAATTTGATAACAGTATGCAGAAAAAAATGCAGCTAAACTTTATTACATAAACAATATTAACAGTTTTTGGCAGTTAAAAAGGTAGAATTTGTAGATCTAAAAGTAAGTTTACGTATATGTTTAACTGTGAAATCCTTTATATATCTGTACTATTTAAGTAAGATGTAACAATGCTTATCACATACATTTTTACTATAACTTATAAGCAAAACATGAATGTGCTTTGTTTTGCAATGTTTTCTGAATTGCTAAATAGTGGTGTCTAGGAATATTGCATAGAATGAAATTCTGCCAGTGATTTCATATGAATTGTTGTGGAGAAATAACAGTTATTCCGAAATATCCCTACATAAACACCAACCTTAATTTTGTAAAGACTATACTGTATTCGATGGAGTAGGTTCAGTTGTTAAAGTGATTTCTACACAAGTGGCAGAAAACATTAAAAGTAGTACTTTTAATTGACTTGCGATGACCCTAATGAGCCTTAGCATATAACAAATGTTTATAACATTCATAGAATACTACTTAATGCTTATATGCAAACTAATAAAGTGATAACACGCAGGGGAAGGGGATGTAAGGACATAGATTCTGAATCACTCTTTCGTTGTTATTTCTCACACCAAAGATGGAAGTAAGCTTAAGAAGGAAACAAACGAATAGGGAAATGAGGTCACTGCTAAACTCACTATAAGGTATGCCTTCTCTGAAAGGCTTAGCCCATAAAAACAGCAATCAAATAAAACATAAATTAAACGTGTACAAGCATTGAGCTTCATACAAATTGTTCAAAAGACCAAACTTATTATTTAAAAAAAAAGTTAGCCGCCCCCCTTTTTGTCCAGCAGACGAAGCTATGTCTCCCTTCGAGAGTGTAAATATAACATTTACAACATAATAATTTACAGTAGATTTACACAACGTTAAAGCACATTAAAGGCAAGCAAAAAAAAAACTGTGTGAGTGCGTAAATACTAAATGATTATACAGAATATTTAATTGGTTTGAAAAAGCTAGGAAGCATCAACAAACCCAAGCACGCCGATTAGAAAACCGAAAGTTCCTGGTACAATTAAGTTTTAGTAGTCCGTAGGCACAGGCATTACTGAATTGCAACTCATATGAGCGGAGAAATAGCGTGGCCCAGGCGTACGCGAAAGGAAAGCGGAAAATAAGCCAAGACCTGCAACCGGTAAAAAAGCTATTCGTGAATTATGAAAGAGGGAAATCGATACCTTAACTTCCCAGATAATTCCAACTGACAAATTCAATCAGCAGTTATTAAATCTGTGTTTGTGTGCTTTACTTTTATGCATTATTATAATCTTAAAAGTAGTTGCATATTGCTGATATGTTAACTATATGCACTATAAATAGGTTAGAACTGATATGTGAATTCAGTACTTTTTATTTTGCTGTAGCAGCATGGATTTGAGTGAATGCATATCAGATATAGTAAGATAACCGGCACCACGGCTGAGGGACTCTTGCTTTTGTACTTGCGTCGTACAAGGTGGGGGGGGGGGCACTCTGTGAGAGAGGAGTGAGATAGAGGCTGATATAGTTGGCAGAAACAGCAGAAACCGGGTCCCTAACAGTTCCAAATTGTAGCTCCCCGATCGCGTCTGGTATAATCTGCTCCCTATCCGTTTTGCAGCTTTGCATTCAAAAAATGGAGACGGAGACAATTTTACAGAGAGCATCCTTTTGCTCTGCCGTGCAGTGCCGAGGCAACTGTCGACATATTGCAACCTTGAAACAAACTAGCAGGTAAAAGTGAAGTGGAATGAGAAGTAAGGTGAAATGAAGGCAGAGAAAATTCGGTGGACGAAACCATCTCAGCATCACCTATGTCTGGGGAAACCTCGAGAAAACCTTTAGAAGAGAATTACGAATGCCGGCCGAAGAAATCGAATCCACGGCCTCTCGAATTTGAGTCGCACGCGATTCCCTCGCATCATCTTTCTCGGTTGTATGGTCGTAAACCTACTGCTTCCCTAATTATTGCATTCTTCCACTCTTTTTGGGAGATAGCGACTTCAGAATTGGATCCATTGGGAGTTTTAGTGAGGTGGGAAATAATGCAGTAAAGGTTTTAAAATCAACTAATATTTGTTGTGACTCTAGTGCAAGGAATGTGTTTTTGAAATATACTCGCGTACGTAAAGTACGTCGTTTATCAATCCGAAACCTCTTTTAAGCAATGAAAACACACACCTTTGCTGCATAGCGGACTACATAGATTAAAATTAAATTTTTGAGCAGCTGACTTATCTAGTATTTATCGATACGAATTTAGTTTGAGTGGTCTTTGTAAATTTTAAGAGAAGCTTTGATGAAGCACGGAGCGTTTCCACGTTCAGCTTTGTTGGAATGTTAAATAATCAGAATTTTTATAATTTTCCCTCTTTTTTACCGCTGTGATGTACGCCCGAGTATAATTTCATCCGGAACCGTTTTTGTTTTGCGTTCCTTTGTCTCTAGGGTAGTACGTACAATTTCCGGGGGCTCTACTTTTCCCTTCCTGGTTAGCGGATCAGCGTTTCATATTTAGCATTACAGAGAGCGCTTGTTTTTAAGCGAACTAGTTACAGGACTTCTTAGGAGTTGTGTGCCGTTAAATGACTTTGCAGCAGGGAGGAGCGGGCGCGTGTATATCAACCCTCAACAACAGGTTTACGTGAGCGGGCTGCTGATATGTATCGAGATCCTTGCCTCGCACCATATCGATTATGGCGTGCCGTGACCCTTTCGTACCTCACATTCATGCGCAACATACACCTAATGTTATTGTGAACTTGGCACAGCTCCACAAGCAATTAAATTATTACCACGAGTTGTTCACTTTCCCAAACACTCTAACTTTGTTAAAAATTAATAAAAAAAGTACTGCAGAAAGAATTCAGTAATATAAAAATCACCAGACCGCTTTTTAATTTTGCTGATAAACTATTTAGCTTCAATTGCTACTAAATCTCATGCACGTTTAATATTTTCTATTGGAAGCATCAGAAGTAAGTAGTATTTACAGCTCAAGTATGTTCCTAAGTAATTAGTTGGCATTACTACAAACTGAATTTTGTGCTCAAATGATCACTGCTAAAATATAAGTTGAGCTTCATGGACACGCTTTAACTGCTGTAGTTCTCCCATTTCATACGGGATGTTAATGAACGACACCGAAATATTTTCAGAACAAATGGAGATATCTCAAACAAGGAATTTAACATACGAGACTTATGCCTGTTGGTTCAAATGTGGAAGTTTCGGCTATAAGTTTCTAAAATGCCAGTACGCCACTGCTAATAATGATACCACTTCAATGCACAACTCACAAGAATGAAGAGACCTGCCGGATTACTCCCTCTGACGCTATGGTTATGACGTTAATTTTCAAGTGAGAGGTAAACGAGTTCGAGTCACCTTTACCTTTTTGTCCTTTTTGTTTATCTTTTTTTTTTAATATTTTATCTAAGCTTTTAATTCATCTATAAATGTATGCATTTTACGGAGTAATTTCACCTTGTCATTGCAGTCAATTACAGTTCTAACAAAAGTTGAGTCCTGCTTAATACTCCCACATGCTGTATGTCTAAATGGAAATTGGTTTAAGGCATGAACGAACCTACATAAAATAAAAATTAAATGCAATTCTTTGCGTCAGAATGGCGGTCAGTGAAAAGTTGACAAAAAGCTGCGAAGAAATGACGGTTGTACTCTGTCCAAAATTACTTGTGTGTGTCGAATAACTTCACATGCTGCTATTATTAGGTCCTCTTCTGAGGTACTATTAAAAATACGAAGAAAACAATTAACAACACGACCGGAACCGAACCAACGACTCTGGGAACTCCAGTTTTCGGAGCAACGGACTGGAGCACAAGAACAGTTACAAAAGTACCATTTGAGTTGCTACATGATGCAAGAAGGCATTTCATCGTTGTTCAGTGTCGCATGCACACACACACACACACACACACACACACACACACACACACACACACACACACACACACACACACACACAGAGAGAGAGAGAGAGAGAGAGAGAGAGAGAGAGAGAGAGAGAGAGAGAGAGAGAGAGAGAGAGAGAGAGAGAGAGAGAGAGAGAGAGAGAGAGAGATAGAGAGAGCACAGGGAGGAGAGCGAGCGAGAGAGAGGTAGACAGACAGTACTCAAATAAAATGAATCAGGCTACCGATTAATTAATTGTAAATAAAATACATCGTTTGTGATATAAATTGCACGTGAATTCTGACACCATTTGGAAATTAGTTTGAAATTCCTCGGGATTCAGCTCTGCAGAGAAAACGAGATCTTAAGTTATTTCAGAGCTTGTTTGTGTTGAAAATTATACCTGACCCAAAAGTACGATGTTGCTTCCAGTTTACTGTTAAACTAATCTTTTTGCAAGCGTATTTCAATCTTAGCTTCAAAATCTAGTCCATTCATACTAGTTTCGATTTGAGTTCAGATCAGATGGCCATACCCCCCAGGGGCCTACTTCGGTAGGTACGGGTATGGCGAACCCGGGGTCCCGAGCCAACAGTCTCCCTCGTGTGGGCTCCTCTTCGTGGTTGAGGGAGACGGTCAACAGGCCCACCCACGTGTAGGCCGTGCGTGGAGACCCGTGTCGGTGGAAAGGTTAGTCCTGGTGGTTGAGGGATGCGTATCTGAGCTCGTAACAGTATTTTTCTGAATTCGGGGAGGGTACGCATTACTAATACACTACTTTGGCTTCTGCTTCGCCTAAACGGGAGGTTAGGGACTAACCCACCCCTAATCAATCGGCCAGGACAAGGTGATACACTGAACTCCAGGGTGAGTGGGACGGCGAGCCCGCTATATCCCCTATGTAGCCCTGTCATCCCAGTGGGATGACCCCTTGTTGGGCTCCGTGGTGGGTGGGGAGCATTGGGGGATGAAATTTATGCCAACACTTATGTTAAACCTTCAACAAAAAAACAATCCCAACAATTGTAGAAATGGAAAAGAAGTAGTCGAGTCTAGTGGTCCTCGCTATTTGGTGATAAGCAGAACTGAGACTGATAAGACATTTACATCAGTGAACCCTTTCGCCATCCAGAAAGGATTAGACAAGATAGCTGGCCCGGTAAAATCATGTACTCGTTCGCGCAATGGCACGCTGCTTGTGGAAGCGCATTCCGTCTCCCAGGCAACAGCGCTCTTGAAGGCCAACATTCTAGGCAGTTATCCGGTGAGCGTTTCCGTACACAAGACCCTGAACTCCTCCCGCGGTGTGGTGAACACCCGTGCGCTGGATGGAATGACCAACGAGGAGATCCAGCAGAACCTGAAAGACCAAGGCGTGACAGCTGTGTATCGTGTTCAGCGAAGAGAGCGTGGGGAATTGGTGCCTACCCGTACCCTGTTCCTGACCTTTGATCGGGTAGATCTCCCACAAAGGCTTAGGGCAGGGTATGAAGTCATCGAGGTACGACCATATATCCCGAATCCCTTACGTTGCTACAGATGTCAGCGCTTCGGCCACACTAAGGACTTCTGTAATGGTGCGCCTACGTGTATGAATTGTGCGATGTCGCTGCACGAAGGTGAGTGCACCTCACCTGTAAAATGTGTGAACTGTGCTGGCGAACACGCTTCCAGCTTCAGAGATTGCCCACGGCTCCGCGAGGAAAAGGAGATTCAGGAGATCCGGGTGAAAGAGAAGCTATCCTTCTCGGAAGCCCGGAAACTCGCACGTACTTGCATGCCCTCCGTTGCGATGTCCGGTACCTATAGCTCAGTAGTAGCTAAGCCGGTCCCGCGAAGGGAGATGGCAACTCAGACCAGCGATATCAGTGAGGCTAGTATCTCTGACAGAATCCTTAGTCCATCAGTAGCTCCGAAACCTGTCAAGACATCTCAATCTACTTCTACCTCGTCCAAAGCACCCGCAGGGAAGAAAACACCTACCAGGTCTCCGGTCAGAGCATCGAGCTCTACGAAGCCTACTAAGCCAGTTGTGTACGTGCCACCACCCAAAACTTTTAAAACCAGCTATCAACGGTCTGATTTTCTGAAGGATACGGATCGGCCGATGCGCAGAAAGAAAACTACTCGGGCATCTAAAAGTTCCACCTCTGAGGAGTCTTCCGGAGAGGTCTCGGATCGACGACCGTCATCTCCGTCGATCTCTGTTTCCAATCGGTTTGAGGCTCTCGAACCGAAGTTCTCAATAGGGAAAGGGACCTCATCCGCTGAAGAAATGGAACAAGAGGATACGGACCACACAGTCCGGACGTCTAGTAAAAAGCGCCCGGATAAACTGGACGTAAAAGGTGTTAGCCCCACACCCAAGAAAAAGGGTAAACTCGTTCGGCCACCGCCGAAATCAACATAACGTTGCGTAACTATTACCATCTTATCCCATACCTCCAATGGCTATTCTTCAATGGAACATTCGCGGATTTCGAGCACATCGAGCAGAGCTTGATTTGTTGCTCAATAAGCATAACCCTAAAGAAGCATAACCCTAAAGTCGTGTGCTTACAAGAGACCAAGCTGCGTCCCCAAGACACCTCTACACTCCGGCGGTACACGTCATTTAGGCATAACCTTGATCCGGAAGAGGGCATTCCAGCACATGGAGGCACAATGGTGCTCGTCAGAGATGATACATATGTAGATATTATACCTTTACAGACTGCCATACAGTCGGTTGCTGTACGGATTGTTATCCCGACTGTGCAATTCGCCGTCTGCAGTGTCTATGTCCCGCCATCTGCTGACCTCTCACTTAGTGAACTACAGGGGTTGGTCTCTCAGCTCCCTACACCCTTTCTGTTGATAGGAGACCTAAATGCCCACCACCATCTCTGGGGCTCAGCTCGATCCTGTGCGAGAGGCAAAGTTATTGCCGAATTCCTTGACAGCAGTAACCTGGTTCTCTTGAACACCGGAGAACCTACGTTTCTATCGGATGCTTTCAACACCTTTTCGCATCTCGACTTGGCAGTTTGTTCACCTCAGCTAGCACTTTTCCTACAATGGAGTGTCATCTCTGACCTGCATTCTAGTGATCACTTTCCGTGCCTTGTTAGTCTCTTAGCACATGACTTTCACTCCGCCCGTTTGCCTACCTGGCGCCTCGATCACGCCAACTGGGCCCTTTACACCCAGCTGGCTGTGTTTAGCTACGACGCGCAAGATTCTGTGGACGCCTTAGTTGAGCACCTTACAGAGCAGATCCTTTCCGCCGCGGACCATTCTATTCTTCGCTCAACCACCAACCCTCGTCGCCCTCCTGTTCCCTGGTGGACGACCGATTGCCGGAATGCTATTCGTGCTCGTAGGCGTGCTCTCAGAGTTTTCCAACGACATCCTACACTGGAGAACCTGATTGAGTACAAGAAAATGCGTGCCAGGTCTAGGTACATAATCAAGAATAGCAAACAGACAACTTGGAAAACATTTGTGTCCTCTTTCAACCGACATACACCCTCCTCTGTTGTATGGGATAAGATAAGGCGCGTGGCCGGCAAATCGACCTACATGCCGATCGCTGGTCTGAGAACTCCTGCAGGCTTCGTCGTGGAACCGTTTGAAGTGGCTAATACCCTTGGCAGTGCTTTCGCCCACGTGTCTAGCTCCGATAATTATGCACCTGAGTTCCTGTCAATAAAAACTCGGGTAGAATCTCGAGGTTTCTGCTTTCGATCTAGAAACCTCGAGGACTATAACCGCCTTTTCACCATGGCAGAGTTGGAACACGCTCTTGCAGCATCGCGGCTATCAGCGCCAGGGCCAGATGGTATCCACGTCCGCATGTTACAACAGCTCTCACCTGAAGGCAAGACATTCCTGCTGGATCTCTATAACCGTATATGGGTTGATGGCACTTTCCCTGAAAAGTGGCGGGAGGCCACAATCATACCTATTTTGAAACCCGGAAAGGACCGTCATCTGTGCTCTAGCTACCGTCCTATTTCTCTCACCAGCTGTGTCTGCAAAGTGCTAGAACGCATGATTAACGCACGGCTGGTGTGGTGGCTGGAACGACACAACATGCTAACAAATATCCAATGCGGTTTTCGTCGACGTCGTTGCACAGTAGACCACCTTGTGTCGATGTCGACACATATCATGAACGGCTTCCTGAAGGGTTGTCAAACCGTTGGGATATTCTTCGACCTAGAGAGAGCATATGATACCTGTTGGCGGGCAGGATTGCTCCGTACTCTACACAGTTGGAACATTCGTGGCCGCCTACCACTTTTTCTTAAGGAGTTCCTAAAACAGCGCTTCTTCCGAGTACGGGTCGGCTCGGTTCTTTCAAATCCTTTTATACAGGAGAACGGTGTACCTCAGGGTTCGGTCCTTAGCGTCACCCTGTTTGCTATAGCTATTAATCCTATCTCGCAATGTGTTCCTCCAAGCGTGTCGTCCTGTTTATTCGTAGATGACTTTGCGATCTATTGCACTTCTCCGCGCACACCTTTTATCGGGCGGTGCTTACAACAATGCTTGGACCATCTGCATGACTGGAGCCTGAGACACGGCTTTCGGTTCTCTGCGGAGAAAACCATATGTGTGAATTTCTGGCGCCGTCGGAGTCGACCCAACAGTCTCCCTCGTGTGGGCTCATCTTCGTGGCTGAGGGAGACGGTCAACAGGCCCACCCACGTGTAGGCCGTGCGTGGAGACCCGTGTCGGTGGAAAGGTTAGTCCTGGTGGTTGAGGGATGCGTATCTGAGCTCGTAACAGTATTTTTCTGAATTCGGGGAGGGTACGCATTACTAACACACTACTTTGGCTTCTGCTTCGCCTAAACGGGAGGTTAGGGGCTAACCCACCCCTAATCAATCGGCCAGGACAAGGTGATACACTGAACTCCAGGGTGAGTGGGACGGCGAGCCCGCTATATCCCCTATGTAGCCCTGTCATCCCAGTGGGATGACCCCTTGTTGGGCTCCGTGGTGGGTGGGGAGCATTGGGGGATGAAATTTTTTGCCAACACATATGTTAAACCTTCAACAAAAAAACAATCCCAACAATTGTAGAAATGGAAAAGAAGTAGTCGAGTCTAGTGGTCCTCGCTACTTGGTGATAAGCAGAACTGAGACTGATAAGACATTTACATCAGTAAACCCTTTCGCCATCCAGAAAGGATTAGACAAGATAGCTGGCCCGGTAAAATCATGTACTCGTTCGCGCAATGGCACGCTGCAGGTGGAAGCGCATTCCGTCACCCAGGCAGCAGCGCTTTTGAAGGCCAATATTCTAGGCAGTTATCCGGTGAGCGTTTCCGTACACAAGACCCTGAACTCCTCGCGCGGTGTGGTAAACACCCGTGCGCTGGACGGAATGACCAACGAGGAGATCCAGCAGAACCTGAAAGACCAAGGCGTGACAGCTGTATATCGTGTCCAGCGAAGAGAGCGAGGGGAATTGGTGCCTACCCGTACCCTGTTCCTGAACTTTGATCGGGTAGATCTCCCACAAAGGCTTAGGGCAGGGTATGAAGTCATCGAGGTACGACCATATATCCCGAATCCCTTACGTTGCTACAGATGTCAGCGCTTCGGCCACACTAAGGACTTCTGTAATGGTGCGCCTACGTGTATGAATTGTGCGATGTCGCTGCATGAAGGTGAGTGCACCTCACCCGTAAAATGTGTGAACTGTGCTGGCGAACACGCTTCCAGCTTCAGAGATTGCCCACGGTTCCGCGAGGAAAAGGAGATTCAGGAAATCCGGGTGAAAGAGAAGCTATCCTTCTCGGAAGCCCGGAAACTCGCACGTACTCGCATGCCCTCCGTTGCGATGTCCGGTACCTATAGCTCAGTAGTAGCTAAGCCGGTCCCGCGAAGGGAGATGGCAACTCAGACCAGCGATATCAGTGAGGCTAGTATCTCTGACAGAATCCTTAGTCCATCAGTAGCTCCGAAGCCTGTCAAGACATCTCAATCAACTTCTACCTCGTCCAAAGCACCCGCAGGGAAGAAAACACCTCCCAGGTCTCCGGTCAGAGCATCGAGCTCTACGAAGCCTACTAAGCCAGTTGTGTACGTGCCACCACCCAAAACTTTTAAGACCAGCTATCAACGGTCTGATTTTCTGAAGGATACGGATCGGCCGATGCGCAGAAAGAAAAATCCTCGGGCATCTAAAAGTTCCACCTCTGAGGAGTCTTCCGGAGAGGTCTCGGATCGACGACCGTCATCTCCGTCGATCTCTGTTTCCAATCGGTTTGAGGCTCTCGAACCGAAGTTCTCAATAGGGAAAGGGACCTCATCCGCTGATGAAATGGAACAAGAGGATACGGACCACACAGTCCGGACGTCTAGTAAAAAGCGCCCGGATAAACTTGACGTAAAAGGTGTTAGCCCCACACCCAAGAAAAAGGGTAAACTCGTTCGACCACCGCCGAAATCAACATAACGTTGCGTAACTATTACCATCATATCCCATATCTCCAATGGCTATTCTTCAATGGAACATTCGCGGATTTCGAGCACATCGAGCGGAGCTTGATTTGTTGCTCAATAAGCATAACCCTAAAGTCGTGTGCTTACAAGAGACCAAGCTGCGTCCCCAAGACACCTCTACACTCCGGCGGTACACGTCATTTAGGCATGACCTTGATCCGGAAGAGGGCATTCCAGCACATGGAGGCACAATGGTGCTCGTCAGAGATGATACATATGTAGATATTATACCTTTACAGACTGCCATACAGTCGGTTGCTGTACGGATTGTTCTCCCGACTGTGCAATTCGCCGTCTGCAGTGTCTATGTTCCGCCATCTGCTGACCTCTCACTTAGTGAACTACAGGGGTTGGTCTCTCAGCTCCCTACACCCTTTCTGTTGATAGGAGACCTAAATGCCCACCACCATCTCTGGGGCTCAGCTCGATCCTGTGCGAGAGGCAAAGTTATTGCCGAATTCCTTGACAGCAGTAACCTGGTTCTCTTGAACACCGGAGAACCTACGTTTCTATCGGATGCTTTCAACACCTTTTCGCATCTCGACTTGGCAGTTTGTTCACCTCAGCTAGCACTTTTCCTACAATGGAGTGTCATCTCTGACCTGCATTCTAGTGATCACTTTCCGTGCCTTGTTAGTCTCTTAGCACATGACTTTCACTCCGCCCGTTTGCCTACCTGGCGCCTCGATCACGCCAACTGGGCCCTTTACACCCAGCTGGCTGTGTTTAGCTACGACGCACTAGATTCTGTGGACGCCTTAGTTGAGCACCTTACAGAGCAGATCCTTTCCGCCGCGGACCATTCTATTCCTCGCTCAACCACCAACCCTCGTCGCCCTCCTGTTCCCTGGTGGACGACCGATTGCCGGAATGCTATTCGTGCTCGTAGGCGTGCTCTCAGAGTTTTCCAACGACATCCTACACTGGAGAACCTGATTGAGTACAAGAAAATGCGTGCCAGGTCTAGGTACATAATCAAGAATAGCAAACAGACAACTTGGAAAACATTTGTGTCCTCTTTCAACCGACATACACCCTCCTCTGTTGTATGGGATAAGATAAGGCGCGTGGCCGGCAAATCGACATACATGCCGATCGCTGGTCTGAGAACTCCTGCAGGCTTCGTCGTGGAACCGTTTGAAGTGGCTAATACCCTTGGCAGTGCTTTCGCCCACGTGTCTAGCTCCGATAATTATGCACCTGAGTTCCTCTCTATAAAAACTCGGGTAGAATCTCGAGGTTTCTGCTTTCGATCTAGAAACCTCGAGGACTATAACCGCCTTTTCACCATGGCAGAGTTGGAACACGCTCTTGCAGCATCGCGACTATCAGTGCCAGGGCCAGATGGTATCCACGTCCGCATGTTACAACAGCTCTCTCCTGAAGGCAAGACATTCCTGCTGGATCTCTATAACCGTATATGGGTTGATGGCACTTTCCCTGAAAAGTGGCGGGAGGCCACAATCATACCTATTTTGAAACCCGGAAAGGACCGTCATCTCTGCTCTAGCTACCGTCCTATTTCTCTCACCAGCTGTGTCTGCAAAGTGCTAGAACGCATGATTAACGCACGGCTGGTGTGGTGGCTGGAACGACACAACCTGCTAACAAATATCCAATGCGGTTTTCGTCGACGTCGTTGCACAGTAGACCACCTTGTGTCGATGTCGACACATATCATGAACGGCTTCCTGAAGGGTTGTCAAACCGTTGGGATATTCTTTGACCTAGAGAGAGCATATGATACCTGTTGGCGGGCAGGATTGCTCCGTACTCTACACAGTTGGAACATTCGTGGCCGCCTACCACTTTTTCTTAAGGAGTTCCTAAAACAGCGCTTCTTCCGAGTACGGGTCGGCTCGGTTCTTTCAAATCCTTTTATACAGGAGAACGGTGTACCTCAGGGTTCGGTCCTTAGCGTCACCCTGTTTGCTATAGCTATTAATCCTATCTCGCAATGTGTTCCTCCAGGCGTGTCGTCCTGTTTATTCGTAGATGACTTTGCGGTCTATTGCACTTCTCCGCGCACACCTTTTACCGGTCGGTGCTTGCAACAATGCTTGGACCATCTGCATGACTGGAGCCTGAGACACGGCTTTCGGTTCTCTGCGGAGAAAACCATGTGTGTTAATTTCTGGCGCCGTCGGAGGCGACCACCTCCTTCACTCCGTTTGGGCCCGCATTTACTTCCTTATGCAGATCACACACGATTCCTGGGATTGGTCTTCGACAGAGCACTTAACTGGTCATCTCACATAGCACAGCTGCGAGCGCGTTGTGACCGTTCCCTACAAATTCTGCGGGTACTAAGTGGCAAATCGTGGGGAGCAGATCGCACAGTGTTGCTGCGACTTTACCGAACACTGATTCGATCCAAACTGGATTATGGCTGCATCGTTTTTTCATCAGCACGTCCATCAGTGTTGAAAAAGTTAGATACGGTCCATAATTGCGGCCTACGGATAGCTATTGGAGCCTTTCCTACCAGTCCGGTCATCAGTCTGCACGCCGAAGCTGCTGAACCCCCTCTTAGGTACCGGCGTGTTCTTTTATTAGCTAATTATGGCTGCAGACTATTTTGCATGCCTACGCATCCCACTTTCGCGCCATTCTTCAACACCACGCTAGATGCGCGCTATCGGAACACTACTCTCAGTCCAAAGCCACCCGGTTTTCGCCTTCGGGAGCTCCTCCGCAAACACAATATTACAATCCCTAGGATGTTTTCTATGGGCGAGAGAGTGTACCCTCCTTGGCTGCGTGGACCATCAGTCGATCTGTACATGACCAAATGCGACAAGTCTACGACGGCTCCTTGTACTATCCACAGCCACTTTTTAGAATTTTTATCACGTTATAGTGATCGTGTTTTAATATTTACCGATGGTTCTAAAACCTCAAATGGCGTTGGATGCGCTTATGTTTCTGGATCCGAACAATATACATTCGGATTCCATAGCATCACGTCTATTTTTACCGCAGAGCTTTACGCCCTATACCGAGCCATTCTACACGTACGCCGACGAAATCTGGGTGACTGCTTAATACTCAGCGATTCCCTTAGCGCGCTTCAGAGCCTACGTCAGGTGTACAACTTCCATCCCCTTGTACAGCGAATCCAGGACGCCCTCCACGTTATCCACGCCTCCGGCGTTAGCGTGGTGGGTGCTTGGGTCCCCGGACACGTGGGCCTTTCAGGGAATGAGCTAGCAGATTCAGCAGCGAAGACGGCGACCTCACAGCCCATGGTTAACATACCCACGGTGACATCGGAAGACCTACGACTAGAATTGCGCAGAGCTGTGTTGTCATCCTGGCGAGGGGAGTGGTCCGCCCTGCGCAGAAACAAGCTCCGCTGTGTCAAAGCTCTTCCGATCCCTTGGGTAACGTCCTGCCGTCCGTCCCGTCGGGAGGAAGTGCGATTGGCTCGGTTACGCCTTGGCCACTGCTATTTTACCCATAGTTATTTATTAAACAGGGCTCCAGCTCCGGTTTGCCCGCTTTGCGGAGCAGCGCTGACGGTCCGTCATGTTCTCTGTGCCTGTTCTAGTCTTGAACGTCTCCGCAGTTCTCTCAAGCTGCCAGCCAGCTTGGCGGAGATACTCGCGGATGAAGAGACAGCGGTGGCCAAGGTTTTTAAACTACTCTTAAATGTCAATTTTAGACTTTAGTGTTTACGTTTTTATCCACTTTTAACTGTCCTATGATTTTACGCGTCTTTTAGCCTTTGGCGTACGGGATGTGCTTGTTTTTTACCTACGATGTATGTTCTTTTAGATTTTGTTTTATCTAGATTTTAGAACGCATAGATCCTTTAGGGCGCTGATGACCGCGCTGTTGAGCGCCCCAAAATCCACAAAATCAATCAAACAATCAGATGGCCATAGGGAAGGCATCCACCATTCTTGGGGGACAATCACATTTTTACACCCTTTCAGCTGCATAAAATTGGGATATGCCCTTATGCGTTGTAGCCTAATAGTTTTTCATTCACCTCTGTAATTATTAAAGAAAATAGACAAGTTTAATTTTTTTATTCCTAACATATTACCTAGAATATTAACGTTTGTTTCAATCAGCCCTACTATGATAATTTGTGTATTTTCGAACCACTTTTAGGTAAGTAAAATACATATGAAATTATTCCTCTCGTAGAAATTTTATTGTAACAGTTAAAATGTGCAAATAATTCTTTTTAATTGAATTATATTTTTAATTTTCTCACCCTAGACTCTCATTTCTTTTACTATTAGTAATTTTCTCCTTCAAATTCGTAATCGCCGTCAATGTTACTGTACATTCCCCTTCCATTGCTGCGCTTTTTGGAATTTCATTACGATTATTTATAGTAGATGCGGTGCCTATCAAAGTGTGTGGGAGGCCTCCTTATTTAGGTGTTATATTTTCCGTGACTACTTTGTTTTTTGTTTTTTTAATTTACGTCCTTTAACTTTTTAAGTCATATCGGACGATGAATGGAATGGGTAAATGATGCTCAAATGGGCCCACGTTCCATGGAGCTTAAATTTACCCGACATTCGTTTTTTAGGATAAGGGAAAACCCAGGAAAAACCTTATCCAGGTAACTCACCCTGTCCGAGATTCGAACTCGGGAGCTCTTGAACGTGAGGCAGACATGCTACCATCTACGCTACCGCGGCGGGCTTTGCTTTGTTTATCCTAGCACCTTCCTATATCTATATTTATGTGAGATATTGAAGTACTCGGAAATCCGTAGAAATATAATATTCTGAAATTTATATCAAATTGAAGCTACTGACACCAATCTCTCAGTACTACTGAGGTTTATAAAGGCTATCTATAGATGTGCAAGCTCTGAAACACCGTTGATATATGCAAGAAATATTTCCGCTCTATTAATTGTCCAACATAGAGAAACTATATTCTATTGAACTGTTTCTGATTGTGACAGAGGAGACACCTCGCATAGCACCCTATACTGTATGCCTACCACCCCTAACAACTACTAGTAGCTCCGGGCCTCAGGAAAACGACCCACATAAGTGGAAGTTCCTTAAAGTTTCTTGCTCTTAGACTTATTCCACTACCTCAGCTTCCCAGAGAAGGTAATGAAAGGCCGGTTGAACCAAGCAGCTGTACTCCCCGTAGAGCAAGCATCCGAGGCTTCCGTCGGGCTCCACCTCACACCACGAAACTAAAAGAAAAACTGAAACTTGAAAAGGAAAATAAATGAAAGGCAAATTATGGTAAATTATGACTTCTTTCAGCCTTATATTAACATTATCTATGAAATAACTTTAAACAATGCGTCACGTAAGTTCCTATTCTATTAACGATCTTCACAGAAACAAAAAGCAAAAGCAAACAGTGGGTGCTGACAAAATGTTTTGCTATGCAATATTCGCCACAGAGTTGCTCGGCAATATGCGAAATGTGCACATGAGTTCACTATAAATTGAACGGGGATGATATCAGTGCCACAGTCAATACCGTGTATGGGAATTTTATTTTGTTAATCGCTTTACTGTGGAGCCGGACTTCAAAGTGGCCGTAAATGCATAAAAACAAAACAAATAATATGATGGTTCTGTTTTATTAGAGGGAAATTATAATAGCAACCACTTTACATCTGTACCAACAGAATAAAAATAACGGTATCGATTATAAACTATAAAACTGTATTTGTAATGTAATATGTCTTTCTCTCCATCAGGGCTATCCAAATGGACACATACACAGTTTATTCGATTTCAAAAGAGATTTCGTATATATTGACTAGGAATGAACGTATTGATTGTGAATACAGAACCATGTGGCCTCTTTAAATCAGTTAGAGTGCTCTGCAAATCCCTTTGTTTCTTTTCCATAAACCTGTGCGTTTTGTTACCAAAAGCGCACCAACTATAATAATTCGCCTCCGGTCTCATTCCCGAAAACAGGAGATGGGATATTTGATACTGTGGCACGGGGACCTATACATACACAGATAAATTTCTATTTACATTTTCCAAGAAACAGGAGTGCTCAGTATAAATCCAAATTACAAATTTATGTGTGTCCGTTAATTATGCCAATGCTATATTCATAGGAAAGCTTACGGCGTATGCCTTTCTCCACTCTTGTACATTCTTTTGTTTCTCTCTCTTTTCCTGTTAATCGAGATAAATAAGTTTAATTCATTTAACCTTAAGGTCATATCGCACATAAAGGAATGAAAAGAAATGGGTGAAGTGGTGTTCAGTTAAGCTTGGGTTTATAGAGCTTAAAGTTACCCAACATTTTTCGTGTCACCTACGAGGGAAAATAGCGGAAGAAAGTTTCTCCGGATAACTCATCCTAGCAGATTTGAACTCAGAGCCCCGACATGCTATCCCAACACCACAGTAGCCAGTATTGAAACTGTATAATTGCGTATTTCTTTGCAAGACAAAGAGAATGAGAGAATATTATAAGCTTTAAGCAGTAGTTGTCTTTAAGAGCTAGTCACTCTGCGATGCCTTTAAGTATTCATTCTCTTTGCATAATCAAGGAGGGGAAAAATAATAATGAATTCCGATTTGAGAAAAGTACTGGGAATTCAGTGCAATCGTAGGAAATGTTTTAGAAATTGTTAGGTAAAATATAAAAAAATAAATGACATAATTTGTATAGTTTTAAGAGATTCATTATTTTCTGGGTAATAAGACCTTACCATCTCTTATGGTTTCTGAGTCACAGAAAAGTAATCTGAAATGAAGAGAACTACAGAGGCTTCTGAAAAGTCAAGAAGAAAATTTCATTTGGTATGAAAGTATATTAGACATAGTGCACTTAATTCACAATCCTTAACAGTCATTTTCGAGAAAATCAAAATTTTATTTTCATTATCAGGGTAAATTTGAGTAAGTGGAGATTGGCATGGGGGATTCTTAACTCAAGGAGTTTCTAAACATGACATCCAACTTTTGAACGAACAGCAATAGGTGCCTTGTTCTATTATCTAAGTGTTGGAGAAAGTAAAAATTAAAACATAATATGTTGGCATTTAAACTTTTATTCTCGTGGCGTATCATTCCCTACAATAAATGCCAGAAGCATTTCTTTTGGCAAACCTTTTCAAAGAATGAAAATTGACATTTTTGGTGGTTTTAAAAGAATTATTCCATACTTAAGAAATAGCTGTGAATTGTTTTCAGACAGATTTTCTCAATGAAAAAACTTGTGTAAGTCTTTTAAGCAGTTACACTATTTTATTATTATTATTATTATTATTATTATTATTATTATTATTATTATTATTATTAGTATTAGTATTAGTATTATTATTATTAGTATTATTATTATTATTATTATTATTATTATTATTATTATTATTATTATTATTATTATTATTATTATTATTATTATTATTATTATTATTATTATTATTATTATTATTGTTGTTGTTTTTGTTGTTGTTATTGTTATTATTATTGTTGTTGTTGTTATTGTTGTTATTGTTATTGTTATTATTATTATTATTATTATTATTATTATTATTATTATTATTATTATTATTATTATTATTATTATTATTATTATTATTATTATTATTATTATTATTATTATTATTATTATTATTATTATTATTATTATTATTATTATTATTATTATTATTATTATTATTATTATTATTATTATTATTATTATTATTATTATTATTATTATTATTATTATTATTATTATTATTATTATCATTATTATTATTATTATTATTATTATTATTATTATTATTATTAATTTTTGTAATTTACGTCCTCCAACGTTAAGTCACATCGGACGGTGAATGACTTGGGTGATATAATGCTTATATGAGTCCAGGGTCCATGGAGCTTACACTTACACGACATTCGTCTTGAAGGATAAGGGAAAACCCCGGAAAACTCTTAGCCAGGTAACTCACCTTGACCGAGATTCGAACTCGGGACCTTGAACGAGAGGCAGACACGCTACCATACCTTAAGTGCACTTTGTGCTTATACAGCTATGTCCTGGAAAATGTTCCTAAACTTATTTTGTACCCGGTTTTGAAATGTTGCGACCGATTTGTCTTTTTTGGGGGGTTCTATATCGCTTTCTGCTTTTTTACATACGAAGCGTATATTTCATACGTTTCCAAATACATATTAAGTTTCTGTGGGGAAAAGCCCCGTAGCGGATTATTGCCCGCTTATCATTTATCACTTTCGCACAGAATTGTGGGTAGGTTGTTTTTACGCCGCGGTGGGCGTACATTTAAAGGAGTGGAGATAAAATGTAGCCACCGAATATTTTTGGAAAACAAATCGTAGCTTTGATTCGCTGAAAGCTGGTAAATCACGTTCCACCTGTGGGAATAAGGGAGCGAGCTAAATGATACATAGACCGTGCTGCGTTTTTGTTTTATCGCCCCCCTTTGGCCCTCAAGGAAAGTATCACATTGCTATGAGTCGCTAAATTACAACATCCTCCCTATTTATTGTCATGTTCCCTTTACGCTGAAATAAAGGAATTGCTATTAAAGAGCGTAAGCAGATATGTTGCTCCACTGGCGGCAATACGGTAAATGTAATCTTTTGTCGAGTTTTACTAGAGTTGCATAAAGTTTTATGACAATCTGAGTGCAAAACGAGGGTATTACACCAAATTGTATAATTTACTTTCTTTTTTACATGTAAAAAACTATATACATTTTAAACCATGGACATGGTATTTGAACATTCAAAGAATCATTTGCAGAATCATTCATTCTAAGAGAAGAGAGACAATCAATAAAATAAAATGTTATTTTGGATGCACTGATAATAATCACGACGAATATCTGTTTAGAAATGGCTACAATAAACAAATATTTTCTTAAACTTCTTTTTTAAATCATCTACTACATCCTTACTGTAACTGAGAAATTGTTGTATATAAAGATTTTGCCGGTAATACATGTTTTGAGTTCCCGTTAACCCCACAGAAGGATTTTTAGAAAAACGTCTCTGTGTGTGTGTGTGTGTGTGTGTGTGTGTGTGTGTGTGTGTGTGTGTGTGTGTGTGTGTGTGTGTGTGTGTGTGTGTGTGTGTGTGTGTCCGTGTATAGTATAACCCAAAAACTAAAAGTGCTAAAATGCAAAATTTAAGTCCATAATCTTCCATGGAGGTCACGTGAAAATTTTTAAGCAAATTCCCATACCCAAAATACCATGCGCTTGGAAATATTTCGTTATTTTAATGTTATGATTAAAATACTAGGATATTATAAGAGAATAAGTGCACTTTATTTTTTAAGTTTTGTAAACTATCTAAACCGTAAGAAATAGAGAAGTTCTTAATCCAGAAACAAATTATATCGCTTTAAAGCATTCAGTTACATCAAGTAAGTCGTTTGTGGCTTTAATCATCTCCGATATATTCTCTGTTATTTGTCTGAATTTACAAAACATACAATCTTCTCAAGAACGAAATTGGCATTTAATATATTTTAAAAGCTATTTCATAATGGGCTGGTTATAAAAATTTGAGAGTTGCTTGAGCTTATTTTGTTCCCATTTTTTTTTTTTAATTTGGTCCTCCAACTATACGAGTCTGGCGATGAATGAAATGGATCAGGTGAGCCCCGGGTCCATTGAGCTTGGAATTACCCGAAATTTATCTTGCAGGATAAAGGGAAAATCCCGGATGGGAAACCATATCCAGATAACTCTTGAACGTGAGGGAGACATATTACCATCTACGCTACCGAGGCGGGCCCCAAACTTCTTGCATCTACAAGGAAATGCACAATAACTATTAATGCAAACTTGGATCAGGATTAACATGAAGCAGGAATAAAAATAAGCCTTTTTAGTAATAGTTTGTTGCAGAATGGGCGGATAAAGTTATATGTAGGTAACGCAGAATCCTTTTTTTTCCCCCCATGGGAAGTTGCATTTGATTTTGTAAAACAAAACGATGTGTACTAGGAGTGTGAGAAATGAATGCGTCAACATTTCAAAACAATTCACATTTAGACATTGGTAAAGGTATGAAATAAAGGTACGAATATATCATACTTTTTTTGTCTTTTGCAACCTATTGTATCTTTAGCGTTTCCATTTCAAAAGTATTAAACGGACTTAGAAGGCGTTATACAATTTGAAGTTTCACATTATAATAGTTTGATATCAGTACATGAGTTCCAACTCGTGGCGCTGCTTGTAGCTTGATTCAATTCTACCAGTAGTTTTAAACTGGTTTTTACTGTATGGGATGTAAATTACGATTAGCACATTTACATACGTAGCAGCAGAACACAAAAGCTGATCAGTCATGCAAATTCTCGCAATTCAAACAAAATAACTTCCAGAACAAGTGATGATCTGAGTAGTACTGCGTATTTTGTAACACATTTGTCTAGGTTTCAGCTTAGCTATTCCAAAGTCATTGCTTTCCGTTTCCTTTTTGATAATGCTGGGGGCATGGGAAACTGTACCTATGATCGCTTGACTTGCAATTTCCGACTTTCCTTTCTCATATACACTATTTTCGACAAACAAATAAGTAAAATGAAATAAAAATAATTTATATGTGTAAATATAGTTCAGTAAGGTGCAAATGAACTTTTCTTCTGGAATCTCGATGGGAATGCTCGAAACTCTCACAGGGGAAACGTGGGAAATATTTATACTAACTAAATGTCCAATTAAAGCTTCTTGCTAAGTTGCAGCTAAGTGCGTGATAGTTATATGCTATATATTTAGAGTAAAATTATGAAATTACGTATGAAAAGTTAACAATTATTGTAGACAATATTATCTGTACTTCATAGTTTAACCTTTTATCTGAGTAATTTCAACCTTAAGACGAAGAAATAAAGGTGTATTCTTGGAATTTTTCTGAAACAAATAAAATGCTACTGTTTTTCAAAGAAGCAAGAGAATGCAAGTTGTAATTACACTTTTTTGAAACGCTTCTGCATTTGATTGCTGAATGTGAAGGTATTTACTATACACTTGAGAGAAGTGCATCTTGAAATTCAAAGTATTATCAGACCAATGTGCTTTTTACATGCACTATATATGTACAATGGCATATATGACATATATATTATATATATAATGTTTTAAGTGTAACTTCTCAAAATTTGGTTATGTTAGAAAAATAAAGTTCGGTACAATTTATTGCTACAGCTTCATGTGATAGCTGACAGAAATCGTATTTTGGAAATTTTATGATCGAAGTTAAATTACCGTAGAGAGAAAATTTATCCTGTTCTGTGAAATGCTTCCTTCGTTAACGAATTGCATCCATTGTGGTATTTCTAGCAATATAAAAAGGGTTAATACCTTAAAATACACGAATAAGCTAAAATGTAATCAATAAATTAAAAATTTGTGTAAACGCTTGGATTTACTTGAAGTTGCAATGCGTTTGTTATTACATGAAGTGTTATTATATTTTTCCGCTAAGGTGTTAGTTTCGTGGCTTTCTCAAAACTGTTCGCTAAAGCACTATTTTATGTGACTCGCGTTGTTTCAGCAGTACTAGCACCCAAACTATTTTTGCTGAATTTTGTACCAAATTGCATGCATGCTTGTGTGCTTCGTTTTTACTTTTAATATAAGGAGGCAAGAAGGTGTAAACGCTACCAGTTAGAGCTAAGAAGTTATTGATTCTTCTATTTAATTAAATGTCATCATGAAAATGCATAGCGTTTATATCCGTTCCGTTTAAAAAAGTGTTTTCTTAATCTGCTTTATCCATCCCATGGATTTTAACTTAAGCGTCAAGTCTGAACTTTGCGCTAAATGCAAAGTATCGAACTCCTGTCTTGCATTGGCGACGACGGGGTGTAATCCCTATGCGGTCAGACTAAAACAAGTGAGCCAAGAAAGTTGATACTTTCCTTTGCTTTTGTTTTATAATCCTTGCATGTTTTTATCCTGCAGTGTCACACAGCTAAGCAAGTTTTATATTCATTTCGAGCTTAGCTAATTGAGAAGCTAATATTATTATAGAGTTCTTATTCAGACGAATTGTTATTAAAATTTCACCGGCATTCAAATATTGAATATATAGTCTTATACCTAGATAACGTTCCTACTTGATGTAACGTTCTAAGAGTTTGAAATGTGCCCCACAGTAGTTCTGCTATTATAATTTATTGCATTTTATGTTCTAAATTAAAAATCATAAGTTATTTTTAAAGTTGCCTTATTGGTTGCAAATCTCATCTGCATCCAACGTCATTATTCTCGTAAGATATCTACAGTGCGTGAGGTTAAGCAAAGATCATATTTTGCTGGTAGAAACAAATGGGAAGAGATGCATGCATTGATTGCGTAAATTATTAACGTTTAGATGCGTATATTAATGACAGAAGTAACATTGTATAATGTTGCTATTTATTGCATACGAAAATAAATCTTCTTACAAATTTGAGTTAAATCTTCCTCAGTCACTTTACGAAACTTAAATTGTGTGGACAGAAGTATCTGGATATTTACTCGAAAGTGCAGTCAAAAGTATTTCCATGTCTCCACCAGCATTCTGATATTATAGCGTTCCATTTTTTTGTGTTAAAACAACTGAGGAAACAAGCAGATGCTTTTCAATCCATGCATTTTTGTAGCTCGGAAACATGTTTGTGTTAACGTGCCCGTAAAAGCATCTTTGGTGTTGGCACCCTGAGGTTTAGGATGGCGTACAAAGGACGAGCAATGCACGTTGTTGGCTTAGTATATTGGACTTGTCACCATCCCTGTGGAGTAATCCCCGTCTCTGGTTGGTCAGCATAAGCCGCAGGCTAAGGCATGCCGCACTTGGTCTGTGCTCAGTTTCTGCTGTAACGACCACTGACCTGGGGGTTCTCGATGATGCTTCTTTGTAGTCAGCAAACAGAGTGAAACACAGGTCAAAGAACTGGTAAACGCGGTGCTGCGTTTTGTTTTCGAATAGTCATAACACATAAAGCACAACATTTTGATTGTTTCATTCTATTACTTTGTTTATAAACGTACTACAATCTTGCATGAAAACAGTGTAAGGATACTCGAATATTAGCACCGCTTGAGGTAATACGGCAGTAAAATTTGAAAAATAAATATTAAAAATAGAAAAATCTTATTAAAGTCACATTATTTCTAAGATTTTTTTTCGCAAACATTTTCTTTAGCAAGATTTCATATTTGAAATGCTCCAAACAAACAGCATTTTCGCTAATATATTTTACAAACTTCATACTTTGCCACAAAATAATGAGCATATGATTGTTTTTAAATAAATTTGAAAAAGAAGCCGTTAAATTTTAAAAATGAAAATGACATTTTTGTGAAAGAAAAAGACATTGTAGATATTGTATATACTCATTGATAGCAAACCGGAATAGTTTTAAAACTGCATCGAATGGGACATTTTATTAGAGCGTTTTATATTAGAATACAATTAGAATACAAAACATTTATTTAGAATACTTTATTAAAACATCAATATTTAAATAACCATGGATAAATAGAATTAGATAGGTAGAGTGACATCGAAAAATTCAATGCCATACCCGGATTTGAACCACAGATGTCCCGGTTTCTTTTCATTTCCATGCAAAATGGAATTTTCAATAATAGCTAAAACATTAGTGTCCCTAGTGGGACAAATTTGAATAAGGTATCCTATTTATTGTAAGTTACAGTAATGCATTAGCTTAAGCCCCATTTACAATAAAAAAAATAAGCGCAAACGCAAGGTTTTGTACCCATAAATTCACTGATTCGTTCACCTAGGGCACGTAACGTGCTATGTAATGCAGGATATTGTAATTGCTGACGCCGGATGCTGATCTTTAGTGTGCTTGGTACAAGACTTTTCATGTATTTATTTATAAACACTGGATTAAATCCCATATTATATATTACTGTAGTCTCAGAACATTTCGCATGCAATTCACGCATCTACAAACACGTGCCAAATTCTTACGTTAACATCAGGCTGAATTAATTGTAAATGACTTGTCTAACGCCTGCGTTTATACTACTTTACGTTTGTTTATGACTTCATTGTGAATGAAGCGTTTATGTCTGAAGCGAGTCTTTCTTAATTGGAGACATAAGACGTGCAAAATGTGTCCGAATCAAGAAATCTCGTAAGTCGTCGTCTTCCGAACTCTATTAGTAATTGCATTAGTAATATGCAAGCCTCTGGTTGCCAAAGATACGGGTTTAAACTGGGGCGTAAAAGTCCTCAGCATACCTTCCTTTTTTAAGGGAATAAAAATGATGGTCCCACGCCATAGAAGAACTTCACGCCTAATTATGAGGCCTCTGAGCAAAATGAAGTGGTTTTCACTCCCATTATAGAATTGGACCCTGAGAAGCACATCATTTCAAAATTCAAACTCTCTGCATCAAAACAGGAAATAGAGGTGTTTAAGTGTGTTTTCTGAACACTATATTTAAAACAATTTGATTTCTTACATGAACTCGTACCTTGCAAACGTTCTGAATTGCTTTGTATGCTTCTTAGACTCCTGCTATAAGCTGATTTCAATAAGTTCGCCGTTTGGTATTCAAGTTTAAGATAAACATTTTTCTTGATGTTGAATAATTGTGAAATATTTTCATGGTATTACAATGAAGATTTATGCGGAGAGTATTAAACATTTGTCCATATAGAAAATAGTCCCTGTAATGGTAAATTATCTTACTATTTATCAGCGATTGCACAGAGATATTTGGGATTATGATAATCGCAGTAAGTGTATCTTAAGCTACACAGAAGGTTTAAAAACGAACGTTCGTACATACGAAATCCATCTTACAAATCTTAAACTGCAATGAAGGGACTTTTCCATCAATCTTCCAGAAACTCAAAGACGTTGTGACCAAATAGGTAAGAAATTTAGCCAGTTTTAATCATTTTAAACCAGAGAGAAACACTAGTCAACATTCCAGTGTCAAATGTTGGTGAACTGGATTGGTCGGCGTGGCAAAACCACATAAACCACAGTTCTAATGACTCCAAGGTGGCATAACTTAAACTTTCGCAACCTCTAGTAAGTGCTGGGTTCTGGTTCACAGGATTAAACATCTGTTCATATACTCCGTGTGTTGGATAGGCTAATGAGAACACTCAACGTATTTATTTTTCCCCTTCATCCTCTTACCCTCCCTTATACTACAATATCCTGCTAACATTTTGTAGTTACATTTGATAAATGCACACAGTGGGAAATGCTACATTATAGACGCTGTCCAAAAGTTACACTTCTTCGCCGCTTAATGAATGCTACTTACCACAGGGGTGAAAAGGAGGGCTCTTTAAGTGTGAATTTACCCTCCCTCTGGTCCCCACTACTCTCTAGACACAGATAGGCAGAACTAAACTGGTTATAGTCGCGTGGCGTCATTGCAGTGGTGGATTGTGCAGTAACATAAATGAGCGACGAAAGTTTAATCGGGTCTGGGAGAACAAGTACTTATTTAGTTCTTCACTATGCTAAAGTTTAGTTTTTATATTTCCTTCTACGTTGGATACGTTACGAGTTTAAACTTAACAAGGAATTTCAATGCAGCTTATGCGAGAGTCTATAAACATTCAAAGTAACACAACTGCACTTCAGGAAAACGTGGTTTGGATTTGTACACATCTTTCCCAGGATGCACCTTTTTGCAAGAAAATTACTTACAACTGCATAGCATATTGATAATAAGTAAGAGCCTGCTACCCAGTAGCGTTTCGGATGAACATCTTCAGTGTGTTCTACATTTAAGTTCATCTAGTTTGCAGCCAAGCACAGAAACACTTATGTTTAGAAAAGTAACTAGCAATTATAAAAATCATGTAAATTGATTATGACTACGTCACTATTTATCAAAGTATATTTTAAATAATTTCTATGAACTTTTTATATAGCTTGTGACTTTTATTTTTAAGAATGCAGTATAGGAGGTATTTAAAGGTCTTTAGCAGCATAAGGCAAATATCACTGCGTAACAATTATTCTATAATAAAGTAAAACAAAGTTAATAAGCATGATAATTCTAAGGAAAATAATTAGCACTGTATAACAATTGTATAGCAAAGCAAAGGCAAATAAAATTGTTACTTCTACAGAACTGCTTTTTGTAGGTTTAAGGTCAGGCTAAGGTCAGTAAAGTTGTGAGAGGTCATTTCTCACACAATGGCAATATGAGTTGTCTTTGCAGCATTGTCGTTATTCTTACTCTCTTCGTGCTTTCCTAGCGTACGCATTTGATTACGTTCCGTAAGACGCGAATGACCGTCACTGTGGCACACATCACCTGTTTGTGTGCCATGTAGAAGGGAAAAGGATGAGGTAATTGTAGCAGTAAAGCATTCCACATGTCGGGTGGTTTTCTTGCCGGCTCTGGCTTACCGCATCACCTCTCGAGGCCGCTCCATGGACTTCAGTATTTCGCGGGTTGCTTGCTTCAACTGTGGTGACAGTTCAAATTTCCCAAGCATTTAAATCATAGAATCAGAGCAAATTAGTTCAGAGGGCCTTAGTTACCTAATCAAATGTTATTGTTCCAGGTAAGTTGTACACGCTTATGAAATAGAAGAGGCAAAAGCAACTTTCTCTCAACACAATTTCATTTTTATCTCAATCAGTCCTTTATTTAGCTTCTTCCATTCGTTTTTTAGCTTCAGGATCAGCTCAATTATAAGTTTAAATGTTTGTAATATGGACAATGCGGATCATTTGACACCTGGATTCTAAATAACAAACGCGTCTGTCAAGTAATTATACTTTTTTTATTTGTTCCATATATACCCCGCCTTTAACTGCAATGATCACATCGGCGACCGTTCTCCTTTAGAACATATCGAAGGTGTTAACTCGTATTCGTTGGGTTTTAATCATTAGATCACGCACACATTCGCACTCTCATTCATACTTGCAGACCCTCGGGAAGATGAGTTATCTTGGTCGGAGAAAAATCCTCACCCCCACAGCCGGGAATCGAAATAATTGTGTTGTTATAAATAAATCCGTGCATTTATAGGATTACAAGGAAATAAGATAAAAGTTACTTAAATGATAAAGTTCTATGTTGAACCTATTTCCTGTTATGGCGTTGTAATATCTTAATTGCAGCACATATGTACCACTGCCACTTTTTAAGATTATATAGAAATCCTATCTACTATAATTTATCTGCTAAGTTAATCTTGAGTTTAATTAAGGGTGCTCTTTAATTGTTACAATTCTCAGCAACGCTTGCTTTATTGGGCGTGAAATACCCTATTTCTGTTCAGAGGTCTCTTTACTGGGCTTGAGATTTTCTTGACAAAGAATCGCCCACTTTACTTACCTTCCGATGGAAGCCATCCTAAGCCATTTTTTCCCGAAATAATCCATTGTCCGGCGGGTTTGAACTCGTGACCATGAGAACCATGGCTAGAATGTCACTCCTAGACCATGGAAGACGTCGTGGCATCGAATAAACGAATGGTTGTCGACACTATTTTAAAAAATGAAGATTTGAAATATTTAAACCAATAAGCAATTGATACGAGGAAAGAAACAATTTGAAATAAGTGGTACGCTATAACATATTTTCATTTTTTGTGTTGTAGGTTTTTCTCTCTCTTTTGATTTACCAATATACGAAATTCCTTTCGAAAAGAGAACTTCAGAGATTATTCACAGAAAATTCAATATAACCTATAGGGTTTATTTTTCTTGTATTTTAAATAAGTCATTTTAATCACAACTATTACGCCATTTTTCAGAAAATAATATATTTGGAAACGTTTTCTATGTAATATATCCAATTATGGTTGGAGATGAAAGTGCTGTCCTTAATACCAAGTTTGGCTTATATAAAACATTTAGAAATATGCTGTTCATAGACAGTCCGGAAACAAATGACCTGTTTTAAAACTAGGTACCTTTCTATTCAGAGATCTCAAAACTTGTATTTCCGTTAAACCCGATATTGAATTTCTGATTCTATTACAGAAATTAATAAAAGAAAAGCGCAAAGTTATTGCTTTGTAACGCTTTCATCGAATTGATATTATCTGTATTATCTACCTGACATTCTGACAGGCGAGTCAGTTCGGTTCTAAATATGAATGTGCTAAATTGTTGTGCCAGAGGCGAGCTAAACTTTACCGGTCACAGACAGCTGTTCCTGCGGAAACGCTAGAGGAAGTTCAGCTATAAGGCTTGTCATGTGGTGTACCACGAGATAGCTAAATCTTAATGACAGCTGGACAATGAGAATATGTGACATTCAATTTGAAATACATAGGTTTGGGATTAGGAGATGGGCTTCAGAAGCTGATTCTACTAGCAAAATTGCTGTATCGCCAAATAACCACGCAGTTGCATTAGTTTCACGAGTAAGACATTTCTTAAGCTAGTTGTTTAATTTCGGTCAAAGGACGGAAAGTTACAACGAATAAATTAAGTATCCAGCTTCACTTTAATCTATATGATATGTATGTATAATGTAAAAAGTTACCAAACCGAGTTTTATGTCCCTCAGCAATGAAAAGCCCTGTTGTTTCACATGGACTAAGCTATATGATATTTTAAAAAACAAGTTAACTTTGTCATTTTGGAACTTCCTTCCTGCTTCCTTGAATACAAAAGAATGTTTTAATACTCATTGCAGCACGAGAAATATATAATCAGTCACAACCCAAACATTTAAAATTGTATTATTAAAGTAGCGGATTTTATATTGCTTTAATACTCGAAATTTCACTCCCAAAATACTGTTAAGTAGTATTTCTGATCTGATAAAGCAAAAATAAGCTACTCTTCTGCTTCCAAAATATTCCACTACCGTAGGATGTTAGACCTTTAGCATCCTATGTAACATTCTACGTAGAGCTTTGCTCTGAAAAACTCATTTTTTTAAAATATAATACTGTGGTCAGTGAGAAATTATCTTCTAATTGACTCTTGTGTGGTGTGTTATCAGCTGACAGGGGTTCGTCAAGTCACTGGCCACTCAGCTGGTAACAATTTATTACCTTCAGAGGCATGAGATCATCGGCATTGTAACATATACGGTTCAGACGAAATTTATATGTATACTGTTCTAGTTCTTTGCAAGCACTTCACTTACCGATGTTATACATGTTGATCAAGGGTTACATTACATTCAGAACTTTATCATCTTTTATATATCATGGATATTTTTCTTGCTCCAATGGAGAGCGAGTTAATGTAGCAACACTGTTGTGAGACGGCCACGTGTTAGCACCGTCAAACACAACGTAATTTCTCGTCTATAATAGGGACTATACCATGGGACCTGACAAAGTTCGTAGCTTATCTTTATATTTCCAAAACAAGGTACCCCAACCGCTTTTTAAATATTTTTAAAACCTTGCCTTACTCTGCTGACCTAACCTTATTTTCAGCTCCTGCTATTATCACTCAACCAAGTGGGGCATAAACTTGTGCACCAAGCACTACAGAACTCGGAGAAAATCCAAGGTTACTTTAAATATTGCTATACCCACGGAAATTTAAACACGTTTCGTAGAAATCTGCATCATTTTATAAATAAGAGCTTGGGATACGATAATAAACTACTCTTGCTTTCTAAAAACTAGTGCTAAGCTTGATTTAAATCCCTTAGTTACCCGTTAATTAAATTTTCTTATTATCAGAATAGATGTACCTTCAGAAACTTCCAGATGAGCAATAAAAACGACTTCTCGTCTGCTCATTGGACCAGTTCTCTGAAGATGTCCAGCTATGTTTCCGCAGTTCACGCTAGAGCAAGCAGAAGATGCAGTATAATTGCTGCTGTTTTCCGAAATGCAGCAAGAGGAACATTTTAGTCAAGTGCTGACAACTAATAGTTAACCCATACACCGTCAATTTCGAAGTCATTGGGATCTTTACTGAAATGCGTAGACAAGGAAGTCTAAGGGTTTTATATATCTTGTAGAGTCGACATTAATTGTGATCAGCAGGCATGAAGATGCAACAGTTGTCCTGAAACTCGTCATTCACTTTGAGAGAGATCTACAGCAAGCCGATGAGTTTGACTCAGAGAAAAACTTCAATGAACCATGTTTCAGTCTGGCCAACAAGTGTCATCCATGTGATCTAAAATTGGATTATTTCTTTGGAGTAAGTTGTCTCAAATTATTAAATGGTTCCCACCATACTATGGAAACACACACAAATCTTGCTACACATGCCTTAGCTTTTTCTAATTATTATTATTTTGTTGTTGTTGTTTCTTTATAAGGACGCAGTATATATAGGGAGTATAAAGCCCTGAGACAACTACAGAGCGATTTCTTAAATGACTGTGTGACAGTAAAGAGAGAAACAACATTCAAATCTTCAAAATGGCAATAAGTAAATGACATAAATAAAATTAACTGATAAAATCCCATGACAAATGATTGCTATTTATGTACCTCAGTTATAACTCACACGGGGAGTCAGTTGCAATAAGTTGGAGGAATTTGTCTCTTTCGAGTCCCTATCTTTAGAATCATGGCGATGTTGATCCTTCGTTTTCTCCATGATGTATATAGGGATATATATGTATATATGATGTATATATGTCATTTTATACTTCTGATGTGAATTAATGTATTATATGATTCTCGTATATATATACTCATCTAACAGTGCTTGTCTTGAATTCTTGAACTATCACATATATACACTGTCACCTTGTGATGTAAGTTTTGACTTCCTAATTGTGTTCTAGTTCCTCCATGAGTCCTGGAAATGATAGACCAAACAAAGTGAATAGTTTTGAATAATGAAAATATAAACCGAGCAGAGAGGATTCCTTATGTCGGGCATTGGTTATACTCTCTTTAGAATAAGTGAAGATATTAGCAACTATCTATATAACATAGACTGAAAACACATAAATGAAATGACGTTCTGTAAATTTCCAGTAATTGACATCACTTTGTTTATGGGCTGAAGACATCTATACTTTTCGTTTAGATAAAATAATAATAAAACATGCTTATTTACTTTCCAGGCTTATCGTTCATAAAAACGAACGTCTATATGGAAATAAGCTTCAGCAAGGTAACTTTGATGCTCAGGATGGTTAAATGGAGATAAAAAGTCGATGGAGTAAAGAATAAATTCAGACAAATTAATGCATTTTAAACTATGCAATGTTAATTTCAAGTTAAGTAAGGAATATTTTTCACCGTTGTGGTTATTTACCTACTTTATTGACACACCTCTTGCCACTATTCTAAACACGGTTTTTCCTGTTAACTGAAGATAATCTGTAGCAGTATATTGCGATTTGAAGACGTTGGTGGGTATTTCTTAGATAATTAGTAATTGCTAACCTGCATTTATGCCAACGTCCCATTATGTTGTCAACTTACTCCCCTTCTATTGATCTGGTCGCTATTTCTTCATTACTCCAACTGCCTATTAACTTGTAAGCCACGCGCATGCGCAGCGTATAGACTATGCCTACAAGGAGAAGAATCGAAAAAAGCACATCCAGCCATTTCCCATTTGAACATTCTCGAAGCATTAACTGGCTTTATAATTCATGCCACAATTCATGCCACAATTTTTAAATTATAGCTACACCACCATTTCGGAAAAGCTAAGAGTTGCAATAGGAAAACATCTTATACATATTTTTATTCATTGTTTCAGCAGCTAGTCAAGACTGTGTAATACTTTCTTATATTTTATTTTTCAAAATATGTTTTTACAAAGAATGTTTGCCAGGTACTGATTGTTACTTTCCCTTAAAGTTAGCACACGTTTTCTTTGCTTTTCAGAATTGGTAGTAAAAAATTTTGGGTCTAGTCTAGGGCAGAGTTGTCGAAAACGGACCTCGGGAGTCATTTGAAATCGCAGATCCTCCCTCTACCTGCCTCGCTATTCATTTATTTTTCAGGAGATGTTGAGTGGTATGGCGGTATCGCGTAGTTGGAACGCACTTTCCTCGTTCCTGGTGTTAGTATATCTTTAAATCTATTTCAGTTTCAGTGCAAGTAATTTTTAAAGGTTGTGTGTGTGTGTACGTGTGTGTGACTAAGTTAAAAATACGTCTCAAATTGATTGTAATGAAACGAACAACAGGAGGGTAAAGGGTATACAGCGATACAGCCGAAGGAGATATCTCGCGTATAATAAACCTGCGGGCGATCTATTAATGCCACCCCCCCCCTGGAAGAAGGAATGTAGTGAAAGAAGCACAGCAGGTTATAAGCTGCAAGCAGAATTTCCACAGAGTTGCGCAGAAGTCCCTAACGGTTCGGGACTCGAAGGTTGCAGCTGTCTAATCCTTGTTTCACATAAGCTTGCCCCGTATCTCTAAACGGTCACGTGACCTAATCACCTCTCATTGGCTGCTATTGTAGTATAGACTGTTGTGCGGTAACCATTAGTTCGTTATTTAACATGGTGATATATCGTTATGTTGGAAGAGAATTGTCAAATTTATATTTTCGTAACTGTTTTAATTAAATATATTACGCAATACAGTTGATTTATCTGAAATGCATGTTAATTCTTAACCGAAATAAAAAGGAAGTTCCTTTGCTCTCAAGCACATGGCACGATAGCACGTGATTTAGCGGTAGTGAAGACATATTTGTTTTTATGACTTTTATCACTGACCTTCTTTTGAACTGGATTAGTCATATATCGCCATTCGAAGGTGTGTTGTGCCGAGTGCGAGAAACAAATTATTTTATTGGTCGTTTATTGCGCGTGTACTTATATCTATAATGGCAGAGTCTAGTGCCAGTTTTTTGCTGAAGCATCGCAATGAAAAATCTTTACAAAGCTGCGAAAAAAGAATTGTGGTGCATATGTCTAATGCACTCACAAAGAAGAATCCGTCTTTGTCAATGAGAAAAGTCGAACAGCTGTGCTCTGAACTTATCGGTGTGAGTATTAGATGCGCAGGAACATCGCGACATGAAATTGAGACAACAGGAAAACCTGCCACTCCAGTGGCGATATTGCTGTTGTTATTTAAGAACAATCAGACTGTACCGAGATAAAAGTCGCAAAATATACTACCTTGACGAGACTTGGGTGAATGAAGGACACATGACAAGTATGGGTCACACGACTTTTAAGACTGAAAGACAAGCATTTTTGCAAGGTATCTGCTGGTTTTAAAACATCCTAGTGAAAAAAGCCAAAGGCTTTTCATTATAAATTTGTTTGAGTTTCATTGCTGATTCATTCAGTTTCAACTTGCTCAGTTTCATTATAAGCTTCATTATTTTTGCATGCCTTCATATTCTTATTTGTGTGATTTTATCTATCTTCCTGGATATTATTATGACGTTTGCTGCAGGTTTAAATGTGACGGGAAGGCACCGCCTATGGCCTATGGCGCGAAAGCAGTGGCCCATTAGGATGAGGGGGAAGGTAGTTGCACGCGGAGTGATACCTGTCAGCGGGGCAAGGTTATATGAAACAGAGATTAGAGAGGACGATGTACAAACCTTATCAAGTAACTCTTCAACTGCCCAGGGGATTATGTTTATTTTATAGCAAGCAACCACGCCATAACCATGGTAGTAAACAGGAATAATGTTTATAGCTTCTGTTAAATGTCACTTTCTATTAATCTACATTATGAATATAAAAGTCAATAGATCACTTTGCTTTGCAGTTTTCTTTCTCTTTGCTATACGGGTAAAAGTAACAGAAAATTCCCCTTCAATTTAAAGACGAAACAAAAACCACTACTCCATATTACGAGTGTTATAATGTGGCGTAAGAGACCATTACTTGCAATTCAGTCACCTGATGATTCAGATATATTTGAAATTCAATTTATGAAGTCAGATTCAACATCTGTAAAATCTGAATATTCATAACTCCAGTATCATTGATGTCCAAAAGTTTTTAATGGCAAAGTACGATTTGAATTATATTACGATAGAAGTACACAAAAATTTGATAGTGAACGAATAAAAATTAAAAAATATGGTTTAAGACATAGATCCTGAGAGAACTTTATAGAATGTGGGTCCGTGTAAATTATACTTACGGATATAACCATGAAATAATTTAAGGAAAGCTAGAAGCTTTGGGAAAATGACGTCTACTCTGGGAATTCGATCGCGCACCTAATTCGTTTGAAACCAGCTATCATTATGTCATGTGAACTACAGTATGCGCGCGATAAGTTGAGCGCTCGGGTTCCAAGTCCTCATTCGGTAAGTTTTGTCTAACTCCGTAAACACAGAGGACAGCTTTGAAACTTGTAATGCGCTATACACTGACATCTAGTGCATAATTTCCTAAGCTTTATCATGTCCGCCATATTTCGTTTTGATCAATTTCAAGGTTAATTAGCTAACCAGTTTACAACAAAGGTATGTTGTGCATGTTATGGCTCTCGAAAGGGGACACATTATTATTCGTCTACCTCCGTGTAACTGCGATCTGAATGCAATTGAGCTGGCGTGGGCAAAACTAAGGAATGTCTTCAGAGGATGCAACGTTACGGCTCCAAATCTGCGGAAACTTGCTACAGGAGCGTTATCTTCCGTAACCGTAACGCATTGCAAGCAGGTCCAAGAGCTGGAAGTAATGATTTAATAGAAAATGCAATTGATGAAATTATCGTCAACACTTCAGAGGATACTAGCGACGAAAGTGATGTACCGGACTCGAAGAGTCACATAGTGAATGGGTATTTATAACTGTTATAATATTTATTTTCTATTTTTATGTTATATAAATAGTAAGTATATAAATATACAGCTTATTGGATCAAGTTAAATTTACTATTTGTCCACTTATCTCAGACTTGCATAGCATATCTTCGCTTATCTTGCACGCTATTTTGCTGAACTGTGTTTTTTCAAGATTGACCACATTGCAGAATCAAAAGAGCGTTAGTTCTCGTGACTTCCCCTCTGCTCGCACCACACCGTAAATCCAGGGCTCAAATTATCGTGCACATATAGTACATCAATGGGCATTACGTATTTATTTTACATACTTGTTTAAAAAGGCATAGCATTCATTTCTTTGACAAAAGTCTGAGTTCGTGCACACTGTTTTGGTTTAGAGTCCAGGTGGCCTAGGTGATAGAGGAGAGTAACTTTCTTCTAAACAAAATACTACGTTAAGATTATATAAACTTTATTTTATAAATATTTAGCAGTAATCTTAGGAATAACAGATGCACCTGTACACACATAATTTGTTTAATGTATGCTAGTTAAGTTGTGGTTTATTATAATGAAATATATTGGCTAAAAAGTACGTAAATTACAAGAAGTTTTTAGGCTGTTTACACGGTCGATGACCATGTTCCTAACTGTTCTGCTGTCAGTTGTGCAGTATTTTCGACAGCGGCACTATAGTCTGGTAGATGACCACAATGTTAAAAAAAGGAAAGGAAAGGAAAAAGATCGTAATAAAAGAGAGGTAACTACTAACTATTAGCATTTAGGATGACATATTACTTATGAACTTGGTAATATGTTATATAAATTTCTAGATATGTGGTACAACTGGAAACTATGAAAGGAATCTCTTTCAACGTCAAGTAAACGGCAATTGTTATTTTATGGTCTAGAAAATTGTAAGTAATAAAGGAAAAATAAATTTTATTTAGAAGTGCAGAGTTATCTCAAACGTTATGTTTTTGAAATTCATATGAGAAATTGTATGTCAGATTAGCTATTAATGCATTTGATAACAGAAAAACATTACACAAATAGATAACTCAAAATAGGTTTTGAAAAGGGATACTGAAATATCGCTTGCGGATTGCGCTGTAGCATATGCTAAACCTACTCAGTCATACACTATTAATTTCTTAAAACTTTATTGCAGCATTGCAACATTACGTGCACACGCTCTCCAAAAACTTCTGATTTTCTTTCTTTGGAAACATGAATAAAAGTTTAAAGATTTCGGTGAGAATTAAGGATTTAAAGAACAAAGAGTAAAAGGCATTTCGCGGACGGAGTGTCCCGTGGTGACACTCCTTATTGGGTGTGCAGTTCGACACTGTAGTGTTGATACCACAGACTTATCCCGTAATCTGAAGCCTCTAGTTTGAACGCGATTCTCCCTTTCTTTTCATCGATCTCTCCCTCCCTCTCTCGGTTTTGCCTTATTCTCAGAACAGAACTTTCGGGTAGCTCAGACATTGTTGTGGACTTTATGAACATTTGAAAGTTTAATGTTTCTTGTATAATCCACATATGAATTGTTAAAAGTTAGGATAAATTGTTAATAAGTGAACTTTCATTCTGTTTTATTTTATCATAATTTTTTCAAGATAGCCTGCCGTAATATTGTATTTTGCGGTAAATAAAGTAATTTCTTTTAATGGCGAAGTCCTAGTATCTAAAGAAATGCGTATATAGGATTATAACACTCTTTATGCATATGAACGTAAAACTAGTCCAACAAGATTTCAACTTTACTGAGTTACTCGATCGGATCTTTGAGATTTCATTGCGATAAAACAATATTCTAGTGAAAATATTGGGAAGCGCTCTGCAGTGTCTAGCGATGGATTCACTGGTACCGGTCAGAAACTCTATACTGCACATGTTGACAGTAACGTCCCCTTTTTGTTAGTAATGGAATGAATGGTAGGGTTACTTGTGGGGCCTGGAGATACCTCTGTGCATTCTATTAGCAACAGGAAACAGAGCAGTGGATGCCTTTATTCGTGCACAGACACACAACTGAATGAGCTATCGATACATGTACCCATTTTGGGCCTATTGTTTGTTTTGGGTCTGCGTGACTAGTGGAAGGGAACCTCATGAATGTGTGTGTGTGAGAGGCGCCGCGACGCTCCGCGCCTGTTCTGTGTGTAGCCGGGCGGGCGGCTAGGTGCCGTGCGCGTTTAGTTTCTCGTCTGTGTCCGTCGGAGCAAGACGCGTCCCGGTGCACGTGGTGCCATACGTCGTGATGGCTCATCAGCAACATCCTCCTCCACAGTACATTCCTCGGAGTGAATATCTCCAACATCAGTCTCCCCAACAGTCGCCGTCCAGAAGGAGGTCTGGTCCTCAGCAACCGGGGCCGACCTCTTCCCCACAACATTACCTCCACCATCAGCATCACTCTTCGCCGCCGACTCCTCGACATCATCATCCTTCGCCGCCGCCTCCTCATCACCATCATCACCTTCAGCAGCAACATCAACATCTTCAATATGCTCAGGCATCTCCGCAGCATCAGCCTATGCGATATCCTCAACCACCGCCTCCTCAACAGCCGCCGCCCCACATGTATCACCATCAGCCGCCTCCGTTACACCCACCCGGTAAGGTACGCCCCGGCGAGGTGATGTGTTATTTGTGGGTGTGGTGAAGTTATATTAATATCCCTTTTTGTTAAATCTTTTCCTGTGTTAAGTGAATTCCTATATAATTATTAAAGTTAGAGAATAGAATATCAAATGCAAAGGAAAATCTCAGCAGTGAACTGTCAAGAAGAGAGAGGGCAGTTGCCGTGCTAATGCCAGTGTGGTTGCTGTGTGCAATGAAATTCCTATTCCAAGATAAGGTGTTATGTTGCAGTTTCCATGTGAAGCACTTCATATTAATTATTGCAAAAATATTGAAAAGTCATAGTTAATTTACTTAGTAACAACCGGTACAATCAGTGCACTTGGAATAGGGGCGGGGCCCACTCTGCAGTTTCATATATATTCTTTTTGACCACCCCAAAGATAAAAGAAAGTAATTCTGGATAATTTTTTGTAATGTAGAATTGAAAAGGTTGCTGTCAATAAAGCTCCAAAGGAACTAATTGAAACTTGGGGAATCCCGCATGCCGATTCCCGCCAATCACAGTCCATGCATATATCGGGGTACGATACTCCTGGCATTGCGCGCCAAATAGTAGCCCTTGAGGGCGTGTTACACCGTAATCGTTTGACTTGTACATCCACGAGTGGCATGTATTTATTATTTGTGATTTTTTTTAAATTACCAAATAGATTTTATGTCTCGTGGACGCGATTAGAAGCCTTGAATTTTTAATTCAGTGATATTCTCTGTAATCATAAATTTACACGATGGTTTAAGGGTAAGAAAAACAATAGGGTTCAGTTTCATATTATTCCTCCTTTTATATTCTAGGCTACATAGACTATAAATATGTGACGGAAATCAGTTAATGCTTGTTGATAATAAAGAATAAAATGCTTTAAACACATTTTGTGTCTTGGTGTCGGATTAGTCAGTGGCTTTTTATATTTCTGAAACCAGTGTAAATGTAGTATTTTATTATGTTATGTCACACCATTACTTTATAATGCTGAGAGAAACTTGCCTGCCTTATATTTTTTTTTGGAGGAAAATCATGTGCTTTAATGTATTATCCATATTGACATTTCTAGTTCCTTTGTGCTCCTTTCAGTTACACTCTTTCGAAATTTCTAAAAATACAATTTTCGAAAGTCCCCATTTTTCGGTTGGAATCCAAGTTTTTAGTTTTAAGCATAAAATATTCTGCAAACACGTCATTTATCAAGACAAGGTCAGGGAATTCTGATTATTAATATGTGCAATACATTTCACAGGCATTTCATTTTTTGGCAAGAAACATTTGTATAAAGAAAATGAAAATATTCACACTTTTGGATTTAAGTGTCGATGTATAAATCTCCACTTTAAAGGTAATAATTTGGTGCAGCATAATTATTATGCATAGCCTAAACCTCTTGGCCCAAGTTTTTAATACATCGCTACAGAATATTTAGCAAGTGTTGTTTGTTTGATTATATCATGCTTACATCTTTGTCAGTGTACTATATCTGTTTGGTGCCCACCTAAACAACGCCTAAAGTTATTTATAATCTTAAGGCGAGAAGAACATATTCTTTTTTCTTCAATTTATTTTTCACATCAAAACAGTTGACTGCGTATATCCGTCCTCTCCTGTGGTTGTAATCTCCGGTTCACTTCTGTTTCCTACCGACTAACAACGTCTGCATACTGTGATGTGTATACCTGCGACTGATACCCCAACTAAGGTGTTCCGAGCAGTAAAGCGAAGCCAGTTTCTGTCACATGATTTACTCCACGTGTGAAATATATTTTGATGTCTCTCATTGGTTAACTTTACATATAAAGTGATTCCTAATAGTTGAAAACGGGGTAAAATCTAACTGTACTCCAGACGTGAAGAAAGGAATAGATGGAATTCCTGGTTAGAACCCACCATAGATTATTATTGAGATATCCACTACACTATTATCTGTATTTATTTTCGAAATTGTATATATTATTGCAAGAAACCTATAACATAAAGTTTAGTTGAATATTTGGGAATGCATTCGACTTTTAAAGGCTTTACTCAGCATTTTAAATTCCCTTTCCGTGTTATAAGTCTTTATCCTTGTTTATGAATGTTCACGTCGTACATTCATATTCCGAGAATCCAGGGGTTAGGGGAGGGCGCGATTATAAATAACAGGTTAAGGAAACATTGTCTCCATGTTAAGGAAACATTCTGTCTTCTGGAGATGTTGAAGCCAGAATTCTGGTTTTAAACTAGCGCACCGAGGCCCTCTTATGCATTGTTGTTTTCGTTAATTTTGGGAACAAATGTTTCCGAAATTGTTTCTTTAAATTGTGGGAACTTCATTAGCGAATATCACTTTTTAACAATAGGAATTGCGTTTTATTATTAAACCTACATTTCGTATAACAAGTTTGTTCTCAGTCACCTACATCATTTGTTTGCTATGTTGCTAATAGTTATTAAAATATATTATGGTTGTCACTAATATAATGAAAAGGAGGGTTTTCAATAGTGGAATGCTTGGTTTATTCTTTGTGCACTTAATCGATACTTTTTCCAACAATTTTTTTCTTTCACTTTTATCTAATTCTTTTCTCTTGAATTCATCATTGTGGTTTTATAACAAACTATTGCAATTTTATACTTCGGGATTTCTTTCAAAAATCGTTAAGTGGTAAACTGCATTTAAAGCGTTATATTTTTTATTCCTTGAGGATTTTATTGGGTATGTCTCCTACGGTTTTGCATTAAGTTGAATAACCGGACATTTTAGTTTTAAAGAATTCAGTAATGGGGGATATCGTATCGGAAAGCTAGATCTGGTGTCCTACGTTCTCCCTAGTGCTTATGCTGCTAATGGGAAAATTTTTAAAATTCGTTTAATGGGGTGGGGGAACTTACATTGCGAGACCGCACGAAAAGTAATCATCCGCATGCAATGTCTTCATCATTCAAAAAGAATAGTTCCTTTGCCATAGAGTGCCGAATAAACTATTGGGTGGCCGAAATGCTTTGCAAGAGTTTTGGTAGTGGCTGTCAGTCACGTGCCGAGCGAGCGTTGGCGCACGCCGTAATCATATCGAGTTGTAACTGTCGCTTCCGGAGTGGAATCGATAAAAATGAAAGGGAATAGTTCTCTTCTGCATTGGAGATGAATAAAAGGCATTGCCGGCATTTCGTAAAAGTGTGAAAACCCTGAAGATGCACTTTTCCAGGTATAAAAAGAAAGAAGGAAAGAAAAAAGGAAGGAACAAAGAAAGAAAGAAAAAAGACTGAGTTTTTTGAAAGTCCTGACGACTTCATCTTCTGTTGAAAATAAGAACCACCTTAAATGCTTTGCAGTATTCACTGTTTTATTCTATTTTATTTATTTTATTTGGCAATAACGATAATTTTTCAACACCGATACTTCAGTGTTTCTTTATATGTGATTAGTTTTATTTCCGCACCTTGGATCTCAGAAACAGCCATTGCATTGCATGTAATTTATTATTTATATGTTTATTACTCCCCTGTGCGCATTATAACTTCCATGTCGTAAGCGCCGCTGCTTCTCTCTTCACAGCTAAGTTCGTTGAGTATATTGTGCCTTGTTTACTTCTACGCTGTAAAAAGGAACCATCTTCGTCAATAAAATTTACAAAAAATTGTGATAAGTGCGTGAAGTGTGATATACTTCATATGGTAACTGACAGCTGCAAAGTTGGTGATTTTGGAAAGGGAAGAAATTACTTGGAGTAAGGTTATTTGAGCTGCCACTGCTTTAGGCGTTAACCTCCACGAAGGCAAAGTCCTGCCGCATGTTGAACTTATGAGAGCAATGATAATGAACAGGAAAAACTAATTCTTTTGACACCGGAATTTCATTGGAGTATTACGGGTAGATGGATGAAGTGTTAGGTTTCTCAGAAACTGGAAAAGCTTATGTCAGGAAACAGATTTAGGGCCGTTTTCCAGCACTCAAGTTCCGAGCCGCCAGCCTTGAACCACCAGGAAACCCCATAAAATCTAGAGTGAAATGTTGGATTTTTATGGCTCGAATATCACATTTTGGCAGAAGTAGTCAAATGTTTGTGGAACACACATATACCGCCGACTAGTCGTTATTTTTTAACGAATCTCCAGTTTGGAATTAGTTGAGGGATTCTTTTAGGTTACAATATGTCTATATGTCTATATTTTAGTAGGGCCCAAATGACCTAGTTGTCGACGGGCCCTTAAACAACACACACACTATATTTTAGTACCTATTCAGTTGAGTACTGCGTGGAATAAGGCAATTCGTTTATTCAACTGTATGCTTTAGATATAACTTTATATTCAGATACATAACAGGAACGAGCGTGTGAGAGGAACAGAAATATATTCAGAAGAACATTTATAAGCGCTGTGGAAGTTGGACCATTTAATGACAACTTCGCTCTACAAGTTGGGTCTTGTATTTGTACCAATCACAGCAGAGATGTATTTCTGATCCTTGTTTCATTTTAGGCCGAATATAGCATCACTTATTTATTCATTTTTGTTCGTGGACATTTGCTTTCAGACTAATATAAATAAGTTAGGCAGGGTCAGCTATTAGATGGATATGGAAATCTTATTTGATAAAAGGTTATTTTTTCTGCACATAAATATAAGCAAAGGGTAGACGCTTAAGTTATTTCACAATATCGAAATCAATGAAAATTAATAAATCAGCTACACTAACCCCACATGTGTAGCAGTAAACAAACAAGAGACAGCAAACCTGCAGCGTGCTGCTTTAGTCTTAATTCCAAATTCAAGCAGAGAGAGCCATGTTTTTCTGACCTTGTTGTTACTCTTTGTTGGGGAAGCCTCTTGGAATAATAAATGTCCTGGCTTGTTTTGGTCTTTATTTGTGTTAAGCTTTAATTATAGGAAACAAGCGCGAACCGCTTGAATAAACATTGTGGAAGCCTTACGTTAAGTATAGACTTCCCTTTACGCTCCAGCCCAAACAAATGAGATGAATCAAATCCATTCTAATCTACAGGTAGGCACGTTCTTTTAAACTCCTAAGAACATAATATACTTTAAACTTAAACAGCTCACTAGGCCACGGTACAGTTCGTGTGATAAAACGAGATACCGCCCGATAACTAATCCCATTGACGCAATTGCACAAACTTTTTGAAGGAAAATGTTACTCAAAATAACTTCGTATTAGCTGAGTGTCCAAACAACAATAGATGCATAATTTTTAAAAGCTAACAAACAGAAATCGCCTGCTGCAGAGAATTGATCTGGTAATGTTCCAAAAGTTGAATTTTCATCGCTATTTGAGACATACGCTTAGTTTTGTCCCCTTTATACTTGAGATGCACATAGGGCACTTCCGTTTTAGGCTCGCCGAGAACACCAGAAAGTAAACAGGAGTCATATGAACATTTAGTTTTTAACAGAATTTAAACTAAACATGCAAATAAGACACAAATATACAAATAAGATACTTATTGTGGAAATAAGTGTCAGGTGGTATCTGTACCCAAAACAACAGCCAAACGATGTCAAAAGTCATAGCAAGCCATTCAGGGGATTGAATGTGCAAATTGGATTGAAAATAATAAAGATTCCAGAAGTAAACATTGGAATAGAATTTAGTCAAGACATGTGGCTGATAACTCAAAAAAACTTCAATTTTGGCTGGTGTTTAACTTCAGACTCGTGGCACCAAATTTGGTTTTATTAACCCATTTGGCCATCGGGGAGGGGGGGGGATCTGTTTTCTCAGTAGCGCACACATACACAACACATACCAGGTGAGTCAGCCGCGCCTTAATTTTTGGAAGGTAGACCACCCATTAAATGGCATGTGCGCCTTAGTCCAGTTTTGCGCTTACTTAATTTTACTGCTTGATGTTCTGAGAGAGAGGAATGCGCGAAATTTGGTGGAATAGCGGTTTAAAGGACAAAAAGTACTGCTCGCTAAAGTACACCTCAAAAACATACGACTTCTTTACTGATAGCGAATTCAGGTTTTATAAGAGTATACATGGCAAAGTAATTCAGTAAACGCCTCGGAAAAATGGGCCTATCATATGAGTACACCAACAACGTCAGCTTAAAAGAAAATAGCGGATTCTTGTACTTACAGCAGGGTTTGGCTTCCAAAAATTAGGAAAAATTAGACATGCCTCATCCATCATGGACGCGTGCAGTCAAAACGTACATATTATTAAACAACGGTTTATTTACATTTTTGTGTAAACTACCTCTCGTGCATCTCAACATGCATAAGAACTTGTGTCATTTAAGTAATAGTATTTAAACGCCAGCAAATGATTCAAACAGTCTTAAAAGGCTAAATCAAGCACGAAAACTCACGAGGTGTCCATAGCATAGCGCCAGGCATACAAGTCGTACTACTGAAAGCAGAACGTGCCTTCAGCCAAGTCCCAAAACAGCTGAATAGGATTATGATCTCTCTTGTGCCCTAACCTCCAATGATACAGGTTCGATTCTCAGCATTGTAATTATTTTCTTTTATGTTCATCAAAACTTAGAATGCGAATTCAGAATAATTTAATTATAAAGTCCCAGAGTGTGCGCATTGCCCAAGAAGGTCATCAGTTCGAGCACTTGCTTCGTTAGAGCAGTCGTGTTCCAGGAATAGAAAAAGGGTCATACCAGCGCCACGAAACTTACCAATTTGAAGCGACATTTTTAATAGCAGAATAATTCTATGTTTGCAGAACTGTGTGTTACTTCCACGTTAAACTCTGATACTGTAATTTGCTTGTTTTCTGTGTTCAAATGTGTATAAATGGTCCTTACTTCAATTGCACCTACCTATAGGTGTGTTTAAACAACTACATATTTGAAGTTCACCAATAAAGTAACTTCAAGCAATACCATGAAATATGAATAAAACAATTAAAAATAGAAGTAATCGTTTTCAGAATAATATTTGTAAACTGTGAGTATTACGTGGTAAAAGAAATTAGTATACCTTTGCAGGGTATTCAACCACCATCACAGTAGACAGATGACAGCAGTTTTGCGCTCGTTCTAACTGAGCTATCCAGTAACGTGTGAGGCAACCATCCCGTTTAAGATATGGTAATCACTGGTTCCAGTGAACATTTGCAGACGTGCAAATCCCAGCTGTCTAATTACGAATATACTACCGGCGATGCGATACACGCGTAGAAACTAGTAATGCGGTCGATGTTTTCATGTTGGAGTATTAAATGCGGGTTGCATAAGGAGCAGCTGACTCACCTGGTATACCTCCATGCCCAGGGCGGGCCTCGAACCCGCGACCCTGTAAATTGTTTTCTAAATATTGTTTTAGAAACCGTTAAATGAATCTTTTGAATACCCGTCATCAAACTTTTAACACATAAATTTGCATTATAATGTATGTCGTTTTCTTACCTAAACGAAATAATACATTAAAGAGATTTGTATTTGCAATAATTTGTTTCCTTAATTTTACTCTTTTTTTGAAGGAATGCTCAAGGAACTACGATGATATATGTTCTCGCGTTCCTTTACTGTAACGTAAGATTATTTTCCGCAAATTTGTTGCAGCAACGTTTCCTATTAACTTTCTTAACAATTTTACTTTTTAAAATGCTTTTATGTAATGCTGTGGAGTTATTAGTTAAATGCCCTTTGAGATATTTAAATTCAAGTTTTTCTCTTACGTACTGTAAGAGTTTCACTCGAACCATCTGATTTGTGTACGATTTATAATTTGCATAAGTATAAATGTAATGTTAAATGTAATTCTAAACTCAAAGAATTCTCTTTGATCTAAACTTTGTACAGTAATAATCACTACACTATTATTCCGAGCCTTGTTCTGCGAGGCTGAAACAGTATTTTGGGTATAAATTCGCGTACCTTCATTCTTCTCTTTGACATCGTGAACGCATTTGATTGCCGCTAATGCTGTCCGGCTTTAGCTCCTTATGAGTTACACATATCAGTTTTTTTATGTGCGTTAGTTAATGAAGATGTTTCTTGAAAAGCTGAATTACCCAGAAACTTTTTTTTTTCAAACCTAAACATTAGTGCGAATTGAGGTATCGTGCGTATTTTTAGCAGGAATGGCCTTCTTCAGTCAAATTAGTGGTCACCTAATGTTACGGGTTATACTTAGTTTATTTAGAAACATTGGAAACATTTAGAAACATTAGTGTTATACCTAGTTTGTTTAGAAACATTGGATTATGGTAGTGGTGAAGTGTGGAAAGCAAATCAAATAAAGCATAGCTCTACATTGTGGAGTTTCAGTCCATTTTTACTGTATAAAGTGACATGAAAATGGTTCAGGTCTGCAGTCAGCTAAGAAGAGGTTGGGTGTAACTAGTTAATAGTTTCAAACAAAAACATGTTTCCAAACTATCTCATTTGGCCACATCTCACACGTCATGTGACCGCCGGCCGCGGTAGCGTGGTGGTAGTATGTCTGCCTCACGTTCAAGAGGTCCCGAGTTTGAATCTCGCTCAGGGTGAGTTATCTGGATAAGGCTTTTTCCTTATCCTGAAAGAAGAATGTCGGGTAACTCTAAGCTCTATGGGCCCCGGGCTCATTTGAGCATCATTTCAAACATTCCATTCATCGTCCGATATGACTTAATGTTGGAGGACGTAAATTAAAAAAAAAAGAAAGTCACATGACTAAATTCAATGTGGTTCTAAAGTGACTTTTAGTGTATATCTATGTACTTTTTATTGAGATTTTTATAATATGTTGCGGGCAAGTGCATGAGGTAATTCGTGGAATTGGATACCAAGGATTTTCGATGTTTTCCTCTGTTTTACTAGCTCCCCTATAATAAGTTGTAAAAGACTGTTTAAAGGCATAATCTGGGTTAAATTCTTTTCTGTAAAACTATCAGATTATTTGGTAGTTTTGTGATGTTTCCTTCCTAAATTTTCTCCCGAATAAACATTGTCTTTTCTTCTTTGAAGTGAATCCATTTTGTCTTATTCTGATTTTTACGGCCGGTGCCTTCTCTCGTGCCATTTCGTTTTATATTTCCTATTCTCTTTGTAAGGCTTCTTCACTCCATACCCTTTGCTACATTCCTATGCCAGTTGCGTTGTGAGGGTAATTTATTATTCTTTTCCCCTTCTGTGTCGTCCATCTTTCCTTATCTATACCTCCCTTATTTTCAGTTCCTAACAGTGATATGGTTTGATAACAGTTCTGTGGTGTCCGCAAATATAATTTTAGTGGGAGTGGCCGTCGAGTTCTTGTATTTCCGGTAGAGCTTTGAAACTTCGGGTACCTGTTTAGAAATACTGTATATTATATAAACATTTTCGTTTAGCAAAATTCGTAAAATTCGTTACTTGCCATATGCTGTTTTTTGTCAACAACATCGCATTTGAATTACAGGGATATAAAGAATTAGGAAGTATCAGCACCATGAAAAATAACGCACAAGGAAATGTTATCATTAGAGCTTCATTTTGTGTGAGGGATGCCTGTCTTGTAACATTTTTATGTATTTGAGTTTAGCCGGAAGCGATGCACCTTTTAGTCACACGCTGACTGAAACATTCACTAGTGCTTTATAGTAGTTTATAAGACTCGCAGGAAAATACCTAATTTTATTGCAAATATTCAAGTTTTGCTCTAGACTGCAATATTAAATTATCATTTTACCCTTTAGCTAATCATTAATTACTAAAACTGAATTAAGATTCTGCAATTACATGTAATCTAATTATGGATTTATGTTTCAGCATAACGCTAGTACACATGGAGTATTTTCATCCAAACTGGTTTACGCGAAAGGCAATGGGTTTACAAGTAGAAATTACAGAAGACCAGTACATTGTCGAATCCGTAGTCATAGGGTCATTGAGATGAATAGTGAAATTCATGATTCCATTTAAGTATAGTTCCCATGAGCATGAAGAGCGACTAAATGCACCAAATAACCAGGGCCGTTGAGATTATCAAATTTCCTCGTAACAGTTGAATTCAGCTTACATATACTCTTAATTTAAAATCAGGTTAAATTTCAAAATCAGAGGTACCTGCTTACATATAGTTATTACTGCAACTAAAAGATAAGTACATTGTCTTTAAAAATATTATTTCTGTGATGTGTTTATTAATTTATAAATTGGACTCTATAGGTACCAACATAACTTTCTTAAACGTTATTAACACTAAATGAACATATTTAATGTGGAAAAGGGGTGAAAGAGCCACTTGAGTTTTTTTCTTCTTTCGTGAGCTAAGTGTTCAAGTGGTTACGAGTACCACTCGCACTGGGAGATCCCAAGATTCAATATCCGGAGCCGAACTACCTTCCCCGAAGTTTGGGAGACTGTGTTGAGGTTTCTGTGACAGAAAAACAGTTATTAAGAAACTAGTATTTACCTTCACCGTGATGAATTTCAGTAGGGTTTTTTTTTTTAATAATGTTGGAATCTGCATCTATAAAATATGGTAGCAATTCAAAAGAATCTCAGATAAAAATAAGGTTTAAGGAGGTTAATACCCGTAGAGAACGTTAGAGGGGCGGGGTAAATATAAAGGCGAGGTTCTGTTCTTCTTAGGTTTAAGAACATTGCATATATGTATTTAAGGCTAGGTCTATGATTTTATTTCATTTAATTAATTTTCTTTTTGTGCTTTATTTACTCTTAAGTTAGTGTGCAGTCATCAGATGTATGCGGAATTGATAGTTTATCTCCCATGTAGCTTGATGAGTTTCTAGCAAATCTTCGAGTCTAGAGGCCTCGCCGTGGCTCAACGGTTAGACCGCTTGGCTCTCACCAAGGCGGCCCGGTTTCGATCCCAGGCGACCGCAAAGTGAGATTTGTGGTGGACAACACGGCGCTGGGCGGGTTTTCTCCGGGATCTCCGGTTTCCCCCGCCATCTCGCTCCACCGGTACTCCATGTTCATCTCATGTATCATCAGTGTCATCGCCTGCGGTGCCCTATGTAGTAAAAGCAGGCGTTAAACACTACACATTTCATTTTCGAGTCTAGAACCTAATTGTTGGCCGAGAGCTGTCGTTTATGTGCTGCTTGAGTTCAAGAGCTATCTGTACTGCAAAAAGGAGATCAAATTGTGAAAAGAAGGTCCAAAGGAACATAGTTGCAATATTATTCGGTTCTGTACCAGAATTATATGAGCACTTTTGTGCTACACGCAGATATTTTATTTTAACTTCAGAAACAAATCCATGTAACTTTCTCTACTGCCTTAATAATCGCTCCAAGGCGATTTCAAATGCTGCGGCAGCGTGTTTATAAAGAACTGTGAGCAAAGAAGGGGTGAGGTCAACAACTGAGCATCGTTTAACTAGTTTGCTTTCTTTTTTCTTTCCCGCCTACCGCTACTCCAATCCCACTCCATGGTTATTTTTATTTACGATTGCCATATTTCCCAGATATGGAAGAAAATTAGTTTAGGCATTTTGTTTTCATGTTCTTTGTTTTCCGATGTATAAATGTCTCTGTATATGTGCATTATTCGTTACATAAACCCAGAGATTGGCATAGAACTAAGTGATAAGAACTGTATTGGTATTAAACGTCATAGTTGAATTAAATTGTTGGAACTAAAATTAGGAATTTCTGGAATGCAAAGAGCTGTTCTTTATCTTTTGAGTTTAATCAGATAAAAATGTAAGCTAGAAGTCAATATTTACTATTCTTGTGAATGAAAATTAATTGCTCTTTCACACTAGCCGTGTGTAGGACGTACTATGAAAGGGTAGAGCGAGACTGAAAAATTCAATGTCATAGCCGGGATTTGAACCACGGATCTTCTGGTTTCCGTTCAGCCACTCCAAACCATTGAGTTACTATGACCAACGTGCCAACATGACACTAAATTTTCCAACTGACTCATGTTTTTCCCGGTAAACCACTAGGAGTTCTCATAAACACATGAGTCAACTACCTTAATGGCGACTTATTATGCTGTAAGTACTTTAAGGCCCGGGCGTTATAGTTCGGACCACTATTAGGTACACTTAATGGAAAATAATTGTTCTTTCACACTAGCCGTGTGTAGGACGCACTATGAAAGGGTAGAGCTGAAATGTTGCTCAAATGACCCCGCGGTCCATAGAGCTTCGTTACCCGACATTCAAAGGTAAGGGAAAACCCCGAAAAAGTCATTATCCAGATAACTCACTCCGACCAGATTCGAGCTCTACATCGCTTGTACCACCAGATTACAGATGCAGGTAGACGCCCTTCGGCTACTCCCTAAACATCACTCTCTCTCTCTCTCTCTCTCTCTCTCTCTCTCTCTCTCTCTCTCTCTCTCTCTCTCTCTCTCTCTCTCTCTCTCTCTCTCTCTCTCTCTCTCTCTCTCGCACAAAGTCTACGCGCGGGACTCTGTCTCGGTTTCCAGGCCTTCTCTTAGATATCTCCCTTTGCATTTACCATACAATGCAAATACTGCAATAGTCATTAAAGCCAAGCACAGAAATTGATCTTCTGCCATCCTTTTCATTTCCTATCGGTAGGAGTAACCCTTCTCCGCTCTCTCAAAAAGTAGCAAATTGCTAGTTTTCTTTCTGCTACTTCTTTCCAATCCTGAATCTACTGGACAGAGAAACGTCGAATTATATTGCAACCCTTCTCCCCGCCCTCCTCTTCTCAAGAGTTGAATCATTAAAGTTTTACTGCTCACGCTGACTATCGCGGATTGTAGGATTTCTCTCTGTGCTATCGCGTGCAAAATAAATGAAGTGCCCTTATCTGGCCGACGCAGGTATCATGTACTTCGGCTCGCACCACATAACGATATTCAATTGCAACTATTGGTTTTGAAGGATATGATGGGACCTCATTTCCAGAAGATCATGTAAATTATTATGCTTATGGAAAATTAGTTGGATTTACAGAAACGAAATGAACGTGGATAATCCGTAAAGTTACGTTTAGTTTTGCGAAGCATATGTAAAACTATTTTATATTTCTCGTAATTAGTATTGTAGCGGTATTTTGAATTTTTAAACTCTGTTAAGCTGCCTGAACAATAAAAAAGAAGAATATTGTTTAGGTGCTGTCCTACTGATCCCTAGGTCACCGTTCAAACCCAGCCCGGACCAATGATTTATAAGTGATTCCCCTATCAGTAGATTTACTAGCATGTACAAGATGTCCTGGGAGGACGAAATTCCGGCACACCGGTGGCGCTTGCTTCCAACAGAGAGCCTCGTTAGCAAACAGAATTTTTATTTTCTAGTTTCAATAAAAGTATGATATTAGAAAATTCAGATAAAAATCATAGAGTGTTGATAACTATTTGATCTACTTTCTAAAAGTTCCTAAGAGAATTACCATATGTCTTACATTCAGATAGCTTGCTATTCCGAGTTTCATTTATTTTATGCCTCTTTTTTAAGTTTATACAAAGCTTGTTTTATTATGTTTGCAATAAGCTTGATAAATACTAAAGGAGGTAGTTTTAATTCGAACTTTGCTTTGGGTATATGCCGAAGGCAAACACTAGGCTTAGACCACATATACTGTGTGCATCATGCTGGTCTTTACATTAACCACTTAAACTGAAGTAGAACAAACGTTTAAATTGAAAACATCCCTTGTAGGTACACTTCGTGCAACAAACTGGGGGCCATTACTAGGAATCATCAATCTTGTAGTGCCCATTGTGTCAGTAAATTGAAAGATGTGAAATCCCTTCAATCTTCAAACTTATTTTACAATGAATCTATAAATTACTGCACATAGGTTCATAATCAGGGTAATATCTGCTTGGTCGCCTAGCTGTTTGTAATAAAAATTATAAAACATGTAATGTGAAGAAAAATGAACGAAAAAAAGAATTAAATGTCAGATCTCAGTGCAAACAAAGTTTCATATTCTTAATTTAACAATGGCATTGATGATAATTCAAATCTGTAGATTATCATTCTAATTTAAATATCTAATAAAGACTTCATATTGTCTATGCAGTATTGTGTGTGACTGAAGTATTTCCAGTAATTCGTGTCACTTTTCATTCATCTGAAAGGACTGGAAGCGATGCACAAACAGTTGGGTCTCTTAACATTGTAGTATGGATTTTTACAGGTTTTGTTCTTAATTAGAAGGCTGGGTATGTATAAGTAGACCATGAAGTAGGACAGGAGGGCTGCTAAGTGGTACTTCGTTCCCTTCATTTGAGTGTTGCCCATTGTTGACCTGCGCAACAGTTCACAGCATTAAAGTAGCTAGCATTTTTATATCGATATGAACGTAGGGGCTTCTGTGCATGACTTTCTTGCACGTTTAGCCCCTTCATTTGGTAGTTTTATAGTGTTGTCTGATAATATACAGTAAAATAAAAGTGCTGAGCACTGAAATGTTAATAAAAGGTGGATCTGAAGTTAAAATAATAAAATATCGCGAGGATTTATATTAAAATACATTGTATTTAGGAAACATAGATAATCGAAGTTCGGTCTGACAGAAAATATGATCTCCAAAACTCAAATGACACGTCTGTGCAGGTTACTCTTTTTCCTTGTGAATAACTTGATGCTTCATAATCACTGTTTGATTTACTTCCTGACACTTATCAGAAGTGTTGAATTGTATCAAAATTATATAGTATATTCTCATTGCAAATTCACGTTATGTTGCCTCCTCAGATAAAATCAGAAAAATATGTTTGTGTGTATCTACGAAGGATACTGAGATAGAACGTTAGAGAATTAGCAACTTTTAAGTCAATAATCTGTAGACCATAAAGCTGAGTAAACCGCAACAAAATAAATAAAAGAATTATATTGTATATTCACATGACTTTCTCTACCCATTCTTCGGCTAGTTATACGTACAAAGCTTATGCGTTTACCTACTTTCTTAGTCGCAATAAACATTTCTAGTGATATTTTCACGTGTATTCTTGTTGGTAGGTACAAGCGAATATAGAATAATACAGCAAGCTTTAAGCAATAGTTAAATCTTTTAAGAGCTGCGATGATTTTGCATAGCCTGGAGGAGAGAGATTAAAAAGAATAACTTAACCTTGACAAAAGATTAATTATTGTAAAATTCAAACCACTAGCACGGAATATCGCTAGATGAGTTATATTACCCACAAAATTGACATAGATTGTCCATTTTAACGAGATTTATAGTTTTTGAGCAGTAATATTTCGTCTACATCTTGCAGTTTGTCATTCATGAGGTTGTCCTTAATGAAAAGGACTTCAGACGCCATTCCCAGAAAATTAAAAGTGTAGATTTCGTTTGGCCTGAAAACTTCTTTAATATACGATACTTTAATCGGAATTGTTAGCCATTTTTTGAGAAAATTACAATTATTACAAAGTATTACAAAACTATTCCAAAAATTACAAACGTTCTGCTTAAGGGTAGTATGGAGAGCTTCTTAAAAATCTGTTTGGAATTCTTGGCAAATGCTGAATTTTGCCTTGTCTTTTGTGTAATGTTAGTTTAAGACGCAACAAAAAAAGTCTTGTTCTTCAACCTTGCAGAGATAAGGCAATCTTGCCTGTTCCGTCTTCACATTGTTAAGACTATCAAAAATATCTGGACTAAAATTAACATTTATTTATTTCATGGGAGCTCCGAATATGTAGTGTCATTTTTTTTGGAGGAATACAATACTTGCTCTGCTTAATACATACGTGTCCGAATAGGGAGCTAAAATGCTTCGATATTTTGCAGATTTTCAGCGTGCGGCAGAATTAACCCTTGATGTTCGCTTAATGAGCAACGTTTCGGGCTTTATATGCTCAGATTATGATGTCAAAGTAAGATGCCATATTGATATTAAGCACATTTGCTGTTTATCTGATATGGAAGTGATCCGGCAGCAGAAACAACCCTCGCACGTGTTCTCTTATCTGCCTGTGAGGATGGAGGAAGGGGGCTGAAAAGGAACACGCCGCGTAGAGCGAGTCGATTCTCTCCCCCTGATCTAATTGGCTGCAGAGCACCTACGTGTAATACAATTGTTGTCCAACGTTGTAGAAAAACAGCTAACGCAAATATTTGCTCATCTTGAAGTCGAGTTCTCAGGCCCGTGTGTGTTCATTTAGAGCATTGCATTACATGCGTGTGCGTAATTGCAGCTTAACTCGGTTGCCCACAAAGAGGTTCCTATTTATACAGAACATATTTTATACCGCAGGGGTTTCTGATTGGTTTACATAAGGATAAGAAATCTTATGTGTTAAATTTGTCTAAGGTTCTATATCTCTTTTACACAAATTATTCTCTCCAAAGCTTCATAATTAATCGAGATAAAGCTGTGCAGACATGATTTTATTATATATCAGTTGTAGATTCAAGGGGAACCCACCAGAATTAAGCGATAGCCAGATCTTTTAGAATGTGATTGTTATGTAAAACCCTTGAAATTGTGTTCTGTTTGCATGGGGGGGGGGAGAGAGAGAGAGAGAGAGAGAGAGAGAGAGAGAGAGAGAGAGAGAGAGAGAGAGAGAGAGAGAGAGAGAGAGAGAGAGAGAGAGAGAGAGAGAGAGAGAGAGAGAGAGAGAGAGAGAGGACGAATGGTGAATCAGCAATTAAAATGAATGATGTTGAAACAAATAATAAAGAGCATCTCTTTAGCGACACACAAAAACTTGATTTCACATAAATTGTGTCTTAAAAGGTATGTATATCTTAAAAGGTATATATATTAATGTAGTAAGTTTTTTTCAAATATTCGTTGGTATTATATGCACAAAATTCTTTCAGAATAAAGAGGATATTGTAGGCTGTTCTTGAAGCAGTGAGCAATACAATATACCTTTATTTACTGAGATTTAAAATGGAATACCATTTACATAAATGCAATGTAGGTACATCTTTTTATATTAGTGTGTTGTATAATTTATTGGAACAAGAGATTCTAAGAGAAAAGGAGGAAGGAAGTAAATAACAAAAATATAACACCTTTCTTTACATAGGAATTGTTTAGCGAAACCATGTGGAGAAATATAACTGAAATGAAAATGGTGATGCCTTTGCCATTATAATGTATCCAATTGGAAGAAATGAAACTAGAGCTGTTACATGTCAAAGTAGATTCACTTCAAATTTTGGCATATAATTTATAATATTATACATAATGCTGTACGTAAGTGCAAATTAAGATGTACAAATTAGACCTGAATATTTATTTTCGGTCAGTAAAGGTACATACAGCTTTTGAAATGTATTGCTTGAAGAACAATTATTTTTCCCTTTACTTATTAAAAAGTTGATATTGAAATTCGAGTGCGCGCGAATGAAGAGTGAATTAGACATTGAGAGAATGAGATGGAGAGAGAGAGAGAGAGAGAGAGAGAGAGAGAGAGAGAGAGAGAGAGAGACAGAGAGAGAGATGTTGAACTCAAATTTGAAAGCTGAGATATATTTTGTATTTAAATCTGGCTTCTGCATAGGATTAAAAAGAAGATATTATCGAAATATGCTCTTTCAAGACAAACATTATAAAGGTGTCTTTTTATTTTCTCAAAATATTGTTCTTAATTTTTATTAGAATGCTTGCCTCTGATATAATGATACATATTTTCTATAAATGACCTATGAGCCTTCTACAAACTTAACTATACGCGCGAGACTACAAAACGTAAATTAAATAAATCATCAGGAAAACTGTAGAATTTGCTACAAGTATAGTTTTTACTACATAAACTTACCTGTAGCATTAGCATTTTTTTCGAATAATTAGTTGCTGTGCGTTTAACTAGTTACCTAATGGTAATAAGGGATGGTTTGTTTGGGAACAGCTTTAGATGTTTTACCTTGGACTTACAGTGCTAGAATAGAACCCAAAATATCTTGGTTGTGAAATCAGAATGCTGACCACTTGACAATTGAGGCAATCAAAATGTTTATTTTGATACGTTTTTGGCCAATTTTAAATACTGCCCACAGAATAAAATATCATTTTTGTTGCAATTTGTATATTAAGTTCTTAAAATAAGATGGCTTCAATTTCTATGAAGAAAGCAGTATTTTTGGCCTAATGAAAGTTACGGAGTTTGTTGAAAGGCGTGTTTGTGTTTCACTACATATTTCGAGACTATATTTTCCCCTCCCTACAAAATGCTGGCCATATTTTCGTGTTAAGTTCGTTAATCTGGAGAAGTCTTAGCCCTAATCTGAGATTCTATAAATATCACTGCTTTGAGAATTAAGCCTCTAGCAAAAGCAATGTGGTTGTCAGATCGTATATTGGAGCACAAAGCTGCTGCTTACAACATATGAATGTTGACAGTCATAACCCTTGGAGTTAAACCGACAGCCAAGGGCGTGGTCGAGCAAAAGCCTAATCATCATCACCATCATCATTGCTGTGCATGTTTTTCTTGCAAATGGAGGACGTATCCTTCATTGTCCACGCGGTCATTTAATATTTACCACCCGCCGGTCGAGGGGAGTGCTATATGTGGACTGGGAAAGGGGTGATGGCTGTTGTTTCAGGGATTGAGGAGGAGGAAGGGGAGGCTTGTTGATGCCAGCTTGCTTGTTAAAGTGGATCTCGCGTTCCCCATTACATTCTTCTTTCTTCCTCTTAGATGTCCTTTATCGCATTATGCGCTAATCTCATTGGGCAGCTCGTTAGCATGGCTTTGTGTTTCGCACAGCAACGAGTTATTTGTTTAATTTCCGTAGGAAATAACAGCAGTGGAAATAAAAAATAAGAATTTGTGTGCTGTTCCTCATAATAGTTGATTATGATGGGCTGGACACGTAACAATTTGTATGAAAATGTAAAGCTTTAATCTTGATGGTAATGTGCAGTCTCTACAGCAACATACCCTTCTGTTTTGTCCCTTGATATTACTATGTGGATTTATGCCGTGTTATTAAACATGTTAAGTTTCTGATATCTGGCTTTCCTCTGAGGACTTAAAAGTAAATATCACTGTATAAATTCAGCTTAAGAGAATCCGCGTTAGTTGGTTATACAATGAGGACAAGAAAAGTGTAATTAACTGATATCGTCATATATGAACTTAACTCTGCTGAGGTTCGTGAAATGTTCATGGTTAACCTGAAACCTATATAATGTCTTAAGGCTAAAGGCACATTATACGAATTGGGCCCTGGAATCGGAGCAGAGCAGAAAGGGTTCTGTTCTGTTCGTGACCCCTTGGAGGGCGCGATGAGTGGAAGGGACCATAAGGGCAACCAAATCCTTGTGATGAGGTTGCAAATGTAGATTAGTAAACGGGGTCACTAACGGTTCCAGATAAACGCGTTCTCTGAGACTCAGTCACTCACAGGACCGTCACCATATCCTTTGGGGATTCTCTGAAGTGCAATAAAATTGGTCCGAGCAACTGGATGTGTGACTTGGTTGTGCAGTCCGACCAATGCCAGCCGTAATAGGTATGTCGACAGATCCTTCAACTGTCAAGCTGATGATGATGATGCTGATAATGATTGATGGCAATGAAGAAAATGAACTACACGAAGTCATGATAGAAAAGGGAACATCTCAGAACTCACCTCCCACACGGAGAAATGTCTAGTGTTTAACGCCCGCTTTTATTACATGCGGCACCGCAGGCGATGACACTGATGGTACATGAGATGAAGATGGAGCACCGGTGGAATGAGATGGCGGGGGAAACCGGAGGTCCCGGAGAAAACCCGCCCCAGCGCCGTGTTGTCCACCACAAATCTCACTTTGCGGTCGCCTGGGATCGAACCCGGGCCGCCTTGGTGAGAGCCAAGCGGTCTAACCACTGAGCTACGGCGTGGCCTCCCTCACGGAGAGACCATAGTAGGTGGTCGTTGGGAGTGGAACGAAGGACTTGCCGAATGAAAGCCTCACATATTATACATTCCCGTTATTGGTTTAAACTTTCAAATATTTTTAATTTGGTCAAACAACAAGCTTTTATTTTTTATTTATATATCCGGCACTTGTGTTTGAGGCCCCACACCCACACAGAGAGAGGGGAAGAGAGAGACAACATACACTTCCACTTATTTATAAAATTACTTTTCTTGAGTTCAATAAGTAGAGGAATTATTATATTCAACTAAAAACTAGGGCATTTTTCACCAAATGTAATTATTTTGAGACTTCCTTTTGAGACAAAAAGGGAACTTTTAGAAGTTTTCTGTATGTGCGCGTGTGTATGCCTGCGTAGAGAGTATGAGATGTATAACTTCGAAACTTAACTTCCGTTAAGTATACACTTGGTAAAGTATCTTCCAAGTATATGACACGAATATATGTATATATATATATAATCAGAGTATATATACACTCAGAGTAATTTACTCTATATATGGCCTGGCTTTTTAATTTAGTTTTGTTTTTATCAAAAAATGGCTCATAGGTTTGATTAAAATACTAATATGTTTAATATAACGAAATGAAATGCATATCCTGAAATTTTTTGCAACGTCCTCAGAAGTCTTCTTTATTTTGGATCACTTTTGCATAACTGGTGAACAGTAAAAGATGTAATCTCGTTAAAGTAAACAATGTATGTGAAATACTTTTCTTTGTGGTGTGAATTTTTAGAGATATTATTTGTTATTTATTGGAAATTTTCAATTAAAATATGATTATTTGTTTTTTTATGTTCTGGGTATGCCAGGATACTGAATTATTAAGACAATCAGTCAGCGACCGGCTGTTAAAATATTTAACCTCGCTTAGACCTACTGCGTTCTTCTACTAACATTGTGCATACGAGGGAATATATAGTAAGTCTATATATAAGCAAAAGTCTATCTGGATTATTGTTGAGTAGATAAAATAATAAGCGTTTTTAAAATATTTTGTACAGGAATAACTAAAGAAAGTTATGTGTGCTCACATCAAGATTTTTATATCACTTTTCAAGAGAAAACTAATTCAAGTTTTTATCAAAATGCTGATATAACATGTATATTACATAGGTTCATTAATTATTGAAGTATTTGTAAAAGTTTCGGTAACTTTAAAGGTTTATAAGAAAAATATACCAATCATATTTACGAAAATTTAGTTCGACATAACCTTTATTTAAATTTAGGCCCAAACATGGCGACAAACACTTTACATGTTTCTTGCATAATTTATCTTGCACCTAAAACTTAAGCAACAATGGGAAGGCTAAGGCTTGCCTTTATCTATTTTAATAGACTTGGCGTTTTGAATAAGAGAGATCTAGAAAATGAAATATTAAAATAACTGTACTTCATTTAAATTTCTTGTATAATTTCTTGAACATCAAGTTATTCTTATGCATTTATTTTTTAAAAATTTATTTACTATTTCATGTCGCTTCAACAATAGTCATATTGTGACTAAACATTGAGGAAAAACATTGAAAATACAAAGTAAATGAAAAATAAATAAATAAAAATAAACAGCTACATTGTTTTCAGTCAGTGAGATACATGAATTTAGCTTTGAATTTAAACATTAACCTTGCATGCCTGGATAAAGTTGATAATTGGTATTGTTGGTCACCCAAAGCAAGCTGAAGGGTTACAGATGGAATGGGAATAACTGAATTTTTTTTCTCGAAAACAAGTGGGTTATTTTATACTTCTCCATTAGCATAATACTCGACGGATAAATCACCTGGAAATGTACGTTATAGATATAAAGCTTTGTTCCACAAGCAAGCAATTATGTTCTGTATGACAGCATGTGACGGTCCATGCCAGCCGGCCTTAATACACTGACATGAGCAGTAATTATCGTGGGATTACCGCAACATGCAAAGCCTCCTGAGTCGTGGCGGCTTCCCCGTGCTGGATCTTTCCCTTTGATCTTGCATTACCGAGGTCTTCTAGCGACGCTTAAGGACATATTAACGTGTCGAAATGAATGTTCTCTTTTTACCTGGTGAAAGCTTGAGTCCTTTTATACAGAATATTACAGCTGGTGGACAGTTTAAACTGACTCCCATTTCTCGTCGTTCACCTTTTCATCTAATAATACGAATGGATGGAATGTAGCGGATTTAAAAGATAACTATACAAGTGCTTCGTGTTGTCGCCAATGAAAGTATAGCTTTAAATGCACACCAGCTTTGACTGATGAAGACTTCTTTATTAAAGTACCCTAGGTTTGGAAACAAATTTATCAAAATATACTCACAGTAAGACGCTATATAACTTCATTAAGAAATGATAATAACAAAGCGCGTCTATTTATTAATTACGAATATACTTGTAGGCATATTGCTTATATTGCTTGCGCTGTACTCCTCATCCAAAAATCGGTTTTAATGTGTACATAGCTTCACTTAGAGTGTAATTCTTTTCACTTTCGACATCAAAATTTAAAATTAAATATGTTAATTATTTTAGGGTTCATTTTCTACTATAATACAATAAAATATATTTAGGTTTACATTTCTTTGTTATTTTCTATAAAGTACATGCAGCAACAATATTAATAAAATGTTTAAAGATACATTAAGAAATGCTACATAATAATTGCTTCGGACTTTTTTTACAAAATTTTATGTTTAATGAATTAATAGTTTTCAGAAAATGATGAAAACTTAACATTTCAAAGAAACACAGTCAACGTTTTATCTTAGAAGTTACAATAAAGCCCTGCCATCAAAAAATTGTGTGCACAGGATCACAGACATAAAACAAGAGTATCAACGTAAAAAAGAAAGAAAAACACAGCTAAGTAATGACTGTTAGCAGTATTTTGTTCATATTTAATAATTTATAACAATAATAAAACTTAAAATGACACAAAGGCTGCACCGTGGCTGAGTGGCTCTTACCAAGGTTTCGATCCCAGGTGACCGCAAAGTGAGACAACATGGTAAGAGCTGTGGTAGACAACATGGCGCTGGAGCTTATTTTTTCCTCGGACCTCCGGTTTCCCTCGCCATATCATTCCACCGGTGTTTCTCATTTATCATCAGTGTTACTGCTTGCTGTGCCGTAAGTAGTAAAACCGGGCTAGAATAATCAAGAATAGGTGAGCGACGATATTTGGTCTGTAATGAAGCAGCTGTTGATAACTTGTAGCCGTGTGCAGCCATATTGGAAAGTAGAGAGCAGAGGATCCATGATAGAATATAATCTCAAATACCATTGAACCAACATTAAAAATTCTTTAAACTAATAAAGAGAACCACATGTTCTGACGGATATAGACTATAAACATCTTGTAAATGTATAAATTAGGGAACTCGAAACCATTGGAGATGTAAAAGATAATCTTACGATAAAAACTGTGACATTCTGTTTGAGAATGTATTGGAATAGAAAATACCAAGGTGTTACTCCAGTAAAGTGTTTTTAAAATAAAACAAATTCCACGGATAATACATTCTAAGTGATGATTTATATAGGTCGGTTTAGCCTTTAGGATGCAACAAAACAAAGAATCCATTGTGTAAGAAGTTACGATAGGTGTCATACTGACCGATCCCAAAATGTGTAGCGTGTAGTGTTTAACGCCCGCTTTTACTGCATACGGCACCGCAGGCGATGACACTGATGGTACATGAGATGAAGATGGAGCACTGGTGGAATGAGATGGCGGGGGAAACCGGAGATACCGGAGAAAAACCGCTCCAACGCCGTGTTGTTCACCACAAATCTCACTTTGCGGTCGCCTGGGATCGAACCCGGGCCGCCTTGGTGAGAGCCAAGCGGTCTAACCACTGAGCCACGGCGTGGCCTTGACCGATCCCAAAACATTTTGTTAACCCTTCTGTAAGAAAAGTATTTGCAGTAATCAACTTCGTTAGCAGAGAATGTTAAATACGTGTTCATGAAGAGAAAATTGTGCCCAGCTAATACTGAACCGATATTTAGTTCATTGTATATGTTAAGATTTTAAGAATTTCTGTAGCATTGCTTAGTTTTTATATTATTGAACAACTATAAGACCAATGAGAAAGTGCAGCAATTGAACATTTCTTTTCTTGTAACTATCAAAAGCCCCAGTGGGCCACCGTATGGCCGCCAAAGAATACTTGTAAGTTATGCAGCGTTTCCCAAACCTCTTGAGGCCAGGTTAAGGAAGTCATAGTAAAAATGTACATTTTAAGGAAGATTTTGTAAATTATTGTGCAGTTATTTCATATATGACGGTGAGAGAAAAATTAATGGATAAGTAATTGGAGTTTTCTAAGCTAGCTTTGCTAAGTCGGGTAAGCTAACCAGCACATAGTAAAGGCCGGTTAATAAATGTAGAAGTAAATATATTAGCAGATAATTTAGAAACATATTCCACGTGTACAGGTTGACATGACATGTTGCTGTCTTCATTGGTATCATTATTTGACTTTCTGTAAAGACGCTGCCTTAACATGCTTGCCTGAAGTTAAATACCATAAAGAGTTAATTTCCACTTTTTCAGTCATTAACTGAACCAAGCACATCCATAATATTGCAAGCATTTTAAAATATTTAGTTTCAGTGAAAGATAACCTGCAGTTTCAGTTCCTAAACTGAAACTGTGCTCATCTTATAAACTGAAGACTCCGTTCAGTCTAGTTGCCACATTCTTGCCTTCGCGGGTGAGGGGAAGGATCGAAGCTCTCCACTCCCATGCTTCCCGTTAAGCAATGCTAATAATCCTGGGGTAAGGCAGGGGGAACAAATGAATATGTTAATATTTACATATGAACAGTCGTTGGAAGGGGTCTTTAACTATCTACCTTTTTGCTACTTAGGAGTTACGTCAGAAGTGCTCCTGAAGGTGTTGCCTGAATCCATTTAATTTTGGTTAGTACGTATATAGTTTCGGGGACTTGCATCTGTATGACTTATACTGAACCTTATGAATGATTTATCCCTAGACCAAAGACATTGTATTTCGAAAAAGGTCGCGTTTTTCAATAGGCATTTAACAGTCTTGCAGCAGTTCCTCAAATCTAAAACACTCGAAGTAATAGTGTAATACATTCTTAATCAGAACCTTCCCCTAATAGCTCTTTTAAATTACAGTAAGATTAATTCCGATAATATTTTCTGCTATTTTATCCCTAGTAGAATTTACGACGAACCTACTTCACGGTTCTAAGATTTCTGTAGAATGCTAACGGTGACGAAGAAAGATAGTTATATTAATAATAATAATAATAATAATAATAATAATAATAATAATAATAATAATAATAATAATAATAATAATAATAATAATAATAATAATAATAATAATAATAATAATAATAATAATAATAATAATAATAATAATAATAATAATAATAATAATAATAATAATAATAATAATAATAATAATAATAATAATAATAATAATAATAATAATAATAATAATAATAATAATAATAATAATAATAATAATAATAATAATAATAATAATAATAATAATAATAATAATAATAATAATAATAATAATAATAATAATAATAATAATAATAATAATAATAATAATAATAATAATAATAATAATAATAATAATAATAATAATAATAATAATAATAATAATAATAATAATAATAATAATAATAATAATAATAATAATAATAATAATAATAATAATAATAATAATAATAATAATAATAATAATAATAATAATAATAATAATAATAATAATAATAAATAACGCCCACATCCACAATGTTATAATCCAGATTCGCCAATTGCTACATGAGGAGATGTCAATCAACAGCTCACGCCCAGCAGTGATGGGTTTGGCGACCACAAGTCCAATTGAAACTGGTTATATCTCATGATTGAGCAGACATTTATCTATATATTTTCCGAAAACTTAACACCCGCAGTAGTTGCTCCATACCCAGGTGCTTTCTATGGCCAGCAAATCAACATCGCTATCCACACCACTTCACCAAGCTGCAAGAATTTTGTATAAATCCTAGAGAACATGTTAACCTTAAAATTTATAGTTCCCTTACCTCTAGTAGTAGGAGAAATAATTGCGCTCTATAACTAGATATCAAAATTACACTACAAGTGCATTTTTCAAGTTTCCGAAGTGTAAAGACATTATTTTTGAGAAGATCCAACCTGCCGCGGTAGCGTAGATGGTAGCCTGTCTGCCTGATGTTCAAGAGCTCCCGAGTTCGAATCTCGGTCAGGATGAGTTATCTGAATAAAGTTTTTGCGGGGTTTTCCCTTATCCTAAAAGACGAATGTCGGGTAACTCTAAGCTCCATGGACCCTGAACCCATTTGGGCATCATTTCACCCATTCCATTCATCGTCCGATATGACTCTAAAAAGATAAAGGACGTAAATAACAAAAAACAGAGAGAGAGAGAGAGAGAGAGAGAGAGAGAGAGAGAGAGAGAGAGAGAGAGAGAGAGAGAGAGAGAGAGAGAGAGAGAGAGAGAGAGAGAGAGAGAGAGAGAGATCCATTATCATGTGCGTGTGTGTTGTGCGTGCGCTTGTGTGTCTGTCAAACTTTCTATGTCCATCATCCTCTTATTATGAAAGACAAAGTTTGCCCATCTTTCCAAATTACCTTTCACGTGAAAAACGTTTTATTTTTCTAAAAATTGTATTTCTATTTTGATTTTAAGATATTTGCATGATAATTAAACCCTATATCTTGAATTTTATGGGAGTGGTCTGTAATAAATGAATATAATGAATGTAATAAATGTCTGAATTTACATTCTGCGTTATAAGTTTGAATTGTCAAAGGCTTAATACTTTTTAGCTACAGAATTGCTAACTGAACATGTAAAAACAACGAAATTTAAAATCCTTCACGCAGAGAGACGTTAAGGATATTCGCCTATTCCCTTTGTATCGACAAGTTCATATTATGTAATAAACCTATTTATGTAAATGGTTATGAACATGAAGGAGATAGAATAATACTCTGTTATAACTATAGTTTGTTGAATTATGGATATAGAAAATCACGTAAATGTGGAATATTGGCTTTTAGTTATGTGCAAAAACATATGAAACGATAAGCATATTCTGGTAATATTCAATATTTCGGTTTTAAACAGTTTTATGATATTGGACAATTGGTCAAACCTTTGAAAATGTGTATGCTATTTTTAAAACACAAAATTATTTTGTAGTATAGTCTCGTCTGGGTAGTTTAACAGAGTGGCAAAGAAATTGATATGATCGTGTAATGCATTAAAGGAACACTCAGCAAGAATTTCAACTATTCATTTAAGTAATTGTTTTGCTGTAACTCTGAATGATAATTCGATAACTTTTTAGGTAATACACAGAAAAGGAGATCTTACTTTCTGCAAACCCTAAAAGAGCATATTTTTTAAAAACTTGGATAACTTATAAAATACAAAAATGTTCAAAGCACGTAAACTGTGATTTTTATGCAGACAATCATATTTATTGATATGGGGATTTTCTCACCAGTTTTGGTTGCTAGAAGTTTAGGGATTGTACGAACAATTTTATTTTCTAATTTGTTTATAAATTTTAGGAAATGTTGAAGCTCATAGTTTCATCAATATTCCAATCTAATAAGTTGCTCTAAGTATCATTTTGATCGTATTTATAAATATAAACCTAACTGTGCGAATAAGATGCTGAAAACCTTCAATTCGAAGATATGTCCCAGAAGGATTCCCTTTAAAAAGCCAAGCAGTGTGAAGGCTAACATGACGGAATACGAACCAAGGAACCGGGAATGTTACTGAAACCACGGAAAGACGATTCGTGATATAACCATTCATAAAGACACAGCATTCCCGTTTGAAATGACGTACAACAGATGTATGCAAGTGTGTGGAAGTGGCGACCTTTGCGCAAACGCTGTGCATCGGGGCCAGAAAATGTGACCTTTCACCTCTCAGTTTCAAAGAGAATAGCTCTACTTTCTACACGTCCAAAGGGACTCCACTAACGACACGTGGTTTAAATTGGCCAGCAGGGCGAAACTAGCGAAATTGCTTGCATGCTTATTACAAGCACTTGCCTTTAATACTGTATTTCTATAGCTGGCAGAAACATGCATACCTTCCTTGGTAATGAAATGTTAATGTACAAGTACTTCACTGCTAAACATATACTCTGTGGAGTTTTAATGGTTATCACATATAGCTGCCCAGCTTTTGCTTGTTTTGTAGCTACTGCAGTTCTTTCGTTTGGTGTAGGTACCCACTCCATATGGCTAAACAGATCGGATTTATAATGTATTGCATTATTCATAATCTGATTTGTCATCCACTTTACCTTAATCAGAGTATGTACCTACTTGATACGAAAAGAAAAACATCTAATTGCTTACATCATAAGCAATTTGTGATTGTATCAGTTTTTATTAGGTATTTATGAGCTCATACTCAGAAAAAAATTGTGCTACGGTATTTCAGATGCTTTGCATAGGTCTAAAGTACATTTTAATCTTGGAAAGTCTGAAAAATCAACATGGATATTCCGGAAACTGTTCATACCTCAAAGAATATAAGAAAGCATAAGAGTAGAGATCATCCACTTATTTGCTAATAAAAGCTCAAATTATGGATGACTTATAAATAAAAATGAAATTAGTGCTAATATAACCTCGTGCTAAAATATATTTACTATGAGGGTAAGCCTCCGTTTAAAGCATAATCATAATCAAATGGTCAACTGTAAATTGGTACGTTTCGTTGTTTTAAATGTTCGTACCCTGTGCAGACATACGAGTTATAAACAAATAATCGATATAGAATAGAATGTTTAGATATTCCTATTTAATACGACTATCACTTCACGTGTTGCCAACTGCGTTGCAGGACCTTGAATAAACTAATTATCACCTCATACTACTTCTCGCTCAGAGTTCTTGAAACCCGCTTCAGCTTTGGAAGCACGGTGTACATATGCATGGCCAGTGATACTTTACGCGAAAAGAGGCAGGCCGAATTTGCCTCCACCTAATGTTCACTGAACTATGATGCTTTCATGGGATTGGAAATCAAATCTCTCTAAAGCTTGCTCATTTGAATGTGTGAAGAGGAAGTGCTTCATTCGCAAAGCGGAACTGGAGTAGAACAAAATGAATGAATGATTTATTTATTGTGCATATTCAAAAATTTTACAATTTTTTACACTTACAGCTTTAAGCTACATTTATTTGTCTTTGCCTTGTTGCCACCTTAGCTTACATGACACCTGGTCTTTTGCTCTGCCAGGTAGCTATTAACCTCCATATCTCCTTGTTAATTAGTCCCTTTCTTCGCCCAATCTTACTGTCTTAAATTCTTTACATCTCTTGCCTATTTTTCTTTTACTTTCTGTAATAACTCACCAATACTTCTTACCTTCGTTTCCTCATTTCCTGTTAACATTTTCATAGCTAATATCCTCTTCTCTACTTTCTCCCATTTTCCTCCCAAACCTTTTCTCTTCATATTGCAACCTCCTCGCATTCTGTTACATGTTGCTCTCTGCTTTCTTTTCCACCACACAATTCACAAATTTCCTTTTCCCTACCTCTTATCCCTCTTAGGAATATTGGAGTAGAATAACATAGTGACGTCATGAGCACATAGAAGCCAAGGTAGGGATGGCCAGCAGCGCTTGAATGGCCAGTAGGATGCAAAACATTAATAGCTAATCGATGTGCGTGGATACCACGTGCATTTTTTGTCTTTGAAGTTCATTGATTCAACCAGTCGCTGGAAACGTTTACATAAGTATCAGTGATACACAAACTCTACTATCTGCATCGTTTCAGCACTCGTGCATCCTAATAGCTCCGTTCCAAGTTTTTGAACTGCAAGAATATGAAAACCTGTAAAAAGGAACAGGCCACAGGCAAGTTTTAAGCGTGAGGGAGTAATATTTGGGAGTAATATTTGTAATAATAAATTAATAATAGTATTTGAGGGATATGTTTTGAAATCATCTGAGAAGATTTTTCATTACCATTATCGTTTATCATTTAATATACTTTGTGCAACTATGAAAAAATGTAGGAATAAGAGGGCTACTTTTATTCATAGAAAAATTTTAGCAGATATTTTTTGGTCTTTTTTCATATGGTGTTTTATGCAACTGCTTATAGCTCTGAAAAAAAATACAAGGATGTTAATTAACCATGTATAGCTATATTTTATAACAAAGAAAGTTTATCTTTTTAATTGGTTATGCCGCTTTTGCGCTTTCGTAGCTTTATGTTTTATTTTCTGTTTTATACATTAACACCCATGTCCAAGGCGGTACCCCTCTGCTCGGCGAAACGCCAGAGGCGTGCATTCTGGTGACCACAGTGAGAACTAGCTGTTTGGGATTAGGATCGAAACGTGTGCTTTGAAGCTTTGTTTTTCTTATACTTTCTAACTTTTCTTTGTGAATTTTATAGAATTGAAAAACAATAGCTTTGCGGATTAAGCTTAGTTATTGCAAAATGTAGTAATCTATGTATGTGAAATGCTTTACTTCTTCGTGGCATTATCCATTTAGGTTTTACAAAGTTCTTTTGCTATTTTTACGGGGTTCCGAACATTTGCTATTTATTTTCTTAAGGACGTTATTGAGCAAAGTTGACTATCAATGTAAACGGTTCAGTGTGCTTGCTAAGGCTGCTTGAATTTTAGTGTCTGAATTGATGCCCTCCCTTTTGAAAAACATTTATGTTGATAAATATAAAATATAAAAATAAATTTATTTACGATTAACAGTGTTTAACTCCTCTCTTAATCCATACGGCACTACAAGAATATTAATATATAAAGTGATAATTTGGAAATGAAATTTGGTAAGAAATGGTTCCAGGTCTATTTTTGAGGGACTACTTCGGATTTGAGGATTGAGGAAAAGATGACCTAAAGCCTCACTCGGGAATTTGAACCCAGTTCATCCGTTCGCCAGTCTGTACCTTAGTGACCTTAATGGGTATACAACATGCTATATTGATATTCAGAGCATTCATACGGTATCTTTTGAAAGTTTATATTTTTGTGGTGAAGCATTCTCGGTCAGAAGATGAAATCAAATTAAGGAAAGATTGCCAACTCGCTGTGTGCCTGGAGTCGGTGACAGCAGGACTTTACCATAAACGTGATTTAACTGCGGCAGATACACGGCCGCTAAAACGTTGCTAAGTGACAGATTTGATCAGGTACATATGTGACGGTGAGCTTTATTAGCTGTCGCAAACAGATGAAGTGAAACTCGAGGAAACTGTTATTTGTAATTTAGAACACAGCGTGGTAGATTAGAGAACAGTTGTTTTTCCCTTCAAAACTCATTGAAGCTGTCAGAATTTACAAACCGCATTTTGTGACGAAGCGATACCTTAAAAATCCGCATTGACGTGTCTTTATGCAATAAAAAGAGGGCAGACCAAGTATCTCTTGCGTGCGTTCATATCCCTGTGTAGAACCAATATCGCGGTGATATCGTCTTGTTTCCTCTTTCTTACACGCCCTCCATAGTTATCAGTGGCGTTCACTGCTAAAATCTGTTCCATATCCCTTCAACTGTCACATGTACTTGGGCACCTCTTATTGGCTCCTAATATGGAATAAATAGGTGGTTATGGGATAGAAATTGTAGTTGCTTACGTTCATTTTCCATGCTGCTTCTTTGTGGAGCCTGAGGACATAAGGTCGAGTCAAGGATGTAGCGGACTACGAACTGGTAGGTAATAGTTCGTTATAGAGCCAAACAGTCCTCCAACGAGATCACTAAGTTCATCATCATCATCATCATCATCGTCGTCGTCGTCGTCGTCATATGGCCGTTTATGTTAATACTTCAAAGAATGATCATATTTACGTTTTAATAGCCACATAAATCAAATATATTATGTAACTGAATTAACGCATCTGAATACATGTATATTTATGAATAAATAGGAAGATCTTTGGATTCGATTCACTCTCAGGATGACTAAAGGTCTTCTGACATCTGGTGTTGTGTTTCTGCTTGATAATGCTCACCCGCACGCAGCTCGAAGAACAAATGAACTTTTAGTCATTTTCAAATGGGACTTTTTGACCATTCTTCCTACAGGCCCGGACTGACTCCTATGATTTTCATCTGTTCCCATACGTGAAACAATGGATTGCATCTCAGCGCTCTGCCAATGCCGAAGGGCTTCATCACACCGTGACGGGTTGGCTAAGTTCACAGGCGGCAGAGTTTTATGTAGAGGGTATTTCAATGACTGTTAAAAAGTATGACAAGTGCTTGAATTTGTTCGGAGAATATCTGGAAAAATAGAAGGAAAAAAATGTTTGTTCTCAGATATACTACAGTCGGATTTTTAAAAGAAGATACGTGAAGGTCATCTGTTTCTCCATGTGTAGTGCTGCACTGTTCCCTAGAACTAAGTCACGCATACTCCTCTCTTTACCCTCTCAACACACGAAATATAAACAAGCGTTCGAAGTTATCACATCTCAACAAAAACATGCATATTTAATCTGTATTAGCCTACTTTAAGAACAAAAATAAGTTTTTCACACACTCATTGCGTTGTAGCGTCTTCACACGTGTGCGTTCTTTTAAATAATTTTTGCACTATGTAACTGATAATCCATATTTACCGTTAATGTTATGCATCGTAAGGTAACATTCCCGTACTAGTAAGTATTTTCTCCATATGAACACAAGGAAAGGAAAGAAGGAAGGAAAGAAGAAGAAGTTAAAATTAAATGTAATGATGAAATCTTAGAACAGGTAGACAGTTATGAATACCTGGGTACAATTATAAATAAGTTTGGAAAAATAGAGCAGGTAATTTTAAACAGAATAAGAAAGGCCAATTCGGTCTACTATCAGATTAATAATACTATTGTGGGGGTAAAAAGGAAATAACAAATGATACAAAAATTATAGTATTTAAAACAATAATACTACCAGTTCTATTATATGGAGCAGAGAGCTGGACTCTCCTATAGAAACAAGAAAGCAAAATAACAACTATGGAAATGAAATATTTAAGACGAGCTGTGGGGAAGACAAGAAGAGATATGATTAGAAATGTAACAATAATGGGAAGAGTTGGGTACACACTCCGTTAAAGAAATATTGGGAAAAAAGACAGCTTAAATGGTATGAACATGTACTCCGTATGTCAGAAGAAAGAAAACCTAAACAATATTTAGAAGCAAGACCAGAAGGTAAAAGAATTAGGGGAAGGCCACGCATGTTGTATCAGGAATACATTGAGAAGTTGGGGAAGGATAGAGGGAAAACCATGACAGAAATGAAGAGAATGATGATGGACCGAGAAAAGTGGAGGAAATGTGTAGAAGAGGCTTGTAATCCACGTCTAACAGCACGAAGGAGTTCGAGAAGAACAAGAAAAAGAACACATATAGGCGATGCGCGTTCTAAATTCTAACATTTATCTTAAATTATATGTATTAATATTTCAGTTAATATCGTAATTACTAAAATTCAGATTGATATAAATACATATAGTGCAAAAAATGGTATGCAATACACATGTGGTAGTCACATAACGCAAGCTCAGAAATTGAAAAAAAAAAAAAAAGAAGAAAAGAAAAAGAAAAAGAAAAAACTCGGTGCAAGCGCCTCGTTTTTTCAAACCTTCCTCCTTCCGTATAAAGTGCTTACCACATTAGTATCGCAATATACTATTATTAACGACTTTGTCAATTGCCCTGTTCATACAAACGCCGCCGATATGCCGGAATTTTGACCCACATGAATTCTTTTACATGCAAGGATATCTTCTGACATGGGGCTGTCGTATTTGTTGAAAGAAACAAGCTGTTCATTGATAAGGAGCAAAGTCTCGTCTTCCTGTTGGAAGAATTCCCTAAAAGAAAAGACAAATTCCCTAGATTGACTATGCAATGTAACACCCCGCTGGTAAGCTGATCTTTGTCTTGGACCATGATTCCTGGGTCCACCTCTAATCCTACCGCCACTACGTCTTGCGTCCATGACAACGTACTTTAATTTTTTTTTCAAAGTAGGCGAACAATACACAACGCAACTGAACACTCAAGCAAACCTTTGTTTCCCGCACACATCTAGCGATAATTGACCTGAGGAGAATGTGATTCACCAGTGTAACCAATTTGGCAACCTTTGTTTACGTTTCCATAGCAACGACCTTCCCCTTACCCTTCGCTTGATACTAGCTTGATGACTTTCACGTATCTTCTTTAAAAATCACACTGTAATAACATTTTTATATTTCTACTGGTTTAATTTGTATTTCCAAACGGAGCTTACCTTCTGGACCGCCTTGTTATGTATATCTCAAAATCATTCATGTGCATGCCATATTTGCTTATACAAACGCCATACCAGGATCATAGTATTATCCTAATAATGGACGGGGACATCTCGCATACCGCATCTATTGTGACTAACCCCTCCCCCCTCAAAAAAGAAGATTCAATTAAGGAACCACAGAAGACTGCGGACCTGTCGAGCAAATAGTCCTCTAGTGTTCCACAGGGGAGTATTGTCTCCCTTGGTGAAGATATACGGCACCTACGGTATCACCACGCGTTACGAAAAGGGAATTGAAGAGAAATGATGGAAAGAAAATTATGATAGATTAGAAACGACTCCAGCATTCGCCTATCGACCAGAGAAGACAAGTTAAGTGCCAAGATCAGAATTAGCTGAACCGGATCCCCGAATGCGGACCCTCTTGCTCAGTTACAAGGAGTTAAATATGGTTTGCTGCTAACTTGGGCAGAGCTGTACTGCACGCCACTGTATGTTTTTCTTGTTATCCCATTCTCCTGCTTCACTTCTCGTTCCACATTAACGAGTGTGCGCCGTAGTCCTATCTTATCAACTTCTGGTGTTAGTGCAACTTGTCTTACAAGATTTCGCATCAATTATTAAGAAAACTGCTAGCGAGAGCAAACTGACGTGTAGCACCACAGCTTATGTGACACTGGTATCGCATAGGAATTGAGGGTACGCATCTACCCTCAAAGTTGAGGGCTATTATAGGCACTTTAAAAGTTTCTGCGAAGAAAACTAGCGCAGTTTGCCAGAATATAGTGTAGCGGCTTTGGGAGAACAAACTTTAGTTACGCGCTTGTGTCTAAGGGGTTAACTAAGCTACACCAGCGCCGCCACTGTCATTGACATTAATCTGCAGATAATAAGAATGTGTGATGCACTAATTCTAAGAGCACTCTTGTTGCTGTAGCGTTCCGGAGCTTCCTGTATGCTATTTAAAATTAATATTTTCGAGCTGACTGGTGACGACAAATAAGAGAGACTTCTGTGATAATGCTTAGAAAATTTCTGCTTAAATGTTTATCTCTGCCTACTGGAGTGGCTTTTTATGTTTCTTTCTAGCGTTTTTGGAACTGTTCAGCTAGGACCTGCGTTCGCTTACTCTCCAGCAGGCGGGGAAATCCCTTGAGTCGGCAGGTTTAAAAGAGCCAACTGGAAATGTTAGGGACCTAGTTCTTACCTACCTACGTCGTGAAACGGAACTGGTGTCTGTTTCTGATTTCTCCCCTCCCTGAGACATGGAAGAAGCACAAGGAGCCGGTGCTGCTCTCCCTTGCACGGTTCCATCCATCTTTTAATAAACTGTAGCTGCTTTACTATCTCACTACTTCGACATTTTATTTGTTGGGCACTGGTGTACCTATCTCCAATTCTGCAAACACCAAAATTATTCGGCGTTATAATGAACATGGTGCATATATGTATGGTAAATATTGACCGGCTATTTGATGGATAAAAATCAATTGCATTCATTATATTTAATTTGCCGAACCTGAAGTTAGGATGCATGCGTATACGCTATTCCGCATGGCCGCAGAACAGCGGATGGAAGCCATTCGCCTGATTAGTGAAGTGCAGGGGGGGGGGGGAGAAAACAAAAACATTGTTTATTATTACAGTGAAGGACAAGCTCGTTTGTTCATGGTCTCCCATGACTATCAAGTACCTTCCCTCTCTCAACTACTGCATGATACACTCATTAATTGCAGGACAGTGAAAACAACACTTGTTGGGAATAGTGCACAAGCTCGCGAAATGGTCAACCGAAAGTCGTGCACCTTCTTGATACCCATAGAATCAAAAGTTACTTCGATCAATATGATATCCTTAGCTTTAAAGCCCGTTGTTTGTTAAGGAAAGGCCCTGTGTATCATTTGCACCTTCTTGATTCCCATAGAATCAAAAGTTACTTCGATCAATATGATATCCTTAGCTTTAAAGCCCGTTGTTTGTTAAGGAAAGGCCCTGTGTATCATTTGCACCTTCTTGATTCCCATAGAATCAAAAGTTACTTCGATCAATATGATATCCTTAGCTTTAAAGCCAGTTGTTTGTTAAGGAAAGGCCCTGTGTATCATCTTGCACCTTCTTGATTCCCATAGAATCAAAAGTTACTTCGATCAATATGATATCCTTAGCTTTAAAGCCCTTTGTTTGTTAAAGAAAGGCCCTGTGTATCATCTTGTATTATCATGAGAAATAACTAAACAGTACTTTAAAAATTGCAAAATATTGAACAGTTCAAACCAGCAGCTACGGACAGATTTCTCAAAATGGTTAGTGGCTCAAAAAGGTTATTTCAAATTCTTTAAAGACCTCTACAGCTAAATGCAGTTAGGTTTTTACAAATTATTTAAACTTGAATGAAATTCCTCTTCAATGAAGATTTCACAGGCTATCCCCAGAAAATAGTAGATATACATTTCATTTGTCATGTTATATTCAACATTATCATTTTAATTAATATCGTTAGAACAATTAATAAAAAATATATTTCTGAAAAATAATTTTGATAAAGAAATCTTCTTGTCACATCTTTGGGCATGGTGGAACAAACTTGCGCTTTTATCAGACATTTGGGTATTTATTGGACACGCGTATATACATACAATGTTTATATAGTTCAGAGTCCTGAAAATACGTATAAACCCACGCTGACATTTCTGTATCGAATATTAGGTGGAATGCAACACCTACTCTATCTAGTAGGCGTAGAGATGGTTTAGATCAAACTTCCATTAGAAAGTTCTTGCTTTTGATATCTGGAAGTAACAACCTATATTACAGTGTACTTACTCTGGTGTGTTTTCAAATCCTTAATTTTTTCTTTTCATAACTTAATCAAAATGTTTTCAACATTTTCGTGCATAAAGTTTAGATCTTGGAAATGCTATCTATAATATTAAAAATTATTTTTAAGCATTAAATATGTAATAGTAAACATTTTAATGCACCATCTAGAAACTAGACTCTTGGTGGCACATACAATTTTTTTTAATTTTTTTAAGTAAAAGGTTATAATTAAGAAACTTTAGAATTGACATTTCAAAACCCATGGATCGGTCTTTGAGTTTTAAAAATAAGTTAAAGGTTTCTTTGGACAGCTGTTTCTTACAATGTTCAAAGCTCTTAAATATGAAAAAGATCTCCGGATTTTACATGCAAAATTGGGTATATGAAAAAGATCTCCGGATTTTACGTTCAAAACTGGATTGAAACATTTGTATAGTTACCTGCAAAAGCAACAACAGTTCTCTTTCTGTTTATCACTGTTAACTGAAAATCTTTGCTTTTTGGATATGCTGAGCTCATTAAAAAAATACTGTTTCATAATGCAGTGTAATCGTTACATAGATCATTTTCAGCACGAAATATTCGATTTCATTTCAGTAATTTGTATTACTTTAATATCGCAAGGCCGCGATATGAGTCAAGTTAAACAAGTATCTGTAACTGATATATAAATTAGATATAAAAAGGTAATAGAGCAACTTACATTAATGAACTGAGCTATGAATATAATTACGAGGGTATTATAGCGTAAGATAAACTTTTGAACACTTATATTACTTTTTGTAACATTAATACTTTTATTCGTTTTTTAACATCGATTGCCCAGCTATTTCGGACGAACAAGGCCTGTTAACGCTTTTGCTTCTACTAAGCAGAAATTATCTCAGTGTGTTATTTCAATCGTCATTTCTCCTTATTCCCTTAAGTGCTACTGTAACAGTGGAACTATTTTATGTTTATTTTTTCCTTTCCTAATGATGGAAACAGGTGCAGAATGCGGCAAATAAATCTGTCGGTTGTAGGTAAGCTGCTTATGACTACAGAGAACTGCTAAAAGAAATAAGAGTTTGTTTATGGAATCCATATTGGAATGCATGTTACAACGGCAGTAAAGTTACTTTTACTGTGAAAAAATGTTGGTACAAAATATCCATAGAAGTGCAGTGTTTTTAAGTCCATATACCTTTATACTTTGTGTACTAAGAGCTTAAAGTAAGCAGAATATTATTTCCATCCGAAAATTTGATGTCAAGAGTTCAAGAGAAATACACATTGAGAAAAGCCTGCTTGAATCCAAACAACAGGGTTTTGAAATAAGTATAGGTATGTGTGCGCGTGCGTGTGTGTGTGTGTGTTTGTGTGTGTGTGTGTGTGTGTGTGTGTGTGTGTGTTAGTGTGTGTTTAAGATCTTTCAAGGTTGCAACAGAAATATTTTCAAAAAATCTCGTGACAAACTTTCTTTTACATGTAACCTTTCCGAAACATTTGGTTTTCTCAAGAATAGTTCTTGCCGATATTAATTAAATTATCACATGTTTAATGTATTTGGACAAAATTTAAATTTATATCTTGTATGTTGTGAAAATAGCCGCTGAATCCTCTTCCTTCTGATTGAGTTTAGTTTTGCATAACTGGTAATAGCATTAGATATAGACAAAATCTTGCTAAGAATGATAATAATAATAATAATAATGATAATGACGATAATAATGATACTGATAATAATAATAATAATAATAATAATAATAATAATAATAATAATAATAATAATAATAATAATAATAAATAATAAATAATAATAATAAATAATAAATAATAATAATAAATAATAAATAATAATAATAAATAATAATAATAAATAATAAATAATAAATAATAAATAATAATAATAATAAATAATAAATAATAATAATAATAATAATAATAATAATAATAATAATAATAATAATAATAATAATAATAATAATAATAATAATAATAATAATAATAATAATAATAATAATAATAATAATAATAATAATAATAATAATAATAATAATAATAATAATAATAATAATAATAATAATAATAATAATAATAATAATAATAATAATAATAATAATAATAATAATAATAATAATAATAATAATAATAATAATAATAATAATAATAATAATAATAATAATAATAATAATAATAATAATAATAATAATAATAATAATAATAATAATAATAATAATAAAAAGCACAATTAATGTCAAACTTTTTTCCGAGATATTGTTTGTATTGATATGAATTTTGCATAATTGTGGTTTTCATAAAATAGAAGCTGTTATTCTCTTTGTACCACTTGGCCGTGCAAAGAACGTAATTTCGGAGCCATCTTATAACGGGGAGCTCTTAAAAGATTTGAATAACTGTTAAGTATTCCATATTCTGTTACCATTACACCTACCTACAATTAAATAGACAATAATATCAGAGCTAGAATTACAAATAAATTATTTTCCCTCTTTGAGATACATGTTTTTTTCTTTAAAATTCACACAGAAACCGACATGTTTGCACTTCCATTTATAAGCAGTGTAAATATATTTTAGTTTGTCAGGTGTATGCACTTTAAATTTAATGAACATTAAAGTTAAAAGTAATTATCCATAGTTGATGTCCAAGCAAGCTAACCTCAGTAAGTTTTGTATGTATGACTTTCCTTTTCATGAAATTGTTTTTTATTTATGTTTTAAAAGTTTAACTTTATAAAAGTTTTTTGTTTATGACGCTCTTTAACTTCTATGGTTTTTTACACCCAGTCCCTATTGGTGGTGAAAGACCCTTTAATTTTACTCAGATGTCTCTTAGAGTAAGGTTCTTTTATGTGTAGTAAATTTTTGACTTCGGACCACCGGATCTTCTTGCCTTTTGGAGGGAATCATGCCAAGGAATCTTACGCCAAAAAAAATCCTTTGTTCACTCCGAGTTGGAAACCGCAACCTCGTGCACTAGAGGACTTTTTCACTTGAATGTCGGTAACTCTTTTGTTGAATATCGGCTTATATAAAAGGACATTGCTCTAAAAGCACTTAAAAAAATATGTCATAAGTTCGGTGTGAAATCAGTACTCATACCTTTAGAACAGTGTGTTCGTTAAAAAAAAATAAGCATATTTGGATCCGAGAGGTATTAAAAGTGATATTTTAATTTTCTGTATCACTTATTTATTGTTAGTTGCAGCAGCTATTGTATTTTCAATAATTTCCCAGGAATGTGTGTTTTCTGTATTAAAAATACATTTAGAGATATATATGTTGAGCACGCGCTGGACTTTTAAACATTCCACATATTACGATGAACTTTAAGATGCACAATTTATATAAATTATGGTTTTACTGATGAAGTTATTGGTTTGAATTTTCAAATAGTTTTAGGTTTTTCAACCGGGAAGTCATTGTTATTCCTCGAAGTCATGCTTCGGCATTGAAAGCTATAGTGGCCGGCTCACTCTCCTAAAAAAATAATTGTCGTTTTTGCTACTCTATTGTACAACGAAATACGTTAACATGAATTCAGTTTGTCTAGATTAGCAAAAAGTGCCTTTAATAGCACTTTTTTTTTCTAAGAGTAGGTTATAAAAGAGAACGTCATGTGAATGGAAATCACCTGATTTTTAAAAACGTTACTAAATCCTTACTATTTACAGCATCTAAGGTAGTAGACACCCTAGAGGTATAATGATAATTGTGAAAGGACATTTGGGAAAGAAAAGTTCCACGCCAGGTGTTTCTGCAGCATTTACCCGATTAAGGGTAAAACTTACAACGTAAACACCTCAGGAAGGCGTGCTAGTGGGCTTTAAACCTCTCGCCTATAAACAAGTCTGTTAGGGCACAGAGGCAAATCCGGAATTTGGAAAGGCTTGTAATGTTACCAATCTGCCATTCTGCTAGGTTTTGTGTGTAGAGCAATATCTAGTTTTTGTGATCTTAGTTTTACAGGGATCTTGCAAAGGAATGTACAATGCTTGGGAGATAAGGCAACGAGTTTAGCATAGATACCGTAGAAGAAAATAACAAGGACGGCTTTCATGACCCAGGGGATCTGAAAGTGGATTTGCTAGAAAAACAGACTGCGAGTCGTAAGCCAAGCTCTTTGTCCTTACCGTGCATTACCCAAGTGCAGTGTGCGAGGTTACAACGAAAGAATATGGATGCAAGTGACGTGCAACTATGGAAAACAAAACAAATTACAGAACCATAAAACTGAAACGCCCGTAACCTTACAATTCCAATGCAAGAAAACATTGGAGCGTGTGATAAGCATTCAGTTGCATGGAAACCTAATCTGAAAGAAAAGTGTGTAGGGCGTTTATAGAAAGATTTAAAAGTGTATACAGGACTTTTATGAAAACTTTTAACGTGCAACGCCTGTAGCTGCTGGAAATGCTAGCTGAATTTGGAACATCAAAGGACTGTATAAGAATCTTAAACCTCGAATTTCTGGTATAGTCCGTTGCTTACCTATAATAACTAAAGGAACCGTTGCATTACAATTAAAACCTCATTCCGGAGATTTCAGTGGAAGTACGCGTTTTGAGACCTTATAAATCCATAGATGTCTACGTATGTGAGTATACGTGTTTCTATGGGCAATGGACGCATTGTCTCTATGGACAAAGTCGGTTAGTACGAAATTTGGTATTTAAGTATAATCGTTTTTCAAGAATGTAGTACGAAGACTTTGAAGAAAAACTCTGAATGCCAAACTGTCTTTTGTTTTGAATATATTTCAAAAGTTGTAAATTCATCAAAATGTTACCTTTCATTTCATTAAATTACAAAATGTTCAGTATTCTCATTGCAAATGAAATGTATATTTTGAATTTCTGAGATTAGCCTCTAAGGTCCTGTTCATTCTTAATGACAGTTGCATATCTGTAAACCATAACAAACGGACAAAATATAACTGCATAAGTAAAGAAAGTCTCGTCAAAACGTCATTTTCTTTCTCTCTTTTATTGTTTATATTTTATTGTAATTTATTTTACTTTTTAAGTAATGATTTTAATATATCTGTTGTTATTCGTTTGAATTTTCAAATACTTTTTAAAAATTTGGAAGTCATTGCCTTTTTCCGTTTTTTCTCCTGGTCATGCAAACGCAAGTGATTTCAAAGTTCATCACATAGCGAAGATCTCTTAACATATTTCACTATCACTAAAACCAGTTGTTTGCTCTCATTACCACTGTAGATGGAAATATAAAATAGAACTATGTCTGTAAATGTTTACTCGATTAAAGTGAAATGAATAAACTTATTATTATTTTATTATTATCAAATGGGAATTTGATTTTTATTTTTGTGTTTACCAAAACATAAGGGAAAAGACCTATAAAATTATTATATATAATAATTGAAAAAGTTGAAATAAAGATAAATGTTGATCCAAAATATCAAAGGATAGTTTAATAAAAATATTAGTTTTGGAAATTAATGATAAGAATTTCTTTCCTTTGAAGTTTTTTGTAAGAATAGCTTCCGAAGAATAAATAAAGAAAATTGTGTGATTTCAACATATAAGAATTTTAGTAATTTGATACCGGGACGTTAAATTGCAGTTTTATAAAAATGTATTCAAAATACTGTTTCATGTTACATTTTGAAAGTTTTAAGTTGACATAACTTGCGGTATGTTACCCATAGTTTTCCATTTTTTACTTCTTATTCCATTGATACGATAGAGGGAAGGACGGATTTGCCTCCGTCTACTGTTTATCGAACATTTCGTATTCATGAAACAAAAAAACAAACATCTTTAATGCTTGGTTGCATGGCTGAGGGAAATGGAAATGCTTATGCACGAACAGATAGAAGTAGAGTAGACGGACAGGGTGATGTCATTAGCTCATAAGATCATAGATTGGGCCCCACTGCTCCCTTCGAATCGGCGACAGTTCATGGTGGTAATTCATTCAACTTTCCTTTCTTACGAATTAAGTTTATATTTATTTCTACTTTCAGATATATTTGCGTCGGTCTTGCGTTCACACTCCCATGCTCAGTTGAGGGTAAAGAATTATTTTAATGAGAATCGAACTAGGTATCTCGGAATTGAGGAGCAAACTGTGAAATACATTGTTCAAATGTATGTGCTGTAATATCTTTATTTCTTTATTAAATCAGTTTTGATAAAAATATGACTTATAGTGCACATTGTCGCAGAAAAAAAGGATAAATAAAACTACGGACACATCTATTCATTTTTACTGCAACCTGAACTACGTACACGCAAAGTAGTTTATGTCATAGTTTATACTCTAAATAGCATTATAATCGCAATTTCTGACCCCTCGTACTGGGTGTGTCATGGATGTATGAAATGGGTACAGTGACAAATGCAATTTAGTTAGTGGCGTGTAAAATCGTAATGTATTATTATCATTATTATTAATCATCATTATCATCCTCATCATTTGATCCCGGAAATAGAAGCCGACCCCCTCGAAGTCCTCACCGGCATCAGTATTTATACCAAGCTTGCTCGGCATAGCTATGAGAAGTAACCATCAGGTGTGCGTAGATGTTGTTAAGAAACGACACAGAATTAAAATTCTTGAAAGTTTTGTTGATTTGAAAATTGATATTAAATGTTCAAAATAGGTCGATTACACATATAATATTTATTCACTAATTATGAAGCAACTATCTTCATAAATTGCAGATGTATGAATATATTTAAGAGACGGAGCGCTACATAGGTCCCTTCTCTTTGCTAGCTAGACACAAAGTGAGTTGGCGTGACGCAACCAACGGTTCTGTGCTTTAGTTCAAAATCTATTAGACAACCACTGCTTTCAAATTAATCTTCATGTAATTTTCTTTTTTGTTCTTCTTTATTATATTGACTGTTATTTACTATTTATGTTTTCATTATTATTTATTTCTCTTGTTTTCTTATTAATTGTAATACATAAATGTTTCTTTTAATCTGCCTCTCAAAAGTCATCTTATTTAATGTAACGTTATACTGATGACGTCAAATAGAACATCTTACTGCTATCATCACATTAATTTGGGTATCATGGCATCAATATCATCATCATTATTATAATTATTGTCATAATAATCATAATAACAATTATTATTGCTATCGTGATGGTGTAGTGTGTCTCCCAAGTGACCCCCATTTCTAAGTAGATAAAAAATTTCAGCGGTTCCTCAAGGCTTAAGAGCTTCTCAGTGAGTGAATGTAACTATTAAGGTGAGAAGGTACGGCTTATCTCCGCAATGCTATTTCCATGATTTTTGGATGTACATTACTAAGAAATTATTATTGATGTGTACATGAAAATTTTCAGGCATGTTCTTAAAACCTTTATCTTTAATACCTATTATTATTTGAAAAATTTTTACTGATAATTTGTTATAATGTTTTAGTTTTTGTAAAAAAAACACCACTGAAATCTCAGATAATTTGTCTTGAACTTGTATTATGAAAATCAGAGAAAAATCCCTTCTTATTTTTATTCTTATGAGTCTGCTTAATACACACACAAAATTCATATGTTTTTGTTGATTGGGTTTTTAAAAAAGTGTACCAGAACCTGAAAAAATGTTAAACTGAGAAAAACAGATTACTGAGTTTTCGCATGAGTCAGAACATTCCTGCCGCATAGTCTTTACCCTCTGTATTCTCACTTGTTCTTTTCAAGTTCTTGATTTTTCTTGCCCTCTTGGCCAGTTCTTCAACCATTTAATCTGCTTTCAGGACTCGCAGCTCATCAATTTCTGTATATTACTACTATTATGATTGGCACATGCATTGTTGAACTGGGCCTACTAACCTCAAAATTACATGTGGTTTCATTGCCTATTCTATTTATATTTTCTACATTTATTGTTCTGTTTTTAGTAAAACCACTTCCTGTAAACTTTCTCTTTCGAGATGTTTTTGGCCTATCTATATCATATATTCACCAATAACTAGTACAAAATATTATTCGAAACAAATAACTGTTCACATACACAACCAAAGACAAAAGAGAAACTAGCATCATTGGAGTTACGTGGTACCAGCAGAAAGCTTGAAAGATCCCTTACAAAACAAGGCTTAGTTCAGAAATATCTGTTCAGTATTACAGAAGTTATGATCAATTTTCTGAAAGCTTACGAAAAGGGGCGTGGCAAAAACTTAACACCCATTAATATAATTAGCAAATTAGGTATAAAATATTGTTCCAATGAACTTTAAACTGTATATTTGTAATCAAGAGGAATGACATAATAAAATGTAAAAAACAAGAAGTGAATCTTAACCCCAAGTGGCTAACTTTCGTGTTGAAAATAACTTACTGTTTGAACAGATTACAAACACTATTTCACTTGCATTGACATTGAGTGCTGTACACTTGATTTAACTGATCTGTAGATAGATGGATAGATAGTGAAAATAAATACATCTTCAGCAGAATATTTATTCATTCACAGTTCTGTTACTCCCAAAATTATCGGAAAAAGTTAGCGCTCACGTTATATTACTGTGTATAATTATATTTGGAAATAGTATAGCAACTGGTAGAGGGCAAAATCGTAGTCGCTCACTGATAAAAGCTTATATGTTGACAGTAAACAAATGTATTAACGTTGATGGCAGTATAAAAGGAAGAATCAATAATCCACGCTGATCTTCGTATTTATAAAACATTGTTTGCATCCTGTGTATTAAACTAACTACTGTCGTGTTGTATGCTTCTGTTAACAGGTGCTCTTTATTGCATGTGATTGAATTCTTTAATGTTTTAATCCCAGCTGTTCCCTGAGCGCTGATTGAACGCGTTTCATTATTGCATTCCCGGCACATAGTTTACTAATGCTAATTCTATATGACATTTTGACGGGTTATCCAATTCAATTTTCACCGCACAATTTAGAGCCGTGTGTACAAGTGAAACATGTAATTTGTATCGTTATTGTGATTTTTAGATGACCCCCACAGGCTACGTGTTTGTAAGGAATGGTGGGAGAGTTAATTACTTTACTGATGGCCTCACAAAGAGAATAGGAATACATATGGTTACGTGTAACCTTTGAAATGAGTTATTCTCTGTTTGGCTTTAATGCGGTGTTTTTTTGCATTTACAAGGCATGGTATTAAAATACCACTGAGTTGCTTTGCAAAACATTATTCTGTTAAAAAAATATAAAATACTGCCTTTCACAAAACAATTTCGTTCATCAGCTTAATGAAAAGAATATATGGTAATATCCAAACCATTTGTGAGATTAATGTACTGTGAAGCACAAACCCTATCCGATATACCTACATACAACATAGAAAGTACCTTTCTGGACCTGAAAATATTCTAGCAGGCAAATTAAGCTTTCAAATGTTAAAAGTTTTTTGTGTATATGATAGTATTGGCTATATAATAACATAATGGCTATATTGTAACGGTACTGTGGTATGGATTCAGAAATTAGGTATCCATTGACATTACAAAAATAACGAATACGAAGTAAATACCCAAAAATCAAAGGTAAAGCTGTTATTCCATTAACGTTCATCAAGTCTGCATGTGCATTGTTATAAACTCGCTAGGCAGTATTATACTCTTCCATGAGAGATCAGGAATGGCCTTATGGATCTTATACACGCTGTTCATTTTTATTCGGTATTTCCCGCCCTCCGATTGAGCAAGAATGACGTCATAGGTGACTGGTGAATCTATCTGTATTAAGCTGTGGTCTATCTTAAATTCATAGTGCCCTCTACGGAGAACAAGCGGTAATTTTACGGAATAGTAAGCAAATTACAGCGCTCTCAGTGTGGTTTGCCCTGGTAACTAATACAACCAGCTTTCCTTTGGATGTGAACACAGACCACCGCATCTTCATAGTGGAATACTACTTTCGTACCGGCATTAAAATTGGTGCGACATATAAATATAGTTTAAACCACTGCAAAGAGGAGTGTATGCAACGCTATCCAGCATTCAGGCAAGTCCCTCGGAGCGTAATGTTGTAAAAGGTGTCCAGGTACCGTCAAATTGACATACATTTGTTTGCAACATAAACGTCTTACGTTTTATCAGTATACGATATAAACTTTTTGTCACTCTCGCGCAGTTAAAATGTCTATTAATGTTGCTATCCTTATGTCTTTTAAAACCAATAGGTGCATCAAACATTTCTGAGATACAGGATCAGTTACTCGCAAAAAGAGAGGCACTGATTGACTGATCGCAATCTAGAAGCAATAAATAATGTTATGACAGAAAGGCCTCAAGCATACCTTCTCGTAATACAGACAGTGTTTAAGGGGAAGAGAGAAAGGAAATATAAGGAAATGGACACATAAGACCATGCACTAGAGATATTTTCTTATTTAGACTTGGATGGAAACTTTGTACATATTGTAACACTAATTTATTTTTCATTCCTAGAACATGTTCTGCTAATTTTCTGGTTTGTAATAAAGTTACAGCGTGAGGAAACTGTTGGTGATAGAAAAGAATTGAGATCAATTTGAAATATTTCTATTTTATGTGACAGGTTTACAATATGCATATATGTCTACTATAAAAGAAAAACAGATGTTCATTGTGAAATAAGTGTTCATTGAATTATCACTTCGTTTATTCTTCATTATCTACCTTTATGGCTGCATAATTAGCTTTGCAGTGCAATGTATTGCAGTATATAGTTTTTTAAAAATAGTTATCGTATCTACGCAACAGGTGAAATTACGCATCTTTATATTACGCAGGCAGACCCACCTCGCAAATAGTATATTTACCTGCCAGTAGAGGGAGGCCTCAAAGCTGCTGTCAGCACCTCAGATACGATCGCAAACCGCCAGGGGAATCGTATATAAACTCGCTCCATCAAATTTTCCGCGGTAAAATTACAGATAAAAATTAACACCGTGTATATCTCTAGCGATAAGAATGCTCACTAATTTATCGACAATGCTACACTATGTAACCAACTGAGATTATATGTATACTGTATGTATGTATTTGGGCCTAAATACTTCTCTAGTAACATTGATTTTCGAATGTTTCATTTCCTTGTAATTCTAACTCCTGCTAAGTTATTGCATGTATAGCTTCACTAGTTGTAGGCAATTGAGATGTATTTTCCATTAATATATCTCCATCACGTTTTATATTTTCATTCAAATATAGCTCAATTGAGCTGTAGAAAATGTTTATATGTGCAGGGATGCAAAAGTGAAATGTATTTTGCGATTACCAATGACCATAATAATCAAAGTATTGACACAGCTAGAGAAACGTCTTTTTATTGCGTGAAATAAAGTTGAAATCGTTCACATTGAAACATCGTTACAGCTACATTGTTATGTAATATAGATTTGAGCGTAATAACATGAAAAGAAATAACTTGATTACTCCTTGACGTACTATAGTTGTGACAGTTAAAGCCGTTACCGAAAATATATGCCAAATGTATGGTGATTACAAAAATAGCTTACATGTACTCACGCAGGGATATTTTTAATAATACCTCAACATCAGATGGAACTGTATATAATCTGCTCCAAATCAGAAATGATCAACAATTTTAGCTAACTTCCTCTTTGCCTCAGTTTTCAGTAATTCATAAACGTATTTCTTCATCAATTAAAATTATGTTTTGACATAATTTATATATAAAATTACTTTTAATATGCATAAAATAATTTTGTAAGCACCATACATGAAGGGGTTAAATTTAGTAGAATTTTCAATATGTATCTACATTATAAAATTGTGGATCCCGGGTCTTGAAGTACTTACAGCATAGTAAGTTGGCATTAAGTTATGTTATCCCAATGTATATGAGATATTCTTGTTGTGTAAAAGGGAAGAATATGCGTTGGTTGGAGAATTTAACATGGTACCTGGCATGTTAGTCATGATAGTTCAGTGTTGGAGCCATCTGACGGTGACTGGAAGGTCTGTGGTTCAAGTCCCCGCTATGGCATTGAATTTTTCAGTCTGACTCTACCTTTCCAAACGTTGTCCTACATATGGCTAATATGAAAGAGAAATGTAGTTCGAGGCCCTTCATTAGGTATAGTCTGTCTAGTCAACGCGAGTACAGTTGCCCCACAAAGGAAACGGACCCTACCGCCCACTAATAACCGTCATAAATCTATCGCCACTCTTCAGATATGGAACACTGTCGTTGGGGACCAATAGCAACCCTGATATTCTGCCTCCTAAAGGAGCTGGGTTTCAAATACTGCACTTTAAACAAGATAAGTGTTATTGTGAAATCCAATACAATTGTAGCTTTGCGATATATATACACAACGAAACCTCGTACGATACCCATGACGTATCGAGAAAGATGGCAACCTTGCAGAAAGGACTGGGAGAAGGAGGGTCGGTATTGTAAAACCATTATATGGATTCATCAAAAGAGGCGGCCGAACTGCACATACGTTAACTAAACAGACTTCACACACAGTTTGGCATACCCTCGATGTTTATGTAGAACAAGAACCAAGATGATCCAGTCTCGTATTGTACTTGAAGCCATAGTCTCTCTCAGAGTGAGTCCACTTTTGTTGTCTGGTCATCTCTTTCTTTTCCATAGTACATAAATGTTTGCATCACTCATATTGCATTAATGGATTGGTTGTCCAAAACGAAAAACTTCGTGAATTATTGCATTACAATCCATTACAATGTTTGCATAGTTACATAAAACGCAGTGATCAAATCGTAGCCATAATGGTTATCAAAGGTCTCTCAAGACCAACTAATGACAATATCATCACTAAGGATGAAATTGAAGTTATGTTTTGATTATTTGATGCTCTTTTCATTGCTGGGGTATACTGGGTGTGAAAGGCCGCTTTATTTTGTACAGGGACCGCTTTATTGACGAGGGACCACCTGTTTTGTTTCCTTTCCGAAGGAATCCATGCTAAGGATTTTTGCGCCAGAGAAATAACCATCATCTTCTGCCGGGTTTGGACCCGCGACCTCGCGTACAATAGGCTGTATTATCCCTAGACTGTGGAGAATGACACTAAGCATGTAGCTCCTACAAATACTTTATGATCGGTAATTTGAAAATAGAGTACTATGTCACATCAAGGGAAAATCTGGAATCCACAACAAATTGGTGAGGGGAGTCGCAAGAAATCGTAAACGGATATTGGGTGAATCAGGGAGAAGATTTCAGCAGTACAGCAACGCGTCTTAAAGGAAGGGATTTGACGAGGAACACTCGGCTAAATACATGTGGTAGATACTTAGAGTTCTCTGAACGACTTCCCATCGTCAAAACAGGTTTCAGCTCATCCACCGTATACGCGGCTAATAACCATCCACCGTGTTTTGCCGTGTAACATTGGAAAAAAGTCCGGAAATAATGTTGATCTTAGCCAAAAGGCCGAGAAGCGATACACTTTGGTCTTAGCGAAAACGCCGAGAAGCAATCATAGCCAAAAGACCGAGAAGCGATACTAATTGATCTTAGGCAAAAGGCCAAAAGTTTGATCTTAGCCAAAAGGCCGAGAAGCCTTTACTACATCCTAAAATGGCCGGGACCTCTTCAGAGGAAGCCACAGATGCTACTTACTGAATCATATTGTATAGGGTGTAGTATAATAATTGTTATGCTGAAGTTTTTAAATTTCTCATCATAAATCTAGCTATTTTGGAAATTCAGAGGTATTGCCAATTGTATCATAACTTTTCTGTTTATTCAAGCTAGTGTCATTTTGTAAGAGGAATTAAACTTGTATATGATAAATACTTCATTGTATATAGCGTCTAGAAAAACGTCAGTTATAAAAAAAATTTCAGTCTTATCAAAATACGGAAGAATAGGGAGTGAAACGTGTGAATTAGAATATTATTCCTGTCATTAACACACTATTGTGATACACTTGTCCTTCAGCTAAAGCAGTCTACCTGACTTGCGCACCTGTAAAAAATACTGAAAAGCATAGCAGCTGCATAAAACGTTATTGGGTGACCTCACATTCATCATAATACCTGTGTGTTCCCACTCTTCGGTTCTTGGCAAATTACCCCATCATCCAGGTGTTGGGCCGCTAGAGCCAAAATTGGCTCATCCTGACCTCAGTTTTCACCTTTTTTATCTGGTGCACAAAGCGTTGAAGTATTTCAGCATGTTCCAAATGTTCATTATTGTCCTCCAATTACAGAGAACAAGGAAAGTTTGTAATGAAGTTACAAAATATAATAAAGTGTGTATTTCTCTAAACACCTGGCCCCAGATTAAATATCACTGAGTTTCCTAAAAGGAAATGATTTTGGAACGATTTAAAATTAAATCTAAAACTTTAAAATGAACTTTGTATAACTCTTCTGTGGTTTCAATAGTGGTATTTTCAATTTTCTTACATTTTCTAATACGTACAAATAAATTATATGTTTTGGACCTTTTATCGCTTACTTGAGCTCTACGTTTGTCATTTTAAATCTTTAAATTAGCATGTTATGAAAGAAAATTGGTGAATTTCCATTAAAATTAATTATTTTTGGTTTTTATATCATTTGTGTTACACCTTTTAAGCGCGGTTGTAAATAAATCCAAAAGGATTGAGCAATAGACAAACAGAATTTCTGAATAGAACGATGCATTCCTCAGAGACGACGCAATTAAAAGTTATAATTAAAATGAAGTAAATCTCTCCTAAAGCTGTATATTTGTAAATGTATGTCATTAGGCACTACCCTTGAAAGGTGAAAGAAATCCCAAATGCCATAGCGCCACCAGTGGCGAACAGGGCGCCATCGATAAATCAAGAAACTATACTATTGGGCTGTTCATGTGTCACTGCGAGTGTTCAAACTTTTTAGGCGATTCCACTCTCCTTGATCGGGTTGTATGCATTAGCAGTATAATTAGTCACATAAATATCTCCTTTAATTTTTCTAGCCACTATTATTTCTTTTTATATAACTGTTACAATGTATTCTTGCAGTCGCGTTACGGCATCTACTCAATGGTCGTCGAGATTAACGTTTAATAAAATAGTTTAATTATAAACAGATGGAACATAAAAGTTTCGAGTAATACACAGAAATGATTAAAAAGTAGTAGGCCATTAGGTGTTAAAATTCCACTCTCTTTCCAAGAATACAAGAAAGAATGAAGTGTCGACTTTATCATTTGATGAAGTTGTAAATAGCTGAAAAAATAACACCAAACAACTGGGAATATCTCGGATAGAGTGATGCCATTATAGAACCAACATTAAAGAAATTGTGTTTCAAACAAATCTGCATTTTGGTGCTTTACGCATCCCTTATTGTTTACTACCGTTTCCATTTTCCGTTTCCTTTTGCCCTCCTCGTATCTAGGATTTGCGAGTATATACCTGGAGCCAGACACTTATCGAGGAGCACAAGATCTCTAAATCCTAGGACAGAGGATGAGTCTAGTAAAAGGGTGAAGTACATGATATGAAATGGTAATGCAGTGTATAAATGAAAAGGTGATAACGAAGCAGTTTGTGGAATAAGTGGCGGGGGAAACCCGATAATCCGGAGAAGGCATGTAGAGAAGCCGCTTCGCGTTTATTGTTCATCATTTTTATGGTACTATATAAAATTCATTGAAATGCAGAGATCCCGCCGGGTATTCAATAAATTCAAGCTATCCATTTTTTACTTTCCATTTAAGAAGTTTAGATATATGGCCCATCAGAGTTTTTCCTTTGAGCAAACTTTCTCGCCATTTCTATGGCAGCGCTATACGCTGCAAAACCTAAGACACGAAGAGGAAATGGAAGAAATCGGAAACGATGGAAAGCAGATAGCGTTAGGTGAGAGACCACTTCAGCATTTTCGTCTAGGGGAACCCTATAAAACTCCTAACTCAGAATCAGCAATCGACGGGGATCGAAATATAAACCTCCGGAATGCGAGCCTCACACGTTACGCGGAGCCATCTCGCTCGGCGAACTTAACCAAAACGATTAAAATATGAAATTCTCAATACATTATCTTCGTGAACAAGGAGTTCTATGTAATTGCTCTGCTTTAGGCTTCCTTAGGAATTAACCTTTTCTCGTAGAGTAAAACGTGTTACAGTTAATTTGTTTTGCTTTCGTTTATTTTTGTTCAACACTTGAGGGAGATGAGGAAACGAAGTAATGAAATTTTATTAATATTCTCGTTGTCTTTCTTATATGTACTACATATATATGAATGTAGCAACAGGGTTAGAGAACTAAATACGAATAACTTTCTTTCGGGTTTTCTTTGCGTTTGTCTCATTCGTTTTCTTTGACTCATTACCTTGGACAAGATTCCCGCTGTGTTAAGAGTTTCCCAACATTTGTTTGGAATGTGCATTTGTCATAGTTCCCCTTCTCATAAATGTGGAGGAACTTTATTGTTAGCGATTTAAAATTAGAATTGCGAAGTAATCCCTTTGGCACGGACATGCTAGTAAAGTGTTTTATGTCTTTTTGTTCGCCAAGATGTGTTATATCAGGGTCTTCTTGACGTAACAGCCTCGAGTTTTCATTACTGGCTTCATCCTACCGCTCGACAAAACTTTCATAATCTTAACTTTTGCCGAGAGGGAAGCCCCTGTCTAGCATCCCACAGTTCATATCGCTGCGGAGGCACATACACTAGAGAATTTGTCGCTAGAACCACCAATATTCCCCGTGCTCCTTATATATGTTTAGTTTGCAGGCAAAACTCATTCCTATACAGTTTCATTGTTCAAGCCCAATCTAATTATTTTGTAAAATGATAGCGTGGCATTTGAAAAGTGTAAACGTATTGCACACACAAATAAAGGGTTTAGAGATTAGAAATCGTGAAAAATGTGGATCAATTAGTTTTATAATTGAGAAAAAGCACAGTATTATGTTAGGGATTGCATTTGTTTATTCTGATCTTCTATTCTTACGTTCTCTACTACATATTATCTCCAGTAAATAGAAGTATTGAATTCCACAATAATAAAACATTGATACGAGATTTCACCGAAAACACACGTTTCGAGGCTCTCTGAATCCGAAGTAGCAACATCTTCATATAAAGAAAAAAAGTTCCTTTTTGGTGTGAACAGCATAACTATAAAACAAAAGTTGGTTGTATTCCAAGGATTATATTTAGGTTCTCCAACTTCCAGGAATATATCACGAAGAATTAAAGAAAAACATCATTCATCGTACACTACCCTCTAAATAAAAATATCCAGAACATTTTACCCAGAAAAGAAACTAACGATTTTGCTTAAAGCCAACGTATGTTTAAGAACTTTTCATGACAAATGAAAGATAAATTTTAATTTTTTAATGGTGTTTAAGATCCCTTCATTCTTATTTACTTTTGCATAACGGTAAACGTAAGAGGTAATCAAAATCTTACTGCACAAGATGTAGATCATCTTAAAACACAGAAGCACATCTTTCCCATTGGTCTGAATTTTCAGATAGTCGCAAGTCTCTAATCTATTTCCCTGTGGTCATACGAAGTGAATAGAATTGCAGGTCATCACATAACAACTTGATTCTTAATAATGTAACTGTTGTTTTAATTCTGTTCTATTGTTAGTATACCTGCAACGGAATTTATAAATGTGTTATAAAGATTAATCTAGAATAACAAGAAGTACTTCGAGGAATATGAATTTGTAAGTATAATATTGTCACCGTGTGGCATTGTTGTGCTGCTGCCAGGGGTCAGAGCCGGGCGCATGGGCACGAGACAAAGAGTTAGAGAGAGGCTCCGGAACGTTCTACCCTTTGTTGTTGCCGCGCAAATTCTCGGAAACCCTGCGCCTTTCTAGAAACAATGGCTGGGAAGGTATAAATACCCCGCAAGGAGTTAGAGCGGCAGTTGTTCATTGGTTATTGCGACGGTCGACGATTGAAGTGTACCGCAGGGTTTTCATTCATTCGTTTTCGTGCAGCAAAGCACCGAGTCAGCATTGAAGACAGCTGATTGTCAATTTCAGGTCTTTTTACTGCAGCAAAAGTTGTTTTAAATTTCTGCAAATCGGATTTCCGAATCTACTTAACCCACGCAGTCACAATATATGAACTAGTGAGTAAGAAGCTATGTAAATCTAATACTCATTTTTATTTGCATCACGTAAAACATGTTTAATTTGGGCATGGCTTGTGAATTAAATATTGTTTCAAAGCACAAAAAAAAAAATGTTTCAAACATTACAAACTTAAAGAATTGTTCACAATGGTGAAGTTAATGAAACATATTTGCAGTAGGTGAAGTAAGGAGGGAATAGTCAAAGAAGTTGAAAAGCATGCCAACGAACTGCTTTTCTAAGTATGCTTTTAAAATCGATTTCAGGTTTCTTTCTAAAAAAAATGTTTTTCTAACTGTTGAAATGTGTCTCTTTAAACAATAAAATAGATAATTACAAACGTAAGCGTGTAACATTTAATAAAATGTAAAACGAAATGGCTAGCCATGTTCATGATACAGACGCTCAACGTCGTGTTTACAGTTCAAACCCCAGAAGCACAGCGGTTCTATTTTTATTTTTCTCAGGTTTTCCTCTGTCCAAGGGGAAAATGCCGAGTACGTACCTTATACAACCTACAACGCATCCTTCCTTCCCAAACTTCTTTTTGCAGTTATTTCAGTTTAGGATGAACGTGCGTCCTGTGGTGCAATATGTAGTAAGAGCAGAACTGAAGGTTAAAAAAAAAGGAGAAACAATATGTGTTCGCGTCCTGAGCGTCGATGCCCTTTTCGGTCGCTAACATTATTTTAGAACATAAAAGGCAGCCAAGTGTAAAGTAATTTAGTTAAATCTTTGTAATATGTTACGTTATTAATTACAAAAGTTTAAATAGTAATATTTAAGTGTAAAAGTGCTTAACTTATGTGTACCGTCGACCTAATTTAATATTTTTTCATGAAATTTAGCACTTTTTTTTTTAAAAAATTGAGGTCTGATAAGGTGTATCCTCAACAAAACCACCAAATATAAAACAGAAGGAAGAGGTTGTTAGGCCTGAGTCATTCATGTTTGTTGACATCCTTGTGTCTAAAGCAGCATTAGGCCATAAGAGTGATAAAGAGTATGAAGCATAGCACTTGTGGTACTTGAGTACTGAAGTGAAGGTGTTAAAACACTCGTGGGCGTCGCCGCGCTTAAGGCCTGTTTATGAGGAACAAAGGATTCCTGGAATTTCCCTTTGGTCGCAGTTCACACCACTTAGTAGGAGCTCAGTAATTCGGGATTCAATTTGTTGGACTAAATACTTAACTCCTCTTGTACAGTGTGGAGTGGTACACGTGTCTTTGAGACGTTGCAATTCTATTGGAGATTTCGCTTTCCACAAAACCGGGAGTACATTTGTTGTCATCCTCAGCTTTCGGTTTTCAATCCTCTCATGCGTTATTGTAAAAGTTGGTAGTTTCAAAAGTAATGTCTTTCTAAACATGTTCACCGTGAATTATTGCAGATTTTTCTTATTATGAACGCATAAGTAATTATGATTGTAAAATCACCATTTTAAATTCCTCTAGTGTTAAAAGATTTTCTTCTCTGGGAGTTTAACTCGGTTACTTATGTATTGATATACTAATGAAATGGATAGCGGAAGCCATATTGGGGCACGTTAATATCTTAAATGAGAGACTTCCATATGGACTTCTGCAATATGGAGAAGCAGCTTGCAGAAGTAGGTATATTTTGTACCCCATATCACTCGTTATCGATGATCCAAACATTTTGATGAGGTTGAATTGCTATACAACAAAACAGACCAATTCAATCACGTGTGACTATCATCATACTGGGGGCTATGGATATTAGAAAGCAAATTGGATCCACTAATGGTTCTCCAACAGTAACTTCGCCTTGCTTCTTGCTTTACCTGCATTACACTTCTTATGAAGAGCAAGTAGTCTTGTTCACTCATGTTAGAGCTTTTAGTGGATGGCACCTATAAAATACTATGAAATCTGCCGAAAGCTGGGTTCACTAATGGGCTTTACTGCAGAGACCATTGCTAAATGTCCAGATAGTCTGGTATATCCAATGAGCTCTGGAATTAACAAGTCGTGTCTATATATTTGCCAATGCAGCTTAGCGTAAAATGGGAGAGACTGTAGCAGACGATCTTGACTTCGAATAACAAGCCTTAGTGCATATAAGTATTATTCGGAAAGCAATCAGACATAAATAACGACTGTATTAGAACAACAAGACTTCTAAATAACAATTATAATTTACTTTCAGACGACAGAACGTGTTTGTATTATTTTAATATCCTAGTGGAATCAGAACCAATATTTTACGTGATGCACATGCATGATTACAGTTTTTACTCAGTAGTGATTGTACAAACAGCTGGCTATGAGGTTGGAATATGTTTTTTTTCCTTCTTTTTCTTTGTGACATAAATCCATGACAATGTTCCTGTTAGGGATAAAAAATGTGCAAATAGGGGCGTTTGATTTCACAGAAGACTCAGCATTAAAATTTTAGTCGGGTACATAGAAATTTCTAGGCCACTAAACTTGTCATTATGAAACGAATCTATGTCATGGATTTTAACCTTGGGTTAGGCCGCATTTTCGACAAATATCAAAGCACTTACCGCCAGGACCTGTCACAATTCCAAACTGCTGTGTCAGAATATAAAGCTCCCATAAGTTTATTAACAAAGTGCAATTTTGAGTAATCGATATGTCTGCACCGGCAAATTCAAGCAGGAGCACATGCTATTTTGTAATACACCATACACCTTTTCTCTCGTAGCTTGTGCATTGGTACTTCCTATCTTAATAGATCTCTAAAGGAAACGGTGTCTCTTCTCCACTAAACGCAAGATCACGTATCAACAAGGCAATTACTGATTGATTAGTTTGGTAAATATTCCTCATTAAGGCTATATTCCAGATTAATTTCACTTTCAAAGCAGGTTTTTTTAGGAAAAAAAAAAACAAATTTAAATTATAATGTAATAGTTATCAGAGTTTTGCGTTGCCCGACACCAACTAAAGTTAAGCTAGGAAAGAGAGCTAAACTCCGTCGGTAATAGTAGCCAAAAAGAGTTAGGGGCTTCTATATTGATGTTACAGATGAGAACAATAACTTGAATTTTCTGGAAACGCATATGAAGTAGATTTGTTTTAATTAGTTTAGTAAAGGGGGAAGTCCGTTGAGTACAATCTTAGGTCATTGTGTCAATTTCCGAAATGTTTAGAGTATTAGAGTTAAATTGGCTCAAATTGAAGTAATGTCTAATGAATTAACATGCATTTATTGGTCAGTTCTGTAAGCAGAACTTTCTTGGAGCACGTCGGATTGCTAATATTTTAGAAACCTGTTTCCCCATTTTGCCTACTGAAAACCATATGCATCAAGATTATATTCTTTGTGTAACTCCTATTTCTTACTGCGAAGGATCTCTAAAATTCTATTATGAACCGAAGTCTTCTGTAGCGCTTCTCAATCTGCATTACAGACAGGTCTGGTCTGAGGGAGCTGACGAGAAAGCGGTCATTGCACAGCTAAGTTCACTTGCCTTGGGCAGCAACAAGTACTCTGAGGTACAAATTTCGCTGTCTACAGTAAACTTCTACAAAAGCAGAATGATAATTTTGGGAGGATCCTGGCTGACTTTACCCACCTATTACAGTCTGTATCTCTGGACTCGCCCAAGTGGAATTTCATAGGAAAATGGTTATCTCTAACAACGATCGTGCTGATGTCTAGTTACCTGAATTTCGAGTGAAATTCAAGTGAAATGTGGTCCAATAGAAGAGCGCAATAGAAGAAAATAGGAGAACAAAACTCCTTATGAAGGTTCTTGAAACATAGTGCTGATCTAATTGCTGAGGCCACATGTGAACAGCTACACAAATCATAATCCGAAGAGGGAACACTGAAGCCAATGCACAAGCCACAATTTGGAAGTCAGCTGGAAGAATCTGTACATAGATGAATATTACAGATTGGCAATTTTGCTGTTCGATTCTGGAAATTTGTTTAGAATTAATGTTGCGATTCACGTTTGTATTCGTTCGGCGTTTGTATTCGTTTGTATTCGTTTTGGGGTTTTCAATACATAGGACCTGCTGCTTTAGGTTGAGAAGAAAATTTGACACAAAATTTTATTGTGCTTAAATGTTCTGAATGCATTTTTTATTTTGTTACATGTTATAAAGCTTTATTGTGTTCTTTATTTATTGCGCCTTAGCATATTTTACTTCATTAAAACAGTCTAGACAATTTGTTATGCTTTTAAATTTGACATTTAGAGACATTTAGACTATATTTATAAGCTAGCGCATGGAATTTAATAAGGCATTGCTTTCTTTTTACTTCAGAAATAGACAAAGTTACGTATCGTAATTTATCGCGTAATAGTCCCCTTTTCTCGAAAAATTTACTTGAAAACATTGCTTGAAAACAAAGCCTAATTAAAAAAAAAAAATGTTATCCATAGGATCAATATCGGAGCACTCCCAGTTCTTCATTTCACCTATTTCATTCATCGTGTGATATGACCTAACCTAAACTATAGGCCCCCAGCAACGCCTATTCTCTAATTTTATGGGGGAGGGATTTATGCGAGTGGTGCTTCTAGGAATTCAGAATGGAAGGGAAACCATGTAGTTATTATGTAAAAGTTATATAGGTATACAGTGATTTTTGTATGGACTGGATATATACCACGGTTTCATTGGACCTACAATGTAGGTATTATTTCACTGTTTCTTTTCTGACTATTCTGCGTCACTTTCGTCACTATCATCACTGTTTTCATTTATATGTAGCTCATTGTGTCGACTTGTAACAAAGTGACTTAGAAACACGTCTGCAACTTCACATTCAATTTTACGATACATGTTCACAATGGCAATATAAGTATTTTTGTGGCAAGCACTGCGTCCATTGTTGTCCGTGACAAGCACCGCTGCGTCGATTGTTGTCCATTATCAAGTCATTTGAAGTCCGCTCCAATAAGAGCGAACCAGGAGACGGAGTTATGCGATGTTTAATATGTAAATAATTTTTAGTGGCGAAAAATCATAGGGTAGGGAAATATGCTTATGCGATAAAATACGTTATATGTAACATACATCCTGGTGTTATAAACGACAACAAACAGTCTATGGAAAATAAAATAAGTTTCTATTGTACCTCTCTAGTAACCCTACATTTATTAGAAAATAACTTAGCTTTACATGGTTCATTACAATATCTTGAACTTTCATTACAGGTTGTAGGTTTCAAAAGCTATGATTCATATTTTATTTCAGCATTCAAAAATCTCGATAAGTTTTCTTCAGCATTAGATGCAGTAGAAGCTATAAATGACCTGCTAGGATGCATTTTGCTCTTTGTTCCATTCATATCAACATAGCTGTATAACATCAATAATATTTAAAATAGCAAATTGATTTTCCTGCCTTTTTTTCCCCTGAACACCTTCCGTTTCATTCATTTACCCCATAGTAATTGTTTTATTTTCATATCAATAGAATCTCCACACATACAGACTGTTTTAAAGTACCATTTTATAGCAACAAAGCACCGCCCGTATTTATTTATGGAATATGAATGTATTTAAAAGGAGTTAACTATAAAATGAAAGCTTGAAGGTTCAAAGAATTGAAATAATCACTGGGCACACATCGTATGCGATCTTTATCACGAACCCCCATCCGAAAAGTCCATTAAAATGGTCGTAACGATATGTGGGCTCAGCGCTAATGCCTTGCTCGCGTGATGTACGTAACCACAATGCACATGACCATTTGGAAACCGTTACTGCCATTTCGTTTTGTTAGTGCAGTCACACAGGCCTCCCTGCTGCTCGATGCGGCTATTAAACTTTATTACTCTGCGTTGCTTGTCTCATTACCAATGGTTTCCGTGGTTTTCTTCAGCTTCAGAAAGATGTTATCGCCTTATCCTTCAACCTAGGGCGAACAAATATCGCACGACTTGTATAGACATGTCTTGCCCTATATTTGGTAGAGGTTTCCAAAGGAGCTTTTTTTCTTTAGGGAACCCTCCCTCATTAGTGGTTAATTCCAGGAAGGTACCGTAATTGGAACGCGTAGTTTGCTTCCCAATTTACTACCCGAATTAATTATTCCATCTAATGCATCGTCAGGTCCACCGGTCTGTTACACCTCAACAGTTAAAGCTAACGCTGACGTCAATAATATTCCCAGTTTTTAGGAAAAGGAGCTATCGGAAACATGCTAATGTCTGGCCACACGCTTTTAAAGCTCCTCTAAGATATAGGCAAAAGCAGACTTAACATGAACAAGCAGCGAGTGAACTCGGGAGGACTTTTTCCAGTGGTACTTGGACTTGCCTTCTTACTGCTTACGGCGCCAAGGCTATGAACAGTGATGATACAAGAAATTAAATAATATTGATAAAAGTATATTTGGAAATAAGACGCCCCAGTTCTAAATTTAGGGTACCTTCGCAGGTAGGACTGAAAAAAAAAAACAACCTAAAGAAAGTCGGTTCTAATAGGATTTGAACTTCGAATCTCCCGTTCAGAATCCATAACTTAATTTGGACCACTCGTAATCCGCGTAACTGGAAAGGGATTTGTTCTCTATAAGCTGCACTACTATGATACACGAATGTTACAAAGTACTTAAATGATCTATATTAAAAGTATATTGTATTGTACTCACATTTGACAGTCTGTTCAATCTTGTGCAAACTATTGTTACAAAGCTTACTCTTCAATTTATTTCAAGTTAATCCGATATACATTTGCAAAATTTGTTTTATTGCATTTCCTTGCTGGTGCAAAAGAAGAGAGACAGTAGGTTCTAATAGTCAAATATTTTAAGACGAGATGACGGCTTTGGAAATTCCGTGGTCTTTGCATTACCGAGAAAGAGAGTAATGACTTCCCATTTGAGAAACCTGCAAGTTTTAAAATGAAAACCAATATTTGAAAATATCTTGCAAATGTTTAGCTCCAGAAAAATTGCATCTTCAAGGTGACCTCCATTCTTGCATAGTAAGATACTGTTTGTCTCTTACGGTTTACCAGCCATGCAAAGTGAATTCATATTCAAGAGCACTTCAGAGGGTATTCCCAGAAAATTTAGGGTATAGGTACAGTTAGTTAAGTGCAGAGGATCTACTCCCATTTGTCCTGGACCCGTAGGACCAAGGACCCGGGCCTCCTTCTACCCGGGAGCGATGGATACTCCGTGGCTCTTTCCATAGGGCAATACCTGGAGTCTGATAAGCCCCCCCCCCCCCGCTGAGCACAACGTCAAGACGGGATGGAAGTGGATACGCCACTTACGCGCGTCAACCCCGCAGGGAAGACTACCGAAAAATTTCGGTGGGGCCGAATGGTGATCTCGCACACCTGCTAGCTCTGCAGGCTAGTACCCGGGACTTTTGGGCAACCCTCAACCCCCTCCGGGTGGCTGTAGCCTGGCCGGAAGTACCCAATTCCCCGTGGGTGTCGGGAACACACTGACCCTTCGAGTCCAACCCAATCCGAACAACTCCCCGACGGGAGTGGCTCGGCAGTTCGGCTCGAGGTTCCTCTAGTGACGTCAGAGGTACCACGAGTGCTAAGGGTCCGCAGCGCCCGCACCTCGGGAGCTGATGGGGACGGATCCCCTCCCCTACGGGAAGGGTATAGGTACATGTAATTAGTTATTAAAATATTTTGAACATTCCAAAATCATTAGAGGCATGTTTGAAAAAATAAACAATTTCTAAAATATTGTTCGTAGACAGACGATGTGGAGATACAGAAGGTTTTCTAAAGATACGTTTGTATTCAGGGAGTCTCAAAACATATTTCCGAAGAAATCTTGATTCGAATTTTTGGATGGGATAACTGCGCAGTAGAGAAGGTAAGAACCTTTTAGTTAAGCATGCGATACTACTTAAATTTTGAATGGGCATTGAGATCGTTTGCAGCGTGTGTCACGAAGGTAGTTCACCCAATGGAAAGTATCCATACGTTAGGAAGTCACTTTGAACCATCACGCTTAACACCGTTAGACAAGGGTATTCTTTTCGTAATCATGTTGGAGAGAATTTGAAGCGTAGTAGGTTCAGTTGAACAGCTGCTGGCAGAACGTGAAGTTGGCAGAAAGGCTGAGAAACGCTACCTTGTGGACCTAATTTATTTTTTGTCATCTTAGTCAGTCCGGAAGCTCTTTGATGTGGCACCATTCATCGTGGGCAATAAACTTAGTAACATCTAATGCCATACGTTATGTTGGCACATCTTGATCAACAGAGCATGTAAAAGCTCGATCCTCTGTATTTAATGCAATACATCTTCAAGTGCTTTAGAGCAATTAAGGATTTTTTGGAGGATGTATTACTTGGCACCCAAGTAAGCGCTCAATTACTTCCCCAAGAAAGTTTATTTTGGCCTAGCTCTAAAGTGTTTAGCTGTAAGTTATCGTTGTGATGCAGCATTATAGTTGTTTATACCTACAAAGTAGGGAGCATTTTGTTGAGATAAATATGACATCATTGTACGCGCTGCAGATGTGAGATAAGTGAGTGATTAAACCTGCACACCGCCAATCATTGGAAGTAGAGAGAGAACTGCTGGATAAGCTGTAGTTTAAGAGTTGCTTTTAGGTGCCGCTTGCTGGTGATTTCCTTCATGTGAAATATTACAGGTTGCTTCTCTTCTCGCCACACTTCTTGTGCTCAATGTTATATCCTGTGTAATGTTAAAAAGAAAGCGAAGAAAATCTTGGAACATTTTAATTATATTTTCCACTTCTGAAACGGTAATTGGAGCCCTTTTAATTTTAAACGGAAGTAATGAAGTTTTACACACCTGCCTTTCCACGTGCTGCGGCATTTAGCAATTGTATTTACTTATCTCTTTAGTGTAGTTGAATTCTAAAGGAAATTTTATCATTTAAAGAATATGTGTGAACTTTCTACACAGAATTTGGGAATGTTTGAGGTAAAATATATCGCTAATTGTCCCCAGATTCACATAAAGCTTTGCGTATAAACTTTGATCCACTTCTATAGCCGTTTTACGATATTCTAAATTCGGTTTGTGATACATTTTCCATAAAACGTTAAATTTACATATTGAACGCAGGTATAGGTATTTTAACGAATAATTTTGTTTTTATTTCCCACGTGTTCATTTAAGTGGCTGCAAGTGTTAAATAGATATTTTAGTTTAGCTTTCAGCTTACTCATGTGATTAACATTTTCTTACAGATCTGAAAATATGCCGTAGTTTTGTAGCATGATGAAAACAAAACAATTTTCAATAGAAACAAACGATAAAACTTTTCTTCAGGATGCTTTAGTCTCAAAATATTGGTTAATGCAACTCATTTTTAAGACAGTATATCAGTGGGAAACTTAACACCCACAATTTCATTATGAGCGTTCTAAAATTTTAAGACATTATGCCAATCACAATCTGCGTCTGTTTGAGATGTATTAATATTTTGTTCTGGATGTAATTGCTTTGTATTAGTTAAAGATGTTCCACTATTAAACCGTGTTTTACGTCGTCTTAAGGGATTCATCTTGCATTTGAACTATTTTTAAAGAGCCTCATTGGAGCTTTTTTTAAATTCAAATGAAGCAATGAGGAGTCTTTTCGCATTTTTGGTATTTTTCAAGTATATCAGTCTATGAAAATAGGCAATAAAATAATGATATTACCACATTTAAAATATCGTTATAATTATGTAATGAGTTATTAGGTTTTGTTTCGGACTAGAAGTTAATCTGCCAATAATTTGACGTACGGAGCGTTTGAAGTTTGATAATCACTGAAACGTTGTGAAAAACATTTATATTAGGTAGAATGTGCATTACAGCTCAGGAAAGTTATAAAGTGACATATTTTGACGATATTAGTAAATCAAATAAGCCAAATGAAAATTTGGAATATAAATACAGTAAACCAAGTGTAGCTTTATGATTTTTTCATGATTTTCATAAAGTTCTGAAACGACAAAACACCAGATTTTTTACTTCAGTCCCCTGACAGTTAAAATATTTTGTGCTATATAATAATAGTTACCGCTTCAAAGGCACACTAACATTCAGTTTACATATAAAGTGACCTCTTCACTAATGTTTTTCCATGGTTTCGTTTCTTATTTATCTCAATAGCGGAAAATGGTCTGCATGATGTAGTTTAAAAGACATGAAATTATACCCAGAAATTAATAATTACTCAATGAAAAATGTGTGTTACTGTTTCCTTCGTTGCATTGGGTTTTAAATGCAGACGTGGTATTTAAATTTAATGGTTATGGTAAAAGCGCTGTTCTGTTGTATACGTCATCGTGGTATCCCCTTGTTGCAGCTATTGGAGAAATAGTGTTAATATCGGTTCCCAAGAATTTAACATAGTTCGCATTACTAAACTGAAATACTGCCAGCCTTACAATGGGATTTAATACTTTTATAGTGTCATGCCAGTCGGTGATACTTATTTTACAACTCTTAACACTTCTTTGAATGAACTATCATATCGTATTTACTCATTCAAGCTGACAACTAGAATTAGTGGAGCACTCATGCACACGTGGCCTCAATAGCCTCTGCACAATCATTGGGGCGTAACAATGTATGTAACTGCAGACGAGGCCTGCCAACATAACAGCTACAATTAACACTAATTATGGTCATGTCATTACAGTACCTGGCTTATTAAAAACAGAAGCTCCATGTAAAGTAACATCTTTTTAAACATCTGTAACTGGGTAGCTATCTGAGCTCCAGAACTTGTAACAAATTGAAAGAAAAAATGTTGAGAATGAAATAATTGGTTGAAAAATACAGATGCAAATTAATCTGGAATTCAACTCTAATGTAAATCAAAGGCTAGACATTGCAACATTTTTGTTAAATTACCCAGGAATAGCACAACAATTTTTTTTCGCTTAAAATTGGTTAGCAAGCTGTGCTACTTTGTGTGGCCGACTTAAAAAAAAAGTGCTTCTTTCCACGCGCGGTCGTTTGTACGCCTTCTACCACGTATGTAACAAAAAGGGGATGTGTTGCATTGCACCCAAAAATTCGATATCGGGATTTCAGTAGAAATGCATATTTTGAGGTTCCTTTCAAACTAATTTTATAAAATGGTACATATTTGTGAGCATGTATATGAACATCCTGATTTAAAAATTAAACGCCCGATACATGCGAAGCTTGGTATTTAAGCATCCATTAGGAAGATCATGAAAACGTTCAATAAAATTGTCGCAAAAAAAAAAAAAACCCTAGAAAAGAACTGTACAGAATTGTAGACTTCTCTTCAACTTATTCCAAACATTTATTGTGGCTTCAACAATTCTTGATAAAACTGTTGCTATTGATTTGAAATTTCTAAGAAGCTTTTTTTCTAAAGCAAATAATGTTTTCCTTGTTTCTCACAATGCCCTGGAAACTGTGGAATTTCAGGCCGGCGATTCGGTTAATGACTAACTTTTCGGTTTCCTGCATCTTTTTAATACTTAGGACGAAACTATAACGTTTATCTGGTTTTGCAGGCACAAAAACTGACTATTGTAAGAGTAGTTTGCAAAGGTATATACTATAAACGATAGTGAATAGTGGAAGTCATGTGACTGTAATTTTAGTATTGTCATTATTATTTTAGTTGGAAAGAGAGGGGTAGAGAACATGCATTATATTTCTAGCAATACATATAACATTCAAAGTAATGTTTAATAAAGTAACTGAAGTTATTGAAAGAATTATACCTTCGAAGTATTTTTCTGGCTTATTTAAAGTCGTAAAAAGGTAGTAGTGGCTACTGCAAGGAGAAAGAATCCGTTGAATGGAGTCTGAACAGTGGAAATCCTTTTCGTTGTCGACAGAGAACAGTCGGCTTGTGACCCGCCGGAAGCAACATTCAACATTCATACGTCCCCCGGCCCAAAGGGTCTTAACTAGGACCGACAAACTCTCCTGTAGTAGTACACCATGCTGGCACATCTTGTGAGCACCGTTTTCATTCATTACTGTGCAGCTCAACAGTCTCCGTGCGCGTAAAATCGATTGTGCCACTTCGTGCAAGGAACGTTGATAACAGAAACGTAATATGTACAACCCTATAGTTTAGTACATAATGATATGGCAACAGGATGTTCTCGACATTTCCTTTCTACCGGTTTTCTACATTTAGAGGAATTACTGAACCACACCCAAAAAAATTCGTTATCAAGAATAGCGTAGTGTTGAGAACAGCGTTGTTCAAAAACTAGAAGTTGTTAAATCTTCAAAGATGTCGCACAGATAAATTCAAGGAAATCCCCTCATTCCAAACTACTGTTTAGATATAAAATGTAAGTATCGTTATTCTTTATTTTCTCCAAAACAGCTCTAGCGAATTTTATTAAAATACTACATGACTAAGATATTTCCATGAGAAGTGATACAGAATACCTTATTGTACAAAATATCTCTTTAAAGCGCATTAGCTATGTCAAATAATTTGTTTTTGTGACTTTAACCATGCAGAGTTATTGTTTGTTGGTTTGCATTTTCAAGCTATTCTATTTTTCTCATAGGTATACTAAATTGATGATTTTAGAATATCGACTGTTGTGTTTTAGTGTGTTTTAGTAGTGCATTTTGAATAGCTTTTGGGAAGGGTAGCAGATTAAATACATACGCCCTTGATGCATGTAGATATCGGAACTGAAGGATGTAAATTTGTTGTTTTGTTTCTTTTATTTTATTTATTTTTGTATTATTTAACTCGTCCTGCAAGGAGGATGTAATTTTAGTTCATTTATGTAGCGATTCCCTTTTAAAATCTATCGCTTTATACTACTATACTTTTCTTATACCTACAACTAAATGTGCAAATTTGGAATAACGAGAAGCAGTTAGTAACAATAATTTATAAAAGAGTGAATAGAGAAAATCATGTGAATGTAACGCACATATTTCTCCGAGGCACGTTCATGTTTTGCTTCCCTTCCCCATCATCTCTCTCTTGTTCATCCTTTCCCGTAATTCAATTTTATAAACAGTAGTATTCCTGTTGTAGGTAAAAGCACTTGACTGCAATATTTCAGTATATAGATGAACAGAGAACCAAAGATACTTAATAATAAAATGATTTTGATCCTAAAATTACAATGAATAGTTATATCATGCTTTATTTGTGTATGCTTTGTTATTAAGGATAAACTCTTCATTGCTAATGGTCAATTAGTGGGCCCGCGGAGTCCGTGACTTCCCTGCAAACGAGGATTGGTGCTCGATATGTTGGTATAAACACTGTCGTTTATCCTCGTCATTAGTAGCAATTCGGTTTATTACTCCTAACAATACCTTCATGCCTTGGCATGCGCTGCCAGTTTTTGTGGTTTTTGTCCCTTTTTGTAAATTTTCTTTCTGGAACAGATCCAACTGTGGATTTCGCTATTATATGTATAATGAGGTTGCCTTGCGTAGGTATTTGATACAAAAGAGCTCTGTGTGCATACTAGTTGTTCTAAATCAAAGATGCTATAGAGAGCACACGACGTTTAACACATCCCGTATTTTGTTTTTCGTTCACCCACCGTCGGAGAATCTTCTACTGTTTAGCACAATGGTGTCAAACAACTGGTGTCCAACCAGCCCCCACATACAAATTTGGAGGAAGAAAGGAGAATGGCAGTCAATATCACGAGACTGCATTCCTATTTTAAATGTCTGCGTGACCCCTACTGCATTTTTATGCATGCTGGACGGAAGAAACAACGTTTTCCAATAATAGTCACAGTACAACAAATAATCTGATCGCGGGTACATCGTAGTTTTTGCAAGTGTGCCTGAACAATTTAGATGGAGATTTCTTACAACAAAAGTATACTATAGCGTTGATAATACACTAAGATTACTGCATATCAGCATAATTGCAATAACATTCTGTTGAAAGAAAAAGAAAGAAGGAGCTTTAGCTTTCAGTTAATATCTGTGATGTGTATTTAAGTGAGATAAAGCCTACTGAAGGTTTTCAAAATTTGGGTTTTAGTAGGTCCAATTGGAGTAAACGAACAAAATTACACAATCAAATTTGTTCAAAAAACTCAAAAACACCGTAGACAGTGGTTTTAAGACATTTGCTTCTTGAATGACAGGACACTTATTATCTTTAAGTATGTTATCGCACAGTCTTAAATCTATAAACTTCGTGATTCATTATTTCCTAAACTATTCGAAATATAAGACTAAAATGTTTGCAGGATTTAGATGTAGGTATGCGTTCTGTTGGTTATTATTATTATTATTATTATTATTATTATTATTATTATTATTATTATTATTATTATTATTATTATTATTATTATTATTATTATTATTATTATTATTATTATTATTATTATTATTATTATTATTATTATTATTATTATTATTATTATTATTATTATTATTATTATTATTATTATTATTATTATTATTATTATTATTATTATTATTATTATTATTATTATTATTATTATTATTATTATTATTATTATTATTATTATTATTATTATTATTATTATTATTATTATTATTATTATTATTATTATTATTATTATTATTATTATTATTATTATTATTATTATTATTATTATTATTATTGTTGTTATTGTTGTTATTGTTATTGTTGTTATTGTTGTTATTGTTGTTATTGTTGTTATTGTTGTTATTGTTGTTATTGTTGTTATTGTTGTTATTGTTGTTATTGTTGTTATTGTTGTTATTGTTGTTATTGTTGTTATTATTGTTATTATTGTTATTATTGTTATTATTGTTATTATTGTTATTATTGTTATTATTGTTATTATTGTTATTATTGTTATTATTATTATTATTATTATTATTATTATTATTATTATTATTATTATCATCATCATCATTATTGACGTCATCCAACGTGATATCTGACGATGAGGAAACTGTTTAATATGATGCTGGAATGAGCCCAGGGTCCATATAGCTTAGAGTTAACTTTCTTTCACGATAAGGGAAAAACCTGGAAAAACCTTAACCAGTTAACTCGGCCTAATCGACATTTGTACTCAAGACTTCTTGAATGTAATTGGACAGGTTTTTCCTGATCAGCTACATATTTCACAAAAATATGTTCACTATGGCAGTTAGAAGTACTTATCATTACATGATTTTCTATGAAAAATTATTAACAATTAAATTTTACAACAAATATAAAAGAATAAGAATAAAACTCCTTTTTGTTACTTTTCAGTATTTAATCTTTGTTTTACATTCGGTAAATGTCATATTTACCTGAACAATGTACTCGGACCCAACACTGAGAGGACAAAATTGTTATCGCAAGTAGGTGCCTTCCAGATACCTTTAACAGTGTATCCATTCATTTTCGCTCCTAAGTGTACAACATAATTCACGAACTGAGAAAATGCTTGTGGTGGTTGAGCTGATGCTTTTAATATGTTGATACCCAGATAAACATTGCTGTAGTAGGTGATTAACTTTTGCTGAATGCTGAGCCCTTCTATCGAATAGGGTTAGACGAGGTCCTGGCATCATATCTCCGTCCCTAGAGACATGGCATTACATCCCGTGGTTTTGCTTATTTGCGTTGCGTTACACCTGTTCTCATTCGCCGTGTACATTACCAGGCTTTATGGCCGCTGTTTAACAATAACGGGATGACAGAATGGAATTAACATTTTTATGGATGAGCTGTCACCTGTTGATTAAGGGAAAGCAATGATTATGAACAGTGAAATTAACAGCCAAAGTTGTGAAATGGTTTTATAAGCAGACAAATACACTTGTTTTATGCTTTAGTGCATTTTTCACCCTTTCTTTGCATTGTTTTAGTTTTGAACGGGCAATTAAATCCCTTTATAGTCGTAAGGGTATTAATGGCTTATTCACTCGTAAATCTATTAATAAAATCGAAGTGTCTAGTGACTTTACTGATGATTATATTGTACAACTTTTGTATGACAACTACTCTACATGGTTAAATTGTTATAGAGTTACGGCCCCTTTTCGAGGTAAACTTATTTCAGGGTACAGAATATGATGTATTTGTTACTATTCACCCCATCATAGTAGGGAGTAAAATGCATCCAAAATCGTCATTTTAATATTGCACTGGACTTACCTACATGTCCTGAAAGTCCCAGAGCATTTTGAGTAAAATTCGTTCTTGTGCCTGTCTGTTTATAGATCCCTAAAATAAAATGCCCAATAAGTACCAAGCTTGGAATTTGAAATGCAGTATATTCTAAAGATACGACACAAAGATTGCCAAAAATGTACCCCGTTCAAAACTACATTTTAGGTTAAAAATTTGTGGGTTTTTATTTTCTCAAAATTATTTTCTCATATTTTCTAAAACATTCAATGAATGGATCTCTCACAATTCTGTGTATGGTTAAACCATTAGAAATAGACAAACATGCATTTCACAATTTATTTCAAATAAAATTCTTTTTGGCAATTGCCATTTTCGAGATACGTGTAATAATAATTTGAATATTTTGTAACTTGCTAAAAGTGCTGTCGTTATTCAGTATTTTTTCCAATTAAATTCTACGGGCATATAGAAATATATACCCGTTTGATACCTCAGACTGTATTCGATTTCTTCTAATCTAGCCAAAGAAAAATGTGCAAAGAAAATATTTCTCTATACAGGTGTATCTCAATTAATAGGAGTAAGCTAGTGCACGAATGGTTTGTATTAGAGTGAATAAATAAAATCGTAATGAATGCTTCATATCAGAATTGCTTTTGCTTTTTTTTGGGGGGGTGGGGGGGGGAGTGTGGGCTATACTTTTGGTCTAACTTTGAGGTTTCCTGACTAAGGATAGTCCAACACCACATTTTGGAAAACACTGTTCCATGCCTTAACCCTCTTTTCTGTGAAACTGCAGAGGTTGAGTGAACATCACCTCCGCTCCTGCTGGCAAATATTTCAGAGCACTACTTCCAAATCTGTAGAGGTAAAGTTAGCAATGCAACAAACGTGTACCATGCCACTTTACCGCGAAGTACTTCTCCGTAAGCAAATATTTACAGCACAAGAAGCAAAAGGGTGTTAAAGGGAACAGTGGCCTTCATTTTGTCCTTTTGTCCTTTTGTCCTTGTATGTAAAGGTTTGTAAATTAGAGACACTCTATTACAGTGCTAGGCGAGATGATGATGTGCAATGCGCTATCACAAATTTGCAATACTCTGTTCCTTCACTCAAAAACAGCCAAACAGTTCAATTTGAGATTGAAAATGCAATATTAAAATATAAGTGAACTAAAAAGAAAAAATCAAGTAAAATATGCTTTTCTAACATTCACTCTTCTATAAAGTATTCTTGACTAAGTTATTCTTCCATTTCATTGTTAATCAAGTTAAACCTTCATTTCATAAATTAGAAATTGTCGTTGTAGATATAAGTAGGATACTGTGTGTTAAAAGAATTGTCGAGTGATTTACCACTTTAAAATAAGTATGTGATGATTCAAAGCAATAACAAGAGTAACTCGGAAAATATTTCACAAAAATTGCGTGCCTTAACGAGCTATACATTTTCTGACACAATAAGACTTTGTCTATCATTTATGGTTTATACTACGTTTCTCTCACATTTAAAAAGGTCATACGTGATATCCTAAAATATTCAATAAACACATTTAATATTTACTGAAAATCAAATAAACGCAGGGTGAAAGCGTTACCGTGTCTACTTATCTCTTTCACAATTCCCTGGTGCCAACCTCCCGATAAGCTTGGGCCATAACCCCTGTCACATTATTATACGTACAGTCAGCCCAGAAAGTATTCGTACATCATCCAAATGAACAAACAATTTGTGTTGTTGCAACAAAATTATTTATAAATCTTATTAAACTTGTAAAACGATATGGCTCGTGTATTTATTTACTTAATCCTACCGAATTTTGCCGGAGGTTTTCTAGAATCAATAGTTTTCTAAGGTTATATTGGTTATATTGATACCGTAAATGTGGTACAAAAAGTATTCCTACACCAAAGGTATCTAGATTGAATGATGTGGTTATATAACTAGCTAGCTCTCCTTTCTGGATAGCCTGTATTCATCCGTTTCACAGCAAGTCTGACATCGGACACAGTAAGTTGCGGAAGTAATGTAAAATGGGCCAAAGAGGTAAAGAAACTACGCCAGAACAGAGAAAAATAATAATTAAACTACATAATGAATTCAAAGTACTTTCAGAGATATCTCAGATAGTGGGGAGACTATGGTCAACGATTCAATCCATCATTGACAGAGTAGGAACCAGAAAATCTTTTCCAAATACTTCCAGGAGAGGTCGACCTGAAGTCCTCACAGCTAAAGATGAAAGCAGCACTTTTCGCTGCATTAAAAAGAATTCACGAATGACTGATCCCCAGATTGTTGCTGAGTTGCAGAAACCACGATTTAATGTTTTAGGGAGCACTGTGAGAGCTGTTTACAATAAAAAACGGTACAACGGCAGAGTAGTTTGTAAAAAGTTCTATGTTAGCCCACAGAGCAGCAGAAAACGCTTAGAATTTATCGTATCGTGATAAGTGTGTGAACTTCTGGGACAGATGAGAGCCTGTTCAGAGTATTCGGTGCGGATCGCAGTCGCAAAGTAAGGAGGAAAAATATATTTAGCTGGTACCAAAATCTCCGTCGTCCTCTGGGGTTGTATAAGCGCATCAAATGTCGGAAATCTGTATGTTATCGAGGGATTAATGGATCACGGGATCTTACGCCAGAGTTGCATACCAGTGTAGAGAAAATGGGCCTTCAAAAGACTGGATGTTTATGCAGGATAATGATCCAAAACATACCGTACTTAATACACGAGTTCGGATATTACACAATGTTCTAAAACAAACTCATACGCCTCCCTAATTTTCAGATATTAATCCTATCGAACAAGTGTGAAGTATTCTGGGGAAACGTGTAAGAAAGGAGGCAATTTAAAATAAAGAAACATGGAAGACTTTTTTTAAGAGTGGAACCGAATACCAAAGGTGGAAGCTAAAAAAAACTTGTCCATTCCTTACCAATGACATAGAGGCTATAATTGAAACTAAGGGGTATCTAACGAAGTACTAGATAGCAACATTTTTTGTTGTACTCTGTATTGTTTTTGTAAGTGTACGATTGCTTTTTGTGCATGAAAAATTTGAAAGTTAATTTTATTTTTATAGAAATGAAATTTTGTTTGTACATTGTTGCCATTTTCGTATGAAATGTAAATTATTTTGAGGATGCCTTCTTTTGACACAGTAAACATTTATTTATAATTTAAGTACTCTCCATAATTTTATTTTCCTTAAAGTTTTAGTGGTGTGTGATACTTTCTGTGCTGACTGTAAATAGCAGAGAAAGGGGAAATAACTATCACACTGTTATGTATGAACTATGTGCCAATCTATTTTAAATGCATCAGCTGCAAAGAATACGTTAGCTTTTATTTTTATTATTTTGTATTTTATTTTACTTTTCGCGTTGTAAAACCTTAGGCTTGATGTATTTCGTCATTAAGGTTCAGGTAAAGTTTTGGGCATAAATTGGATATATTCTGTAACACAAAGCTTGAAAATAGTATTTAGAAAGCTTACTTTTGCGCAAAATAGTGAACTTTGGATGAGTAATACAATTATGCTAATATTGCGAGAGCTGTCTACATCCCAACTTAAACACGTTAGTATCGAAATTCAGAATAGTTCCATTTTGCCTTTAGATACAGTAAATATAGCTCGACTATTGTGGAATCTGAAAATGTATTTACGTGCATATTCGCATGAAGGAACATTTCAGTTCCTAATTGTCATATGCTGTTTGGAGTATACCAGCACATAATTTGCACTCCCATTTTGAATGTTCTTAACCATGTAAACACTCATTTGCTTTAAGTATAAATCCACAAATCTAGAAGAGCTTTTGTTGGGGTGTTTATATCAGAAAACCACTGCACCAATTTATGTAACGACAACCATTGCTAGGGTATTTACACCTCCAATTTTACCTTCTTTGCTATAATAATCGAAGATCTTGAACAGCAACAAATTATTTTTGATATTTTTCTTTTAGTCTCCATATGATACACTTTTTCTGTAATTCAGTATTGGGCTTTTATTTTTCCGAATTTTCCATTTATAGCAACCCGCTTCTTATGTCTCTTGTATCTCTTGTTTTATTTTATCGAAGATTTCATTCTGAAATGAAGAATTATGCAAACTACAGGAGTCCTTATTAGTATTCTTATCATATGTTCCTCTTTTAGTGTTTTCGCCAAACTGAAATAAAACTCCTGAATTACTAGTATAATATAAGCACGTCCAGCGCCTGATTTTTCACTCATTTATATTTTTGTAAAGAGGCGGAACACAAGTTCAGGCAAACAAGCTAGTGATATAGTAGTAGTACATATGCTTAAAGTAAGTTTAAAATTAAAGTTTGATTTTGCTATTAAGTTTAAGATTAACAACTACACTTATAAAGTGAGCATTGTATTTGGTGGATTTTTGTACTAACAAATGAAAGAACAATGTAGTGAAGTGAATGTGAAAGTTATCATTGAAGTAGCAACAGCAACAATATGCTGTTTCTGAATTATTGCCTGCGGACCCACTATATTATATCCTGTAATACAGAGAAATTACACTAGCAATAATAATAATAATAATAATAATAATAATAATAATAATAATAATAATAATAATAATAATAATAATAATAATAATAATAATAATAATAATAATAATAATAATAATAATAATAATAATAATACTAATAATAATACTAATAATAATAATACTAATAATAATAATACTACTAATAATAATACTAATAATAATAATACTAATAATAATAATAATAATAATAATAATAATAATAATAATAATAATAATAATAATAATAATAATAATAATAATAATAATAATAATAATAATAATAATAATAATAATAATAATAATAATAATAATAATAATAATAATAATAATAATAATAATAATAATAATAATAATAATAATAATAATAATAATAATAATAATAATAATAATAATAATAATAATAATAATAATAATAATAATAATAATAATAATAATAATAATAATAATAATAATAATAATAATAATAATAATAATAATAATAATAATAATAAACTTCAAATGACAAATGAAAAATTTCCTGCAAAATCCAGAAGCTTTAGCAACACCTATTTAAGAAAAATCTTCCCCTAGATCTCAAACAAGCTTACTTTGACCTAATTGACATAAAAGTGCCCTGTAAAGCGATTTTCTTTATAACTTTGGTCACTTAGAACAATATCAGTCAGATGACCTCAGGGAGGAAGTTTCTTCTTGCTCCCGGTTCTCAACGAGCCCAGTGAGTTACAGAAAAGGTTGGTCTAGGAAAACTGGAAGCTAGTGTTGCCGAAGAATGAGTGGGATAAGGGGAAAGCATGTTGTACTTTGTATCTAATGAGAGAGAAAGGCTGCTTTTATCAGTAAAGATTTCAAATGAAGCGGGACAGTTCGTGCACTGCATTGAATTACGTGGATCTGTTGTGGGTATCAACTCGCAGGAGAAATGGATAAAGTGGAGGAACTACAGGTAGCTACAAACTTGAAGACTCGTCCCACTGCTATCTAGAGAGGGCGATGAACAAGGCGTTGTCCAAGCAGCCCTCTAATGTTCACGGGCAGTATTCTTTCATTTTAGCAAGCATCCGCGCCTTTAGTCCGGCACTACCATACGCCGCAAAACCTAGACTACCTGATAGACGAGAAGGGAACTAAATGAAGAAAATGATGGAAAGGAAACCCTGTTAGATGAGAAACCAATATAAAGTTAATACCTTTTTTTATAAATGAATATTGGTTGCATATTTAAAGTTAGGGTAAACTGACCTACTGGCCAGGGAAAACAACGAAAAATTCCCTGGTCGGTGTTAGTGATCGACTGTAATCGAATCCGGAACCTTTCGAATATGAGCTTCATACGTTACCGCGGAGCTTTCATGCTCGGTGTAGCTGCTCTTTTTTCCTTCCTTCTATACCCCTTCTCTACAATCTCCTAAACGGTGTTAGCGTCACACGACTGTGGTACATCAGTAGTAATCAATTGGCTGACACTTGACACATACTGATTTTTTTTAATTTATAGTTTATTTTCTTTATTGGTCATTACTCATATTTTTTGTTTTTTAGATAACGTTTCCTAAATTTCGGTTTTGAAAATCACATACAAAGAAAGTATGAATTCTTAGAGAATTCTTGCAGAATGAGTTACTGTGTTTCACCTGATGTCTTCCAAAATTAAGGTTTAGGGGATATTTACTAACCTAAACTTTGTAAATATGTAAATATCCTCGAAAAATCCATGGAAAATGAAGTCATGTAGTTCGTAGAGATCCTGGTATACTTGCTGTTTTTAATGCAGTTATCTACCAGTGGAGTGTGCGTCACTCGTTAGTTGGATATAAATTTAACCGCATGCTCGTCTGCAGCATAGACAAGTCCAATCATTTTATGCTGTATGTGAAATATTCAGCAATAATGGAGCCACCGCAGGAGGCTCCAAGCGCTGGGACATCTAGTGACCACAAAATGAGGCTGACTGCTCAGTACAGGACTCCTAAAAATTAAATGACGTGGCCAGAGGGTCCGATAGTTTTCATTTGCATTGTCGCTATAAAACACAATAACCTGGAGTAGAGAACTTCTTGTTATATCAAAATGTTTATAAACATACATCGTACAAAGTTATAACTCTCACCAAGCAAATTATGACCAATAAAAATGTAGCTGTGACTACACTGCGTTTTGATAATTTTTATTGAAATACGTGCTGTGTTCTCGTATATGACTCTCTACTGAAAATTTATCAAACGATTGTTATACACCATTGTTCTTCTATCTACTTTATGCTAATCGAGATAGGTATTCATAGAAATGAATGGTGAATGGTGCAATGGGAATAGAGAAAATATTAGGCTTATGTGATATACAGTTTTTAAAGATTGATCGCTATGAAATCACTTTGAAATTCCATTCTTTTTTGCATGACCAAGGGGGAAAGAAAGCAAGAAGAGCAAAAAAGTACTCCCTACATGAGAAAAGCGTAAGTATTCCAAAATTGAAACCAGTTAGAAAGAATGTCTCACATAGTTAATTCTATAGAATTTTAATATAGAAATTGATATAATTTCATATAAAATGTGTGCGTGAGAAGATCTATATTTCTTACAGTTTTCCTATTATGCAAAGACTTAAAGAGTCTAGTCCCAAAAATTCAAGATATGAATTTCATTTATCATGAAACTATTTGAAACAGTAGTGTCTTAAAGCCGTTGTTATTGCTTTCTTTAAATAGAAATCAAACATTTCTAAAAGTTACTCTTGTTAAGGTTAGTTGGGAGTGCGAAGATTTCCTTTCAAATCTTCGTGTCACATCGTGGCACAACAACCCTTTGCGGACTAAGGGTCATATCCCGCTAGAGCACTGCGTCCCCCATCTGTTCCCACAATGGCGGTTTGAGTCCGGTGCATTACTGTGGAGTGGGACATGGTCAGAATGCCGATCCCTCGCGGCCGCTACTTTTCAATTAAGTAGTTGAATTTATCTCTCAGGAGTCCACTGAGAGAAAGTGCACTCCGAAGTGCACTCATGTTCAGAGATACTGCAAATACCCACGCCGATACTGCAAATCGAACCCGGGTCTTCCGCTGGATTAAATACTGGTTGGTTGAGTAGTGCACACACTCTACTCGTCTCTGTAGTGTTGGGGTAGCAAGGGGGCTCAAGTGAAGCAAGAAAGAGGAGGTAAAAATTCCCTCCTTCAACCTGCTGCGACAGAATGAGGCACTTATCCATGGCTACTGAGTGGCAGTGACGGCACAGCGTTCACATTCTTCATGCGGGAAATCTCCTCCTCTAACTAACTTTGCGTTGACTATTGGTTGGGCAAATATGTGTAGTGGAAGCGAGCACATGCGGTATGGTGGGGTAACTCTGGGGTAGCGTATCATGTGATCGTGAGTTCGAATCTCGGTGAGGACGAGTTATCTGGATAAGTTGTTACTTTTTTTCTTCTGAAGGCTGAAAGCTGAGTTTGGGTAACTTTAAGTTCTAAGGAACTTGGGCTCATTTGAGCATCATTTTACGCTTTTCATTCATCGTCCAACATGACTTAGAACCTTAAATATAACAAAATAAAATAATTATTCACGGGTAGTCTCTTTTCTAGAGCTCCTTTTTTTTAAATTCAGGAATTTGTGAATATGTATTCCTATGCTGATTTTTTTTCTGGTGTGTAATGCTTATATATAATCTGTACCTGCTATGTAAAGAAAATAAGGTCCCCGTTTGTATAGTACCAACACCAATTTGTTTTAAGCCAGATACCTAAATTGCAAGCTTGTTTTTGGCAAATTCTGGAGAAAGATAATGACATACTCTTAAAAATTAATTTTATTTAGAATAAGACTCATAAATTTAAAATATTCTAATGCTATTTTCTCTTTATTCCTTTTAGAAATACATAAGTTATTTTATTAGCTTCTCGTTATCTGTTGGCATCGTTTAGCCAAGGACAAATTTTGAGGCTGAAGATCATAGACACCACGATCCAAAGTAATCTTTCGATATGCTCTGTTATTCTATTTGTGTGTGTGTGTGTGTGTGTGTGTGTGTGTGTGTGTGTGTGTGTGTGTGTGTGTGTGTGTGTGTGTGTGTGTGTGTGTGTGTGTGTTCCTTATCCAATACATTAATTGTTGTTTTAGTGTGTCAGATGCTTTTTATACAATAAAAGCTCTTAATAGTGTGTATTCTTACAAATAAATAGCTAAAAACTTTTTATAATTTGATAGTGAACTACATATATGAAGTACTTTCAAGAAAAATGAAAGAGTGAAATTCCATGTACTTCCTTTTTTCCGTTCTTTACTGGCGCACGAAGCAATTCCCTGCTTTGCCGAATGTAAACACTAGGGTAGCGTGTTCTTTCCAGTGTTGACCAAGTCCGCCATCGTGGAAAAATCTGAGAATGAAGGAAGCGTTTTGCCAAGGGCTGAAAACTTGCTCGCTCGTCTTTCATTTCCATCAGAGTGATTGAGGAAGATGGAACAACTCTCTAGTAGAGTGGTCTGAAAATCCCTCTGTTCGATATTTTTAATCACGATTGCAGTACTCGAGGCCGTATAAAAAGCAAGTCCTCTGAAGCCTTTGAAGGACTAAAGTAATTCATCCCTTTCGTTTGTTCTCATAAATAAATTAATTACACTCTGGAACAACTTTAGCAAAACGCGTATATATTTCTTGCTAAAAAGGAGTCCTGAAACATTTATTATGGTTTAAAATTAACGTGCGTGAAGATTTCACGGGAATTTTAAACATTTTTCACAAATTTAATTTTTTGCTTTATTTTTTTAAACATCTTTGCTTCTACTGGCTATAAAATATATTTACACGCTGCTATCCCTGCTTTTAGGCTTGTTTATCCACGTAGAACAGCCATTTAAAAATATATAGAAAGTCTTTTGTATTGATGAGTGTATTTCATTGAATACTCTGGATACACTGTTTAGAAACAGTCGCTTTTGGTCAACACCTAACCTATCTTTGACTAAATGGGATATTTTTCTTTAAATGAGATAAATCTCTTTCGAAAGTGTAGAAATGTAATTATGCACACGAGAAAAAGGGATAACAATTGACATTAACAACAAAGTTTAAGGCGTTACTGGTGATTTACAATTGTTAAAAATTATTAAAGGCTGCATATAAATACAATATTCTAACAATAAAGAACTTACTTCTTCTTAGCTTTGTTCATGGAACACCTGTTTGCTATTCCAGGACTCCGGAATTCGATTCGTGATTTTGTTTGAGAAATTTTCTTTTGACAAAGAAGGTTCTCGGTGATCTTTTTGATCGGCATTATTGATACAGGTTACACTAAGTTTTTGCTTGAATTGAGAGATAGGAAAGATTTTTGGCGTGTGGTCTCCTCATCCTTAACTGAAAGTTGACATTAAGGCTCGATTCCCACGTTTCTTAACCAAAAATGGAAAGTGATCTGCCTGCCATCTGGTATAAACTGCATCAATTAGGGTAGTCTTCTGTTTTCATCAAAGTATAATGCTTCTTTTCAGCATTAAGTTCTTCAAAATGTTTAGACCTGTCACAGGTCAGATATCTGAATACAATTATTCTACAGATTTTTTTTTTTTTTCATTTACGTCTTCCAACGTTAAGTCATATCGGACGATGAATGGAATGGGTGAAATGATGCTCAAATGGGCCCAGGGTCCATATAGCTCAGAGTTACCCGACTTTCGTCTTTCAGGATAAGGGAAACCCCCGGAAAAACCTTATCCAGGTAACTCACCCTGACCGAGATTCGAACTCTGGACCTCTTGAACGTGAGGCAGACACGCTACCGTCTACGCAACCGAGGCGGGCATTCTACAGATATTCTGTATTACTCAAATAATAGGCTTCCAGAAAATATGTGTGTTTGGGCAATATATTCAATATTTTGTTAACTGGTACTTTAATGTGTATCAATTTCAGTGTATTGGTAGGTTTTCTGACTTAATCTAAAGCTTTCACACAAATTAACCACATAGTGGTTCATATTTAGTGTTTTTGCACGATTGTAACTGCTCCGCGAAGTGAACAACACCTTTCAGTATAGACTATCCGCGTTGCTTCTAGCTGTTTACATCTCCTGTTGGGCGGTCATGGCCTTCAGAAAAATTCAAACTCATTTCATTTATTGCGAGGCCTGCGTTATGTTTCGCTCTTCATCCTCTAGGGCAAAGTGAACACGTACAGTTTGTGTCGACCACCCCTACTTCTAGTTACCATCTAACCTGAAAGCATTCTTAGAAGTTCTTAAGAAGCATTCTTAAGAAGTTAAATGGAAGTCCACAAATTATGCGGATATTGACGTAATGTTCTATATTATACTATTCTCAATTACCAATACCAGCAACTGCGCTTATACTCCTAACAACTTGTATTTACTGATTGCAATTCTTGTCCTTTGCGTGCTCCGGTTTTTGGAATTTTGTAGGCAATTAGTATAACTGGATAAATTGTCCGATTTTTGCCGCTTTAGGTGGAAAGGTATGTTTAGTCAGCTGACGAAGAAGAGACAGTATCATGTGAGTGGTTTCGATTCATTCCCAATAGGGAGTCAACGGGTAAAACTTGGAAGGTATTTGCTGTTTAGCACTTTCGCTTCTCAGATCAAACATTCTACAGTTTTTATTTATCCTGAAATATATTTTCGAAAGCAAATCCACGGTCATTGCAAGATCTAAGGGGTACCAAAGGAAGTGAAACGTAAATAATATTGCGACCCAAATAAACGTACAACGCTTGTTTAGCTGAGGGAGGTTGACAATTCCAACATTTTTTACAATATAAGGTTTTAGACATAATTTTAAGAAGCAAATACTGAATAACTACGGCCGATTGTTACATGCAAGTGGTAAGGACATTCTAATTTGATATTAAAACGTCTGCCGCAAATTTATAATAAAAACATCTGAAATTATCAAATACATAAATACATCGATAACCAAAATATCCCAAGAATATTTTATGTATTCATTCAGCAAAAGTAAATATATGTAATTCCGATATTCTTATAGGGCTTGTTTGTTACGACTCAAAAGTTACATGTCAGCAATCGTCTCTGAAACAGCTGACTTTTTCATTTTAAACTACCCGCAAAATTGAACTACAGCTTCCAAGGCCACAAAAGTGACCATATGGCTTAAGTAAAATACAATGTTGTTCATTTTTCCATAGACTGCAGATCCGAAAGTTAGAGGTGAATTCTTGGATAACCTATGTTTGGACCTTGCTTGTTTACTTTCAATAGAAGTCTCCCATTTATTAACCTTATCTATTTATTGTAATTATATTACTATTATTACTTACAGTGAAATCTCGTTTAATAGAATTGCACTTATGTGAAATCCAGTTTAAATTAAACTCTGGAAGAGAGAGAGAGAGAGAGAGAGAGAGAGAGAGAGAGAGAGAGAGAGAGAGAGAGAGAGAGAGAGGGGGGAGCGGGGGAGGGGCGAGAAGAGATGGGGAGGGAGAGAACGAAGGTAGAGAAAATAGGAAATGCTCAAAAAGGCGTTGACAGCGTTGTTGATACGGTTAAAATTGTTCTTTTTCTTATGCCTTATATTCTAGTACATACGGATAGTTGCACTTGATCTTTATTTCCAACTGCACGCTTAAAGAAACATTGTACTTTCCATGGTAATAAGCATTAACTGCTTGCATATGCGATTAATTCGGAACCCCGTTGTCATTTTATTATTGGTGTTGGTCAGTGTAGTTTGTTCGTGTTTTAAGTTGTCAACGAAAAGAAACTATTGTAATGATTGATATATTACAATTCAGTAAGGGAAACAGCACATTTTGATATAAATTTTCTCATTAGCTTCCCATCTCAGTAAACAGTAGGAACGATGACATTCGACGCTTTATAATAAAGTGAAGAGCATTGTCTTAGTATACTACAGGAAAATACACTGCAAGTTTGTTGTGAAGAAAGGAACAATGTCCATCACCGAGACTTTTCTTTTGATTACAACCTTCCATTTTCTCTTCGGAGTTTGTTGCTAGCGCCCGATCTTTAAACTGAGCCGGCGATAGGAATTTTCTTCCCTTCACATAATCTTTATAGAGGCCCTGAACCCTCCCTCTAAGGGTAATCTCCTTCCCGTGGAATAAACTTGTAAGACCGGCTTTGTTAGTTATGTCGCTCTGCTCGAGCATTCTACATTTGAGGAGTTGGATACAAGAAGGGCATGTGTGAGGCAGTGGGCTTTTTTTAAGCAAACTGTTATACAGTAATTTTAACAGGAAATGTGCATGTTCGTTTGAAATTAGAAAATTATTTGTTCAAAAACAATAACATCTTCGTTAAATATTCAATTAGGAAATAAATAAATTCCATCATTTATGAAAGTGATATGATTGTTATTCAGAACTATTTACAACACAATGTGTAAATATAAGCGTAATAATTGTAACTTGCTATCATTTAAGGCAGGATGTTCCAACTTTGGTGCGCCCCAGAGTTACACCTCGCAGAATTCTGCCTGCAGCACGCAATACAGTTCGGCACTCGATAAAGTTCACCAAGGCTGTTTTAGTTAGTAAACAAGTTGTGCTGTTAAGGTACATCATTGGCTGCATTGGCTTTGCATTGGCTTTGCATTGGCTGCGACAAGCAAAAAGGAAATGCGTTTCGATTGAAATCAAATTATACATAAGCGAGGAGGACCAAAAATATTCGCAAGGATTGCATTATTGGCCTATTTTGGTAAGGAGTACCTTTCCTCTGTTGGCCGGAAAATTAGTTATAAGTTGTTTCCAACAAAGCTATATATTGTAACAAAAATAACACGAAGTACCACCAAAGCCACTTTGTCAGCGGAATCGTTAGCCGAATGCCAACTTACAATTACTTTCATTTTTCACAAATATGCAGAGAAAACAGATCTCTTCCCGTTTTCCGTGACAATATCCTCTTTCTTATATCTGTTGTAAAACGAACACGTAGCTTGTCGCTTCTGGATACTCACTAAACCAGTGTTCTACTTGTCGACTCTGACACTTGCAACACTTTGTCGTTCACTGATTTGGCCGTGCGACTCACTTCAGAGGAACTCTTGATAATCACGGTCGACTCATCACTAGCAAGTGCTCGAAATCGCCGGTCCTCAGTGCTGGCAGGATATGCAGTTTTGCTGGGTACCCAATGCTAATGGAGTTTAACTAAAGGTATGACACTTTTAGAACGGTTTTTATAAGGCTATGAGGTTTATATGGGCAGTGGTTTATGAGGTAGCAATTATACTCCTCAGGGTTTTTGACAGGATGCAAAAACTGTTCGACTGGCTCTTGCACCGCCTTTTATAGCAGCAGACCGCAGAAGGAACGTTCTGTAAACCAAATATCTAAATGGAAGGAATGGAACATTGCTCCGAAATTATTTATTTGAATGATATAAAAGTATTTTGAGGTCGAGTGTTCAGCTGGCAAAGTCTGGAGGGTGATTGCAGGGCGAATATAGTGTTTGTGTATGTGTGTATGTTCGTTACAATATCTACAGTTCAGCGTGTAAAAACATTAACAACCATTTTCTTTTGATGTCAGACCCCATGTTGACCATAATAGTGAAACTGAGCAGTACCGCCCAATACTACTTATGAAAAACTGAAAGCGTTACAGTTTCAGCCTCTGCATAAATTACCACATAGAGTCTGATTTGGCCTCAATTCCTTAGCACTTCACTCTTTTTTTCGTGCTGTTTCAGCATGGAACTGGACTCTTGAATGTTTCTTCGCCCTAGTTAAAGATCGAATTTCTGCAGAGAGGATAGTCATGTTTTCCATTTTAAGCCTATTTTTATAACTGCCACGTAGTCAACGTTTGCCAGCTTTTATATCTTGTTTTACATGACATTGCTATGCATTAACTGCGATAAGTTTTATTAAGTTATTGGATTTAAAAGGACTGCAATATATGAATTAACAGAGCAAAACTAACAAAACAAATGTTGTAATTGTTAAAAATCACTATAGTTATTCATGTTGCCGCTGCTCTCCACGACGCTAATTGCGGTTTACTATAGTAAATGAATTATCGCACAATTATAGTTGCATTTCTTACATCTGTGGATTCGCACAGACCGATCCCAGTGAAACGCGTTATCGCCGCAGGACGTTGCTTATGAAGTCTAAAGCATTTCTAGCGTTCCACCGCGTAGAGGGTCGCGGGTTCGAGTCCCGCCCTGGGCATGGGTGTTTATGTGTATAATGTATGTGCGTGAAACTACAGAAAACAGATAAGTAATTAAACGGAAACAATAAAAAACGGTTAAATAAGGAAAATAAATATAGATATATATCTATATACATAGATGTATATATATTTTTATTAATTAAAAAAAAGGATAGAAGATCGGTTTCTTGTCGTTTGTTCTGCACCTAAAATTCTGAGAATACTTGTTATGAGTTTACCTTCAGTGGACTTTCTTCTTACTTCTTGTCCCTGTACCCAGAATGATCACAAGATTAGACTATAACCTTGTGAAGCTCGGTTATTAGCATTTTACTTGTTCCAGGGAGTTTATGTTGTACGAGATAGACAACTGTTTTACTAAGTTGATGAAGTTTATTTCTATATACAAAACTGTGATTTTCAATACCTATTTGAATTTCTTACTTACAAAGAAGGCATGAATTTGCGTACAACAATTTTAAAGGTTTGAAATCTCAGTTGAATATTTTATTAGTTATTAATTATGTATTATTAATAATTTAGAATGAAGAATACACGAATATATTTAGAGTAATACCAAATAATGTGAGTAATTGGAACATCCTAGAGATCAGTTTGCCTAGAAATAATCAAGCTCTTTCAGGCCAAGACCTAGCTCATGACTGTTCTATTCCCCACCTCTACCCACTATTCATCAGTTTTATTGCTATCTAATGTTGGTAAAATACAAATGAAAATTTCATTTCTAATCTGGCTGCTGTTTAGCTTGTGTGATACGCGTGTTAAAGATCATTGTTTGTTGTTTCGAAAATTGTTGATATATTTTGTACTACAAACAGATGATGACGATGGTGCACTAACTAAGCTGGTAATGCGTATGTGAATGCGACCTTGCTGTTGCCGTTTGCACGGACGCCAGCATAACATGTCCATACAGACATGATCAAATTATTGTTAGAATAAATATGGTAAATGGCTATATCCTTCAGTAATTGGTATATTTTAATATGTGATGTACTCACTGTTGCCTCATTTAAGTGTCTAAGGATTTAATGTTTGAAACTTTGGATATAATCAGAAATCAATAGCAGCTATTTTAATAGCTCTTTTATATTCCAAATTATGATTGTTGAAATTTCTTTCATCAGAACCTTAACAAACTTAATTAAATGCAATTTCTCTTGTGTGGAAATAAGAAGGATGTTGGAATATCAAAGGACAGACATGTGGGACAAAGCACTATTCGAAAAATGGATTAAAGACAGCACAAATGTGCCACATTCTATAAAGAGGACAGGATTTTTGTTTTTGTTTTGTAATTTACATCCTCCAACGTTAAGTCATATCGGACGGTGAATGAATTGAATGAAAGGATGCTCAAATGAGTCCAGGTTTCATAGAGCTTAGAGTTACCCGAAATTCGTCTTTCAGGTTTTAGATAAAGTAAAAAATAATAAAAAAAAAACATTCAATTGGACATTGAATTGGAGAGATCACATGTTACCCATAGTAGTGAGTAGATTTCGTTGCATAATAATGCGCGTGTTTAAAATGTAAATCGGACATTACGGCATTGAACCTAGACTAAATCCTTGCCATATTGAAATGTAATGTGCTTAGGTTAAAAATTAAATAAAGTAGCCAAAACTTGCTGCACTCCCCTGGATTTTGCAAACACTGTTCTCGTAAAACATTAGGAAGGGTTTAGCAGTATTTAGTACAGCGTAGTAAATTTTGAAAATATGTATCCGAAAAGGTTAACAATTCTTTGTAGCATACAAGCAGTATCTGTTAAGCACTTAACCTAAATATATTCTCGTATATTTAATAGTGTTCTAAATAGTAGTTATTTCCATGAAAAGATTTTCAAAATTTTTCCAAATGAGAATTATATATATAATGAGATTACATATCTGATCAAATTACTAGAACACACATTATGTAATAATTTTCAGTTAAAGTTAACTTTTTTTAATAATTGCTTTCCTAGTAATGACAAACACATTCATCGAATGACATATAGACGGCCAGTACTCAGTAATGCTTAGAATTGTGCTTACCAGCTATATTTATATTTTATCTATTGCCCCTAATTACGGTATAACAAATTAACATGTGTTAAAAACTTAAGGAAAAAGAAAGTATGCTCTGTTATTTATAATTATTTCTATAAGGACGCTGTTAATTTGTGTAGAATATACAAACCGACACTCTTTTAACAATGTCCATTTTTACAGATGACTACAAGATGTCAGTGGATTTATCCTTCCTACAAAAGTTGAAATCGAATAATTGTAAGCAGCTCTCACGCCTTTCTTGCATTCAGTTGCTTGAGTTCTCCCTGTAAGTTGGGATATACCTAGAAGTGCCGTCTTAAGTCGATGAGCGCGTTCACATTTAAAAAGAAGAACGTAGCAGAAGGAGCAGCTTTAGGAGAAGTACTTTTTCCGCCATTATTCTTTCCCTGCTGCTCTGAAATTTAATTTGCAGAGTGCTGTTGAAGGCAGTAGAGCGGAAACGTGTTCATAATTGTTGCATTAAAAAGAAGCGGTGAAAAGTAGCGAGATCGTTGACCCCAAGAGGACTCCCAGACAGCAAATGTACCATCAGTGAAATCCTTAGTACTTTCCTCCCTTTGTAGTTTAAATTAAAAAATACCAAACCAAACACTAAACAGTTCACCTAGAACCTGTAGCTCTTATTCAGAAGGAATACTTCATTTGTTACGACTTTTATTATGCAGTATGAAGCACTCAAGAGGCTTTAAAAATTGAGGTTTAATAAATACTGGCCTAAAAGTCAACTCGTGTTGTGAAGGAAAAGAAAAAAATTATAATTTGAGACTTTCATGTTTCTTCAGATTAAGCCGTTATATTTGAAACTGCCGGCTCTGACCTATTGATACCAACATCGCGGATTCAAACCTGCCCTAAACCGACGGTTTGTAAGTGTGCTTAAAAGTAACAGCTCCCATTTCAGTAGTTTCGTTGGCATGTAAGAGAACTCTGTGACAAAGTACTGGCATTCCGGCACTGCTGATATCATCCTGGCATTTGCTAGCATCCTTAACAAATAAAACATTTATATATTTTTAAACATTCAAAATCTGCTAAAGCCAAGGAAATCATTTGATACAATTGTATATTTCAATAATTGGTTTACTTTTCCTTCAATTTGTCTAAATCGCAATCTTTTAGTTATACAAAGTATCAGAATGAAATGACTCTTTTGGGCTTTTAAAGAGGATATTCAAATATGTATTTTATTGCTCATAACCATATACTAATAATTTTATGAAAGCATTGGAGTCATCTTTGAAAAATTAAAAACAACGAATTGTTGTGTTTTTTTTCTTTAGAGAATAATTTAGAATGAGGAAAGTTTCCAGGGGCAACTGTTCTATGTAAAGCATGAAATCTAAAGTAAACATTTATTTACCTTAGATTTCTAAACCCAATCTGAACTCATTTTTTTTAATGTTTCCTGAGTGAATGAGTTTTTTTGAACTTATAATGCAAGGAACCATTTATAAAGAAGCCAAAGTCGAATCCCTGAATGGTGGTGCACCCTTTTTTCTGACAGAACATAGCCGAAACAGAGGAGATCGTGGGTCTACACCCGATAGTCGTGGTATGCTAGAACTTTTTGTATCCATATAGTCAATTATAATGAACTAAACATTTGGGCATGTAGTCCTTTTTCAATTTTATCCTGTTCCTTCTACCTTCTTACAAAATCATACTTTAGCCATAATGGGTAATGAATGGGGTGTGTGGCCCTGGTGTCGAAACACTTGAGACTAACTGTTTAATTACACATTTTAGTGATTTATGATCTTTCAGACAAAGCACAGTTATTGTACCGTTATTAAATTAATGCAAATGCAGTAATGCCTGAGCCTTCATTAAAGTTAACATGTTAATTCCAAAGGCGGTGTGCAACGTAACATACACACTCGAGTAAGGCTTTGTTTCGCTTGCTAAATGGGTGTATTGGTGTGAGTAAAATCTCTCTTACGGCAACTTCGATTGGCTCTCAAAAGAGAAGATACAAGTTGCTTCATATAAATACATCCATAATCTACTCGCAAATACCCAAATAGAAACAAAATAAGATTGATCTTACCAAACAATTCTAATGCCAAATTTCTGTTAACTCTACCTTAACAACGAGAGCACAACGTGCTACAGTTGAAACGATTAAAAACTGTGATCTGTTTGTTTATAGGTTTTACGAAATATCAAGGAGTTTTACGTTTGTTTCGAAAAAAAGAATCATTTAAAACTGGTATAAGAGGCAATGAAGATTTGGTTTTCCAGACAGAACTTAACGAAACAAAAATCCTTCAACGGCGTGGAACACATTACAGAAGGGTACTCCGACTTCAAACATTTGGCGAGTTCTTTCTGAAATTATGATTAAAAGTGTGGAGTTTAGAAGTCTTTTAAGTACACTTCTTATTTTCCATTTCCATGTACTGGTAACAGCTTGTATTTAAATCTGTTGTAAGTTAATTGGAAAGGCGAAATTGTGAGGTTGGTATAGTGGACATCGTAATAGGCGCTTCTTAAGTTTAATAACTTGGGAACCTTAAAATACATATGTAAACGAAAGTTGACCTAGGAAGAATGTTGAGTTCCGTAAAACTACAGTTTAGGTGGAACTGTAACATTTATCAGCTGCGAAATATTTACTGTAATCTAACTAGTTGCCTCATTTATGTAAAATACTTTGAAATTAACTCTATTTTTCTAATACTGGTTATGCATCATATGTATCTGTATAAAATCATGAATAATTTATAGACAGATGCTCATGTGATCGATTTAAAGTGCTTGCTTAGACTTTAAATTACTTTTCAATTACCAGGTATAAAACCATAAGTTGGTCTTAAAATGCTAGTTCTTGGACAATAGAATGCAGTCTTTGTAATGTCAGTGGCTATGCTAGTGAGCGTTCTTAATGTAACTAAAGTACAGTAAATGAGTAGAATTGCTCCCTTGAAACTGGAAGGTCTTCATACAATTCTAGTTTTCTTTGCTACAAAATTGACTTAAATTGTCAGTAGTTCATTAAATAACATTCAGTCGTTCTTCGTTCCATCTAAGAAAAGAGTATTCAAGGATCTGCTCTGAAGAAAAAGACAGAGACCGCAATGAAAGCCTTCATCAGACAGTACAACAACCTCAAGCACGCCAACGAACCTTCGGGCTTCGGTGTCTTTTTGTAATAATACGCAGGGAGGACGAAAATTAAACGGTGGCTTATGTGAATCTATTCAATAAAATGAGTTACTGTCTTTGCTAATCACATTAGTTTTCTTTCGTTATTTCTTTGCTATATAATACATTCCAAAGATTAGTGTGGAGTGGTTTAATTAAACAAACTGGAGAAGTTAATAATGTGGGAATTTTATCTCATTACAGTGAATATATTTTATTCCTATTGTTAACACAACTTATTGTTCTATATATTAGGTCTAACATGCCAAATTTAACATTTCAGCTTCAATAACATAGAACAAAAGGATTGGTGGAAGAAAATAGCCCTTAATAATAAGTGCTAGGTGCGGGAAGAACAATATTTGTGTGTACGTATGATTTTCTAATAGCGCCAGCAATGTAATTTTAATGCCAAGTTTTATCACATCCATGCTTTATTCGTACGAAACTATATTTGTTATACATATGTAGTCCACGACAGTTGCTTTCAACAGTTTTTCCGGGGTACCTCCGTTTTGATTAAGTAAGCAAACCGCCATATTCTTTTACATATATTGTGACTGTAACACATCAGTTTATTTTCTAAAAAAATATTTCTTTTCATTACGTTGTCTTACATGTTTATTTGTTATAGTTAGAGCAACCTGCAGTGTATTCTGCTGACATTTCTCATTCTTGGTGGTCTCTGATCTTCTGCTCCATACAGCAATATGTTGTGTAATGGTGTATGAACCATCCTTAATGTTATCTCTCTATAAAACAATATATATTGCTCATTGCCTTTTTGTTGTTACATTCGTACGTGTAACTGCCCTTTAACTCTTATAATCATATCTGAGACAATGATTCGAAAGTTAAAGTTTCTACTTTCTGAATTGGTGTTTTATATTAATATTAACCCTTAAACAAACCCCCTTACAGTCTCTGACTTTCAGATTCTGCAAAGAAATCGAACGCAGACTCTATGGATTGAGTAGCAGGAAGCACATCAATTCACCATAGCGGGATGTATGCTTTGGTTGTTTAACCTAACTTACGAATTTTCTTTTATTTTCATCTAGTACCTTCATTTGAACTTTTCACACTTTTATATTTATGGAATTAGCACACTTTGATTTCCAGTTCCAACACCATTGTGCGTAAATGTTTATTTTCCTAGCTTTACAACCAACCCTGATAGTTTGTACATATCAATGAATTTTCTCATAATATATTCAATATCACATTCATCATCTGTTTGATGAGGTATAAAACACTCTCCACCAATGACAAATTCTGGTGTTTGGATAGGCATATCTGCCTCACATTCAAGAGTTCGTATCTCGATTAGGAAAGGTGCGAGTGGATCATTGACAAACAAGGATAAAATAACAGTTTAATATTTGCTGTAGTTTGTAACGGATTTTGTCCTTTTTGTACAAGTTAGTGGGTGATATTTCCCACATCTCTGTCCGCACAACACACACTGACATCCTTCTCTTGGATAGTGGTATCTCCTTTTGTTACATATTTTATGTGGAACCAATGGATTGCTGTTCTTGTAGTAACATGTCTCTGGAGGTTGCACTCCTTTTTCCAGTTGTCGTCCATCATGGCTGAGGTGGTGTAGTTAAGTATTTTTTCGGGACTTTCCCCTATTCTGAAAGATTAATGTCAGGTAACTCTAAGCTCTATGGACCATGGGTTCATTTAAGCATCATTTCAAGCATTTCATTCGTGTCCAATATGACTTAAGTTGGAGGACGTTAAAAAAAAGAAAACAAATTCCAGGTTGCATTTTACTCTATAATTCAATCAGTTAGTGATATAGAATTAGTGAACGAAGGCAGAAATTTTTATAAAAAGCAACGTATTTGGGATTAAGGTGGCATGTTCTAGGAAAATAAAGTCAGTAACGAAACTCTAAAAAGATACGTTGATAAGAATCAAAACGTTGATGACGTCTTCTGACAACTTTATCCCTTAGAACGCTTATTGCTTCCCTTAATAATAATAATAATAATAATAATAATAATAATAATAATAATAATAATAATAATAATAATAATAATAATAATAATAATAATAATAATAATAATAATAATAATAATAATAATAATAATAATAATAATAATAATAATAATAATAATAATAATAATAATAATAATAATAATAATAATAATAATAATAATAATAATAATAATAATAATAATAATAATAATAATAATAATAATAATAATAATAATAATAATAATAATAATAATAATAATAATAATAATAATAATAATAATAATAATAATAATAATAATAATAATAATAATAAGGTAATAGCAGTAGTAATAGTAAATGATAATAGTCTCTTTACTCTAAAGAGTAATTAATGAAGAAAGCATTGCAAGTATTGTAAAACTGGACCGCTGCAGTTGATTTGGGAGAGTACCCTCCTGGGATCTCGCATTATGATTCGCAGAATCGAGTTTTGTGGCAGTCCGTGTGCGTGAGTTTAAAGCAATTATCTTGTACAAGTAAGGGAATGAAATTACGAGGTGATGTAGCGCGACCTTACCTTCAGTTTAGCACCTCGCCCCTGTAATGAAGTTGGGAACCACCCAGATAAACCGAGGACGTCTGCAATCTCTCCAGGGAACTACGTGCCTGTTTAATTTCCAACCGTCAATTGTTTGCAACCGCTGCGCCATGGTGTGCAACTGGATCGAGGGCGTTTAAAAAAGCCACTGTTAATGCTGACGTGTTTAGTTTGGGATTGAAAGTTTGTTGCATCTCCATTTGTTTCATTTTCATTTGGGTTTCAAATAAAAAAGAATTATTCAGCGAGAGATTACGCAGAAATTTGCAATATTTCCACACAGGAGAATCAGAAGGGGCGCATAGAAGAAAGAATAAATGAAATACTTCCTGACCAAATAATGATTTTAAAAAAAGTGAACTAGGAAATGAAAATAGGTTAAAGGACCCCATGTGTGATGCAGTGAGAAGATGCTTCTGTGAGCGTATAAAGCAATATAAAGCTTTGATTGTAGGATCACAAATGTTCATTAGTGTACTTTAAAACATTTTTGTGTGATATTTTTATCGAAATTTTCAATTGTAAGAGTTATGGCTGATAGACAGATTTGTCATATAAAGACCAAGTTAATTACACCAGTGCTTGCTCCTGCTACCAGTGATGAAGAGTTAAACGCGCCCCTGAACCAGAATAGTATTTTCATTAATTACGCTCGTATAAACGTTATAAAAATATATCTGTCAATGTTTTAACTGTGTGGGACCAGAAAATAAAATTCTGTTTATGCTATACTTTGAGCGTGACTATTTATCTTTTCATCAACTTCTTATCAAAGTTATTCAAAGCTCAGATAAAAATGAAAAATTATAACCATTTCTTCCTCAAAATACTTAATTCAAATATAAACGTACAGTATATTATCAGAATACAATCCCTTAGTTTGAAATGTGAATGTTCTGTTGTCTTTAGGATAGTGACCAAACCAAGCATATGTTATGAAGTTTAAATTTTAAACGGAAATACTGCTAATCTATGAGTTATTTCCTTTTTCCTCTGTGTTTGTAATATTAGTGAATGAACATATCTGTCGAAGCTGGAACAAGTGATTTTCGATCAACAAAGATGACATGATTCATGCTCAAGGTGTCGAATTTCGGTCAGGGTGAGTTACCTAGGTGAGGTTTTATCCGGGGTTTTCCCTTATCCTGAAAGACGAATGTCGGGTAACTCTAAGCTCTATGGAACCCGGGCTCATTTGAGCATCATTTCACCTATTCCATTCATCGTACGATATGACTTAGAGTTGGAGGACGTTACAAAAAAAAATGTTTAAGGTGGAAATATGGTATATAACCTCTTTAAAAAGCTGTCCAATATATAATTTCACTGCTTGCGGCAAGGTTCGATGGCAGCGTTTGTCACGGTTAATTTTTATAAGGTGAACCTAAATGTGTGGATAGATAAAGTCAGAATGAAAATTTCAATGCCATGGTCGAGATTTGAACTACGAATCTCCCGGTGTCCGTGCGGTCGCTCTTAATCATTGAACTACCATGGTCAACGTACCGTCGTGACATTAAATTGTCCAACTGACTCGAATGTTTCCCGGTAAAGCACTCGGGGTGCTTTATACAATGAGATACGCACCATACGCGTGGTATGGTACATTCTGATTCTGTGTATCCAAATCTTAGCCTACACACGGCTAGTGTGGAAGAACGATTAAATTTCGATCTTCAGTGTGTTCTGCTCGCACAAATACCCGCCGGTACACGTTACTACGCTTGGCAACTGTGCTCTGCGCGATCATTTGCCCCTTTCATATACTGCCCGTTTTAACTTCTGTATTTGAAGATAGCTGAAAGTTTCAAGCATGTATATTTGGTATGCAGAACATTTTTATTGGTAAACAATGCTAACAAGAGAGTGGCAAAACGAACTTTACTGAGCAGATGGCCGTTTCAAAAGTTTTTGGAATGCTTCACGTTCAGAAAACTTTGTATAACATGAAAGCACAAATTTAATCATCGTTAGAAGCATTTCATGAAAAGTAGCTAGAAGTATATGGAATTCACTGTTTGGAGATGAAGTAAATGCGGGTTAGGCATCGGTTGGAAGAAATCTAAAACAGATAATTGACCTAGCTATCAATTCTAGGCAGAGGGGCATCAGTTCCAAGAACTAAACAAAGAAAAACAACTAATTAATGAAACCTGTGTAGCATGTTCAACGGTCTTTGCAATGAATGTCTTCTGTATGTATTATGTGGCACTTGGTAAATTGAAGGGATAAATACAAAATCAATAGGACTATTCAATATGCTGATAATTGTTATTATACATACATACAAGTCGTGTGTAAGAATTTTGGGAAGGTACATTCAAACTGAAAAAATTCAGTGCCATAGTCGGTATATGAAACACGGATCTTCCTGTTTTCATCTGGTCACCCTAACCAACTGAGCCACCATGGTAAAATGTCGCTCGCTACATATCAAATTTCCCGTGACTCGTAAATTTGTCGTATTGTTTTCCGGTGAAATCCAAGGAGACCTCAAAGGCACTTTTATGTAATCCACCAATGACAGGCAGAACAATTAATTACCAGTGATTGAGACTTCATATAGGTACTTAACGTTGTAACCGCCCTATCCTAAGAAAGGCTGAAATTAAGGAACCGATGCAGGCAGGGAAGGCGGAAACCCCTAACAATTCTGTCTTGAAGACCCGTCCCACTGCTGCAGCTGTCTAGACAGAGCAATAAGCTACCTGTGAACCAAGCAGCCCTCTAGTTCTACGGAAACTACTCCTCCCTTTGAGCAAGCATGTGTTCTACCTGACTGCCACCACCATGCAACATGAAACCTGAAATAAGGTAATGAAATGAAATGGAAAATTATGGAAGGGAAATAGTGATAAACAAGAAACTACACCAAAATTCGCCTACCAACCAGCGAAAATCATCTTAAACTCGAAGTCAAAGCGAGCGGTCGATGGGTATTGAACCCGGAACCCGCCCAGTGCGCCAGTTAAGTAATACAGTTAATTTTTCTATAATGTTTGTGTACTTTACATAATATATCGTGTTTCAAACTGCTTTACTATGCCACAGGTTAAGTTGTTTGCTTCATTATTAGCGTGTGTAATATTGTTCCTCACTATTGGTCCACACAGTCCAACATGATCGTTTTCTCACTCTGTATCAATTCAAGTAATCCCCACACAACACGATACAGGCAGTAAGCCTCTCTATAAGGGAAATCCCCAAGATGCGGCTTCTCTGGAGACCTTATTCTGCTTTTAACGCTGATGCCCATCTCTCTTATTTGTTGCTTTTAGTACCGCCTTCTTCTCCAAATCTCTCAAGGGATATTCTTCCTTCCTCCCTGCTTACCTTCCTTCCCTATTTTAAGTTAAGCTTTCGTTTCTAAATTGATATTGTACATATGCGGAATTTGGTTGAGAAAAAGAAACATTGTGAACTTTTTGAAATTATCTTCCTTCTCGTATCTTATACGTAGGGGATTTTAATATCCTTTTTTTGTGTGTGCTCATCGCCTACGGTCAAGTTACTAACTTGAGGTTATTATTTCTTTCTATAGAATTGTTTTACTTTCTAATTTAATGTTGGTTTTTTCGGTTATATCTTGGAGAAAGATATTAAGACAACACAAAGGGAAAGTTAGAAACACTCATGAAGTTTTATAACCTCTTGCCACTTTTACTGCTTCTGTAAGGGCAGAACACTGCGCCTAAGGAAAAGTGATTATAAACATGTAAGTAGTTGAAATGAGATTTCCAAAATAGCAGGCTATGATTTGTACTTTCCTTACTTCTAAGGAAATAATTATATTTTCATTCATTGAAAAATGAAAGCAAATCACTATAGCTGAATTAATGGAATTGATGGTTACATTAGTAATCGTATAGTAAATTATACGGAAATAGTTAATTGCAATAAATTGTTTCCAAATGAATAATGTACATAAGTACAAACAAGTTGCAAGGAAAGTTACATTGAAAGTACGTATGTATAAGTCAGAGTAGCAAAGATAATTAGGTTTTCCGGTTAACTCAGGCAACAATACACTAGCGCAGGGATGTGTTAGGACATACAACTTAGTACGTTCAGAAATCGGGGAGTTGTAAATACACATGTACGACAATTCTGAAAACCAGAAATGGAAATAATTCTTAGAATTTAGCAATCCACAGAGTAATATGAGTAATGTTTTAAATGCAAATAAGCTTAAGATTTGGCAACACAGAAACGAAATAGCTTAGTGAAGTACTGTGCAGAAACGCATTACTTTATCGTCATAGCATTCGATGAAGCTAGTCCCTTAAACAGTGACGTCACTCTTACATCTGACATTTATTGTTGCTGTCATCTACCAATCCTTAGGCAACGTACTCAAAAAATGTTTTTGAAGCTGTTTATGTATTGTAAGCAGCTGCCAGGTCAGGTCAATTAATCACCCCCTCTTGGCTTATGTTTTGTTATTTGTTTTATTATGCAGTACATTTCGGAATTACAGAATGTAAGATATATTTCTGTAGCTTTCTTTTTGTATTTTCAGCGCTGTCAAGTACACTAAAAGATCCTCGTAAAAATATATTCATTTTTATTTTGTAAATAAGACCAACAATTTTAGCTGCGTGTGTTTTAATGGCCTCTGTTCTAAAAGGAAAATTTCATGACAATGCTGGAGCGGATTTAAGGGGGGTTTGTAGGGAGCTAAGGCTTAAGCTCTTCAAGCTTTTAAATATGTAAACACTTTCGTAAACATAATGAAGAAAGGGAGATATTTATGTACTTTCACCTATTCCGTGAGTCATTTTCTCTTTCCGTTTCCTCTACCTCACGGGTGGTCATAATCCTGAACGCAGTGAATTATGAAATTGTTTTCCTACAAGCTTAGAAGCCAGAATAAATGAAAGCCTATGAGCTTCGTACTAGGGTGGGCCGGACGAAATCATATTTTGTCAGAGTTGTGTCACATATTGCAGGTATTAGCATTCAAAACGATATCTTCGTGCTAAACTTCAAATTGAAATCCCGGTTTCGATTCCCAGCTGAAAGGTGAGGGAGGCTCTTTCCAGACAGTTTCCCAAACGTCTGAAAGTATTAATATATGTATTTGAATGTGCTATAATAACCAAAACTAACACAACCCCAAAAATTAACAAAACCCAAGCGACTGAACATCATTAATATTGCACAATTATTCCAAATGTTCAAAAGTAGGCACACGATATAACCTAGCAGTTAATTATAACCTTAGCATTTATGTAAATCAAACATAAAACAATGCTGATGGGTTGCATCTCATGAGTCTGTACTTTTGTACAACCTATAAGCATTTATTCCTTTTTATACTTCGTGTTAATCGAGGTAAACATTTGTGAAATTTGTCTTAATTGTCTTGTAGATACAAAAGTAATATGGGAGTGCGGTAGGGTTTAAGGATAAATCATCCCTGTGTGATGACTATTAAATTATCCCCTTTGCACAATAGCCCAGAGATAATCAAGCGAATGACTCCCGTTTTGAGAAAATTATAACTAAGTATTTGAAAATTCAAACAAATAGTAAATAATATCTCCAAAATGGTTCACTCCACAACAACAACAACAACAACAACAACAACAACAACACACACACACACACACATACACACACACACACACACACACACACACACACACACACACACACACACACACACCATACAAACGTAGTTACAAACTTACATACAAACGTAATTTACATGAATTGTGAGTTTTAACGAGCTCTACACATTCTGTTTAGCAAGATTTCGCCTTTCTCTTACAGCTTACCAGTTATTCAAAAGTTACCCAGAATGTACAGTGTATCTGGAGACATTGTCAGAAATTTGAAGATATACATTTAATTGTTATTGAAATATCTTAAACATACGGTATTTTAATCAAAATCAGTTTTTAGCATATTAAAATGTTCTAACATTAGAGATCAGTCACTGATATTTTGTATTAGCTGAGATTATATTTTTGTTAACCGTCACTGTCTGTGAGTTTTTTCAAATGCAGTTTCATTTAATTTATAGGTTAAAGGTTTCTGCTATATATGAAAGTTCAGCAGCATTTAATGGAAATAAAAAAGGATGAAGATATTTAAAATTTAATCTATTTTAAACATCTAAAGATACACTATATATTGCAAATGAGAATTGTTCCTTCGTCCAAAGATACTCATAGCCTGTGTAGTATTTCCAGAACTTAAAATAGTGTCGGTCGGGGACTTAAAGGAATAAAGATTTCCACATTATTTTGTGTTAATGCTGGGAGAATTTTCATAATTGGACTACTCCCAATGTACAAAATTGTTTCATTATAAATTGGGCCTGGAAATTTAGCCAAAAGTTCGCGAAGTTAGTTGTGTACAAGGTATGTATCTTCAACAGTCATCACTTCGTGCTGTTGGTAAACAGAGAAAGAGAGATGAAAATGGTCTTGAGTGCCTAACGTTAATGCGGACAGACACAGTAGTTTTTGTCATGATCTGTGCAACATCCCCTTCTGGAAAGGGAAAGTAGTTATTTCAAGCAGTTTTTAGAAAAATATACAGGAAAAAAATATTGTCATCCGAGTCCACAATACGCAAGGAATATCTAAAGCTGTGCTACGAAGACGTACTTTAGGATATTAGAAACTCCGTGTCCGACAACAGAATATGGGTTTTACAGGACTGTAGCGTATGTAATTGTTGGTGCCTGAGGCATAGGCACAGACATAACGTCACAACGAATTAGCTTTTCATTTACTGTGCAAGTAGTAAATACTAATGATTATTTTGTTTATATTCGTATATCTGTACAAGATAAATTGGTTTTGAATAACTTATGAATAAATGTGCAATATATTCTATGACACTGTGTTCGTCGTGTGACTACGTTTGATAGATTACCGTTGCCTGTGACCTTGGTTGCATGAGTACGTGCGCGACTGCATGGCAGTCAACCCTCTCCTGTGTTTGCGAGAAGCAGGTAGCGTATAACTCTCGTCACTAACAACCTGTTGTGTTGTTTTTCTGGCTAAACTTCCGGTCTCTAATTTTAAATCGTTATGTAATACTTTTATAAATATCGTAAGAGGTAAATTACATTAATTCGACATTAATATTTATAGGAAATGAGACGCAATAAAGTAAGCTAAAAACGGTTTTCATAAGACAATTTCAGCAGAATTATTAGTTTTACACACTGGAAGAGGGATCCGTATACCCGTAGTGAACAAACCGACTCATTTATATACGACTTCCTGTTCAGAAGGCAAATGTAGCAACCCAAAGTGAGGGGAGATATTTAGCCCTTCTCTCATCTAATGAACGTTCCCTTTGAGGTTTTTGCAGCGTATTACGGCAGTCGGTTATTAACCAGAGATCTCGCACAGCCCTTCTATCTGGCTTATCTAATGTTTATGCTGAAAAACAACAGAAAATAATTCTTCTATGCGAATACTGGGGATATTGTTTTTGCAAACACAAAGAAAGGCTTAGCTCGCCAATTGCGAAAATGCAATATGTGGCAACACATAAAGAGGAGTACAGGGAATCAGACAACAGTGGAAATGCAATAACCAAGCTTCATGAATAATGTGTGTGTATGTACGTATAACATCAATTGCATGCTTTGCTCTTATCCCTCTCTATAGAATTAAGATTTCAGTCCTTTATTTAATAGTGATGTGCATAAAAATAACATACGTTACATTTAGTTTAACATTCAACATAATCTTGAACCACGCTAGCAGTCCGATTAAGCATTATTGTTGTACGTCTCTCCGTCTTGTTTTAATTTCCTTCCATCCTTTTTATTTCCTTCACTCCCATCCTCTGCTTTTTCTTCCTTTACTCTTTCAGTCTCTCTATATCTTCCAGCACTCTCTGTCCTTTCCTTACCATCCTCACTTCCTCACCTCTGTGAACAAAGTGCACATCATGTGATGTTTTAAAAACCGGCGATACAACTTCTTCGAGGTTGTGAGATAAAAGCCAAAAGAAACAGTACATAAACTTGTCTTCCTTTCTCATACGACGTGCGTTCAAGTTAGAACACCTTTTTTTTCCCCTCACAAAGTAAAGAAAAATGTGAAACCACTTCTCATCGTAATCTCCCTCTAGGCGTACACATTCACAACCGCCTCGGTAGCGTAGATGGTAGCATGTCTACCTCACGTTCAAGAGGCCCAGAGTTCGAATCTCGGTCAGGGTGAGTTACCTGGATAAGGTTTATTCCGGGGTTTCCCTTATCCTTAAAGACGAATGTCGGGTAACTCTAAGCCCCATGGACCCTGGACTCATTTGAGCATCATTTCATCCAATTCATTCACCGTCCGATATGACTTTAACGTTGCAGGACTTAAAGTTACACCAGAAAAAAGAGTCCACGTGTATTTTAGTGCGGGGGGGGGGGGGGGGCATTAGTTCCTATGTGGTCCCAGTACTGAAAAAAATAGGTGTTATAATTTGAACGCACCTCGTACTCGCAATATGTTAGGAATTACCATTTCTCGTGGTAATTGACTTACCTAAACAAAAAGCGTTAATTAAAATTGGTATGATTCATAAATATTTACCCTCTCGAGATTTTTTAAACTGCAAAACATATTACCTGTGTTTATAAAGGTTAGTTATGTAACATTAAATATTAAATGTCACGCGAAATATTTAAATAGTTTTCGTTACATCACTCTCTTCCCATACGGAAAGTAATCTAGATGCCATATTTATAGTTATTTTTTGATAGTGTTTAATGTCCGTTCTTACTTCTCTTGGCACTACAAATGTTGGACCCAGATAACATATGCAATTATGGTGCTGAAAGAACAGCTACCAAAGGAAATGTTTCAGCTGTAAGTTTAACAGTATCTCCCAAGAATGTCAATAATAAGTACTGAGTAAATATTGTGAAAAGCCTCTGTTAATAAGGACGCTTACGAGTCCATGCCTTAACGACCTAGGCCTAGGCTACCTGTTTTCGTATAGCCCCTTTTGGATTATAGGTGTCAGGTACCTGTTTTAAATTCCTTTTCCCGAATAATACGGCTGTTCCCGTTTTGTTTGTGTGTTTTATTGTGGTTTTTATTTTTCTGATGCTTCAGGAAAGGCATCATGCTTACCATTGAGGAGACGTACAGTAGCAAACCATCTGTAGTTTATTGATCCCGATTAAATCAATAGCAATCAAATATGCCACAGGAAGGTCTATACGCTGGGGCATACAGTTATAATTTATACACGGAGTATTACCTGTAGCCTTAGAATTACCTTAGCGATAGTGGAAAAATAAAGAATTGATTTATTTACTCTTGTATTAGCCTTTAAGTTTCAGACAGAAATAGCGATAAAATAAGAAAACAACTTTTTGAAGAAAGCATGGATTCTTTAAATTCTATGTGAGCATATGCCGCGACTGTACACGACGGCTGCCATCATGCTTTGGAAGGGAACGATGACGAATATGGCGTCACGACGCCAATTGCATGTTAAATGAGCAACCAATAGACTTTATTGCTTCGAAACCCGCCACTTGGAGGGACGTGCAAGTCTGCTACGTGCTACAACGTCTAGAGCGCCATTTTCTCTCCAATCTTTTTTGTTCCTGTTTTAGGGGTGGGGCGTATAGTTAGGTTCTTGAGAACAACGTTGCTATACTGTATTAGTGTGCGAATGGTACGATAACATCACAACGATTGTGTTGGATATAACTCTATTTGTGACGAACGCGACAAGTGAAACAAGCACAGCACATCAGCAAACTTGAATGGAATGAACGTTTTAAGAAAAGAGGATCCTACAATGCTAATCGGTAATTTATTAAATATAACATGGCTTAATTCGTTGTTGAAATCTCCCACATTATGACTGTAATCGTAATATAATCCAAAGAATTTATTATATCTTGGTGCGAAAAACGAAATACGTTCTTTATAATGGTCTGCTGCACTGGGTTGTGCACAGTAATATGTGAATGATGAAGACGGCAAAATACTGGTCGGCACGTCGTCATGTGTTCTGCGAGGGTCGGCACAATAGATTGTCACGTTAGAAACCGAGGATGGCTTCATTACCGGAGAGGTGTTCCTAATTGTATGGACCTCGGCTGCTGTTCATACGTGCTGTTTAGGTATTAGGAGTAGTTAGAGTAATAATTGGAGCACAAAGGCCATAGTGGGCTTCCAACACGATCCCTGGGAGAAAGAGAGAGAAAGTCGAAGAGCAACGTCATATTAGAATAGGGGTCCCTAACAATTCCAACATGACTCTGACACGACTCCGACTAGCCGTAACTTAGCTATACCCAATCTAGGGACCCTGCGAATGGACGTGATACTCCTAATCAAGAAGACGCCTCTAGCATTCCTGCCAAGCTCCAGAAGAAATGTTTACTTAATACAAAGTCCACTGCAACAGTACCCGTCGCCAGAAACAAGATGAGAAGAGAGGATAAGAATGGCAGAGGAGGAACTACCCCAGCGTTTGGCCACTGACCAGGGAAAGCTATGAGAAGGGTCTGACTATAGTAGCCGGCTCGACTATTTTATTTTGCGTTTTATGGTTAGATGCCGTGCACTCGGAGAATATACCGGCGAGAGCGCATTAAATGCTACCTTTAAAACTAATTAAATGTTTATAGATTGTGAACATGACCGCTGTAGAGCAGTACAATCATTCTAATATTGAATTAGTATCAGTTAAAAAGAGTGGTGTTAATTGAGGTACAAGTTGTTAAAAACGGACGTTATTAAATACAGTTCATTTGTTTCCACTTAATTTACTTTCTTTGAGAAAGACAAACTTTATCTTCCGTTGAAATTTCTGAAATGTGTTGAATTCTAATAAAATCCCAGAAGAGTTGTGTGCTAACATTTCAGCTTCTGTTTGAAACTTAGTCCTAGTTCTTTAAAATGATCAGCTGTAAAGTTCTTAAAGGGGTGGGGATAAACGCTTGCAGTCACGGATATGGACCACGTGCCACCCTATGATAGACAAACCAAACGCTTTTGCCATTAAGCTCTTAAAATGATTTGTAAAATGGGCATCAACGCACGTATCTGTTCAACACGTACTCCTAGTAGAACTGTAGGAGGGCGGTAAGGTGTGTGAAACTCATTTGAATGCATGGAATAAATTCCTGTAATTCTTTAAATGAAACAGAAGGCCTATTGAACCGCGCAACCTCGAGCCCGTAGGCAACGGGTTGAGCATTAGAGATTTCCTGGTCAGAGAGAGATTCCGGGATGAGGGATCAGCCCAACGCCGGAAGTGAAAGTACGAGAGATTAGGTGATGATGGGGCAATCGGTGGAATGCTAACGTGGAAAGCCGGAGGACCCGGAGAAAACCCACCCCAGCGCCATGTTGTCCATCACAAATCTCACTTCTGGTTGCCTGGGATCGAACCCGGGCCGCCAAGCGGTCTAAGCACTCAGCCATAGCGCGGCCGTGAAACTCATTTACTTAATATTTATACTAATTTCTTTTCATGATTGTTATTTTCATCTCTCAATGTCAATAATTAGTTTTGTTTGCCAATGAGGACATAAACAGTCTCACTTTGCATTACATCACAGTTATGAAGATCCCTCTGGTCCACGAGGACTTGACTGTTACAGAGGATGTGCAGATTAATGACATGCAGATGTTCAACTTGTACACAGTTCGTCTGGTTTATCTTGAAACATGGAAATTAGAGAGGGGGCACAACGCATTATTGCGCGCGTAGGTAACCCATGACTGCTTAATCCTAATTCCCATTACTTCCGTGCAATATTCGATTGATTCCGCGTGATTATATTGTAGCCACTTCTTTAATACTTCCAAGCACAGCGCTTCAAAGACTGCTGGTAGATGGAATTTTTAGGGATTTTTTGAAGAGTCACTTTCTTCTAACTTTATGATGAAATTGTCCGACATATCAACTGTCGCAGGGAGGGGTAGCGCTAAGTAGGTCATGTTTCAAGTTAAACCAACGAACTTTAGGCACTTTGCCAAACAGTGATGTCCAGCTAGGTATTAATCTGAAAGGAGCAACTGCATACTTTGTTATGGGTCAGTTATGTTGTTATTTTCCCATGGTCAGGTGCTAACTGCGTTTTGAAAGTTGTGGTCCTAATGTATCAAGAATCTGAGGGATATAATACACATTTCTTTATATGAATTTGTTGCATCCTTGAATGTTTCTTTTGCAGCTTGGTTTGAAATTTTATTGCCACCAATTCCCCACTGGAATCGTATCCAACGGTTCTTCACTTCTGTTCCTTGGTGTACAATATTTGCATACCATATCACATTGCATTTTTGATACAATTATGGATCGAGATGAATTGCTTGAATAGCTGCACTCAAATAAGAGAATATATCCACTTTAGTGAAATCCATAGTTCTGCTTGATAGTCAAAATGTCAACATGGAATTTATTGTTTTGGGCCAGTAAGGTAACTCAGTGAGATAAACAGGCATATTGCATCAACTCCAACTCTTGATTGAAAATGTAAATATCTGTGTCCAGATTTCAGTGTATGTGTACATACGCCATCCCATAGTCTCTGCCGACAATGTGTATATGGCGAAGATCTTTAGTACAATTCCGTAACTTCAAAGTGCCCATTACACGGAAATATTTTCGTTACTTCTCTCTCCCTTTGTTCAAAATGGTACGCAATTATATTTAAAATATCACAAATGCTTAAAATATTTGCTAAACTAATGAAACACATATCCCGAATTCCTTGTAGCCTGTAAAGTCCATGTAATTCTAAAACTATTTTGTAGAATTTCTAAAGCTGATAAATTGTAAGATATGAATACAAATTTACTGTTTAAAGATTAGGGAAATATACCTGTCTTTCTTGTAGATCTAGTCATGTTCAACATAATCATTATTTCTTTGAGCTTTTCCAGATTGAACTTTTATACAGCACCCATATAGCATATTACAAGCACGTATTACAACATCCTTATTTTGTAGCACGGTTTTGCTAGTATCACTAATTTGAATGTGCTATATTCACAGGCCTCTTTCTATCCATACTTCAACAAACTTAGGCTTCTATCTACTTCGCGTTAATCGAAATAAACATTTGACATTATTACATCGCTTCTTATTGTATAAAGTGAATATGAGAATACAGAGAGAGTCACGAAAATGAAATGCGACAGTCCCACATTTTAAGATGTGATGGTTTTCAAATTCGTTCTTTTTGCATGGCCAGGAGAGGAAAGGAGAGAGAGAGAGAGAGAGAGAGAGAGAGAGAGAGAGAGAGAGAGAGAGAGAGAGAGAGAGAGAGAGAGAGAGAGAGAGAGAGAGAATACGAATTTCCATTTAAGAAAAGTATAACAGTTTGACAATTCAAAGATTCAAACCAGTTGCAAGGATTATCCTGAAACAGGTTAACTCCAGAAAAATAAATATTTGACATGAATTCTGTGTTTGGATGAGACTTGCATATTTATGCAGTAATTTGTTTTTAGCTCTGTTGTTTAATAGATATGGAAAAGTCATTTAGAATGAAGAGGACTTCTGAGCCTATCCTTTAACGTTTCAAGAGTCACACATGTTTCATTTATTTATTATTTTTCAGTTGGAAAATTTTCCTATACATCTTTATATCGTACGCTTGAAAGACGCTGAGCTTAAATAACTTGTTTGGTTTTTAACCGATTTCTTCTTTGAGTTATTCTGTTCAGACACACATACTCATGAGCACGCAACTTTATATTAAATGGTTATTTTGGGATGGGAGTAAGTGAGTATGAAAACGTGTATTTCCTGTGAAATCTTACTATGGAATTTTTGTATAGAATAAAATACTTTCTGTACACACATACTTAAGTAATAGAGAAGATCAAGATCCAATTCACGATATTCGAATACATTTATTTGATTTTGGTATTTTGCTTGCGCCAAATGCATATTAATTAAAATTATTTGTAGACATATTTATCGTTAGTAACGTGAGCTAACATACACATTTACACAACGTAAATTTATAATGGAGAGGGCTCTAGGACTGTCACACTTCAAAATTCTCTAATTAACCACCCTTATAGGGAAGTCCAAATCCTCCAGTCACGAAATGATCATATAATCATAGGTAAGAGAAAGAATGAGATAATTTGCATCCCTCTGAGCATCCTGGTTTCAGATTGTTTCAGAAGACAGTAACTAATATGCATCCCATTCCTGAAATATATCCCAAATATCGTGCAATAATTATTTAATTCCAGTTAAATGTAATATTTCTGAAGGATCTGTCCCAGTATTTGAAATATTCTTCACAATGTAGAATAGTAGATATACCCAAAGGTGTTAACATTTATTTTTTTAAAAAAAAAAAAAAGAGCCTGTTGAGTGGCATTTTAATGCGTCCTGTATGAAAAGTATACACGCAGAGGTGACAGCATGGAAAGCGCAGCGTGTAGCCAAACCTATCTTGTGAAAGGAAACAGGCTAAATTAGCGTGACCCATTATGTCAGCTATAATAATGATTAATATATTGCAACTGGTAATGAATTACAGTTCGTGTACCTTTCATCTCCGAGTGGGCGACGCAGTTGTGGCTAGTATGTTCTACTACATCATACATGCTCTGTAGGAGATGTATTGCATTACAAACCACATGTGTGTGTCTTAGATAAACAGATGACGGATATAGTGCCTTTATATGGAAGATAAATACTTCAGAGAAGGAGAGATTAGGTAAAACATATATTGTGCAAATGCCAGAATATACGAGCGTGATCTGCAAAGTACGTAATTGCAACGCTCATGTCGTTTAACTCAGTTAAATCAGCATTTTCAAAACAAACGTTTTGAGGTTTAATTAATGCTTCGCGGAGTTGCGATAGCCGTAGGACACCGTTTAATTTTTCATTTACAATTCTCTGTTTAGAAACAATGGCGGATTTTAACACTGCTGCTGAATTAGGCCTATTGAGCCTACTAAACCATGGGGGCAGAATGAAACAGATGGGAAAGTACACTGCAGATCTGAGGGAAGTAAGCGTAGCGCAGCGGAGTCTGTAACGTTCTCAGATTGGGCAGAAGTTTATATGTTGGGGGTAAAAGAACTGTCTTCTCAGAGTATATCCTCTGCATACTCTGCAACACACAGCTAACTCTGCTATTCTACAAGATGAAAGATGAAAAGAAGTCAAATGTTGGCTTGTATGACAGTTCTTACGATGCGAGACTGACACGCTATCGCTTGGTCCTCGTTAAAGTTCTTTTTCTCACACGTACGTTGGTTCATAGCTGTATTCAGGCCATTAAAACCGTAAAACCCCGAGTCCTGAAGCACATCTCCTATTCGAGTAAATGGTTCGTGACTGGATGACAGTGTTTTATGATTTGCAATCGGTCACTGTAGGCTCCACGGTCTCGCTGATGTGCGATGTTGCTGCACTGAAGAGAAGAAATGACCCTCCTCTTTCGAAGTTAACTTAAAATTCATGTACTAGTGGTGCGAGCATGCACATTTCCGCAAATCACCATCCTGCTTGTGATAGCTTTAGCAGTTAAGTTCATAAATATCTTCCGGCATTGTTACGTATTTTAATGTTTTTAATTTCTGTAATATAGATATTTACCGATGAAGAGTAACACCCGACATTGGATATCCGATTCATTCGTGCTATTTTTTCTTCTAATTATTATCGGCTTTCATATTAGAATGTAGTGTCGGCCTTGAAGTAAGAAGAGATAAGATGCTGTAACTATTTGTTATTTCTTATTGCGTTAAATATAAACTTTTTATGTCTGTTTATTAAATCAATTATCGAAACGTTACTAGATATGGAAGCTGTATAGAAAGATTTGCGAGCGTAAAACTTAAATGCTCCCATATTCTAGTGCGTTCTGTTATGACAGTCGTGTGCATTGTAAAAAAAAAAAAAAAAAAAAAAAAAAAAAAAAAAAAAAAATTACAAATAAGTTTCATTTTCTGCATTGGGATTCTGATGTAGTCTTTAAACAATCAAAGGGTCTGAATGTTTTGGGACTATTTCCAAACTTTACTAATTCCAGAATGTTTTAGGAATTATAGAGAAACAATAAAATTTTGGTTAAGGTAGTTAAATTATCAAAATTTTAGTAAGATAATCTGTCAAGGCGTATAACTACTTTTCTCTAACTGAAATAGTAGTAACAGCAACTCCGCTTGTACTTTTGGTGTTTTCAAATATTCAGTAAAACTATTTCGCATGGGTTATATGAAAAATAAAATAAAGTGAAAGCTTTAATATCAAACAAACCTGTTCCTGCTGATGTCATTGTTTTAATATATAACTAGAAAATGAGAACATAGTATCAGAGCTACGTATTAATTCGTTTATCACTTCGACAATACTACGGAAGAATGGTGTAATTAAGTTATAAATTTTATAGTTTAAGTTCAAATAGAAAAAAAAACTCTTTATCAAGTTTTATGATGCAATACATTTCAAGTAACTAAACAAGAGGCTAAATATTTTTCTATTTATTTCATGATAACTATCCAGTGTTATGTTTCCTTTTCTTTAACAGAATGAAGTAGCAATACTAAATGTTAACAAAATTGTCTTTATAATTAATTAATGTGTGCAACAGCGCATAGAGGCCACATCCCTTCCACCGGAAACGTGCAGTTCTTTCCCCGGATTATCGTCTTTCTCTCCTATGGATGTCATGGGAAGAAAGACTTTTCGCTAATTAGAATGTGTTTCTGCACGCAAATGCCATTGCAGCAGCCCGCATAGCTTCTAATTTCGAAAATGGAAATCACTTTCACCGCAGTAATGTGCTCTATTCATGAGCTTCCTTACGAGATTTATTGAAATATTCCAACCCAGTGCAAGGCTTCACGCTGAGTTCCTGAGAATGTTGTCGTTCAGAATGTGCCTTAATTACACACAGCAGGCATGACCCCTAGTTACCGAACATAACTTCCTCCAGATTAGACTTAGTTTGAAATAGACGTTCGTTTATAAAGGACCGTAAATTGATTATGTCCTATATAATAGCTCCTTTCAGTGGCTTTCGTGCTGAATTGCATATTTATTCCATCATTTCGAATAATTTCTGCGCATAATTATATTCCAATCCAATATACGATCTACTCAACCGTTCTCGATTCTGCTTTATATTAACTAAATTTAAGGTTAGAAACAAATTGTAAGGACTACTTTTAATCCAAACATGTGTCAATTAATTCAGATGTCACATCATAAATAAAAGGTTTAAAATGAAAGGTTTATTCGAATAAGAGAATTGGGCGACACAACTATTAAAAATTAAGTGTGAGTTTAATGGAAATTAATTCTTCCTTCACATTAGCCATGTGTAGGACAAGGTTTGGAAATGCCATAGCCGGGATCTCCCTTCTTCGTCGGAATACTCTAACTACTGAACTACCATGGAAAATGACACTATGACTTAAATTCTCCATCTGACGCACATTCTTCCAGTAAACCATTATTAGTTTCCATTAATTGACTTATTGTTGATCTAAATTATGAAGACTGTGCTTAAAAGGTTTAAGAGCATAGTACGAACAAGTTGCCATTAAGGTATTATCTCATGTGTACATGAGCTTTCCTAGTTATTTACCGGGAAAATGCGGCTCTGATGGAGAATTTAAAGCCATGCTGACATGTTGCCATGTTAGCTCAGCGGTTAGGACAAATGAACGAAAGCCGGGAGATTCATGGTTCAAATTCCGCGTATGGCACTGAATTTGTCAATCTGACTCTGTTTCTTAACTGATTGTACACTATAAGGATAGGGTTACACTTATATGTTAGAACATTCCTGATTCGATTTTTGCTACACTAGGTATATAAGATTCCTCGTTTTATGAAAGAATGGGCCAGAGTTCTGGATTTGAGAGGTTTGCAACATATAAAAAAAAAAAAAAAAATACCAAGGTTCCCTGCTGGCGGTAACAGCATGGGCGAAAATGCTGTAAGCTGCCCAGTTCCCTTGTTGAAGTATCATAATGGTTTTGTTGTTTGCTCAAGATTCGGAATAGCTAAGTTTTACACCATAAATTGGCTCGCAGGTTTACTCATGGTAAAACTCGTAATGCCAGTTATTCCCTTTAATATGGAGCCGTGGCTGCCGATTGCTTAATTTGCTTTTAGGTTAGGTTAGATAAAAAAAAGTTGTTAGTCTAATGAACCGTGCCCATTTGTGCATAGAGCAGCAAGGAATCTTAGGCTTTACTAGGTTAGATATTTGAAAATAACTATGCAGTTCTAAAGGGAAATGCAATATTCAATACCGTTTCTAATATTCCTTTCGTTGAAGAACTGAGAGCACCTGTCCAGAATAGAAATACGGGCCGAAATGACCTTGTTGTCGACGGGCCCTAAAACACCACACACTCACTCACTCACTCAGAACAGAAATACAAATATCTTGGTTTGTAGGTTCTCCCATACTTGTTAAACCAAATTCATATCTTTTCTTTCTTTCCTCTTTTTTATTATTTCTCTGAAGCTTAGGTAGTTATTTCTTAAATACTTAAGTACTGAGGTAGAACTTTATACTTTAAGTCAGCAATTTTAGAGTGCTTAGGCCAATATTTTCATAAAAGTTTTCGTCTCAAATATCATCCTCGCCAAAAAGTCTTAGTTATTTTTATAAAAATTACCGTAGAAGATTTGTTAGATATGGCTTTATTTGGAACTTAATCCATTACATTTGGTAAATCGTTTAACAGGAATTAATTACAAATAACAATATAATATAACTTATGAACATGGGGGAAACAAATAAGCAAATAAATTAACAGATACACATAAAATATCCACTCTCAGTTTTAAAATATCTCTGGCTTTGCGGTATACGTTACACATATCATCTTGTTTTTGGAGATCGTCGTTTAAACCTAGGCACACCAGAAGGTGGGAGTAATTCATGACACCAGCACTGCTGGTATACCTATAGGTATACCTGTCGTATACCTATCCGATTTAAGTACGCATTCAAGCAATCGTGGTCCGTTGTTAACCTAAATTTGGCTACTGTTTCTTTTCTTGGTTTGTTATTGTATACTTTCCAGAGGTCTCGAATGTCTTCCCATGTTTTCCCTGTTGCTTTTTCGTGGAGTTCTTCCATATTTCAGTTATTTTTCTTTGTACTACTTTCTTTAGTGTATTTTTGGGAATGGTATTTGTCCAGACTGTAGTTTTGTTCCTTTTTTTCAAAGGTAATCTGCTGTTACATTGCCAATAATACCTACATCAGAAGGTATCCAATGAAAATCTATCAAATTGTTTTTGTCATTAGAGATTGTATTATTTGTTTTATTTGATATATTATTGTGGGTGATTGGTTGCCATAGCTTGGATAGCTGCTCTAGAGTCAACTGAAATTACTGCCTTGGTAAAGAGGTTGCTCCGAAAAGAGAGATTGGTTACTGCAAGTTTGATAGCTAGTATTTCCGCATCAGAGTTGCTTATTAGGTTCCCAGCAGGTTAGTAATGGGAGAACAATTTGCAGTGAACTCCTGCTCCTGCAGTGTCTTCTATTTGAGAGCCGTCAGTATATACTCCGATCCACTCCGGTTCAGGGTAATCCTCATTGATTACTTTCAGTACTATTGCTCTCATGACTGATTAGAGTGATTTGGGTTTTCAGGCGGCTTGGTGGGTAGTTCTGGATCCATTTGGCTCTGTTTGGGGCCTTCATTTTTATAAATGTTCCTGCAGCTTGTTTCTGTATCTCTGGCAGATTATTTGTATATCACTGAAAAATATTTTCCAAGATACATAACTGAGACTCTCTAATTATTCTACCTATTGATGCAGATGCATTTTGAATTTTATATAAACAGTAAATTTGACATGCATACCTAAGGAGGTCAACATATAACAATTTAATTGTTTTCACACAAGCCTTATAGATTAAAGCATTTTAAGTGACTTTCAAAATCAGGCTGTGACATTGACTTTGTCTGGTTCTACCTGAAACATTAGCTAAAAGCTGTCAAATATAAATACGCTTCATTTAGGAAAGGGTAACATTAGAATTTTGCTGTACAAAAAATCCGTATCCGTATATCATTAAAGCATACTTTCTCGTGAGGAGTTAACCATTTCTCAGGTTCATTAGTTTGAATTTTTCAGTATTTGTTGATTTATTAGGTTAACTGGATTCCCCCATTTTTAATGAATCTACAAGGAAACATGTGAGCAAACCATTTCTACGCCTGTTCATAATTTGTTCAAGAGGAACAGAGAAAGTCATATGAGTACAATCCTTCAGATTTTTTACGTTGCTTGAAGTAGTCAAAGCGAATTGTAATGAGCATGCCACACATTTGAGACACCCACCCATCCTTTCTGTGAGCAAAAAGGAGAATAAAGGTGCAAGGGAAAGCAAAAATCGTTTGTTATGCACCTTTCAAATTTCAGAGGTGTAGGGAACAGTGGCTGTTAAAAGGAAATTTCTTCTCTTTGTTACTTTTTGCTTTCAGAGTAAGCGTTCGTTAGAAACAAGGCACTGTCCATTAAATTCTTTATATTCGCGGTTCTGCAACCTGTTTTGTAAATGACGTGAGCACAAAAAGTGCGGCTTTAATCCCATCTTCTCAGCGAGTGTGTAGAGAGCCATGTTTCTGCCCTTTTGCCCCAAAGGCCAACTCTTTGTCGCATTAATCCGGCTTGTGCGGTGCCAAGAATACCTCTTTAGATCGTCTCCCCTTTGAGTTAGGCAAACCTGTGTTTACGTCTCAGGTCTGAGAAGCGAACAGCATGTAGGTATTGAGTGACTGCCGTTGAAGGCTTTACGCCTTCTTTTGTCTCGGAGTTTTTGTCTCTTCATCACGTTTCTCCGCAGCATTTCCCCAACAAGGAACCTGTATAAGTTTTCATATCTTTCGGTGTTATTTGATAGCGAAAACAGTCTCCAGAAGCGTTAGCATAACAATATTTTTTTTTTTTTGCTAATTAGCAATTAGTAATTCGTTTTAATAAATATGGTATTTAGCTTTGTCTTTTGCAGCGGAAATCTACTGGCATTGATTTGTGTATCCATGAACCAGATCATGACGTGCTGCTCGTAAAGGAGTACACTTTTACGCATGGAGCTAATTTTTCTCAAGCACCGAAAAAATAGTGCACTTGCAATTTCAAACCTGCATTTCACTTAGTGCTGCATAATAATTTGTATTATAAGAAGAAGCGTCATTTTTCAATCTGCTCTACTTATTGCTGAACTTTGGAGTGGTTCATAAAAAGTGAAGAAATGGACGACTGGTATTTTTGCTTGATTTTCAGTCACACGTGTGTAAACATCGAAATATAATTATTTTGTTCCATGAGTCCTGAAGTCCGCTGCTGAGGTAATATTGCGAACTACGAGATTCTTGTGTGCTTTTACTTTAAATAAGGATGCTACGGATATTTCATATAAAATATTTTGTGAGCAATTCAAATAGTTATTACTGAACAGTTGCCGAACTTATTACGTTGAACACAATTGTAATAAATGAAAATTTTGGCTTAATATAATTCCTAGCGATATTTTCAATTATTGCTGTTTGTTTTCTACAAGTGTTAAAGTTTCATTGGTTTTATACAGATTCGACGCAACTTAGATCCTAGATACACACATCTTCACGGTCTGATCACCGCTGATAAGGTTCTGCATCCCCAAGTGTATCTGCGTTGTGTTGTGTTTCCCATTGTGAGTCTCTAAAACCTGAAGTTACTCCCTTAAGCCTTCTTATTATCAATGTCTTTTGCTTACGGGGACTAATTGCCCTTCCTTTGTAATTTCTCTCAAATGGTCGAAATAACTATCCTCATATATTTCCCTTAAAAGTCCTTCCGAAATCTGCGTTCCTTTCACTTCCTAACAGTTATACGGTTATTAGGTACTTATTGTGAACGATTTTCCAAAACTATTAGGGATGAAGTTAGGGTGTCAATTACCTGACTGAGTACCTGATATCCCAGTGGTTCACATGTATAAACAAAATTGTATAACGGCGCCATCCTTAGTTTATGGGGAGATGTAAACAAAACGGGAAAATGTATTACTGCGCGGGGAACTGTAATTGCAGAGAATATTCGCGTCGTTTTATTTCCACGTGCAAACATGTGCGCTGTCAACGAACTTCTATGCAAAGTTTTGCTTTGCCATTTTCGAAGTTTTGATTAGCTTATGGAATAGCACTCATGCGTTAAGATTAAATGCAAAGGTGTGTGTATTTCTTTTGTTTCTTCACATAGCCTCATCTCGATTATAAATTAAAAATTAAGGCACGGGTCTTTCTGAGGAATAACAGTGCTATATAACTGCGTGTAGCCACTTTGGCAATGACTTGAAAGTTCTACTGGCATGCAACTGAAAAAACATTACGTACTTAACTGGAATCTGACAATGTCAGAATTACTTAAACAACTTCTACTTCCGAAACTTCCTTTAATAAAGACCTTCATTACAACATATCTTCAAGCTCAACTATTGTATTTTTTATGTTTCTGTTCAAAAATTTAAAACCTATGTCGCGAAAAATGGTGTGCAAGCTTGATTTTAAAATCTCCGCTAATCGGGATCAATTTTGTATTTTCACAGTGGCTCGTTTCTTCCAAGAAGCTATGAATCCTGCAACGATTAGCACTTTTAACAAATTCATCATGTTGCACAACTGGCCTCTTTATTTTTCGATGCTTTCCTGGAGCGGAAAACCGATCCGTTTTCAGAACCTTACATCGAGCTGCATTGTTACTTGGCGCTAAAACACCGATTAATTCTACTGACAACGTCCTCAATTGCTATGGTTGAGTATTTTTCAGACAACTTGCAAAACCCGTAAAATATGTGTTTTTCGCCACTTTTTAACGATTTCCCTCTGAGATGTTTTATATATTGTTCGGTAGCAGCCAAGTTTTAAACTGATTCTCTCGCTTCCTTCTCTTTTAACCTACGCAAGCGCAGCATGCACTCTGATGAATACGTACAAATTACACTTGCATTTAGCAAATAAAAGTACTAATTACTGATTGGCTGTTGAATTTGCAATAATGTGAAGTTATTTATATATTTTGCATTGGATGTTAAGTCTTTAAAAGTGATAGGCGAACTATATTTTTCATCGGCATAGGGTTATGGGGCTAAACAGCCAATGATGTCCCACAGGTACGTGTGCTTTTACTTAAATCGCCCCATAAACTAAGAATAGCGTCGATAAAATTTTATACTGACTGTAGTTATTATTTTGGCAGTCGTAAACACTATGTAAAATTTCTTTTTGCTATTAAGATACTGAGAATATATACCTCTTTTAAGAAAATTGGAAGTGACAGAATGTAAAATCCTGAGATGTAGTCCTAGGATACCTTATATTCTACGATGACGTCATATTTTGCTTAGTACCCCTCTGCATAAATTTCAGATATAAGGAAATATATACTAAATATAAAACTATATTTGTTAGGGAAACAAATTAGTGAAAATATTAATAAAAGTTGAGACATTCGTCACGATATAACATATATTTTTATAATTTAGCACCTGTGCTACTTGCAAAAACTTCGATTAGATAATAACACAAGTTTGTTGCAAAATTGTTTTCTTCTTTAATACGTTTTACATGTTCACAGCTGGAATTAATAATAAAACACTAACCGTACAATTGGATTCGGCAAATTTTAAATACCGCAGAATGTGTGTGTGCGTGCGTGAGACAATGTCCATACACCACAAGTTCTATATACTTGAGAATTTAACATTATATAGTTTTGTAGTCAAATATTTTTGTCATTTCACAGACAAATCTCACTTTGTCTCATGCGTGGAAGCTTGAAATGAGCAAATAATCTAAAGATAAAAATTACGCAGCACGTTTTTGCTCCTGTGGAATAGAATTTGGACAAATATGTGTAGAGATGTTGAATTCTCAAAAGAAGAGAAATATTTTAGTTGGCGTATTCAGTGATTATGTGTACAATGAAACGCAGGCCTGCTTTTACTGCTGAAGCTTCATGGGCATGCTTTCATTTAGCAGATGTAATTAATTTCCATGCTCGTGGAATACGTTATGTATGACGCAGCCCTTTATATTTAATTTCACCAGAAAAACAAATTAGCAGGATGCCCTCGAGGAATATAATCATATTATGATGAGAGTGGGGCCCCTTTTAAATTTTTTTCCTTCGTGGCAGCAGCTGTTTGCGTTTTTTTTTTTTTCGTTTTTTTCCGAAGACCCGTCTAATGGTGAACGGTTTATGTTACTTGTCGCACCTGTTTTCGTGGGGCATCTTCCCACAAATTGCTTTTGAGTACCTCTTCTCCTTTTAATTTGTTCTCATCGATCCAAGATGTGAACAGGGTAAACAGACATTTACATTGTGTACAATGAATTTTGCTATGTTATTTGCAAATTAAAGAAAGAAAAGGGATAATGAGAGATTGGAGTTCTTTTAGGGACAATATGCTGAAATGTGTTTCTAACTTAAAAGCTTCCAGAGAATTTCATATAGAAATGCTCTCTAACAATGTTGATAAAGAAAAAAGAAAAGAGAACATACCTAGCAGGGCATTCCCACACTTTTCGCTCGCTTTATTTGTCAAAATCAAAATTACTGCGTGTAGGTAAAGCATGGATCATCATAGAGAAAATCAAAAGCACTCGAAATAAATGAAATGACATTTTTGGGAGCAGTGGCGAACTATAAAAGAGCAAAGCATATATGTGTTATTAAGTGTAAGATTATATGTCATCTCAGTAAAAAATTGAATATAAAATTAGTTGGAGAGTTATTTTCTGTTAAAAATTGTAAACCAATGAAGAAACGAAGTACTGGAAGACCAAATAAAAATTGACACGAACAGAATAGGCAGATTCCTGCAGACGTAAATGTCTAATGCACGAAAGGAGGAGCGGGAGGAGTGGATAGCACGTATTTATTTTAATCTATGCTTTATGGGTTTTAATTCTTTCCTTGAATCTATCAATGTCTAAATGATCTCATATTAGAATATTAACATTAGTGCAAGTACACATTTGTATTTTATACTGATCTATGCCTGTACTTTCCTTCACTAATAGTTTTGCAGCTAAAGTTTTTAAGCCTCTTCTCTCCAACCCCCTCCAAATAAGGTGAAAAACATCGTTGTCGCATTCACTGAAGATGTCCATCTTAATTTTAACCTCCATGCTGTTTTTGGTGACATTTTTACCTGCACATAAGCAAACGGTAAAGATGTAGCAGTATTCCACTGATGATACGATGATGTGATTCTGCACCAAGTTGAGGTGTTATTTGTAGCAGTACCTCTTATGCACGGCTGCTGGAATAATGGATTATCTTTGCACCTCGTTGGGAAGCTCTTTGTAGTGGCTGTTTCTCGATGTTCGCAGCGATGTGTTGTCGAAGCAAACGTTTCTTCTTATTGTAGCTCCTGTTCGCATGAGATCTTTTCTTGATCATGGTATCGGATAGTTTCAGTATGGGAACTTAATGTGAAGAAAATCAAAAAGGTTGAAAAAATGTAATTCAAATCCTAAACTTAATTTAAAAGAATAATTGTCTCCCGTTGATGAATAATTAAAACATTTCAATTTTTCTGGTTTGCAATCAGACTTTCGCAAACATCTGTCACTTCCACACACGTCTACTCACGTTGAGATCATGATGTAAAAGACGCTATTATTTTTTATCCAACTATTGATTTTTACCTCTCTTTTCTATAACTACCAAATAAACTTCTTTTCACTGGTCCACGTCAACACATTACGTAATTTAATTTTTGCAACTACCAACAATAAAACATTACATCATTTTGTATACATATTGCATTATCTTATGACCCACTGAATTTAACACTTCTATTTCTTATGCATATTGGGACTTTATGGGTTCATAGAATTAAAAGTTCAACTTGCAGAAATTCAAAATGTTCTTTATTTCCGTAGAAATACATTCTGTTCAATTCTTACAGAAGCAGAATTAGACACATACACAATCACAATCTACCAAGGTTGATGACCACAACAAACGGCGTTCTGGTTACATCTGTCTACATCAACTCTCGTTACAACACTTTTCAGCTGTTTACTACTACACTGTGTTTACGACTGTCCTGAAAAACTAGCCACGGCTTCTTTTTATACACGACCATCCAGGATTCTGGACTGTTCTGTAACAAACAAGAAATCGAATGTCGTATCACTAGACGAAACAGAAACGTTCCAGAAGTCTCACGTTATCTGTACCGGCAAGCCTTTTATCTCCGCAGTATCTTTATCTGCAGGCTCTTTATCTCTGCCTTGGACTATCTGTTTGTGCGCGTCGCCGCCTATCGTAAATAATGGGTCCGCGACAATATTAACATGAAACTTAAATGAATAAATTTAACATTGCTCTAACACTTGGTATATTAACAACTGTTTCAAAGATACTAATAGGTGTTATATGTATAACTTAGGGCAGCTTATAAATTATTATAAATGGTAAAAGAAACTTGCATGACTATGGATATTTGATCCCTCTCCCTCGTGTCTTCTGACTGTTGTATAATTATATATATATATATATATATATATATATATATATATATATATATATATATATATAATATGAATTGACGTTTGTTGGTCTCACAAAGCTCGAGAGCGACTGAACCGATTTGCCTAATTTTGATTTTGAAATATTTGTGTAAGTCCGAGGACGTTTAAAAGGTGATAGAAAACCTGATGTGATAATGGACCAGGTTATTAACTAAATATAAAATTACACAAACTCTTACGAAACACACACACACACTTTCTTTTATTTTCGACAAACAAAGCATTACAAAGTAGAAGGATATTCCACTCCTTGCCAAAGTCGTCAAAGCTATTTCACTTACCATTTAATTTCTACGCTAAATTATCCTCTAGCTTTAGCCAAATTATACGTGGACTTGGAGAGTACGACATTGATCCGGAGAGTCAGTAAGTAAATGAGTTAATGAGAGAGTATGACTTGCGCCCTAGGCTTGCATTAGGCCCACCATAACAAAAATTAAAAAAGAAAATTAAAAATTAAAAAAATAAATAAAAGGATATATAAATACATACTACAATTACCACCATTTAACCACTGTTTATAAAGAACCATAACATATGCTACAAAGGGGCAATGTCCAGGTATGGCAATGGTTGAAAGCCGCTTCGGCCTTCAACGACCTCTGAGCTAGTGTTCAACGTATTTTAGTAAATAACGTTTATCGTTTGTTATCAAGACTGAAATTTCGTATGTAGCATGATGATATACGTTTCGAAGAACAGACTCAAAATTAATATCTAAACGCACTATAACACTATAAATATTTTATCACAAACAATTGTCAAATGTTGATGGATCCTTGGTTATCTTCTTTATAACTTGTGGTTGTGAATTCGTGAGCGTGAATGGAACTGACACAAAATTAATTGAATTCCTTTGTGACTTCATAAAGTTCACGGAAACTTTTTATATGCCAAGGAGAAGACGCCCTTAGTTAAGCTGTAGTAGTCAGTCAAATGTGCGACGAGCTACGTCGCGTGCCCTCGGCACTGATGGGCAGCGAGACGCAGCTAAATGCTAATAGTCGTGTTGGTATATTTAGAATTGCATTCTAGGGCGTCTGTTTCTTCCGGGGGAACTGTTTTCGTACAAATCAGTTGACATAAGTATAAACCAGGATGAGGTATTCAGCTATCGCACACAGTTTTTTAACTCATTAGAATTGCATGGACTCCTAACTCAAATTTAAAATTAAAAGCAGAATCAGTTGTGATCACGCTGCGTAACATTAACACCACGACTGTGCAATGTACTGAGACTAACTGTGAAAAAGCCAATGAATAACGCCATCGAGGTAACAATCATTAAGGGAAAGTACGAAAGAGAGGATATCTTGATCCCGCGTATTCCGATGATTCCAACAGATTTACCTTTTGATTTTAAGCTTCTATAATCACAGATTGATAAATCGACCGTAGCAGACCATTTTTGGTCATTTGACCAGGAAATAAATCCAGAAGTTAAATTATTAAAACAATTATATGATCCGATAGATTTATTGGTTTGGGAAAAATTATTTATTTAAAAAATAAACATCGCGCAGTGGATTTTGAAATACGGGCAGTCAATTCTCTTTTTTAGTTTATTTCATTTTCAGATTTTGGTAGTACTGGCAAAAACATAGTGACATCTAATGATTGTAACGTTGACAACGAGGTTGTTTTGAGCTCATGATGTGAATGATTTTTTACGAAATCGCTATCCTCATCAATTAATAAGAAAAATTTTCATCATTTTAAGTGAAGTTTTATGTTACAAATTATTATATTTGTATAGTATTTGTTGCTTCACTGTAACTAGATTCATAATTTACGTATCAACCCCAGTTTGTTGATACAGAAGAATCGTATATCTGCACTTTACCTGATTGTATGAACTCTGGGGAACTCTGAGGATCAAAAGAGTGAATGGAAACTTAAGTTCTTATCCCGAGGGAGTCAAATCGTGGTCATCCAATGCATTAATGGCAAATATTCATTTGTTTGTCAGGGCATTTCAGTAAGCGCGACTCTTCGTACATAAAGTCTGTAGTTTCTCGCTATTTTCTGAAGCTGTGGCTTTCGGTGTCAAATGAACCATTGGCTGAACTTAGTTTTGTACGTTGTTTAACTAATTACTAATCGATACAAGCCAGGAATTCTATTTCCGATACAGTCGATGCAATTTTTCAAGCGTCCAAACCTTTTCCGGACTGAATTGCAACGCTACAAATCATTCTCCGTTTAACGGCACTGAGAGCAAATAACAGCAGTGTGCTGTAATACGCTGTGATTTAAATCTGAACGAGAATGGAGTCCCTCGCATTTTCGAACACTTTAACTAGTTTCGCGTTAAATAACGAGAAATCTAGAGAATAGATCCTACTGCTGTAGACAATTACTTTTTGTTCTGTATTATCTGTTTAATCGGCTAACCTGAAGCGTGTCTCTTAGAAAACAAAACGTTTATGTTAAATGAATTCAAATGCCTACTAAGTACGTTTATTAATTAAATTAGTTATAATTAGTATGAATTGAACGTGTCTATGCAACTAGAAACCAAACAACATCTTTAGAAAATGAGACCAAAATGGGGCCAGTATGTGTAATGTGGAGAGTAATTACTTGTATATTATCTGTGCATTAAATTGGGATGCAACATTAATTCCCTAGCGACTTGACTCCGTGGAAATGTGCGGGGTTTACGTTCAAAGAGTTCTCGGTTCAATTTCCGTTGAATGCCCACTTGAATTTGGATTTTTTCATGTCTTTTCTTGTTCCTTACCTAAATACTGGGTGGTTTTTCATCTAAAATGATTTATTTTCCATCGTTTACCTTTCGTACATACCCAGGCGTGCTGCTGGTTTTCGTGGCTTATAGCGGACCTGAACAAATGGCGCGGTTACTTGCTCAAAGGAAAGTTATCCCGCGAACACTAGAGGGATGCTTAGTCGATGGGTCATTTATCTTTATAAAACTACCATATCTGAAGATTTTACATGATGATATTGGTCAACCGCAAGAATATTTCTTGAAACATACAATTTTTGTCAACCATTTCCAAAATATTCGTTAATTATTTGAAGCTGCTATGGCAAGCAAAGAGCAATAGCCTACATAGGAGTTTTTAAATACAAGGGTTACCGAATAAATAATGCCCCATTTTTTTCTCTCCAAAAGCATCTATTCCACAACATTGAAGTTTACATATGGGTATGAAATAATAATGTTTTGTCTGGTCACTTTATGATTCTATACAACCGCCTTCAAGCTCCACGGCCTTTCTGCAGCGAAACACGAGGGTGTGTAATCGGTAAAAACCTTGATCTATCTGCGCAGTCAGGTTTTCACTGCAGGAATCATCTCTTCCTTCTCTTCGAATTTCACAAATGGCATTCTTCAGTGGCCCAAGCAAGTGGAAACCTGAGGAAACCAAATCGAAACTATAGGGTAGATGGAGTAACACTGTCCAACCCTTTCTGTCCCCACACAAGTTTGGGGACGAGCGTTGTCGTGCTGAAGGAATACCTCCCCTGGATTGACAAGGCGCTGCAGTCGCCGAAGCGTTGTTTAAGTTTGGCTAGTGTTTTAACATAACCTTCTGAATTAATGGTACCGCCTTTTGGCATCACTCAGTAAGAACTACGCCCTCGCCATCCCAAAACACTATGATCACGGCTTTTCGGCTGAAGGAGCTGTTTTGAATTGGCTGTGATAGTCGTGGGAGGCCTCCCCGTCCTCGGCAAATCTTGGAGCTCTGCAGCACCGCCCTTTCAGCCTTTGTGCCTAAACGACCAACGATACTCGCATCTACTGCAGATGTTTCGTAGACTCTGCACAAACATTAATTGAATATTCGTCACAGTTACTTTTGCTGCCACGAGAAATTCAATCACAGCACGCTGTTTATGGCGTATGTCACTTACAGACTCAATTTTAAAACACTCTACACCTACACTCAAGCTTTCTGTTGGAAGAAACTGAAACTTTGCATACACTTGCGTAAACTTCAAAGAAGTCGCATCCAAGTTTATAAATTTATCAAAAATGTTTTCCACTACAAAATAAATTGTGGGGCATTATTTGTTGGGCAACCCTCGTATTTCGTTAATGCTTCAATCTACTGTACTCTTTGTCCCTATAAGAAGTCCTAGAAGTATGCCTACAAATGTGACTTGCGATTAAGTTAAAGTAGTTGGGGGGGACTTTCTAAACCAATCTGTGAAAAAGATATCAAATTAAACGATAGTGGGTGGGGAAAGTCTAATGAATATCACAGGCGTTTAGTGCACTTTTTCTATTAACTTTCGTTCTCCTCTATTGCTTACCTAAGGGAGAGAAAGACTACATTGCACCCGAGAACTCCGAATAGTGAATTGTTCTGAAATTGGATTCACGTGTCCCGCGAATCCAAAAGAAATGCATTTTTTGAAAAGTCTTCACGCTAAATAAAATATACTTTACACCTTTCAGATGTTATTATGCTGTATGGAAGAAAATAATCAGTTACACCTTAAATTTAATTTTACCTTTAATTTAATAGCTTTGGCTATATTTTTTTTCGTCAGATTGAAAACGAAAATTTCAAAGATTAAAAAGGAAGCTTATAGTCGTCAAAGCGGGAAGTTACTGACGATTCTGACAGATTACAGAATTGCTAAAATGACTCTTGAAATGTGAAACTGCTTGGCCTTGTGGTAGACGAAACAGATGACAGTAAAGCGAGACCAGAACTTGGGAAGTTGTTTGCTAATGAAGCATCATTACTTCCCAATGCCGGTTGAGTTTGCACGAGATTGCATTTGTTTGCTTTCCTGGAGCAGGAAGATATCTAGAACTAATTGGAAAGCATTGATCTCTAGAGTTCACGTTATTTGACTCACAAATGAAGCCCAGACCAATTTTTCTTCTTCCCTCTTTTCTACGAGATCCGAGCTGCTTCCTTGCCGTTTGTCTACGTCGCTTTCTTAAGGATTATCTTGCCTTTACTTCCTGGTTTACTGGATTGCAAATGGTGTTCTATTGTGGAAAACCTCAGGAACTTTACAATCCATCTGCATAACGAAGAAATCCTTTAAAATGTAATATGTTTGCTTATGGTTTTCATTTAAAAGCTAAAGCTATCAAAAGGTTTACATTTTGTTTACGCTTATAAATTCCTTTCTTCTAAAGGACTTCGACCTTGTGTGTGTGTGTGTGTGTGTGTGTGTGTGTGTGTGTGTGTGTGTGTGTGTGTGTGTGTGTGTGTGTGTGTGTGCGCGCGCGCGCGCGCGTAACCATTTTGATATTTCGACTGAAATAGTATACCTAAAGCCAATATTCCCATAGGGTTTAATGTAATCCCTATGGCAATGTTACGAAAATTTCTTGAGAAATATGTGTCACTGTGTGGCTGATTATCACAGCAGTTATGAAAATATTTTGTGTTACGTTTCTTGTAGTGTATAAAGGTAAAATATTATTGGCATTTAACTCATATACTTGTTATGACTTTTGAGAATATTCACTAAAAAGGGGTTTTTGAAGATCAGAAATCGATCTATACCTACAGAATGTATCACAAGGAAATGTTATTCACAGGCATTTTAAAAGGAATATTATAATTAAAGGGACTTGTCCTTCAGAAAATTATTTTTAGAGCGTTTATAAATACTTCATCAATTTAAAATTCTTTAAGCTATTATAATACAGAACTGTATTCGGAATTAATGTAATTAATTGACTTAATAGTAATTGGACTATAAAGCCTGGCCCTTAAAGTACTTACTTAGGTGTGTCGTCATTAAGGTAGTTGTCTTAAATGTGTTTACGAAAATTCCTAGTGGCTTACCGGGGAAACTGCGAGTCATTTGGAGAACTTAGTGTCATGCTGGAACGATGGCTATGGTAACTCAATGGTTAAGAGCAACCGGACGGGTATCCGTGGTTCAAATCCCGGCTATAGCATTGAATTTTTCAGTCTGATTCTACCTTTCCGGCATTTGGTTTATTTATATCTCAAAATCTTAGTTGTTATATTACGAAAATGAGAGACAAATTTATTACGGCAATGGACTTCGTAATAACTTGAAGTGGAACGCCTTGATTTGCTTCAGCTAAAGATAAATATCAGCCATAACTACATATACCTTTGTTTGTAACTTAATTTTAAATTCTAATCATATACATAACAATTTTACAATTTATAGTTATTCCTAGTCATATTTACAGGTAGTAAAAGTATATAGAAATACAGTTATCTAATGCCATTCTTAATAGCTGCTAAGGATTTTGTTTTAATGAATACTGACAGAATTAATAAAAGTTTTGGAAGTTCTGCGAGTCCATGACATAACCGGGCAAACCTTGGGTGTCGACTACTCTCGTTGAAATTTTAAAACTTTTGCGTTGCTGCTAGATAATTAACTCTATCTTTTTACCAAGTTACTTATCAGAACGTCACAAAGTTGCACTTTTCAAGATTGGTTGCCAAGGAGCGACAAAATCTCGCAGCTTCCTTGCTGATATCTCCGCGACCCGTTATTTTCATTAATGAAACAGATGGGATAAACTGGAGCTTCGTAGGCAAAGCTACCTCTGTTTGGCCTGGAAGGCATTTATGGCGACGTAAAGGAGGGAGGATAAATACAACATTTTTCATATATTGCTTTATCTTAAAGAGTGTAGCTTCATCTTTCGGAGCTTGACACATCCAGTTATTTTCTTTCAACCCTACATTTCTCTTTTCGACATGTTAATCATTACTATCCCGTTTTGATATTACCTGTATCTTCCTCTTTAAGTAAAAATTAAAATCCTAGAAAAACCTGTAAAAGCTTAGGACATGTTACAATATCATATCTACAATATAATTCATACACTCTCCAGTTTACGTACGTTTTTGGAAAGGGGACATAAAAAAAGATTTGAAAACATGGAGATTCAGAAATTGTTGAGCCAATTAAGAGAGAAGAGATCACTTGTCTTTTATATTCCATTGAAAGAGGGAGAGGTATATAGATAGCACGAGCAGTGAAGAAAGAAAGGGGATAGCATGGTTAAAAGCAGGGATATAAAGATTAAGAGGTCAAAGTAATAGAAAGCCGCAGAACGACTGCCCATTGTGTGAGGACAAAGAGGATATAGAACATATACTGTTTGATTGCAAGGAAACGGAGTTGTGGAAGAAAGAATGTCAAATAACGAAGATGAACAGGAGATATCTCTTAAAGTTTTAAACAAAAATTATAAAAACATAGGGTAGTTTTTAAGTAAGGAAAAAAGTGGATACGGATTGCAAAAAGAGGGAAGGAATAATATAGGTGACTGTATTCTGTAATAAGGTATATTGTAACACATCTGTAAATAAACTTCAATGAAGTGTTCTGTGTAGCAGTGGCCTGAGTCAAAATCACAAGGCAGTGTGAGCTTAGTACCTCAATAAGTCCTACGCCATGGCGTAGTAGTCTAAGGCAAAATGCTTTATTTTCCTGCCACGGAATGCGGCCCGCTATCGATCCCACCCCGGGCGGTGCGGATTTTAAGTCCCGGATATGGGACCGGTTCCCACTCAACATCGTGAGGAAATTGAGGAGCTTACGTTAGGTAAGCGACCCTGGTCAAGAAAGCCATATTTCCTGGTCAAGAAAGCCATATTTCCTGGTCAAGAAAGTCGAGATGCTGAACACATCAACTCCCTATTAAATTGATCGCCTTGCGCATGTGGGCGTGAGGCCGGCAGTCGGGTTGGCAGGCCTTGGCCTTCTATGGGTTATAATATAATTCTTTAATATTTAAATAAATTAAAATAATAATTTAATCTATATTTAAATAGGATTAATGTGTTTACGTCAAGTTGATATAAAAGCATTAATTGCATATTCATCTGTTGCTCATATAGGATTAGTCGTGCCACGGGTTATTATATTATAGTACCTCAATAAATATTATATTATTTATACAGAAGTGAAATTGTGAAGAAGAGACAAACATATACTCGTATGTACAAGATAGGTGGCTATGAGTATTGAATGTATAAAGAAATGAATGGTTGCTAAGGGATACAGAAATTAACTTTGGATAGACTGAGTGAACATTGATAGTTGCGAACGTAAAATTCTTAAGGAATTAGTGCATAAAATTCTGTTGTCTTATTTTTAGTGCTCGTAAAGTAAATAATCAACAAAGAAGCTTCAGAATCATTATTTTAGTAAATGGAGTTTAAAACATAGCAACGACAACGACCCGGGAATGAGATCGGAATCTGGCCATAGTAGCTCAGATGGTTAGAGCAACCGCATGGAGAGCGGGAGACCGTGGTTCAAATTCCGGCTATGGCGTAACTATGTATGTTTAATCGGTAGTGACAAGTTAAAATTCTGTAAGAATCTACGACTAATAAAATTTGAATTTGAGTATACTGCAAAGAGAAGTGCTGTAACTTTTACAGCACTTAAAAATTATCGAGTACTTCCGTAGATCCTCTTTCAGTCTGTTGAGTGATTGTACCCAAAAATGGAACAGATTACACGTAACATCTCAAGGGGATATTAAAGCAACAGGCAAGAGAATGTTAATGATCAAATAAGTGATCAGTCAGTCGTAGACCATCATTGTTTACCATACTTCTTAGTTGCGGTAAAATGAAAAGAAAAAGAAGCAAAGGATATTGCTAATTTTAAGTTGTTCATACAGCTTCCGTGCGCAACTGTTTAGTTATATGCAAAGATATAATTGGGATAAGACATACTTTGATCTGCAGAAAGCGGGGTTATAGATGGGTGTGTTTTTTATCTGAGTTTTGTTTGCTTTAAGGCGAGTGTTTGAAATGTTAATCTCAAGGAGGCTCATTGAAAACGTCTGCCTTCCAGTTAGAGGGACCCTGAAGTTGTAATTAAACACACTTTGTTACAGGAGGGAAAAAGTTGGAGTACGAGTTGAGACCACCACTTCCTTTGTGTTGGACCTGTCTGAGCATATTAGTAAACTACCTGGTAGCCACAGCTTCCATTAGTAGATTGTTCCCTTAGTTACGGAATGGACAAAGATTCATTCTAATTTGGTTACCCAATAAAAAGAGCGAGGGTGTGCTTTTTACTCCCTTACTGTACGTTAGCTTGTTAAGCTCCGGTGATGTATAGAGTTTTAAGGATAGCTACGACTAGGTAAAGGAATTTTCCAACATTTTCATCTACAGCTTCTTCTCTCTAATGAATTAACCTCGAAATGTACAGAATTTCATTTTGAATAGACAAAAAGGTGTACTACATAAATGTTGTCACAAGATACAACCTCCAAGAATTGAAACTATTAAAAAGTTGTCCGTTTTCAAAAATATATAATAGGCCAGATAATATACTTGTTTATTTATGCTATTGTAGTATCAGCCTGGTATTTTGTTAAAATATGAATATTAACAAAAAATACATATAATCAATAAGTTATCATAAGGCTGTTAAGAAATTCTTACTCAACCAGCCCCTTCTGCAGATCTAAGTATGAATTTGCTTTGGCATAACATAAATTTTTCTGACGTTTTTCCTAAAAAACTGTAATGAATATGAAAGTATATTTCCGTTCTAAAGGACATACAATCCTAAATCATTAATATCAGGATTACCTAAAACCGAGAAAGGTTGCTCAGAAATTGATATATAGAATACACTCCTTTAATTTCGGAACACAATCTCGTCATTCCTGAAATGGTGATATGTTGAATGAAGTCCACCTTGTTAACTTGTACAAATCGGTTGAAAATAGCAACCAAAATCGTTACGGCGCTCACACAGAACAGTAGATTCAAATTTAGCCATGTATTGACAAATCTGCCTAATATCTTACACGATACACACCTGAAGTGCGCGACAAGAATGCACCACAGTGGGTGAGAAATTACCAATATAGATCGACATTTTGATGTGTTCAGCGGACAAGAGCTCGTCAAGTCTTGACTAGTCAGGTAGTAAGAATGCGTTACCGTCGGAGACATGGATATCATCTGAACTACGAGTTCAGTCAATGAAGTGGTCTAACTCTTTGTTTGCTAACATTTCATTTAATGCAGTGTACAGTAATGATATACACAATGATGTGAGGATCTTAACTATATTAAGTTTTATATACTATTTAGAACTTTGCTGTCTTTGCTATCTCGCGTTAACATGGTCTTGCCACTGCAGACTGACAGTGAGTAAATATGACAACAGCGTAGTGAGACGACTGCGTGGCAGCAGGAAGGTCAATCACAAGCTTAAATTCTCACCAGTATTAGATCAAGTGTAGTAAAAGAACTTCTTGCACTTTATTCATCTCACAAGTATGTGACCGTAAGAAATGTGTTAATACCAATAACTCTAGCATTGCCTGGAAAAGATTACGAGTGTGACTTTGTGGGTTCGTGAAATGAAAAGTCCAATTGCACCACTCAAAAATGTTCATTATTTCCACCTACTTACAGTTAAACTCTTGCCAATTACACAGTATTACGTAATGCACACAATTACGATTCACCAGTTCGTCCGTTACAATTTCACTTGCACTCGTAATTACGCACAATCCTCCGACGCACTCACACAGTCTTCTCGTCGTACACTAGCACTGCATTCTTACACCAAGAACTGACTAACTCCTCTTGCACGACGTGTTGCTTATATAGGGTCTGCTTGCCGATCTGGAAGGTTCTCGATTAGATGAAATATCCCGTAAGTTCGAGAACACAGGTGGAACAGAAAGAGACGGCGCAGTGATGTTTTTTTTTGTCCCAGCCACCCCTCCTTAACGCTATAAGACAAACGAGGGGGCGGGGCGAATGCCGACCGTCTCCTGCTTGCCCGCTCTATAGGGTGTTCCGACCATCGGGTGACAATAGTATCCTTTTGGCATATCAACAAGGTTTAGTCTTTTAGAAGACATATGCTTTTGACAACTCCGAATCTCTACCGTGAGGGGATGAAGTGTGAGCCACTCCGTTCACCACCTCGTTATTGTCGTTGAGAGGAGCATCAATGGAATATTCAAGGATAGCCGCTGACTGACGGCACAAGCCGGAAATACACGCTTCTTTGTTGTACATTGCTGATGTTTCCAGACCGTTTGATTTCGGTATATTTAGAAGAATCGACGTCAACAGTATTCCACTCAGGCAATTCCAGAGGCTTTTGTTTGTAGAGAATTTCTCCCGTGACCCAGGGTCCATAAAAGGGCATGTGGAAGCCAGTCTAGGTCTGCAAACAAGTCGCTCAGCCAGTGAGACAGAGTGCCAGCAAGTGCTTAGTGCTAATCTACGAGTAGCGAGCGTCAAGAAGTTTAGAACAGCGCGAGTTGGTGTGTGTAACAAAGACATAAAGAAATATTAACACTGACGTGTTTGCTCCTTGTATTTGTAAAAGTGAAAATACATGTAAGTCACCGCTGTGCTGTTTTGGGAACAAACAAACTTCGTGTTGTACTTAGTCACATTGCATTAGGTTACTTCTTCTTGCTAACTTTCTCTCATTTCTACTTGTATTTTGTGCGTTGCACTGCGGTATTATACATATTATTAATATTTTTGTAGCTTGATGGAAGGAATTTTATCTAAGTCGGCTCCAGACGTAAACTAATTACTACAGTTACTGTAGAACTGTAAGACTGAGAATCTTAACACGTTTAAGAAGAGAAAGGAAATAATCACATTGCTTTACAGTTTTAAATACTGTAATGTACTTTTGTGGTCCAATTGTGTTTGGGGCGTAACCTGAAAAAGTACGTGAAGTATTGTTTTGGAATAGAATCATAAGTCTTAGAGTATCTGCAACTAGCATGTCCATATTCTTGCACCTTTTGTGCCTCAAACAGTTGGAGACTATATAAGAAGTTGTTGAGAGTTCGGGTACTTTAATTATGACATAATAAAGCATTAAACTTCTGACCATCGCTGGAAAGTTTGCAGTTTAGCCCAATTCTCGAACTTCCTGAAACATCTGTACGTCCCGGAGCCTACGTTGTTGTTATCTAACATGCTTGTTTACGGGCATAAAAAACTTAAAGGCTATTCAGGCTCGTTCAATGAAGTTGTGTATCATATTTTGTGGTACGATATAGGACTGCATCTTACAGGAATGTCGATCTGTACGAAGAGGAATATTTTAAATTCCAAGTGAATATAGCATGTTAACCTACGAGGCTTACATATTGAGTTGTCAAATCAATGGAACATTTTTCATATCCTAGGTAGTTTAAATGATCGTTAAGTGCTAAACCACGCGAGCAATGTTCTTTGTATATTTTTAATTTTCAGGTGGCGTAGCCACGAATAGTGCACTTTAGATTGTGACTGACTTAGCGTAACGGTCTATAAAATTCATAGTGCCAGAAAACTATTTCACCCTAAACGATTACCTAATCTGGCTGCATTAAATTTTTGTGCAATTCTTTCAGAGAATATGTACAAATTTTGGAAAGAGATTCAATAAAAATCGAGAAAACGGCCTTAAGTGGATGAGTCTGTATGAGTATAGCCAGAGGTGATAGGTTTTATGGCTCACATTTGGGCTCTCTACAACCAACCTATCAAGAGTTATTTTTCCTCCACGTTTTCTTCCATTTTACAGATTAATTCAGGATTCAACGTTCCACCTATAGAGTAAAACGGAAGGTAAATAAAATATTTGTAATGGAAGGTTGTTACGCAAATTAAGTTGCCTCAACAGGTGGTACAGGAAGGCAACCATGCAACTAAGGTCTTCTGTGTGGCATCCATGAATATCAAGATTTAATTTAATGCAGGAAAAATAATAAATAAAATTAATTATTAATTTGCGCCACTTTCCCTAAATGACAAAGTGTCTGTCCAGGGAGCAGTCTCGCATATTGATGTAGATACATGTCATATAAATATGCAGAAGGGTTAATATTATTGAATAGTAATGAACTAAATTAGTATGTGTGAAGATAAAAGCAATAATAATTCATTTCTAAAGTTAGGTTTGTTACACAAATCCTTTAATAGCTAACTCAAACACTCTAGATGATAAGTAAGAATGTTGTGTAAAGTGATATAACAAATAAAAGATAATATAACTCATTTGGAATATGAAAAAAAATTGAATTTTCTAAATTCTTTCGTAATAATGATTTTAGTTTTAATCTAAATGGACTCTAGTGTTGCAGATGTAGGTATATATTTGTTCTGTTGCATATTAGATATATAGGGAATTTAAAACACAGATTCTTGCAAAAATACTTTTCGGCAAACAAAGATACTCACACTCCCGAGCTTATTTCTTTATAGAACTGATTAATCATAAGTTTCCAATGAAAACAAACTCAGATATCCATAACTATGATACAAGGGGCAAAAATAATCTCGCTATTCCAGGACACAATGCACTTATATGAAAAGATGCCTAGTTATACAGGAATAAAATTCTATAATGTACTTCCCTCTTCAATTAGAATCTGTAATAATTTAAATACATTTAAAACACATTTAAAAACCTTTCTAATAGATAATGTATTTTATACCATCGAAGAATTTAGGTATCACTATAAAAATAACTAGGCTTTATTACTGATTTTAGCATATTATATTTAATTTTAGCATATTATATTTATTTTTAAATTCTATACCATTAAGCAATTTATGACTAGCTTGTATATTTAATTTGATCTTTCCATTATTTTTTATTTCTAATCGTTTACTTTTAAGAGAGAGAGAGTATGTATTAAAAATGACATGGTTTAATTTTATTCAAACACTGTATTAAGCTGCAATAAATATGAATATGAATAAACTTAGCAATAAGATTGTTGTCGTTGTTAAAGGTTATGGTTATCAGAGACATAGTTTCTGACTAGCGGAGAAAATGAAATCGTTTAGTTTTATATTTATGGCGATACAACAAGAATTTATTTCGATTTTCTTGTAATAGAAGGACGTCGATGTACAGATTTCACTAAGCTTCATTTTAACAACGTTTTTAAATAATAGTAAACGAATACAATAGGCTATGTAATAACTTTTAAAGTGTAAGACCTAAGTGATGGTAAATAAGAAATAAAAAATTGCTTCAGATTGCTTTTACTTTTTGTTTTATATTATGTTTCTGGTGAACTAGTTGCTCAATAGCGTATTAATTGAATCTCGCCCTTTCTTCCCCTTTCTTTTGCTCCAAAGCTATTATTTTAGTACAAAACGGCAGCATACGTTTTTCTCATTACCAGTTTCCTTTCATCAATGAAACGTAGGATTTAAGCACCAACGTGATGAACGACTCAAACGAGAAATGCGAGGTTTTTTTTTTTTTATTGTTACCGTGTTGTTAGCCGTGTGTAAATTTGGCTACAACTCTTCATTAGCTAATGGGATAGGGGCGTGAACGTGTGCGTGAGTCCAAGAGAATCTCTCACCTGATTAACCTTGTGAAGAGGGACATACCCATTTTTTGTTATTCGTCTGTCTCTGTTGTCCATATTAATACCCTGGGAACGTACTGTGATAGCGAAGGATGGAAGTTAGTTAATCAGAAATGCGACTCGTTCTTCACGGCTTGTAAATGTACGGAGTATTTTGAAACACTAATGAATTAACAAGCTGGAATGTATCACCTCTGGCATCAACAAAAAACAGGCTTTAATTATGAGAGATTATTATTGGGTTTTGTGAATAAGAATAAAGACAGCAGCTGCAGGATACAAAAATGTTACATTAGGGCTTGAGTTTAAGTTGAAAAGATTTCAAAGCAAGCGTAGTCAAAGAAGTGAATTTTTTTTAACAGTCTATCGCACTGATCGATATATTTCATATTATTTGGAAGACTTAGCGCCGAACCCGCTTGTAGTGAGAATGAACAGTTTAAACTGCCCATTGCAACAAAAACAAAAATTAATCCCTGGTACACAAGGTGTTAGAACATATTTAACTTTGCTAAGTGGTACCGAGCGGGTTGACTCATTCGGAAGACCCGGGTTCGATTTCCATAGCCAACTTACCTGATCCATGGTTTTTTTCGGAGGATATCAGGGATCGGTAGGCGAATGCTGGGTAGGTTAATTACATCCCCCGAATTTCCTGTCCATCCATTTCATCTCCATTATCATTTCACATCATCCTTCATCCGGTGGTCTCTTTCAGGGTAGAAGTGTCGGTGGATGTCTCGGTACCTTGTCTGCCCTCTGTCTCCTCTCGCCTGATCCTTCCTCCCGAGGATGTCCCACTTGGGGCTTAGGTACAATAAACCACAGGTTTCGGCGCTGAATCCCCTAATCCTTGCTAGCTGGTCACATGACATATTTGTAGTTAATACCTACTCACAGAATAAAACTGCAGTATTATTTCATAAAATTGATGATTTTTCAACTTTAAGCAGCAAATATTATAAAACATTCATGCTCCTCTTTGGATTTTATGTAGGTAGTATTTACATTGAGGGAAAAATTACTTTATGATTGACACCAGTTCCTGTCGGGCAACTGCCAGAGGACTCATCATCTATGTAACCAATTAACACTGACCTGGAGTTTTGTCTTCCTAATGGTGTTAGTCGCCAGAAACGTCACCCGCTGACTCAGGGCAGCGTGTGTCAGTTCTACAGTAATTTTCACTTTATATATTATGTATATAGAGGCTCCAAAGTGCGTTGTCTTAGTATTTCTATATTATTCATTGCATCTTTAATTTTTGAGCAGTTACATCTGCCTCTCATTTGAGGATAGCCGTTTATTAAATAATGCAACATTTTATGCTGAACTCCTGCGTTGGTAAATTGTCTGTGATTTTGTAAGTAGGAAAAACTAATCCATGCAGATCCTGACGAAGTTAAATACATTTAGTAATTGCTCTTGTTTTGGGTTGTATGTACTAGTACAAGTCCTTGTGGAAATGTTGGATTAAGAAACTGCTTATCAGTAAGTAGTAACCTTTGTTTCAGAAATATTTCCGTGGTAGATTCTTCACTCTTTTTCTTCGGCTACATTTTTATACATCCACAAAATTAGCTACATTACATATTTTATTATACATACAAACGTGTAAAAGTAGTCTGGTGGTAGGCATACATCCATAGGTCACATGTTCAATTCCTGGCTAGACGGTGGGTGTTCTTTGCTAGCTGAGATTATTCCCCATCCTTCATTAGTTTGAAAACATGAATGAGTGTGAACATGCGTGTAAATTTACTCTAATGTAAAAACCAAAGGTAATCCAAATTTTTACTGTAATGAGTAATCATCATTGCAGATGAACAATTATTTGTTCCAAAGGTTAAAGGCTGCCAATATAACCTTAGATGTTAAATAGAATATGCGCATGAGAGAGAGATAGAGAGAGAGAGAGAGAGAGAGAGAGAGAGAGAGAGAAAGCAATAGTGAAATGTTAAAAAACTGCATACTCTTTCCACATAATTGTGTGCAATAACAAAAATTGGCACTACTTTAATAGAATTTTGAAAAATGTTTCACATAAACTGTAGTTGGTTGTGTCACATTTTTGAAAGATACTAATTATAATTAATAAGTCCAGTTTGTTATTTATCCAATTTTTCAGTTTTGAGTTATGCTATTCACTGATGTATGCAAACCCTTACTAAAATTCTGTTTTTGGGGGTCCTCAAATTATGTACTTCGCTGAAATCTCAGAGTTACATTTTCAGATGGAATGGAGAAGTAATAATAAAATAGCTTTTAAAATAAAGCATAGCTTGATATTAGCAGGGAACAAGCTATGTTTCAAGTTAGTGTACCGTTAATTTACATGCATAAAACAGTATATTTATGTATGTATACTTTCATTAAAATAAATATAACTATTTTGACAACATAGCCTTTTTATGGAGTTTGTATATAGTTTTGTTGTATTAGTTGTGACCTGAATTGATAAAAGCATATAGCAGTGTAAACATCGCTTGTGTAATGTTACATCCTTCAGGGTGAACCAGACATCATGTTATTGTACACACTTACAGTTTAATGCTTAATGAAATGACAGCTAATGTTTAATAGTCTCTTGACAGCAGTGTGTTAATTATTAAGGAGATGTCGCTTACCTACTTGTAATAGTTGAATGTCTATTGTAATTACAGCATGGAACAGTGTAGATTTTTATGTTCAAACTGTCATAATAGCATGAATTTGTTAGTACGGCATCCCTATATGAAAGTTAAATGCTTTCATCTGTTTATTTCTATGTTATTTATTACACAGTAACACTAAATTTGTTGTATAAGTAGATTTACCTAATGCTAGAATTTAATTAAGATACTTCTAAATTTGAATTGATTACTTCAGATACTGAATTATGTTATTAACTTATTACACTGTTTTCATATAGAACTGTTCCATAACTTCAATTAATTTTCAAAATAAACTACTTTGTTAGAAAGAATTAATTTTATTTGCAAATAATATATACTTTCTGCTGGTTTATTAACAGCATAAAGCTACATAGCTTTACATTAATAGACTGGCATCTCTTGCTTTTTGTTCATCTGACATGGATGTTGTTTCATTGTCTGCAGCACTGTCTGATTCTCTCTGCTCGCCAATCTTATATCATCTTCGGACGTACCTAAAAGGTAACCACGGTATAGCGATGCTGTGCTTTATTTATCTCACACTCCAGAAAATGAAAGCATACTTTCCCTTTCTGACCACTTTTCTTTAAACACCTGCACTCCTCCTTTAACTGCATGGGGTGAGGTGAAGTGTGAATCTGTAAATTTTCTTCTAATAAACTAAAAGTCTGATAAGATATGGTCTGGTCTGGAATGTTAACTGAGTGATGGTAAATAATCTCACAAAACTAAATTCTTTTTCCTAACCATTGGTATTTTATTTTGGTTAAACCGAGTGAATTTCACCAATTTATTTGCACAACACTTCTCTTTTTGAAGTTAAACAAGAGTGTTAATACCTTACCCTCATGTAAATATTATAATAATAGTATAAGTAGCAAGCCAGTATGTATATAAATTTATTTCTAATTAATGCCTTTAATAGCTCAAGGAAATGTAATGCTGAGACAGCACTGTTATAAATAGAATAGAGGCACAAACAATTATTTTTTAAATAGTCTCATGAGTCTCGAAAACTAGTGAGAGTGATACTACATTAGGAGTTATGGACATACTATACATATAAGCAAGTCACTTACATTTAGTAAAATTGTTGTTTCAATTATAAGGCTTGGAACTTCGACCATCCATCATAAATCTAAGGAAATAGATTCCAGTAAACTATACTTATTAATCCATTCAATACTGCACATTCCATGCAACCAGTAATGATACAATTCACTATCACATATGGCCAACTTTCCAAAGACAAGAACTCTTGATTAAGAAGTCTGTGGTACAAATTTTGCCAGAATCATCTTCCCTGACTGAAGCTTTTATCTGGTGTATTAGCAAGTATTAGCCCCTGCTGGAATGTTAAATGAATTTCATTCTTGTAAAATTTTCTGCCTGCAATAAAATATACTGTAAAACAGGCAAGCAAATCAGATATTGTCACTTTTGATTCACCTAATATTCTGTATAAGTGTATCTTTACATTAAAAAGGTAACCAGCTTAAGGTCAGAAGTTCTAAGTCTTTATCACTAAAATGAAATATTGACACTCAAAGTTCTAAAATATATTTAGTCACCTTGAGTGCAAGTTCTTAAAAGTAAAACCTATTTAGACTTTTCTAAGCATCAAATCAAATTTCAAAAGTCAATTATTTTTTTTTTAGATTATTTGGAACACATACGCAGAAAAATTTAACATCACACTGGCAAAAATAAACACAGTAAGGAAGTCTTGTTGCTTGAATGAGGTAGAGTAATTATTCAACTTAAGCCTGGAGTGAGACCATTTTATGAGTGAAAAGATTTTCTTCTTGAGCATAATGAAAGTTTTGCAGATATAAAAAAGTCTCTTAAATTGCATCCTTTATTTTATTTACAAGCCATAACAAAAATTCTCATTAAACAATTTTGTGAAATAAAGAGAAAATTTATTGTTTGATACAAATTTAGACTCATGTTAAACATAAATAATTGAATAGCATACATATGTCTTAAAAAAAGTTTTCCTATGGGACACTGAATTTGTTATTTCTTCATGCACTTGAAACTGTTTAGTTATGCAGTCTTATTTTTTATGGTTGGAAATTAAATATTTAAAAAAAGCTGTTGTTCATGGCTGCATTTTGATACCATGCACAAATCTATATAGTGCATGTACAAATTATATCTTAGGTGTATGTTTTTGAATGCTAATGATTGCTTTACTTTTAGTATATTACAATACTGGCTTACAGTTTCTGGCTTACATTAGTAAAACAGTACCCATTTATTATTTAGTTTTAATCTTAACCAACTTTGGATTACTCTTTCATTCTAAAGTTGTTAAATAATTTTTTCAAAAATATGCTACCTATAAAGTGCAATTTTAACAATTATTCCTTAGATATTTATGTTTATTTATAGTTTTAGCTACATTAAACTGTAGTATATTACACAAGAGCATTTATTTAAACTAACATGGACTTTTTGTTCTTTAGTGACCAAACTGAGGGAGCACTGGGACGAGACCAATTCTAAGGTGATGCAGAGAAAGACGCAATTAGATGCTATGCTAACAGACAGTCAGCGCTATGAAAGCAAGAGACTTGAAGTAGAAGCTTGGCTGGGACGCATGGAAACAAGACTGGAGAGAATGGGAGCTGTGGGCCACACTGCCGATGTATTAGAAGCACAACTCAGAGAACAAAAGGTGACTTAAAAGCATTATATTGTCTTTTGCAAATAATGCTATATTATTTAATATGTAAAAGCAGAAACTAGTAACAATGGAGCAGTACAAATATTACAATAAAATATCATTATTAGCCACCAATTTCACTTATCTTTTTAAGTTAATTGAACTCTATAGAGACTTTATCAATTTTTTTAAAAAGATACATGAAGTTTGTGGCAAATAATGATGATTATTAAAATGCTATGTCATATCATTTGAATCCCTGGAATATAAGACTAGATTAGAGATTTGAGATAGCCTATTATGTCCCATGAAGGACGGAGGCCTCCTTTACTTAGAGCAGTTATATTGACTCCAACATATTGAGCCATTCTGTGTTGCATTTGTGTCCGTTTTTGTCATTTCTCTTGTTCCTTTTCGCATTTATTCACTTGCATTCACACTCACACTCGCTTACTCCTATGTTTGCACTTGTATTTTGTGGCCCATGGATATCCACTTCCTCCTGTCTTGAGCTGTAGTAGACCACTGCTCCTGCTTATGCTGAGTGGAAGTCCACCCATCTCTGTTGTGGTCTTCCTCTTTAAGATCAGCCATTCTAAAAGAATTGAACCAATTCTAGGTCAGAGATAACCCAGTTACACACATTATGTCATGTATAGTTGATGAAATACTCACCCACTACATATTTACAAAAACTCTAATATAAAATTTGCCAATTTGAAAAAAGAAATTACATGAAAGTGGCAAATTAACAAATTATTCACATTCACAGTACTTACAAAATGCTAATTGGAAATATTTGCATACAGAATATTCAGTGGGGAAATATTAGTGTAATTATACATTTTTTAAATACAGTTCCTCCTCTGTATAAAGCTAGTTAAATAATTTATTTCAGTAAAACATTAAATACATATATGCAAATACAACAATTTGTAATTTAAAACTTCACTTATCTTATCAGAAAGGATGATACTTTTTCCTATAAATTGTCCAGGATCGCAATTTCATGTAAAGCTTGTACACATCTTCAGCCAGAAACAAAGCTCTCGCCATCATTACGAACACTAGATGTTAATATGTTCTTGTTAGTACTACCAAAAGCTGAAAATAAAACAAATTTAAAAATAGAATCGACTGCTGGTATTTCAAAATTCACTAAGCGATGTTTGTTTTTTAAAATGAATATATTTTTGCAAACCATTAAATCTATCAGACCATTTAATTGTTTTAATAATTTAATTTCTGGATTTATTTCATGTTTAAATGAACAAAAATGACCTGTCTGTTTATACTTAATGTTACGAAAATGTTCTTTTGTTCTCGTCTCTAAATTACGTTTTTTATTTCCAATATAAACTTAATCAAAGTCAAAACAATTAAACTGACAAATACCAGAATTTTTATTATTAGGAATGTTATCTTTTTTAGAGAAATGCAATAAATTTGTAATACTATATTTATTTTGAGGAACTAAAGTTATACCAAACTCTTTAAAAAAAAATTTGAACATTTTTATTAAGCCAAGGATGGTAAGTAAATTGTTTAAAATTATAATCGTCTGTTATTTTTCTATGGGTAGAAATATCATTAACAGTTTTTTGATATTCGAATTTTTCATTTTTTTTATTTTTAAAGTCTTTATTAAAACCATTAATTAAAGCAGTATTAATAATATGTTTATATTCTTTACTATAAAGAATTCTTTATATTAAAGAATATATAAGATTAATTCTTTAATATAAAGAATTCTTTATTGACTGTTAATAGCTTCATATTTTATGTATTTATTAAATACATAATTTGATACTGTATTCAACCTAAGAATCTAAAACAAATAATCATGCTTATCTCCTCTTAAATATAAATAATAAATAATTGCTGTTTTACACAGGGTGTACACAAATGATTATATAGGATTTAAACATTTATATTTTTTCTGAGGTATACAGTATAATTTTCAATCATAAATTGAATAGTAAAGGTAGAAGTTTCTATTCTACATACATCGATTTTATTTTGTTTTCTTCTGTTGCCATGCCAACAGAATCAAAATAAAACATGGTAACTTGCATGAAAATAGTGGTCATGTCTTGGAATTTGGCCTTGGAGGTGCTGTTATCTGTTTACTTCTTCTGGCTGGCTAGCTGAGGGGAGTAGAGGTAAACAGCATGTCACAAAATTATCTACACTATTGAAGGCAGACTCTAAAAACACATAAAAAATGAGGTAATTAATTGCGATGTGAAGATACCAAATGCTGCATATCCGTTTACTGTACCTGTAGAGCTTCCATATGTAACGATATTATCTAAAGGATGGATATCAGCTGTTATGTCTGTAGAACTGCCGTTGTCATATCTGGAATCCATAAAACCGACTAATGTATTTGTTTCCTCTTCATCACTACTGTTCTGCCTAAACTGATTACTATTCTTTCTATTTCTTCTTCCATCTCGATGCCAGTATTCTTATTCTATGGACATAATTTTGATAGATGCATTATTCTAATCCTCTTCAGTTTTGTCATTTAAACACTGTTTGGTTAGTTCCTTAAGTGCATTTAAAGTCATAGAACACACATTTTTTTCTGCTATTTTTTGCTTCCCGATCATCCTTATCAGTTCAATGGGGTTTAAATCACAGTGATAAGGCGACAAATCTATATCCTTGCATTCCACTAAAATGTGTCGCATATTCTTATATTTTTAAAATTAAATCCCTTTCCCCTTAATATTTGCAGAATGTTTTTTATCCACCCGAAATTAATTTTCTCATTTACTGCATAGAAGAACTTCTTCACCGTTGGAATTTCTTTATGCATTTCATAAAAAGCAAAACAAGTACTGTGAATAACTCAATTATGGAAATTGTCATTTGAAACTATTTTTTCCCGATTCAAGTAGTAACTTGAGTATCTGAAACACTAGCTTTTTCAAATTTTTTAGCAATTCTTTTTATTGTGGCTTCACTTTTTGCACTACCTTAGCCGTTCTAGCCAATGTCCTTTGCAAAGGAAGATATAGACCATTTTGCTTTTCCTCCGTGCAGAACTAGAAAACATTCTGAATAATCCTTCTGCTCTAGGAGTTTACAACCTCCCAAGGTGTGTTTTCTTGAAGTTTCCATGTTTGAAAATTATTATTAGAAACATCTACTTTGTGATACAACACTACACTGTACTGCAGTATGCATGCATCACACCACAGTTAACAACTAGATTAACAAACTTAATACACACGCTATAGCCAGTCATCACAACACATTTAGTTCCTACTACTGCTGCATATAAACAAAGCTCAAGCTATTTGTCCTGGGTAATAATTCAATGATTAAGATTCAATAGGTGTATAGGTGCAGATTTCGTATTAACACACTTTCTGAAAAAACATTTGTTTGATCATATCTCTCTAAAGGATGAAGATCGGATGAACATGGAGAGCATTGGAAGGCGTATTTTCTGCAATCCTAAAAATTGTGTGTGGCAGGTGGATCAAGAACCAGCAATTACAGCAATGAGATATGAAAGATATAACTCCCTTCTGCCATGCTACCTGCAGACCTCCCTGATTGAGATAATTTAATTTTGATGTTGTTTGTTGATGATGCTGTCAATTGCCAGGATCATATCAGTGCTACTGTGTGCTGGAATTCTTTTACGTGCCAATAAATCCACTGGCATGGGGCTGTCACTTTGAAGCACACTTAAAAATCATCAGTCTGGGCCAGATTTGAATCCGTGACCTTAGTAACAGTATGCCAACATGTAATTGACTGAGCCACTCAGACCAAATGAATTGAATTGGAATATTAGCATAGTGGTAGGAGCAGTTACGTTTTAAAAATTAAATTGTTTCTGCAGAGGAAATATATATAAGTTAAAAGCTCTTAAAATTATTTGTGCAGAACCTGTTTGTATATTTCTAGTCCCAGAAAACACAAGTGGATTTGAAATTATTTTATTAGTATCTAGTCTTCTAGATAATATAAATCACTTATGTAACACTAAACTATTACACAAAAGCCTTTTGGATAAACTGCAATAATTAGTTTTTATATCCATGTCTGGACTATCTACTACAAATGTATTCTACAAATAAAGGTAATACTAGAGTATACTTGTAAGCCAAATTTTTTGAACAACAGATTTTAATGAATTTATTGTTTTGCCACAAATTTATTATTTATTTAATGAGAAATATTTCCACATCTCTTCATTTCTTTGAATATTGTTTTCTTGTCTTACCTATTCTGATACAGATTTTCATCATTGCTCTGGATATATTTCAGACTTGGGCTTATCTTTAAAACATTACTCCTAGAATCATTTGTGAATGAAAGTAAGATAATATATATCTAGTCTTAGATTACTTTATATTGTCAAATAAATTAATGATTTTACTGCAAAACATGGAAAGCTCACTTTGGGAAACATGTAATAAATGTGGTCTTTCCAGTTCGTACAATGATCAGCAATAAGACCAAAATTACATTATGTCACTTATCGTGTTCTGTAATTTCAGTGCCTTCATATTGTTTCCTTAAGTCTGCAATAGTTTTATTTTTTGTGAAAGTTTATGTTTTCAATTTGTATTTTAAGAGCTTATACATTGTCAAAAGTATTACTTAACATAACAGAAACTTTATTGAATAAATCTGAAAGATTACTGATTTTGTGTTCCTAATGACTGTCATTGTCTCACTTGTGTCATTCACAAAATGAACTGGATGGGCATGCTTCTTAACAACTGGATGTCTTTGTGGAACAAGAAGATTTATTACAGACAAGTAGTAGCTGGTGCACATTGCAAATCATCAAATATTTTTGTTCTCTTACAAGTATAATACAAACAGAAAGCAAAAGGTTTAATTTTTTAAATAACTAATATGCATGCTTAGGTGAAATCAGCAAAGGACAAGCAGAATCTAGTACTGCATATAAAAACAACTACTGAATACCGTAGCTGCTGCCAAATCTACATTCCACCACAAAACATATTATAAAAACTTACATCAAAGAACAAAAGAGCAAATGCTGGCTAGGACATGTAGAAAAATCAGCAGTAGCTGAGCATGCATCACTAATGGACCATAACATAAGTTTGATGAGCATGAAGTCCTACACAACACAGAAAGCAAAGACCACAACTGAAGGAAAATAAAGTAACATTAGCTAGTTCTTATATACTCCAGAAACAGTTTCCATTATAAGTGAAATGCACTAATAAATACGTAAAATATGAAGATAGCTACAGTGAAGCAACTAATACTATATAAATACATTAAATTTACATAATTTTCTTTAAAGATAAGTGAAATTTTATGTTATAAATTATTATATTTGTATATGAACTAAACAAAATTTGAATAGAAATGAAATACATGTAGAAAGTTTGCCATTGTTACACAAAAGAGTAGATTACTTTGCATTACTTGAGTTGTGGATTGATATGTAGTGATGTCATCATTGGTTATGTATGTCTTTTGTTTACCAAAAATGGCAACAATTTGTATTACTATTTAATTCTTACTGCGGAAAAGCTACAGATTTTCAATTTTCCACATAATTATGCTTATAATTCTTTTGTTATATAGTATGTTTCACAAAATTTGAAAATAAGAAAAATATTTTGGTTTTATTTGACAGCTTTAAAACACAAAAATATAATAGGCATTAAGCCAGTATGTTTGTATATTGAAACTACATACATGTTTAGAAGTTGTTACAGGAAATACTGACATGTAATGGTACTGCAGCTCAGTTCTTTAAAATAACTAATTGTAACCTTTATAAATGTATTATATTTTGGAGAGAGAATATCTTTTAGCTCTGATCATTTCAGTTATCCTAGATCTTAAAATTAATGTCATTTTCATTATGTTTCAGTCATATCATGCAGAACTTCATCAGTACAAGCACCACATAGAGCTTTTTAATCAGCTGACTCAGAAACTGATAGCTGTATATCAACAAGATGATACTACACGAGTGAAGAAGATGACAGAGACGATCAACCAGCGTTATAACAATCTGAACACTAGGTGGGTATTAACAGGTAACAGTTGAACAGCACTGAATTGTCACTCAAACAATTATATAATTGTGGTAAAAATTACTGAATTAACAATCTGGAATATCAAGCAGCATTTCTTGCTGAGAATAGAGCTAGGGATGTGCACAGATACATGGTCAGAAACTGCAAATTAGCAACATTGACATACTGATGCTAAATGAGAAATAAAAGATTGACATCATAGCCTCTTGTCAGCTAACAGCACAGCCTCCAGTGATTTAGAAGATCTCCTTCTGGAATGACATTGGACATTCACTTTGGTTAAGTTCAGCTTGCTGTGGTCTTTTATAGTAAATAATCAAAGATTCAAATATGAAAGATAATTATTGTTTGTGGAATATCTATTAAATGCTCTTCAGAGTACTCTTATTTCTTTCACTATTGACTGTGGTGTCTGTACATGATAAACATAATGCTTTTGTACTTATTACTAGATGACCTCCCTATCATATAAGAAGTAAATGCTTTTTCTCATGAGTATCCAAGAATAACCATTATTTCGAAAGCCTATAACTTATTTTTTCTTAGAACTGCATGTTGGTAGCAACTTTTGTCGGTCAGCGTTCAATAAAATTTTTATTCTTTATTTTTCTGTATTTCTGATGATTGCATGTGCTTCACTCTAATGGATTACCCCATTCTACATTTCAAAACCTATTTTCTGTTGTCTTTTTTAATTTGATGTGTGTTCCTAAACTTTCTTTTTTGTGCTAAATTAAGAAATGAACACCATTTTCTCCCATCACGTCCGGTTTTCAAACTATTCATAAATAACAGAAATGAAATTAAAGCTTTATGAAATATAATCAAAATTAGTATGTATTGTCGCGAACCCATTGTTGCACTTACGGCTGGTGCACACTAAGAGACAGATAGTGCACTGCGGAGATAAAGAGCTTGCCGAAACAGATAAAGATAGATAACTGGAAGGTTCTAGTGCCGTCTTGTTTGTTAGTGAAATACCGGTAGTTTCTCGAACAGCGAGTGAGCTATAAAAAGGAAGCGACTATCGCCAGTAGACAGTCGTAATGAGACAGTCGTAAATGGACTCGTGTAGCTGTGATTTGAAAGTGAACTCTTTGTTTGTGGTAGTGGCAGAGGACCTTGAGGGCTGTATTTGTGTATGTTATGTAATTCTGCTGCTGTAAGGGTTGACCAAAGTGTGTTTCTACGGAAATAAAGAGCATTTTGATTTCTGCAACTTGGACTTTTAATTCTACGAACCCACAAAGTCATAGTATGTATATCAACACTCCCCATATAGCAACTGCGGCCTTCGGGGTAACCTCGCCCCACCACATGATGACTGGACCCATTTCTCAGGTGGAGGCACCCAGAGGGCGGTGTCCATTACCTCCAATGATAGGGTGATAGCGAAGATGACGGTGAGGCAAGTGGACCTACAGTTTATACCGTGGACTCTGAATCACGTTGGGCATAGGGGACACTTCACATGAGCTAGACAGAGGTGAAGGCACAGATAGGGCTGGTTTAAAATCGACACCCCAGAGCTGGGAATCAAACTTGGACCCTCAGCACAAGATTCGCTAATGAAACCACTTCGCTACCCCAGCACCATAATAAAAATTAGAGTGCAACAAGTATTTTGTATGAGAAACTAGGCCATAATTATAACTTGGAATTTTCCCTAATCAGTCATCAATTAATAATGATTATAAGTACATTCATAACCTTGCCTCAGTTTTGCACTGCAAATTTTCTCCTCTTAGAACCTTCTCGCATGTTGTTCAGGACAGTCACTTTTTAACATCCAACAATAGTCTGCCATCATGTGAACATTCCCTTTCTCTTGATACCTCATTTCCATATTTTTTTATATCCTGGTGAAATCTTTCACCTTGTTTCTCACTAAAATCTCCTAAATTAGGGAAATAATTTCAATGGGAATGAACCAAATGTACTTTGAGGTTCAACCAATCTGTTTGAAACTATGTGGCAACTTTATTTCACTTTATTAACATAATTTGGGTCTTTTTCATTTCAAAGGAAATTAAAAACATTTCTGAAAGCATTCTGAGCATTTTTCACTTCGCATTCTGAGCATTTTTCACTTCTTGACCCATTTTATACATATTGTTGAACTGACTGTCTATCACAGCTTTAATTTTTTCATGAGATAATGTAGGAAATTTAATGCAAAGGTATTTAAAGCACTCTCTGTCTTTGACTAGAGTTTTTTTTTTTTAAATTGCTTCATTAATTAAATTTAAAGGGAGTCGATTAATGATACTAAACAATACTTAAATTTTTCTGGAACATGTTTCAGAGATTTTGCTCCATCCTCAACCGGCCATCTACAGAGGAGGCAAAGTCTCTGAAACATGTTCTGGAAAAATTTAAAAGTAAGTGTTGTTTAGTATCATTAATCGACTCCCTTTAAATTTAATTTATTAAAACAACACTGTTTTCAACACTTACAAGAAAGGAATTGTTTCATTAAACGTAATTTTGCATGGAGAGCAATACTTTCGAGGGTTCAATAAGAGGTTTGCTTTGTATATCTCTTTTCCCCCGATGTCTTATTAGTCCTATGTGGCCACTGTTCCCTTTCCCAGTATACTGACCTAGCTCTGCTTACCCATTCACATAAGATACAAGGATATTTTGTAAAACCACCAGATGACCAAGAAATGGTCCAATAATTTTAAAATTTCCACAGACTAGCCATGGATAGTTTATGTGCTGTTATTTTTATAACAAAAACTTAAAATTTTCATATATCTCCTTTAAAACAAAAGAATGTGCCACAGGAATGTAGGAATGAATATTTCCATTATGAAGCCAAACATTTTTAAGACTTTTTTGATAAGGGTCTAAAGAACTTACCTCTATAGAATTATTCTGTATGCTATAAAATTTTAAGAGGGGTGTCTTGGCAATATACCAAATGTTTTTCTTCGGTAAAAAGAGGGACAAGTTCCTTCGCACAATGTCTGCACAATGAAGTATATATATCCTCAGCCAATACTTTTCTTTTAACTAGAGCCTAAGGGTTCAGCTGACTCTTTAGACAAATTTAAATCCCTTACCAAATCATTAAGTTCACATTGATTAAACATCTATCATCATCAAAAATGTATGCTTTATAAGTACGATCCACTGGAAATTCAGTTACCATACTGCTGGATGCAGATGGCAATGTTTTTGGTTTAGGGTGTAAGGGAACCAGAACATCAAGACCATGAGGTACAGGTCAAATTGCAGAGGGAATGTTTGAATGTAGAATATCTTTCTAGTTTTCAGCATTAGCTGTACAAAAATGGCAATCCTCCATATGATTTGTAGGTTCTCTGCAAATCATAGGGATACTAAAGGGCAAACTGCTTTTTTCCTACTCCTCAACTCTGCAACACAACTACGACACACTTTGAAGTTACCATGATTTATCCTGGTCTCCTAACTTAATGCCAAAACTTTGAAAGTAAGTTTTCCTCACAAAAGTTGTTATATTCCGTCTCTGTTTATATAATGTATGTGATCCACATATAGAGCTAAACAGATTTGGATTATTTACACAAACACATTTCAACATCTCTAAGAACAAAACTATATGTTGTACACTCACAGAAAAATCAGAACTTGCACACTTTACTTTTACTCAACAACCAATAACAGAAATTTGGTATCACATTTTGAACAACTTTTTAAAGGGGTGTGTTTATTATCTTGGAAAAAACATCTTTATACTCATAAGCTAAATTGCACTTTGATATAATTATAAAGAACCCTCTGTCAGTTCTCTAATGCATTGTTTGTTTTAATAACTATCTCTAAGAGTAAATATTTCTTAAATCAATGTTTATGGCCTGACACAGCAAACACTGACGTGCCCTTCTCTGTAGCATAGGTGGTAGCTTGTCTGTCTCACGTTCAAGAGGTCTCTGGTTCAAATCTTGGTTAGGGTGAGTTATCTGGATAGAGTTTTTCAGGGGTTTTCCCTTATACTGAAAGATGAATGTCTTGTAACTTGAAGCTCTATGGATGCTGGGCTCATTTGAACATCTTTTCACCCATTTCACTCATTGTCCAATATGATTTAAAGTTGGAGAACATTGATTTTTTTTTTCTAATTTTACGTCCTCCAATGTTAAGTCATATCGGACGGTGAATGAAATGGGTGAAATGATGCTCAAATGTGTCCAGGGTCCATGGAGCCTAGAGCTACCTGACATTCATCTTGAAGGATAAGGGAAATGCCCAGAAAAAACCTTATCCAGGTAACTCACCCTGACTGAGATTTGAACTCGGGACCTCTTGAACGTGAGGCAGACTCGCTACCATCTACGCTACCGAGGCGGGCAAGAGAGAGCATTGATGTTGTTGATGATGATGATGATGATGATGATGATGATGATGATGATGATGATGATGATGATGATGATGATGATGGTGACGATGACGATGATAAAACAAAAAATACACTGACACAGTAAACATTTCAACTTCCTCTTCCTCTTTATAGATAAGATGGCTGTACTATAGAGAAACATCTCAGGGAATAAACATTGGTCATCTTATCACCCGTTAATTTTGAGCGGAAAGCTCATTTTTGTACTTTCCCTAGGGTGAATATAATTAGTAGATTTTAATATAAAATGTATGTAAATACAAAAATATATTAATACAAAAATATAAAATATAATCATAATAGCAGTTATATTATTTCAGATTTTAGGCAAGAAGGTTGAAATTGTAAGCTGTTGAGCCTTTGTAACAAATGATAAGCGCATTACTTCAATATGTACGTTACAAAAAATATTCAAAACCTAAAATTTTGAATTGCAAAAACTTCTGACCTGGTAAATTAAAATGGATTTTGGTTTTGCAATCAGTGGGACAATGTGATTTAGAAGCACTCCTTCATAAAAAAAAAATCCATGCAGAACTGTGCTATTGTACTCACTAAGCAACCATGCAAAAATTTGGCAATCCATGTATTTTATGAGTGCTATGGCACAAATTCACTGATTTGTTTCTCATCCACTGTCATGACCATGAATAATTTTGTTGCCCAGATAAAATACATGCTGAATTTCTGAAACACCTAGGATCAAAGGGAAGAAAGGTACTACTGAAATTATTTAATATATCCTGAACCTCTACTGTACCTACAGAGTGGAAAATAGCAATAATTATTCCTATTCTAAAAAAAGACAAAGCACCCGACAAAATAAATAATTACAGACCAATTTCCTTAACAAGTGTCATTGCAAAAACAGCAGAACGTGTGATTTCAGCAAGGCTAAATTCGTTCTTAGAAAGTAATAACATATTAACAACTGCTCAAACAGGATTCAGACAACACTTATCTACTAAAGAAAATACAACTCAACTATCCCAAGATGTCAAAGAATCTTTCAACAAAAATCAAGATACGTGTCAGTTTTCATTGATTTGAAAAAGCATACGATTCAGTATGGATGCATAAACTTCTCAATGGACCACAAGGAAAACTCTAATTCCTATTTGGGGTTATATATTCTAATGTAAGTACCCTGAGTCCTCGGCTTAGTAAATATTATTTTATAAATAGTAAACTCTTTGTTTATCTCAGAATACTTACTTAACCATGCAAACTCTCACACCTTGAAGACTGGAAACTACAAACACAATTTTTACCATCTTAAATTAAAAGCTTTTTTCTTGTATGTTCTATTGCACTTACGGTCTTACCATAAAACAATGGTGCTGTACACGGAAGTTCAGAATTTTTGTATTTGGCAAATTTATTTAGGTCATGAGATAATGTTTAGAACTGCATATTACTTATACAAACAAAAGAAGAGATATGAAGGTTGATTGAAAAGTTTGTTACACTGCAAGTAAAAATTTGATTAATAATTTCAGTCCTAAATATAGCATCTATAGATGACTTACATTTGGTTTAGCAAGTTTCAAAATTTTTTCATCCCATCAAAAAAATAGGAAATCTTAAGACTGCAAAATACGCATTGTCAGCCAATTTTATGAAAATTTATTTCTATTAAGTCTTTGTTTTAGGGGTAGCATGTCTGCCTCACATTCAGGAGGTCCCTAGTTCGAATCTTGATAAGGTTGAGTTATCTGAATAAATTTTTCTCTGGGGTTTATCCTAATCCTGAAAGTTCAATGTTGGGTAACTCTAATCTTAATGGACCCTGGGCTCATTTGAGCATCATTTTACCCATTTCATTCGCTATCTGATATGACTTATGTTGGAAGATGTCAAAATAAAAAAATCGGATTTAGGAGAAAATCACCTGATGCTAAATAGAATATGGAATATTTTGAACTCAATTTCATACATTTTGAAGATTGTATTGCTGTTATGTGGACTGGAGTTTGTCTTGGTGAAGGGGTACTTTTTGTGCATTTATCTTGGTAGTTTCTCAGTCAATTTAGGATTTAATTGAAAATGGTGGTTGTCACACTACCAATAACAAATTATTCTTACCATATATGGTATGCTGTTACTACATATGTAGTATTACATATGTAATATGTAATTGATAAACATTTAATCTGGAATGTGTACATTGATAGGGTATGTAGTAAAGTAAGTAAGTACCTAATAAGATATTTCTTTAGATATAAAACTTTGAATGTGTTAAAAACAATCTACTATGGTGTTATATATCCACATTTGTTATATGATAGTGAGCTCTGAGGGGATGCAGCTGATGATCATATTAATAGGTTATTGATTTTACAAAAGAAATCTATAAGAATAATATCAAATGTAAGCAGTAAACATCCTTCCAAAGAGATAGAAATAATGTACTTAATGTACTTACTGTTTTATCGCTTTATGTATACAGAGTAATAATGTTGCTCTAAAGCTCTTATGGTCTTACTAGGCATTGCGATGTATGTGACTATACTACAAGGAGTCAAAACTATATATACGAGGGCTGTTCAATAAAGAATGATCACAATTTTGTTTGACAACGTACTTTTACTTATACTCATAATTATGATGGTCCTTCTCAAAATAGTCTCCCCTGAATGTGATGCGCTTGTCCCAGCGTTTCTGCCAGTCTTCAAAGACATGCTGGAAACCATTTTTTGAGAGATTCTTCAAATTTGCCTCCGGAACCTTCACCAGTGCTTCTGATGATAGATAATACCTCCCACGAAGGCGTTTCTTCAAGTTAGGGAATAGAAAAACGTCACATGGGCCTAAATCCGGACTATAGGGAGGGTGAGGAATGCACTTCACATTGACTTTTGCAAGATATCAGCAACAATATTGGCAATATGCGGCCGCACATTATCGAGGTGCAGCATCCAGCCTGCTTCACGAAAATGTGGTATTTTGCGCCTGATATGGACTTGCAATGTTTTCAGGACATCCCTGTAGTATTGTCCAGTTACTCATGTGTGTGCAGGTACAACATGCTGATAAACCATTCCATGAATATTAAAGAATGAGATGACCATAACTTTCCCAGCAGAAGCAACCACTTTTGCTTTTTGGGGGGTTGGCGATGAAGGAGATTTCCATGCTGAGCTTTGCTCTTTGCTCTCAGGATCAAAATGATGTAGCCAAGTTTCATCAGCAGTGATTACGTTTGAAAGAAACTCTGGATCTTCCTCTAACACAACTTTAACTGCTTGTTACCTCCATTGCAGCAGTAGGCGATACTGAATATGCCTGAACTTGCCTGGGCCTTACAGGCGGGTACCAGGAGTACCTACAATGAAACTACTACGGTGTGTTTGTTTGACATTAAGCTAATAGAATATAATAAGATTGAATTTTAGTGCAAAAAATTATGACCATAAAAAAATTATGATCATTCTTTATTGAACAGCCCTCGTATGTATATTGTAACGGGAGCGCTGGAACACCCTGTGAAAGCAGCTGGCAGCGGGAGGCAGGGGAGGTTCGGTTAGCCACACCTCCTCCTCGTTTGTCCTATAGTGGTGACAGGCTGTGGTCAGGGGAAAAACATGACTGTGTCGCCTGTTTCTCCTACACCTGATTCTCGATCTTTCGTTTACTGGAATCTTCGCCTGGGAACCAGAAAAGCGGAGAAGTGGGCGAGATTCCTATATAAAAGAGGGTTGCAGACGGACAGGGTCGGAGTTGGTCAATCAGTTGGTTAGTGTGTGAGTGAGGACAGTTCTTGGTGTAAGAGTTAGTCAGTGACGTGTTAATGTACGAGAAGATTGTGCAACGGAAGACTGTACGTAACTGTGAAGGTGTACCGGAGCTTACGTAACCGCGAGGCCAAGTGAAGTTGTAACGGACGAACTGGGAATTGTAACTGTGTGCAGCACGTAATTTTATGTAATTGGCAAGTGTTTAACTGTAAGTCGGTGGAAATAAAGAACATTGTTGAGTGGTGAAATTGGACTTTTCATTTCACGAACCCACAAAGTCACAATATATAGGTGTACTCATACTAGGAAATTTAGTGATAAAGATCCCTTAAACATAGGAGCAACCCTATTTAATAAACTCCCAAGAGAATCAAAATCTATGAAAGGTTGTGTATTTAAATCAACATTAAAACAATATCTTGTAAATAGACCATTATACAGACTTAATTAACTAGGAAATGTAAACTTAAACTGTAAAATTATTTGTATCTTAATATTGTGTATCTTATATTATGACAATGCTTAAAACTTTTTTTTTTTTGCTTGTTCCATTTATACCCTGCCTGTAACTGCTATGGTCATATCTGCGGCCGTTCTCCTTTGGAACATACTGAAGGTGTTAACTTGTTATCTTTGGGTTTTTTATCATTACATCACGCACACATTTACACTCTCATTCATACTTCCAGACTCTGGGGAAGATGAAAAATTATCTTGGTCGGAGAAAATTCCCCACCCCCACTGCCGGGAATCGAACCCGGGACCCCTAGCACGGTAGGCAGGTGCTCTACCGTGCTTAAAACTTGTAATGTCAGGTCTACAAGTAATAAAGAATTTATTATAATCATAATCATCAATTATTGCCACCGACACCACCACCACCACCACCACCACCACCACCACCACCACCACCACCACCACCACCACCACCACCACCATCACCACCACCACCACTGCCACTGCCGCCGTTTGTCCATTTTGTTTTGTCTGCTGCTTTGTCTCCAATGAGTAACAATGGACACATATTTAATTGTCATAAATTGGCCCAAGATGTTCTGTGTGACAAATGTTCTGATTGTAACTAAACACTGCCAAATGCTATGCTGCTTTCTTTTCTTTTTTGTTACGTTTGTTTGTCACCTTAAACATCTCTGGTCATATTGTTGTTTCTGCTTTTCCACAGTTGCTTTCATTGAATAAAGTTGACTATAACTGAGATAATCTGTGAGTATGTTTAGTTTTAGATTTTTCTATACAGACATTGAATGTAGCCACACATATGCATTCTCACTCATACTTTTAGACTCTAGGCGGAATTGGGAATAATCTTGAATAAAATCTGGAGCATGGTTATATATGTGGTGTAAATATTATGTCCGAAAACCTCTATATATAACCTGAATTGGTGCATATATTTAACACAGCATAATTATTTAAATACAGGAATAAAAGTATTATCTACAAGGCATGTCAAATGATTAATACTTATACTCCTCCACAAGAGAGAATGTCTCCAAGGGGCGAGACGCAGGGGGTTGGCCGAAGGTCCCCACATCCTCCCTGGACAGGTTTATGACACCCCATGTCAGTACAGTTACAGACCATTCAAAAACATTCTGATGTCTTCTACTTTTGTGAATGAATCTTCTCGGCTTTAATGTACAGAGTGAATAGGGTGCATGTTTTTTTAACGGTCTGCTCCTTGTATAGCAAGCGTTCTCTGCCACACACATTCGCTGTCCTTGTCCCACAACACATTCCTTACAGGGATTTTCTTTGCATTGCTATACTATACATATTCAGTGAACTTGTTTTCAGAGTGTTCACTTTCATCTTCAGATGGCTAGAATTTCTTCATGGTGGTGGCTCTGTTGGCATGTTCCAGATAAATCAGTAAAGTCTGTCTGCTGGTGGGGACACTTCAAAAAATTGTAATATGTTTCTGGTTATTAAGAATGCTGATGTTCTAGTATACTATTAACTTGCTATTTTAATTTATTTTATTCTTCTACTAATTGTAGTCCCAGCTCTGTTTGTATTGGTGTCCTAAAAGTGTGATGCACTTGCTGATTTGCTCATTTGCTTGTAATTTATACTTCTAACATACTTTTTAACTCCAGTTTAAAATTTATTTAACCCTCCATTGGTTGTGGTGCATTCAGAAAGCATCAGCAATCTGCTTTCCTTGTACTGCTTTTAGGTTTTCAACCTTTCAAATGCCATCACTCTCAGTAACTTCTTGGCTGGCAATATATTGCTGGTCTTTTGATATGGCATTATAATTGGGGTTACACCCATTGTGAATTTCTGCATTTGCATACACTGGTTGCCACGTGACCAAACCTGTCCATTCTTCCTACAACGTCAGGAACGTGCAAGATAGTTGGTGTAAGCAACCCAAATGACCATCCATTTACTACAGAGCGATGATGTCGATGTAGGGTAACTAGTTGAACAATGTGAAGAAAAACTTGATACAGATACAGATGATTTTCTACCTGAGAGAAGAGAAGAAAATTCTGACACAGAAGAAATCGACACAGAAAATGACTATTATTTGAGATGCTTTATTCTGGTTAGGAAGAGATGGAAGTACAAAGTGGAGAAAGCATCGTGAGCTCAGAGTTGTGTGTTGAACAAGTTCACATATCTATAGGAATTTCAAAAAGTATTATTGTTTCGAACATGGTAGAATGATTTGCCAAGAATGCTTTGCTAGTTTGGATTTGGAAAAATATAGTATAAAATAGGAAAGCCTAAAGGAAAAAAGATAGAAGGAAACTATCATGTGTTGTAATAAGATGTTTTATTCTTTCATACTGTATTTTAATATCTGCTGCATTTTTTTTAATATTAGATTGTTCTTTATGCTAATCTGTCATTAGTATTATTAGAATTAAAAACAAAAATAAAAAGTCACTGAATGTACATTTATAAAAATAATGCAACACATTCACCAAAAACAATGAAAATAATTAAAAAAAGTAGTTGATGTCTTCTAGATACTGCATGATCGACTGTGTCGAAATTAAGTTGCAAGTGATCTAGGGTTAACATTTCCAATATAGATTAGAGCAACTTGTGGGATTTGATTATTAAATGTTCACCTATTCAAATTTTATTGAGGAATTCCTGGAGACATACTTGTTACATTCTATATGGTATGGGCTCATATTTCACAACATGCTCATTGTTAATACAAAAATGTTGAGAAGAAAATTCAGTTTATGATATCTTTACAGTTATACCTTAACTCACAGTTTGACACAATGCCAAAGGCAAATCACCATTTAAGTACTTCTGCCCACCACAAGAAAGCAAGGCAGAGGAATGTGTAATGTAATAACTTTTACTGTTTTTATTCTTTCCTTCTGGATATGATAAGGATGGTAGGTTCATATAAAATACAGCATTTTCACATAACTCACTCATGCATAATGCCTAACACTGTAGTCACTGAAACAAGCGTTAGATGATGATGATGATGATGATGATGATGATGATGATGATGATGGTGGTGTTTAAGGGCGCTCAACTGCTGGGTCAACAGCGCCCTTAACAGAAAACCAATGGGTTTAAAATCTAATTAAAACGAGAAAGACTAAAACACTAAAATGCAATAAATCAAATAAAAGCAAAGATAACACTCACGCTCAACGATGTGGCAAAGACTAAAATAGAAACTAAGACTATTAAAACCATAAAGGAGATAAAATGGTTAAAATACCCAAAATTTTAGGGCTAAATCCTAAAATTTGTAGATAAAATGAACGCTAAAACTTTGCCCACTGCCGTCTCGTCATCCGCAAATATCTCTGCCAAGCTGGCCGGCAGCTGGAGAGACCTGCAGAGATGGGCTAGTCTAAAACAATCTAAAAATAAATGACACATGGACAGTTTGGCACCGCAGAGCGGGCAAACTGGAGCCGGTGTCCGGTTTAATAAAAAAGCTGTGGCTAAAATGACAATGGCCAAGATGCAACCGAGCCAAAATGACTTCTTCCCGCCGCGATTGGTGACAGGAAGTCACCTCGTGATTCGGAAGCTCCTTTACTGTTTGGAGCTTGTTGTCTCGGAGAGCAGACCACTCGTCGCGCCAGCATGAGAGCGCCGCCCTACGCACTACAAGCCGAAAGTCTTCCGCGGTCACAGATGAAATTGTTACACTGGGGTCTATGGTTGCCACCCTGGCTGCCGAATCCGCCATTTCATTCCCCCGCAAGCCTATGTGTCCAGGAACCCATGCATAAACCATGCTAATGCCCGAGGCGTGTAGGACGTGGAGGGCGTCCTGGATATGTTGTACGAGAGGGACAAGCGTTGGATTTGGCAGCATCATTGACTGATATACTCGTTTTTGTAAGCAGATCCACTACCAGAGCAGATAAATAGTTCAAATCCCTCTCCCTCTTCATGCACACATGCCTTCTTGTGGTGGGCAGAGAGTATGCAATTGACAAATTTGTTAAAAAGTTTGAGGTAATATTGATTCAACAGAGGAACCTCTCTTTCTCTATAAAATGTACAAAAAGTTCATAAATCATGTGAAGAAACCTTTTCTAACAACTATTAAGTTTCTGCAAAGGAAAGCAAATTATATATATTTGCATTGTCAGCATTGCCATCTGATTTTATGATATAACCCAAGAGAACACAGGCATGCTGTTATCAACAGTTCAACTTACAGGCTGGTTAATGTACCCTTAAATAAGATGGAATCTATCAAAGAGTACAATAATATAATTCACGTTGCAGAAAATAATGGATTCAATGCTGAATTGGTTAAAAAGAAAATTGATATGTTCAAAAGACAACAAAGATGCAAACAAGTAACTGCTCTTTCCCCAATCAGCAATAAAACTACATACAGAAAATTTAGAATCATCCCACAGCATACCTTTTCCAAAAAGTCTTCAAAGAGCACAACAGTACTTTGACCCTACAGAACAAATTCAGCGTACAACACCTTTTGAAATCATATAATACAAAGGAGATACTCCCAGACAAATAGTCATGTGTCTACCAGATAAACTGCAAAGGCTATGACAACTTTTACATTGGAAAAACTAAAAGGAATTTGAAGATCAGGCTTAAAGAGCATTTTAGGAACATCAAGAACAAAGAAATAGATAAATCAGTGGTAGCATAACATTTTTGGAATTATAATCATTATATGGAATTATAATCATTATTATACCATTATATTATTAAAAAGTGTTCAGGGTCCAACTGCATTAACCACGTGGGAAAAAATATTGATAAAGAAATTTGAAAGAAAATTGTTCACTTATGACACCACCTTTGAAGAGAACCCAAACTTCAAGTTTATCAAGATACCGATAGAGATGCGCCTATTGCCTCCAAGGAGTTCACCAAACCAACATTCAGTAGTTGACATTAGCTGATCATCTTAGGAAGGTCCTAATGAAATGCATTCTAGGTAAATACTAGCAATAAATGAGCACTGAGCACTAGTTCGACTCAAAATTATATGAATTATGTTTTGTTACTTAAATGGTCTGGGATTCCATATTATACAGCACTTTGTTATTTTGTGATTCCAGTTATCAATCTCAACGATTAGTATATATTAAAGTGCTGTGTTTACTCAACTATTTTCAGTTTTGTAGCCTGTTTTTAAAACATTTCACTTATATAGAAATAGAAGAAATGCATTATGTTTACGGTGCTGCTTGGGGAAATGCGAAAAGGCCATGAGAATCTTCATGCTAAGCTTTACCCCAGGTAACTTCAGCTTTATGCCGCACATCATCAACTGTGTGATGCAGGAACTTTCCAAAAACAAGCGCATTGCTTGGCAGTCCAAAGAAATATAAGAACAGTGACTCTAAAAGAGGAGGTTCTTGACCTGGTCCACAATTCTCTATTCAGAAGCACAAGAACATCTTTGGTATTGGTATAGCTTTCAGGTTGGGATTTACCTTAGCAGGTCATATCAGTCAATGCTGGCTGGTACATTCTCAATGCTGACATTCATCACAATACATCCATCCCTATACTCTCCCTTTCCATAAATTTTTTGACTCTTTCCCGCACAGTTTCAATACTCTGATCTGTGGCCTCAGGGAGTATGATAGACCCTGGAGAACACTATAAAAGGCCGAGACTAGTTCTAGGCATCCACTAGACATCTCAGCACTCTCCCAATCCATTTCCTAATACATACTTATAATTAATTAAAAAAAATAAATTGCCAAAACAATTATACCGTTCACCCACAATCTCTCTAATTATCACCATCATTCTACCAGCGAAGGACCTAGTCCTGGCACGTAATAGGAAACCACTGTCTAAAATGGCGGCACTGCCTTCCAGCGACACATACACTGCTTAGCAGGTCTTAATGACAACTGATAAGTTAACTACCTTTTCCATCAGATAATTTGATGTTTAGCTGTCTTTTGGTTGTGGTTTTTATTTACCCAACTCTCACCTAAGTAAATAAAGGTCTCGTATCAGTAAAAAAAATCAATTTTATGAATCTTTTTGTAAGAATTTTATGCTTACCACAAAAATGCATTTCCACAAAAAATTTAAGCCTATCATTTGTCTTTCTGTACCTGAACCATAATCCTTTCAACATTCTGTAAGTGTGCCTTAAACAAGGTATGTGAACCTGAGTAAAAGTTAACTTCTGCATAGTAGGAAACTAACATTTGTTATACAACTTATATGTAGTTCCATGTGTAATGAGTCACTTGAATTTTAACCTATTCAGAGGGTTACATTGTGTTTTCTAGGTAACAAGGACTGGAGTTGCAATGGGATCAGATTTTCTTGTTTCTCCGCAAAATGAAGACAGTTTAGTTGCAAGGTGTTGAGCATGCTTGTATTTGATTTTTTTCTTGCTACAAATATTGTGAAAAATTTACTTTTTAATATTTGGATTTAAGGAATGTCATGTAAATATTATTTCATTTTTTAAAGATCCTAAAAATAATATTTCAAGCCTGACTTTGCAATATCTGCCTCTTTGGCTTGCTACTAAATTCACTACTAAAAAGCCATTGCAATATTTTATACCTGCTCTGCTGTCTAAGCAAGAACTGAATACAATTTTTGGAGTAAATTTTTAGAGCAAATAAACACCATCACCAACTACAAAACAACAGTATCATAAACATGTGATAGCTCACACTCTTTATGCTAAGAGGAAAGCTCGCTCTTGACTTTGACAAATGCTTTAGTTTGTTCAGAGTAATTCTTTTATCACAATCATGTAAATAGTTTCCATTCCAGTTCTCTTTAATTACAAGTTTATATACATAAATTACAAATAATAATGCTCATTACAATATTTATGTGACTATGATAATACAAAATGTCAAAGAGGAAATTAAAGCAAGATCAGTGGCATGGAATAGATGCTATTATAATTTTAAAAAATTGGTAAGATCCTCATTGATAATGGTTATGCCTAAATTGCTAGCTTATAGATCCATAATAAAACCAGTGTCAATGTATGGTTCAGAAACCATAACACTGACTAAAAAAAAGATGTAAGTCTCCTAAATAGATGGATAGAATATATATATATATATATATATATATATATATATATTAGATAAGGATAATATTAGAAGATAATATTAGAAGGATATTTGGTGCAGTATACATCCAAAATGAATGGAAAATAAGAACCAATAATGAATTAAAAGAACTTTATAAACAATAGTAGCAGACATCAAGGCTCGTAGATTGAGATGATTGGGGCATGTGGAAAGAATATGAAATCATAGAGTTAAAAGGAGAATTCTATTGCCATACTGGAAGGGGTCGACTGGTGGGACAACCAAGACATAGATGGATAAATAATGTGCAACAGGATCTGCATAGCCTGGGGATCCTGGTGGAGACTAGGTACGACTGGCAGAAGAAAACGTAGTTGATAAGGCCATGGCTCTCCATGGACTGTTGTACCAGAAATGTTGATGATGATGATGGTGACAATGACAATGATGATATAGATATAATATGGGCATGTTTATTAATTTGTGTTTTGAAAACTATTTTAGTTAAATATTGTATTGTTTTACTAACTAACCCTTACCCTCCTCATTGATTACTTTTTCAAACTTTGAATAATGTGTCTTAGTTTAAATAGTATTTAGAGATTGATGTCCCACTTAAGGGGAATGCAATGTGAAAACAGAGAAGGCCTTCGATTAGCTGCCACCCAATTGTGCTCTAGGACAAATATCATCCCATTTGAAAGTCACTGTCAATAAGTTTCTGCTGCAACTGAAAATGGCCAACCGAAAGAATGTTTATTCATCAATGTTAATCAATAAGCAATCAGCTTTCTCAGTAGATTTGTGTAAGGCATTCCTATGGACAAGCATCCCTGAATGGAAATTAGAAAACACACTATTGAAGACATTTTGGAGAAACAACCAAACAACTCAGGTCTTAGCACAAAAGTGGATCGAGAAGATATTGACACACCGCTTCACTCACACTGTTTTTTTCACAGGATAAGTTTCAAGAGCTTTTGCTCTTATCAGCTGGTACTCAACTTGTGCAGCTCAACGAGTACCAGCTGATAAGAGCAAAAGCTCTTGAAACATGTCCTGTGAAAAAACAGTGTGAGTGAAGCAGTTTGTGGATCTTCTCGATCCACTTTTGTGCTAAGTTGTGCTTCACTGTCTCTACATTTCTTTAAATTTTATACTTTGAACTCAGGTCTTGACTAATCATTCCAATTTAAGTTGACTATCCGTCTACAATTTTTGGTGACAGATACCAGTATAAAACAAATCTTCCCCAATTTTCTTCTAAATTTCAATGAAGGGTTAATTATATAATGCAACATAATAAAAATTGAAATTATCTGATAATATGTGTGTTTTCAACATAGTAAAATAGCTACATTGAACTACAACACCTGCAACAAATGGCAAGTGAAGAGAATTTTCCATACCACTCATTTGAGGCTATTTAATATGTTCTAAAAAAAGGGTAAAACAGTAGTTTTGATCTCAAATCTACATGTTTCATTAGACTAACAATCTAAAGGTACTGACAAAAAGCCTGAAATAATTATGCTTTACAATGATACTAAATCTGTAGTTGATGTGATAGATAAATTGTGTGCTACGTTCAATGTAGCCAGAACAACAAGAAGGTGGCCAATGGTAATCATTTACCATATGTTGAATATTGTGGTATTAATTCTGGGGTTATCTTTCTTGGAAACCAAAACAAATATTCCACAAGACAGGAATATTTTAAAGTGCTGTCCTTAGTTTTACTGTTGCCACAGCTACGAAAAAGAAGCGACAGCTTCAAACCTATCCAATGATTTAAAAGGGTTTCTAAAGAAATACAAATTTGAACAACCACACAGATGAGCTGCTGAATACATCAGAATCATTGGAAAAGAAACAATGTGAATTCTGCAGTAAAGACAAAAAGAACAAAACTAAATATGCATGTGGCAAATTCTCTGTTTGAGGAAACATGCCATAATTATTTGCAATAACTGCTTAGTAGGGGATAACAGAGAAGAAATAGTTAATAGCTCTGAGTAATTGAACATGTTTGATGACAAGATGTATTTTAAAAGAATATGTTATTTTTTTGTGTATATTGTAATACAAATTATTATGTACACTCTATTCGTATTCTATCTTAACTGATGTATTTAATATGATTATACTAATAACAATCATATATATTTAACCTAAATAAAGCCAAAAATAGTGAAAAAAAGGAACACATGAAAATAAAAAGAAATACAGTCATAAAGTTACATAAATATGGTGCGGGTCCCCTAAGCTCTGTGCAACTAACAGTGTTCTGCCAAGATGTGCGTCTAATGGAAGGTTAACAATGATCTGACAAATGTACTATCTTTACAGTTAAATGTTTTTGGAACTATACAAAATTGAATCATTTTTACCATCATCATTACCTTTACAAGTTGAAGAACCTTATAGGCAGAAATTTAGCTTCATTTGGTGTGACAGACTATTCCAACAATTTTTTATGACAAGTGTTTGTTCTCTTGACGATGAAAAGTATTTTTTCTGCCTTGTTTATAATTATTGTGTCATTGACACCTTTCTTCATACATTCAGCTTTCATACTTGGATCCATATACTTTGTGGACATAGATAACATAGTGCCACTCCTGGGAAAACTAATTGTATATTTAACAATTAAGAAATTAGTGCAGAAACCATCTGATGACTTATTGTTTTTATGCATGTATGATGAACCTTCTGGCTGTCTTCATATTTGGCATCAATATTATAGAAATTGTTATCTTCCAGACTGTGTGCCATAACTGAAGACAGTGTAATAAAAGCTTTTGCTGACTTCTGTAATCATCATCTTCAGTGAATGTCAAGTGGATTGCATGCTATTAACAATGGAAGATTTTCACCTTAAATAGGAATTATGCAGATCCATTTTTACATCTGTGAGAAGTTTTTGGAAACATCCTTATGTAATGTATAGTTTATTAAAGCATTGTGAAACCTGAAGCACAAGACTTGCAAACTTTGACGTTATATTTGGAATTGCTACTAAAGGGGATTCAATTATGAACTAACACTTGCACGATTATCTAGAAAAGATATATATATATATATTTTTTTTACTACTTCACTGCTTAGAGCAAGGCTTGGCAGCATTTGTCAAAATTAATATTTACAAGGTAAATCTAAATAATTACATATCAAACCTAAGCCTATACAAATTCCTGTCAAGCCTAAATAAGCCTAAATATTTCAGTTCAAAACCTAACTAAATTTACACATCAATTTATGATCAATTCCTGACTAATTCAGTACATGTAATAATATTGCCATCAATTATATAATTGATATAGGATCTCTTATGAGTGGATATCTATCAGAAAACGTATGTCTTCGAGAAAATGTTTGATTGAGAAATAAACTAACATATTGAAGAAATCCTGCAGCCAGATATACATGCGGTAACCAATAAATAAGGTAAAATGTCTGAAGAAAGTTTGAGAATATTTTACTTCAGGTTTTAGCTGCATATCTTGGCAATAGTAATAAATCTAGGAAGTCTTCATTGATAAATAAATTAAAGAAATTATTTCAAATCAAGGATACAGAATATATGGCCATTCCATGATAAAGAGCTGAATATATCCTCATTTGGATGTCTATTGATGAGTCAATACAAAATACATACACCAGAATAACAGATTAATCTTGAGGTTAGAGTGAGAGGTAGAGTATTTTTAATGAAAATTCTTGTTGTAATTTATAACCAGTTTTTGCACTAGAATGTTACTCTGTGCTTTAGTATTTCTGGCAATCAATGTTGTGTGAATTGTATAGAAGTCTGAAACTTTGAAAATGAAATTTAAACATAGTTTACTAGTTGTATCTTTGCTTCTTGGCTTTATTAATAAATCATTATTTAACCACCTGAGGTTGAGATGTCAGGACTACTGAAATTATCAAGCATTTTCTGGCAATTTTTCTCTCTTATTGTCTTTTGTTCTTTGATTCTATACAATATTCAAACATTGTAGTTTAGAATTAACTATGTTCCTAAACAATGCATATCTTAATCTCAGAAACTATTTGTAGTTTGTTTATTAATACTCGTCACTTACTTGTTTATATTTATGAGAGCAAATATAAACAAGTAAGTGACGAGTATTAATAAACCAACTACAAATAGTTTCTGAGATTAATTTTGATGTCAATGTTACTAAATTCCTCCAAACACATATAATGCATATCTTCTTTACAAAAGACAATCTTCATACAGTTAAAACAAAACAATACTCATACAATTTGACATTCATATTATACTTTTGAGTGTGCTATCCTTAGCTTTGTCTCTACTACTCTTTTTTGCCTATGTGTCTGACTTCCCTTCTTAACTCCAGACTGCTACATGCCAATGTGCAGACAAAGTTCTCATAATAGCACAGAACATCTGATTCTGTTTCTCTCTGGTATAAAACTAGTTCTATGTTGGCAGCCATTGGAGTGAGAAGTGGATGTCCATAAGCTCAGGGAAGAGCTTTGCTCTCCTCTTGGTGAAGGTCCTTTGCTGGTAATGAGGCTGAACACAGGCAAATCCCTTGGGTTGCCTCCCTAAATACCTCAGTGTCCTCCTTGATCATGGTTTGACTTTCACTTCACATACAATCAGGGCCAAGGTCTAACTCAGACATGCCACACTAAACAGTTTTATCCAGTATTCAAATCCAACATGCCCACATACCTAAAACTACATCTACATTAGGCATTTATTGCAACCCTGATCCTGTATGGCTGCAAAGTCTGGGGATCAGTGGCACCTACCACCATTCTCATACTGCAGACTGTGCAGAACAGAGCACTAAGGATGATCTATGATAATGAACCCAGATTCCATCACACATCCTTCATACCCAAACTTGCAGCATCTACAATAAACTAGACACCCATACCAAGCAGCTGGTGCATACTATGGGTTATTATGACCACAGGGCACCTTGCAAGAGGTAGAGCTACCGCTTGCCCATGTATGCTGCAGCCGTATTGTGTGAAAAGTGCTGTCATATCGTATGCAGACCCCCTCCCCAGGTGCAGAGATGAGCCTGCTATCACAAGGAAAGAGGTCCCCTCTAGCTAGCAGGCAGTCACACAAGTGAGTGATTGAGGTAGACAGCAATGGATGTGGTTGCCAGCTGGATGAATGGCAGTTCAGGCTGCACACTGACTAAGCTAGAGGGTAAAGAAGCCCAGATAAATACTTGTGACAAAGATATGTCTTTACCACCCAAATATAATCATTTTGACAGGGTTGAGTTTGTGAAATAGGGTGGGCTGATGAGACTATTCACCATGTTGGCGATGAAGGTGATAGGTAATCAGTAGTAAATATAGTACGTTAGTCATGCAAGTTATTAATAACATACATAACATAAACATAAATCATTCATGTATATGAAGTAAAGTGTTGATGAAATGCCAACCTTCATTGTTTAAGCCTTTCTGGCACCTTCTTAGGATATTATCCATTACACTCTTGTAGCACACTCTGATCAGTAGCAACAATTTCTTGAATTTTTTTTTTTTTTAATTCATCTAAAGTATAGGATTTGTTTTGTAACGTTTATCTTTTAATACTGTGGTGTATTACACACTGTAGATGAACTTAAGCCTAATATTTCTGCATATAAATTTGTATTTTCAAATGCTTTTGTAAGTTTATTTTGTGTAATGTTTTAGCTAAACAGAAGGCTGTTAAACTGATGAGTACCAGTTTTCTGGACTTTTGCCGAATTATGTAGATGTATTCATAATTGTGTAGATGTGTCAATTAAAAGTATCAATCATATCAATTCTTTACTGCTGAACTATCAAAACAAAACACCTATGTATGAGTAAACTTTTTTCATATGATACATGTAGCCTGTAAACCACCAAGCCAATGGGAATATTCTTAGAATTTCAGTGCTGAAATTATCTTTGTTTCAGTATGTAGGTTTCCATTCAATCATATTATTAGGATTAACTTTTTACTGATAGGTATCATAAAAAATGGGCATGACGTGTATGCAAAAGAAATCAATGTTTAAAAATTCACTGTCACAGATAGACCCAAGCTAAAGATCTTTGGCCTTCTGTGCCAATGCCCCACCACTGAGCTATTATGATAGGACATAAAATATGGATTTTCATGTTATCTATGCATTCCCTATTCTTCAAAGTAATCTGAATTACTTCAAGATAGTACCCCTTCAGTGAGTCAAGCCTGTTGTTGCACTTGCTCAAATTTACTCACCTTTGGCGTTCTGTGCCTGGTCTCAAGTGTGGTATTTCTATCTGTGTAAATGTGTTTTGTTTATATTTGTCACTATGGAACTAAACATTGACCACAACATAAGAAAAGAAAAAAGTGAATAAGAAATAGGAACTTAACAAGAAAGTAATCAGAAAGAAAAGAAAAACAATGTAGTTACAATGTATAAAGTGCATTTCTCTACATTTCCTTAGCTCATATTTAGCCATTGTCAAAATAATTTATTGAGTAACCTGATTCCACTGTTGGACTTTAAAGAAAGAACTAAATCCTTAATGAATTTCTACCTAAAATATTGTACTTGCTCTTAGCAAGTGTTCTATTTTTATTCATAAGTTTCAAAAATTTATTAAAAGTAATGCCTGTGCGTTGTCCATATGATAGAAATTTATTAATTCTTTTTATATTTCAAGTTTTCTTTATGTTAAAATTTATTAGAAACTTTGTTTTATAAAATGATGCCACTATCAAAGATTTCGCTGATGATGATAGGATGTAAATCAATATGGTTTGTTATTCTTGTTTTGCAAGCTTTTAGGCTAATTTGCCATGTGCATTTTGAGTTCAATTAGAATGGTGAAACTAAACACAAGATGCTTTAAAATATTTTGGTTTAAGAAGATTAGTACCTACAAAGAATAATTCAAAATATTCATTGTTTTCCTCTATTAAGGGGTGTGCTTAAGTGATTTAATTACTCATGAAAGCATTTATCAGATAGTTTATGTTTATTATTTTATACATTGTGAAATGTTTTATGTTACAGTATTATAAATCGAGGGAAGCTGCTTCATTCTGCAATGAATTCACTGCACAATTTCGACCGCTCATTAGACAAGTTTCTAGCCTGGTTGTCTGAAGCAGAGTCATCGATGGAATGTGTTGAAGCGGAGGCTGACAGACTAGGTGGACGGAGGGATCCTGGAGTTCTGCGGCAACCCATGCATCAGCTCAAGGTAGGGTGCATGTTCTTTCTCATAATGTCTGCAAAGCAAATTGGCATGTTTGCTTAATTATTACTTATTCATTTGAATCCATAGTAATTTTAAATCATTTAGATGGTATATGATTTTGTTATTTATTGAAAAGTTGGACATTTATTACTTTGCCTCTTCTTTGATTTATTTTAAAAATCTTTTTTCTTATTTTAAATTTCTCCGTTTTATTGCAAGGCCTAAAGTGGCTGTGACATTAAGAAAGCTTGCTAGTAAAGGAAAATGGCAAGAGCGTAGGACTATTACCATTTAGTACAATGCTTTTGTTGTTGAAAAACCAAAGAGGTGAATTGAGAAAATTGGAACAGATAGTGTGCTCAAAAGAACTGAAAAAGAAATAATTAAAAGTTAGACAAAGATAATGTAATTTTGCAATTAAAACAGTTGAATATTTTAGTTCTGAAAAGATGAAACTTTTTGTAACATTTTGGTTAGCATTGAAATCTTAATTTGGAAGAATATCTTCATTTATAAACATCAGGAACAAATTATTATTAATATCATACTCATTCCAATGGATCAAAGAGTCTAGAAGTTTCATCCATATATTAGCAGATTGCACTTAGTTTAGTTCTGTGGAGACTTGAAGAAAACTAAGCGTATGAAGTTTTTAAAATACCATTCAAAACGAATTTAAAAAAAATTATTTTTCTAAAGTTCATTTAATTATTTATTTTCTTAAAATGGAAATGCTTTATTTCTGCTTCAGTCATAATACATGTACTTATAATTATAATATAGGGGTTGTGTAAGACAAGCAAAAAGACAAAAAAAAAACTACTTAATTTGAAATAGGTATTCATTAACTTATAAAATAATTTTGCATTTATAGCAGTTATATAGTAATCTCTTTCTATGATTTCTTTCAATGTCATTATACATCTAAACATTTTACATTTTAATAAAAAATATATTTCAGTTTAAAATTTTATAGTAATTGCAACTTTATAATAGTTTTAAGTTAATTGCATATTTATAAAATTTAATTATCGAAGTATTATTTTTAACTTTGTCATGAATACAAGCACTATATACGTTTATAAGAGACATGGTGTGTGCACATCCATAATTCATGTACTGTGGTATTGTTTGAAGCATCTTAGTTCTTATAGCCCAACATTAGGATTTCACAATGTCACTGTGTGTTCTAAGTAGTTGTCTAAAATAAGTAAATCAATATTATTAAATGAATGGGAGTTTCTATGTATAATATTTATATTATGGTACTGGAGGGTCTAAATAATTCTGTGGTTACATATAATAAGTTATGAAAGATTGCAAATGCAGAGAATCATGAAATCACAATTTCTTAATGCTCTAAGGTCAAAGTCACTCTCTCCTCATAAAATAATAAAATAAAATAAATAATAAAATAAATAAATAAAATAAAAGGAATCTTCAGTACTAACAAAGCACCATAGTTACAATAGAAGTTTGTATAATATGGCTGTATGATTGATTGTACCTTTTTTATTTTAAATATTTATTGAAGTAATGTAAATATTGATTATACATATTTTCTGCTATACTAAATGGAAATGTTATACAAAATAGAGGGGTCATTGATTCAGAAAATAATTAAAATACACAATTTATTGAAAAATTGAGAAGATTCATTCTTCTACATTATAGTAGCATCATATCAACTAATGTAATACATAACTTGTTCATTCGGTTACACTGATGAGTATTTAACAAATAATGTTTTGTGTAGAAAGTTTTAAACATTGATGCAATTTCAACTGCTGTATATTGGAACCTCTAGCAAGGTTTCCACTTATACTGCTATTTGCCATTATTGGAATTCAATGCTTGCTGAAGCATTGTGAAAATTACTGGTGCTAAGTGATATCCATACTAAATTCCTTCCTACCTTTTATTTTCTTTTCATATGTTTTAGTTCATTGATTTATTCTGCACATTCTTTTTCTGAATCTTCAATGTCACCACATGTTTGTGTAATAAGTCCTAAACTACTTTTTGGTCTGTTATGTTCTTGGTTTCTTATTTTTGTATACTATATTTTCTTCTAAAGGGTTTTAAAAATTGTAAAGTAACCATCAGGTAGCCTTTTGCTCCTCCGTTCTTCCCTTGCCATCTATTCAGACTTCAGATCATCAGTTCTCGCTTGAAGCTGCATTGGTTCCATGTCTAATGGTTATTGCTGTCTGAGATGACTGTGTTACTAAAGTAAATATGGTTCTTTACTTAATTGTGGAAACATGTATATTTATTTGCAGAGCTTACTTTAAACATGAATTTGCTCATAATGCACAAAGAGTTTTTAAGTTTCCAAACTCTGTACATCTGCTACATGCGAATGTGAGTAATTTGAAATTGCTTTGAAGTAAAGAAGAGGCTAGAACACTCTAGAAGAAGATAAGGTTTAACACACGCACACAAGCATACACACATTGAAACCGGTTTTAGTGATTTGTATCAAATATTATCAAGCATATTAGCTCAACAAATCAGTGTAAATCCATCTTCCAAGAAATGATACAAGCCTATTAAAACTGAAAACCTATCATTATGCTTGAGTGCATATGCTAATCCAAAGTGATCCTTGTGAGTGAGTGAATTACTGTGATTGGTTTTTCCAGTATGTTGATTTTACTTTTTGTTATAAATCTTCGTTTCACCTAAATGAATATCTGAACACTCATAACAATCAATATTCTGCTCTTGCTTGAAATACCTTACAATGATTTGAAGCAGTATCTTGTGTAATAAGAACTATAATAATAATGGTATTTTCTTTAATGAATCAATTATCAGAGACTAATTCTAGGCCCATTTTTTAATCACTTGGCAGAAACTAAAAAAAAAAAAAAAAAAAAAAAAAAAAAAAAAAAAAAAAAAAAAAAAAAAAAAACCGGTGTGGTTGCTTCCAAAAAGATTCTGTAACAGTACATATGATACCAAATCACTAAACAAAATAAGAGAGCTATTTCATGACAATCGTAAGTGCTGATTTGTTCCCCACTTCCCAGCCTAACTAGTAATAATGTTAATATTTTTGCAGGAACATTTTTAACTTCTGTACTGAGTGAATACTCCAAGGCCTCACTGCAATATTTTATTCAGAATCTACTGCTTATATTGTCAGTTGTTCAAACATTTTGTACTTTTTCAAGGTCTTCTTGAGACTATTGTATGAATCCTATTAAGCAAACCATACAGAAATAAATTATACTCTTATTATTAACAGGGAAAATCCCACTATAAAATCAATAAAACTTTCCCAAAGGAGCATCTGTAAACAACTCCTTGGATAACAATATTTGGTAGCCAAAATGAGTAAGAAATACCCTTAAATTAAATTTAAAAGGAGTCGATTAATGACACTAAACAACAGTTACTTTTAAATGTTTCCGGAACATGTTTCAGAGACCTTGCCTCCATCCTCAACCGGCCATCGACTGGTTCTCAATGGTGTAGTTGACAATATTTTGTCATAGGTGTCCTCTGGTGGGGGTTCAAAGAACTTGCTGAACAAATCTTTCTGGGGGATGTCGAAATTGAATACTTTGTTCCTATTTTTTAAAATGAAGATTTGTTCTCATATGGATAGTTATAGTTATGTGGACAGTTATAGAAGTACTCTATTTAAATTGTCTTATCAATTGCCTTAAGAACTACAGGAACACTGACAAACTGATTTTGCACTATCCAGGTGGTTTTTATGTAATAGCAAATCATTGTAGATTAGCAACTTATAACGAGCCATTTCTAAAAAGAAAAACCTGATGTGTTACATTCATATGACTTTCTCTATTCATTTTTAATAAAATATTCTCTAAAAATTATTATTTAAAAACTAATTCTTTTAACTTCTTTATCTTAAGTTAAACATTTACAGAAGTAGTTTTGTTATATATATATTTCCTTTTAAATACAAGGCGACCAGCAATTCTAGTAGGCTTAAGCAATAGTCAGAGCTTTTAAGAGCATATTTTTACTTATATTTTCGTTGCTCTGTAGAAGGTTCATCAATTTCTTTAAAAGATAAGGAAGTTTGTGACAAATAATGATTTTATTTTATTGCTTTATTTCCAATGTTTCTTTGAATGGTTCAATTTCAAATTTTCATGTGCATGAGCTGGCAATAACATCATTTTATAATTTTCTTTGTATTTATTCTGTCAAGAGTTTTATTTCCTATCCTTTCTGGCAAAAGGACATGTTAAACTCAAGGTATGAATTAAGTCATAATTAGAACTGCTGAAATGGTCTATTATTTGTTTATTGACCATAATTTTGCATCATATATGACCTCTTTATCTTTTAACTTTTCTGGAAATGCAATACTTTTCCTGCAGGATATTTTTGTATTTAATTTCTTTGCTATTTCATTTAGTATATGTACTCAATTGTAGATTACTTTCTGAGTAATTGAATATTTCCTATTTCTGTGGAAATAAAATAGATAATGTTTGAAATTAATTTTTAATTTTGAAATTATTTTAGAAATTTTCTTGACAGTGATTAAATACCAAGTCATTACAAATACTAAAAGCATAGGAAACAAAGCCTTCTTTAATGTTAGTTTGTGCTTAATTTCTTATTCTCAATAACATGTGATAACATACATTAGCATTATTATTCAGGCTTTGAACTGCCTTCATAAAGTGTTCAGGAATGCCTTTGTTAAACATAATTTGCCAGAGCTTTATTACTGGCATCAATATCAATATCAAAGGCTTTATCATAATTCACAAACAAAATGCCCAATGTAGGCAAGTTACACTCTCTTCTCTTTTAACTGTTGAACAACAAATATTGAATCAAAATATGATCTTCCCTATAGTTCTTCCTGTAATATGCATTTATTTTTGTTTTTCAGAGATATATAGGTATATTTAATTGCCAGTATGAGCAGATACTGAGTTGCCAAGTTTATTTTTGCCCTTAGCAGTACACATATATTTTGGTTCTCCAAAATTATCCATTTTACAATTAAATTCACAATGTAAACAATTTAATCCATATAAATAACAATAGCACTGTTGCGGATATCCTTTCAATCATTCCAAAGCTCTTATATCTTATCAACAATCTGAAGCTTTTTAATGTAATGGGATAAATCCCTCAACTCCATTTATGCCCTTTGAACAATCTCTTTTTCCCTTAATTATAATATTTTGTTTTTGTATTTTCTTCCAAGTTACTGCTCAGCTTTCATTGCATTTGACTTAAACACCATAAATTGTTTATAATTTTGCTTTTTACATCATCATTTGAAAGAGAGTCCATGAATTGCGACACATTTTGCATAATTTACTGTGATTTTCGTATTTTGAGTCAACCTTGCAATGTGTCGCATTTTCAAAGTACGTACAGATTGTATCGTGTGGATAGCCAACAATGTTGTCACTGTCAAACGATAGTAATTTAATACAAATTGCTAGTAATTTATGAGAAAATCCTAAATAAGCGAAAAAACAGTGAAAATGTAAATACAAGAGCACAAGCCTTTATGGGCATTTCGTGCTACATCGCATTTGCAGGGACATTTTTTACGCTTTTTAAATTCCATTTCTCTACCCTGCCACCCCATCCTTTTATTCTACATCACTGTTTTCAGTGTTAAACAAATCATAGCGTAGATACGCAGTAGAACCTATATCCATCTTGGCACCAGAAAGAAGTCAAACTGGAATAATTTTCACTTAACTTCCTCTTCGCCGTTCTGTTTAAAAGTAATGAATAAAGTATACACGAGAAGTAGAAATGAGTTAGATCTTGTCTCTTAACTTTAGCAGTGGTGGATACACGAAAACCCTTTTTCTGTGTTGTGATTAAATTTTCATGAACGAAGTGAGCCGAGCTGAGTCAACCTCGCTTTCTTGTATCCTGACTTGGCTTTCTTCGCTTGGATGAGCACAAGTTTTATGCCTGGCCAGCTCTGTATTTGTATCTCTGGAGATTTTCTTCTCTTGTGATTACGAGAATTCCTTTTTTCGTGGATATAATGATCTTGCCTGACTGGAACCGAGAAAGGTGAACAAATTTACTGGGTCGCCTGATGTTTTAAATCAACGTTCCTTGATTCTTAGTTTTAAGTTATTCTTTATAATAACAGGGAAGGACAGATAACCTCGCATGGTCGCACTGAAAACGTGCGACGTTGCACTCTGTACTGCTGCCACAGAAGATAGTATGAGGAGTATGTGATGCAGGAGTATAGGAAACATGCATTTTCGGAGGTTTTCATTGCCGGCGTCATGAAGAACAGTTAAGTTATCTTTCGATCTCGTAGGCCGTGGTCCAGTAGGATTGGAATATCCCGACGTTTCGCCAAGGACCACGCTTGATATGTTCGAGAGGAATCCTTGGCGAAACGTCGGGACGACGGCCTACAAGCCAAGATAAATGTACTCTTCTTCATAGGAAACATATCTGGTTAATATCACAACTATCTTTATGACGTTTTATGTAATAGAGTTAATGCCATAGCCCGCATTTTAAGTTTCTATTGTATTGCCGTAATATTTACTCCATTTGTTGGAAATTTGTATACCTACATCTTTTATTTTTTCTTTAGTGGAGGAGCCTCCGCGGTAATGCGTGAGGCCTGCATTTGGAAAGTTCTTGGTTCGATTCCCGGCGACCACCTACTCTATGAGCTTCAAACCAGTTGAATCACTCAGAGCGAATGAACCAGATCTGGATGACCTTGTGGTCTCTCCCAGAGGTTACAAAGAGCCACATGACCTATGTATGGTGGGTGCTCTGTATCGGTTATGGGGTCTTTACGTACGTACTATAATTATATCTGAACCTTTTATACGACCGCGTGTTGGCCGAGCGGTTAGCTCTCAAGGTTCGATCCCAGACGACCGTGTGTGAGATTAGTGGTGGACAACACGGCGCTGGGGTGGATTTTCTCCGGGATTTCCATCTCATTAATTGGTGCTTCCTCTTCATTTCATGTATCACTAGTGTCACCACCTGCGGTGCTACATATAATTAAAGCGGGCGTTAAACAAAACAGTATACCACACACACACACACACACACACACACACACACACACACACACACACACACACACACACACACACACACACACACACACACACACACACACACACACACACACACATTACCTTTTACATCCAGCGACTGAAGAAAGCAATAAATAATGTTCAACATCGCTAAATGCAGAAGGGTCTAAACTACCCCATTTTATCGTTACGCATTAGCACCTGCTGCTTTCTGGAATTATTCTCGCATAGTAAAATATTCGAAGCAGGTATTGAATACACTGGAGTCAGGAACAGTTTTTAAAAAAGGCTGTTACCATTGGCCAAAAAGCTTTGGTATTAAAACTTCGTAATATGAGCTATTAACGCATTTCGCAAATTAATTTTTCCTCAATAAAATTAAGGTTTACCAGAGCCTTAATTACCATAACGTTTATGGGTAGTCATTTAAATAGAAGCTTTAAGAAGAGTTTATACCTAATTGCTATTTATAGTACCATATATGTTTTGTCATTTATAGTTGTCTATAACGTACGAAAGCATTCCAAATGTATAATTGTTTGAGCTATAAATTATAAATGAAATGTAATAAATGTCATATTTACATTTTACAACTTGAATCAATCAGATACAGAGTTACAAGGAAATTTTCATCCCAACAACTACTTATATCCCTAAATCAAATTGTGCGATTTTGTCTTAATGTGATAATTAACATTAAAATAACCCATGTTTGATGTGCTAACTGGTAAACAAATTATTTAGCTTCATTTTTTGGTGAAAATACTAGAAAAATTAAGATGTTTAAAACATAGCATGCTGTTCGATATCTTATTTAAAAATTATTTAGTGAGCTCAATAAAGGAATGCCCATAAGGACTAAAAACATGTCAGTTGTCAGTTATCAGCAGAGCTAGGTAGTTCGTACCGATTTCCTTAAGCAGTATAGGAGCGCCAGGCATGGCTATACAACGTAGCGCTACTAGCAAGGGCAAGGTTCGTCGTAAAATGCAACTCATTAATGCAAAGCAGGTGTAACTGTATGACACAGAGCACGTTGTTAGGAAGGAAGACATTCGAATAACATCCTCGTTGTGCTTCAAAGATGAGCAACTAAATTTGCTGTACAACCATTGTATGTTTTCTAGAAGTGTACTTATTCATGTCCTTATTTACTTCATTACTTACATTTACATTTCAGTGGGATACTTCAACAAACATGGAAAAAAGAGAAGTTAGATGGCGAAACTAAATTAGCTGAAATCATTAACGAGTTTGTAACAGATTATCAATGAACTAAACCTTGTTTTACGGAACATAGAATGAGTTTTTTCATTTGAAAGACTTCAGAGGTACATTATTGTTTTTAATAATACGGCCGCAGATGAGTAAATATGTAGTAAAATTCCTGCTTTGTTATTTTGTCTAGTAATAATCTTGATATTTAAGAAATTAATTTTATTATTTGGATATTATTTTACATTCGATTAGGAAATGTTACAATCCGCGTTATTATTGCTCGCGTGTTGCCACAATGTGCCTATTTAAATAATGAGATCAGCCAAGAGTCAAACCCGTATGTACTATATAAGAATTTGTATGTTGTACATAATGTTCTAAATAGATGTGCATTTATGAATGTCTCATAAGTCTTTTTTTTTTTTTTTTTTTTTTTTTTTTCTGAGCAACCTGTTTCAATGCCTCTCCGCTGTGCGTTTCTCATTTATAACTTGTTTGGATGCCGGGAGAAGGTCGGCCGCAACCTGCATAGAGAATGGCGGGTGGTGCGAACTTCCTAGCCTTGGCTAGTGCACCCTTGAAACGCCGAACTTTTTAAAGCGCACGATTTCTGTTAAATAACCAATTTATTTCTCAAGAATAACTGATCTCGGTAATTCCCTAAAGACTGCTGTTCAAGTCTACTGCATACCACTTTACAGCTACAGCACCACGTGTGTTGAAACTGTTTCTGTGAGCAGTTTTCATGATTGATGTACTTAGATTAACATAAAGATGGAATAGAAACTTACTATGTAACACTGAAACACTAAGTTTCGTTATTATCACATATACTTATTATATCTAGTTGAATAAACAAAGGATAGTAGACTCTTAATAGGTAGGTCGTTCTCTTTTTATCCTTCAACAAACGCTTCACAGTCGAAAATATGTGTGAGACTCTTCCTTCTCATCACAGAGCTTGCTGCTTGGATTCTCTTTGGACTATTTAAAGGCCGAAGAGATGTGCGCTCACATGCGATACAAGTCAGCTGGACATAGAGTTTTTAAATTTTACGTCCTCCAACGTTATGTCATATCGGACGGTGAATGAAATGGTGCTCAAATGTGTCCAGGATCCATGGAGCTTAGAGTTACCTGACATTCTCTTTAAGGATAAGAGAAAACCCCGGAAAAAACCTTATCCAGGTAACTCACCCTGGCCGAGATTCGAACTCGGGACCTCTTGAAGGTGAGGCAGACATGCTACCATCTACGCTACCGAGGCGTGGTGGACACAGAGTATGAATGACGTCAGATGTACAGTGCGGCCATCAAATGTGCAAACATCGAAAACAACATAACTTAGTACTCCGCAAACTTGTGAACGCCTTGTGAAGCATTGCCTTGCAAGTGCATGCGGACCCAAGGTCAAGGTACAGCATAACGGACTGTTTTGTTTCCTCTCGCGGTGAGGCAGTTGTCATGGTCAGGCTCGTACCTACATGGAGTTATTTACATGCTCGAGCGAAAACAGTACAATCCATGTGCAGTTTACCTATGGAAAGACGTACACGCCTCGGACCTTTAGATTACCATAATGTTATACCGAGCGGGATGGCTCAGGCGGAAAGTCTCAGATGCCTGTGGCCCGCATTCGGGAGATCCAGGTTGGATTCCCGTGGCAGATTACCTGACCCATGGTTTTTTTTTCGGGGGGTTCCCGGGCCTTCAGGCGAATGCAGGCAAGTTTATTACATCCTCCGAATTTCCTGTCCCTCCATTTTATCTCCATTATCATCTGACATCATCTCTCATCTGTTGGCCTCTTTCAGAGTACAAGTGTCGACGGGAGTCTCGGTGCTGCATGGCAGGATGACATGCTCTTCGTAAAACTTCTTCCTCCAGTCTCCAATCTCGGGGCCGTCCGGGTGGGCCATTTCATGACCTCGGTAGGTGGGATGCCGGGGAGTTTCCATCTGCGCAGGACTATCGTGTCTCCTTGGGACTGCCACCCTCTGTCTCCTCTCGCGTCATCCTTCTTTGGGTCATAGATACAATTGACCAAGACTGGAACTCCGTGCCGATTCTCCTGCCTAGCATAATCCGGTATAATCATTATGTTTGGTCTAGTAATATTTAAGCGTTCTATTCAAAGGCAATGAATGGTGCTCACGATTAACAGGAGGTAAATAAAATATAAGATTTTGTATCAACGATTTCTATTATAGCATGATAACGTGCAGAAAAGTTTTGAGATTGTAACACATCTAGAGTTTTTCAGTAAGTGTTGTCAGTCAATGTGTGAACAAGAGTGATGTAGACATTGTGAAACTAAATGCAAATTACTGAAATACAATTATTAATAGGTAATCGAAACCAAAATTTACATTGAAACGTGGTTCACTTCAGGCAATAACAGAATCTCTCAGTTATGAGGAATCTTTTACGTAGGCAATAAATGGGCAAATCATACAAGAATTTCGTGATTAAAAACAGAATAGAGGGTTTGTATATTCACCAATTAATTCACACAATGGAAATTACTTTAAATGTTCTGTTTATTCATTGAACAAACTTGTCTCTCGGAAAAGGTGCTAAAATTGGCTCTGCCATCTTTGTAACTAGAACAGCTTGATTTTCGATAGCGAAAAAAGAAAATGAACGGTCACTTTTCGTATCTAGCACTGTGTAAGTACATGTTTGTTCGTAATCGTAATTTGCGAAACTGGTTCGTAGGAAAGCGTCCCTTTAATGTTTAAATCCATAAACAGTGGCATACCCTCCTTAGAGGAAGTAGTTTCCGCCGCTGTTGAGAGATGGCACCAACTACACGTGTAGTTCCTAAATCGCTACACAGATGGCACTCGTGTCATCTTTCGCGCAAAACTTTTACTGTAGAACGTATTTTCTTGTACATATTACAGCCATAAGCAAAGATATTGTTATGTCAATGTCGAGAGATGATAGTTTATCTAGTATAGGTGACTTCCGAGTACGTAATATTTATTTTGAAACGTTATGCTATAATAATGTTGATGCAGTTAACTAAAAAACGTGTTTAGCAAAACAAATTATTAAACGAATTTTAACTAAGTGGAGTGGAGGATGAAATTAGGGGCCGGGCCACCAAATTCTTCGAGTTTGCCTCACCATCAGAGCGCCCTAGTCAGATCCCCTGGGGACTATATACCTCGTGAGCGTCGCATAAAGCGATACCGGTTACCCCGCATGTCTAGCGGTCATTACCAGTAACCATATGATCCCCATTCCTGCCTAAATTAAATTACAACTATCCAATATTTAATCTGGAAAACTCAAAATTCTACTTATCTTCTTCCAAGTTTATTAACTAATCCACCAGCGGTGCACGCTTACTGTAGCACCCGGTTCATCATTCCACGAGGAGCAACAAGCTACCTCCCTTCTCTACACCCACTTAATTTTCACCCGTCATCCTACAACATCCACATCCCGACACTACGTGGTAAAGCTCTTCCCATAGCAGGTACACGACTTGACCACCCTTCGGGCTGTTCCAGAGAGCCTGCAATGAATGAATGAATGAATGAATGAACTAAGTGGTTCAGCTTAACCCGCGGTTTTTGTTTCTGTAGTTTTTGTTGTGAAAAGAAATTAGGAACACAATATTTGTTTAATGTGGAAAAACAAATGAACACATTATGACTTTGTGGATTCATAGAATTAAAAGTTCAAGTTGCAGAAGTTCAAAACTTTCTTTATTTGCGTAGAGATACACTCTGTTCAATCCTTACGTAACAGAATTACGTCACATACACACAGTCTACCAAGGTCGATGATCACAACAAACGTTCTGATTACCTCTGTTTACAACACTCGTGTTACACAACATCTGTTCACGACTCACCCTTGGAGAGTCGTCGTCTTCTTAAATACCTCATTAATAAATTCGAGACTGTTGCAGAACAATAAAGAAACCGAATATTCTATCTCCTTCCAGAAGCGTAACCTAATCTATTCCGGCAAGTCCTTTATCTCAGCTATCTTTATTTGCCGGCTCTTTGTGTACACAAGTCGCGCTATCGTAGATAACGGCTTCGCGACAGTATAGAATGGACGAAAATTTCCTATACCTCAGCTGCCCCTATTTATTCTTTAACTATGCAAACCGCAGTTTACAGTCTAATGTGAAAACATTGACCCTTTTAGCATAAAAGCTGTCATTGCAACTCTGACCTATTCAGCATTATGGCACCCAGCATTAATACTTACAGCCCTGATGATGATGATGATGATGATGATGATGATGATGATGATGATGATGATGATGATGATGATATATAAGGGCGCTCAAATACGGCGGTCTTCAGCGCCCTTTAAAAAACTAGTCATGACAAAAGCCAGATACAAAACTTTCTAAAAACTATACAAGTGTAACAAAACCTATTAAAAATACACGTACATAAAAAACATCAATCAAAACCTACCAAAAATTTCGCTCACCAAATCCCAAACTCCAAACTAGACAAGAATCTAAAAACCTTCTCCACGGGCCTCCACGCACGGCCCACACGCGGGTGGGCCCGCCGACCGTCTCCCCCAACCACGAAGAGGAGCCCACACGAGGGAGACTGTTGGCTCGGGACCCCGGGTGCGCCAAACCCGCACCTACCGAAGTAGGCCCCTGGGGGGACTTACAGCCCTGAATGAGGACCAAGAAGCTGCGAAAAGCTTAAATAAACGATGATTTTTCATTCATATAATACTAGTAAGGTGATAACATGTGCTTTCCCAAAGAGCAAAGTAGAACACGTGGCAGTTGGTCTAGTCGTTTAGTTAGCTGCTGCAGTACGTATGGTGGTGCTAAGGCTAGGTTCGAAACGACGACATATTCTTCTTTTTTTTCCATTTTCCAAGCTTTAATTGTATCTATTTTATTACTAATTTGTTTGTTTCGATTTGGCTCTTGTAAGCCAAAGACACAAGAATGACAATCCGATAATTAGGGATCAAAATATAAGTTACGCGTCGAGCTCACCCCTCTGGTCAGATAGGAGAAGCTCTTGCCCTTAAAAGGGAAACTACGGGCCATTTTTATCTTATCTTTATCTTTAATTAGGGATTGTGTTTAACTTTCTGAACCTTATAATCCGTACCGTATCTGCTGTTGTTAACCATGTTACGCAGTTGGCTTTCACTTTTAGGAGTCTGTCTACGACATTAAATCTATCCTTTGTGACAGGATATGATGTTTTTGGAATCGACATACATAGTGATTGCTTTCTGTTCCATACAACACTTATGCACTAAGTTGTCTACCCCTTCTCTATAAACTGTTCCTCAAATCATCCATTCGAAGGCATTGAAGAAGGGCGTAACTCATAAATGACGCTTAGCACGTCGCATAAATTCAAAAAGTAATAGGGGCAGGCGACTCACCCGCTATATATGCAGTTACAGTGATGAATAAAACCCGGAGATATGTGCGCTCGTATGTGATACAAGTTAGCTGGACACGTATGAATGTCGTAAGATGTACAGCACGACCATCAAATGTGCATACGTCGAAAACAACGTAACATTGTATCTTGCGAACTAGTGAAGCATTGCCTTTCAGGTGTGTGCAGACACAAGGTCAAGGCCTAGTTTAAGGCGACTGTTTTGTTTCCTCTCGAAGGGAGATGGTTTTCATGCTCACGTGGTACCAACCTGCAGTTGTTTTACTTGTGCGAGCAATAACAATTCAGTCCATGTCCATACCAATCCAATGTCCATATCAGTGAAAAAACGCATACGCCTCCGGCCTTTAGTGATGAAGAAATTGCGCCCTCGTTTTGACTTTGTGCTCTGCTTTATGATACTCCAAACAGAATACTCCGGCTCTAGTAGACACGTCAAATGTAAAAGGAGACTTCGGATCCCCGACCCCTTACTTTGGAGAATTCTTTTAAGGTGCAACCAAACTCTGATGAAGAACGAGCTGGTGACACCGTCGTGTTGAAGTCAGATGTGTTTAATTTCTGGAGTCCAGGAAGCAACAATGAATTTAACATACAGAGACAAGGACTCCTAATTTACCAAGTATCGAAGAAAATATAGTAGAGATGCACGGACATAACGCAAACTGCACCTCACAACGCTCTTATTGGTCTTTAAATTATGATCGTATCATGAATGAGATGAAATGGGAAGTGTCCGGTGTTACGTTTGGTAGATTAGTCTTAAAAACTTCTTACATTGTATATGGAATTTGACTGTACTCGGATAGTAATGCAAGTGGAACTGAATACTGACTAATATTAACTTAATTCAACAGAAGAGACCACCACTTCAAGTGAAAACCTTAACCAGGAACTTGTGATAACTAGAATTTGAACCTCAACCCTCAGCATTACATATAGGGATATTTCCTTTGATTTCAGATGGGACTATTTTAACTTCTTCTCTTTTATTTTATTAAAACAATTGTGGTGACGGTACAGAATATGCTAAATTGTTTTATTAACAGTAATCTCATTGGAGTTTTTTTTATTTATCTTGAGAAATGTGATTTATCTCATGTCTAAAAGAAAATGTACAAAGATTACGTGAAATAACAACTACAATATAATATTGTAATTGTATTGTGAATTAATTGCAACTTGCTAATTAATTTATCCAATTGCTTCCTTACAATGTTTCTTTTTTGTTTGAGTTGTTTGTTATCTTGCTTTCTGGTGAAGCTTATTTTAAATATCTATGCGGGAAACAAATGAAGTGACACGTAAGAGAGATGACAAAATTGTGGGATAGCAAAGCCAGTTTGGTTGAAACACGTTTCGTAGCATCTTATTGGCCAAAAGTGGTACGACATAAAAAGTACGATAAACTTTATAAGACTTAACATAAACTTGAACAACACGCTTCAGTTATATTTCGTGACCGATGGACAGTATATTCCTCAACAATGGTAAATCATAGCTAATTATAGCCCTTTTAGCTACCATAGCAAGTAAGGAAAGTATTAATCTTCAAAAATATACTGAGGTCGTATTGAAATGTTTAGGGTTTTGTAAGCAAAAATATCACGCGCAAAAAGAAAGTACAAGAATTTGTTTTATAATTCACTTAAACTAATTTGAAATCAAGCAGAAGCATTAAGTGTATGCACTACGTTCTTGGTTTCACATTGTTCGAGAGAAAGCAGCAATGCATTTCACGATTATTCAAACAAGGAAAGGCAGCTTACAAATATTCCAAGTGCCTCTTCTTGGCCTGGCTAGCTATTTTGAAAACTTGACTTATTGTTTCAGATCTATTATGCATGCGGATTGAATATCCTACGGTTTAACTCGCTTTTTTTCCCGTTTTTTGGGAGCAGCCGACGTTGATTTATTCGTTATATCCTTCCTAAGGTCTGCAATACTTATGCCTTGTTGACTCGGGAAGTGATATTTCATCCCAGGCGCCAGGTGTTGCTTCTATTCTATTCGCATTTGTCCAATAATGAAAAGTATAGTCAGTTCTCAAAAGCTGATGCTATGACACGAAGGGCCATTTTTCTCTTTTGGCAGCAGAGCCCATTTCTCTGTTTTGTGTTCTGTCGTTCAGATTGGTGTACGTTGCAACAATTTCAATTCCGTTCAATATAATAAGAAAACGAACTCGGATCCTCCCGAATGTTTCAAATTCACAGTTCATAAAGGTTACAGTGTGGCAATTTTATTTTTTATGTAAGCTGTTTTTAATATATTGCTATATGATTACATTTTGCCAAATGGAACATCATCTGATGAAAGATGCTTAAGTAATTCTTATTCTTGTTTTTCTTTTCCTTGCAAGAGATGTTTACAATGACAATGACAGAATAGTCTGTTGCTCCATGATTACGACAACATTTGAACGTCGTCCCCCGTACTAAATGTAAGAATAGTTTGTAGCTCTATGACTGCATCTCGTAAATTTAATTCTCTGCGCTTCCGATAACCATTAGGACTTTATTTCCTCGTACCTACTTTGTGTAAATACCTGCTGATTAACTTGCAATTTCAGACCAAAACGTATTCTGTATAACAAACGACATAAAAAGTTATTTTTAATTAATGTTATGATAGGCAAGTGCGGTTATATGTGCGAATTTACAATGGTTATAGATGATAGTGTGATATAACTACATTAGTTGGAGGATATGCTGTTTTTCGTGCAGATAAAGGGGTATTCACTTGTCGTTAAATTTGATACATGATGGAGAATGTCACACACTTCGCTTTTTGCTTGCAAGCGAGTAGAAACATGCAAAGCATGTCGACGCTGCATCTGTTCCACAAACCTAACAAGAACAAGGAGTGACGACAAGATGCATCGATAGTGAAACATGTCTTAACGTTTTGTTGGGATTACACGGTAACGTCGTTTCTCGCTTCGCATGCGGTGCCACATCTCTTGGTTTTGTTGAGCAGACAAGATATCTGCAGAATGTTAACACCATAGTACAATATTGTGATGCGTTGCGCTATCCCATGATCAAGACGTTTGTTTTAATTTCCACCAGTCCACTTAGGGCCATTCCCCCTGAATAAAGGCAAATCCAGTGGAGAACCAGCTGCAAAGCGGAGAAAAATGACCTTGAGTGGACAAATGAAAGTGAAAACATTATTGCCTCTGAATTGGTGGAGTTCCATTACTAACGTAATATTTACGGCCCTTCGATTCAGTTATTCTTTTATTAATTTAGAAATGTCATCCCCGTTACTGATGCAACTTATAAACAAAGAACCGTTGATTTAATGATCTCTAGTGCCGTTAAAAGAAAGGTCTATGGTATGCAGTTATCTTTTTCAGTAATAAGTAAATAAACAGATAAACTGCTTTTAATTCATTGTTCTTTCACGCATGCCGTGTGTGGCCTAAAGCTGGGAAGGTAGAATCAGACTGGAAAATGCAATATCACAGTCAGAATTTGAATCACAGATCTTAATTTTCCATGTCATCTAATTCTACATTTCCAACTTAACCTTCACTTGGCATGTCTAGAAATACAATTAATTATCACTGATGAAACCCGGACATTAGGTTTTTGTAATTAACGTTCTCCAACATTTAGTCATATCGTACGATGAATGAAATGGGTGAAATGATGCTCAATGCGTCCGAGGTCCATGGAGCTTAGAGTTACCCGACATTCGTCTTTTAGGATAAGGGAAAGCCCCGGAAAAAACTTATCCAGTTAACTCACCCTGACCGAAACTCGAATTTGGGACCTCTTGAACGTGAGGCAGATATGCTACCATCTACGCTACCGAGGCGGGCAGGACATTAAGTGCTCACAATATTATGAGTCACTATTGGAACTGTCATCTTTGGGTTAAACTGAGGTTACAGATTCATTCAATGGTATGGTAAGCCGGGATCCATGGTTCAAATTCTGGTCGTCTGTGGCATTGTATTTTTCAGTCTGGTCCTACTACCTTTTTAAATAAACTGTAACAGCCATAAAATTACCAAGGGTTGGTGTTTTATCACCTCTGTCAATATCCCCCAAGGGACTACTGCGGTAGGTACGGGATTGACGATCCCGGTGTCCCGAGCCAAATCTCTCGATTGGGTGCTCTGAGTGGTGAGAGAACTAATTCCAAACGCCCAAACAAGGTTCACATCCGTGTTTGACCATTATCTAAATAAAGTAAAGTCAATTAAATTAAATTACAGTCAAATTAAAGTGAAACCGAAGCCAAAGCAAAGCCAGAGCGAGGCCAGAGTGGAGCCTGAGATGTGCCAGAGCGGAGCCAAAGCAATACAAAGCAAAGCCATAGTAAAGCCAAAACAAAGCCAAAGCGGGGCGGGACCGGAGCGAAGCCAGAGCGGAGCCAGAGCCAAGAAAGAGCGAAGCCAGAGCCGAGTCAGAATTCAGTTACAGAATGAAGTTAGTGTTGGGCCAGAGCGAGGCCAGAGCCAAGTTAAGTTAAAGAATGAAGTCTCATTGAGCCAGAGCGGGACCGGAAGGGGTCCCGGAGCTTACCCAGAGCCAAGCCCGAGCTAAGTTAGAGTGAATTTAGAGTGAATTTAAAGTAAGGTTAGAGTGAAGCGGAAAGAAGCCAGAGCGGAGCCAGAGCAAAGCCAAAGCATAGCCAAAGCGGAGCCAGAGCAAAGCCAAAGCATAGCCAAAGCGGAGCCAGAGCAAAGCCAAAGCATAGCCAAAGCGGAGCTAGAGCAAAGCCAAAGGATAGCCAAAGCTGAGCCAGAGCAAAGCCAAAGGATAGCCAAAGCTGAGCCAGAGCAAAGCCAAAGGATAGCCAAAGCGGAGCTAGAGCAAAGCCAAAGGATAGCCAAAGCTGAGCCAGAGCAAAGCCAAAGGATAGCCAAAGCGGAGCTAGAGCAAAGTCAAAGGATAGCCAAAGCGGAGCTAGAGCAAAGCCAGAGGATAGCCAAAGCTGAGCCAGAGCAAAGCCAAAGCATAACCAAAGCGGAGCCAGAGCAAAGCCAAAGCATAGCCAAAGCGGAGCCAGAGCAAAGCCAAAGGATAGCCAAAGCGGAGCTAGAGCAAAGCCAGAGCAAAGCCTAGCCAAAGCGCAGCTAGAGCAAAGCCAGAGTAAACCCAAAGCAGAGTTAAAGTTAGGGTAAAATCAAATGAAAGTTAAAGGGCGCTGATGACCATGGAGTTGGACATCCTTAAAAATAAATCATCATCTGTCAATACGCATTTTAAAGCTCTATGTGAAATCTGTAAAATGTTTAGCAAGCCTTTTATAGGCCACTATTAAGAAGACCTAGGGGGGAAAATGAGTTTTTGGAGACTTTTATCATCGACATAAACTATATTCTGCTTCTCTTTACTTGTCTATGTACTATTCCGTCAATGCCGAAAATGTATACCCTTGTTTGAGGATGTTAAGGGCTTTGTTAAACTCTAAAAGCTAGAACTACTATTCATAAGAAGATACAAAGAAAGAAAGGTTTAGAAATAGTCAAGATCGTTACCTTCTTATTTTCAGCTTGTTGCCTTTCTATTTTCTTGCTAAGCTACATTAGAATGTTAATACCCTCATGAATTTCCTATAATATCCACGATGAATATAACTGGGGCTGAAACAACCCAGTCCATGTTTCTTGGAGGTTTAAAAGCTGCCCCCCCCCAAAAAAAAAGTTTTCGGTTTGTAGATACCTCGTGGCTTATGGTGTGACAATCGGTTACCCCTTTTTTATCATACCATTTTGCTTGTCACACGTTCATAGAGGTCATAGTGCTGGACCTACTTCCTCGCTTTTGTACATATCGCACAAATGACATCAGATGACATCGTCCACCTGCTTTCATTGTTACGTGTAGATAGATATATGGAGGAACATTCGTATTACTATATATTTCGACTTTTACTATTGCCTTACACTTAAGATGATCCGTACATTGGTAATGGTATTAAATGCACCATGCTGTACCTACCTACCATAGTGACTAGGGAAACCACTAAAAAGTCCCAGTCAGAATGTCAGCCCACGGAGTTGAACGCAGGACTTATTAAATTAGGCCACAGACGTCACCATCTAAGACTGGTGCTCAGTTTTAAAATGGGTTTACCTTTTCGCCGATTTTTTTATTTCATTTAAATGTCATCGTGGTGTTTCCTTGTATTATGAACATTATAAATCTCACATCTGTAGCTGACGTTATTTTGTAATTTGTTTTCGAGTACTGGTCTTGAAATGTACACCCTCTTTATGTATTTCAATCGTTGTATTTTTGCATCCACTTTACGAAATACTCGTAAGAAGCGAATGGCGTTATAGATATTCTGAGCTGCATTTTATTCTAGATCAATTTTTACAATTTGATTGTAATAAATATACTGCTAGGCTAAATGTGCGTCATTACTTGAAATTGATTTTGCATTCTTCCTCATTGTACAGATCTGAAAAACTTTACCTTTTTCTTCCGATATTAAATGTTTTGAACACGATATAGTCAAATAGATCGGCTTTGTGATTCCGAAAGGAAAAATGTTCACTTATGACAATTTTTATAATTGTTAACAAAATAAGTTTAAACTTCACGGAATACGACATGGAGGAAAACAGGTTTATAAACTCGAAGTTTTACTTCTGTACCGCATATCATTATGCACAAAGTGTTTTTCTGCAGAAACAAATACATAATCGTTTTACGTAAGCTTTTTCTGTTTTAATGTTGTGGGCAGAAAGTAATGCAAGAGAGTTGTTTCATGAGGTTAAATTTCTAAACACGCATCTTGAAGTTTATTACATAATACTTATTTTTAATCTTTTCAAGCACATTAACCCTACAGAATGACACAGAATTTCAAAGAAACAAAATGAATGGTGGTTAGATAAACACCTAAAATGCAAATGCTGGAAGATAACTTAGATGGATTTCGGAGGAAATAGTGCTTCACCAAATTGTACTCTAGTTTCTTATTGCTGAAGTACGTGCTTTGAGAGTATCTTCATGGGAACTCGGTAACTTAGTGTAGTGATTTATGAATTAACTGGTGTGTTGGATTGTCATAAAAGAATTTTAAGTATTTGATAACATTGTAACTAAAGTGTGTAAGTTACATAGTGCTTATATTTAAGCACTTAAGGGTGAAACGGATATTCATGGATTACTGAAGTAATAAGAAATGCTAAGAAACATCCGAGATTTGATATTCGTAGCAAAATTGAAACTCAAATCATGTAAATCATGTGAATCATGTGAAGCTTCTTGGAGAAATGAGTAGAAAGACGTTAGGTATTTGAAAATAAACCCATAAGAGTGCCATTCACAAAGCATTATATTATAAGGAGCCATCAGCCTTACGATTTACTTAGAGACTCACAAAAAGGACTAAGATGGACTAAGAAGGATCTTAGTCCTTTGGACACATCAAAGCTCTACATAATACGCTTGGGCCTTCTTACCTTTCTTTTTCCCTATAGTATTATCAGAAAAAAAATCTGCAGTCTCATTGTTGGACACAATTCTAAAAATAATATAAAACCAATGAAAACATGCGTAATGACATCTTTGACTTAGTTAAGTATTAAGAAAAGAACTATCTCTAAAAGCTACTCTATTAGGTTCTAATGCAGAAAACATATAGTAGAAGTGCTTTGTTAGCATAAAATGCCAAAATAATCACTGACGTTTATTCTAAATGTGTTATTTTCTTTTAAGTCAATATTGAACTCAGTAAAATAGTGATTTGAAATTTCTTTGGCCAGGTTTTGTCTCCAGGAAGCATAGGCATCAATGAACTCTAGCAATATTATCAACGCTTAGTTTTAGTGAATATGTCAGAAGAAAGTGATGCATTTGCGACGCAGATTATTTTACGTCTTCATATCCATAAAGCAAAGCGGAGATTTAGAGCTGAAGTTAAAACGCCAGTGATAGCAGTGGAGGTACGACCATGGAGTAATTATGATGAAGAAGTGCAGAGATTACCACCTGCTGCTGACACATTGCCACTCCGTACATTTTCATTTGCCCTGGTTCCGTAAACGCCTCTATATATTGCCATTCTCTAATGTACACGGTGCATGATAGAAATTACTCTCTAAGTTGACAAAATGATCACATAGCTCATCGCTTGTTTCCATAAAGGCTCTTCGTGACTTAGCTCTGTTCCTTAAAAGTATGGAAGCCATGTAAACAAGGGATTTGCTCCCCTTCTGTGCACGGAAATGTAGAGGTGACAGGAATTCTGTATGACTATGCGTTGTAGGTATCAATCAGTAAGTTGCAACAGTTTCGATCATTAGTGTGTTTGCTATGATCTGTGAGCTTTTAAACATTAATACAACCTGCGGAGTGTGCTGCTCGAGCTACATTCAGCAGATGACTTTAGTTCTTGTAGATTCAGAAGCCGGTCTATCAAACGCTTCTTTGTGTTATTGCTTGAAACATACTCATTTACGCGTTGAGAGCGCTGGTGGCACAGCTGACAAAAACTGTTTGTAATCTAGAGATTTTGCTTACAGAAGCATAGATTATAACGACACATCTGTTCCATCCTCTCAAAAGATGTTATCGCTGTCTTCTAGTTTTCCTACCTTTTCACAAGTATATTCGAAAATCAGTTTGGAGTCAACGACGCATAGAGCATGATCAGAATCAGCAATGCAAATGGGTTGAGAATTCTTCCTATATGTAAGGAGAATGAATCCTGAGTACGTATCATACATTGTTCGAATAGCAGACAGAAAATCGGGACAAACAGTGTATGCCTTACTCATGTAACCGTCACAGCGTAAGAGTGAAGCGTGTATTCTAAAATACTCGCATTTGATGACGTTCATAGTTTGAAGCGAAACTTGCTCTGGGATGAGTGGTATGTTTCTCCTATTGAGACTGAGAAATGCAGCAGTAAACCTTAACAACAATGTTTAGATTCCGCCTAACAGAATCGTGTTTAGAAACGTGTAGTTTCTTGGTAGTATGGTGTCTAATATTCCAATCTGTCACTGTATTCGCGGTTCATTTCGCCGGAGAAACACTGTATGCAACTTCTGTTATATAAATTTACGAAGACTGTAGTGCGAAAACTCAATAATTTTTAGAGGCTTCAAAAGTTTCAGTATATTAAGTATATTAAGCAATATAAGTAGTATATGCTTTGTTGCTCTTTGCTGAAACACTTATTTGGTAAAATGTGCACCTCCTTATTCGGAGATGAATTTTAACCGCGCTACACATCTGAATTCAACAAGAGGTAATTAAACTTGGAATTTTCGTTAAACAGAAAGTATTGGAATTTATATTATCAACCGCATATTACATTTCTATTGTATTGATCTATAAGGAGAATAAACTCTCACTAAGATAATAGTTCGCTTTCATTGCTTCTTCTCTTGTTCTTAATAAAAACGAAAACAGTAATTCAGCTGAATTCTACAGCAGTACAGTAACTTTCGTTACTTTGATCTGAAAGTTCTTAAAATGAAAGTCATCTTTGTATTGTTTATTTCTCAAAGAGAGAATTAAAAGGGTTTCCAGCTTCTTCGTCAAAATGTCTTTGTATTTAACTTCCGAAAGTACAAAGATAAAAGCACTTCGGATAGATCTGAAACGGAATTGACAAATTCGAAGCGAGTTTCGGGTTTGAAATGAAGTTCTTTCTGAGCGATAGAACATAAAATAAAAGTTCCAAGACTTTTTAAAGCACCTTTTATCTTGTCTGTGACTGTATCTGCTCACGGCAAATCAGCACATTGATTTTTATTGTTTCTCTTAGTCCTTCAGCTAAAACCTTTGATATCGGGTTTCGTTTTCAAACTTCTGTATAAAATATTGTACCTTTATTTTCCTCAAAATCCTTTTATACCTATCGTGATATGGTTGGAGCTACTTGGTTTAATTTTCTGTTTTTATTTCTTCAGAGCCTACTTTTTCTGCTGTGTTTCAGAATTCTCAGATTTTCCAAGTTAATTTATGGCTTTTTATACAGAACGAAAAACTAAAATCACGTTGCAGCGGGATGAAGGAACGAATGATAAAAATATTCGCTAAAATATAAGGGCATGAAAATTAACATTCGTCGGAAATCTTTTAGATTATTATACCATAAAAATCTGAGCCAATGTCATTCATGACACAGGCCCAGAGAAGTTTAGTTTGTATCCTCAATAATGTCCTCCTATCTCATGTTTATGGCTGCTGTTTTGTATCAGCTTTATTGATCGGAAATTTTACATACGCGTTTGTAATAGCTATATTCGTATTGTTCCATTAGAATACGTGTAATATTTTTGTGTTCGCGTTTGTATGGAACATTTTGTATATAAAAGGTACAGCGTTTGATGTTTGGCTCATTTTGAGCAGTTTGTTTTATTTAACGCCTCGTTACGTAGTTACGTGCACAATAATTGTAATGGCTAGCTGTAACGTCAGCACCAACTGTTTATGGATAGAAATAGTAGGGTTAATTTAATTTTGTAGCCTTAATGGTGCTGTGCCAGAATGTCCGTTCACGTTTCCGCGATTTATGAACGCCAGAGGTGGTTGCATGCATCTGGCTCTTTTCTGTTTGATATACATTTGTTGTTTTTCCGAGTTTTGAGCAATTTTTAAATATCCAATGATGCCCTTTAATACAGTTTTAACATTCAAAGAATTTTAAAGTGATTTAGCATGACTTTTAGTGTATTACAAGTTCCCCAACGTCGGTCACTTTTACAATTTTACTAAGCGTTCAAGTTCTCTGGGTTAAGACTTTAATCATTTCAGTAAATAACTGAACTCTACTATCTCTACTCTCATCTCCATCTTATCTTATGATTCTTCTTCCCTGCTTTCAGAGAATTTGTTACTTATTCTTTTCTGCTAGTAAGCACGCAACCAGAATAAGAGCTTGTGAATGTCAAGAGATACGTGTTGCCTGTCGAAAGCTGCATCGTAACTATTTATGTGGCATATGCCTTAATTATAGCCCAGTTAATATGAACTCAGAGGATAAGCATCAATTAAAAGAAGCGCGAACGTAAACTAAGCGGAAGTAATGTAGGAGTAGGACAGGGGCGTGCTTTGTCGCCCATCTCATTTAATGTACGAGTATATTCTTCGAATGGGAGGACCATTTTAAGCTATAAGTAAGATGTAAAATAACAATAATTGATGAGATAATATTAATAAATACATAATTTTAATTCTTTAGGTTATGTGTCAGTTAATATTGATAAGGTTCAATGGCAAAATAAGTAAGTTAAAAATCAAAAGTGGAACAATAGAAAGGACATTAAGAGGTGTAGACAGAAAAGACGCTATGGTGAGCTATATAAAGCTATGGTGGAGAAGTAAAATAGACCAGTTGGAATAATAATAGAAGCGGCAGAAATAGAACTTCTTAGAACAGCTGTTACTAATGTTCCCGTAAGGATCATATCAAACCAAAGGACAACTTAAAAAAATAGCATGACATGAACATATTTTGAGGACGAACCCGACAAAATAAGTATTTTGTTTCCTAAGACGCTACCAATTGCCGGATCATGTGGACGGCAGTATGCCGGAGTTTGTCTCCCAATTCTTTTACATGCTAGTAAATCTTTTGACATGAAGCTGTCTCTTTTAAACACACTTAAAGAGCATCGCCCTGGGCCGTGTTTGGACCCACGATCTTGCGAACAGTAGACCAACGCGTAACCGAGTCGGTCAGACCAACTAAATCCGACAAGAATACCACACTGGCATTATGATAAGCCCAAAAGGAATTTGGGATACTGCCGACCTCTACTAGGTGACAAGATGACCTCTGAGACGGAATGGACCTTCCAGTTGATGACAGTGTTTATAATAATGATGATGATGATAATAATAATAATAATAAAATAATAATAATAATAATAATAATAATAATAATAATAATAATAATAATAATAATAATAATAATAATAATAATAATAATAATAATAATAATAATAATAATAATAATAATAATAATAATAATAATAATAATAATAATAATAATAATAATAATAATAATAATAATAATAATAATAATAATAATAATAATAATAATAATAATAATAATAATAATAATAATAATAATAATAATAATAATAATAATAATAATAATAATAATAATAATAATAATAATAATAATAATAATAATAATAATAATAATAATAATAATAATAATAATAATAATAATAATAATAATAATAATAATAATAATAATAATAATAATAATAATAATAATAATAATAATAATAATAATAATAATAATAATAATAATAATAATAATAATAATAATAATAATAATAATAATAATAATAATAATAATAATAATAATAATAATAATAATAATAATAATAATAATAATAATAATAATAATAATAATAATAATAATAATAATAATAATAATAATAATAATAATAATAATAATAATAATAATAATAATAATAATAATAATAATAATAATAATAATAATAATAATAATAATAATAATAATAATAATAATAATAATAATAATAATAATAATAATAATAATAATAATGGAGGACAGCGAATGTCATTCATTCATATGCAAACTGCGTGGAAAACACTAAACAGTTTTTGAAATGCAATACAGACGATGTTTTAGTGGCTGTTCCTGTGTTCTGCACGGTTTCAAGTTTAATACCGAATCATGTTAGATGAAGCGCACTTTCATATGCATGGTTATGTAAACAAGCAGAATTGCCAATACTGGGCCCTCAACAAACCCCACCAACTGGATAAACGTCCGCTCCCTAGTCAGAAGGTGGCAGTCTGATACACAATTTATATGGACTAATTTAATAGGAACTTATTTATTCAAACATTCCAAACTGGGCGCAGGTAGATGACGCTCCGCGTCAGTGGACTTACTGGTATGTAAAGGAACTCCTGTGAACGAAATTCCAGCACACCAGCAACGCTGATATGATCATGAAGCTTGATAGCGTCATTAACATGAAACATATTTAAGGGTACACTAACACTTTAATTGGGATACTTTAATGTATGTCTATGGTTGCATAATTACATTAAAGCATGATATCATTTGCAACGTTCGATATTAAAGATATGTTTATAATATGGAATTTCATAGATAACAGTTCGAAAAATAAGCTGCAATTTCTTCTGTACTTTTATTCTCTTTCAAAAATGTAATATCGATATGATCTACTGTTGGATAAGAAAATGCCTTTCTACGCAGTGAAGTAATATTTTTAACCGAAAAATAAATAATTTAAAAATAGAAGAAACGATAAAGTCACCTGCTTGCTAGCTTTTTTCACTCCCCCCTTTCTTTCACTTTTAATTTAATTGGGTTGGTTGTATCTAGATTGAATGGAATGGAGCTCAAACAAGCCCGGAGTCCTTAAACCTTAGAGTTATCCGACATTCATCCTTTCAGAATACCAGAAATTTAAGGAGAAAAGTGACTCGTCCTAATGAGAATCTTAACTCGGGACCTCTTGAGTGTGAGGCAGTTACCTGCGTGCCACGGTTGTTGATTAAATTACTGTTTTATCATTAAGTTTCAGCAAAACTTTCATTATTGTTTTTAAATCGTTGGTTAGTAGAAGACACGAATACGTCATTAAAAGTTTTCAGGCAAATTTTTATAAATGAACATAAATATTACTTTTGTATTTGTGTATCAGCTAAGTGTCGTAAAACAGTTAGCACTACATATTTTCTGTATTCCTGGTTCCTCATCACTTATAAGTGTCTTCCTACAAAACATCACTAAAAATTCACATCATATGTTAAATGCTTATTTGCTGGGAAGTTATTCATTTTGGGTTACTGAACGATTACATACTTTCTAGAAACTGTTTCTATTATGCAAATTCCATATAAAATGTCACTTCTAAAACTTTTGGTAGGTTTCATATGCCGTAATGAAATGTTTGCGTTTCTTTATCTGTAAGCAAAATACACGGATGTGTAACATCACATGATTTTCTCTACTTACCGGGCTTTATTTTCATACCTATTCTACAAATGATAGCTTGAGTATCCAACTAATTAATGATAATTTTAATCCTGAGAAACATTCGTCAAAATATTTAATTCAGGTAATTCTGCTTAATATAGACAAGAACTACACTCAACTTATAAAAAGGCATTAGTTGCACTTCAAAAATTAAAGAAGTAATAAGAAAAAAATATATTTCTTCCAAAGAGTACAACTAATTCTATGTCTCAGTTCTTTAGTTCAGTAGTTACATGCAGTTCAGGAAGAAAAAGAATTAAATACTATTTACTAAAATTCAATATGAAAATTTTAGGTATCATTGCAATATCTGAAATATAACATATAAATTCAAATTCTTGAAGCTATTTTTGAGGAATAAAGAATGAACAATTTTGTATTATACGTATTTTAGAGGTGAATAAAATCACGGAAAATCCTGGATTTTAATTCTTGTTTGTATCCTTGTATTTGTTCAATATTTTTATATCCAAAATAATATTTCCGATAAACACGCAATATCTAATTTCTGATTGAGATATAAGCAGTTCAGGAGATGAAACTTAACGTTAAAACTACTTAATATGTAAAGTTTTGCGCCTCTGTAACTATGTTATTCTTTAAAGCATGTGTGTGAATCGTGTTATCATATCGTTTTTAGCTGGAACTATGAGCATGAGTATTAAATTAGGGGTTACGGTAAGTGCCAAAACACATTTTTAAACTTTGTTCCCACCGTAAGCGCCATTGGGGGAGGAATGTTTAGAAGCTAGATCCTGTGCAGGACGGCGGGGCGTCGAAAGAAAAACCAATACTAGCATGCTCCCACAGAGCTACACGAAAGTTGGGCAAACTTTGAGTGGAGCGACGCGCACAGGATTCCTTGCCTCCCCAGGAGAATGAGGCAACTGAGATTTCATTCTGAAATGGCGGTATATTTGTGGTTGACTTTTTCTGTGTCAGCCTGCCAGCCCTGTCCCGCTGCCTAAGGCAGATGCCCACGAGGTATTGATTATTGATATCTCTAGGGGTAGCAGAGTTGTTAACAAAGCCACTGCAAAGCTATATCGGCTCTCAGTTCACTCACAACCTGCTTATGTTTGGTGACATTCAGGAAAATATTTAACACTTAATACACTCTAGTCAGTGAGATATAGAGAATTTTATCTACTTAATGCAATATCAGGGAATAGCTTCTGGGTTAAATCCTTTCTTGTTTACCTTAACCTTACTAACGAGGGACTCTTAAATAATACTCTTCCGTTGACATCTGCTTCCATAAATCAAATAACACAAAGCTTGGAACGTGGAACGTGAATTCAGATGTGCTTTAACCAACGTACACAGTGGGTTAAAGAGGTTCCTCACCTCTACTGATAGTCCAGATTCTAATGGAATTCATATAATTGAAAAAAGGTTGTCAGGAATAAAAACAATGTTCCTGTGTCTCTATTAATTTCTAAAATTTACTTAATTCTTTAATGTGATTACATATTAGTTTAAACTTCTCTCTATCAAACATTACGAATTTGAATAAACTGCATGGCAGTACATATATATTGATGTCCAGTTTCTTATATCAACAGCAGCTTTTGTTAAGACCGGTAATTTTTAGTTTCTTTGTTAGTTAGGTATAGTAAATAAACGAAGTTTTGCATTCCAGTTAAAAATTTGATAGAAAGATTTTACTGGAAACATACTGTTTAATGTCCCCTAAATAAACAAAATAAGCATTCTTAGAAATTAATCTATTTGTGTATGTGTGAGAGAAGCATAATTAGAAAAAAGATCCAGTTAAATGGTTAAATGACGCATTCACTATTGAAGTTCATCTTTCAAAGATGCAACAAGAGGATTTTCAGGAACACTTCTCACCCCAAAATAACCTTTAAATATTTAGTGTTTTTTATTTTCTCAAAAATATCTTTTAAGCATTTTGATTAAAATGTGTGTTAAGCATATTTTATAATTAATAAAATGGACTTCTTAATTTTTCTGCAAGCAGTCGAATTATCTTCATTTTGAATAACTGTTGTATAGTTGCTACACCGTAAGAGATCAGACGGAAGCTTACTAGAAAAGTATAAATGAAAACAAAACCTTATCTGAGCATAGATCTGGTTAAACATCACAATTTATGTTTAATAAAATCTGTTGTAGTGTTAACTGTTCCTTATTATTGGTTTGAGTTTAAGTATAATTTGCTTTCTAAGTTGTATATCTATATCCGTTTTGTTATTACTCTGGGAAATACAAAGTGCATGGAATTTCAAAATCATCACATAGCGTTCCGCTTTTAAAATATGACTATCATTTAGCCTAATATATTGTACCACAACAAAATATCTAAATATTTAATAAATGTTTATCTCGATTAATACGGAGTAGACAGAAGGAGAAACATTTTAAAGAAAGTTTTGTAGACGAGTGAATAGAGAAATTCACATGAATACAACACATAAGTTTGTGCAAACCTATCCTCACAGATTGCTTTCTGCCAGATATAATATTTCTGCATCAGAAGTATGTACAAATAACTTGGAGAGACAAGGTAAATTCAGAGTTTATTAAGAAGAACAGAATTGGGAACATTTGGGAATCATTTGTACAGATAAAGTTAACTGTGTTTGTTGGTAATGAACCTGAGTCCTGTAAAGAACAGCAGAGGCAGCCGAATTCCTGGTGCGTTAATAGTCTTAAGTATAGCACGGAGCTAGCAAGCGAAGGCGGCGTTTTTTTTTTATTTTTTTTATTTTTTTTTTTATTTTTCCTTCCTGACCCATCTTCCTTACCTCTCTCCCCATAAGAAAGGTTACTTACGTTTACAAATGGTTTGTCACTACAAGGGCGGTGTGGGAAGTGGGTGAAATAAGAAAGAGGTAGAGGGGCGGATACAGCGAAGGAAAGAGCCAGTTTTCACATACAAAAAATGAGGATAATGGTGTGGTGGGATCAAGAGGTGAAAGGCAAGTGGCGATTTTTCTTCACCACAGAGAGGCAAGGAATAAAGGGATCCCCTGTGCTCATAAGAGAACGGTGTCTCAAGTGATTCCCTCTCTTGTATGCTTGTTGGTGGGGCCTTATTTTAACGTTCCTGGTCTCTGGCAGTACTCCGTAAACCAAATCACACTGCAAACTAATGCAAAACAAGTGCTGGCTTGTGGAAAAATATAATAGTAACCATAAGTTAATTTGAAAGTCCAATATTTAGTATCTTCAAACCAAGAATTAGAGTCAGATCGGAGCAACTTTGTCATGATATGCACCGTAGAAATTATTTCAGTAGAAATACAGAAGCGTGGTAACAAAGTTTTAATTTTGAATAAATATAAGGAGCATTCAAAAAGAAACGAGCCGGAGGTGTAAGAAGAGAAATTAGAACTTGTATGTCCTAGTTTTGGGCACACTTATCCCTCTGTGACACAAGATGGTGAATGGCTATCTCATAAAATTCCTGGGGCTGATTTGTGAACCAGTTCCTTGTGAACTAATAATATTCGAAGTAGAGCGAATTCGTGCAGTATATGTAATTTTAAGAGGAAAATAGCTGCAATTTGGAAGCTCCATTGCACACTTTTCTAGGGAAATCAGTTCCTAAACTTCAAGTACTTCTTCATTGTCATCAAATCAAGGTATTTGGAAACATACTATCCGTTGACTCCTGGCACCTCAAATGAATGTATTCTAAAGGTATAAATGCACTGATTAAAATGTTACTGTTTATAATAGACTTATAGCTGTGGAAATCCATCCATGTGGATTAAAACAGGTATTGTATGTATGGAACCTTTCCAAATAATATCTTTCGTTACATTCTACGCAACTTCCGACTCTGCTTTGATCAATTGGAAGGACAGTACAACATCTTTAGCGTGTTGTATTATACCCGTAGATTGGCAGTTTGGTTTATACCAGGTTATAGAGTGAATATGGAGTTTTTCGTCATCTGTTTCGATAATGCTACTTCTGTGCTGATAATTCTTAGTTTCGAGCTTTTTCTCTGTTCACAGGTTTCTCGCAACTACATGTACCTGCGGAGGGGAATATCACTGAATAAATTGCTTATAGACTTTGGGTGTTTATAAAATCAAGCTACCGAAACAACATTAATGAAGAATCGTTTATAAAATGTTATTTTTATATGTGTAATAGTAAACTAGACCTTAATTTAAAGTATTTCTTTCCTGATATTATAAATCGTACATTGCTCTTTTGGTGCACCAAAATGATATGAAAATAGCTTATAAACAACTAAACATGACAGTCGCAATGAGCGTATATCAAAATCTTTTACTTTAAAAGGTGATAAATAGAACCGCTTAACATGTTTAAATCCAAAAATAGCAAGAGCAGACTGCAAATTGAGCCTGGCGGTCAATCTGTTGCAACTAAAATCGGAAATGTATAGCGCTACTGGCTGCTTCATATCATGTAGTTGACGTCGCTGAATTTTGTAGGCATTGCAAGACATTCGCCACAGTATATTAGTGCTAAGCAGATCGTGTGTTTGGAATTAGAAACAGTGTCATTAAGAATTGATGCAATGTGGATTGGTGCACAACTGTAACTGGGAATGAATTGTGAAACCTAAAAATGGCTTCGAGCTTTGTAGCCGTTGTATGTTCTGTCACCACGAACATATTTTTGAGCTGAATACGACAGCAGATAAAATTTGAATGGTAGTGGAAGCCTGATTTAGATTGGAGTATCCATTGACTGGATGCAATCGGTTCAGATTCACTGAGACTCAAACGGATTCCCAGAGAATTTCATGGGCAAAGTCCTTAAACAAAAATGAAAACATCATCAGTGTTCTATTTCTGAAAAATGGAAATCGGGACATCTCTCTAGGGTCTTTCATTTGTTTATACATTTCTATAGGTGTGTGGAAGGCAGTAATGCTCACAATTATAATAGAATGTACTCATCCGCGGGTTTTGCAAGTCAATTGGATACGTTAGGCTGCAAATCTCTGGAAAGCAGGTACAAATCTGCACCGAATGCGCGTTGTTGATTGACAGATGACCTGCAGTTCTAGACAGTATTTTATTTATCACGGGATCGTTATCGATTCCAGCCCAGTCTGCTGGTCGATATTGCCAGCGGCGCTATGACGTACAACTTCCGAAATCCATTGCCCCCCTGTTTGTCGCTTTTGTTCACAGCTGTACTTCATGAGGGAGATCTGTTTTAAAACCACTCGCAAAATAAGATAGAAAAAGAGCAACAAACGTTTGCCGCAGGGCATTAAAATGAGCCAGTTGAGATTTTAACTATCTTGTTAAGAGTCTGCTTCTATCTGTGCTTTATCTTGGGACGTAAATGTTTTAAGCTCTTCTCCGAGGTGTAGTCGCTGGATATTTCCTTTGCCTGTAGATAATTCTCCGTGTTAGGAAGCTCCTCCATCATGTTCCGTTAATTTAATTTCCTCTTTGTTCATTACCATATTTTGAAAGCATGTTCTTGGTGTTTCACACGGCAAACCTTCCCTTAAAATTTGATGCGTACGACATAGAAAAATAAAAGCAGAAAATGTCATCTTTTATTAAATAATTTATAATTTTCACGCTTATGTGATTCCTCAGGCAGCAAGTTCCTTCGGCTACACACCCAAGCTAAGTAAAGTAGCTGTCGACTTTTATAATCGAAATGCCTGATTTAAATTAATGAATTACTCTAGTCGTTGCTGTCTTGCGTTACCATTTACGAATGTATATTCATTCTGTCTTATATACGATGGAAATATGGAAAACACTTCCCTATATTATATTCCACCATGGTAAAAATGTGCATTCATTTGAGAACCTGAACACGTACGTAATTTTTGGATATGAAATGATATGTAAATAATAAGTTATGATTGCGTTTCTTCGTCTTAAAGATCTCGTGTGAGTCAATGCTATGGTATATTCCCTGACCATCTTTCTTTCCCTTCGATGATATGTCTCATAGCCATTGCATTGCCGCGGATGCGTATCACACTTTCTAATTGATTTGGAGTGGAGTGTGGTGTAATCAATCAGATCAAAGTGATATAAACTTTCCTTCTTTAATATTCACACAAATATGCAAATTTATATTGGCATTTTTGGGAATTATTGTTCTTTCACACTAGCCGTGTGCACGCCAAAGTATGGAAAAGTAGATGCAGACTGAAAAATTCAATGCTATAGCCGGAATTTGAACCAGGGATCTTCAGGTCTCCTTCCGGCCCCTCTTAATCATTGCGCTACCATAGCGAACGTGTCCACATGACATTAAATTCTCCAACTGACTCTTGTCTTCCCAGGCCCGGGCTTTATACTTCAGACCACTATTAAGTCAATAAAAGGAAATGAATTGCTCTTTCATACTAACTGTGTGTAGGCCAAAGTATGGAAAGGTAGAATGAGACTGAAAAACTCAATTGAACCACGGACCTTCCAGTCTCCGTCGGGCTGCTCTTAACCATTGATTTACCATAGCCAACACGCCAGCATGCATTAAATTCTCCAACTGACTCTGTTTTTTCTCATACGTTTATGATAACTCCCAGTGGTTTACCGGAAAAAACACGAGTCAGTTGAAGAATTTAATATCAAGCTCGCATGTTGTCCATGGTACATCGATTAGGAGCAGCCGGACGGAAACCGGAAGACCTGTGGTACAAATCCCGGCTATGGCATTGAATTTTTCAGTCTGACTCTACCTTTACATTAGCATTTTTGTTTTAAAAAAGGAATACTCGAAACACCTAAAACGGTAGGCAGCTTTTGTATAAACTTCTTTACGAAACATTGCTGTACATTAATGTACTTTCAGAGGTTAATTGGTGAAAGAGTAAAACGAATCAAACTGCTATTCATATTTAATTCCTTAACTGAGTAGTAAGCATCATTAAATGATTTTTACTACATTTCAATTATTACAGTTTTAGTTCTTGTGTTTACTTTAGGATTGTTTATCCTTTCACTGTCCTCATCGACGTTAAGTTCAAACATTACTTGAGTAGATTATAATGAAAATATCTACCAGATGCGCTTTACACGCTGATAATTAAACAGCTTTGTATTCACCAAAAACCTATACTTTGCAGAATTCTGCTTTGTAACCTCGAAGGCACGCGGGTAATTCAACGATCAAATGTTTCCAAAGATTTGCGGAGGTTGAGTGATTATACTAGCTGTATGTAGCTTCTGTTCACCAACGCAAAGAAAGTCCCTGACAAGAATGTGCCACCCTTACACATTGGGACAAGAACAGCAAATGCGTGTCACAGAGAACGCATGCTACACAAGGAGAATAACCGTTAAAAGTGTCCTATTCACACAGCACATTAAAACCGAGAAGATTTACTCACAAAAGTAGAAGATGTTCAAGATCTCAGAAACAAGCCAGGTGAAAAGATGATTAGAAATTGACGTTTCGGGAGCGTACATCGCTCTCATCATCAGGATATTTTAAGAAATGTTATAACCACAAAATGTATAACTGCATATACATAGGTGGTCTGCTCGGTCAGGGTGAGTTATCTGAATAAGGTTTATCTGGGGGTTTCCCTTATCCTGAAAGACGAATGCCGTGTGACTCTAAGCTCTATGGATCCTGGGCTCATTTGAGTATCATTTCACCCATTCCATTCATCTCCCGATATAACTCAACGTTGGAGGATGCAAATTAAAGAAAATAGAAAGTGGTCTGAAAAGTTTCCAACCTAATAAAAGGTACAAGACATTTTTTCAGCATTTATTTATTTATTTATTTATTTATTTATTTATTTATTTATTTATTTATTTATTTATTTATTTATTTATTTATTTATTTATTTATTTATTTATTTATTTATTTATTTATTTATTTATTTATTTATTTATTTATTTATTTATTTAATTTTTAACATAGTCAATGTCCATTCGAACACGTTTTCGGTCTAACATGAGCAAACGCGGTACCCAACGCATGGACAGCTTTCTGATGTCTAAATGTTGATTTAATATGTGCAAAACACGTTCTTTTGATAAGTTCATAACCTCTGCTATCTCTCTCACTTTAATTTGGCGGTCGTCTAGCACCATCTGGTTAACTTTGGCAATGTTTTCGTCGGTAGTTGCAGTTTTTGGACGTCCCGAACCTTCGTCTCCCAAGCTCTTAGGGGCACGTTTAAATTCAGCTGCCCAAAATTTCACTGTGGTAAATAATGGTGCAGAGTCCCCTTACACAGAATCCAACTCATCTTTGATTTGCATATGCGTATTGCCTTTCAAAATCAAATATTTAATAACAGCTCGATACTCGATTTTGTCCATTTTCATAAAAATACTCACATCAACTCACTCAAACGACTGTTACATAACAACTGGGCGTCCAAAATGGCTGAAATTTTGGTGAGGAATTGTCAACAGATTGATTAACGAAATCCACTGGCTTTTACGAGTGCTGCCAATTTCATGTTGAGGTCAGAAACCTTTCAGACCACCCTCGTAACACAAATATCAACAAATGTCAAATAACAAATATCAATATTTGGTTGATATTTGTGTAATATTTGTGGTTATAACATTTCTTAAAATATCCTGATGATGGAAGCAATGTACCCTCCCGAAACGTCGATTTCTAATCGTCTTTTCACCTGGCTTGTTTCCCGAGAAAATCTTGAACATATTCGTCGCCAGGAATGATTCAGGTCTTATTTTAAAGCAGAAGACGTCACGGCGTTTTTGAATGGTTTGTAACTGAACTGTCCTTAGTGTCATAAACATGTCGAGGCAGCGTGTTGGAACCTTCCCCAAATCCCTGCGTCTCATTCCCCGGGAACTTTCTTGCTGTGGCGAACAGTACATACCCATCAGTATCACCATAGTTGCCTCTTTTCAAGTGTTCTTTGACAATTGCATGTAAATTGCACCTGCATGTAAGATATCTGTGTAGGGAGGGTCCGTCATATGTTGTTGGAGTGTGCTTCTCTAGCGCACATTCGGGACATTCTGCAACTGCCGCTCAGTCTTGCAGAGGTACTGGCTGATGACACCCAAGTGGTTCAAAAGGTTTCTAAATTTTTTATCACAGGGGCACTTCCCAATGTGAATTTAGGTTTTATACACATTGGATACTGTGCCTCTAGACCTACGTTATCCTTCTTCGTGGCTTCTGCCCTGCTCGGTAACCTCTGTTTATTTTTATGTGTGACTTCTACTCGAATTTTATCTTTTTAACTTGCTCCTATATTCTTACCGTTACCCTTAACTTTTTAGTGAGATTTTATTAATGGTTTCGCTTACCTTTTACTATGCTTTTATTAGGGTGCTAATAACTTTACAGTTGTATGCCCCACAAATTTTGAAAAACATGTTTGTAATATTACAAATTTGCAAAAGGCTTTGTTGTAATTAATTAGTGCTATATTAGTCTGTAAAAGAAACGCAAATGTTCAACCTGTTCCTACAGTTCAGGAAAACAAAGCCTATTTCCTTGCGATTGGGAACCTTGCACTGTTTATTTTAATGAGTAATAATCGTAATTTTGGATGAATGAGTAAAGTAAAGACCTTACTTTAAGGCAAATTGAATAAAGACATTTTAAACCACTCTTATTCCCATCATTTATCTGCTTTTTCTAGATGGAAGAGGTAGTACTTTAAACCCAGAGGTCCTCGTCCATTACCTCGCTGAACACAGATTCTCCGTTAAGGGATTTACGAAGGAGACAGACTGTAATCCTAGCCATTTCACTTTTCCTTGTCTCAAGGGCTTCTTGCCCACAGACAACGTAGCATTTGTTCCTTCCTCTCCTAAGAATTAAAATCTTCTAACACAGTGTTCTTCTGACATTTAAGAGGACTCCGGCGCTAATGCAGGCTTCTATAAATTAATAGTACTGCATAAACATCAAATAAGGAAAACATGAAATCCAGATAACATCGGTTTTACCACCGAGTATGGAGATGTTGATCGAGAAGTAGCAAAAACAACTGGGGCACCCAAAACTTTGGTTTTTGCAGATTTAGTACTGCTCTAGCATAATGCTGGGGGGAGGGTAGAATCTGCCTTAGGTCTAGAATTTCGAATTTGCTATACTTTATTAATGCGCAGTAACATAGTGCACCATGAGATTCGAATGGATTATTAGGAGGATATTTCATTACTACCGTTTATTTCATTTTATTAGCGTTAGATAACAGTTACAAGTGTGATTGATCTGATGAAACACGCTTTTTAATTAGGACTTTCACAAGTAACTCGTCTTTATTTTATAAACAAGATTGTGCTGTTAGCCTTTTTGGGAAACATATTTGCACACTTTCTATACCCGATCACCTAAATTTGGGAAAATATGGTATTGCATCCAAATGTTGTTGTCCATATTTTACAGGAAATGCGTTTCCATGAATCCAGAACAAAATACGAAGCTTTGAAATATGTTCCATATTTCCATCGTCTGTGAATAGCAGAAGTCGAAAACAAAGAACCTTGCTGCTCTTCAGCACCTTTAAAGTGTGTTCAAGAAATTCTTCTAACCTGAACAACTTTTACATAGAAAACGTTTGGCTGTCTTAAATGATTCGTGTGATTCTTAGAAAATATGTAATGGATTGTTGCACTGGCATAACGATTAAAATGCATTTGATTTACCCTAATTAGATTGCCAATTTTCTTTCGTTTATGTTAAATTTTGAGAACAAAAGAGATAAATAAACGCTTAATAGGAACAAAAAAAAAAAAAAAAAAAAAAAAAATCCAACCAAGAAATGTACATAGTTATTAATTTTAATGTCACCACAATATTAAACAGCACCTATTTAAGTGTTAAGTGTTCTTTTCTTTCTCATGATCTATTGCAAAATATTCGTAACATAGTGACCGACATTGCGACTGATTATTAAACAGTGGACTGTCGTTTGAGCGTATTCTGTGTCTCTATAAACCAACAAAATATATATTGGATTTATGGGGAATGTTTATCAGGAATAGCAGGAAATATAATATATATTGAAATTTGGCTTTGTATGAATATATAATAGCTAGGAAATTAAATCACCGTAGATACAGAAATACATGTGACTGATCACCCGCTTGTGTTTAATACATTGCCTGTGACGAAAATATTTATTTTACACTGTGCTATTGTGTTATTTGGTGTGCGTTAAAGGTATTATACCGGGCTTATTTATAATGATTCATGTGTAGTATATGTACACCTGAATCCAAATTGTTGACAAGTAATAATAACTCGTAAATTACTGACCTGAGCAGGAGCTTCTAATACAGCGATGCCTATCATACGCCCTTGGCGATTGCTATAAGTCATTAAACAAACTACCAATGTTTTTCTGAAAGTCCAAAACGCATATATGAACAAATCTAATGATTATCAGAGAGAATGGCGATATGAGCACCACGAAATCTAAACTGGAATTTTATGAAAGAGTATATGAAACATAGGGAAACCAGATAAAAAAGCAAACAAGAAATAGTAATAATAATGGCTTCTTCAAATGCAATATCTCGGAAATGAAGCCACAGGTCTGCTTTAAGAATGCAGAATTTATAAAAATTGACTTAATGTCTTAAATGGATCTAGTCTATATAAATTTTGTTGGATAATTTATTATTCATTTTTCTCCTCTCCCTTTCCCAATGAAAATTCACAGGCTGACGATTGTCCAGAGCAGTCATCTAATACATGATTTCGATGTTTCGTAATAGGACTTACAATTTCGGAACCTTGCAGTTGAAAATTTATATGTGATATTTAAGTGTAACCAACGTTTGGAATAATTTTCGGAATTAAAATTTCCAGCTTAATATTATTTCTCCTGTCGTAGTAAATGGATTTTGTTACATTATGCTGTACCGTAGTTGTGCACATCATTTCCTTCTCTTATGTCCCACTCCACTGGAACAAACTGATTGCTCTCTAGCTCGGCAAGCCCGAATTCTTACCGAAATACGAAGACCTTCCGGGTAAGGTTCCTTCTGTGATTATTCCGTATCGTAAAGCGAATGTCGTTCACATCTCATTTTATTAAAATGCGTGCTTATTCAGGCACCACTTCATGTACCGTCTATGCAGGGCTGATTAGAAAATAGCGTCGAAATTTTTTTTCCCAAAAAATTCTCGGTTCTCTTTTAAAACAAGCACATTTTCTTCCATCTGTGCATTTATGTGGTCTCTTCTGCTATTAGATTTGCAACGCTTTGTAAATAAATCCCTCGCAAATATTTCGTATGATAAAGGGACGTGTTTCCGTCATAAAATGTAACCTTACCTTCTTTTGTTATCTCCATGAAACTGAAAACTGCAGAGCTAAGCCAGCTCATAATATAAGGGCAGTACCGTGATTAACAAGTAATTAATTATATTCTTCTCGTTCTACGATTATGGATTAGAAAGTGAAGAGGAGTTCAGCGCTGAGGCCAAGACTAGAAGGATTATGGCTACTAAACATTCGGGAAGATGGTATGAATCAAGAGAGCTGTGATTATGTAATGCAGCGAAGTGGGATCCCTAACATTTCCGGTTTGAACAATCCCCGCTGCCACTTGGGCAGTTGGGGCGGACGGTTCCATGCCAAGCGAAAACAGTTTCCCCCCCTCAAAACACATCCGCTTCATATGCTGCAAACCACTGTCCATCTCACTTGGCGTTTCAGTCCTGAAAGATGAGAGGGAAAATAAGAAGAAGTTAAGGAGAGAAAAGTTCGTGGTATTATATAGTCCACCCTGTATTCACTCTACATATCAGGCAAAAACACTAGAATCCTTAGGGTCAGAGTGGCCGGTACAATAAAAGTCGATCATGGGACCTCCGGAATTTGTAGATGCTACCAAAATCCTTTTCGGTCTTTGGATTTTAATATATACTTTATGTAAATCAGAATTGAGGTGAAGCTCTCTTAACATAGAACAATATTCTAACACCTAGCATGAGGTCATTAACTGATATGTGTATTTCGGGGTCAAGTGGAAGTTAACAAGGAGCATAAAGCTGTTCGGTCCGTCCCCCTTTAACGTACACAAATCCACCTTCCGAAGAAAATATGTGATTGCGTCATTAGTCACTAAGGTGAAGATTGAAAGGGATGGGTCATCCTACATTATGTCAATTTTAACCGTATAGCACCGTACATCCGTGGTACGGTGAAGAAAAGTAGTCCTAAAGTGGTTCAGATGTGTTTAACACAGTCTGGTTTATTTGTGGAGGAAATACCGCAGTATTTGCATTACAACTCCATGAAAGCAACACTGATCGGTCGCATGGCTACCAGAATGCACCAACTCCGTTTTTCATTTTCTGAAAACACACAAAATAAGGGGGAGTGAAGGTGGGAATGCCAGTCACATTAGCAGCGCTGTTAGCAAGAAGTGGCGAGAGATAGTAGCTGGTCGCGGTTCAGCGACTTATTGACTATACATTTAACTCGGCATGGCCTCCCCCACAATCTGCTCCACGTTCCGGAAGTAGATTACCATGTCGTTCTCATCTAGTATTCTACGCAGCCACTCCAGCGCGTCAGGTATACCAACTTGTTTATGGGAACTCGAAGCCACAGATAAGCTTAAGCAGCTTTGGGATTTGGGGGAGGTCTAACCTCATATGGTTTGTGTGGCAAGACTGAGAAATTCAGGTGTTAAGACAATAACGAACATAATCTCACTTAAGTAACGAAGTATGCTAACGCTTTTTCCGAAATGCATTTCAGAGAAGCGTTTCATGCGAGCTTATATGGATTAAGTCTTCCTTACTTGGAAGATCATCTTTAAAATAACAATTGCCATGTAAATCTGGTTTGTGTCAGCTTGGCTCATGACCTGTAATTTCCTTCTCAATTTCTATGCTAATGATGATATACATTCTGATTATGCTTTTGCGAATATTGTTTGTGTGTTGCGGACAACATAATTCTCAATAAGAGATTCAAATACTTTCAAATTTCAATAGGAAGGGTCAGTTTAATGGAAATGCAACTATTTTAAAGGAATTCCCCCCAACAGAGCTACACGAGAAAATATTAGCACTGTTTTATTTGGTAGAAAAAGAGTGCAAAGGCTTTGATTAAAATGTAATTTTTGAAATACGATGTAACAAATAAAGTGCAGGTCTAAATTTTCTATAAATATAGTAGCTTCTAAAATTTGTTTCCTTCATATTATACTTAATATTATAGGGAAAGTACATAAAGGGGAGATTTTAAATATGAATAAAAACTGCAATTTATGACAAAAACAATTGTGACTCTAAGCTGATGGTCGTTCATTGTTAACTGTCTCTTCACCTACTAAGCGATCCGTTTTTCTTTTCTTTTTTGGTAATGCTACATAACTTGTTTTTTTAGATAGTCGATTGTTTGAAAAATGTGGTTTTAAACACATTGTTTCCTTTTTTATCAATAGTTTGTACAACAGCCTTGAAAACAGAGCGAGTGTCACACATTGCTTTTTTTAAAATACGTATCCCTGAAGAACTAGACGCTCAGAGACAAATGCGATTCAAAGAATAAATTGATCAATATTTGATAATGATAATCTGTCCAGTTAAAGAGTTTGGCTTATTTGGAGCACATCATACTAGATAGGTCTGAGATTACCAACCCTGTTGTTGACCTTAAGCCCGTGTTCCTAAAGAGAGGTGGATGATCAACGATGTTAGCAACAAGTTTCACATAGCCAAGTTTTTATTTTGTGACCGACAGACCGCTGCTTATCGTAGCTCTGCAACTGCTAAAGGATTAGAGTGGGTACCGCACCCTCAAAGTAGGGCTGAAACAACGCGCATTCCATACGGAACGCCACACTCATATCCGATTGCCCATAGAAAATTTAAAGAGTTCATCAAGGTTATTTAGATTTCACTGGGATAGTAGCGCGACATCTGTACATAATACTGCCCGCCTCGGTAGCGTGGTGGTAGCATGTCTGCCTCACGTTCTAGAGGTCCCGAGTTCGAATCTCGGTCAGGGGTAGTTACTTGGATAAGGTTTTTTCTGGGGGTTTCCCTTATCCTGAAACACAAATGTCGGGTAACTCTAAGCTCTACGGACCGTGGGCGTAAATTACAAAAAAAAAGTACATAGTACCAAACATACTGGAAGTTCAACAATTATATATTACTGCTGTGATCTCTGGTAATAAAGGAGACACTATTATCCATCACATCTAAGAAGACTGGTTTTATAAATGTGCATGTCTAAATGGGAAGCTTATTCTGTGAAATATCATTGCATTTTACAGCCACTTATGCAAAATCCGTAAATTGTTAATTCGTATATACACTATGAATTTTTTATGTCAATTATACATTCACTGCATCGTCACTGAAACTTATGCAAACACGGTGTGCTCTTTCCACATCACGTCGTATTGATTGATTTAATGTTGCTTTGCTTGTGCATATAAATGCCTGTTTTTGAATACAATTATTTTGCTATTTTTATTATATGCGCATATTAGCGATTTTTGTTTAATTTTTGACTGAAATGTCAGGCACGCCTGTTGAAATTGGCATACTACGTCATATTCGATTTGAAGCAGAACTCGCTGTAGTGCATCCACAATCAACGCTCACCGGGTATATTGGATTAAAAAGCAACAATCAGCTATTATGTTCTATGTTAAACCAGGATGGCAAATAATGGTACTTGTATAAGCGAGTTAGTGTTCAAAATGCGATATGCAAGCCACCGTTGTATTATTTTCATACCTGTCCTACAAATCATATACAGAAAATCTTATTTTTCTTTCCATCTCAAGTTAATCATGATATATGTTAGAACGGCTGGCTATTAGGGAATATTTAGTAAATGTTTTGTTCAGAACTTGTATAAAATGCAAGTCGATATCTCCAGGTCCTATATCCTCTTTGCGGGGTTTGCAACAAAAGACCGAAGAAACCTAATACAAGCATTTTAAAGAGGTATAGCAAAATCTAAATGACGTGAAAAGAACGTAATTAATATTTTCATGTTTACTCTCTCTATAGTAGATGGAAGAAGAATTGTATTTCACCCAGAAACTATCGCAATTTCTTCGGAAATACCCGTTTTGAAGCCCACTAAAACAAACATATCTTTAGAGGAGAGAGAGAGAGAGAGAGAGAGAGAGAGAGAGAGAGAGAGAGAGAGAGAGAGAGAGAGAGAGAGAGAGAGAGAGAGAGAACACAAAAAGAGCAAAAACAGATAAACGAGAATTAATATTTGACCTAGTTAAGAATACTAGGTGAAGATAGACATAAACCCTCATATTCATTATTATTTTTATTTTTTTCTTAGATAGCAAACTAGTTTGATTAAAATTTAATCTTTAAGATATTTAAATTACTAAAACTTCTTTGTGAAGCAAATTCAGATATATATAATATGTTATAGTGCAGAAAATAATTAACGTTGGCCCAAAGTAATGCAAATAATTTGGAATTGATCTAGAGAAGTTCAGTATCAGATTTTACTTTATTAAGATTATTGCGTTAATGAAGTGTAACAAATTATTTTAATGCAAGGCATTATTCTAAATTATAGCATTTAAGTGGATGATTCTAAATAAAAGTTCTCATGTGACAAAGTCACATAAAAGTTTTGTTCCTTACTGAACAAATAAATTTCCGAACTATCTGCGAGTTGATTCTGCGGTAACAAATTATGGTGCGGTAACAAATAAGGTTGCCATTCTGGAGGTTGGAGTTCAATTCTTGTTGAACTTACACATTGACTATAGTTTTTCTTAATTATTTTTCTTCTTATCGATAAGCGAACGTTGGTTTCCATTCTTGTGCCATGATTTCCTCTTCCCTGAGTATTTCCTAGGGATGCCAGAGGGTTGTCTAGGTGTATCGTCCATTCTAGCGGTTCTGGCAGTGTTTCCAGTCTTTGAGTCAAGGGAGTTTAGGAACATTTGCGCGTCTGTGTAGCCTGTGTGCCTGCGACCTGCACACTTCTGTTGTTCCTTCGCTGCATCTATTCCTTCTGGGGGAGCATTAGCAACAATCGACCTGCATAGGACGTAGTGTGCAAGATGTCTCTTTGCTCAATCCTGTAATGCCTACAGAAGAAAATGCGGATATGACCAACCTAGAAATAAGAGGAGCTAGAATCTTAAGATAAGAACATACAGTAGTTCTGCTAAACTTGTAGTTGTGCTGAACTTGTGCAGCCTTATCCGAAGGTAATTTGCATAGGTGATGCTCAAAATTAATTGAAAACAAATCCTCATATGTGCCATTTATATCAATAATTCTTATTAATTTTATGAAGATTCATACGTGTTCTCAAATGAGATAAATCCAGAGATTGACCTCATGCAAGTATTTTTTTTCTACGAATTTAACGTTTAAAAACTGCTTATTTGAACGCTTAGAGAGGTTGGCAGCTTAGCAGAAAAACACTTTGTAAGTTAGGTTATGGTAGTCATTTTTGTTTTAGTTTTAACACAGTGTTTCTCTAAATATTAGTTTAGAAGGGTAATCTATTTAGTTTGCAACTGCTACAGAAAAACTGGAAATAGCTGTGCACATTGTACAACGGAAATCAGTTTAAGCTAACAAATGAAACATCCTAAACTCTACAGTCCAATAAGAAGTTGGTTATTTGGAAACAGAGCTGTAAATGTGTAAGAGTTACTGAATTTTATTGTATATTATGATACTCTCAAGAAAGGTGTGTTTCATTTCTGTAAGACAATTTAAGATGCTCAAAAGCCAAAAAGAAGACGCACTCAAAGAAGGAGTGAGGAAAGAATACGCACTCAAATTCTTTACTCTTTTATTCCTCTTCTTCTTCCTAAGATATACTTAATGTTTCAGATTATATTTTATAATAGCTTTGATTTTTTTACTTTTATTGAGTTATTTATTTATTTTTGGTAATTTACGTCCTCCATCGTTAAGTCATATCGGACGATGAATGGAATGGGTGAAATGATGCTCAAATGAACCCAGGGTGCATAGAGCTTAGAATTACCCGACTCTAACGTGAGGCAGACACGCTACCACCGCGCTACCGAGGCGGGCTAATAGCTTTTAAGTGTGCTGTTCTTTTTAAAAGGGAAAGTCAGCTTAAAACTGTTTAAAAACTAATTTTATTCAACAGTACTTTCTCTACTACCTACTCCCGCATGTAGTTAAGTGTTGCATTCCACCCAAATATACGATACCGAGATTTCGTAAATACATGTTTTGAGATTCACGATAAAAAAGCTTTAGTTTAAAGAAATTCGCTCTCTCTCTCTCTCTCTCTCTCTCTCTCTCTCTCTCTCTCTCTCTCTCTCTCTCTCTCTCTCTCTCTCTCTCTCTCTCTCTGTGTGTGTGTGTGTGTGTGTGTGTGTGTGTGTGTGTGTGTGTGTGTGTGTGTGTGTGTGTGTGTCTTTAAACTGTGTTTGAAAACCATAACTCAAAAAACAAAATTGGTTTAAACATTGAACTTGTTATTTATGTTCAACATCCTCCAAGGATAAGTTTTCAAAAAATTCATCCACTCTAAACTAAATGGACAGTTAAATGGACAGTTTTCATTAGGTCATTGATTTCTTCAGAAAGGCCTCTTTACGATTTGTATTGAAATATCATGCTTTTTAACAAGTTTTGACAAAAAATGAAGGGTATATCATAAATTTTCTAGGAGCGACCTCTGAACTTCTGTTCATTTTGAATGACTTTCACATAGCTATATCGTTAGAGACGAAATGTTATAAAAAATTATATCTTAGATAAACAGAGTATTTATGTCCAATACTTCTTTTTCCGAGGAGTTAACAGTTTCGAAGAATTGCCTAATGATTGACTTTTACCGTCATTAAATTTTATTATTACAACTATTCACTTTGCTCAAAGGACATCATTACTTTATTTATTTATTTCCTTCTTTCTTTCCTTCCTTCTTCCTTTCTTTCTTTCCTCCTTTCTTTCTTTCTTTCTTTCTTTCTTTCTTTCTTTCTTTCTTTCTTTCTTTCTTTCTTTCTTTCTTTCTTTCTTTCTTTCTTTCTTTCTTTCTTTCTTTCTTTCTTTCTTTCTTTCGTTCTTTCTTTCTTTCTTTCTTTCTTTCGTTCTTTCTTTCGTTCTTTCTTTCTTTCTTTCTTTTCGTGGTTGTTTAAGAGACATTTCAAAGGAAGGTTTGTCAAAGGAAGCACATAATCAATTCTGTGAGTATCGCTTAAACCTCCATATTCCCGTTTCCATTAATCAGAAATATTTGTTTAAAGAATTTTTGAAAATATTTATCATGATTAACATGAAATAGATAGGAGAATAAGCTTTCATAGGAATAGTTTGTTGAATGAGTTAAGAAGTTCGTACGAACGCAGCATTAGCTAATTCTTTTCTAATTCACAAAATTACTATAAATCATTATCACTATATTTCTCAAATATTGCGAATATATAGGTACATAATTTGAAATTCTAAAAGTTATGTCATATACCTAATTTAATAATTCAAGGGACAGACCCAGACAAACATAAATATGGAGATTGCCTTTAAGAACAAACTAATACCAAATGGTTTAGCTTGAAGTAAATCACCCCAATCATATCTTTATGTCCATATGGAGAGCTAAGAATTTTAGGCCTTGTGACGATGTCCTCCGGTAGCAAAGTACGAAGATAGGACACACACTAGAATGCATTAGAACACACAGTTCTATAGAGTCAAATGAGATTTAAATTCGTATGTAGTGTACAATAAATGGGCCTAACAAATGAACATGATAATCTTGCCCCTCTAATAGGCATTTTAATGTCTTTCAAATTACATTTTAAATCAAAATTTTGATACTAACTAGTGTTGACACAATTCTTACTTTAAAATATGCCTTGACAGGTTTTCCTCAAATGAAAAGTATTTTTAAAAATTATAAATTGAAGGTTAAGTGCATTCGTTAAGAGGTCAAGCCTTATCGCAGTAGTTTGAGGCAAAGCTTAATTTGCCCAGTAGTCTGTCGAGGTTGTGCTATGCAATTTGAGGCTGTTATGGTGGTGAATACTCGTTATGGCTAATGAACCATCACGCTGCTGGTGTTTGTCCAATAAATACTGCCAGGCAAATTGAGCGTACAAACGTCACCGATGTATACCTCTGGAGTGCAGTCATATACATCACCAACATAATAATATAATATTGCACGCTCTATAATGTTTAAAGTATTTTTATTGAACTGAAAAATTTTCAACTCTGGTGTTATCTGATCGATACACGTATATAAATTCTTCCATCTTGTTCAATAATTTTATATTAATACTGCGGGAAATTTTGCAGCAGTCCTCTGGATACTTCACATGACATTTTTGGCGATTTTATTGCTGTGAGATATCTCGTGGCAACAGATTAATGTTATATTTTTCAAAATAGAGAACTTTTAAAATGGATATTAAAGCCAAAAGATGGAAAATTTCACCTTTACCTTTAATTGGCCTATATTTGTAATATGCTACGCGAGAGAGAGAACCGAAGAAGTCGAGGAATGTAATGTATGTCAGGTTGCTCTGGCGGAACCTCACCATATTTCCTAGATAATCATCTAATCCTTCACCCAAATAGGGTGTGTGCGTGTGTGTTTTTGTCTCTATTTCACTTTAGGTTAACATTTCAGAACATGTAAATTTGTAACTGTGATGCAGGTATCTTCTTGTCCGTCATTGTAGGCGTAATATAGTGAGTAGAAAGGCAAAATCATAAATGTCCTGTATCTGAATTTGCTCTCAAGATAATCATCTGTTTGGACTGGGTTTAAACCTGCGACTTTGGGATCAGCAGCCCACTTAGGTTAGTCTCACTCTGTGCGGCTGCTCGTTTCTGTAGCAGAAAACCCTGCCCACAGAAGTAAAAAGCCAACACTATATCTATGAAAAATTGGTTGGTATTTCATTTCCTGGAAAAGTCGCGTGTTGGTCGCGTGCGATATAAGAATACCTACCAAACTCACAATCACATTTTATCGTGAACTGGCCTATCGCTGGATTTCACTATTTATTTGGTCATTGTTTCTATTATGATTTAGATGACCAGTTGCTTGCAGATATAGGTTTATAGTCGGTTTACTTTATGCTCAAAGGGAATTGCCCGATGTTTCAATATACTTTATTATGAAAATGAAGCGCCTAGACATCTGGAGAGATCAGCATTTCAGACCCATGAAGATCTTGCGATGTAAGCAATAACATTGAATTTTGAAGGTAGTATAAATGTTCAAGATTTCGGCAGACTTTGCAAATGGTACGAGGCTTAAAACATGGGTGAGACGTCTCATAAACACAGCCACCTTATGAAGGAGGTTCTTAGCTCCTTTAGATCCACTCGAAATAATCACACGTTTGTGTCAGATCTTAGATTCGTTCGGTCCCTTATTAGTGTTTCTCCGTTCTTTGTCCGTTCAACTCGTTCTCTAATAGGTAGGGAGTTGAAAATGAAAGAATGAATGAATGTGTAAATAAATGTTTTAAAGGGAATTTATTGATACATTTGAAATCGGTTCTAAATTACGGATATCTTAGATGGACATACCGAAATATTTTCACACTTAGTATACAGTTTTGCTATTCTACATGCAATAATTTAAATGAAATCGGTCACCACGTTTTATATTTGACTGAAAATGATAAAATATTATGGGTAGTGGCGATTGACCGCTTGCATATTTTTCAGTTTTTTCTTTAATCAGTGCGCATATGGAGTTGCAGTTTTATAACTACAAGAAAATTCGAGGAAAACGCATCGAGATATTAGAAATTCTTAAATACTAAATACCAGAATCCTGGACCCAGCGTTTGTGAATATATTAAGTGTAATTCTGTACACTAAGTACATTTAGAACATCAAATTTTGCAAACAGTACTTTCATAATACGGTTGAGGTAGCAGATTCTTTATTGTTCCTCTGATAGAAATGGTTTTGATGGTAGAGTTTACAATTATGCATTGATAATATGAGCATGAATGTTAGTAAGCACTTAACACCGCTTAGATATGTTACATTCCCTCTGGGCCTTATTGCCCACGTGCAGATGGGCTTATGGCGTAACCACATTGACCTCTACCGCTGAGAGATGATGCCCGTGTGGTAGACCGAACACTGAAATTTTAATTGAATGCTGAACTCAGTTTAAATGTTTAATGCGTTTCCGAGCACCAAACACAAAATGGGCACCCCTCGAATAGCCTTGTATTCTGGACATTTCAGCTTGCAGGCAACATGTATATACATAGATCGAATTTGCCTATCCGGAACTGTAAAAGTAACCTGACGTATCTTTTTGTTGCATTTCCAATGTATACATTTAAGAAGAATTATTTATGAAAGTATTAATACGTTTTTCGCTCTTTTATTTTTTTTTGCCTTGACATTCCTGCACATCATACACTTTGTTATTTCAAATAAGTGAAGATACATTTTCTCAGAAATAGCTGATATATACTCCAATTGGAAAGGTCCAATTTTTTTTTCATATCAGTATTGTTAGATACAAACATGATAAAACTCACTCCGTGTAGCAGGAATTACACGTCGTGCTCTTTGTAAAACAAAAGTTTACTGTTTAATGTTAATCAGCACCATATTTTTACTATATCATATTTAATTATATATAAAATGTTTAACTGTTCTAGAGGTAAACAGAAGAGGAATAAGGTCAAATATAACATCCGTAGCAACATAAAATAATCGCAAATTCTGAAACTAATATTTATTACAAGTGTAGTTTACCGGGTATAATTTAAGTGAAATTTATTCATTTGGTCTTTTCTATAGCTATTATGCATTATAAATGGCATTTAAATGTGAAATAACGTTTGCGAGAATTATGCAAATACTGACATTTTCCATTGCTATAGGTCAGTAACAACGTGCCAAATTTTTCTATAGAACGGCGTCAGCTAAAAGGATTTCCATAAATTTTATCAACGATAAAATATTACATGGTATTAAATGCACGGAAAGTACTCATTTAAAGTATTAAGGTATCAACAAAATGGCTGAAAAAATAAAAATGGACTTGGAAAAGCTCATTGGAAATGAAAGTAAAGACTGCATGTTGGTCTTAAGACAATATATCTGTTTTGTATGGACGGTACGAGTAACTTCTAAGGTTCTCAGGGTTCCATTCTGTACTGTACGTAAAACACCGCTTTAGTTTGTTCAGAAGCCTCGTTAGTAGACTTAGAATTCCTTCACGTGCCACCAATTTACGACACGGGATCACTGGATTTACTTCCCTTCCGAAAAGATCCATGTTAAGGATCTTTACGTCCGAAAAATTCCATCGCCCTCCGCGAAGTTCGAACCCGTGACCTTGCGAATCGAAAGAATACAATTGTAAAGGTACATAAAAATCTGTAAAAAAAATAAAGAAAACTCCATAGTTTCATTTATCACATTTGATTTAGTAATATCAGAAATATTTAACATTGTTTGCGGCCTTTGCAACACTCCTGACCTCGGTCTTTAATGAACATTGCAATTTTAAATGTTTTTGTCAGAACCTGCTTTTTAGTATTCCTTATTAAAATGCTCCACGTTTTAAAATATTTGACGTAATAGCTTCTAATTTTCAGAAAAGGTCTTTTAAGATATTTTTAATTTTTAATTGTACTCCACTCACTATGTTTTCCGGGCTTGTAAGCCGTGGTCCATTTGCATTTCCTTCCGACGTTTCGCCGAAAACTGCGTTTGGTATCTTCAGGGTTCTAAGTCAATAGACCCGGAGTCGAACGCAGTTTTCGGCGAAACGTCGGAAGGAAATGCAAATGGACCACGGCCTACAAGCCCGGAAAACATAGTGAGTGGAGTTAACGACGCCGGCCGTGAAAGCCTCAGTATTTATATATTTAATTGTACTATTTTTATAACTTGTCAAAATGCATTTTCCAGTATAGAGTAATCTAAACTCTAAAAAATTCCACTTTTGAGAAATTTATAAGGGGAAATTAAAACCCTTAGCAATGTGTAAAAAAGCGTTAGATATGTTTGCCCGTTTGTAATTAACTCAATTAAATGAATCTAAGTCTAGGATAGAAACTCGCATATTTTTAAAGAAATACACATAAAGTATTGAGTTGTTGCATGTGGTCGTTACATTGCACTACTACACTGTTAAAATGGAATGGTGAAAATAAAGGGTTAGGAGGTGTAAAATTATCAGGATCTCGTAAAATATACACGTGCACTACCTTAAGAACAAACCACAAACATTTATATTGTTTATATAAAACTAAAAGCTTTACTTTGAATAAATCATCCTTGGAAGACGCTGAACTTTAGTGCAAATCTGACTTTTCGGATTTGAGTTAACCTGTTCATAGACGATACCACATAAACTTTTATTTATTCAGAGAGGTTCAAAACATGCATTTCCGGAGAAATCTCGCTATAAGTATTTGTGTGTGGATTACAGTATTTCCACTATTTACTGTAACTGCATATCAAACAACGGGTTAGTGAAAGCCATGTGAATTTAACACATTTTTGCACCGAAAAGTGGAATGTTTCAGAGCTCAGTTTATGAAAACATAAATTAAAATCTGAAGGATAGTTTGAGCACTCATGCATTTACCACGTGAGTTGGGCTCTTTAAAGACACATCTGTGGGAGAGATCGAAAGGGTGGAAAAGAAACGTGGAGGGAGTGATTAAGATGGGTAAGCGGTAACCGGAAATACCTCATCGTGGAAATGTAATGGGTTTGCTGATTTCCGCCGACCGCGCTCAATTAAAGTGTTTTCCTCTAGCCAGGAGTAGGTCGTAGAGGAATCCGCTCTCAGAACACATGCGATGTGGAAAATTGCTGTAACACAACCCTTAGAAAGTTGTTATTTTTTAAAGAGAAAATATGCAGAAAGAAGTGAAGAATGCTGGAGAAACACGTTGTGGCATTATAATAAAGTTTGGAGGTTCGGACTCTCGTCTCAGCCTTCTCGGGTGATATTAAAAAACATATTTTCTTTCGCTTCTGTGAGTTCGTAACGCGCACAATGACATGCCAAGAGTCCCAGTTTTACCAAACATCCCGGCAGGCAATAAAATTCCTTAAGTTAGGACATTTCAATCAATACCCACTTCATACTTGACTAGAACCTTCAAGCAGAACCAGTAGGCAACATACGCGGTTTGAAAACTCCATGCTTAGGCCCTTTTGTTATTGCACATATTTGTTTATTACTTTCAATAGTTAGTAGGTAAGTAGTGTTCGTATTCTAATTAAAAATATGATATGGGTAGCATATGCCTGTATCAAAGAAAGAAACATTAAAAGAATTCAATTTATGTTGAAAAGCAGACTTGATATTTAACTCATTATCTTTCAAAGATGAAACTTTTGAGATTTTCAAGAATACACCTCCATCCTAAACTACACTAGAAGGTTGTTTTTTTTTTAGGAATTTTCAATGTTATCAAAAAAGGTAACGATTTTAATTAAAACACCGTATATAAAAGATACTTACATGGACAATAAGCTCTAAGTCTTGAATTTCCTGCGAATAGGGAGGTTTTGGTTCAAAAGAAATTTTGTATAAACTTGTATTACTGTAGATCTTTAGCGATGGATGAAAACGTAGTACGCACAAAATGTAAATTTCTTTAAATCTCTTTAAATTAATTCTAAATAACTTTTTTGTACCATAAACCATTTCCTATACATCCGTAGCTATGGCTTGAATTGTTCAGTAATGTGTAATCGCCTTCAAGCCCTGTCGATGTTCAGTTGTTTCCCGCAATTGTATGGGATCTGGTAATTTAAGGCTAGTATATAGCCCCCAGTTAAACATTTGACTGTTTTTATTCTCTCTGTATCATAAAGCAATATATAGCTATATTTATACATAGGTTTTCCATTTCTATGAATAAATTATATACCTGGTAATAAACGATAAAAGGGTAGAGAAGTCGTAACACAGACATTATTCAATACCTTAACAGATAAATGAATCAGTTTACGAATGCTAAGATTAACAAAATAGTTTCTATTTATTTTTATATTAAAATCCCTCTTAATTCACAAATCCCTTTTGTTAACAGAGAACATATTTTAACTCTATCTTCAGCACCCAGTAATATAAAAAAGAATGATAGCCAGAAGCATTTGACCCTGTTGTTTTTAATGGTTGGTGTTTAAAAGTTTCCAGACTGTAACCCCCGTGCGTCTAGATAAAGCCGAGATTGGTGTTACACAGTTTGTATGCATTCTGTCGTCGCACAGTTGCTGATTGCGTCGCATGGCTGCAAACTTAATCCACACTTTCCTCTCCACGAGGATATTAAAAAAATCATAGCACGTAAACTCTAGAAAAGTACACTCTTTTATGAATGTGCCATGTTTGAAAACAAATATGAAAGAACTCAGCGCATTTATTTCCTGGGGGAAATGACTGTTCCTTTTCTGAATTCTCTTTAGCCATAAAAATGCAAAACAATGGATCGGCAGCAGATATCAAAGGAAGTTATGGCATATTCACCGTAAATTTTATGTCGTCGTCAAATATAGTGGTTTTGCCTACGTTCGAGATATCCATATTCGGTGTTATGATGGCAGGATTACGATCGATGTCATTAAAACAAAGCAGTTGGGACCGCCGTTCTCTGGTAAGCGATTGTGTTTGAGGAAGTTTCACTAACAAGGGCAAGTGTGACTGACACTCCTGTTAGAATCGAACTATTTACATATTTTGTAGAGCTCGTTCTCATCATGTTCGGATAAGATACACTAACCTTCCCTTGGGGCCAATGTTTGCTTGGCATTATTCTAATCTAACTTAGTTGCTAGACGAATGACATAGCTCTCGGGAAGAGCACCCAACTGGGGGCATGCTGCCCTCGGAAAATGCGCAAGGGTTGCGCGTTTCTCCGGTTAATGCTCCTGCCCATACAGTTATACCTTTTATTCTAATCTAAGGATCTATTGCTTAGTTTAGTCTGTATCTCAACTTGTTTCATAGCTGAGGCATCGATACGATGAAAGGTTATATTTGATTGGATGCGTAGTTGCCTGAATATTTCTCTTGCGGCCGTGGTAGCGACTTCTCAGTGATGGCATTGTGCAAAGAATGAGCTTGTCTGTGCTGCTTATACGGTTGCTTCTTCGATAAGATGAAGCTGTAAGTTATATGAAGTTGTTTCTTATACATAAATTACAGAAAGACTCTTCGCGAGTGCGACCAGTGGAGAAACGTTTGGTAACTGATTTCCAGGTATAGTCTTTCCTGTGATCTGAATTCGACTGATTTAAATCTTAGAATGTGAGTTGTCAGGCATCTGTTAATCTGGATTCATCATCTATGTAATATCAAATTTTCGCGAGTGTTGCAATGAAGTTGCGCTTTTTTCGAGCCTTAATGATACCTCTACTGCTCTATGCCTGCAAAATCTGGGGCAGCCTTAGGCTCAAATCTGCTACAGTTTTAGTGGGTGCAGTTTAGAGGTCTCCGGGTCATATACGTATTCTGTGTACGAGTGCTTCCCTGTAAGATTGCATCACAAAACCTCCTTTCTTCCTTACGTGGAGGATGCAATTAGGTACAGGGCAGCAAACTTTTAAGACCAATTGCCACACCATCAGACCACCCTGGTTGGGTCTCATGGGGACTACAGATTACAGGTTTCCCTATAAGGCTTTCGAGTATTACATTTAACCAAAGAGCATATCCAGCAGCCCCTAAATCAAAGTTCCACAATATACAACCAAGTGTTTCACCAGCGGAGCACAAGGGCTGTTGCACCCGAGACTGCTGCTGTTGGGAGGTACCTTCTCTCCCCCTATTCCACTTACACCATCATCTTGCAAACACCGCAACCCGTTTAAGTCCATCCTAGTGCTTGGTACACCTCGGGCTGTCCAATAGATGCTTGGTCGCTCACACGCTCGCGAATTTCCTCATTATATACTTAAGTTTCTGCATTATCTAACTAATCTCATAGGTACATTGAGCGAGCATTGCTTCTCTGGTAATTCGAATCCCCTGGGGATACCTTTGTATCTCCTATATTGTTTTATTTATTCTGTTTATTGTATTAGAATTCATAAAATACTGACTCCAACTTAACCATATATTTTCAGAAGTATTTTATTTTGCCAACAAGAAAGATTCTGCTGCAAGCCCGCAAAAATGAACTGAAAGGAGCGATAAAATATAAATGCGCCATCACCTTGAACAACACGAGAGAGAGAGAGAACCTTTTTATTGTTTATTAATGATTGTCAATTGCGAGGATCATATCATCGACACCGGAGTGTTCTCCCGCAATTCTTTCGCATGTTAGTAAATGTCCTGAAATAGAGCTGCTGCTTTTAAGTACACTCAACGCGGATAGTCTTTTCTTGGCGCCATTAATTGGCGATTGGGTTTGGTTAATTTGCGTAGTTTTATAATCGTCAGTGTGTTTTATACCATCGTATCCCAAGTGCTCATAAATTATGTTACTAATGCTTAAAATAAAAATATAGCATTAATATGTAATATAGAGGCAGGTGAAATTGGAATAAGATTGAGAACGAGAATGAGATTTTATTTTATTAAACAAAAAACAATTCATTATCATGCTGTGCTTCCTACTGAATTTTAATGTTCTATCATCGGCCTTTGTGTCTTAAAACTGTACGTTTTATTTATTTCTACGTAATCAGAATTTATTACTACACAGTGTTCTTCAACAGGCAGTTCACTATTGAATTCATCTCATCCATTTGGAAGTTTTTATTTTACTTTTAGTTCATCTACGTTCATGTTTCAAATAATATATACTTAGTTACCACAAATTACAATACAACCTCATCGAGTTATCACAGTCATCTGTTCATTACATATCGGCCATAATGCGTCACGTGAGTTGGCGCGATGTATCTATCAGGCACAACATGATACATGTGCTGACATCTAGTGCTGTTGTGAAATTATTAACATAAGTAGTGACCAAATAGAAACCTGAAAAAGAAAATCAAAACTAAGACTTCAGACACCCTGGGATGGTAAGAGAATTTCTTTATTTTTTGGAGGTATATTGAGGAAAAATTAAAACGTGTATGTAACACATACGCCACTAACGAACTGTTATTTATTACCAACTTAATGGTAAAATCTATTCTGTTACGCTTGATTCAAAGATACTATATAGAGTGGTGGGAAAAAAATCCAGAAACAAGGGCATAGAATGCTAATGTCCTAAAAGAAGTACTGCGGTCCTCAGGTTAATTAGGAAACAGATGAAACTCGTGGTGGTCCTGATGACTGGACATGGGTACTTCCAAAAACACCTGCAAAATGGTACTCTACCAGACCCCAATAAGTAGGATGTGTGGAATGGAGGAGGAAACGGCCTCACATTTAATAATAGATACAATTAATTTGGAACTTTGCATCCAAAGAAGAATTGTATCGAACAAGAACCTAATCCATGGACTCCTTAAAGTTATTAGAGTTTGAGGAGGGAATGGCTAGAGGATGTTAAGAGGTAGAAAACCCGTACAAATAAACTTCATGTTTCGATGCAGGCAGATAGGGATTGTGTCCCTCCTGTTCAATTCTCCCTGATCAATATCTAATCTAATCTAATCTAATCTAATGAAGGGTTAAGAACCATCGATCTGTACCTAGTTTGCACCCATGGTCTAACCAACTGAATCCACCAGACGGTTAAGAGAGAGAAAGAGAGAGAGAGAGAGGGAGAGAGAGAGAGAGGATATTCTTCGCTCTGGGTTTGTGCTACGACAACGTATTTAAAAAACGTGTTCTTAATTTGCATTACAGACGTGCGAGCTTGAATGTGTGTGTGCGCGCGTGTCTGTCATTCTGTGTGTCCGATGTCTGTCTCGATTATAACTCAAAAAATAAATGTTGGATAAATACAGAACATTACACGTCTACCAAGGATTCATAAAGGTTTCCAAGAAAATCTCTCAACCTAAACTACGTCTTAATGTACATACCTTTCTACTTTTTGTTTTCGCAAAATGACTTCGACAATTAAATTTCAACTACCTATCTTTAAGATATTTATCGTGAGTTTAGGATATCTTGTTGACAATAAAATTATATATAGAAGTCCTTCATTTGAATGAACTCTGTATAATTAGAGTAACGTGTAAGCCGTAAGAGGGACAGTACACAAAACATGTAAGTCTAGCTCAAATAATTTTTCAAGACATTTCGTGTTATTCTGTATTTATGGTCTGAACTTTAAAATACATTATCGTTTATTGTGCTAAGTCGTTACTCTTTCTTTTCTTCTGGCAGACATGCAAAGAAAAGAATTTCAATGTTCTCATATATTGAGTTGTTTTACAAAGATTTGACTCTCGCTTAAGCTTTCTATATTTCCTTTATTCTTTGTCTTCGTATCCGTTGATGAAGGTCAGTCCCGGGGAGAGTTATGAGTTATAACACTCCTGAAGGCGATTGGGTGCCTCTGTGTTAGCACTGGGAAGTGTGATCCTGAGGTGAGCAAGGTTCAGGCCAGGACTCTCGCCTAAACCGGGGTGGCGCCCAGGATGTGAACACGCCATCGGAGACGTTGTGGTCCTCGCTGTTTAGTTGTTACTAGAACTGAGGAAGGTCGAATATTTACTACCGTGAACCCGTTTATCATCCAGAAAGGTTTAGATAATATTGCTGGTCCTGTTAAGTCCCTATTCGATATCGTAATGGCAGGCTCCTAGTCGAAGCTGTTTCAACGACGCAAGCTGTTAAATTTTGAAAGCCAATATGCTTATGAGCTATCCGGTGTGCTTTGAAATGCACAGAACTCTGAACTCCTCGCGTGGTGTTGTAAACACCAGCGCATTGGGCGGAATGTCCAATGAGGGGATTCGGGAAAACTTGGCGGAACAAGGTGTGACAAATGTATATCGAGTCCACCGCAAAGAACAACGTGAACTGGTGCCCACTCGTACCCTGTTTCTTACCTTGGATCGGGTAGATGTTCCGCAAAGGATTAAGGTAGGGTACGGAGCTGTTGAAGTGAGGCAGTATATACCCAGTCCACTGAGGTGTTATAATGCCAGCGTTGTAATCATTAATCTAAGTCCATAGAATGCCCCCGTTTTATGGAGGAAAAGGCAATCCAAGAGATTCGGGTAAGTGAGAGGTTGTCCTTCTTGGAAGCCCGGAAGCTCTTGCGCATTCGTCAGCCTTCTGTCCCTAGGACCGTTACTTATAGTGCAGTTGCAGCTAAGCCGGTACCTAAACGTGAAATAGCAACACAAACTAGCGATTTAAACGGGGCATTAATTGCGGAAGGAACGGTTACAGCAAGATCACAGCCAAAGCAACAGACAACAGCACTAACAGTGAGCGTGCCTACTAAGTCCAGTCACGGCCGAAACCATCTACTTCGGGAACGACATGTGAACCGGTAATATTTAATGTATCGTCAAGGAAATTCAAGACCTCATATGACAGAACTGACTTCCTTAGGGAAAATAGTTAAGACCAGTAAAAAGAAATCTAGCCAGTATAAAAGTCCCTATCCATCTCCGTCGTCATCATCATCTGAGGAATCATCTGAAGAGGACTCCGTTCGTCGACTTTTATCTTCGTCGATCGCAGTCTCCAATCGCTTCGAGCCTCTGGAGCCGAAATTATTAGCACGAAAGCAGTCCTCTTCCAGAGAGGAAGTGGAACAGGAAGAGTATGCTCTCAATGCCAGAACAGTCTTAAAAAGGCAGGATAAATCTGGGGTAAATGCTAGCCCAACACCGAAGAAAAGGAACACTTATTCGACCACCGTTGAGCAGGTAGTTTAAAAAGATCCCCTCAAGCTGTTCTACATTTATTAAAGAAACGGTTTTTAATGGTTTTGGACGTTTTATTATTTGTTACTTATAACCTTTTATTGTTTTATTAATTGTGCATGTTTATTTTCCAATTTTATTTTGATTTTTCCAATTTATAGTTTAGTTTATCTCTGGCTATTGCCATGATTTAGCTTTTTAATGGGCGCTGATGACCCCGTTGTTGAGGGCCCTTATACACACATCACCATTATCATCCTTTATTCTTACCATGAAATTGCAACAAAGTTATTTCACAATTTTTTTATCTCTAAGTGATAGGAACAAGAATAAGGCTTGACACGAACACTGCAGAAGAGTCGGTAGAGATTCATGTGACTGCAGATACTCATTTTCTTTTAATTTTCTTGCTAATAACTCGGCCGATTCACTAATATCGTGAGCCTGTAACCTTCTGTAAATGATATGAATTGTTTAAACCATTTTGAAGTAAATATGTTACAAGTCATTGAAGTGCTTTGAGATGATAAGTGCAAACTTTCTAGCACCTGACTTGTTTTCATTTGATTACATCATACGACTTGCTGGTATTTGGGGAAAGTATTAGAAACCTACGTCACGAAGAGGGCATTCGAAGATTGAAAGACAAAGGTTGTATAGTTGATAGGTTTTACTTGAGATCACAAAGGACATTTGGAGAGTCCAGGTAACAATTTAGCCCGTGCCCAGTAGAGCTTAGGCATGTCAGTTGTCTATAGAACTTGATAGAATAAAGCTCAAGAAACACAAAACCCACGTCCAGGCTCAGCTTAACGGCAAGCATCTCCTGACATTTCGGAAAGGATGTAGTCGAAAGCTGTATAGAGATGTCAGACGACAGCGCTCCAGTTTGTCGTCGAGGGTGGGTCTACAGAAGAAAGCAAGAACGCGAAAAGAGAGCTAACCGGGCGGAGAAAATGAAAAATTCCTTGTCGCTAGCCTGTGTTTCTGTCGTCTTCAGCTTTTCCTGCTCGCTTTCATGGTGCACCTTTTCTTGTCCGCGAAATTCGTGAATCTACTTTGATGTCCCATTGAAAAGGGGATAAAAGAAATTCTTTAGGTATATGCATAAATGCGACTGTTTCGAGTAAACAAAACTAGAGGTGATTGCAAAAAGAATTAGAATTTTTAGACTATTTTTATGCATTGTGGTTCATTCGACTTCATTCACTTTGTGGGAAAATAACTGAGAGTTGTTTATAATCAAAAGGTTTATCATTCAAAGATACGTACAGTATTATGATTCTAGCTTAGTACTGTTGCGTATTCCATTTAAAATTATAGTATTTGACTGCAAATAACGAAATTACCATTATTAACAATTACTATTATACTACAATGGATTCCTTTAAATCCTATTGTAATTTGGCAGCAATGTTTCTCAGAACTATTATTTCCAAAATTTATAAAAGAACCTCAAAATATTCTTAAAAGCATAATCAAAAGAGATTACTTGGAAATGGACATGTCTGGTGTGCTGAACCAGAGAAGTGGCTTTGCCTCCATTCGATACTCAACGGAACAATATTCTAGATATATGCATCTGTATTTAAGGACATATGACACAACAAGTTTTGGAAGTCATTATTACTAAAGACTGCGATTATTATGCGACTTTTCTTTCATTAGGTGAATAAGCGACCTGAGATCTATGCAAATATAATTTGTGAAGACATGTAATCTGTAATGATTTTGAGTAGCTATTTCGCTGTAATTTGTTAAGTCGTAGTTTCATACGAGTTTCCCTAGATTATAAAGGGCATATTTAGAAAAATGTTTCCCTCTGTCTATCTCTGTCTCTCATCCGTGTGTGTATTTGTGCCAACAGTCGGATGAATATCAAATTTTGTACCTTAAGTTTAGCATGTGCAAGTAGACAGCGCAAAGATTTTGTAGAACATTACATTTTTTCGTCAAATGGAAAAATGTCTTTTTTTTTCCAGAAACTATTTTATAGTCCAACATTGACATGAAAGGTAAAACGTTTATCTTGAAATAATAATGGATAGTCTAAGAAATTTCTTTTCTTATAGAAAAGAAATAACTAAGAAATAGATTTTGTTATATTAAATTACATGTAACTAGGAAACCTCAGAAGATAGACAAGGAATTAGTACAGACAAAATAAAAACTCATCTACCGGGCATGGCTATTTTTGTTTATTATTTAATTATGGTCGCTTTAATCTCCGGTCATAATGCGACTACTTAATATGTTATAAGCATTTAGGTAGAAACAGCTGCAAAATTAATATTCTTTATAGGCTATGTCAAGTTACATACACGTGGTTCATTAAGAGTGTAACGCAAAATGAGAACTCATTATTAGGTCTTTGAACGGAAAGTTGGGAATAGTCTCCAGAATAGATGCCAGTGATCGTATATAGGGGAAGAATCGTGAATGTGAGATTTGAGTAGGTTGAGTGACCGAGGAAAAGCTTGGTAAGATGATATTGGTCTTGTCGAAATGGAATAATCTGGATGCAGATGCTGGACCTACAGCCTACTGGTAGACGTACTGGCGTTTTTGTCTGCTTTATCTGGGGTCTCGTCGGTTACACCAACGTGTGTAATTGAGCGTTATTCAGTTTGTGGTGAAACTTCTGTAAGTTTTAGTTCAAATATTTAATAGATTCTTGTTGGATTCCTAACAGCGAATTTATTAAATATCATAAAAAGTGTGATCTCTGCTCCTTAACATACACGGAGATGAATTGTACTCGTATAACGTATAATTCTTTGCAAGGTTGTAAGGCGACATGACAAATCATCATATTGACTCTTAAAAACTGAAACACCTATTAATGCTTTTATTTTCGTTACAAGGGTTTTTATGCAAAACACATTTTAATTGTTTTCGCATTGTAAATGTTTTGCTTTATTTTAAATTGTTCAAAATGTATATTTAACACGGATAGAAAGCTACGTTTTTATAGATAAATATACCTAATATTATTATTAATTTGAACCTCATATTTTTTCAATGGAATGTTATATTATCTACTTGATTGGTCGTCCTGGAAAATGCAAACAAAGTCGAAACAAATTATCGGATTACAAAAAAGGCAAAATCTGGCATAGGCTTTCAATGGAAAGGATTTCTGACACACCGCATCATTTTCCACGGATTGTGTTTCACAAACTGGCAGTGCTTCCTGTCCCTTTAGTGAAATCAGTTGCAAAAGTGATTGTTGTCACGTACATTTGGTTCAATATTGCACCGTAATCATATGTAATTACCGGTGATTAATTATCATTAGCGATGTATTCACATTTGAGACAGCTTGTAATCTGGACGTGACTCTCTGGGGAACTTGCTTGCAGCAATCACACGTTCCATTTCCATTGCCTACACAGTGTCAAGCATTTTAAATGAGAACGGCTCGAGTTTTGTTATCTTCTCATTTACACAAGCATTTCTTAAAGAACACATTAACTATAAATGTGACTCTCAACATGATACACAAAGATGGTGAAGCTTAGTATTTTGGTTTCTATATGTAGTATTTTGTAGCCTTTATCCACTTACAGTTTAGAATTTTACAGCTCAGAAGAAACAATAGAGCTGAGAAATGATTGCTGTCTGTTTACTTAGCGTTAGTATGAAATTAAAGCTACATTTTAAAATGTTAATTATAAAATAAAAATGCGTAAAATAAATTGCGGTTTTAATGAGTTAATGAGCTTTAAAATTGACATACACATAGATAAAAAAGAAAAACAAACAGAGAGGGCGAGATAGAGAGAAGAGAGATTCTGTGGCTAGACCAAACACCTACTGAAAAGAAAATGCACCAAATTAACTGGTATCATGCAAGTTAAATGAAACTTAAACTGTCTTTCAAAATTTTGTTCTGTCACTCCTGTACTTGCCAAAATATATTTCAATACCTATGCTACAGGTACTGCTGCTTTAATTGAACAGTCAAGACTGTAATAACCTCAAATAAAATTCAATAAAATAAAAAGTAAACAAAGAAAACGTCTAGTCTTATTAACAATTCGAATCATAAGGATTTTTCGTTTACTCTTTGGTATATATTTACACTTGATCGGCGGTAACAGATATAAAATGTTGAACTTCTTAAGAAAGGGGGAAAATGTTTCTTACATGTGATACAATTTCAGTTGTAGTAGCTACTTAAGTAAACATTCTATAAACATTTACATTTTACATTTTTTCTAAAAGTGTCCTACTATATATATATATATATATATATATATATATATATATATATATATATATATATATATCACATTTTAATATACTGGACGCATTTTATCATATTTTAAAACTGAACAGTGATCTAGAAGTCACGCAAAATAAAAATGCAGGTATATACACAGTAACATTTCGCCTTATGTTACTTGCTACATTTCACCATTACTATTGCTTTTCTCTCTTTTTCTTCATTACTTTTCATTACTTTCACTTTCCATTACTTTCACTCCTACAATGGGCATTATTTTTTTCTCTAATGCTTATATACTTTTATTAAAGGATATTGCGTTTACACATAAATTATGTTAGGAGATTTCTCTTTGGGATACTCTGAATAAGTAGTAAATAAAAAAAGTATTTTAATAAAAATGGTCTGCGTGAGTAAGAACACCTAACTCAAAAACAAAATGTAGGCGTAATACCAAACTTGATATTTATTTAGTCCGTGGCATACTGATGTGGCTTGCAAGGTTCTTGCGAGACAGAATTCCGGCACCCGGTGGCGCTGAAATGAACCTAACGTCGTTAACAAACAAATCATTTTTATACAATATTTTGGTTTAAAAAATCTGAAATTTGATCAGAGACCCCTTTAGCAGGTTTGAAGGACTTTTAGGTACCGCAGATTTACAAAATGGAACACTGAGTTTACCTCCTCTCCAGAGGAAGACATGCTAAGGATGTTAACGCCCAAAAATATTTTATTTGCGCCAGAAGATTTTTCACCATAGTTTAGAAATACCACAGTCCTGTAGTAGGTTACAGCTGAGCGGCAATGTGGATATTTGACCATAAACATGTTCTATTTTATTGTGCATTCATATATAACATTAAATCAATTTTGTGTTATTCGTGGTTCAGCTAGAAAATTAAGAATCCTTGTATAACATGTTCATGCTTTTCCTCCCTGTTGTAATCGAGTTCGTTACCAGCCTATCGTAAATAAGGTAAAGAGAGAAAATTACTCCAGTAAACATCTGAAATCATTCAAAAGATGCGTTATTATCCTCGTAGTTAGCAATTGAAAATATTTCACACATACATTCGAACACAGGATCTTTTTTCTAAAGATTTTTTATTCAGGTGTTCCAAAACATGTATTTCGGACAAAATCACGATGTTGAATTTCTGCGTGGAATTCCATACTTACGCCTACTTACTGTAGTAGTAGAGAAAGAAAAAATGAAAAGTACTATGTATTCTACAAATGTTAAGGATATGTATGATTGAAATTTCATGAACATTTTCAAAAGATCACCTTTTCCTCTTTTAGTCTATAAAATAATGTAAGCCTTCCTGAGTCCAAAAAATGCTTAGATAGCATCTGAAAATCATTTTTAAATGCTCTAATCTAGTTTGAAAGTTACGTGAATGCTAGTGTTGGATATGAATTCTAATTCTTTATCCTTGTTTACTCGCTGTTGTAAATTTCAGCATTTTTCATAATTTAAAGTTCTCCTTGCGTCTCAGTTTTAGTGTTAGACTAATGAAACTTGCTAGAGACACAGTGAATAGAAATTGCCCTCGGTTTTATTGTGAGATGCATTTTAAGCACATTTTCTTTACTTCAAAACACAAACATATCAAATGTTGGGCAAAAAAGCCATATTCATGAATTTAAAAATATCTGGAGCCTAAAGCAATTGAGACACAGTGAAACCTAGGGAAAATTCAAAAAAATGGATGTATTGGGAACCTGTTGTTAAAATATTAGAGTATATTTAAGTTATTTTAGGTGACGTAACCAAAAATAAATAATTTTCACCATATTTGCCAAACCATCAAAATGAAATTGATTAAATTTGGGTTGTATCACATTTGCACTAAGTTGCATCTGTGGTATAAATATTAAAAAGCTAATTAGTCCAGGATTTCAAAATTTCAGTCATAGGTATCCTTAATACACAAACTAGCATATAAAGCTTTTTCATTCTTCTGTTAGTTTCAGAATAACTACAGCCTTTAAACATAAAGTAAGACCTGAAGCTTTCCTGGCAACGAATATGCTCACTTTCTTCTCGGGCAACAAGCCAGGTGTAAAGACGATTAGATATCGACGTTTCGGGAGTCTGCATCTCTCCCATCATCAGGATATTTATAAAATGTTATAACCACAAATGAAACACTGGATATAAAACAAATATAATCATTAGTTAGCAATTAATAAATATAATGTTTATGTTTGTGTTATATCCAGAGTTATATCGTCTTTTCACCTGGCTTGTTGCCCGAGAAGAAATTGAGCATCCTTTAAATATGTTTTTTGCAACAGCTTATCCTCAGTTTTAACTATATAAATTATAATTAAAGAAAAACTATGTGCAGTTTCTATAACTTCCATTACGTTCTGTGCTCCTGAATAAGAAAATTGCCACATGTAGAAGCCTTAAAGAGTTCGGAGAGCAGAAGTCATAATGTGTAAGAGACTAAAGGATCAAGGGCTTTTCTTTAAGAATGTAAAAAAAAAAAAGAAGTTATTAACTTTTTGAAAATTTTGAGAAAAATCAATTGGTCTGGGTGTAACAAATAATTAGACGCTAGCATACGATTCCAAGGTTGCAAGTTCAGATACGGTCCAGACTAATGGTTTAAGTGTGCTTGAAAGGGACATCTCATGTCATGACATTTACTGGCATCTATAATAATTGCTTGGGACGAAATTCCGGCACACTGGTAGTACTGATATAAGCCTGGCAAACGACAGCGCCATTAAGAAATAAAATATTTTAGATGGAACGTACACCATTCTCTAATACGAATTAAAAATAATTTATTATATAACTTGCTAATCAGAATTAATAAATGCTTTTAATAAATGTTGTGGATAAGATATTTTTAATGCATTACAAAAATACACAATTTATTTAAGAAGGGGCAATGTTTATCTACATTCGTTTCCAAGACAGGTAATTTGTTGTAGTTGGGTTGAATTTTTAAGGTACAATTCCATTAATTCTGCATAATTTTTGCGTTAAATTCCCCGTAAATAAACCCTTATAACATATACTACGAGTTTTAAGATATTCTGTGTAGAAATATTTAAAATATTTTTTCTTAACTGTCATTACTTCAGCGATCTGTTTCTTTGATATATCTCATGATGCATTTTTTTAACAATGATAACGAAGCAACATTATGTGCCAGCGGATCTTATTAGAATGTGAAAGACAAGAGCGATACATTACTTATGTAAAAGTAAAACCATATTTGTTTAATTTATGAATTTGTATGTATTCCTTACTTTCAAAACAGTTTTCTGGCAAAATTTAAGTTCTTTGAAATTCCACCATCGTAAAGGCTTGACTTTTTTCCGTAGATGGAACATTGCTTCTCTTCCTGCACTTTGCACATCGTTGGTTCAAAATTGGGAAGAAAATGGAGCATATGAACTACCGGCCCTGCGGAAAATCTGATCTTCCGAAGGTCATTTGCGTGAAATGTCCTCTAGCATCCTCCGTGTAGCCTGGATCCATCCAAATACTACCTCCCGTGGAAAAGGGACTCGTAAAGCCAAATGTGTTCTAGTGCAAGATCTTTTTCAAGAATACCATTCCGCACACGTGATGCAATAATGCACTTGCCCTCAGAGGTAGATAATGTAACGCTAAGCATTGTTTCCGCAACTTATCGATGCTGGTAGCCGAGGTCGTTAAGGCACGTTTTCGTGTAGTGGAGGTCTGTGGTTTAAATCCCGCCAAACCGAGAGATATGGCTTCGCATATGTTAGGCTTCATTTAGGAAAGTCCACTTTACGAGTCTCTCTGAGATTTGTCCAAGGTTTTCCTCAGCCCTAATAAGTGGCTAATGCCGGGCGGATACCCTGTACTCAGACCTGGTACCGGTGTAACAAGAACACTATTAAAAAAGACACCTCACACACATGCATACAGAGATCTTCTCCCTGAGGTTTTAATTATTATTATTATTATTATTATTATTATTATTATTATTATTATTATTATTATTATTATTATTATTATTATTATTATTATTATTATTATTATTATTATTATTATTATTATTATTATTATTATTATTATTATTATTATTATTATTATTATTATTATTATTATTATTATTATTATTATTATTATTATTATTATTATTATTATTATTATTATTATTATTATTATTATTATTATTATTATTATTATTATTATTATTATTATTATTATATAAACAAACTGAAAATTATTCCATATTCAGACGAATGCCTGGCTCATTTAAACATCATTTAAAGCATTTCATTTATTAATCATCCACTATGTCTACCCACTTTAAATTTAATTACAAAGTTTATTAAATTAGTACCTTCTAAAGGGAATTATACTTATAATGTTCATATATATATATATATATATATATATATATATTTAGATCGCTCTGTGTAATATGTTTAAGTGGAGGGGAGGTCAAGTTATCAAGCATATCAGTAATAATAATACTTTTGCATTTTCATTTTATTTTTAACTGTAACAGTCATAGGGAATATTAATACTTCACCCGATTATTGTATAAGGAGATTTCACAGTATATACATGTGATGCACGCTTTGAGGTCTCTGATTCTATAAGACGTTTCAGGTGTGTGTTGAATACCAAACTTATATTTAAATTTTAGCAATTTACAAGAATGTTACACGAATATTTTTCAAGGAAACCGTGCAACCTTAATTAATCTTGATAAATGGACAATTTCTCCTTGAATTTTATGGTCACAAAAGTCGCTGTAGCCACTTTGATTGCAATAATATGTTTAATTTATATGCGTGACAAAATCTATGTCTTGAATTGTTTGCAAATAGTTTATGAAGTCCCCTTCTCATCCAGAATGTTTACTGTCTTCAGATAAAAATATTCTGTATTGTTAATCCTCTAGCTCTTGAATTTCATGAAAGATTTATGAGCATAAAGAGGCTTAAAATTTCTTAACAATGGCAAACACTGTCATCTATTCAATGTTTGGTTTAGTGTTTCAGTATGCTTCGATATTTGACCACAAAGCATATTTGATCAGAAAAGATTGATTATGAAATCTTTTCACGGATATTCTCGCCTGTTATTATTGGAACTTAAGCAATAAATAAAACGTGACACAGCATGCGGCAAAGAGATTGTGGTGATGCGGTGATAATGATGATGGATGGTGATGTCGCCATCTGCATCCACCGCTATCTGCCATAACGCATTTGTTGTTAAAACAAATTTTAAAACTGCTTCATCCGCCCAGAAAAATTACATTTATTTACATTTTTTAAAAATTTGGAGCGTGGGAAGTGCGAAGCCTGCCCTTTAAAAACGAAAAGTTACACCATGCAACTAAACACCACATAAATAATTACAATCTCTGTGAACAAGAAGCAGCAACAGCAGCGAAAAGAAGTGTCGGGTGCAGATTTAATTGCATGGCGTGCCCTACTCCTTGTATTTGTATCATTATAGGAGCGCGGATTTGTGCCCAACTCTAGACGTCAGATATCTATGCTAATGAGCGAATGAGATAATCCCAGAGCCGAAACACTCCGCGGGAGAAGCAAAAAATGAAAGGAGAAGAGAGGATGGGAAGGGCAGCTATAGAAACAAAAAATGGGAGAAAGGAAACCATACACAAATTAAACTTACAGCTCGGCGAGGAAACTGAATTGTGGAATTGTCTGGAATATTTAGCTGACTGAAAGAAATTATCAAACTTTGAAATTCTCTCCTTTAATATTTCTACGCTCATGCGTAAATTCTTTATCGAATTATAATTTAAAATTGAATATAAAGAAAACATTGATGGCAAACTGGTAATTGGCTTAGCATCAGTGGCGACTGCGCTAGATATTGTTTCGTTGTCTTCCTAAGTTTTCATCCTTTTGTATTTCTTTTTCGATGTAGAAAGTCGTTTTCTACGAAAAACCTCTTGTGCCAATACTCTGTGCAGGCCAACACACGCCAATTAGCTCGTAAGGATTAATAAAGTGGCGATACTGTCAAAAACATATTACTGTTATGCTTTAAAGGGCGAGTTTTCAACAGTAGCCTTGAATCATTTCCTTTTGAATATTAGTTCGCAAACTAAATGGAGAAAATCGATGTATAAAAATAACATAATAAGTAGAACGATAATGTTGACTAATTTTACTGTTGCACAAGATTATATATGTACTTCAAAAGCATTGTGCATGTAATTTCTGTTAAAATTTTGGACTCAAATGGTAGTGAAGATCGATCAGCGTTATGGAGTATTAAAATTCTGCATCTTCTCCATAACGCAAAATCTCAGAGCGAAGAGGGAGAGTAGCATACATTGAGAAATTGTAATTGGTAAACAATATTTCTATCAATCTACTTCCTCTGCTTCAGGAGAGGAGTCCGTCTAATAAACAGCCCAAAGAAAAGTAGTTTGAATGTCACGCAGTTAAAACGTTAAATTGCGTGACCTTTACTGTGGATCTGTATATTCGCAAAAGAGAATTAAAACATACCATTAAGATGCAGTCACCAATCTTAAGGACATATACTGTCATGATATCGATGCAAATAGGTCGAAAAAGAATTGATGTGATACAGTCATGAAACTTTGGTCTACCACTTCATGAAGTATTAGGTATATTACTCATATAAAAAGTGATTCTTGTTTTTCGTTACGTTGCCCACAGTACAGTGTTTTGCAAGATAAGGTATGAGACTGAATTATGTGTCCTGTGTTGTAAGCAAATTAAAAAATAGAACAAGGCTGTCACATATAAGTTTTTTTCTGGCTAATAAAGGCATTCGGTTTAAAATAACGTTGTGCGAGATCCGTTAGAGATACCGCAACACAGTTCTATCTGCGAAAACGTAAACATGTAAAGGTAGTTTTAAATGAACTCTTTATTAAACTATGGTTGACTCTTTGTAGTTTAAATAATTGGTTAAAATTATACACAGTTTTCAATTTGAGAAGAGTACATCAGAGTATTTCCAACACATTCTAGATAATACAGTAAAACCTCGTTAATCCGAAGTCCTTTAAACAGGATTTCGCTTAATCAAACTAGCATTCTATAATAATAATGATAGTAATAATAATAATAATAATAATAATAATAATAATAATAATAATAATAATAATAATAATAATAATAATAATAATAATAATAATAATAATAATAATAATAATAATAATAATAATAATAATAATAATAATAATAATAATAATAATAATAATAATAATAATAATAATAATAATAATAATAATAATAATAATAATAATAATAATAATAATAATAATAATAATAATAATAATAATAATAATAATAATAATAATAATAATAATAATAATAATCTGCGAATTGCTAAATTAAATTATTGTACTGAACTAAGACAGACTTAAGGAAATTGTGCAGTTTATTTTTGCAAAGTCTGCAAAATAGAAATTTATAAGGAATACCAGGAATACATATATGACAATGGTAGATTAGGCTGCTCTCCTTACCCAATCTTTGTTGTACCTGCGATAGGGCTTGTAGCTCTTGTCAGTTGTTAAGCTAAAGAAACAAATAGTGTGCACAATGTCGTTTAGTTTTATTATTTAATTTATTAATCTATTTCCTTCTGTGTGTAATATACGTCCTCCAACGTTAAGTCATATCAAACGATGGATGGAATTGCTGAAATGATGTTCAAATGAGCCCGGGGTCTATAGAGCTTCGAGTTACCCGACATTCGTCTTTCAGGATAAGGGGAAAGCCGGGCAAAAACCTTATCCGGGTAATTCACCTTGACCGAGATTCGAACTCGGGACCTCTTGAGCGTGTGGCAGACACACTACCTTCGACGCTACCGAGGCGGGCACAATGTCGTTTAGGAAACCTACAATGTCATTGGCGAAACGAAGCATAAATTGCTTACAATGCACGAGATACTGAAAATTATGGAAAGGATTGGAAATGTTGCCACTGTTGCGTGTGTATGTGTAGAATGTATGTGTGACTTGATTTCAAATCCATGATTTTCAACTTAGCAAGTGCAGTCTGCATTGACTAATACCTGGAAGAAACTTTTATATGATGACTGTGTTGAATTAGACCCAAATGCAATTGAATTAAATGACTTTCACTAAGCACTGATTGGGGTTGGCGAGTTGGTGATGTCACAGTAGATGAGATGGAAGACTGGCTTGACGGAGTTAATGACGATCCAGACTATCACATCATGACTGACGAAGAGTGCTAAGTGTAAGCGATGGATGAGACACTACTAGCGAATCTGTGTCTGAGGATGTGGATTTCGGAAAGTCCAAAGTGAAATTAAGTGAGGTTAAAGAGCATCTAAATTGTGTGATAGACTTTGTCGAGAATACTGACAATAAACAGATTTTCGCATACTACAATCATATAGGGAGTCTTCGTGATCATATTGTGAAAGAGATGTGTGATAAACCACGAAAGAAAATTGATAGTTACTTCAAACCAAACAAATAAAGATATGTAATTAAGATCAGGTGGGCCTTTTTATCTTACGTTCTAATAAAATTATATAGTACGTATTCTAATTTCATTCACAATTTTTTCTGTCGTGTTCATTTCACGTAATCCGGACAACATTAAGCCCCAGTTAGTCCGGATTAACGAAGTTCCACTCTAATTTTATTATTCATACAAATATATAAAACATACGTTTTAAATCAAATTATATGGTCATTTTGGAAAAAAGTAATAAGAATAACAAATAATTTCCTATAAGGATTGGCTCAGTACACACTAATGCGCACACCCTCAAACACATTCATCTTAAAAGTAAAGGTGATAAGGTAAATCATTTCTATATGAATAAATATATTCCTATTTCACGATTTTATATACTGTGGTCTAGAAGGGATTCAAGTTATCGACGTTTCGCCAACGATTGCACTTGTCATCCTGTAGCTCCTATTAGTGCCCCTTTACCATTATAGTCATATAATCATTATGTGATATCTATTATAATGCTACTATGTTTAACACCAGTACACATATAAGTTAATTTTGGAAGAAATATGCTTTATTAAATAAATCAATTACGTGCCGATATTTAATTTCTCTACTTCCTTTAGAAGGTGCAGTATGGTATTCCATTAAAAGTTCAATATCTGATTTTGAATAAATAAATGATCTAAAGCCCCGTGAATCAAAAAATAAGCACTACTGAAAAAGTTGTGCGTGCTTGTATATTGTCTGTACGTGAAAGCGTAAAAACAAAAGTAGGTCAAATACCTATTTGGATATATACCCAAGGATAACACGAATTTTAAGTAAGTTCACTCACCACGAACTACTCTTTGCATGGAGTGTCTTTCAAAATTGTTTATTTTCTCACAGTGATTTTTATTAAATGTCATATGTCCTGAGAAATTTTCATGACAAAAGAGATCCTGAATTTTCCCTGAATAGCCTGTCCGCCGCCTGTCATCTAAAGTTAGGTCACATCGGTCGATGAATGGAATGGGTCAAGTGATGCTTAAATGAGCCTAAAGTCCAAAGAGCGTAGAGTTGTCCGACATTTATATTTCAGGATAAGGAAAAACTCCGGTAAAAGAGCATATCGAGAAACACAGCTTCACCGAGATTCGAATTCGGGACCTCTTGGGCGCGAGGCAGACACGCTACCACCTTGGCTACAGAGGCAGGCAGGAATAGTCTATGAATTCCTCTTTATTTGTAGGGAATTTTTTCTAGTCTTGTATAAACGGATATATTTAAGGTGACAGACGAAAATCAATCACACAAAGACGTAAATATCTTTGAAACATACCAGTAATTTCGAGCACCTATTTTAGGGCGTTTGAGCAATTTCAGAGAATTGTTTACTACTTAGTCATTATTTTAGTTCTGCCAATGCTCAGAACTGCTACTGCGTGGCATGAGCACAGGCTTTTAAGGCCGATAGATTTTAGTATCGAGGCTCCTGCGTCATAACGGAATGTGTAACATAGCTAATTTTGCAAAGATTTGTCTCTATTAAAATAAAATAAATATAACAATAAGCTAAAACAACAACAGTTTGTAGTTATACCCACTGGTAAACGATAGAGGTTGGAACCGTGTAACATATCCGATACATCCTACAGCAATGGTGGACATTTTTGATCGGGCAGTTGGGATGCGGATGCAGCACTGGGTGGGAGGGGTTGGTTTGGCCGGTCTGTTATCGTCACCATCACCACCAAGGTGGAGGGAAGAGTAGAACGTATATCCATTAAACAATTAGCCAGTACTCTTGTCTCCTACAAAGCAGGGCTCCATTAGGGCACGTAACACCCCGTAAAATGCTCCCTTCCCACGTAAAGTAGGAGGGGGGGAGGGATGAATCTCTCTCCCTGTCGCAGCTTTTCTCTCCCACCCATGCTGCTCTTCGCTACATTTCACTTCATGCTAAGCCGAGGTAGATTTTTAAAGCTGAGATATTCCGTTCTTAACCTCTGAAACAAATCCAGTCACTTGTTGAAACGACAATAACGTTGAATTCCCAGAAACAGAAATAAAAATATGTCAATCACGTATATGTGTGTGTGTGTGTGTGTGGGTGTGTGTGTGTGTGTGTGTGTGTGTGTGTGTTTGTGTGTGCGCGCGCGACAGTATGAGAGAGGGAGGAAGAAAAAGAGGACAGAGTTGATTAAAAACGAAAGAAGGGATAAATATATGTATTTAAGTTCAGCACCTTCCAGAGATTTCAAGTGAAAAATTTCAATGAAATCCTCGACTGCAAACGGCCACTGCATGGAACATGTTTCGTTATGTTTAATTTCTCAAAAATGCCTTTTAACGATTTTGAGTAGCAATATTTAAGATAAATACGTGCCCAATACCGTCAATATTTTGATTATTGTGGAAAACTTATGCGAGAATCCCTTCATTTGGAACGCATTTTATATATATATATATATATATATATATATATATATATATATATGTGTGTGTGTGTGTGTGTGTGTGTGTGTGTGTGTGTACGTATTTTCAGTTACTCGAAAGAGATATATAAAAACTTTGTACTGGAAATATCTTTCAATCGTCTAATTTATTTCGATGCAACGAAATCTGTAATGAAACTATTTCAATAAAACATTTATATAGATATAACACAAGGAGATCGAAAAATAAGCTCTTGCAAATGTATTTTGTAGAAGTAGTATACAAGCAAATAACAATAACTACAGGATTGACTGTACAAGTTTTTGTTACGTGTGGTATTCATTTGACAGTTGTATATTGCCGAAACTGTTTACAGGATGGCATAAGATAATTATTACTAGTAACAGAACATTTAAATTAAAATAATACGTCAAACACTTCCAATAAATGATAAATTAACTCAAACCACTGGTCACCACAACTATGATTTTATTCATGTCACCATACTGAGTATAAATATGGCGTTGCCTGTTCTAATAAATCCTATAATCATCCGAATTTATGTTGCTCATACTAGCTTTTGAAATATTTGTGGTCTACTTCGTTAGCTTTAGCTTTTCAAGTTCATAAACACTCCAATTGATTTATTTCCGACCATATGTTTGGTTTATCGTATCAAGATGGTACGTGTGCAGAAAAGCAAAATCACATTACGGTAAATATCGGCGTCCTATTATGCTGAAACAGAGAGAGTTGTGCCTAATTAGGTAAAAAGCGTTGATATATTATTTTGTAATCTAAAAACTCCTTGGATATCCTCGTGCTATCTTCATGTTTTTGGCGTAACAAGAATGCGAAGCTTATTTAGGAATGTATATAAAAGCGTCACAACATTCTTATTACCATCAGACTAGGGGTTTTCTTAATAGCAAAATAACCGAACAATTATTGCTTCACTCAACATGCCAAACCGACTAAAATCTTTTCCTTAACAATGTGGAGCAATCCGCGCAAATGAAAAGGCTATTTAAATTCCGTATACGAGTGAAACATACTCTTATGTACTTATCTTTTTCTCATCCACTTACCTATTTGTTCCCAAACCACTGCTTTATTCCACTGAAGATATCGCATTTGCTCTCTGGATCATGGACTAAAACCAAATGAGGTTATCTCACACACTTTTAGGTAAAGAAGTATAGGAATCTTTGACATACAAGTTGAAACAGTAAGTTTCTTTGAAATTGTGTTTTGTTGAACTATGTAATGAGTAGATATAAGTACATATTGAATGTCGGAAATTTCGAGAAGGAACAGCCAGGTGAAATCCGAAAATTGGTAAGTTCAAAGAAGGGGCTTTGTATAAAAGTTACATACATAATGTTTTTCCCTACCTACTTTAAAAGTATATAGTTTTGTCGGACCTTTCTGTTTTATTTTTGAGTTTACAAGATGCAATACGAATCAATAATCAAAGCTTCAAATAATAATAGGCGGTATAAATAGATTCAGTGAAAAATGCGTTGCTAAAACCCGTTGCCGTGGAAATTCTCGTGTTACAAATAATTTAACATAAAACGTTCTTGAATTAAAATTGAAATACGTAATTAAATTCATTTATTTATGCATAATTATGAACATACAGGTTTACCCCAATTATAATAATCACTTAACAAAATAAAATATTTTATGTATTACAAAACAACGTTAAAGAAGCAAAAACCAAAACTCAAGAAACTAAATAGTTGGTAAATTGTATATATGTGCACATCCACATCCACATTCACATTAATCCCCATTTGTTAATAAACAATCACAGGATAATGCAAACGTGCTTAATTTCATACTAAATGTATCAATATTTAAATAACGTATTGTATTATACAGGGCTGTATTCTGAGTAATGGCGAATAGTTTTCTAAATCTGTATTAACCCTTGGAATGAAGAAGATATTACGAAATCTATTTGGTGCCATATTGGGAACTTAACAGTTGACTGTCTGCGATTGTCATCCACCATTTCATGTAATAATTTATACAGAAATACTAATGAATAATAATTTCTTAAGTGCGATAAACTTTTAAATTCAGAAATATAAAGAAAGAAACATAAGATATAAAATTAGGAAAATTATGAAATTTGTTGAAGTAGACATACTTAAGAAACTTGCGTTTTTTAAACGCAGTAAGTTTAATACATTTTTAACTATAAGGACTCCATATAAGAGAAGCATATTCATGTCGAGATCTTACGAATTAAGTATGTAAGATAATTAAACAAAACAATCGTTAAAATAACTAGAATTTCGTATAATGAATCCCAGATTCCTATATGCTTGACTAACAACAGTATTAATATGTTTAACAAATTGTTCACTCGCTACAAAATAAAATATATCAGACACATGTCCTGCGTTATAAAAGGATTTACATTATATGTCTAGTAGTTGTTTGTATATCTATTTTCTGTAGAATTCACTTCCTCCTCTACCTACATTTCATATTTCGTGGTGCAGAATGTAATGTTACAACTATACAGAATACACAATGAACAAAAACGGTACAAACCTGCAGTTGAAATGTCACGCGAGTACTACAGCGGCACACAGTGGCAGTCTCTTACAACACAAAGTACACGTTCGATGTCGCCACATTGTAATTCCTATGTATATATCAATATGTCTTAGTTGTTATGTATCCTTTACAAAATATTAGAAGAGTAATGCTCTGTTTTGGCTTGAAATATATGTCAGATGTGAACGATACCAACATCAAACCATATTGTATATAAAAGACAATATAGACCTAAAAGAATTGTAGCGCATCGGAACAAAGGTACGTCAAAAATTGTATAAATTGAGCAAATTAGTTTCTTTGTGTATATTCCTTACAATTTCTAACATGCATTGTAAGACAACTGCGTGAATTATGGGAAAATACTTCGGATCAACATCTTTGTAACATTTAAATAAATCATCTCTGTAGAGGCATTAGGTTGTACAACGAGCGTTGAATTTATTGCTCAAGTTCCGTAATGTCTGTTCCTGACAGAGATCTTCGCTTTTTAACAAACGTAATGATTCTAATGAAGTAAATTTAACAAATACTGCATATTGAGTGACTGAGTTCTATCATAACTTGTTCCTACTCTAGAAAAACTATTTTAGGGAACTTTTAGTCGTTAATACATACATGTAACGTGTTCAGGAGAGTTTATAAGTCCTTTTACCGTAAATAGCGATTAACGAAGTAACATGTGTGTATTAATGGAAATTATTGCTGTATAATTAAATTTCGTACTTTATGTTCTATATTGTAGGATATTTCAACTAATTGTTGCTTTACTGAGTTAGGATGTACGTCTACTTCTCGGAGAAATAATTAGATATAGAACTGTGTGTTTGATGTAGGTAAGCTAAGATCAGTAAGGACGTCACAGAAATAAGTAATAAGTCTTATTAAAAATAATCCCCAGCTTTTTGCAATAGAATTTCTTCTATCTCATAGTTGAAACTAATGTAACTTTTACTTCAAGAGGAAGAAATAATGTTTCATTTAGACGAATTAAAAGAAGATTATTGTTTTACTCCATTTATTTAAGGCATTAAAGTCATTTTGAAGCTTAATACAGTCAGAAACAGACTTTACAGATCTATAGATTTTTAAATCAGCTGAAAATAGCAAAATAATTTATGTGGTAGTGAAAGTTGCGTTTTAAGAGAGAAAGATAGAAGTGGTGAAAAGAGATTTTGGACAGCGGTAAAGGGAAGTACAAGATGTTATAGATTAACTAATGAAGAAATAAGAAAATATATAAGATATCATAGATATAACTAAATGGAAAGATTATGTCAGAATGGATTCAACCAGCCTACCAAAAAGTGTGCTAGAATACAAAGCTAAAGGTAGAAGAGCGATAGGAAGACCAGTGTAAGGAGGAAATGAGACCCGAACAGCCCAATGGCCTAGTCCATGAGCAGAGGAGGAGGAGGAGGAGGAACAAGAAGGAAAAAATGTGAATACCATGAGATCAGGAAGTGACAAAAATGTTATTGCACATGGCATAGGGAACATCAAATAATTTGATATGCAAGCTTCTACCTGAAAAGTCCAGAGATGAACACGAAGAACGTGAGGGCTAGAAAGAATATGAAAAAGATATCTCAAACAGTTCTTCGGGGTTATCTGCATGAAAGCACGCACTGTGCAACAAAATATTTGTAACTTAATTTATTTTATTTTTTAAACGGCATGTAGAAACTTTGCAACTCAAATCATTTCAAGAATGACACACTTTCCTGGAGGTAACGGAAAAATATTGAGAAGAATAGAGTCCATCGCGGGAGAGGATAAGACTGCAGCTTCATCACCTCTTTAAGAAGCAAAGTTTCAGTAGTGCTGCTCAGCGTTACCTTGCACTTTCGTTTACTTACAAACCTTGCCTGTTACTTTAATCGTGATGCACGAGTCGTCTTATAGACCACCATTTGCAGATTCTCCAATCCTCGCCTAGTTTTCAGCTTCGCGCAACAATTTTCTTGAATTATGTCAGACGCAGAAGCTTTTAAAGTTGGCACAACATTGTTTGTTCTTACTTGAACAAATGTCGCCGTGTGCTGTGAAGCGTGTATGCACCCGTGAAGTATCCTCTTGTGGCAGCTGCTCTTGAAATGCTTTTATTGGCCTCCTAAGGTTGAAATGTTTTAACTCCTTGACGCCGAGCAGTTTATAGGACCACTCCTCTCAAGGGTTACACATGAAATAACTTACTGCATTTTGTATACGTATAAACCATAATGCATTTATGTTTTGAAGCAAAAGGAAGTCTGAAATATCACACTCAATTGGCTATCTACTATCGTTTTATTTTTATACAGTTTCTAAAATCTGACCGACGTGTATATCCGAAGTCGTTAACACATTGGCACGAGAAAAGCAGGTCTGGGTTCATATCGGCCGGAATCGCCCTCTATTTTTTTTAGTCCTCTTTAACTGGCAAATACGGTATGTGACCTAATCTTAGACCTGGAACGTTTGCCTCGCACGTTTCTATTTTCACTTCATTTCATATATTGCCAGTGTCATCGTAATTTAGAGGGCCCTTTAGAGTGCGTTAATTACTATTGTGCCTAAGTTGTAAGCGCTGGCATAAAAAATGAAATGAAATTCCGGTACACCATTTGTACTGTTTTCCTAGTAATTGACAGCGTTAACAAACAGAATAATAATAATTAAAGTTTGCTAAAATAGTTCCTTCAGAAATTCCCTTGTAACTACAAGGGACATAAAAGATCCCAAATCGGTAGTCAGATGTTTTATATTAATTACGATTTTATATTAATTACTAGTAGCTGGCATGCTTTAATTTGTATAGGAGTACTCACTCACACTTTAGATGCTCAAATTTCCTCTGAAAAATGTTTTCTAACAATGTGTTGGTCATCGTCAGCGGGCCAGCTGCAGCAACTCATTGTTAGAAAACATGTTTCAGAGGAAATTTGAACATCTAAATTGTGAGTGAGTACTCCTATACAAATTAAAGCATGCCGACTACTCGTAATTAATATAACAGATGTCTCACTTTAAATACTTTGAGAATCCTTTATAATCAGATGTTTAGGCGAGGCCGTATACTGCGCTTGAAATTCCACTCTTTATGACAGCCCGAAATATAATTGCTGGACTTTAAATTGTGAAGAATAGATTATGAAAACTTAAAAAAATGGAAGTAATATGTTTTATGTAGCAATAACACAATAGTTTATGTACATACATTACTTCCTAAGTTTATGTGAATTTTATAGCATTTTCTGTAACTGGGAAACCGTGATAGATAGACAAAGCTTACGGGAAAATGAAAACCTTACTAAAATACACAATTGTTTATTTATGTTGTCTTTCATAGAGTTAGCTATTTCAGTTAGCTGTTCACTGTTAGAATTTGGAATCCACTTTCCAGCTATTGTCCGTATGTATATCTGCTTTTAACTGCAGTGGTTATAGCAACATATTCCCTTTGGAACATATTGCCTAATGACAATGATTTTAACTCGCATAAGGTGATTTGTATTTGGATTTTATACATTGGATCACACTCATTCATTCAGTTTCTGGAGAGGATAGAAAATATTGACTAAAGAGTATTCCTACCCTTAGCCAGAGATAGAATCGGGGACTCCTCGCACTGTTGCTTACCAAGTGGCAACTGGCAACTAACGAATATAGCCGATTCGTAGTTTATAACTTAACTAGTCCGAATATCACAGTTGCGGCTTTGAAATTCTGGTAGGTATAATTTTATGCAGCATTAAATATTACATTGTTTTGTGATTAGGCAGCGCAGGAAACGTCGGTGAGCGAACCCCAAAAGTTGTTATTGGGACACACCGGATACGAAAACAAAAGCATTACTCCTTGCTCTTTATCAGTGACCCTAGCCTCGTTTTCAGATAACGGGGCAAAGGGCAGTTATTTGTGAAAAAGTTTACTAATGACTCGGACAGTTCCCAAGTTGCTTATTTTGCAGCGATTTTAATAGTACAGTAATTTCAACTAGTTACTGCAAAATAAACAGGTTCCTTTTAAGTTACGAATGCTTTATTTTATATTATTAAGCACGGTGAAACAAAATGCTTGTCTCATTGCATAAGACATTTAGTTTTGGTAAACTTTATCTACAATTCTCTGATATTGTTCTGTTATTTTTATCATTTAATGCTTCAATCCTCAACCTCACTAACATTAACTTCCCGCTAAAAGGTTACATATGTCCGGCAGCTTATTTGCCGTCATCGGCTGTTATAACGGATTGTTGGAGCACGTTTAACACGTATAAAAAATAACTAAGGAATAGCTTCTTTGTTGCTGTTTCATAAGCCAACAATTTTTAATAGCAGCATGCTACCGTGGAGTATGCCGGTATGTTTACAAACAGCTACAACAGGCGGCACGGTGTCACCTACCTGCAATTCCTTCGATAGCGTGAGGTACGTGGCGTTGCTCCTGTCACTGCCTAATCCACGGTCATTCGGGATCGATTTTTAATACGGCTCTAATTGCGGTAAAATTATCTATATATGTCACATAGAAGCTGAGCAACTACTTCTATAGTTCGGTGTCGTTTTGAAACAGTCTGTATATCTTGGTACGCATATGCAGAACTTGACTATAATTATGACATCCATATATTCCTGTGCATTTCCTTAGAATTTTCTATCGATACAGTTTGTGCCTAAATCACGGTTAATAGGAAGAACAATGAAAACTAAACTTTGTGTGCATAGTATGCAAAGCAGGTGTGGATATATACTGTACTGTAATTTGACTTTGAATATACTGGATAGATTCGTCGTTTTTTTTTTCATTCGTTATTTTTTGCTTTTCAGTAAACGTTTCAAGAAATCATTCCGTTTAACTTTTCAGTTGCAGAAACAGAGATGAGTTCCTAGAACGGAGTGGTAGGGTAGATGTATGTTTAAAGTCTCCTCGAAAATATTATTAATCCTCTTACTTTTATGTCCGGACAACGAGGAGCAAGCTGCCGGACGGAAATTGAAGTAAAGAGCGCCTGACTTACCTGTCTGCCATGTGCCTTTTTGAAACAAAGGGGTTTCGGAGAAGAATTCTGTTCTAAAAGCGTCTTCCTTGCTCTGCAAATTACACGAAACGTGCTGTCAGAATTTTAGCAGAGACTCAATCCTAGTCTGTTTCATGTCTAGATTTCAGTTTAGTGGTCATAGTGATGATATCAGTGAAAGTTTGGGAACTATGTAAATCATATTTTGCCAAAGACCTCGCATTTCTTTGGATCGTAGTTAAATAATAGAGTAATGAATGAATAATAACTTGGCTGCCATAAAAATGCTACTCTGTATGCAAATGGCCTACTTAAACATCCTAATTTTTGGAAGATTTTGAACTGTGTTTGCATTTTCAAGGTTCTCAGCACTAGTGAAAGTCCTCCCTTATACGAATTATTGTCATTCCTTCTTTTCCGCTTATCTATAAGATATTGATAATTTGATATTGAGATTTCACCAGAAATATATGTTCTCTCAGGATTCCGCGGCAAAAGCCAGTTAGTCAAATATTTATAAATGTACCCCAAAGCAGCATGGGTACATTAGTTACTTAGGCGCTGGCCTACTGATTCTATGATCTGGGTTTCAAATCCAGCCCAAAGCGATGGTTTTAAGAACGTGTAGAGGCGACAGTCTAATATCGTAGATTTATTGGCATGTAAATGATCTGTGAGACCAAATTTCGGTACACCGGTGGTGCTGATATGATTCTGACAACTGTCGGCGTCGTTAAAAACAAAATAGTTTCTATTTTTTAAACAGAAAACAAAAAGTAAAAGAAAAATATCGGTGTCTGCACGTGAATATTGTGTGAATTGCTTCCCGTAGGGGAGGGGTCCGTCCCCTTTAGCTGCCGTGGTGCGGGTGCTGCGGACCCCTAGCACTCGTGGTACCTCTGACGTTACTAGAGGAACCTGGGCAGAATATTCGAGTTGTTCGGATTGGGTTGGACTCGAGGGGGCAGTGGTTCCCGATACCCGTGGGTGATTGGGTACATCTCCAGACGGGGTTGACGGAAGCCATTAATATACCCGCGTACTGGCTAGCATAGCAAGTAGAAGGTGTGCTACATCACCAGGCGGCCCCATCGAGGTCATATCGGTAGCCATCCCATTTTGGTGTTGGTGCCCGTAAGTGGCGTGTCCACTTCCATCCCGTCTTGAGTCCACAGGACCAGATGGGGGGGAGGTGCTTGTTAGTCTCTAGGTCTTGCCCTATGGAAAGCCCCATGGAGGCACCGGGTGCCCTTTCGGGAGAGCTCGGTAACTCCCTGGTCGAAGGAGGCTCGGGTCCTTCATCCTACGGGTCCAGGATTGATGGGAGTAAAACCTCTGGCATTAAAGTAAAACGTGTGTGAATTGCTAAAAGCATAACATAAAATACAAAAGCCTGGATATAATTTCCGTATCTTTCTAGGGTACAACACGAACATTTTCAAGGAAATCCCCCGTCCAAACAACTTATACATAGGACTGATGTTATTTAATTAAAATGATGTATTGATAAAATGTGCTTAATATACTCCTATGACAAATAAAATTAACACTTCTAATATTCGGCGAATAACATCCAAGTTTCTTTTCTGTGATTACATTTTTTATAATTTTATACAACACAAAAATCTTACAGTATACCAAAACGTAGTGAGAGAAAAAATTTAGAGCTTAATAAAGTGTAAGTGCAATTTATGTCAAATAAAATGTTACTGGAATTAGCATTTTTTCAAAATATTCCATGTTGTAAGCCTGGACCTTTCGTGTCACCTAAGGAAGGGTGGTTTGCGATCTCACAGTTTTCTCTGCTTTTAGTATTTTTGCATCGCAGCAACTTGTTACCAGAAATGACTTTTGAATGCTGTCTCGGGATGTCTGACAACTTTTTGCATCATTTGAAGGAATTAGTGAGTAAGAAATACAAAAATAAAATGGAATCCATATCATGAGCAGCGTAATGTGGATAGGATGATCAATTTTATGTTGACAGTATAATAAATGCTTAATATATGCATACTTGTCATTAGTAGAGATCGTTGTGTGAATGCATCACATGACACTTTTATGCGCTTTGCATTGGGTATGCAAAAGGCTGTAGTAGAGTCAAATTGAAGTTTTTTGTTTTAAGATTATTCCTTACAGATCCGAAGCATTGTAATAGCCTAACGGCAATTTAAAGAGTGTATTGAAATTTCAGTTATCAGTTTCGCTATTCACTTTTGAAATATAGTAAGTTCCATTACAAGTGATTCATGTCCAGGATAGCGAAGGTTTTTCTAACAGCCGACAGCTCTTTATAACATTTCTATTGATTCGTCCGCCCTCCGAAGCCTGCCTTTTCCTTCACTCGTTAAATTTGGAACCCCAGTCGGCTCTTAACGCGAGATTGCACTTCCATTTGAGTGCAACGCTTTGTTCATATCTACTCTTATAAAAATCTTTTGAACATGCATTCGACATTTGAGCCAGACATTTATTTCTTTCTTTCACATCGGGCACAGAGAAAGCTTGGCATAAGATTTTTTTAATGTTTTTTTTCTAGGTCCTTGATATTTTTGCGCCCAGAAGTTTTTTTTTTTTTTTACATCCCGAGGTAGCATTCATTTAGTTTAGAATGGCTGCCAAGGGAAAGTATCACCAGGTTCACTGAACTCAAATGGTACTGTTATTGCATGGTAATGCTGAATGTTGTGAATTGATGAGGATTTATAAAGGAAAGGTAGCGAAATCGATTTAGTGCAAGCATAAAATTTGGTCACTCTTGTAATGCCGTTCGAAACGGGGTCCTGGAGAATCGGATATCTGATTTTATGGCTGCCAATGAAATTTGCGTTAAATACAACTTTTGTTAGGAAAATTAAGATAAAGTTCTATGAAATAATTGTATCAACAGTCTAGTGTAAAAGAATCCTATTAATTATCAGTGTATTTAAACAAAGAGGTCTAGTTTGATCTCTCGTTTTTATATAAAAAAGTTAAAACATATATGTTAATTATACTTAGCACACACATAATTTCTGTCATCTAACATAATTAAAATATATCTACTTCTAAATTTAGTAGATCAGAAAATGCATTTGAAAATAATTATTTCATAAAGTTAGACTTCTTTTAAGAATAAAAATATAATTATGGCTAGATGTATATATTGTCGTCCTCGATGGTATTGGGGTGATATGCAGTCTCCGGTTACGAAGTCGTGGTTTTAAATTCGATGGTTGAGGTGTATTCTTTTTTCCACGTAAGAGTCCTTAGCATGGCTTCCTTGAGAAGAGCAGAAAAGCCAGTTAGCCCACGTTGTAGATATACGCAAGTAAAAAGAACCTATGGTCTTCTGTCATGGCGTATTGAAATGCCACGGAATGGCGCTCGATTGCGTCTGTATTTTAAGTTGCGGATATATGACCGGTGTCAGCTCGGCATCGTGGGGCACTTGAGGAGCTGCGTTAGCTAGCGAATCCTGTTCGAGGAGTGCCAACTTTGCGGCTTGGGGTGCCGATTTGCTGATTATATCTCTTCCCCGTATCGGTTGGATAATCGTTCGCCACTGTCTTGCGTATGTGGGCGTGAGGCGGCAGTCGGGTTGGCAGGCCCGGTACCGATTCCGGCCTTCACTAATTATTTATTTTATTTGTAACCTTAAAGCCGATAAGAGGCCTCAGAAGCGGTTTCTCACGCCCAATATAGAATGGGACGCTGGGAAACTCCAGTTTAAAAAAACTCAATTTGTGCATTATGTGCAGTTGTTCGTTATAAACAGCACGTATCAGAAAGAAAAGTAGTTTTGAAATGTTCAGCGGTAATCATGCTTTTATACGAATATGTATTCTTGCTTGTCCACTCATTAGCAGGTAGAATCATTTTGACACTATTTTAGTCTTTGTACTACAAAATATTCCGTATTTACGCAGAAATTTGCATCGGACCAAGGATTTCCTAATAGAAGTCTCTTCGAAGTCAACAGAGTGAAAAGCTGCAGCAATATCAGTGAAGATATTTTGCTGCACACATGACCTGTTTTGTGATGTACGCTAATAACGTCACAGGAGCTAAAGCGTGCTCCAGGAACCTCATAAAAGTCAAACCATCTCCAAGGAAATAAATCTCGGTTATAACTTGAAGATAGACGGTTAATGTAGCTTCTATCCCGTTATAAAATATTGTTGAAACTGCATTGGGAGTAGAGGAGCAAATACGATGAAAAGGGTGTCAGCTGAAGATCAGTTAAGTATAAGACGCTGCAATTTGAACAAGTGATTATTTACCTTATATCCAGTATGGTTGACTGAGCTAAAAATAGATCAGCTGAAGATCCACGTATTTGGAAAATTCTCTAGCGGTTTTTGAACTTCAGCATTTTCAACTAAAAGAAATGAAGTAAGCGCGATGCTTTGTCCCGTTACATTGTTATGGTGCACAATGTAGTCTGTACAAAACTTTGTTTTCCTTTTAATTCCCTATTGCTAGTGGTTTATAAAGTAATTCAAGCATATTCTGACAACAGCAGTTGATGTCGCCCACTTTGTTTTGTTATTTTGAAGTATGTTGTTCAACTTCGGTAAGAGAGGAAGAGTTCTTCAGACTCGCAGAAGTCTACTTGCAGCATGCAATACAATTTCTCATTGGGGGGCAAAATGTCGCCATGGCCGAATGAAGTGTTGGAAAGTAATGGCAGGATTATACTCATATACTTCAATTAACTGTAAGCATGTCATGTTTAATACCTGGTTAATCGATGTGCGTCATCATACTGGAATATGTATTATGTGGTTAGTTACTGAGACATGTGCAACTGAAAACACTATCCAAAATTCCATAATTTTTGCTATAAGGATTTTTAAATACACTGTGCATATCAAAAGAGCTATTAAACAGAATAGGATTTTACAACGGTAATTGCCATTACACTCTGATAGCTATGATATTGGGAAGCCATAATTATTACCTCCAGTACAATCTAATTTCATCTTCATTGTGCTAATTTGTCACTCATGGATTAGAGAGTCAAGGATGATTTTTGCATCTCTCGTATGTTTCTTCATTTTCTAAAGCTGTGAGAAGAAGTTATAGTCTTACAATGCCAAAATTTGATTGGTACATGCCCCTTTTCCCTTCCCCAACAGAATTACTATTTCCTTTGAAGTCTACATAGCTTTTCTTTTAACCTGGTTCATTTCAGTCACTAACAAATAATCTAGAAACAGTAATCTGTAAATTCCAAACCAGATAATACGTGTAATCTTTTATGTGTCACTATTAATTAAACTGCAACAACTTCTACAGTTGAACCTTTTTTTTTCTCCGAGTCTCCGGTTCAAATCTATATTGTTACAAGGCATGGCATTTTTGTGCATGATGCTCGAAGTGCAGTTTTGGAAGCGTGCTTTATAATTATTGGAATACTTGTATCACGATTGCCATCGTTATCATGGTTATACAGCAATGCGGTGCAGCACAGTATTTAACAGGAATGTTCCACTGCGCTACCAATAAAATGCTATTGATGCTGGTAAAATATTGGAAGATCTCAATTACAGCAGCTTATAGCCCCGGCACATGTTATTTATTTGCATTCTGCTCTAACACTATTTAAGCTAGTAACGTTAATTATCACAGTAAGCTCACAATGACAAAGAGAAAAATTATTGATTTCCAAGCTAAAAGTATTTTCAGTTACAAACACCACCTCGTCAGTAGTTTTAAATTAATTACTGTTTAACGTTGTACCCCCTGTGTAAGCTTAATATTGAGGTGGAAGATAAATGTTCCATAATTTGCCTAGAATATTTTATGGAGTCTTCATTGAAGCAAGTGGTATTCAAATGAGGTGAAAAAGTGAGATTATTTGTTAAGCTTCATTGGAAACCAAATCCTAGGTCTGCTGTCTCATTTCTATCTTGAGTCAAGAAAATAATTTTGTTATTGATTTAGGTAAGTTAAATCACCCTAAATGGTTTATTTAAGCACATCATTTTTTATCAGTTATGCCATCAATCGTTTAAAATTTATCAGTTTGTATTTCTTTCGGAAGTAAGCAAGATCTGTAATAGTACTTATAAGTTGTTTTATGATCATTATCTTCAGTAGTCTTTTTACAATATGCGTCACTTTTGGTACTTGAAAAATAAGAAGAAGCTTTTCAGTGTATAAATGTAAAGATAAAATCATATACATATATTAGCTAAGAAAATAAAAGGGGTTTGGGTGTACAAAATTTCCATATCGTTCCAATTTGTAGAACAATTGTACCTCATTTCAAACAACTCCTCACCCGTGAAGTGATGCAGAATTCATAGTACAAAATAACAATGGAATGCCAATGTTAAAATATTGTGCCTACTGTAATTACGTATATAATGAAAAAGAAAATTTAGTTTTATAAGATTTAACATTAAGCTAAAAGTGTCAACTTGAAGAATTGCATCCAGAATACTTAGTTTTATAGCACACCGTGATACTCTGCGTGTCACAAGAAGTTTCTGAGAACTTTATATAAAAGAGGGCAACGAAAGCGCTACATTCGAAATTATAACGTTTCTCTATTTCGTTGTACTCTTGGAAATGACGCAGCTCGCTACTGTCAGCTAGAATAGAACACATAAAGGCAAATGCAAGCACTTCTTTAATGTTTGTTTTGTCGCACTGAAAGCTACCGAGGCTTTCTATAGCGCACGTAGGGTCCTTCAGAATTAGAGCTTACTGCATAGGTAATCCAAAAAATTGAGACAGGGTATGCCAACCTTTTTTTAAAGTTATTTATTAGTTAAATCCCTTTTATATAAGATTCTTGATTTTATTTATACTTTCACTACCAAATACCTAGCAGGGAGAAGATAATTATTATAATCCAACCAGTTCGATATCGTGATTTCTCAAAAATATTTGTTTTGGAGCCCCATGAATTTAAAGGAAAATTGGGGAAAGGATTCGTGTGTATGTCTGAACAGTCCAACCCAAAACTAGACGGTCAGAAGGACACGATACTTGGTGTTCATATACAGTATCTTCCAAAGATGAGCCACGGAGAATTTTAGAACAATCCTCCAAACCAACTACCCTTTACAAGGGAATCTTGGTTACTTTATATATATAAACATCTTGAATTTTCTGGGAATAACTTCATTTGGAAGAATTATGTATAACTGGTAAGGCAAAAGAAATAGACAGCTTATTGCATAAAAACAGTAATTGTATTTAAAATAAAAAATTAATTATCAAATAGCATTGTGTGCTATTAGTTATTTCTGAGGAAATTGTGTTTGAATTATTCAATACTTCTATCATTTTATAGTGCTGTCAGCATTCGGTTAATTTCTCGAAGTTCATGGAAAGGGTATGAAATATTAGGACCAGCAAATAGCAATCTTCCTTTAAACATATGACGTCTATGCAAAAGAAATATTAAGTGGAATAATTAATATGAATATTTTAAAGAATATCTTTAAGAAAGCATAAAAATAAATAACTTAAGGTAAAGAATGCGAGTATTTTTTCTTAAAATTAATGAAAGCTTCTTAGCTGTGCATTATACACAGTTATTATATCCTTAAAAGACTTACACTTATGAGGAAATATATTCAAATAATTTATTTTAAATGCTCTTTATAGAAATTATAATGGGCCTAAGGTTTACTAGACTGAAAATAGCTTGTGTGAAAAAATGCAACAGTATATGTAAATTGGATTGATTATAAGATATTTTCTATTGTTACTGTTTTGGTTTTCTCAGAGGAAACCTTTTAGATGCGAAAGATCACGTTGTTCCGCACCAACGAAGAATGTACGAATGCTCTCAAGTATTTTCTCTCCATTCTTCTTTTTCTCCTTTTCTTCTTCTTCATCATCATCACCATTATTATTATTATTATTATTATTATTATTATTATTATTATTATTATTATTATTATTATTATTATTATTATTATTATTATTATTATTATTATTATTATTATTATTATTATTATTATTATTATTATTATTATTATTATTATTATTATTATTATTATTATTATTATTACTATCTTTTTTCAAACATGATTAATGGTCGTAGTACAAGTACACCTTGGAATGTAGTTTATCACCTGCTGTAACCTTGGAAGCATGTCATGTCTGTTATACACACGTCCTATATAATAAACTATCGATCGTGTGAAAAATTCAATGAATATTTGCAGCTTTTTCCATAAATTTCCATTTACATGCCCTTATCAATATTTACTTTTGATGGAATTAGTTCCATCTCGGTGGCAGCGAGTTGACCCCGTTTGTTTGTTATATTTAACATTTATTGAAGGGATTGGGCTAATAAGGCATCACTTTTCCCGCCTGATGCAGATGTGTGCACATATCGTATCGACATTTGCCCTCGACGAGGTCTGCGTGTTGTGAAATGCCATGCAAATAAATTTCAAAAGCTATCGATTTTATCCATTAGGGATTTTACAGGAAATTACGCTTCTGCTGATCTGCTAAAAATCCGATACTGGTTAATTTATGAGAAAATTGGTTTCTTTTCCCTGTTTTGAAAGATTTCCCATGTGATTTAACGGCAACATGGAATGAGGGATAGCTTAAAAATGATTTCTGTTTACGGTAGTGTTTGCCTGCAGTAATCCACGAAGTCAATACTTACTTGAGAGTTTCAGGAACTGAAGAGTGCATTTGGTGAAAAAAAAAAAAAAAAAAATTGCAAATACTTCAAGAGATTCTACTTGATGCGAATAGAAATAAATGACTGTGAGGTTCCTTTCCTTCCCAGTAAATTGTAAGATGTGTTTATAATACATGTTTTATTTGTGAGATTAGTATCTAAGTACGTGGAATTTTAATCAAAATTGGAATTTGGAGAATAATTACATCATTTATTTCTAACAACGAAAAATTCCTTCTGAATTTTGAGATTACCAACATGAACTAGGTAAACTTAATAATTAAAATTCTTTCAAATAGATATACTATTCACATAAGGAGAGTAATAATGAAAATAAAAACAATTAACGAAGTGATATAAAAAATAATATCCAGCAGACAACTATATGGAATATAACAAATGACAGAGTAGGTATATTTACATAAAAGTGATCAATAACGGTTATTTTCAACACCTATGAATATATTTTCTTTGCAGATCTAATTGGAAAGTTTTGAAAACAATACTAAAAGTAAATAGATTTATATTAGGCGTGCGACCTAAGAATGATCTCAAGGTATGTTCTGTTTCTTTCTTTGTCCTTTTTTGTTGTCTTTTTTCTGCTTTTTCGCCTCTCTCTTCACGTTCTCAGCTGTTTTTGGCACAATAATCTCTCAGATTATGAATATCTTATTGTTTTTAATACACACACATGGAGAGAGAGAGAGAGAGAGAGAGAGAGAGAGAGAGAGAGAGAGAGAGAGAGAGAGAGAGAGAGAGAGAGAGAGAGAGAGAGAGAGAGAGAGAGAGAGAGAGAGAGAGAGAGAGATTGTATATACAGATATGTTCAAAAGGTAATTTTCGTTTTAAATAGCTGTTCCTCTACTCTAGGTAAGCAACAGTGAAATTAAAAATTGTGTTTTATTGCTACACGAAAAACCAAACGAATAACTGAAAGGCCACCGGGAATAAAAGTGTTCAGACATCTGAGTAAATTGTACAAAAGATAATTATTTTCTTGCAATTTATTCTAGCTTACAAGAATTTATACAAAACTTCTGTTAACGCACTTGAGGAACACCAATAAAACTACCGAAGAAAATAAAGATAAGTGGTGAGCTGATGAATACAGCAGGCGTGAAGCACATTTAATATGAATAGAATTTTTAAATGTAGCAAAACAGAGCAAAAGGCAATGAGGATTAATTTACTATAAAAAAAAACCTTGACATATTTAGAGGTAAGAAATTCCCAAAATGTCGATCGTCTATGAAAGCTGTCTAGTTTGGTGAACGAACTCGTCAGTTTTAACGAACCTACGTGTCCAGAACAGCAAAAACTTAAGCAAACGAAATTATTTATTGTTTGTTATCCACATACTGAATACTTTTTATTAGGAAACATAAGATATTTTTAAAACGTGCTTGAGCTGCATATCCCGTTTTTATAAAAATTCGAATTTCAATTAGAAACCATAACATCAACTTTAAAGTTACAGGTGCTTTATTCCAATGTACAACTTTAAAAAAAAAATGATAGAATCGACATGAAAAATTCAATGCCACGGCCGGGATTTGAACCACGGATCTACTGGTTTACGTCCTAGTGCGAGAGCCCCTAGTGGTTTACCGGGGAAATATGTGAGTCCATTGGAGAATTTAATGTCATGACGTCAAATTGGCAATGGTAGCTCAATGGGTTAGAGCGACTGGACAGAAACCAATAAATCCGTGGTTCAAATCCCGGCCGTGGCATTGAATTTTTCATGTCGAATCTATCAATCCAATACCTTAGCCTGTATACCGCTAGTGTGAAGAAATGATTAATTTCCATCAAATAACTTAAATTGAAAAAAAAAAGTTTTTAGAATATTGTTTCCTGAAAATGTAGCTTTTGTGATGGAAATGAATGTAGTTATATGGTGATATAAAGGTGCTAATTCTTTGAAATTTTGTGCTCCCGTATGGTTTACTGGTTTCCATACTCTAACCTAATCTTATAATATTTATTCAGAGCTACCAAATCCATTGAATTAGCCTAAGTAGAATTGCCTGCCTGAAGTTTTCAGCAGTTTTATAGTAAAAGTGCTCACATAGTTGTTTGGTCTGTCATTGTGTGACTAGTCACATCTGAGGCAACATTACCGATTAGTTTTCTTCATAAGACACTTGATACCTCTCTGGTAATCGACTCATGCTGCAATGTTGTGCTTATCTTCTAGAATTAATCCTATATAACCTGGCATATTACCGAAATTTTCCTCCCAGAAACTTCGGTTTGTGGTATGAAACGCAGTAACAAACTATATTTCCCCTTGAAACTCACCTGGCAGAATTTTCTCCTTGATGTATTATTGCTATTAGAATAACTTCCAAAGTTGTAGAGAGAATCCTCCTACCCGTTTTAGCGCTACGGCGAATCAAAGGGATTCGTGTTTTCCTATGTAGAAAGCAACCTCCGCAAATTTGCCTCTGAAATTTAAAAGTAGTTTGCGCATCTCATTGAAGTTGGTGTTTTTTTTAAGAACGTACTCCTATAGCAGATTAAGTTGAGAGTGTAACTTCCACGAGGGATTAATGGAATATCGGTCGCAAAAGATGGTTCTCTTTGCATGTAATCCCTGAGAGATTATATCGCTATATTTCGCTGCTTCGGAAAGACAGAGGCTTTGGATTATGCGTGTGCAAGATGGAAATGTGCAATATTCCAAAGTGCGATTTTAATCTACCCAGAGGGTATATGTTTGTTGAGACAGAGTAAAAGGCTTCTCAGCGAAAAAGGTGGCTCTGCACAAATTACAATCTCTTTCCTTGCTTTCTACTCTTGTTTAGGAATGGTAATTATACCGTGAAGAATTGGCTACCTAGCAACAGGGAACTACCATTTGTAACTCTTGAAACACACAAGGACGCTGTCCTTTTATTGTTACTGGATTTTACACGCTCGTAATTAATGAAAAGTTAACAATTAAGTTTGTGAAATATGCAGGGAAATAATTAAAAGAAAAAAATAGTATAAATGGATGGCATAGACGAGAAATATATACGGCTTCTGATGCTCTTGTGAATTAACTTTGCGGTGATTAGATTAACTTTTAAATGTATGACTTAGAAGATGTGTTAAAGATTTTGCGAGTGTTTTCGTTTGAATTGTCTATTAAATAACCAATGACGGGCACTCAAATATACATATGAGACGCTTGACCATGCAAAAAAGCTACGTTAAATAAAGCTTTCTCAAGCGTATTCGGGTATCGAACCAAGAAGCCGGTAGATGTTCTATCGACTCAGCTATGGTCTCAGTCTAGGTATTCGTAGGATATGAAATTAGCTAAGCTTAAAAGCTTTGTGTTTATCGTACAAAGCTGTTTTTTCTTTGCTGTTTTTGAATTCACTTTACATTTTATATCACAGAGGGAATGATTTTGAAGGAGAGGTCAGTGTATTTTTTGTTGTAATTTACTTCCTCCAACGTTAAATATCGGACGATGAATGGAATAGTTAAAATGATGCTCAAATGAGCGCAGGGTCCATAGAGCTTAGTTACGCGACATTGGTCTTACAGGATAAGCGAAAACCCCGGAAAAAACCTTATCCAGGTAACTCACCCTGACCGAGTTTCGAGCTCGGGACCTCTTGAACGTGAGGCAGACTCGCTACCATCTTACGCTACCGAGGCGGGCGAGGTCAGTGTAATGGTTCCAATTTCCCTCGGATATTGAGAGGGAAATTTGCCTCTCAATGTACGCCACCTCCCCACCCAATTAGGGCTAAGCTTCCTGGAGAAGCTTATTATTAAAACCTATTAAATTGTTAGCAAAAGAAAAGGACTATTTTCACTGTGTATAAAAAAGTGACAGTAAAACATAAATAATTGAAGCTCGTTAAGGTTATAAATTACAGACGGGTTAGGATTTCAGGCTATGAGGCTAGCTTTAGCTTCTTGCGCCTTGTAAACTCTGGGAGGAAGAGAGCAAGAGACCATGAAGGTTGGTAGATCTAATGGCAGTAAACTCACTGCCCCCACCAATGTTTCAGATTTAACATGCCGCCGCACCTTTGATGCCCTCCTATCTCATGGACAGCTTTCCTATCAGAAGATGCAGTTCTCACCTGAAAGTGTACCCACCGCATATACTGCATGCTATCGTCAATCTTATCCTGCTACACTACAGGATGTAAGGAAACAAGGAAATTAGCGATAGTACATCATTCTACGAACTAGGAACGACAAGCTTCTCCGAGAGTCAAATCCGTTACCTCAGATGCAGCTCCGTTTGAGACTTTCCTAGCCACTTTAAGGAAACTTTCTAAACACGCTTGCAAATAAGCTGAATAAGCAATTAGATGCGCCAAATAAAATTTCTCGCACTGCTGGTGCTTGGAATGATTTATTTTACAGCTGGAACGCAAGAAGCGTCGCACCGTGGCAGTGAATTTTGCCAAAATTGACATCAGATAAAAGGAACCACGGGCGCGAAGCACGGTCGATGTTTGCATTTCAATCGTGATGTAATGTAATTGTTTGGCTTGTACTTGAATGGCGCTACCATCCGATTATATTTTTCCGTCGTGATGGAAACAAAGGTAATTTGCATAATCAGTAATTTAAATTAGGTTTTGCTTTTTAAGGAAAGAGTTGGCCGTATTTCATTTCAGCCTTTAAAATGACTGGGGGGGGGGGGGGTTGCCGTTCACGTAGTTTGTTACGTTTCGAAGCCACAACAGAGTGTAACGAATTAGAAGGAATGAATATTTCGTTTTTGGACGACTACTGATTCCGCTATATGCTAATTATACCTCTCCGCAATTCATTACTCAGTTTGTTGTGTCGTTTATTCCAGTCCGATCTGCAGTATATCTTTGCTTTGACTTTTAAATTTCTTTTTTATTTACTAAATTACGAGAATAAATTACTAGACAAGCCTAGAGGAGTAATACATTTTGCATCACTTTTCGGAAATAGGATTATATGGAGAGATTCATAGGTATAACAAACAAGTTATAGGAAAAAAGGTGTCGCATAGGTCGGATAAATATGAATATTACTTTCCTTAGTAATTTTATGCATTGCACTAATATGCAAAATTTAACTTTTTGTCTGAATATTTTATTTTAGTACGTCATTATCTCTAATTTGAGTAAGCTGAATTACAATATGAGCTCGCTTTTTCTCGTTCACGTACCAATCCTTCACAACAGAAGAAATAGAAAAAATATGAATTTTTGTACTCTGCTCTGTCGAATTTATGCTACATTTTAAAGTTTGATTTATGAGTCACTATGTTTTCACTCAACTTCACTTACTTGTTGTATAATTGAAACGTTTTCAAGATCATTCGATCTCATCCTCAGCTATTTGGTGACTAAATGAACCTTCCTCTTCTTCCACTACTACGGAGCTCCGATCACTCTGCCATCTGGTGTTAGGTGCACTAAGTTTTAATACTTCATTTAATGCCGGGATTTCAAAATTTATAACTTTATCACGGTTTTTGTTTATGAATATTTTTTCCAAATATCCAATTCTATGGGTGTACTTAAAGATTTTTACAGTTTAATGTTGTGGCCAATGTTGTGGTTTTCTGTCCAAAAATGGTGTGAAACTGCAGATTTTTCTGTTTGTTTCAACTTAATGTTCCTCTGGTGTTCTTTTTGCCTAGTTAACAAGTTTCTCTTAGTTTTTCCTATGTAGCTTTTTTCACAGGTTTCACAATTAATCTGATAAATTCCTGATTTCAAATTGTTGGGGATTGTATTTTTCAGTGGTCTATTTAGCAGGTTCCTCAGACTGAATTTGTTTTGGGGTGCTAGTTTTAAGTTTAGTCTTTTGAAGATTCGTTCAAATTTTCTAAAAGCCCATGGATGGTAGGTGAATTTTCTATATTGCCAATTTGTGTTTTTAAGTGGTGTGAGAGTGGTATTTTTTGATATTATCTTCAGTTTTTCTTTACTCTTCATCATGTTCCTTATGATGGCTTATGATCTTGAAAACGTTTCAATTATACAACAACAAGTAAGTGAAGTTGAGTGTAAACATAGTGACTCATAAATCAAACTTAAATATGAAGAATACTTCACTGTTAATAATCCTTCTGCCTTTAATATTTATGCTACATTGTTTAATAAACTTAATAAATTCCCATTTGCCAATACAACGGTCTTCATAATAAATTGATATTTCACATATGTTGTAAATAATCACATTGTTTTTCCACAGTATTTTTTTGTACTCTTTACCTTGAAATGCACTTCTTTCCATTTCCTCTCTGTCCTGGTGAAATCATTAATCCTCCTCGCTGAAACAGCCGAGATTTTCTGGAAAATATGTTCAAATGAAGGGGTGAGGGTGTAGGAAATGTATTTTCACACTCACATTGCAACCCAGCTTTTGACTTTTCTTAAGCATATCTTCTACACTGTTTTTGAAATTTGGATCCTTGTAATTTCCCAGCAAGTTTTCGATGACACTCTTATTACCAAAATATGCCTGTTCTTTTATTATCTGTCATCGTTTGTTCAAATGATATCTGATATCATTCTCCTAATTTGTGGCCCAACAGATATTCCCACTTTAACTTTAGCATCACATATTTCAAGAAACTTCTTGCCGATTTATCTGCAGCAATTGTGATGCTTGTTTAAAGCCTTAACAAATTTCTTCATTAAGCCTAAGTGAAAAGGTGGTAAGAGAACATTTTATGGGTCAACAAGACAGTCGCGAATAACATTTTTCATTTCCTGGCACGAGACAGTCTCTCTGCTTCCAATTCTTTCTTCTCCAGTGCTCGGTTCGGACTCTATTATCTCACAAACAAAACAAGACATTTTAGTATACCCTGCGTGCTGATCCAGTAGCGTGCCAATATGTTTTAAGTGTCCACATATCTGCCACTTATGTTCTATATATTTGACTTTTTCGAAAAATAGTTGTAGCTTATGATGTGTTTCCTAGTGGTGAACTGAAAGGGTTACTGGAACTGATGCGTATTTATGTCCATTATACAGCAGACACCTTTCAGACTGATTTTAGTATTGTCTGTTCAATTTAGTATTGTCTGGTGTCATTGTTGTGAAACATGTTAATTTAAACAAATAAATTATTAGTATTTCTTAGTTCCATACAATATTTATGCGCACAACTACATTAAAACATTTTAGGTGTGACTGCTAATTGTAAAAAAAATAAGTACGTGATAGAAAAAAAGCTGATTACAATTTTGGAATCAGCACATCAAATTTAGTAAAGTAGACTATTTTGGAGGCAACCCCAGAATTATGCATATCAGTGTTGATTGGTTCCGCAAAACTGTTTTATGCATTGTCTTGTAATTATTATCTTTGAAAACCGAAGAATGAAAAGTTAAAAATTTGTTAATGGACTTTGTGTTCAAAACTTCATTATTGGAGCTATTTACCTCCAGCTACACAGAAATTAATTTGATATTAGGTCTTCGGAAAATATGCATATCGGGTATGTACACCCCAGAGCCTTAAAACTGAACCACGGCATGCATATAAATTTTCAAATAAGTATTACACCACCTATATAGACCTTAAGATTTTGTATTACCTTTAGTTCATGTGCATATCCCTTTTGGATAGGTTTAATAAATATCAAAACCAACCGGTTGAATAAAAACACAATATATTTTATTCCCTGTTCTGTTGCGAGGTTGCGAGTTTCATTATATGACTAAAAAAGTTAAATGAGTTGTTCGTGTGCAACTGAATTCAATTTATTCTAAAGGGGTAAGTGCTTGTAGATTGAATTACGTGCTTATTGAAGCTTCTCTTCAGGCCATCGCTTTTTACTTGAATTAACTGATTTACAATCGATGAATTACTGTCGTAAATATATGTTTTTATTTACATTCTTGTGTCAGCCGCATATGCTACATACTTGTTAAATTACCTGCTGCATTAGCGAGGTAACTTTAAAATGCTCTGCTTTAGTGTGCACCAACTTCAAATGTTCCATGTATGTGAAAAACACACATATAAAACATATGAAAGGGGCCCATAAGTTTCGTCAGCTTGAAAAGGGAGTTCCAACTTTTAAAGGTTGGAAATCACCGTTAAGGCATTGATGGTTGGATTTGGTGCAAGAAAGTACAAAACCTAACCACGTTCACATTTGCGAAAATACTTGTTACTAATCCGGTAGTATTTAGATGATTTTCTGCAAATCACATTTTATTTTTCTTCATAGAGATAAATGGTGGACTTGAGGTAGCCACCTAGCATTGGTTATGTCACTTGTCAAAAATAAAAACTTCAGTAAACCAATGAACAAGTTGCGGTTAAAGAGGAATCAATCAAGTTAGGTGCTATCAGTTGTTTACGCAAATCGACGAGCTTGGCACAAAAATCAAACATTTTAAAATGTATCTTTTGTTACCAAATAACCAATTTGAATTTTGGAAATCTTTTCTACACAAGGAATCAATATCTTTTAGGTGAAACAATGAGGTGCTTGCGCTTTCTGCCTTCATTGTTAAGGGCACGCTGCCATAACTGAGTGGTCAGTTATCTCTTCTGTCGTAACAATGCTGCCTGTTGTTTCTCCAGTTAAAGCTCACGGATAATGAAGTGTAGAGAAACGTCCTATAGAATTGCCAAATAATCCACTCAAAATAGTAAAGCAGAAGTTTGGGGTTATTGGAAATCGTGAGCTAAGAAATGCCGTTGAACCCAAAAAGAAGAAAACAATCTTCACTTAATATGTACACAGCGTAGTGCAAAATGAGCGGTAGCAAATGGAGTTAAAGGGTCATTCACAATGAAAGGTAAACGCAAAGGCATCAAAATGCAAAAGCTTGCGACCAGCTAATTTAATGAGGGCAATTCATAATGAAAACGCAAACTTTAACTGAAACTCATTTCGCAGATGAACAACGCAAAATTTTGCAAACCACAAGCTTCTACATTTGCGTTTACATAGAACGAATAAATCCACCAATGAAAAATGGCTGCTTTTCACGATAAACGTATTGCATTACATCAGAGCCATGCTTGTCTGTATGACAAAACGGATAGAACTTATAAAAGACGTGGTTTTGAAGAATAACATCTGGACATCAATTTCACTAGGTTTAATGTCATAACGTGATTGTGCAAGATTCATTCTCATGATGAATTGGAATTGTACCGGATCATCATCTCTCATTTCACGAAGTAAATTATGAAAATCTACTTGATAAATTCTTTGATTAAGGGGATGAACTCACTATCTACGAGACCACCGTTTTCTTTTTAAATATATTACAACGTGTAAATTGGTTACTGTTGTTTGAAGATGCATGAATGTTACTTCATGCTTAGAAGCCATTCTAAATCATCTACTTTCTGATTGGCTATAATTACGTTTCCATTATTTCATTATGAATGCTTTTCTACGTTTATGGTTGCAACATACGTTTGCACCTTCCGTTAACGTTTGCGTTATCATTGTAAATGGCCCTTAGTAGTTGAACAGAAAATAACGTCCGTGCTTACTTAATGTTAAAATGGTTAAAGAGCATGGCCCTGTAGGGATGTGGATAGAAACTCCTATGTGCCATACTCAGTTGTCTCTCCTCGCTCTTCCAAGAACTGTTTCTATAAATGCTTGTAATTCTATCTACTTATTTTAGTCGTGATAAACATTTGCAGAAGCCCTCTTTTTATCGGCTAAGCGATAGACAAACCTTTTAATGGCTCATCTCTGTTTCATATAACCTTTGCCCGCTGAAATGTATCACTCCGCGTTCAACTACCTTCCCTCTCACCCTAATTGGCTAATGCTTTCGCGCCATTGGCCATAGGCGGTGCCTTCCCGTCATACTTAAACGTGCAGTAAACGTCATAATAATTCCGGGAAGATAAATAAAATCATACAAATAAGGATATGCAAAAATACAAGTTTATAATGAACTGAGCAGTTTGAAACTGAATGACTGAGCAATGAAACTGAAAGAGTTTATAATGAAAGGCCTTTCCCACTGGGATTTTTTAAACCAGCACATATACCTTTCAAAAATGTTTGTCTTTCAGTCTTAAAAGTCGTGTCACGCCATAGCTTACTTTTCGTGTGTTCTTCGTGTATATTTTGCGATTTGTATCTCGGTACAGTCTGATTATCCTTAAATAACGTCTTCGCCACACAGCAATATCGCCTCTGTCTTTTAGCACATTTTTCTTGGCTCTTTTTTCATTAACAACCCCCAGCTGTATAAGCAATCTGCTGAAATTTAGTAAATCTGCATCCTCATTTACAGCAGACGAAATGTTACTTATGTTAGGGAGTTCGTTACTAAAGAAAAAACTATGCACATGACGACGCACAACACTTTTCACGTATTTTTTCCGAGCATGCACTTTTGTTTATTCCTGCTTTTGCCTGGAGTGGTAAGTTTTCCTGTTTTCTCAATTTCACATCGCGATGTTCCTACGGATCTAACACTCACCTGTCACTTCAGAGCACAGCTGTTCGACTTCTGTCACTGACAAAGACGGATTCTTCTCTGTGAGTGCATTAGACACCTGCACCACAATTGTTTTTTCGCCTGTTTGTAAAGAATTATCCTTGCGGTAGACTCTGCCATTATACATATAATAAGTACACGCGCAATAAACGATCAATAAAATAATGTAGCTCTCGCACTGGGCACAACACACCGTCGAATGGCGATATATGACTAATCCAGTTCAAAACAAGTTCAGTGATAAAAGTCATATAAACAAATGTTACCACTACCGCTAAATCACGTGCTATCGTGCCATGTGCTTGAGAGCAAAGGAACCTCCTCTTTACTTCGTTTAAGAATTAACATGCATTTCAGATAAATCAACTCTGTTGCGTAATATATTTAATTCAAACATTTACGAAAATATAAATTTGACAATTCTCTTCCAACATATAAAGGTATATCACCATGTTAAATAACGAACTAATTTTTACCGCACGACAGTCATTACCACAACAGCAGCCAATGAGAGGTGATTAGGTCACGTGACCGTTAAGAGATACGGGGCAAGCTTATGTGAAACAAGGATTAGTTACTATGTGACAGCTTTGACATTCATACTATTTGCATGGACAGGACAAAAAAATGAATGACAATCACGACACACAACAAATCTCAGGAGTGGTTAGCTCCACAGAAAAGATGACAAATGTTATGGTTTAACATTTTACTATGCGCTTTTGTGTGATAAGATTTTGTCTATGTCATACACTTTACTAGATCTGTAAAAGTCATTCAGAATGAAAGGAATTTAGAAGCTATTATCTAAAAAATTCAAAATGTACATTTCATTTGTCATTTAATTAACTTATAGATAGTGAATTTTAATCAAAATCGTTAGAGCCGCTTTTTTCACTCACTCGCTCATTCGCGAATTTAGTATGGACAATATTTAATTGCTTGTTCGTGTTATTTTTTATTACACCTTAAAAGAAACAAGTGCTTGTTAATTAATGGAAATTAATTATTCTTTCACACTGGCAGTGTGTAGGCTAAATTGTGGAAACGTAGAGTCAGACTGAAAAATTCAATGCCATAGCCGGGATTTGAACCACGGATCTTCTGGTTTCCGTCCAGTGCAGTAGTGCGGCTGGACGGAAACCAGGAGATCCGTGGTTCATATCCCGGCTATGGCATTGAATTTTTCTGTCTGACTCTACGTTTCCACAAGTGCTTGTTATCTCAAAAAAATGAATTTTGAAGGAAATGAAATTTTCCTCAATCTCATTTTCTTTTATTTAAGCAAAAAAGAAGATTCCAGGTGGTGTGAACATCTGCAAATTTCTCAGTGAAAATATTTGACACTGGGATCATCAGCTACTGCTACTAACCAAAAGCCCACCTCAGTAGCGTAGATGGTAGCGTGTCTGCCTCACGTTCAAGAGGTCCAGACTTCGAATCTCGGTCAGGGTGAGTTACCTGGATAAGGTTTTTTCCGGGGTTTTCTCTTATTCTAAAATACTAATGTTGGGTAACTCTGAGCTCCATGCACCCTGGACTCATTTGAGCATCATTTCACCCAATTCATTCACCGTCCGATATTACTTAACGTTGGAGGACGTAAATTACACACAAAAAACACACAGAAGGTTGGCAAGGAGAGCAAGAAGGGGTTCTGAGAAAGGGAGAGTCGTTTGTTGTTTCTATACCATCAGAAAGAAAAAAAGTTTTTTAATGTGTGCAAGCTTTTTGTATCTTTCATTTCATGGGTATGCCATTACAGTATTTATCTGTGCTGAACAAGTCATTAAATCCGTTAGTTCTGAAAAATATTTTATAGATAATTTGGAAGTTAACTGAGTAAGCATATTTATTTCATTTGCTCCTTGGAAAGACGACTTAAGCCATGCTTGGGCATCGAAGTCTCTTGCTTTTTTTTTCTGTTTAATTTTTACTGCGTTGAATGTGTTTGCTTTGAGAGTGCGAGCGGGCCGACAGCTGGTGGCGATATTTTGGTAACGGGCGGCTTGTCCCCAAGTGAAGGAGGCTGAAGAGGGTTGGAAATAGCTTCCGAGCAGCCCCAGGCTTCGTCCACTTCACCATTTGAGACGCGGTCCATACGATGCTTATCGGACACGTTGTGAGTGAGGGTGGTCTGGAAATAGAAACCGATGCTTGTTTCTACTTTACAGCAGAGAGCTTTCTGGATGCTCATGTTTTCATATTCACGTCGTGCGGTTCACCGACTTTACGACTCTCCACGTCTCTGAATCTATCCAATTTGTGTGTGCAGGAAGTTTTGCGGTCGTATTCTTCATTTTAATATAATCAAAGGTTAGCTCATAAACATACCTGTGAAACGACCAAGCATCGTAATCGTGTTATAACATTTCACTCCAGGGGTTTACCTGACCTCAGAGAAAGTGCTGCTCTCTTATTGCTTTGAAAAAAGAAAAGAATACATTAGATGCAAAGCGCATGTCGGAAACACCGCGATATCCGAACGAGTAACTTAAAGTTCCATATATTTCTCCAGAATTACAAATTTTGTGGTAAACATTTTGGAGGCGATTTTTGTTTCGTTAGAATAATATCTTTCTTCTTATCAAAACTCTGCTAGTTGCATGTGCACTAGAATTCCACTCGGAGATGGATAAAATGTGCAGCCGTGGTCAAAACAAAAAGTTTATTAAAAGAAAATTATTTACAGCGATACGACTCTGCCGAATACTTCGTCACATACAAAGGAGATGTATGTAACACGTTAACGTAACGAGTGAGGCTATAATCTTCTCTTTTCTAGCAACCTGTTGTTTAATGTTTTAACATCGCTTCGACCGTGAACTCCAATCGAGGTATACAGATATTCAATAGGTAATATAGGTCTGGTGTTTTACCACTATCCATACTGTAAGATTATATGTATAAATTGTAACTGAAGGTTACAAAGTTAATTTTGTGCTCATTATTATTCCCTTTAAGGACGAGCAAAATATTATATTCGACACAAAGATTAGACATTTATATTTCAAAGGATGTATACTGACAAATAATAAACATAAAAAGTAACATTGCACTTAATTAGTACCCTGTTTTTTTTCTATCTATCGACCCTTTTCTTTATGAACGAGTAAAAGGAGAAAAAAGGAGAGAGGGGAAACTTTTAACTATAAATTACATACGTAGTATGACCCCACTAGACGCCGCTTCTGGCTGTTCCGGGTACCCCGCATGGCTTATGGGCACCCGATATAACCCAGGAGCTAATCCTAACAGCAGCTAAAGCTGAGCTCCACAGAATTCTTCTAAGCTGTTTGGCATCAAAATGTTTCAACCTAAAACAAATTTAAAAATTAGAACACCAGGGTGCAAGGGTTTCCATTCGTTCCTACAACCTGAGGTACATAAAATTGTTACCCTGAAATAACTTCTACCTGAAACCTACAACCCATTCTACAACATCCCGAAAAGAAAAACTCTACCTGCGGTAAAACCCTCAACGGCTGGGCACGCAGCAAAAACCTTCTGGCTTCATACAGCCAGCCAGCACTTCGATCAGTCAGGAATCTTTTGAAGCTTTTTACAACTTGTTCCAGTCTTTAAAATAAGTGTTCTAAATTTTAACAAGCCTTTATTGATATTAATTATATATATTAAATTAACTTGAGCTATCGGAAATGACTCATTTAAAATCTCTTCAGTTTTATTAAATTTTAACTGCGGGATAATAAGTATTTTAGTCTATATGAACAGCTAATATAAAGTGTTTTAGATTACCTACTATCTTGCTGCATAACTTCTAAGTAGAGAGCATTATATTCAACCCCAAAATTTGTGAGATTTTATCGAACTTTTGATGCTCCATGAAAAAGCATATACATACATTTGTCTCGTTGTATTTATTTCTAATATGGGTCTAACGATTTCATTAAAATTATCTATTTTAACATAATTGTCTACTTGGCAAATTATATATAATTTTCTAAGAATAGGTAGTCTAAGTCCTCTTCATTCTGCACACATTATGCTTGCCTATCATGGCAAGCCGCAAGAGATAAAAGAAATATTGCACACAAAGAAAGACAGGTTCTTGTTAAAATATGCAGTTTGTGTCAAATTGTATGTTTAATGATAAAAACCATTTCCGAGAAATTTGTTATTGGTCTGTGTGGTTTACACTTTTTTAAAATGTTTTAAATGTTAAGGAATTGAGTTTCTGTATCCCTTTCGTGCCTACAGTGCGACGTGAAACAATGTAATTTCTGCATACGTTTCTTCTGGATCAACATGGAGCAGGTACATAACAAAAGTAAGCTTTCATTAAATTAATTTCTGGCTCAATGACTGGAGGAATTAATTTGAATGTAACATTTCATATTTCAGTTTTCTTATTTTTATGATATCAACATAAAGCAAGAAAGGTTCACTGTATTTCAGCCTAATTAAAACTGATGTAGACTTGTGTGTATTAGGTTTTATCACTCCTGAGCATGGAAAAAGTGTTCAATGGAAACCACTTTCATAAGCTAAAGCCAAGTTTCTAGTTACTTGGTGTTTCCATTTGTCTTTCTTGGCAGGCAACAAAAAAAGGGCTGGTCCACGTAAGCACAATTCAAAAGCTGTTCTTTATGCATAATACAGTGTGACTCTTCATAAAACACTGCTCTCTGACGACAAGCAGGAAAGCCGATTTAAGCGAGCAGCCAAGAGAATCGTGTGCTGTTATTACAGAAGATTGTTACTTTTGCTGTTCTCTAGCCACGGTATTTCTACCTTAAAGCCTTCCAAACACATACTCAAATTCGACGTGGATATTTCACTGCTGTGGGTAACTTCAAATTCGGAGATACATTTCTTGGAGACAGAATTTGTACCTTGTTTCACAGAAATGTTAAGATTGCAAAAATTAATGTATTTTTATACGAAAATACATTAACCTTGGGGATTAATCTTTCTGAAAATGTTGCATATTATTGACATTCTGTTGTTGATAGATATGTACGCATGCAAATAATTTAAAACACTTTGGCAAAAGGAACCTTTCAATAGAACGTCCTAGAAAAAAGAAACTTAATTTGAAGTCCTAATACGAAGGCTATAATGCTTAGATATATTTTCAGTAACGTGAATTTGGATGGAGTCTAGTCTGCTGATGCTATTAAGAAAAGAAGAATTCATTCTTGCCATTAACAATAATAAAATGTGGCTAATGTTCATCTGTAAACGGAATATCTTTTACAAACTCTTAGTTTTGGGACCTGAAACATATGTTTTAGGTTTGCTTTATGACAGTGTACGCTTAAAAAATATAGAATATTTAGGGTACTCCACTTGATAACTCAGCTATTTATTATTTAAAGCGTTTATATATTGGAAAAAGAAAATATTTTGGTCTTAACTTTATGATTGTCTTCAAAATATTTGTTGGTAGCTTAGAAAGTCCTTTTTAAGGAGATAATATTTTTTTCGCAATTAATCTATATGACTGCAGAGATTTTTCAGCTAAGAGCATTTTAGCCAATCATTTTAAACATGAAATACATTCACTCCTTATGTACCTCCAGAATAATCTAAATAAAGGAAAGTCCCCACAACCAGCCGGGATTTGAATCCGGAATTGTGTAGTGAGTAGTTAAAACACGGACTACTCGACCAAATTCGAGCATTTAGTCTTTAGACAATGTAATAGACAGCAAAATGTGTGAAAAAAGAACGCATAAAAGAAAAAGAAAAACATAAGATTTCAAGTAACATTTATCGGTATAATTCAGTTTTCTTTGATATTGCGGACAAGGGTAATTTATATAGAAAGCCTCTCAAAATGTTTCTATTTTTAGAATAATTGTATATTTTATACAATAAATATCGAAAATGTTACGAGGAACGCCACAATATTAAACCTGTGTGGAAGCTTGAGAGAACGTGATGTCAGATTCTTTTATGTTCTCTGTCAGAAGCTGCACAAAGAACCGTTCATGCAAGCAACCCAAAACGAATGCCAAATCGCTCTTTGCCGACTCCGTCTTGGCAAGTTTTATTTTGTTATTATTTCGGAGTTTCTTTTCGTTCTTTCATTTGCTGCTACAATAAACATCAGCACAGCTTTGTATACTAGACACAAGCTGCTTTTTCAGATGCTACCTTTCATGCTTGGAGGCTGGAAAAAATACGATATTGACAAAATTAAATGAAATAGCGTATTTTGACCAAGGTTCTTATAGTTTTATAAGCTGCTTTTGATTAATTATTAGGTCTCATAAGAGCAGCATGCTTGCTAATAATACTGTTTGTTTACGTTCATATTCCTTTAACTTTCACTTTATTTTGATGAAAATGGGCTATAATTTTACTTTAAAAACATATACAAAAGTAACTTTTGATATCAGCAGAGAATGTTGCTTGTAATTAAGTCTGTATTGTTTATTTTAAAGCTATTCCTTGGCAAACATTTACAATTTTAAAATGTTAAGGAGAGAGTATATTTATGAATACTGTAAAAACACTTCAAAATTGCCAATGGACAAAAAGCGTTGTGCAATTAGTTCTCATATGCATTTATTTTCAAAGTTTGTTAAAATTTTAATTTTTGAGGGAGTTAATAATACTTGTTTAGCCGACAATTCAAGTGCATATTTCCAATTAGAAATGGCATTGTTGTCTTCAAATAAAAAAGGGGTGGATCAGATGTATCAACTGTGACATATCGACAACATTTATGACGGGGGGGGGGGGGTCCAGTATAACAAACAAAAATGAAAGAAGGAAATAAAGGATTGAGTGAGTCTCGAATATTTGTCTAGTTTTAGCGTATAATGAATCATCTTTCCGTTAGATATGAATGATTTAAAAGATGGCTATTACTACTTTAAATTTACTCACGACTACAATAAGCTATTTTTACGACATAGGAAAGTTTTATTCGTGAAGTAATTACATTTGTGAAAATAGTGGCCTACCTTTATTTTAGTTATAAAAATATAATAAAATATACTGAATTATTTTTTTTTTTATTTAAATCCCGGCCATCACATTGAATTTTTCATGTTTACTCTATCAAATATACTGAATTATTCTATTGAACAGTTTTTAAATCGGCAGAATATGAGCGATTCTAACAACTTACTTAGAAGAAATCAATTATTTAATAAATAAGTATAGAACTTGAAAGTAATGATGATGATAATAATAATTATATAATACATTTATTATATAAATATAATAATAATAATAATAATAATAATAATAATAATAATAATAATAATAATAATAATAATAATAATAATAATAATAATAATAATAATAATAATAATAATAATAATAATAATAATAATAATAATAATAATAATAATAATAATAATAATAATAATAATAATAATAATAATAATAATAATAATAATAATAATAATAATAATAATAATAATAATAATAATAATAATAATAATAATAATAATTTATTATTATTATTATTATTATTATTATTATTATTAAAATAACATGAACATCGGTCTCCTTATATTGCTAATTATAAAATTATGTGCACACACTGATTTGAACTACCGTTACATGTTCACCAAGTGCAATTGTTCATATATTATATTCTTTTAACTGTGTCGTATTTGTTGGCATTTTTTCAGCAAATGTACATCCCTATTCATGACCATACTGTTAAGACTTCAGTGTGAAAAAATTTATAGTTTCATTAGTATTTTTTGTTATAGTTTCAATAACACAACGGAGTTTTGTAAAAGAAAGACTACACAAATGAAGAGAAAAAGTACCTGTAACATTTGGTTTTAAAGGGCTGCTAACAGGGTAACTGTTTTCTGAATTCAAGTTTCAATAGTTTTAATAAACGAAGTTTATGCTTGGAGGAAATTAACATAGAATGTGTTTATAAAATAAATGTGAAGAGTTTAATATTGGAAGTTGATCTTAATTTTTCATTTTTCGTTCAATTAAATTATTTGTATGAAACACTTCACATTCTGAGGCGTTTTATATTGTGCTGCGCCTAAGAACTAAGACTTTATGGGAAAGGAATGCAAAACTCGTAAGGGGTAATATACCTAATATCAGAGCTTACAAAGGAAAGTTCTGTATACCTCTGATATATAACTTAGAAATGGCACAAATTTAATATTCATAACAACTAAAATTACAAACATAAAAACAAATCTGAATTATTGTAAACGAGTACTGTATATAGAGAACATTAATTATTTTTGTTTTACTTTAATGTTTCGAAGTATAGGCTATTGAAATACACATACATATATATGTTTTTATTTACGTTGCGAGAGTAATAAAATTTAATTGGAACCGAGCGTCGCGTACATCGAGATACTATGCAAATGAGGAAATGTATTCAGCGATACAGTATTACTAGCTTCGGTAAATTTGACGTAGTTCTCGTCAATAGGTTTGTTTATAATAATTATTTAAACGTTAAAATAGTTTTATTATTTAGGTATGCTTGAACGTTGTTATATAAATAATTGATAAAGCGTAAGTGGTGCAAATTTTTGACGTTAGTCTTTTATGGCGCAAGGTGAGGAAGGTTGTTTACGCGGTCGATATTTATCATAGCAGTAAGTATGACAAAATTTGCTAATTGAAGTTGAGAGGCGGCTGCTGAGAGGTGGCGAGGGAGAGAGACATGCGCGGCGGCGGCAGTGAGGTGCCCGCGCATCCCCGCGCATTGGATGGTATATCCCCGTATTCTCGTGGCCAGCAGTGCTCGGCAAGCGGGCCTCACATGTCGCGTGTCGTCAGCATGGCCTCACGTCGTCTTCTCGCGTGAATGTGCGTGGACTGTTAAACCGCGTCATTATGGAGACTGGATGTAGTGTGTGGTGTGTTTAGCGCAGGAGCGAGATCCGGGTGGAGGTGTTGTTCTGGGCGGCACCCCACCGGAGCCGTATCGTAGCACAAAAGTACCTCAATGGATGAGCCAGCAAGCGTCAGTAAAAACAACACTGTTATCTCTTCTACAACTAACGTCATTTCCGGTGCTGATTCTCCTCCTCCGCCTTCTCCTTCTTCGCCTACTCCTTCCGCGGCTCCTGCGAGTGAGGTCGCCAGCGCCCCAGCTGCTGGCAAGCAGCAGAAGCCTCCCAATAGTCTCTTTCTGGGTCCTAGCCCTTTTTATCGTAACGTCAGTGGACGTTTGAGTCTGAATGATCGCCATCTACAACATAACAGAAACAGAACCGCAGCAACTTCAGCCGGCAATGGCGGCGGTTCCAGCACGTGGACAGCTCCAACGCAGCAAACATGGCGGCCTACCTCTTCCACACCTCCACCACCAGCTCCTTCGGCACCCACACCTCCACCACCAGCTCCCGGTCCCTCATCTGCCCCATCTGCAGCCACCGCCGGTAGACGTGTTGCCGCCTCCAATCCTACAACGCCTAGCGGTGCCACTTCCCCCTTCCCGTTCTATACCAAACCCGAGCCCATTCTTGTTGGCAGTACAGCTCAATTGCGTGCCGGCACGAGCGGCGGTATCGTTCAGCCAATACCAAGGCGTCCTCATAGCGTGGCTGCCTCCCCAGTGGCCGCAGTACCACCAGGCATGGGCCCCTACTCACCGTGGCCGTCCCCCGACGGTGGCGGCGTCGTGCCTCAGTCCATACCCAGGAGGCCTCACAGCATCGCTTCCAGTCCCGTCGCTTCCAAAACGCCAGGTCTTCCTTCCGCAGCCCCAAGTTCCGCATTTCGTACCAGGGATGGCGGTTCCGCAGCAGCAGCATTGTCTTCCTACGGCGGCGGCGTTCTTCACCAACCCATACCTCGCCGACCGCACAGTATTTCTACTTCCGCCACCACAGCGATCACACCGCCAGCGGCACCTTCCTCCGCAGGTGTTGCAGTCGCCTCTAGACCCGCTTCGTGGCAACAACAACCAGCTCCTCGCCGACCACTCCTTCCTACTTCCACTTCAGTTCCTTTACTCTCCTCAGTCGCAGCACAGCCAGTTGCGGTTCAGAAAACGAATACCAGTCCTCAGCAACAGCAACAGCCTCCCCGTCGACCTCACAGCATGCTGGTCCCTTCCTCGGCCACTCTCCCTGCCACCAGTGCGCCATCCACGCCGTTGATGGCACCAGGCAACTCCAATACATGGTCTTCCTCCACAGGTGCTGGCCCACGTCGTCCGCATAATATCGCGGCGTCCACCTCCGTCACACCAACCTCGGCCGCCGTAACTTTGAGCCCATCGGACTCTGGCTATCGTTCCTTACCCCCAGCATCGAGCGACTATCAAGTACTAAAATCACCTCAGCAGCCCCAACAGCCCACATTCAATTCGGCGACACGACGAATGTCCCTTCCCTCCACGTCCGCTCAAGTCGCTCTAGGACTACAAGCTCCGAAGCCCAGTCCCACCTTCCACGGTCTTCCATTCCTTCCTCTGCGACCGTTCACCTGTGGTGTATCCCCTAGCGGGAACCCTATCTTCCTCGGTTGCACCCATTTGCACACTCCGACAAATAAGACCGGCACACCCACGACAACCCCAAGCAAGATCACGACCCCGACATCCGCGGCGATGGCGCTGCAGCAGTTGCTGTTGCAGCCTCGTAACGGCTTCAGGACCATGGACGACAAGGTGAACCTCTTCCTCGAGATCCTGGATACTCAGGAGCGCTTCGAGCAGGTGCGCCAGCACTCTAAAGTAGTTGCCAATAGTTGCGTAGATAGACGACTCTTACAGCTTCCACGTGTAAGTATAGACCCCAGAGGGATAAGGCGAATTGGCGGGGTCTCTGCACAGTGTCATTTTGCACGATGTGTTACAATCAGAAGCTGTTCTCTTTAAAACAAAATTTGTCTTACACCAAAGAGCATGCTTTGCACCGCATTTCCTCTCTTATCTGAATCACATAGTACTTCCAAATGTTGTATCTACCAAGTTTGTTAATGAGTAACAATTCACTTCCTCCATCCACTTATCTGAATTACAATAGTAATAAGTACCTTATGTCAGAATATTGTGGCCTTCCAAAACCTTAATGAGTAGTAAAGTCAGATTTTCTATAAAAAGAACAAATGCCTTCGTTGAATGGCAGCAAAATGTTTCTTTATCATGCTCTATGATATATGTTAGTGTCTCAGTCCTGCTTAATATCGTATTTCAGATAAATGTGGCACACGATAACAAAAACCATACTTGTTACTTTCACATTAATTGTTCTGACCATCTCTAAAACTATTCTTATCAAATGTTATTCTTCTGTTTTATTTTTGTTAATCGAGGTAAATTATAGAAATGCCTTGCGTAGCATTTCGTTATATGCAAGTTATTTTTTTAAGAAAAAAGGTGTCGTGATGAAATTCCATTCTCTTTGCATGGCTGTGAGAAGACAAGAAACAATAAGGAAAAAGATATCAAAGCAGCGATGCTTGGGAGAAATTATATAATAGTCGAAATTCCGATCTAACAAAGCACATTCGAGTATGGTTAATATTACAGGAATATTGACATACTGTATTCCAGTGCGAACGACGTGTTTGTTTAATAAGTATTTGGGTATCTCTTAGTATTTAATAGATGTACAAAGTTATACAAATCTATTCAAAGTGAAGAGGATTTCAGCCGCTATTCCTAATGAAATTCAAACGTGCATCTTATTCTCATGCTATTTTCCTCAAAAGGGTAATGTTTTTCGGCTGTCCTGTCCACACACACACACACACACACACACACACACACACACACACACACACACACACACACACACACACACACACAAACATATACACACAAACACACACACACTCACAGGCACAAACGCACACATACAGAATTTGAAATCTTGATGTGGAACTTTTGGAGCAGAATACAATACTTCGTCTACTTACTGGTAAATAACAGAGAAGTTGAAAGGTAATGTTGTGTGTGAGTAATTAGAGTTAAAGCAAACACAGCTGCTTTACGTAAGGGAATAAATCTGGAACACATCAATGCATTTTTCCTTTGAAATCGAAGAAAGAGATTTATTTTCATAATAGGTCTATTAGTAAAGAATAAGCAAGTAACAAACTTTTGAATACGTAGATGGAATTTTCTTGCAGATTTTGTGATAATAGCTAATTATACAAAATTCGAAATTTAAGTTTTCATTTCAAGAAATGTCTGTTTGTCTCATGGAAATGTCAGATTTCCATGTGGCGGAATATTCAAGCTGTTTATATTGAAACATCATTGTAGCTCATAGATATAGTGGAAATTATTCACTTGTAATAGTTGCTTAAATTCCTGCTTTTATGAGTCAGATCTTCTTCACCAATAATTCTTTCAATTCACGGTGATTTTAACGTTAACGGTATGCGAGAGAAATAAAACGGAACCACATTATGTCTTCCTGAAGCGATTTCTGAGCTAGTAACAAATGAAAAGTAACATTAGTTACTTCTTTATAAATCGCTTATCTAGTAGTTAAGCCTGCAAATTGCAGATTATCTAGCATTTTAAAACCTTCTTGATTACGAATATTGTCACATTTTTAAAATAAAACCATTTTATTAGCATAGTATAGGTCTGTCCGGAGTCCTTTTATATAAACACACAGGTAATACGCCTTGAATATGCAAAATAATTGCCCCACGACTCGTATTATGATTGCTGTTTCGCTTAAGATTCTTTTCTTATAAACTGGATTGTCTTAGATTTCAAGGTTTTTGTTCATAATATTTAAAACACAGGATTCGTTTTACATTTTAAGATTGAAAATGGATTAATTACATCGGTGATGAAAAACTTATCTTCGGATGATAGGTATTAGGAATTTCAGCGAAAAACAAAAAGTAAAGTATTACAAGTTGATGATAAGCAATCCAACCTCTGAATGTTAAACAGTCTCAAAGATCCTTGTCGATCTGAATGGCCCAGTTGATTAGGCGCTTGCCCAAGATCCGGGTTCAAGCTCGATCCAGACCAATGATTTCAAACAGAGCCTAAAAGCGATAAGCCCAATGTCAGTAGATTTATTGGATGTAAAAGAACTGCGCGAAGAGATTCCGGCACACTTCAGCACTTGTATGATCTTGGTGACTGACAGCTCGCTAGTAAACAAAATATTTAATATTTTAAAGTTTATTAAAAAGAGACAAAATAAATTCTGAATTTGTCGAACACATTTCCTTAGAGACCCTCATATTTTGCAAGAATATAAAAGTGCAAATTAGGCCGGCCGAGGTAAATGTATGCTAATATAATCTAAGATGTCAGCTAAGAATCATCCAGGTAGTGTTTCAAAATGCAAGGGTAATGAAGGGCTTAAAAGATAAAATTATGACAATTTAAGATCGTAAAATGTGTATTGGTTTTTTTCAGACGTTTATTTTCTTCGAAACCGCATATAAAAAGACTAAAGCTGCGAAGCATATTTTGGAATGTACGGTTTGAAAAAGCCTCACTTCTTTTGTTATTTCACTATGTAGTATATCTGCACAAGTGATCTTAAATACCATATTTTGTTGGATGCTCTATTTTGCTTTCTTCTTTAAAGAGATACTGTGCCTCTCGCATCTTCCTTTCCCTGAAGAAAGCAAAGTGAGACGAAAGAAAATTAATTTCCCGTGCAGCCACAGGTTCTTTCAGCATGAACGGTAATTTAATTTCCTGAAGAATGTGACCGCCTCATAACTATTAATTATAATGATAACAATCACGTGCACGACGTTGGGTGTCAAAACGGTGTCGTTAATTTGGTGTTTACTGTCAATTTTTACCGCTGTTTTGGTTAGAAGGAATGTTTCCTGAATATGAAAAAGGCGTTATTTTATTTCAGTATTAAAAGGGTAAATAAATCTTATGCATTACATTACTAGGAACATATTAGCGACCATATTTATTAAATTGTGTGCAGCGAGAACAGATTATGGCCACCAAACGTTTGTTTGCACGGAAATAGAAAACAGAATGGTGGTAAATGCCTGTCTTTGTTGCCACAAGACAGGAACTATGTGATTTTAATAATGACCATGTACGTGTCATGAATAACAAGCATTCTTTTAATTCATTGATCCCTGTGAATATCTGAAGACTGTACACGGTAACAAATTGCTACCTAGCTGCCTTATAAACACCTAGCTAGGATCAAGGGATATTCAAATAAAGAGAAATGAATTTTTGTGGCAGAAACCACTACTGTTAACTAATAGTTGATTAAAGCATGACCTCAGTAATTTTAATGTACATAATTTAGGAGAAAAAGGTGCTAATTTAGATTTAAAAGTATTTCAAATTAGAAAGCAAGTGCATTTTTGGCAAGGAAGAATAATTTAGGATAGTAAAATATTGGGAGAGTTGAAAATCATAAGTGTTTATGCTCTTGTATATTACTAAGGAAAGTGGAGGTGACTCTGTAAACTCACATTTAGCTTTCTAAACGTCAGCTGTCATCGTCTGGTTTACGCTGTAATTCGTTTAAAGGAGCAGAGAACAACAGAAGTTAACCGCTCCAAGAGATAAACACCAGCTCACAGCTTAAATCGTAAATCCTTTGCACCCCGTGGAAAATGTTTCCTACTTTACAGAGGCAGTAAAATAATGAACTTCCAGCTCGTCTTTCAGTGTTACTATGTATTTGATTTGTGAATATATGCACACATTTAGCATTAAATTTATCGCAACAAGGTAGTTAAGTTCGCAGCTAATGCGCATATATATTTCAGCGTATCTTAATATAATGAGGTTTCTAAGTATGGAAAAATCTAATGCCTTGCATTCACATTTCCTTCGCTAATTACTCTTAAACAAAATACTCTTATAAAAGCTTCTTCTTCTATTTACCTCTTTCAACGAGATAAACCTACATTACATATTTGCAAATTTCATTATAGATAAAAGAAGATTACGGTAGCCTAAACCATAGTTAAAGGTCAAATAGTTTAAGACTTTTGCTGTTTCTACGAGAAAGACGAATAGTGACTGATCTTCTACAGCAAAAATGTAGAATTACTTGAAAATTCAAACCAATAACAAAGAATATCTGAAAATGGATAACGCCTTCAAAATGTTTATTTAACGTACCTACATTCCTTCTGAAGTATCCTTTTATGAATCTCTCTGCCATTGTACAAAATTCATTTAATAATAGGACTTCACAAGCTATTTCGAGAAAGGTGCTATTTCTGTTACAAATATATTAAGCGTATTATTTAATTTATGGTTTTAATGGAAGAGTAGTTTGGAGTATGGGGATTTTCTTGAAAATTTAGACTTCATTTACTATGTTCTAATTCTAAGCTGAGCCGCTTCTTTATATTCAGGGGAACTCAAAAAGTGAATTTCTGGTGAAATCGCCTTATCAAACTTTTGGCTAAAATCTATACCTTCTCTACTTATTATGGGTAAGCAGTAGAGAAACTACAAATTCGGTTATGACTATGTCACAGTTACCTATGTCACTGGAGTTGATGATGGGTTTCCCAGTGGTGGACCTTAAGCTTTTCTCTAGTTAATGTATGAGGGTGACCGCATTTAATTTTATGAATATTTAACAATGCATTTGAATTTTTACACTGATTATTTGTAGAAATCCATTTGCCGTTTTTCCGAGCTTCTCCTATAACATTAGAAGACGAGTTTAGGTTGTCTTAAGTGTACTCCGTAGAGATTTGAATGTCCGCCTTTGTAGCGCAGGGGTCATATAATGTGCCTGCCACACTTCAACAGGTCCCGACTTCGAATCTCGGCCAGGGCGAGTAAACTAGATAAGGGATTTCCGGGGTTTCCCTCATCGAATGTCGGTAACTATGGATCCTGGGTTCATTCGGGCATCATTTTACCCATATGACAGCGTTGAAGGACGTAAACTAAACGTCATTTGAACATCAGCATATTTGATTCACTCACCATACCCATTTAATGTCAGCCAAAAACGATAAGAGTTTACGAGGTAATATAGTTCAAGTAGACATGAGCATCTTGGATGCTCAAAGGATAGGAATCCTATTTTTTCGCAAATGTTTATGCAAGAAATTAGGTAATCTTCGGTTAAGCAACAGTGCATTTTTCTCGGAGCATCATCGTTACTATCTGGATAAAGCTTATAAATACCAGGGGCACTTTAAACTATTTTATACGCATTATGCACTTTATTTGCAAAAATGGAACAAAGATTTAATAACACAGTTATTTGTATGGCAGATTGGAAACTTAGGTTCAATGAGGTAAACCTAGTAGAGCATTTCACATCTAAAGCAAAATTTGATTAAAAGCCAATTTTATGTTTAAGTCTGTCGCTGTTCTTCATGAAATTTCCGTCCCTCCAATTCGCATTGAAGAAGAAAATAAGAACACCTTTTATTTTCTAAAACAAAATTGGTTACAAGATTTATCAAAATACTTCAACAGAGTATATTTAATATATACTCAGATATATTTAATATATTTGATGACTGATAAAACATATCCTGGATTTTCTGAGTAACCTATGAAGCCTCCGCCATTCAAAATTAATTTCGTTGAGTCATAGGCAATAACGGAAGAAAAAAACAAAAACAAAACAAAAAAGGAGCTAGTTGAAGCTTAAACATAATTTAAAACAGTTTTGTAACATTATCTGATCCTGATATATTATTTTTGTCTTTAAATTGAACTAACAAGCGGCATATACATTTTTTTTCTTCGCATTGGTTTATTGCTAACAAAACGTATGATCTAAGAACAATTGTTTTAATGTTTATACAACGAAGTCTTTAATCATTAATTTGTATTATTTTGGTCGAATTTTATCATGCTTTTCGTACATAAATACAACTATCTTTGTATTGATTTCTGCAATATTATATTAACGAAATGTGACGTCATAGGCAGAGAAAGTTTTATGTGTGTTGAAATTTTTATTCCATTTTCGTTTTAAATATATGACTATGTTTCACAAAAAAATATGTTTTATGTAGATTATGCAACTTGCAATACTTCATGTATGCGCTCTATTAACTTGAAGGTAAAAGAAAAATTGATCGCGTGAATATCTAGTATAATCATTCTGAAATTCCAAACGGTGAAATAATTGTATCAGTCGGCGTAAGTTGTTGCATATGAGAAAAAATACACATAGTATAACTTGTGGAATTGTCATGTATATGTTATATTTTCAGAAACTCATATTTAATGTAATTTAACACAGTTTCAGTATCTGCTAAAAGAATTTTCTAAATTAAGAATAGAAAGTATATCTGTTCTATTTAGAAAATCGAGGAATAAATACATATTTATAAGTAGAGATGGGGTCTCGAAGCCTCATTATCTTCCAAGTTTGTTGATGTTTGATATATTGAGATGAATGTGTTATACCATTTGGATATTTTTAAAGCTTTTCGGCTTTTGCAATATTGAAAGTTGTGTTTAACTTTGTCAGATAAGAAGTGAAAGGAGTCAACGCTTCATATTATTGTGTCGCACATGTTCCCAATAGGTTGCTATATTGTAGTTCTTGATAGACCTTGACTGTATTTTCTGTGAGTGAGATAATACAGCGTGGCAATATTTGTTTTCTCTTTCCATCTGTTAGCTGTTTCACAAATCAAACCCGGCCTACCCTACGACTAATTTACATACTTTTTTGTGTTAGCGATATATAACAATAACATTGAATAAAAGATGAGTAAAGTGTTGAACTATTTTCAAACATATACACATATATAGGAAATAGTTCTCATGCGGGTTGTCATAACATTCAACAAATTTAAAAAATCATATTGCATTCATATATTGAGTGAAGTTTAGAGAACATCTGTTGAAAGAGCGCTGCGTTAAGTTTCCTGTCAGAAGGAAAAGGCGATGAAAAAAAAACAACATATAACATGTTTTTACACTACGGAAGTCTACTACTAACATTATTCAATGAACAAGCTTTTAGTTTTACAGATTTTGTAAAACTGCTTAAGAATCAGTATCGGTGTCGAGTATCCAAAATAGTGACTCCATCGTACTATTATGGTCGTGGAAGTAAATTTTACAAATGTGTAAAAACGAGGTACCTTACTAATACTCAAGTTCATTGAATTGTAAGTAAAATCGCTGTCTTCTATGTGTTTTAGTTGTAATTTGACGCTGGAATGGCTTTATTTATCTGAATCCATAAAGTCTTTGCGTTGGCATGGATATTTTTTAAACTGTTTGCAATGGTATACATTAGTTATTGTATTAACATTTGTACCATATACATTAATATTTTAAAAGATCAACCTTAAAAAGCACAAAACGGATTTTTATAATATTTTAACATGGAAAAGGTTGTTCTTGAGGATGGCATAGGCTGTAGAATATTTCCAGAAGCGTTAATACTATAGAGTTAAGTATGGTTTCATTTTCATGTCACCCAGCTTCAGTACCCTTATGTTGATAATGCATAACAGGATTTTTTGTTGGGCCTTATTCTAACATGACATATTTTAATGAAATTTAGTCCTATATATTAAATACATATTTTAAAATTGAGTGACTGGAGGAGGGAGTTGTTCATTTTATTGGTTCAATAATCTTTCCTCTGCTTTCACTTAGCTTTTTTATAATGACCAATTTTTGCTATGATTTACCTAAACTCGGTTCACTAGGTTTAGTTATCAACCATCAAAAACTTACGCCGTGTTACTTTCAATTCCTAATGTACAAATGATTATTTGGGTCCTCTAGACAAAACTGGTACTTATATGTATTATTGAACCAAAAATAAATTGTAGGTCTACTCACAGCTCTAAAAAGCTAACCTTACCAGATATTAAACTCTTAAGCATTAATCTACCTATTTAAACCATCTGAGCAAAATATTGTGCATTTGTACCAAGGGATCTTGCAAAAATCTATTGGTAAATTGCAACAACAAAAAATCCCACCTCTAATTTTCAAGCGCTTTTTAACAAATTCCGTATTGATTGGCCAGTTTTTGCACTTGACTTTTTAAGATTTGATAAGTTACGTTATGTTAAAGCTTGGCAACTCTGCCTCGTATATACGTATACATATATCTGAGACATGCATATGTAAGTTAAATTGTATGTTAATAAGTGAAAAGAAAAGAAGGATAAATAGAGAGAAATTTTCTTTGGTTAACCGAATAAATTTGTTCTGATTTCGCGTACTGGAGTTAGGACTTTGCTTATCTTCTGTCAGTTCTTCTGGTCAGCCAGTAGATCCCAACATGCCAATGTTCTAGTTGCAGTTAAGAAATTTGTGTGTGTGTGTGTGTGTGTGTGTGTGTGTGTGTGTGTGTGTGTGTGTGTGTGTGTGTGTGTGTGTGTGTGTGTGTGTGTGTGTGTGTACGTGACATTGATTTTCCAATGTTCATATCCCCTCAACATGTACCTGTTCTTCATCCCCATTATAAAATGGACAGATTTTCCTGCCTGGATTGTCTATTTTCAGTGACGCTCAGCTTCTCAAACTAAACTAAGCCATTTTTTTTACTTCCTAACACAATTTATACCTCCTTATCTCAATTCGATTTTATTTCATTTGCTGGACTTAGAAAGTATTTTTAATTTTACTGATAATGTAATATGGTTTAGTAGATATATAAAATGACTATGTTGGCATTTCAATTGTTTTGATGCATGAAAATCAAAACATTATTGCTTTTGTCCTACAGATACTTGTAATAGACACCATTGCTGTGGAGAAACGATATAAGAAAACTTGGATTTTAAATCAAATTGATATTTATTGATTAAGTAAAAGTAAACAAAATTCACTCGTTGCTCCGGTAACGGGCAGGATAATGTAAATAAATAAATGATTGATAACTACAAATTTTCTATAACAGCAAAATCAAACATTTTTATTCTTTAACTACATGAAAGTGAACTTGTTGTACATTACCATACAAGTTAATACCTCCAAATAGATTAGAAGTAGTGATATTACCAGTATTTTATACATATAATTGCAAATAGGAATACTCGTTTCCACATTACCGTAATAAAGCTTCAGCTGCTTCTTTTCCTTCATTTAATATATAATGGAACAGATATATTAACGTTCTCAACGTCCATCGTACATTTAATCAAGTTTACGGAACAGCAAGGATAAGAAAATTGATATTCATACATAGCCTGCCGTATTTTGTAATTACGGCACAATTCAATGCCTTATTCCTTATTTAATTTATTACTATCTTACTTAAAATCAATAATTGAATATTTGTCATATATTAATGTATCGTATCATTAGGATAAAATAATGTATTTATACAAGCGGACAAATCTCTGTTATCTACTCATGTAACAAAGTACTATTATGCGTTTATGAGGAGTGTATCATTTTGAGGGCACATCGATGTCGGTTGACTTCCGTATAAAAGAATGTATGAAATGCTGTTCCCATGACATGTCGAAGTCTGTATTGCACTTGAGCCGGCTTTGAAACCAGTGTGTCATCACAGAGTCCGAAACTTAATCAACTGGCGTACAAGGCAGTGTTCATTACAGCAGGATATGGAGAATTAACATGCATTTGCAATCTCCAAGCTCATGAGTAACCTGGGTGAAGAGCGGTTTTCTCGTTTGTCCATCACAACCAAATCTATTCTACAGTAGTACGGGCTTATTAGCCGGCATACCATGTTTGATTCCCGGCTAAGTGAATGTTTGTCATGTACAGCTCGGATTTGGAATTACAGATTTACTGGCTAAAGTCATGTCATTACCAAAAAGCGAATTTGGAAAATTAGTTTAGAAATCTTTTCCGCGCATATTCTTGTTTCAAAATTCAGAGCTAGGAGTCCCGTTGAAGAATGCGCGTCCGTGTGGATGTTTATGTGTATGTATGTATGTATGTGTGTGCAAAATAAATTAAAAATAATTGTTTTAGTGTTCCACGATGATATGAATATTATTAAGCTTCTTCCTTTTTTCTCCTTACTTAACAAAACTCCATAGTTTACATTTGATTGGAAATACATTCCTTATTACACAAATATCTCAAATATTATGTATATGTGTTTACTAATACTTCTTTGTCGTTTAATTAGGGGTTAGATTTTTATAAGTTGAGGAAACTTTTAATGCTTGTATAACCCTAGACTTTTCGTGTCTTTGAATCTGAGAAGAGCGATCTGATGGTTGCAGACACAGTTCAGTGGTATCCTTAAGGTTTCCAGGTTAAGCGTCATGAACTCTCTTTTCGAATGTTCAGTAAAAGATTACGTGCCAGGAAAGCAGTTTTTTTTTTCTACTTAAACGACATGCCAAGGTCTATTATGTCAGATTATACAAGATGAAAGGAGAAGAAATTTTAGGCCAGAATAGTCGGTGGTATAGAATCCTTCCCAGCCGATCGTCGCCGAGATCAGCAAGAGAGAACCCGCGAATCGTCCAGTAGTTTACGGTCTGCAAGTATTTTAAATCGAATGAGAATGATCGTGTATAAAGGATGCAATGTTGTGATTGACATGGTATTGACTGGTTTTTAACAGTTGGAACTCTGAACTCCGGGACTTAAATTACTTGCAGCATTACAACACTTTTGCGCTAAGATGTGCCAAAAGTATTTGAGACTACCTTGGAATTTACCTGAAAAAATGCGAACCGGTTGGAGCATGTAATGTTGTGCTGGTAGGTCAACTGATTAGAGCAGCTAGATGGGAAGCGGGACTATTCTGGTTGAAATGCGGCTATGACCTTACACTTTTCTATCTGATTCTACCTTTTTAGCTGGTTATTCTGTCGACCTCCACTGTACTTACAAAAATATGATTATTTTGTTGTCGCTTAAGGGAAATATATCAAACAGATATTATTTGGTCATATTTGCAAGACGTTACATAAACTCGTATTTGACTGAACCTATGAAATATATCAAACTGCAATTTTTCCCATTTATTAAGCATTATACAGTGAACTGCTTCAATAAGTTTCATTATCCTATTTTGAATTATTTTAAGTGTTATAAATGTTAAATCTTCTATTTTACACATGCACACATACATCTCAAGAACGAGCAGAAAGTGAACCTTGAAATGTTTCGGGAAGCTTAAGCACATCGTATCTTCAGTTGGTGGTAGAACGGCTTTTACAATATGTATAAAAAAATGTGGTATTACCATGTCATTTGATTCTTACGCATATAGTTTTTAAAAATAAATATTCGTTGTAGATAAAACGAAATCTATAGCGAAAGGCCGTTAAAAACGTAATAAGTTTCGTTTTCAAGGAAGCATACCGTCTCAGATAGAAGGTATCTCTCTAGCTGCATGTGACCTCGTATGTAAATGTGGAAAGCATTTTCATATATCGAGCCTACTGCTGAAGCAAAATCAATCTCTTAGACATCACAATATACAACCTAGGTTCCTGTGTATTTCATCGGTGTAGGAAAACTCTCGAGCGGAATACTTATTGCCTTTTTATGTCTTCCGGAGTGATATCTTAGAACAATTTATATGCTAAACATTGTTTACCTTGTTGGTAACTTTATAATGCTGACTCTATTGGAAATCCACACATCTCTTCCCTTAGCTGATACTTTATGTTAAATATATAAGCTATTGCTGAGAAGAAACTATGGAAGAGGCGTCGCGGAGTGTTTGAATATTTAATGTTCTGCACTATATACCTACACTCCCTACAGAGGACTCCATTAAAAGTTGTCCCTCCCCTTTGGTGAAACAGTAACATCGCAGTATAATGGCTTTAGAAAGGTGTGAAGCTAACTTCCCCACGGATTTAGTTCCCTGACCGCGGGGAAAAATAGTATTCAACTTTGTTTATTTAAATTTCAAATTTGGAGCTTATCTCTTTAATAGTTCTTTTCTCTTTCTGCTCCAAAATATTGAAGAAACTGCGAAGTCACATTTGGATGACGTTTATAAACTTTGTCTTGAGATCGTACGAAATAAAGGAACAGAAGCGAAGGTGTTTATACATTTCTTTGTTTTCATTCTTTGCTCTACACGAGTTTACTTTATGCCCACCTCGGTAGCGTAGATGGTAGCGTGTCTGCCTCACGTTCAAGAGGTCCCGAGTTCGAATCTCCGTTACGGTGAGTTACCTGGATAAGGGTTTTCCGGGGTTTTTCCTTAACCTAAAAAGACGAATGTCGGGTAACTCTAAGCTCTGTTGAACCTGAACTCATTTGAGCATCATTTTACCCATTTCATTTATCGCCCGATATGACTTGGATGACGTAAATTGAAAAAAGAAAAAAAAAACGTTACTTTAGCTAACTTTACACTTCATACTTGCGCTTCATAAAACAGCACATTGGAGCTGAAGAATTTATTTATCTGAAATTAATTATCTGAAGAAAGAAAAAGGAAAAATAGTTCAGCCATCGAACTATAGATGTAATGCCATCGTAAACAATGTTAAATTATATCCTGTTTCTTACTGTGTCTAGCTTATCGGTGACTTTGATATATGCACTCTCATATTCACACATTCAAACTTTACAGATAAGAAATGATTCTAGCTAATGAAAACTTCTCATGTTTTATATCGGAATCGAGCCCATAATCTCTAATGTAAATATTTTAGCTTTATTTTGTCATAAAGAGGAACGAAGGAAGATAGTAAGTGCGGTGAGAAAAGGAAGAGAAAGTACTCGAGAGAAAATAAAAAGAGAGACGAAGATGGTGGCAAAGAGGAGTGGAAGGGTCTCCTCATGTTAACACAATGACTGGAACAGAGCTGTAGGCTGTACTAGCAATATAATAACAAGAAATAACTTTACAGTACCTTACTTTTATGTCACCTAATTCTTAGCAGTTCTTTTAGTTCCGGAATAGTGAGAGCACGTTTCTAATATTCGTTGTGGGGATGAAGAAGGCTGTGGTGATGCAGATTTCTAGGCGTATATCTTTCGAACAGAGAAAACTGTCAATATCAGCTGTAAGGGAAAAAAACGCGTATTTATGTTGCTCTAGTAGTCTTGCGGGTCGTACCACCACATTGTGAGCCACTTTGAAGTATATGTAGCTTCATGTTGATTTTTGTAATACTTGATTCGTACATAATTTAATCATTCTTAACGCGCATCTGATTTTGTAAGCTAAATTTACAATTTATTCGTCAGTTACCATGGCAACAAGGATGAAACAGTCGGATTATTATTTTTTTTTTTTTTTTTACAAAAGTAGTATATCACTTAATTAGATGCATAATAAAGCTTTGGCTCTCTTTATTTCTTGAAAATTCTTTCAGACAAGGAGATATGCGTCATTAGCGCATAATTTGCAGTAAAATTATTGTTATGCTTATTTCATGAAGATTTAGCAAGAAAATATGTGATTTGTAGACTTTAGGTTACAACTCATTGTTTGATAATCTCAGCCGTTTTCATGTTACATGATATTTTGTGTTCACTACCTGTTAATGGTTCTGCTCAATTCTGTTAAGTACTGAAGTGGAAGTCTCGAGTTGTAAAGAAAGCTATTCTGACTTCGGGCTAGATATCTCAGACAGAATATCACAATGTTTACGTTTGTGAAGTTATAAAGGTTAAATTCGAGTGTGATGTGCTATCTTCATGTGTACAGTTCTGTGCAATTTGGAATTTCGACCACTTTGAATTTAAATAGACACCGAGAAGGGGAGATGACTTTAAACTGTCCTCTACAAATATTAAGGAATTGACTTTTTAATCAGTTTGGATTTAACGTTAACCCCATGAATAAGGATATGAATGGCCAAACTGCGCTTAATGGAGAGAAAGTTTATCAATATTTTAACTGGCGAGAGATTATTTGACACGTTACTCCAGTTACACTTGAGATATCTTGGTTTGCTTTTGAACCTCGTAATCGCAGTATAGTATTAGAAACGGATATGGTATACTCTTTATAAATATTCACATGATTTATTTATTTATGAAATTAATTAAACTTAAGTAATATTCTTAGTATTTTGTGTAGATCACATCAGTTATCTTACCTTTTTTCATTACTCTCCAGTTTTTCGGTATTACCCCAGCCCAAAGATGCAGTTTTGTATTACCCCAGCCCAAAGATGCAGTTTTAAAGAGGATAGAGAATCTAGAACAATTAGTTCGTTGAGATTTGTGTCAAAGGTACAATGACCGCAAGTGCTTTTAGATTATTTTGCTTTCATGCATTTAATAGCACCTGTCTATTAACACTATTTCAAAAAATGGATCAAAGAAAAACGAGGTCCAATGAGTTTTGAACACATTATTTGACACTGGTCTTTGTTCACAATTTTTATAATGAATAATCCAAAATTCGTTACATCATCGTTGCTCTTGCTTTCCTTTAAACATGTTTGGAATGTTTTAGCTTTGCGCAGTGCGACAGTGTAATCGCTTAAAAAATACACAAAAGGGAAAAGTGCTCGTCGAATGATTGAGATATTATTGGCGATATTACAAATAAAACTAATAGCCAGTTTTAAATATTTTTATTGTGCGAATGGAAGTGCATTATGAACGGCCATCGATTGTTCTCCCTTTCAATGCTATCGAAGATACAACATTTTCACAAACGCAGAGTTACATTCCTGCTAAATAAAATGGAAAGATTATTAAAACGTAACAATGATGACATAATTTTCACTTAATTACACATAAAAGTTAGAGTAGTTTTGTGCTGATGGCTGGAGTCCCAGAGGGCTGTGAACTACTCCCCAGAATTCTTTTCATTCCGCAGTCCCCCCCCCCACCCCAAACGATTGCAATTATCATTGATACCCGACGCAGTGTGCAGATGTTGTTTAACAGAAATTGTGTGAACATCGCATGCAAGTTAATTTTTGCTATATTGGCTGCCATGTAACTGTTTGCGTGAGATGGCTGTGGTGCTTTTTCATTTCAACCCATCTTTTAATTAAAGTTAGTCAATAAACGTTCCATCTCGGTGTTGTGTATGTGCACACGAAATTCACTAGCGTATTACCCTTGGTGGCACAAAAAAGCTCTGTTGCTCTATGGATCAGGAATGCAAATTAATTACAGCTGAGCTGGAAGGGGGGTTCTCTTTTGGGGCACTTAATAAAACAAACTCTTAAACTATTTTTGTTTCTTTTAATTTTAGCTACATACTAAATAGATTTCTACAAATCTTCTTAGCGATTTTCACATAATAACAGTGGTAAATATTTACACAGAAACAGTTCATGTGGTAATTTGTTCAAAATAATCCACTGTTTAATTAACGGTTTATTGCTCCCATTTCTAATCTACATCAAATGGAAATTTGTGTATGCCCTACAACATATATGAGCAAATGTATACTTTTGATTGACATCACGATTAAATTAAAACAACGAACAAGATACTTATTTTATTTGTCCAGTGACAACAAACATAATTATGTTGGTGCTGTAGCTCAGTCGGTAGAGCACCTACCTGCCGTGAGAGGGGTTCAATATTTTCCAAATATCTTAAAACGCAGCGATAAAGGTAAACAAAGAAGATATTGTTTGGAATGTGGAATACAATTCATTTTCCATACAAATCATATGGAATTTGAACTATATGGACTGAGATGGCTCAGGCACTTTCGTCTGTGGCCCGCATTTGGGAGACCTGGCTTCGATTCCCGTGGCCGACTTACATGATCCATGGTTTTTTATTCGCAGGTGTTGCCGGGTCGACAGGCGAATATTGTGTAGGTTAATTACATCCCCCGATATTCAAGTTCCTCCATTTCATCTTCATAATTATTTCACGTCATCTCTCATCTGGTGGTAGAATTGTCGGCGGGTATCTCGGTGCTGTGTCAGTTTGTGTCAGCCGCCCTCTGTCTTCTCTCGCCTCATCCTTCCTCTCGGGGATTCCCCACTTGGGGCTTAGGTACAATAAACCACAGGTTTCAGTGCTGAATCCCTCCGTAGTAATCCTAAAAATGCATGTTTTGGAAATAGTGTTTGTATTGGATTATTATAATATGCACACTACCTTTAATGTGTTGGATATGCACTCTATGATAGCTACAATGCCCAGTGTTATGACGTCATTACTTATTGTACACATTCGAATTATATATGTAGTAAAGATGAAAAATTCAATATTGGTTTCGGTCCTGGTTTCGGCCCAGTCGTACTTGCCCATTGAGCTACCATGGCCAACTTGCCGTCATGACATTAAATTCTCCATTTGGCTCATATATTTCCCCGGTAAACCACTAGGGGCTCCCGCATTCGAGATACACCCGGCCGTGGCATTGAATTTTTCATCTTGACTATCTATCAAAAACCTTAGATTACACACGGCTAGTGTGAAGAAATGATTAAATTCCACCAATTAACTAAAATAACATTTGAATTAGCTTATGGGATGCATTTCTTTTGTCCTAATAATTTGCTCGTTCGGTAGTGGTACATATGATAAATACACGTGAAATAAGAAATGACCACTCTCATCTCATTCTTGCAATTGCAGCTGTGGGCTTTATCTGCATTTACACAGATTTTTATTTAAGAAAACCAAGAATTTATGCAGTGTTATCATTGATATAACAAAATACATGCATAATACCCTAGGTGCCTGTTTAGTATAGCATTGGTGCTGATTCAACATGGCGTTTTAAAGTAATTGAAGTGCTATATTTTCGGAAAATAACAAAATCGGTGAGAAAGGTACATTGAAGAATGGGGTAGAAATTGCCACTGGCATTAATATATTAGTCTATTTTTAGCGCTGTAGTTCGAGGGACCAATTAAAAGTTGACAAAGTTAAAACAGGTACAAAAAGTGGGAAATGTTTTGTGTATTCGGAAAGTAAAAACAGAAGAAGGATGTTACAGGATAATTAGAGAAGGTAGTCGAGTCTGTATTTCATTAAATCAAAATTAAAAATGTCGTAACTCTCGCACTAAACAATTAATGAGAGCATTTCAAATTCTGTTTGCACCATATCGTACAAAACATAGAGCACATGAACATCTTTTGCTTGTATTGTGCTTTTAAATTAGAACTGCGGCATGCAATATTTTAGTCTTATCTTTGAGTTGTGTAGTATATCTGTTGATCAGCTTAAAAGAACGTCATACAAAAAGGTTTCATTAAATCCATCATTTAAACTTAAATTATAGAACTGCAAGCTGTTTGGTTTTGCTTAGAATGATTATAAAATCATGTAGTCATATTAAGCCCATTAATCGGAAATAATGCGCCTTGGGTAGTGGGCTAAGGCACCATGCCTTGGCTCCCTGCCACGGAAAGCGGCCAGGGCTTGTTCCCACCCCTGGGCTGTGGATTTTAAGTCCCGGGTATAGGACCGGTACCCGCTCAGCATCGTGAGAAATGTGAGGAGCTTACGATAGGTAAGAGACCCTGTTGACAATAGCCAACATTCCGATTGGGGGATGCCGAGATACTGATCACAATTCCCCCCCGTATCGGTTGGAAGATCTACCTTGCGTAAGTGGGCATGTGGCCGACAGTCGGATTGGTAGGTCCTGGCTCTATATAGACTGTCGCACCCTGGGTTACTTTTTAATCGGGAATAAATTTAAGGTATCCATAAGTAAATTGTACTTATGTGGTAAATGAACAGAGATTCGTTTGCTAGAAGTAATATTTTAGACTCTGTGTATTATCTGCTTCCTGACTGGTTGGTACACCAGGGTGTGTGTTAGTAATTGTGACATAAACTCTTATGTACATAATGTAACAAAATGAATTACCGAAATATCAGTTACTCCCCCTTCCCAGTGTGATAATATAGTTGAGCGTTCAAATATTCCAATTATGGTGCTTAGATGGAAATAGCATTGTCGCCAAGTAAATGCCGATGCTTTTGTTTATAAGTGGGCGAAAATTAAAAGAATAATGAGTGAACCTAATGTTTTGCAAGTTCTCCTTCAGATCAAATTTCGCCAAAATATCTTCTACTACTTCTTTTTTGTGCTCTCCAGTTGGATACACTTTAATTTTCTTATACTTGGTCTACGAAGGGTTCCTATTAGGGCATTTTTCCTACGAAGTTATAGCAAAGCAATGTTCACTTGAGTGATGCAGTAATTTACGCCTACAAATTTTTCATTTTATTCTTCCTGCTTCTAATCTGTTCCACACATGGCAACAAATAACGAGCAGAACTTAGTCATCATAAAATTCTGAATTTCTTACGTGTGTAACCGTTATAACGTGACTAAACGTCATGTTACGTTGCGTTCTGGTCATTCCTAACGGAATCCTATGAAGTGCTTCACTTTACGTTCCCTCCTTCAACGTATCCATGCAGCGAACCAGGCAGCGAGCATTGCTTCGGTTCGCTGCAGTTTACCAACATATAATGGCTAACGGTTCGCTAGTCTTAATTGCATGTGTTGACAATCCATCGCCTAGATCGTGAGCACAGAGCCTAAGTGACCCTCCTCCCCCTCCTCAAAGTGCTATTAGTGCGGAGTCATGTGTGATAGCAATCAATGTCTTGCGGCACGGTTTCTCTCCAAAGCTTTTGCGATACCAAGACTTAAATATTACAAACGGCAAGAGGCAAAGGGTTCGATTATTGCGCGCGTGGTTATCCCGCTAGAGAGAGGACCCTGGATTATTTATGTAACCTTTGTGCCTTACCTGTGAAACGGATGCCAGGCATTGCCCCTCGTCTCTATTGGGTTTATCTCTCGGTAACACAAGCCGTTCCACCTTTCCTTGTGATCACAGTATTTTGCCTAGCTTTAAGCAAAGCAGCCTCCCCCGCCCCATCCCAAAAAACTCGCTTGCATAAACTCAGCAATAATCTTTTTAACCGGTATATGAGCATTTCAAAGGCGGTCGTTATAGAAACAGGATAATTTTTCAATGGTAACTACCAGTGGAAACGATATAAGGAACCTATGGACAAAGTGTTACATGATAAATATTCATAACAAAGAGAAACTGCAGCATCCTTCTCTTTGTCTCATTGGTTGATGAGCTTCTCCCTGTTTACATCTACTTTCCTCCTCTCGCCCTCCTCTTTTCATATCTATTAATACAGTAGTTTTAAAATTGAAACAAGTGTTTCCTACATTTTGTGGTTTTAATATTCACTAAAATTTTAGAAAAGTAATGAATAAAGAAAAACTTATTTATTGAATACAGATATTTTAACATTTACTATGAAGAATGTATAGGTAGACGTTTTAACTACCGTGAGTAGAGGAAGTTTTATTTTACAGCTAGAAATTCTAATTTGGGTGTTTACCGGCAATGCATAAGTTGAGCTCTCTTGTGTCCCCAAAACTAGAGCTATTTCGGGATGCGCATGAGAGAAGCAGAGCAGTTCCTATTCCTCTCAGTAATACAATAAAATAGATGTCAACCATGTTTAGATCATACTAAAGAAAGATTTTCAGGAACTTTAAGCATCAAAACAGCATTTCGTTATTTTCTATTTTAATTTCTAAAAATGTTTGTAATGATTATGATTTAAATATCGGTTCACGTGCTTGTATGACGAATTATATTTTGATTTTCTGAGGTAAGCCCGTGGACTAATCTTCATTGTTACTGAATATTTTGTCACTAAACATTATAACATGGAGGGAAAATTAAACGTCGTAAAAATGTGCAGTTTTACAGTGAACTGTGAAATTTGATTTGTCCTTCCTGGAGAAGGTTTGGAAGAAAAAAGGTGATATGTCCTCTGTTGGTATCGATTAAATAGATAGCTTCTCAAGAAGGAACTGAGGATTACCTTCACAGGATGTGTGGATTCGAGACAAATGTAGACTGTTAATTTACTTACCTTAACTGCCCCCTTTCTTTACATAAAACACTGAATGACAATGCGAACGTCATAAGCTGTGCTCCTACGCTAGATATATTTTGTATTTAATGCCCACTTTGTAGTTACTGTAGACTATTTCTTAAGTGCTTGGTGTTTCATTCCTTTAATTGGTTCACCTAATAGATTCTAAATATATTTTGTTGACTTACACGAGTATATCATCTGCAATCATCACAATGCTTAGCTTCATTATATTTTCTGCCAACTTTGCAGATATTTTGGTGACTATTTCTCCTTCTGATGTCGAACTTCAAGTTTTCTGTGTTCTGAATATATTTGTTCAGCTTTACCTGAGAGCTGTTTGCCTTTGTACCACCTTTCGTTGTTGGTCCCAATTCTTATTATACTTAAATGCATTTGTTTCCTTAAAAAAATTTTACGTGTGAATTTAAAAGTCATTCTCTGCTAATATTTCCCTTTAATTATTGCTATTCTTGACTCTTGCTTTCCTTAAATATTATTTACATTTTATTCGGTTTAATTGTTTGATAGCATGTTTTATGTCCATTCGGGCAAATTTTTCAATTATTTTAGCGTAGTTTTGGCGGTTTCCAAAATGTGCAGTGTTGATGTTCAATTTTCTCAGCCTCTGACTGGATTTGAATATGAATAAGGAGCGGTTCTTTTCCCCCTCTCCTCGACATGAGCTCATCACCAAACATTTTGTGATAAAATAACTGTATTCTGTTCTTGTACGTTTGCTTTGTTCTAAGTTCGCATTGGGTTATTCAAATATTGGTCCGTATACGAGTTTATAATGACAAAGAGGGCGTTAAATGTACTGGAGAGAGGAAGTGTTGTACGAGACTTTTATGTAACACTCCGAATCGCTTGACAAATTATTTCAGAGATCAGAGCGTTTATAACTTTTTCTCCTGATAATAATATATTTTATTTAATATTAGTTTGATGTTTAACATCCAAACTCCTTCACTACCGCCAGTTGGCAAGTATTCCTTAAGTACCTCACTATTGGTGTGGCATGGTTTTGTATGGGTGGTAGAAATGGTTTCAGATATTAATATTGCCAATGTTTCAGAAATGGCTAATGCTACAAAAATATTGTATATTAACGAGCCCTCTATTTTCTGGCTTTGTCTCATCTGCCAGATTAAATTAAGAAATGACATTTAATGGAAATTCAAGGTATACATTTTACTGTGAAATACTTATTGCCTTTTAAAACAAGTAAATAGCAAAATAAGCTTGTATATAAACACATATAAACATAATTAGTAATTAATAGAGACAATCATATGACAGTTGCAGATCAATTTCCTGTCTTCTTTCATTTGTGCATCGCCTTATTTTACAACGGAATTAAGTTTCTTTAAATCTCTGTGTAACAAAGTTTTTATACTATTTTGAGATACATTCACGAACATGTTCAATGATTAGTAAGCGCAGTTAATAGATTTCTATTACTTTCAAGAACTATGAATTATGAGACATTGGGCACTTTCATAATGTGTATTTAGCGAAAACGTTAAATCAGTTTGTTGCTTCATTTTTAAGCTTTCTCAATCTACAGAGTTTGAAATATCTTAAAAGAAGCAGCAATAGTTTTGTCTTAGCTTGAATGGTTTCTATGGAAAATTATCTAGTTAACATGAAGAGAAACTTAAGTTTCGAGGAAATGTGCCATATTTGGTTGTGCAAAACTTTTTTTACCTCTTTTAGAGTTGAGCTGTTTAGTTTGTAGAAAAATAATTATTAATTTATGAAATTACGAATTATTGCCCTATACCAATGTCAAGCTACAAATCATATCTACCTAATATTATACCACCTAAAACCTGCGCAGCAATTATTTATGAAACAAAAATTGGAATTTAAAAAAAAATGGAAAGAAAAAGAAGAAAAAAGAAAAGTTCTCAGGCATGAAGGTGGGGAAGAACTTCACTAAACTATATAATAATACACAACTTACAAATGTAAGAAAGTGTACTTTTTAATGGAAACCCTATATTATGTTGATGCAAATATGCAAGTAAAATACAAGAGGTCGATTACGTACCGCGAAACTGTAACGTGAGTTTCCTTGTATGTTTAACCACGAACTTCACTTCAGTTACGCACGCTGAGATTCAATCTCATTCTTGAGTCTTAAACGTGAACTTCACAATCAATTTAATACGAGGTGGTAGATGTATTATGTCACAAAAGCAACAGCTTACCTCCAGCGTCAATTTCATGATACACTATACTTCGGATATAATTGACCTATTTCGAGGTCAAGGCGTATTGGAAATTATTTTCTATGTTCTGAATCGTGTTCAAAATACCATGTTCCAAAATGCTCGGAAAAGTTTCATGTTGAAAGTTATATTTCCTTACATTCTTAATGGCCTGTATCACGTAAGCTAATGGAAACCCTGCCATATTTACGCGATTTTTGGGACGTATTCATTCATTGCAGGCTGGCAGTCTGTTTGGAACAGCCTGAAGGGTGGTCAAATCGCGTACCTGCTCTGGAAAGAGCTTTACCACGTAGTGTCGGGATGTGGATGTTGTAGGATGACGGGTAAAAATTAAGTGGGTGTAGAGAAGGGAGGTAGCTTGTTGCTCCTCGAAGAATGATGAACCGGGTGCTGCAGTCAGCGTGCACCGCTGGTGGATTAGTTAATCAACTTGGAAGAAGATAGGTCGAATTTTGAGTTTTCCAGATTAAATATTGGATAGCTGTAATTTAGTTTAGGTAGGAATGGGGATCATGTGGTTACCGGTAATGGCCGCAAGACATGCGGGGTAACCGGTATCGCTTTATGCGACGCTCGCGAGGTACATAGTCCCCTAGGAATCTAACTAGGCTTTGGGACGTATGTAGTGATTTATCCTATGTATATGCAAGATAACCTCGAAAACCGTTCAACTAAGTCTTAAACCCACTTCATTCTGACATACACAGGCCTATAAAGCACTTCTAATTTTATTCAATAGGTTTCTAATCTATTAAAAAAGGATTAAAAAAACCTAGTGTTTCGGTTTTTCTTTATCCTGAAAGATAAAAGTCGAGTAACTTTAAGCTCTATGGACCCAGGGCTCATTTGATCATCATTTCACCTATTTTATTCATCGTCCGATATAACTTAACGGTGGCATTTATTTTACAAAAATTTAAGCAGTAAAAGAATATGCTATAGAAAAAGTTCTTAGTTTTATTTGAAAAGCCATGGAGTATAAAATAGCTGTTGCTCCACAGAGCATAAAATAAAATATAAATTGCTGCTGCTGTGTACGTTATGTTTATGATGTTACTGTGCGCTTATTGTGTGAAAAAATATGTTTCTTTTTTACTTTGTACCAAAAGAAAGGTACCCAGTTTTAAAGCTTAAAGTGCTATAATTATATGAAAATTACTCGACCATACTGACAGATGAATCTTCCACCAGTAAAAGGTATTTTTGTGCTATGTAGTATTTCCAAAACTGAAAGACTATCTAACAGGAGGTTTCCATTGTTTGGAATAATCGGAACTGTTCGAAATAGCAGTTTTAAGATCAAAAGAATAGATTGGTATAAAACCCCTCTATTAGTTAATAATTTCATAAAGGATATGGGGGATGAAACTGAAGTGGAGTTTAATAAAGCTAACCATGCAAATAATATATGATTTTCAGTTAAACTATCTTAATGCATTCGCATTGACAATCATTAGTCTCCATGTGTACTTGAGAAGTTGGGATTTGTTACAGGTTTATCTGTACCACGGGGAGTGCAAGATTAACAGTTGAATATGAACAATGAGTATCGTTCGGAGTCCTCGTTTGGCTCTAGTGTCGCATTGCTGGCTACCAAACATAGTTATTGCCATATCGTTGAGTATATAAGTTTAGTTGTATCATTGTAAGTCTGTGAAGGTGCGAAATATAAACGAAGAGATTGTGTCTGTGGTAATAATTTCAGCCCCATGTGTGTAAATTTATGTGCACCCTTTACCTGAGCGCGTTGTGTTTTGTTTGGCAGGTGCCAGGCTATTGTTTCGTGGCTGGGTTCCCCCGCACCTGATCCCAAGCGCTGCGGGACAACCACCGCAGAAACCGTAAAATTATGTAAAAATATCACTCGGCTCTCGGGTGCTAGCCCGAACAAAATCGAACCTACGGAAGCAATCACCTGTATCGCTCCACAGGGTGCTCAATGGATATAAATCATTCTTCTGAAATAGAATCCAACAACTCTGTTGTTCTTATTCCGGAAATGTAAAAATGAATGCTGTTTGTTTGTTGTTTTGTTGCCAAGGGCTCAGAGAATCACTGCAGCGAAACTAAATTTAATTACAGAGGGGTGGAAAGGGAGTAATTTCCAACTCGACACTGCGGTAAAGTAGGGTTACTGCTGACCGGACCAGTGGTTTTCATTAAATTTTGCTTTCATATAGTTTTTAAGCACCTGTTCACTTAAGCGAAATCTTTTTACTGACTCCATTTCACTGTAATTGGTGCTAGATGTATATAATTTATAACAGTTCATTGTCTCTCTTTCCTTTGTAGCAATTCCACCTCCTGAATTGCTTCATGATTTTCTTCAAAGCATGAAGACACAAATTAAACCGCTATTAGAACCTGGATCAGCAACTGCATAACTTATTTTATTTTTAAATATGTGGTTTTTTATGCGTATCAGCATTTCTGAAGAGGCGTATGCTTTCCAAGCTGTAAAAGCCGCGAATTAGCTGAAATGTTAATTGATGCATAGGTAAAAATAAATAATACTGTTTAATGAGCAACTAGGCAACAAAATATACTATCATTTAGTCTTACAACACCTAATCACATCATGCATGAATTGCCTGAACTAACATCAACGGAATTACATAGCATTTATTACTAGTTATCAATTCGCAGTTTTTCTTGAATTGTGCTAATGACGCGAGAGCTAGGCTATTGCAGGGAGAGGTTATTCAACCCTATACGTGCTATGAGATTTGCCGATTGCGTCATTATTCACGATACATTTGTTAAACTACAAAAACTAATGGCCACTACCCATATTGTGCTTCTAGTTGTTCATTATTTAATTTCGAAAGTGCGCCATTTCCTATCATATAACTAAAATCAGAAGAGATTGTAATATGTTACGTTTATTTTTCTCCGAGTTCTTCTTGTGCAATTTATCAGCTACTTTATATTTTGGAAGTTATTGTTTTAACATATTCTAGAGAGTAACAATAATTTGATGAATAGCACTTGCGGGTACTATATGATTTGTCCTGTCCCTTGCTATTGTGTACTATATAGCACATACAAGGTGCAGATATGGCTGGCCCTATAGCTCAGTCGGTAGAGCACCTGGCTGCCGTGCTAGGGGTCCCGGGTTCGATTCACGGCGGTGGGGGTGGTGAGTCCAGAGTCGGGAAGTATGAATGAGAGTGCGAATGTGTGCGTGATGTGATGATTAAAGCCAACCGAACAAGAGTTAGCACCTTCGATATATGCAGATAGAGAATAAATGCATTTTACCTGGTTAAATGCTAACTTAGGCGGTAACTGTTATAATAATAATAATAATAATAATAATAATAATAATAATAATAATAATAATAATAATAATAATAATAATAATAATAATAATAATAATAATAATAATAATAATAATAATAATAATAATAATAATAATAATAATAATAATAATAATAATAAGAAAGAAATGTATGTGAGCGACATTCATATTCATGTAAATTTCATTTAAATAGTTCAATATTTGAATTATACTGCTTATATCCCGAATGTTAAGAAAGTGCAGTTATGGGAAGTGTAGGTATATTTGCCTACCTGTATATTATTTGAAATTTCACATTCATATGTGGTGTAACTATACTTTAGATATCGTAAGATGAAGTTTTTGAATTGTTGGAACCAATTTACAATAGGTGCTTCTTTATCAGCAGTTAGGAATGCAATGGCGTTCCCTATTCTTGTCTGGAAATTTTTTGAGATTTTAGCAATCAGCTTATGTTTTGCTTAGTTCATGTTAATGAAAATTTAGGCCGTTTTTCGGGTGTAGTGTTACTGTTTCATAAGTTGTCACAATTCATATTTTAATGGGTTATAGAAATAATTTTGAGAAAAATGCAAAGAAATATAATAATGGAATTATAGATTAATTATGCTTACAAAAAATTCAAAGTATGATGTGAAATATCTAAGACAATTGTAAGAAGTGTAAAACTAGCGAAATATTACGAGAATGTTTACACATAAATGTTTATGAAAACTCTAAATTTTATAGGATTTTTCTCAATTTGTAGCAGCTTTATCTATTAGTTTTTCCTTTTAATAGTAGCATTTTTCCTAATATTTAAAACGGTAAATTAAATTACTATTTTACTTTATTTTTCAATAATCAACTTAGATTTCCTTTTCTGTTATTTCAAATGAAATTGACTAGCTGGGTACAGGTTGTTACGGATATAATGGCAGATGTTTTTATGACTAATTGAGGACACTATAATGAACAATATTATATCCACATTTGTTTTATTTGTAGACTTATAGTTTTGCTTATTAGCAGTAATGTATTTTTAGGTTGGTTAGTACCTCTCCAAATAAACGTGGCACACATAAACCATATGCCATTCGTGCCCATAGCCCCCCCCCCCCTCCGAGAGACGTAACGCCGAATGGGCTGACCTTCCAATTCAACAAATGCTGTAAATGAACTGAGTTACAATACTTTCTGTAAGGCCAATGACGTTACACTACCTAGGCTGGCACATCAAGCACTGAGTTTTCAAGAGAAAGTAAAAGGGTAGACGTCAGTTTGCGGCGCAGCTACGACCATACAGAAAAATATAAATAGTAAATTAAATGGTGTGTGTGTGCGTGCGTGCGTGTGCGTGCGTGCGTGTGTGCGTGCGTGCGTGTGTGCGTGCGTGTGTGTGTGTGTGTGTGTGTGTGTGTGGAGGTAGTTAGGCAAAGAGAGGAAAATAGCTAATTCACTGAAGTGGGTAGCAATTGTGTAATGATCTGCACTCATAACCCCTAACACTGTATATAGTTACCGTCATATTAAAACCAGTTGGAGTAAATAATTATGTTATTATTAGAATAAAGTATCATTGGAAATGTTCAGCCTACCATAAATAACATAGGAGGTCCTTGATGAAACGCTTTGGAAGTTTTTGTTTTTGGACCCGCTATATACGGGTAAAGCCAGAAATGGTTTAAAACCGTGAATATTTGGCTTAAGATGTGCTTTTACGTAATTATTCTGAAATATGTTGCTAGCCTTTCGAGTTTTATTGGTTTGCATGTAAAAAAACGTCGTAAAGTACAACATTAGCGTGAGCTAGAATTGCTGAAACAAATGAAACGGCCATGATTACTTCATGCATGTTTATGACTTGTGTGGATAATGAAAAATGAATTAACGTCAGTGTCGTTACTCGAGATTTTATGGAGAACCGGCCGCGGCGTCAGTAATTATTATCGTCAGTCCCAAGTTTATTTCCGCTTTATAGAACATTAGTTTGCTTCTTAATGTTCCAGCGGAATGGGAAAATTCTGATTTGCTGCTGCAAGTGTAATAAATGCAGTGGTTATTTGACAAGAATAAAACGAGTGTTTTGAAAGTTATTTAGTTGTTACAGTTCGTAAGTTGTAAGAGTTCATTTTATAATTAGACTGACATCGCAACTAAGGTGTTCACAGCAGTAAAGCGAAACCTGCACCTGTCACGTGAATCTGCATTTTTTATTTGGCTGAAGAAGAGTTCTTAGTTGTCCCGCTTCTATTCAGTAGTAATCCATTCAAATCTAACTTCAGTCAATCAGAGACATCAGAATATCTTTTTAAAGTAATGTATATCACGTTATAGAAGCTGGTTTCACTTTACTGCTCTAAACACACTTTGTCATTTGCGATGTCTAATATAAAACGGACTAGTGCTGCGAATCTAAGAGAACTATCACTATGCCCTGTATTCACTTGAGAGTTTGATGGCATCATTTCTGCTCTGTTAGGGGCTGTGTGTCAAAAATCTGCTGCGGAGTAGAACCACAACACCGAAAACTGAAACCTGAAAGTTGCCGCATGCGACCACTTACGAGTAGCTGCTAGAGGTTCTTCATGAACCCTTTGTAGGCGCTACTTACGTATGTCTGTATGTGAACAATCCCCCCCCCCCCCCCCGTACAATGCTGTGTTATTATGCCTTTATGTTCCTACATACTCCGGAATCATTTTTTTTTTTTTTTTTTTTGTCCATGGAGCATAGAGTTACCCGACATTCGTCTTTCAGGATAAGGCAAAACCCCGGAAAATACCTTAACCAGGTAACTCACCCTGACCAAGATTCGAACTCGGGACCTCTTGAACGTGAGGCAGACATGCTACCATCTACGCTACCGAGGCGGGCAAATGAGTCCAGGGTTCATGGAGCTTACAGTTACCTGATATTTGTCTCGAAGGATAAGGGGAAACCCGGGAAAGAACCTTATCCAGGTAATTCACCCTGACCGAGATTCGAACTCTTGAACGTAAGGCAGACACGCTACCATCTACGCTACCGAGGCGGGCAGCAGAGTTGACGCCATCAAACTCTCAAGCGAACAAAAGTATAGGCATAATGATAGTTCCCTTGTAAGTATTTTCGGATTGTTCTCGTAATTTCAAGTGAAGGCAATTATTTATTAGGGCTGATAACAATGGAATGACAATGGTGATGATTTCGGTAATGTAAATATTTTTCCCTTTCTTTCTGATGACAAATTTTAGAATAGGTCATGGCATATGTAATTAGCTCTTGAGTTTGTTCCGGAAGATCCAGAGGCTTCTAGAACCGAAAGGAAGCTGCATTGTCGCAGTGACAATTTTTACGTCGAACATTTATTGAAGCGAAACTGTCCTGATAAGAAGGGCTCGGAAGTTGACCAAAAATCGGAGAAAAATGACCAATAAAATTCCTTTAATTTTTACGGAAGATGATACTAACATTTAAAAAATAGCCGTTAATTATTTTTGTAAATTTAATTTTCAAAGTTTTAAAAATTTATATAATTTTATTATAATTAGAAATTTTATGAAATGTATCCTATATATACATGTATATATAAACATGTTTAAGTATTCAAAGAAGTTTAATATATTTAGGCATATCTCATATTCAGCATTGCAATAAAGAACCATTGCCATTCGTAGGTTCTCGGTTTTGAAGGATCGCCGGTTGTCTTCTATACTTTGAAAAACTCCTTTCTATTTCAACTGACGTCATGGATACATTCTTGAAGTGTCCAATGTCCCCTATGAAAAACCTGCTTCAAAATAGCTAATGTCAAAATGTTCATCTTGCAGAACTTTCTGAATTTTACACAATGACTGATACCCAATGTTCTTTTCTAAGATATTTTTCATTTTCTTACAGACTTCTTGACCCATATTTCCCACACATTTTTGGCGGTGTTTCTCGACACTTAATCTTTTTTTTTATAACCGCATGTATCTTCTCAACTGTTTTTCTTCTAGCCATGTTATTTTTTTCTACCAAAATTGAAAAGTTGGCACTGGTAAATGTCAAATTACCCTTAATTTGAGGATCATTCAACGAGTCTTGAGCAACAGCTATAGATGCAGTGTTTTCTGGGTCTATGAAGGGCATGCACTATGCTTGTTACGTGAACATCTTTAGTATACCATTAGTTAATTGCTGATCCTCATTTCACCATATATTTCTCTGCATGTGACTACAAAAGAAACATACTTTGATCAGCTGAGTGTTAGACTGCTTGGCTCCCACCAAGGCGGCCGGATTTGATCCCAGGCTACCGCAAAGTGAGATGAGTTTTCTCCCGGATCTCCGGTTTCCCCCGTCATGTAATTCCACAAGTGCTCCATTTTCATATCATGTATCATCAGTGTCACCACCTGTGGTGCCGCAAGTAGTAAAAGCGGGCGTTGAACTCTACACATTTATAATTGGTTTGTTCAAGTACCTTACTTCGTCGTAAGAAGAAACATTTTTGGAGGAATGTTAACTTTTAATGCACAATGCATGTGAATAACGTAAAAAAGTACGTTTAAAAGCAGAAAACTCTTTAACATGACCAATAGACATTAAAACCCCCAAACATGCAAAAAGATGCAAAATAAAAGTAGTCAGTATTGGTTCATTTTTAAGAGAAATGTATTTATATTGCATTTTACACTGTCTGTGATGACGCAGAAAAAAGATATTTGATCAAGTTCTGAACCCTAATGATAAGCAAATGCGGAGCATAATGATTGTAAAAGTTTCTCATTTTGAGTTTATTCTTACGGAAATGATAGCTGAAAATTTAGATTGTATTTGTTTATTTTACTAAATAAACGCAGTTAATGAACGGGTCTATTTTGATCACCAAATCTACATATCTGAAGGATGAACTCATGATAATGGGAATCAAACCGGAGATCTGCGGTACGCTAGCCACTAAACAGGCAGAGGCAGTCAGTATTTGTTTCATGCGAGGGGAAATGAATGCACTGTAAGAACCGTGAATCAGGGAAACGGCATTTACTTCATTTGCAGCAAAGCGCATGCATCGCTGCACATTTCCCTCTGCGTCTGCATTTCCGCATTACAGGGCTGAAATTCTAATATTATAAAATCCTCGGCTTAAAACCCAGTCGGGGCAATCATAAAAAATGCCGCCTATTGGCTACTAAAATATGCAAATCGCGGAAGAGTTGCTTGTTTGCAAATGTTAAATATGTAATGTAAAATGAATTGAAAATGAGACCCTCTGTTTAAAACGATTGTAAACCTGCTACGTCTTCTAATTTATTTTTTCATTATGTTTACCGACGGATAACGGGCATTTTTGAAGGAAAAAAAAGGGAAAGAAAGTGGGAAAATTAGTACCTATATTTAAGACAAGGGAAAGTTTAAGGTCAATCTGTTTCAGTGGTACCATATGCTATGCAATACCAGTGTAAACGCAATTTTTTATTATTATTGTTATTATTATTTGTTGTGCATAAAACAGAAATTCGTTAAAGAGGATAACACTTGAAATTATTTTGTGTTTGGCAGTTTTATCTTATTTAAGGATGGATAGAGTCAAACTGAACAATTCAATGCCATGGCCGGGATTTGAACCACGGATCTCCTGGCTTCCGTCCGGTCACTCTTACACATTGGACTACCATGGCCAACTTGCCGTCATGACATTAAGGTCTTCAACTGACTCATATTTTCCCGGTAAATCAAAAAGGGCTCTCGTATTCGAGATACACCGTTTGCGGCGAATTATTATTGTAAGTACTTGAGTCCCAGGCTTCATCATTAGACTCTTATTCATTTAATTGTTAAGTTCCATCAATTAACTTATTTAAGGGTGTTTAAGATAACTGCAAAACTTTTCTCTGAATTTTAGTAAACTTTCTTCGAATTCCCCGAGCTAAGTGTTCCCGTATTTATTCTGTTCCCGTATTTATGGCATCAGATGTTTACTCTTTATTGGGGACTGAAAAATGTAAGGCATTTTGACAATCCCATAAACAATTTTTTGATTTCACCAGTTGATTATTTGTACTATCATAAGAAGTTTAAATATGCGTATTACTTTCTGTAGTGCTTAATTATAGCAAACAAACACAAATTCAATATCCAGATTTCGCCAGAAACTCAAGTTCTAGAACTCCCTGAATGCACACACTCACACGCCACACAAGCGAATTTTTTAAAAAGGGTCCATTAATGTTAATATGAGTATGCTCGTCATTCTAATAGCAGTATTACTCATAAAAGAGAACCTGGTGTTCTTTAGCATCTTCTTCACTCCCTACAAAGGATGTTAACGACATAAAAGGTATACGATCATTTTAATTTGGTTTCAATATGGTATTAGCATTAGAAACGCCGACCGTGTTGCGATAACAGCTTTAGAAGTTCCCTGATCAAGCGACCAAGCCTCAACTTCTCTAATACGTTGAGTGGACTCCCTTGTTCGCCAGCACTGGATGTTGTTGACAAAGGATAAAAGTTCGATCACTTGTGAACCTCACAGCCGGTTTTTAGCTGCCGAAGCCAGTCAATTCTATTGTCTCAAACTACCGCTAAAGCGATAAAAGTTAATTTCCGATATGGCAAGCTTTCGCACTTTTTCTGCGTCTCCCCTTTCTTCTTCAGTCTTAGGTTTCGTACAAGGGATTTATGACTTAGTGATACACCAACTTAGATCGTAATATGACTTTGATAGCAAAGTTAGAAAAACCTATTTTCTAGTAACTTTCTTTGCGGATGGATGAAATAACAACAGTTAGCAAATAAAAATAACTGAAAACCACACAAGTTAGTTTGTACAGGTGTGTGGTTTCATATTTTCTATATTATCTCGTATATTTTTCCATAAAATGTCTTACAGCAGCAATAGCAATAAGCAAATATTTATTTGAGGAAGAAAACTTTAATAAAGACAGTTTTTACCCCTCCTCTGGTAGTTCTCGGCGTTTTAGTTTCTAGTTAACCCTTTCAGCCTCGGATCTAGTGCAAGCTTGTTGTTTCACTTTTTCTTTTTCGCTTTTCTTTCTTTTGTTTGTTTGTTCGTTAATTTACGTCCTCCAACGTCATTTCGAACGATGAATGAATTGGGTAAAATGGTGCTCGAATAGCCCATTGCCCATAGGGTTATCCGACATTTATCTTTCAGGATAAGGAAAACCCCGACTAAGATTCGAAATCGTTTCCTTATGAATGTGAGGTAGACACACTACCGTATACGCTACAGAGGTTTCATAGGCCTTCGCAATTGCTTACATTTTTAAAAATTGCTGCTGTCCATATGTATTTGTAATTCATGTGACCAAAATTGTTGATATCACTGGCTAGGATTTCAAGGTGAGCTGTTCGAATCCTTGTTGTGGTGCTAATAAATCCATGGTAGAAAGTGGAATAAATCCACATAAAATAAACTGTTATGTATGCATAATTTTTGAAGGCACTTAAATTTGCTGATGTACATTTTTAGCATTTAAACAGAAGAAATGTTTTGCTGAAAGGTTTTATAATCGAGCTGGACTTCCTGAGTGGTTGCCCTTATACTTGGGTAATGTTTTAATTTAATTTAATTCTTGTATAAAATTATTTTCCACTGATATAACTCACTAAGTACATTGTTTTATTAATTGTAAAACTATATTGGGTACTAGCAACAATAGAGAGTATACACTTTAACAGCCGATACATTCCTACGTAATGTGAAGTAAAATCGACTAAATTGAAAATACAATTGTTGTACGTTCTTCCGGTACCATGAAAAACAACCCTTTGGAAAGAGAGAGAGAGAGGGGGGGGGGGGAGAGAGAGCGAGCGAGCGAGCGAGATAGAGAGAGAGCTACTGTTAGAAACAAAGTTCGATTCGGAAAACACCGGAAGCACTCGCTGACGCAACATCCACTTTGGAAAGGTAGGGTCGGACTGAAAAGTTCAATGATTTGTTTCCCGACTGTTCATACCACTCTGGCTTCATTTATGCGATAGATATTTGTTGCCTTGCGGCTTGGCCGTATGAATGGTGGCCGAACGGTAAAGTGCGAGTGTCTCGTAAGTGGAGTTCAAAACCTTGATGTGCATGTTTATTTTTATTATGTTACTTTAACAGCAACTCCTATGTTTTTCTTGCAGAAGATAAATAATATTTAAACACATTCATTTATAAAAACACAGCTAATATTATACTTTATTATATAGTAAATACATTACATTGTATTGCAGTAAATACATTGCCTTGAAAATACAAGGTACAATAGCAATAATTTGAAAAGTACTCACTGGAATCTGTGAAAAAATCGAATCTCATATTTGACTCATAAGTGAATCTCAGTTACTGAACGTGCACAGGTAGCCGAGCGGTTATACACATGTAGGAGCAAGACATACAAAGGTTCGAATCCCAAACATAAGTTTGATTATTTAATATTGTCTTATATTGTGTAATATTGCCTTAATATTGGCTGTGTAATCACTACGGCTGACTTATCTGTTATGAATGGTGTTGGCATATAATACGAGGTATCCTCTCGTGAACCTTTCTTTTTAATGTTTAGTGTTGTTAGGGTGCTGATTACCCCAGGAGTTGTGCGCCTCGAAACTCCACTACTACTGTCACTACTCGTGAAAATTTCTCTTGGCATTTGGTCTCATCTATGCCCGTAGAAAGAGGGCAGAAATAGAAGCAGATACTAACATTCCATTTGTATTTGATTTTACATAAAACATTTATTTCAGTTAGTTAAAGAAAAAACAGAGTAGGCTGTTTCAGTTTTTCAAGTAAACCTTGGCAAAGGTATATTACAATGTGCGCAATACACATTTAGTATTTGTAAAAAAAAATAATGTTTGGGATTCGAACCTTTGTATGCCTTGCTCCTACAGGTGTATAACCGCTCGGCTATGTGTGCACGTTCAGTAACTGAGGTGCAGTTATGAGTCAAATACGATACTCAATTTTTTCACACATTACAGTGAGTACATGTTTCAAATTATAGCTATCGTGCCTTGCATTTTCAAAACTGCAAAGTATTTATTATATTATATAGTCTTCTTCTTCACTTCATGGCATAGGCTATCAAGTGCTTGTTCCGCCTTCGAAGTCCTCCAGCCATCGTTTCCTGGGTCTGCCCACCGATCTCCTACCTTTAGGATGATACTGTAATATTTGTTTTGTAAGTCTATTATCTGGCATTCTTTCAACATGTTCCTTCCATATTTGTTGGAGATCTTTTAACCTATCATTCATACTAAAAATGTCCAGCTCTTCGCTTATCTTTTCATTTCTTATTAAGTGCACCCTTTCACACTTCTCAAGAATTTCATTTCTGAAGCCTGTATTTTACTTTGTTGCTTTTTAGTTAATGTCCAAGTCTCACTTCCGTATGTCAGTATAGGTACAGCCATAACTTTGTAGAACTTTAATTTTGGTTCTTTACGTATTTTGTTTATAAATGTTCTATTTATTGTTCCACACACTCTTTGAAATCTGCATATTTTATTGTAGACATCATATTCCTTGTCATAACTAGCATCAGTTCCTAAGTAGTTAAAATGGCTTACCTGTTCAACGCACCGATTATTTATAACTATTTTTTTCTAATTGGCTCACAATATAGTCCACTTGAATTAAAAAGAAGAAAAACATTTCAATGTGCGAAAAGACGAAGGAATCCCTATGTTGATATGCACGAAATACATGAAACAATACACAATGTGTGAATATTCTCATTATTGAATGTGTATAGCCAGATTGAAAAAGTCAATGCCATAGACGGGATATGAACCACCATGTATTGAATTTTTCAGTCTGGCTATACTCATTCAAACCTTAGCCTACACACGCTAGTGAGGAAGAAATGATTATTTCCATTCTCATTATTATCACATATGTTTATGAGAGGGTTCAGTAAGACGAAGCTAAAGGGACGCGTTCCGTGTGAGCATTGTAAACCGGCTGTGGAAACGATATGATCTTAGACAAATATACACCTCCAGAGTCTGCTCATTTTATTGTCAACGGGAGTAATTTATTGACGTTCAGGGTTTCAAACATTTTTATCCCAACCAAAATGATGTGTCACACAAATGTTTTCTTACTAGCTCATCACGTTAACGTTTCATGCAGTGGTATTACGAGCAGGATGGCACTCCAGCAACGCAATTAGCATCCTCGTGTAGCGAATATATCACTGTGATCTTGATATGCCATTGGAATTGGCAACGTTTTCAGGCGTGCACCGACTCAGAATAACGCCGTTAGCATGTCGGGCGGTGTGGTCTCCCGTTTGACAGGATCATGTGTATGTGTGAAGGTAATCATGACGCTTGTAATTCCACATATCGACATGTTGATATTCATGCATACCGATCATACCGCCTCTGTTACAAACACGATTTGCGTTTTCGCCACGAATGAAACATTCAGATGCAGGACTAGCAACATGCACAAGAGCACATAATAGAGTAGATATGGAATGCGAATAGCTTGCTTATCCACAGGACAACATGAAGGATTTTACATCCATCGGCAACCGAAGGGTGTGTGAGGCATTACTCAGTGTATTGCTTTGTCCCGAGTGCTTCATGAATTTTGTCCCTTTAAAACTGATTTTAAATGTTGTATTAAAGTTGTCGAAATATTTGTTTACTGAGAAAGCTTTTCTCTCCTTGTTCGCCTTGAGAGTAAAAAGCTTTCACTGGATTTCACAAAATATACATGTTTTGAAAAAATGGCCTTGTCTGCGGTCTTATGTAGATAGCATAACTCAAAACCGAATGTAAGTTTAGAATCTTCCAAGAAAAAGATACCAAGATTTTCAAGTAAATTTCCAACCCGAAATTACATCGACATTTTATTGAAATTTGTTATTTTTTTACAAATGAATTTAATGATCCTGATTAAAACAGTGTGTTAAATATATCTTTATCACTAATGAAATGTACAACTTACATTTTCATGGAATATCCTATGAAGGCCTCCATGTTTCGTATATTGTTAAACCTCAAGAGATAAAGAAACTATGTGTGCACAAAATGTTAGATCTCATTAAGCCACACGTTTAGTGTTACGCACATTTCTTTCATGGAGTTAACCGCTTCCGAGATATTCATTTTTAGTAGTTTAAATTTAAGAATTCTGAAGGCTTTTTTCAAATGGACACATATTTCCCTTTTGGTTATTCAAACACAACGAAATTTTAAAACCGTCACATAGAGACCAGCTCTTAAAGGATTGACTATAGCCTAACCTACTGCATTTCGCTATTGTCATTGTAGCAAAAAGGAAATGTGTAGGAAAATCATTTCAAAAAATAGTATCTACCGCGACGTTGACAGAAGGTTACGCTTCTGTAAGAATTGTAGAGGATGAATAGAGAAATTTATGTGAATGCAACACATTAGATTTTTTGAACATATTTTGCATCGAAGTAATGGCAATTAAATTGCTCTTTCCCACCAGCCGTGTGTAGGCCAAATTTTGGACAGGTTGAGTAAGACTGAAACATGCAATGCCATAGCCGCGATTTGAACACGGATCTCCCGGTCTGCGTTCGGTTGCTCTAACCATTGAGCTATCATGGCCAACGAGATAATGCGAGTCAGTTGGGGAATTGTCATATTGGCACGTTTGGGTCGCTATTTTTGCAAATAACGTTTCCAATTTCTAGAACATAATCTTTTCGTGGGGTTAAATAAAACTATACCATAAGACAGTTAAGTTTATTAATGTGAAGTCATGAATTGTGCGATTAGTTTTAGTTACAAAAAAGGCATTTATTTTCAGAATGTTTCAGATGATTTTCTGGAAGCACTGTTCTAAAGCGCAAACACTGTACAGGAATTAAACTGGATATGATTTTTTTTTAAAAAACGGGCTTAAGAGACACATTTGAAAGGTGATACTGCCTATCTTAAATAATCAAACATAGGCTTTAAATGGACATTTAAGCATCTGAGAAAAAATGACCAATAAGAAATATATTTTCCAGCTACTAAAACATTAAATATAGGCTGTAATAATGTATATTATATTATAATCTAAAGTGGGATTAAAACCGCAATGATAATGGTAGTGAAAGAAATACACTTAGTACCAGTCATCAAATATGTATATGAAAATGAATAACCAGATGAATTACTATTTGCGACGAATGAGTTAGGATAGAGTTTGCAAAGAAAAGCGTTTATCGCTGATGGGTCCAAGGAAGCCCTGGACTCTGTCAGATTGTAACAGGCCATTAGGTCCTAAGACCTGTACGGAACAAGAAGAAGTATTGGTTGGTCTAATTTTAGCTTTGGACTGCCTTTTTCATTTAAATTATATCTTTTTGAAACAATACCAGAGGATATATATTCCATTTATATGTGTAGATGTTTGCTAGGCCTTCAGAAATATTCTGTATATTTTTATTCTTTTCTGTTACTGAACATGAACTATATAACGTTTGTTTCGAATAAAGTAAGCTTCAGTTCTGCATTTCAGAGCATACTGTAAGCAGAATGAGGTAAGAGGTAAGCAGATTACGTATACGTGTACGGTTCAATTCTTGGGGCAGTGTGACAATGTCATCAATTCCATCTAAAAATATGTTTAAGTAAAGAACGAAACAACTATTGTTTTATTATCCAAGAATGGCGGTTTAGCAATGTTTTTCTCCTTAAAGTTAGTTATTGAAATCTACTATAGCGCTAACCAGAGTTAAAATTACTGATGCATTGAGCCTTTGTGTCTTGAACATAGGAGCTCATTTCTCGTGGTTTGATGACGCAAAATGAATATTTAATATATACACTGAAAAAGATCACGAAGAGGGTATTAATCTCTTTACATAGATATTGCAAACTGAATAGCGTTATAGAGCATACACATATTTACTGTGTATGATTTAGCGGTTTATTACGTACAGGTGCTCCAAAAGAAACAATGAAAACAGCATAATGCAATTTTGGAAGCAAATTACATTCGTTGGGATACACAATATTGGATGTACCGGTTGTCTGATTTTCACTTACAGGACATTTTTACTGTATAAGTGTGTAAGAACGATGTGTTTACTACTTTCTTTAACAACTATTGAAAATATTGCATTTCTCCAGACGGCTTGTTAAGATATTTTTCTCTGAATACATGTACTGAAATTCAAAGAATATATCATTTTAAAAAAAATTATAGTATTTTTTGTTTCTGAACCTGCTAACCGAAGGCGTACTTTGTATTTAGGTTCAGCATTTTCTATGGATGTACTGCTGAAACCACTACTTATATCGAAATTTTTTCGTTGTGAAAAGTGAGATGTTGACAAGAAGAATGTCAGTGTCTGCGAGTAAGTTATGAAGTCCTTTTCTTTCTCATTGAATGTTCTACAATTTTGTGTAACTGGAAAACTAAACAAAATTTTGCAGTACTAAGGGTAAAATGTTAGCTCATAATAAACATTTTATATCAAATAACAAATTTGTGGCGTCAACCATTTCCAAAAGATCAATTATTCACGGTTTAATTGTACTGTGCTTTTAATATATATTTTTGAAATGGTAATCCATACTTATTTATAGTGATTCATAAAGAATATCGAATTTTAAAGCTAGCTTAACTACCAGCTTCTTAATGATTTGATTGATGATTCAGCATCCTGTATCCGTTTCTAGAAACATACTATTACATCTAATTGACATGAAGCAGATAGAGAAGTAAGATTATTCAGGATAGTTTGTGGAAGAGGTTTAGAAATAAATGATAGTGGCTAAAGAAAGTCAGATGAAACATAGCCCATCAAGTTTTGTTGGTTTAAGAAGTTTCAAGACAACCATTTTCTTCGTTACATATTTTGACAGTTTAACTTCTCAGAGTTGTTTTTGTGTTTTACGTGGATTGCTGTAGCCCAAAATGCAACAGATATTCAGGAACAATGTATTTGGTTATCGTTTTATCGAAGGTGTACTACAAGCAACCGTTACTAATGCTTACAAAACAGAAGAGTGGAAGCCCAAAGCTCCCTATGAAGATCAGACACTTCGATAAATCTTGGAGGTTCTTAAGTCAGCACACGCGCTGATAAGCAAAACGGAAGCAAAATGAAGTTAGTAAGATTTCGCTACTGAACTTCTAAGCCTGTTTCGCTTTCGTTGTAATCTCCTCAAACTTTGAAGGAGAATAATTTTAACAGATGGATGACCACGTAGATGATTACTTAAGTCTTGCAGAAACTTCCTCACTAAGCCTGTGCCATATAGCTGTGCTGCTTCAACTTGAGCATGACTAATGAAAACGGGGGTAAAAGGCATGATAGGTAGATAGAGGAAGCCGTAAAAAAAAAAAAAAAAAACAAAGGTTGATATGCCAGCATCTTTTTGTATCATTGTCCAGTTAGACAGCTGTTAGTCCGTTTAAATACGTTCTTTTATTTCATTTTGAAGAAGGGATTTACTTTGTACATATCCTCCTACTCAGAAACGTCAGCGCTTGTCATGCTGGTTTTTGCATTAAAAGTGAAACGCTGCAGTGTAACCGGTTCTTAAATAAAGCTTGCTAAACTGATACATATAGTCTCTCGCGTTGAGAGAAAATTGAATAAGAGCATCAAAATGGAGCATAGAAAGCATTCGGTTCCAAATTCACAAGCTAGAGCTTAGTAAAACTTTGTATGGGAATAAAATACTATACATATATTCTTCCATTAGAAACCATAAGCTGATATACATTTGTGAACCTTTAGCAAAGAAGACATTTTTAATGTACATACACTCTATGACCACCAAGAAAAAATCGAGTGGACTCTGGAAGTTTATATTTTTCTAAGTCTACAACTTGTCCACGGCCGGTTTACAATGGTGACACGCAATGCGCCTCTTTGGCTTCGCCCTCCTGAACCCTCTAATAATAATAATAATAATAATAATAATAATAATAATAATAATAATAATAATAATAATAATAATAATAATAATAATAATAATAATAATAATAATAATAATAATAATAATAATAATAATAATAATAATAATAATAATAATAATAATAATAATAATAATAATAATAATAATAATAATAATAATAATAATAATAATAATAATAATAATAATAATAATAATAATAATAATAATAATAATAATAATAATAATAATAATAATAATAATAATAATAATAATAATAATAATAATAATAATCATCATCATCATCATCATCATCATCATAATCATAATCATAATCATCATCATCATCATAATCATAATAATCATCATCATCATAATCATAATAATCATCATCATCATCATAATCATAATAATCATCATCATCATAATCATAATAATCATCATCATCATAATAATCATCATCATAATCATCATCATAATAATGATGATGATAATGATGACAATGATGATAATGATAATAGTAATTAGGAAGTTCTCACATTAATATTGCTTCACATGTTTCGTGCTTATCCACTTAGGAAAGCCACATATTAGTACACTGTAATATGTGCAAAAAATGAGTCTTATAATTGACTCATAGCTACTGAACGTACACTGATAACCAAGCGGTTATAGATATATTTATAGGAGCTAGACTTACAAAGGTTGGAATCCCAGACTTTTTTATTATATTATTGTAGAAATACGAAATGTGTATTACGCACATGGTAATATAACTTCCAATTGTTAAGGTTTACTTGTTTTATGGCTTTTATACTCACCCATAAAAACTGAGACACTCTACTCAGTTTTTCAACTAACTGAAATAAACGTTTTATTCCTATGTAAAATCATATAAAAATAGAAATTAATTTAGTATCGGACGCGTAAACCCTGTCCTTGTATTACTGCCCTCATTCTACTGGGCATGGATGAGACAGAATGCCTAGTGAAATTTTCACGAGTGGATACTTATCATTATATGCCAGCACCATTTATAGCAGATGAATGAGCCTGAGTATTTTTCAACCAATATTAAGGGAATATATATTAAAACTAGGTACAAAGAAACTGAAATTCATCGGTTCACAAATATGCTAGTATGTGCGTGTCAGTGAATAATGGACTGTCCTATTTCTAACATGATTGGACTGTTCGGTGGAGATTCGGCTGTAGCTATGCCCCAAGTGGGGCAAGCCCGAGAGAGAGAATGAGGTGAGAGGAGACAGAGGGCGCCCGAGTCCAAGGAAGCACTGAATTACATAGGTCGATGTCCCTACACTTTATCAGATAGGGTTTAGGACAGTCGTCATCCCACCTGCCGTCACCCGAAACAGTCACGAGGCCGGTTTGGAGATCGGAGGCCGCCTCCCCAGAGTATACTCCAGGAAGTCTTGCACAACCAGCATTCCGCTTACCGCGTTTCTGAATCAGCCCACTAGACCGGCTCGGAGACCGAAGCCCGTACTGGCGGAGGGTAAAGCGTTTTCCTCAGAGCATATCATCCTGCCATACACCGCCGAGACACCAACTGACACTTCTACCCTGAAAGAGACCACCAGATGAGAGGTGACGTGAAATAATAATGTAGATGAAATGGAGCGACAGGAAATTTGGGGGATGTAATTAACTTACGCAGGATTCGTCTGACGATCCGGGAAACAACCCCCCCCCCCAAAAAAACATGGTACAGGTAGGTGGGCCACGGGGACCGAACCGGGGCCTTCCGAACGCGAGCCACAGACGAAACCGCCTGAGCGATCCCGCTCGGTTTCTAACATGACAAATTTCAGTAGTGTTTTACAGGATTACAAACAAACAAAAAAAGTACAGATTTTAAAAGTTTAATTTGAAACAGATATAATGATAATGATAGATGTTCTGGTCAATGGCATGGGTGGCGATCACAACTCTCTGTAAAAGGCAATATGATTTTGTGGTGATGCGAAATTTCTTTCTATAGTTTGAAAATTAAGTGAGACCACACACACTGAGCCTAGAATCCAGAAGAAAATAACTGAAAATTCCCTGCAACAGCCAGAAATTGAATCCACGTTCCTTTGCATGCGAGCCATTAACTCCTAAATACTGTGATATGTACCACTTCTGTTTGACGTTCCCATTCTAGTGTGCGTTTCGATTTTTTTTTAATAATTTGGAAACAATTTTCTATCATCATTATTGTCTTCTTTTTACTTTTGTGAAGTTTTGAATTCTGTATAATGCAAAGGAGCATACTATATCCAAAAAAGTGTCTCGTTGATATGTTTCAACGATTTATTAGGAACCTTCTAAATGTTTGTTACTGTAAGGAAATGAGAGGTAAAAGCACCTTGCTTATCTACAATAATGTTGTTCCTTTGTAATCCGCGAGGCTTACGAATATCTCCTAAAAATTAGTGCATTGACAAAATTACAATTTACAGTCCCGCGCTCTCTTTCCTTTACTCTCTCTCTCTCTCCCTCCCCCTTCACTCCCTCATCCACTGGTAACACGTCTTTTGATACACTGTTATGCTGCATCTCTTATTAATGCCTTTAGTCCACTTATTTTCTTATTTGTATTATGACCGATGGACTAAGTGTTTCCCGATACACTTGTCATACTTGGCGAGAGGAGAACCCGTTTCTCTTCTATTCTGCTCCTTATGTAGAATGAGACAGTGCAAAGGCATGTCAATGATACAGCCCTCACTGTGGTATTTGGTGAGACGAAGGTAACGCAGAATATATCTGACACAGTGCACAGTAGCGTTCTGTGTACCCATAAAATAATATTTGAAATGCCAGTTTTTGTTACCGAGGATACTCATAGAATCCTTTCATACCTTTTGAGCCAAAAACTTCTACCTCATACTTAAACAATGTGACTCTGTTTTCCCTGACAGTTGCGTGATAGCTTCAAAGCCAAACATTTCTTTCTTTGCGTGGAATATATGACGAATCAACAAATATAAGCTTTGGTTTCTTTATACATTTTGTTCAGCCTCTCAGTTATCCTGGGAGTGGAATCTTTTGTTCCCAACTGTTTGTAATACATGTCCCATTCTTTGAACTCTCGCGGAGTTTTATTCCATTTTACATTTTTTTTTTAATTTCAATTGGATGATATCCTATTGTGTTTTGTTTTAAATTTTGTAGCTCCTTCAAAAAAATCAACTCTTCAATTACGATTTGAAAGGTGCGTTCCAATTTTTTTCCTCTCATAATTCTTTCGGTTTTTCCTTCCTTTGAGGTGGGGGATTTGGCTGTTTTTAGTTCACCCGCGCTTTTTCTCTTTAAGGTTACTGCACAGACAAATTTCAAAATGGGTGACCATTAATTTTTTTTCTTTTTCTTCATTTATTTCTTTCTAATTTTACATTTATTTATAATTTTCTAACTTTAATATACGATTTCTAATTTCTTCTATTTATTTTTTTCTGTAACTAATTCTACATTTACATAGGCCAAATTGTGTTCAGTATTTGCCGCCGATTGACTAAGTTGTAGTGCCTTGGTGTGGCACCCTGTCTCTACTTAGCAAACTGCAAGTAATGCTCCAAACATACAAATTCAGGTTTGAAAGGTTAGTGATTTTCTATTTGTTAAAAAATGTTTTAGGAGATTACCTTTCTTACCATTTCTTACCACTTCTCATTCCGTTTTTTTTTTTTTTTTGTTACTGATTCTCCTGTTTTCTCATAATCACTCTAACTTCTATAAATTATTTTGGGGGCGTGGCCTAGTGCTTAGACCCTTTGGCTCTCCACAAGGTGGCCCGCGTTCGATATCAGGCGACCGCAAAGTGAGATTCGTGGTGCACAACACGGCGCTCGAGGGGTTTTCTCCGGGATCTCCAGTTTCCCCTGCCATCTCACACTATACAGTTCTTTTCACTTTATAAATTATTTCACTTTACAGTATATTTACATGGAGCTACCAAGTCATATGGATGGCAGACTGTTGTGTTATGCTGCATTCTCTCGCGCAATTGAGCTAGGTCAGAGGACAACGACAAGTTTTCTCTTTATCCCAATAGTGAATCAAGTTTCAATCTCAGAGGTAATTTTCCTCCTCTCTATTTCACAATAAAGAATTGTATGGTTGTAATTCACATATAGGCCAGCTGTTATAGGTTTTACGTTAAAGAACTTGCAAATACTTAATTTTATGACAGTCTTTTAATATGTTTGAAAAATAAATTGATTGGGAACGCGGTAGGCTCTTCTGTCTACAAAGCCAATTAACAGTCACTAAGGGCATATGTTAATATATTAAACTGGCATAAAGATTAAGGAAAAGGGGGACGATTCCGACTACCGGTCTATGTCTATATCACCCACGAATCACATGACCATTATACAGTTTAATGCAGAGAAATGTAGCACATCTTGGCAGAAAACCGGAACACAGCACTCCAAAATACTATTCCACAGCGAAAGACGCAAATTGTGATTAAAATACAAAATTCGCCTTAAATTGCACAGCAGTTCTGTTGATAAAGGACTTCAACGAAAAACCAATTAGTAATGGACATCATTTTAATTTCTTGTGGCCGAGAAAATATTGAAATGATGTTGAACAAATTTTTACGTTCCCAACTATCTTAAGACGCCAGAAGTTACGAAACACAAAGTTCTGTTTCTGTGCAGCCAACCAACGATAAAGTTTTGTTTACCGAAATAATAATTAATGTTTGCCTTTTCTTCGGGAAGAGTCTGCTTTTTGTTTGACATTTTGGAAACTCAGCTTAACTGGTTGAGCTGTGATGCCGTTGAGGACTCAGTTCCTCTTTTCCAGGAGAAATTGTAAGTGCGCCAACACAAGAAACTAATTACAAAAGTAATCTCTCCACTAGGACTCTCTCTCTCTCGCTGCTCGACTCTTATTGGTCTCCCTTGGTACTTGGCCTGTTGTCATTCACTGACTAGCTTAGCCTTTTACGAACTTAATTATTTGCACCAAGTTTATTAAGTAATTCATGTGTGTTTTATTTCTATATCTGAAGAAAAAAGTTGCTCCTCTGAGTTTCTGATAACTACATTCTTCAACCCTTTGTGATACAGGTCACACTTTCAAGTTTTGAAACAGTGTCGAATTATTATTCTCAATGAAGTTTTCGTACTGAGGTGTTCGGATATCTTGCATGCCAAGTAATGATATTAATTATCAATTGTCTGGACTCATCCTTTTCTTACATCCCAGAGAATGTTTTCTCAGGTACTGGTAAATGTGACTCATTTATCAGTTAGAATATTTGTAATAGCGTTAAATGAGGAACAATTTTACCAAAATAAGAGTAACATAATTCAGATGCGAAATTAGCTCGTGACTGATTTAAGGCTATTACTGTTTCAAATGAAAAGTCAATCTTTAAAGTTGGCCGAAGTTAGAAAAGTTCGAAGTTCGAAGTTAAGAGTAAGTATGTAGAATTTATTCTGGACAAAGTGGCGTCTCGCCGGGTTGTCTCTGTCATTCATTCTTCTAACTGCTCCATCATCACCTTTCGTTTCATCCTTTTCGCCGTCATTTCATATCATCTTCTTCCTCCTCACTTTCATACCAGACTTGGTGCTGACACTCTTCCTGGCTTTCTTTGATCCGTCTGCTGAACAACATGTTTCAGACTCCAGGCGCCCATTTTAAGTGCCCATTTTAACCTTACGTTAGGAACAAAGCGATAATTGAAAAGTGGCATTCAAAGCCAATAAAGTGTAGCCTTGAACGGGTCATTCACCACTGGTGAGCCAGTAGGTAAAAGATGACTGCAGTACAAGCGAATCAGCCATACCTGCACGCTTAGTAGTATATCGTTCCTGAGTAATGGACATACCTTTCCAAGATTAGGGCATGATCTGAGATGGTATAAAGTTTAGAGGGGAGCGAGATGGAAATGATACAACTTCGCAAAGTTGATCACATATTATGAAATGCAACTTCATTTAAATATTCTCTCATAAACTATCGATATTGGAAGTTTAAATTATTTCAGCGGGTTTATAATTATCGATAAAGAATAGTAGTGACAACATATCAATATAACATACCATGTATTTTCTTTCTTCATGCAGATATTTATGCCACCTCCTGAAGCGAGTACCCCATATTCTTGTAAACTGTTTCTTTTTTATTACATTCGAGATAACGTCTTGGAGGTGATATCTTGTAGTACAACGAGCAATACAAACTCACATAAACCATTGTTATACAGGATCGAGAGAGAGGGAACAAGAAAATAAAAGAAAACACGGTACGATTTAATCTTGTGAAAAGCTGCAATACAAAAAGGATTGTAAAACGGCACTTTCCACTTACGATCACCCTATGGACTTGCTTCATTTCATCAGCCGTCCCTTGACTGCGCTAAAAACTGCTATCCGACTAAGCATGCATCTCCCTAGAGCAAACCTTTTACTCCCTTCTAGAGTCTCTCAGGATATTCTTGAGTTTCTTCTCTGTAATCGTGTTAAACCAGGCGGAATTTTAATGTCAAACAATTCAGTCAACTGGAATAATAATCTTGGTCCAAGCAAGAAAAATGCAATTTTACAAAGTTAATTTCACCAAACCTTTCTATCAGCATCAGTAATAACATTTTTATCCAATAAAAATAAGCGTGTACCATTCGGTGGTGATGTTTTCGTAAATGTGGATGGGATGGAGTAATAATGACCAAATAGGAGTTAACAAGTGTAATTATTATAAAAGTGATTATAATACATCACTGTTGGTTATTGCTTATTAATGTTTTCTTACATGTAATAAGAAATGTAACTTTGTCTTTTGCAACGATAATTATTTCCTTAAATTTGAAGATAAGTTTGCAGGTTTTAGAAGAATTTTGATGCGAGTTTTGTTTAAGTCAAAATGTTTGCTGCATCTTAGAGTTGTTTAGATGCTCTCTTTCTCTCTTTTCCCGTCAGACACGCTCTGTGCTACATTTCCTCACTTTCAAGTATGTCGTCCTTTTAATATTTATAACTGTATTTTCAATAGTTGTGTATAAACGAACAGTGTTGGCTGCTCCTTATGCTACACATTTTCATGACATATGTTACGAGATTGTATATAATTAAATTGTACTTTTTTTTAGAAACAATATTTCTTGAACTTACGTTACTGCCTTCATTCTTATGTAAGGTTGAAGCAAACAACCAACAGTACATCAGCCAAGATTAACATTGTTGGACAGATTACACTGTTTCTATTTAGTTTCGAATATAATTTAGAAACTGTGTTGTTTGTTTGCATAGTACAATCGAAATCTACGTCATGGTGTAATTATTTCATGCATTTGGAAGGTACCAATCTTAAGAAAAGACATAGGACAATGTTGAGTTTAACATTTTGATCAACTCCAAACATTAACTTCAACCCTCAGGAATTATATTTTCTACTGTTCAGGTGAATATGCACCTACGTAAATGGAAACCATTTCATGTTGTCCACTTCTTGTGTCGGCTTTAATGACGGGAGATGAAGTTGAAAATCGAAGTTAGAATGCCCAGATAATTAAGGCACAGATCGAAACATATTGTATGAAACCTGTTTCAGAAGCTCTTTTTGACGCAGAAGTCACGAATTGATCGACTTGTTGGGTAAATGCTCTCGCCCAGCGTAAACACAGAGGTGCTATTGAGAGACAAGCAGAATCTTCTGGAAGATACTCTTCTCCCGCTTACCCGAGTGTTCTAGAACACTAAAAGATTTCAGCCACTATGTGAATATTCTTTAAAAACATATTTTTCTCTACTCGTTACTGAAATTTAGGAGCGAGAAATAAATAAAGCACCCAAACAAAAAAACTATACTAACAGAATAAGTAAAAAAAAAAAAAAAGTTGCAACTTTAAATAAAATTATAAAAAATAATTACAATGAATAACACCTTAAAGCACCACAAGACGAATATTCGAATATCGTGTGTTCTTGCTACACATTAAATAGTATAATTTCAACTCCGTTAATTTGGCAGCTAGAACATTTTAAAGTAACTAAAACACGTTCTACTATTACAGTTTGTGATTTTAGGACACGAAGCCAGTCTCTCTTCTATCTTACCTTGCATTGGAATGGAACGGTATTGCGTCACATGTCTGTGATATGTTACCCGTAACTGAGCTGACTGACTCTGATGTAAGCATTATTTACCTAGTATTTAAATGTTGTAGGACATTGTTTTTAAGAGGGTGCTACAAAGGGAGCATGCGGTGACAACGATTTGTTGTAGCTTTACTAATTGCTGCCGGTCTCCAGTGCTGCTGCAGATTTATATGTCAGAATTTGTTCAAATATTAAAATTTAAGAAGGGCATTCTCATGGTGAATTGTGAATGTAGACTATTTGTCAATCAAACTTACGTTATCTTAACAGATATTTAATTTGTTTAATGCAATTTTGGCTTGATTTCCATTTTGCGCTGTGAAACTCAGGAGAACATGCAAGTCGTTTAAAGTAGCAAGGGAATAATGACTGAAGGGGATGTGATGTTTTATGGCGACCTTTACTTTTCATCATTGTGTGTGTGACCTTTTCCATATTCATCCCCGGGAGCATGTCTGCATTCTTCATAAGGAAGCCTGACGGTTGATGAGGGTATTACCATGTCAATTATAGAATAACATTATTGAGGATACTTTAATATTTTCATCCGCGATAAGAGTCTTTGCTACTTGCTAAACCGCTTGGCTTCTTCGGAAATTAAATGTAAACAGAAGTCGTAGTCGAGCCCATTACGGCGCTGTCTTTAGCAAAGAATACTGTTCTTTTCTGTGCGATTTCCTTAGAGTAGAATCTTTTGTTCCTGAAGTTTGTTTAATTCTTCACCGCAGACTCTAGCTTAGTCTTTCTTGAGTTTTGAGTGATTAACTTGAGTGATATTTTTATAACTTGCTTTCTATATTTAGAGTGAAATGTGAATTAGAAAAATCATTTAAATAATTACATTAAACACACCCATTACTTAATTTGCGTCTGAAGCACTTTCCAATAATATACAAAACCTGATGTGCACTCACAAGACTTTCTACAGCCTTACATACACAATATATCTCAAATTGATGTAAACATCGTTGAAGTAGTATTTCTCAGCAATGAAATCCTCCAGAGAAATAACTCTTTCTATTTTAATATAAAAACAATGGATAGCTTAAAACTCCATTTATTTGCTTACAAGCAAACATGGCGGAGCACTTATCGTTCGATGAATGTAAGTGGCTTCTGAAATATTACCACAAGTGACTGTTTAATTCAAATACTGTTGTAAGTAATCATTTTGACCATGGTAGTGTTTATGACGTCATGCCACATGACCTCTCCTAACTCTGGTGAAGCATGTGCAAAAGCTTCGTCTCTCTCTTTCGCTCTCTCGTGTGTCAGCTTTGGTCAAGGACGGACCTAGGTCTGCTCTCAGGCAGGTGCAGGCCGTGTGGCCAATTGTGTGTTTCCTATTATTGTACTAAACCTTTCATGTCTAAATTGTAGTTTCAGTATTTTTTTAATGTAATTGAACCTTTATACAGAAAATCCCCAACTCTCCTGAGTATGCCTACCTCTGAACTAGTTGTTGCTGAGGTGCGACCTGGCCACTTGGCAACCCAATCCTTTACCATCCTGGCCAGGTTATCACAATATTATTAGAAAGTGGAGGATTTTGTTGTATTTCACTGATGTTGATGAACTGAATTTGGTACACCATCACAACAAGGTTAACATGAGAAAAATCCGAACAAGTTGAAGTCGATTGAATGGTACACGATGTGTTGAAAGGGAAGTTTCAGTGATAACAGTTGTATTAATGCAGTCATGGTTTCTTGTGAAATGTAACAGAATGAGACATTTTGAACTTGTACGGTGTGAAGAAATACAGCACATCAAAAATAGTAATTCTTTATATTCTTCACCACACACTTTTATCTAAAAGTAATTGCAAAATGCTTATTTCATACACAATGTTGAAGTCTTCAAATTTCAGAGTAAATTAAGGCCTTGCCAGGGGAAAGAAGAAGAAATACTGTAGTTTCAAATACTACGCCAGATATATAAACTTGGTGAAATATAAACATAAAAAGGATTTGGAAAAATATTATCTGACACAAATTGTGTGTAGATTTCTGCAATTTTCCTAGAGTAGATTTCCCACAATGGAGAGAGTTCACAGGCTGGTTATAGAAATATGTAGTAATCCACTTTTATTTTCTTCAGTATGTCAAATAGATGTCTATAAAAACCGTCAGAACCGTTTTTAAGAAAGTAAACAATAACGAATAGTGATCTTACTCTATCATTGTCGTCGTCAGTGTTCTATGGGTAACATGCTAGCTTCTGGTTCCGAAATCGTGCGTTACAATCCGGCGGAGAGCACTGGATTTCTTTCTTTTTGGGGGGGGGGGGAGGGGTATAAAAATTCTTAGCATGGCTTTCTTCGGAAAGGAGGTAAAGTCGATGGTCACGTTCTTAGATTTATGGCCCGCACAAGAACTTGAAGCCTAATAAAGGGCCTTCTGAGTAAATTAAGTGATCTTTCATGTCCAATATAGAACAGGACACCAGGGACCATATTAGTTAGAGAGCGCCCATAAAACTTACGTACGAAGTTTGAGTTGTTTTTTTTCCAGAGAAATGCACATATAAATTATGTGTTATATTGCATTCTCATGGCTTACTCTGCTCTATCCCAAAATCTTCTTAAAAAGCCTCCTTTATTTTGAAACTGCTTTATGCTAGTCGAGATTATTTACAGAAATAGTTTCAACATAGATTTCGCTGTACTAATTAGGGGAATTTAAATGTCTGAACTGATTTTCTTTTTGTGGTCTAGGGGTAACATTTTAGCCTGTTGGTTCCGAGGATAGGGTTGAAACCTGACGGATAGAGTAGACCTTTTGGGGTGTAAAAATCCTTTGCATGGCCTTCGGAAGGGAAATGAAGCCTTTGTTCCCGTGTAACTCCAACCTGTAGAGATCTCTGAGAAGAATTGAGTGGTCGTTTACTCCCAATATAAATGGGAAAAACTGCTTGGAAACATAGTTAAAAGCGTTCATAAATCAACTTCAATTTAATTTAATGCGAAAGTCAAATCTTTATAAAGCGGAGCTACATGTTTCTATAATTTCGTACATTTTACATATCGTGACAAACAACTGAATGGTGAGGGCAAGTTTGAAACAGTGCATATTCTGAAAAGTTAAAACCGATAACAAATAAAATGCTAAGTGCCACAATTGTGTTTTGACGAGAGACAAATTCTAAATCAGTGATTTCTCTATTTCTTATGATTTACTAATTACTAAAAATTATGCATGACTCCTTCATACTCTCCTGCTATTCACATAACATTAAGAATGTCTACTTCTCATTGTTTTGTGGACATTTAAACCTAATGTAATTTAATTAAAATCGAGTAATATTTGAGATACTCCAAAAAATGTTCTATATAAAGAGTAATGGAGTGGTGATTCTGTACGTTATTGGAACATATTGAAGGTGAATATCAAGTTTGGTATTTCGTCTTTTTTACTCTCGGTGCTATTAAACATTTATTTTTGACAAAATGTTGGTATAGAATTTTCAGGTGGTATAGAATATTTCTCTACCTAGTATGTATAAATAGCTGATAGGGAAAGTAAATCTATCTTTTTTGTGTGTATGTGAACCTGTAACGTGCACTTCCGTGGAAATCTCCGTATCCAGTTTTACCGTAGAGCACATCACTGCTTCTACACACAATGAATAAGTAGTAGTCTTTCCTATATTTCAGAAAACGTTTTCAAGATAGCGATGTTATGCAAAATTTACTCCATTTCGGTTTATTCTCTAACTCTGAGGTTTGTGGTGATGATTTAATATTAATGGAAAATACATCCAATTAATTTTCATGTTCATTATATTCTATAAAATTTAATGATATTAATAATAAAATTAAATATTGATGTGTCCGATTTCTGTCTGATTGTGCTGCTACTTGTCTGTAAAAGGTGAATTAACTATACCACGACAAACCAAACCATTGTAATGTCGTGGCTCAGCAGCTTTAAGAAAGATCTTCAATTGAAAAATTTTGCCATTATGGAACAGGTTTTAACTTCCACTAAGACGCAATATTAAGATTACTCAGTTTCACAGAATATGAGATCAAGTATATCACATCTTTCTGTTCGTCAATATGAGATCCTGACATAGGTACCTGTCAATGCTTTTTTAAACGGTACTAGGTACAATTCAAATTTATTTGAAATTTTACATTTATTTATGCACAGATTTGCATGTAGTTCATTAGCAAATATATGTTAAAACAGTAAAATAGGTGAAGGGATTGTACAGCTTCCATAAATGTCCGAATATGTATTCTCGGAAATCAGTGCTTGATCGATGGGATTATGTGTCCTGAGTTCAAAAGTTCAAGAACAACGTAGTATTATGATCATTAACATCATCATTAGTATCATTATTAGCATCTTTATTATTATGTATATGATAGGTAGATGAATAAAACCTTTAGTTATACATATTATGAAAGGTTATGCAGATTCTGGCTGTACAACTCATCATGGTGTTCATAAGCAAGAGAGGAATAAGAAGACATAAAAAAGCTTACATCTGAAAAAAAACTATCCCAGTTTATATAATTATAGAATGTCTTCCTAATGTGATACAGCTTTGACGTCCAACAAAATGTTCGCTCGCATGTAAATATAAGATGATGCACATATTTTATTCGTACTGTTAATTTTGCAGCGATATAAGAAATATGTTTAAATTTTATTTTTCAAGGGTTACCTACTCCCTTTAGCGATAATGTATTATGAACGTACTCTAAGTTCTTTATAGTAATTCTTACGTACTTGGAGTTCAAAGGCAGGTTCAAAATACTTTGAATTCATCCATTGTAACAATTATAGTTTCAGTAAAAACACTTTTGTTTCTTTCACTGCAAATTACCTTTAGTATCAAGTTGAAGGTTGCCGAATATGTGTTAAATTTCGTGAATGTCAGTCGGACATCTTGACATTCCCGTACCCGTGAGGTTTGCAGGAGTTACCGTGAAGGTAATGTAGATAAATATTAGCGGAAAACCCGAGAGGAAGTGCATTAATGTAGCTAGCAAAACCACTTGTGACGCAGCATTGTTAAATTGTACGCCACTTTCTAGTAGACTGGGGAAATATTGCATTTCACCGAAATGTCACTATGGAAATTTCACTGAAAATGTGTATTTTGAGGCTCCTGAAACCAGGTAAACCAGTAATAGAATAAAGGTCTCTCTATGTTTGTGTTACATATAAGTCAATATAATTAAATTACAAAAAATACCAATGATTTTGAAGAAAATCTAAGTAAAGCAAACCACTCATTGCATGCAAAAATGCTCATTATTGTTTATTTTTTGTAATGCGACCTTAACGTTTGAATGAAAATACAGCATGATTTTTACTTCGAATTTATTTGTTATTTATGATGAAGTACTGCTTATTCAATAGAAACTTTATGAATTGTATAATTTGTAAACTTTAAGATATTACCATAATTAAGCATACATAAATTGTAGATTATTTAAAATATATCATTTACCTCGAATAATTTTCATTTCATCAACAGCTTCTAAAACATCCTGTTATTGGTGTCAATTTTCAAATCTTATCATTTTTAGTGCTGTCACCAAGTCTTATGATTTCAAGGAAAGAGTTTGAATTTCAAGGTCAGTATAACGACCCTCTTTCAAGAACCTGACAAGGGATTCACTTCCCTTGAGTTCCTTTATGTAATGAAATTTAAATGAGCCTAGGGTCCGTAGAGCTTAGAGTTCCCAACATTTTAATATTTCTGGTTAAGATAAAACCCCGGAAAAAGCGTTGTGCCTACCCTAGCCGTGATTCAGATTCGGGACTTCTAGAATTTGAGACAGACACGCTACCCTTATACCATAGAGGTAGGCTCAAACTATTTCTTAGTGTTTTTCTCTATTATAGTAAGTTGATAGAAGAGTAACATTTCCTAAGAGTACCTTGCAGAAGTTTTGTTAGGAAAAGTAATAGTGGGTGGGGAAAGGCATGTGAATATAATATTTCACATTTTTAGCAAAGTTTAATATTTTCTGTGGAATTTGTTATGTTATAGTTGTCTACTACCATATTTTGTAACTGTAGGTGACTATTTCGAAAAATAAACTGCATGATATATGAATAAAGTTCACCTCAAATAAATAAACATTAAAATAGTTTTCTAAAGTGATTATCAAGGATAGAACTATCTAATTAATATCATACAAGGCATTAGAAACTTGCATTCACGCAGTTTATTCCCTATTCTCCAAACATTTAGCCCCTCTTAAATTAATATTACTCTGTAAATGCGTGGTGAAAGCTAAGATAGTGAATGATTTCAACATAAAAATAACAAGTTGTAAAATCACAGTGTCATTCTTTGTTTACGATTTTATTTTTTGTTCTTTGCCAAAATTTATTTCTCATGTTTTAACCACAAAATATGAAGAGCAGTTTGTTACATGGCAGGTATTATAAGAAATAGGTGGATAATTCCATTGTTTTCAGAATTAACTCATTGACTTCAACAGGTTTTGTCTGGTTTTGCATTGCAGGTGTTTTTTGTTCCCTATTGTAATCATTCCAAATGTCGATTTTTCTTTATTTGCGCGGAATTAACTGGGCTTCCTTTATTTGTTTGGACGCTCAATTGATCTCTTTTCGGTAGCGGCTGCTGTATGTTTAATCTATTCATTCACAAAGGAACGTACGGTTAATATATTGGCACCTAAACACTACAATAAGCTGCAACCAACTGGTCCAGACTATATTTTGCAAACAAGAAAAATGGAGAGGATATCGGCGTTAATCAGAAAGGAAATCTGTTGTTGTCGGAAAACTTTTCCGGTCATCCGGCTCATCACTGTAATCGAACGTAAGCCTCGCTTGGTGTACCCGCTGATTAGAAAGTAAACGATTTGCATAATTAATCAGCATAACGAAGAGATGCACATGGCATTTGTGGACTCTCAAAACATTCAATAATGTCTACCTTGTATGGCGATGAAGAAGATGGAAATAAAAATGCATTCGCCAACCTTCGGTTAGATCGGTCGGCCTGGAGGTTCCAACTCGAGACCTTGGGAATGCGGTATGACCTCGCTCGGTAAACAAAACTCAAGATGTGGAAGAATAATTGGATTAGATTTCAAAGAGGATTTGGCATCTCGACCAGATTGGCCTTTTGTGCCTATGCCCCAAGTGGGACAACCCGGGAGGGAAGATGATATGAGGGGAGAGAGAGGGCGGCTGACCCCAAGGAGTCACTACAATACAGAGGGGGGTGTGGTTCCTACACTTTAATAGATAGAACTCCCTGGAGGCCAAGAATAATCGCCATCCTACCTGCCTTAGCCCTGAAACAGTTACGAGGCCGGTTCGGAGACGGAGGCCACCTCTCCCGGAGGAAGGAAGATTCCAGGCAGGCTTGTAAAACCGGCATTCCGCCAGCCGCGTTCCTGAACCGGTCTGCTAGGCCGGCTCGAAGACCAGAGTCCGTCTCGCCGGAGCAGACAGTGTTCACTCAGAGCATATCATCCCGCCATGCAGCGCCGAGACTCCCGCCGACCCTTCTACCCTGAAAGAAACCACCAGATGAAAGATGATATGAAATAATAATGGAGGTAATAAAGAGGGACGGGATATGAGGGGGATGTAATTAACCTACCCAGCATTCACTCACGACCTGAGAAAACTCCCGAAGAAACCCCATGGGTTAGATATGTCGGCCACAGGAATCGAACCCGGCTTCCCGAATGTGGAAAGACAAAACCGGCTAAACCATCCCGCTCGGTGGAAGAGTGATAAATTGATTAGTGTCAGTTTTAGGGATAAAGACCAAGGAATTAAGGAGGATTTCATTAATCGTTGTATCCTTGGATTTGAAAAAGAAGAGAGTTTAGGAAGTTCATACGTAAGGAAGAATCTTCGAATACTCCCACAGTCGAAAAAAGTAGAACAGCAAACTCACATTTAAATACAAAGTTGAAAAGTTGAAATACTTGACAGATCAAGGAAGCAATGGTCTAGAAACACAACCAAAAGACTACGAAGATGATACGATGGTGGTGTGCTATAAATTAGCTTGCTCGTATTTACATACATTTACGTATTTCATCCATAACGTGATAGCGTCTACAGTTTCATTAACTTTGTTTTATGGACCTCTGATATTATACTTGCCAGAAAAGTAATAAAGTGTGCCTTCTTGCTCTGTGTATTTGTATTTTCTCAGGTTATTAATTCATACAGAAATAAATAATTTATTTTTTTCACTCTCCGCAGATGGGTGAATATGCGCTTGAGCGGATATAAGTCCTTAAGACGTTAGAAATGTAGATCTGCGTTCGGGTTTCTGCATTAATTTACTTTTGCTTTAGTAGTACTGTTGAGAACAAAGAAAAATTAACTCTCTCCCAGCAGTAGTGGGATGTGTTAGTTTAACATCGACTTTACCTCTCTCGCTACCAAAGTGAGCTTTGCAGTAAGGCTTGTTATTTGGTATTTCATGCGGTACGTCGACTCAGTTGACCCTCAGAAAGGGAAACAGTAGTAAATATTTTCACAAAACTGGGTGAGCGCAGCAGTAAAGAGAAGTCGAATGTTTTGTTAACAAGGTTCTCCAATGCGCACAAATTACTTTTTCAACGATAGTGAATAATAGAACTAAAGCTTACAACATTGTTGAACATTGGTTCCAGCAGCCATTATCAACTTTGATACAAATGTAGAAATTGATTACCCACGCCTAGTAGCTTAAATGGTGTGTTAGTATGTATTAATAAATAAAAATGAAGTAAACAAGCAGGTAAAACTCTAATAGTAAACTCTAACTGGCAATGTGATAATATATTGAATTTTCAAGGATTTAATCTAATCATTGCACATATTACTCGGCAGAGCGTTGAGGTGTATTCACTTTCAGGTGAACAGCGCTGCTGTTCGATTAGAAGAGTGAAATATTAGTAAGTTGACGTACAGTAAGTTTCGAAACAGAAATAGAGTGATTGGAAGCTGCTTGTGCCTATATATTTTTTCTCGCCCCTACCGACATGATTACATCTGAACCGAGTATACATACACTGGACTCGCCGTGTATGTGTGATAAGATGAGGTTAACATCTCTGTGTTACGATCCCCCCCCCCCGATACGTCTTCTCGATTTTACGTGCAGTGAAATTGCAAAACAAGCAGGCAGGTTAGCTTGCCAGTAAAATATGAAACTTTGCTTCATGACAGCATAAAGAGAAACTGGATTAAAAAGTATCTCCCAAAAATTGTTTACGAATTAACAAATATAAAGTTTCTCGTTCTCTTGTATAGAATCACTTTAAACCAATCCACATAGGGTATAGTCGGACTGTTTTGTTTATATGGAGCATCAGAGTTTAAATATCATTTGGCCGAGTTGCTTCTGCATGAATTTTATAAGGCCGCGCCGTGGCTCAGTGGTTAGACCGCTTGGCTCTCACCAAGGCGGCCCGGGTTCTATCCCAGGCGACCGCAAAGTGAGATTTGTAGTGGACAAAACGGCGCTGGAGCTGGTTTCCTCCGGGATCTCCGGTTTCCCCCGCCATCTCATTCCACCGGTGCTCCATCTTCATCTTATGGATCATCAATGTCATCGCCTGCGGTGCCGTATGTAGTAAAAGCGGGCGTTAAACACTACGCATTTCATTTTCATGAATTTTATCATACTCCGGACTTTTCACTTATTCTACAAAGAAGAACACCTCTATACCCGTATTCTCTTAGGACTTAGAGCTTATTTGGGTACTCCGTAATCACTGTCATGTCTTGATGTTTTAAGCGATATTGCACGCTCTAAAACTCTATTTAAAAGGAATGTGATACAGCTACCAAATTTTATTTAGACAATCACATTCTTTCATAATCAGTGTTTCCATGCATTGAGCTACGTACTAAACTCGTTAGAAACATTTTCATAAGAATGTGTTTCACAAGAAACGATTCAAATAGGTTCTGTCATAACGTTTCTCACCATAAGATAATTAACAACTATAGTACACTGTTAGAAATAATAGTTCTGAAGGACCTATAGTCTGGTTTAAGTTTTGCACTTTGTTTCAAAGTTAAATTACCGGAACTGAACTAGAGATAGATTACTATAATATGTATACATCTAAAGATTTTCGGTACCTCCACTATCTTTCAAGAAAGATTGCTCTACATTTTTAGTCGCAATTTCTCGTAAATCTTATTGTTGATAACAACTCATGAAAATATATTTGAATGAGACTGTACATGGGTGTTTTTGCTTGGCGGAACGTGTCTGTCTCCAGACCAAAGAAATCTTGATATTCTCCTCTCCACTTTGACCATCTTCTCCAGTAAACAATGCGGAGATCATCGACATCTCGCTTCTCTTTTGTCTCCTGACAACACTGCCGCTTCCTATCCTCAGATCTGCTTACTGTCATGATCCCAAACTCAAGAGCCAACCTCTTTGTGAAGAAACTCTTCACAAAATGCTAATGTCTCTCTTGACATCAGGTATTGGGTCCATTGAGCCTGCCTCGGAAATACAAACTGCATACACGTAATCTATTCATAAAATGTGTTATTCTCGCTATCCAGTTAATCATGATAACATTTACCTAAAATGATTTGAAATTAGTCCAAAAAACGTTAAGTTACATGCAATGCGGATAAACAACATTTAGCCGTTATTATCTGATTTTTGTTAGCAATGAATTCAAATGAAAAACAGAGAAATTACAAATTCTCAGGCATAATTACGTAAACGGCGCAAATAAAATACCCGTATATAACATAGAATATTTCAAGAATGGATATTGCTACAAAAGACGATGACAAAGGTTTCATTTTTTTCACTAAATGCACATATTTCCCTTTGTGAGTTTTTGCTTATTTCTTATACTTTTATTTCAACGATATAGACAAAATCCGTCGTTTTTGATATTGTTTAAAACAATAACCTATTTGTCTACTTCTTTGTCAAACATTTCAACCAAAATCGTTAGGTTTTCGAGAAAATAATACAGAAACCTGTATGACGTGGATGAAGTCAATGAACGTCTTTTCTGTGTCATTAGACGTTGATGCCCATCCTACACTTTGTTCTTGAGATTCATTGCACTCAGACAAATACATCTATACATTTTCCTAAAAATTTCTCCTTTTTTCAGTTTCAGGGAACCTCTAAGTATGTTTCTAGTGAACTATAATTAGCACTCTGTATGTTATATGGGAGTGGCAGAGAAAATATAGCTATAAACAGCGAAGGACATCACCAGCTCTAATATATTGAATTTACCTTTAGGATGGGGAGCATATAAACGTATATATTTTTCTGTGTAAACTTGGAATCACTTGATGATATCTGTTTTCACAACAGCAAAAATTCATAATGGCAAATAAAGTTTTATTTTAATATAAAATTATTTTATAGCATTAAATATGCTTTAGTTTCTAACTGTTGGCCCTATTTTCTCCACCTCTCATACGCAGACAATTTTTAAAACTGTATGTTTAAATAAACTTTTATGGATAGTTTTATGTCTCAAGCGATTTTGCTTCTGTTTTACTCTAATTTGGAACAGCATCACTTCAGTCGTACTGCAGCTGTTGTCGACTTATTGTCGATAGTCATGTGTTCTATAATTTATGGTATGCCGTATTAATACAACGATTGTTTATGTTTATTGGTTCTTGAAAAAAATATTGCAGAAACTCGAAGTAATTTTACCGTAATGTATGCACAGCGGAATATGCATGACAGAAAAAGAGAGAAGCACTGAGAGAGAGAGAGAGAAAGAGAGAGAAAGTAAAAAAGTGAAACTAATGGGTGTAAAGTAATCAGTACATATTTCACTTAAGTCGAAACATAAGAATTTACAGAAGAGGAGGTACACGAAGGCGGAGAGTAATAGGTACGCCACACAATCTGAGAGAAAATATCTTCTAAAAAACAAGTTCACATCAAAATAGCTCTTTAACCATAATTCCTTTTAAAGTACACCCCAGGGAGTATAAGAAAATAATAAGAATGCTGTTCAACAAAGAATGATAACATTTTTTTTTTTTTTTTTTGCAACGTTCCTTTACTCATCCTCATAATTTTGATGGTCCTTCTCAAAATAGTCTCCCCTGAATGCGATGCACTTGTCCCACCGCTTCTGCCAGTCTTTCAAAGACATGCTGGAAACCATTTTTGAGAGATCCTTCAAAACCGCCTCCGCAGCCTGCACCACAGCTTTTGATGATGGATAATGCCTCCCGCGAAGGCGTTTCTTCAAGTTAGGGAACAGAAAAAAGTCACATGGAGCTAAATCCGGACTATCGGGAGGGTAAGGGATGCACTTCACGTTGATTTTAGCAAGATATTCATAAACATTCGCAATATGCGGCCGCGCATTATCGTGGTGCAGCATCCAGCCTGCTTCACGGAAATTTGGTCTTTGCGCCTGATATGGACTTGCAATGTTTTCAGGATATCCCTGTAGTATTGTCCAGTTCCTGAAGTGTGTGCAGGTACAACATGCTGATAAACCATTCCATGAATATCAAAGACCATAACTTTCCCAGCAGAGGCAACCACTTTTGCTTTTTGGGAGGATGGGATGGAGATTTCCACACTGATCTTTGCTGTTTGCTCTCAGGATAAAAATGATGTAGCCAAGTTTCATCGGCAGTGATTACATCAGCTTTAATTGCATGCAAACCTGCATGCGAATGTCCTTTTCTTCGGGAATCGACAGTCTTGGAACCCACGGCACACAAACACGTCTGATGTGTAATGTTTCTGTCACCAACGTGTGGGTGGCACCCAATGAAATGTTCAGTATTTCAGAAAGTGATCTTAAGGTAATTCGTCAATGCTCTCTCACAATGGCAGCAGCAGTGTTGATGTTTTCTTCCGTAAGAGCAGTAACTGTAGCACGGGTTCACCTTCCTTTGAAATTGATTGTCTGCCCCCCTTAAACATTTTAAACCACCTTTGAGTTGTGCTGTAGCGAAGAACAGACTCCGCATAGGCCTCAACTGAAGATTTGTTGAGACGAAAACAGAATTTCAAAGCCGCATATTGTTCCTCACGTGTTAATTCCATTGCAGCGGTAGGCGATACTGAACATGTCTGAACTTAACTGGTTCTCACAGGCGGGAACAAGGAGTAGCAACAATGAAACTACTACGGCGTGTTTGTTTCACATGAAGCTAACAGAATATAATAAGAATGAATTTTAGTGCGAAAAATTATGACCGTAAAAAAATTGTGATTATTCTTTATTGAACGGCTACCACATTTTCAACTGTATGGCTATTTTCAACGTAATAACTGTTGTAGTTGAAATACTTGAATTGCCTGAAAGGATAATTGTCGATCCGTCATTTGTGATGAAACGGGCGATAGCATCGTAAAAGTTCCAGCAGAATGCTTTAAATTGGCCATATTGTTGAATAAGTAGTCTTCTAACTTTTCGCACAGTTTTGACATTGCCTAAAAGTATCAAATTGATCTGTGTTCGCTCCTTTGATAATACTTAAATAAGCTCTCTCGGGAATGGTTTTGCTGTTGGTATTCTTTCGTAGATGCTAGCAAGTGTAACAAAGGCAATTTATTCATTGCTACATAACCGTAATTGCCTTAATGGAAATTTTTAATCTACAAATGGCGCATTTGAAACATCGTGGATTGTCTACCTCAGGCTTTTGAATTGCACTTCTTTCCAAAGGATGTCGTTTTATTTACGTTTCTCTTCACAGATTTCATTAGAATAAAATATGTATATGCTGAAAGACGGATATATTAATATTGTTTTGCAAGTTTGTCAATAACTGGGATTCTTCCCCATCCTCTACTTTTATACCTGAAAGTAATGTAATTAAATACTCTTTGAGATATTAGAAAAAGACGTCATAATCTCATTTTCAATTTTTGTATATCTTATAACCTTTTGTGGTAAAAATATTTGAATATAATTTGATATCACGAAATTAAATATGGCACTTCCGGATCCAACTATAGTCAGCACAGGTGTTTAACGTCACATTAATACCTACTTTTCTTAGTTTTATAGGTTATACAACCTCATGCACTGCCAACTAGTTAGACCTCTTATGGACATCACCCCCAGGAGGAAGGGAAGTGCAGTGTTCCGCAAGCCACAGAGACGCGCGGAAGTGCATATTAAGAAATAAATCATTCTCACTCCAGAGTTTCCATAGTATATTAGCTCGTACATGAATTTAGGATGCAAATATGTAGCATGAATTCAATAAATTCTAATGTAATCCAAAGTATCATTGCATCCGATATTTAGTGTAAGTGTGGGGGATGAAACTGAATTGACATATACGTCCGGCAAGGTTTCAGGTCCTGTAGAATACAGAGCAACTGTTGATATCCCTGCAGCGACCGTATTAGGCAGTGAAGAGGGAAAGGTAAAATACTCTAGTGCGTGCTATCTAAGTAAGCAGACAGAACTAGATTAAAACTTTTACACCTAAATTCAGAGTGTGCCATTCATAAATACAGGGAGTTAAAAGTGTATGCATTATTTTAAGGTGTTATGCTGTACATCAAATCAGGACAAATATGTAACGAGTTTTGGTCCGGGAATGAATATTTTTCATAAATAATATGATGAAGAGTGTCAGTAACACGTGTTCGAATGTTGTTCAGAATAGTTGTGTTTTCTAGCATCAGCTTATCATCACAAGTGGAGACAGATTTGCCACCTCTGCCTTAAGTGCATCACCTTTAATGCACTGTACTTCAATGCAGCATTCATTTTCTTCCATCACCTCAGCAGATCATCGATCCTTTTCATTCGCATAGCCAGGCTCTCCTGCAATATCGATTGCGATGTCATATGATTTGATGTGATTTCGTTTTGTACTTAGTGGGTGTTATTTGAAATTTTTTCTACCTTCGTTTTCTGTAGAGAGTAATTTGCAACACCATCGCCAGCGGTTTTCAGCTGCAGTAATGATTGCATTTCTACATTCATTTGTTTTTATTTCCCAAGTATATGCTACTTTGGAAAGTAACTGAATGTCATTATTTTGTATAGTAAATATGTTTCAAAACTCGCGCATATCTACAGTCCAATGAAAAGTATGTTTTAAAAGGTCTTTTTCAGAGAAAAAAAACTACGTTTAATATTGTGACTTTAACCCAGATTTAAATTGTCATTTAATAACCAAATTGAAATTTAGACTACAATTAGCTCACGGTCACTTCACTAATGTGAAGTACTTGCACTGTTATTGTCACTTCACTTTGTTTTCACAATCACTTCACTTTGTTTTCACAAGCACCTCACTTTGTTTTCACAATCACTTCCCTTTCTTCCACGATATAGCGCCATAAATACGCACTACATAGCCTCCTCTTCCGGACGTTTCACTCACTGGTGAGCCAAACACAAGATATTGCAAGATTCATCACTCATCCTAAACTTACTTGGAGTATAGTCATTTTTGTTGCCACAGAAATGTACTCTCACTCACTCACTCACTCACTCATTCACTCACCAACCCACCCACCCACCCACTCACTCACTCACTCACTCACTCACTCACTCACTCACTGGCTCAGTCAGTCAAAAAGATTTCTAATTGTGAGCGCTCTCGCTTATATATAGTCTGTTGGAAGTTTCCAGAACGTTTTAGATTGAGAAATGTCCAAAAGACCATCTGTCGGCTATATGTTTACGGTTCCGACTGCCAGTGTCGATTTGCTCATGTGTATATGTTGACAGGCATCCTATAAATTAATTATAGTTAGACAGTAATCGACTTATTGCATGTTTCTCATGGTTATGTTTCCAGATGTTAAACAGTTAGCATCTATACTATTATTGGTTTCTTTAAAATCGCAGTTTAAGCAAATTACCACTGTTTATTATTTAATGAAAGTAAGAGTTTACATTTAAGATTTGCTAAAAAATGAATTTCTTCCGTGTGAGTATTCAAAGATTCAATATTTTCTTTCAGAGAAAGCCAAATTTAAGGTTTGATAAATACATTACAGGGATGTGAAAATTATTACCCTCATATTCTTTGTGCAAAAAATGATGGTTGTAAATTCGGTCTCTAAATTTAATTTATAATTAATTGAATAAAAGTTTCGGAAGAAGCCTTTAATCTTCCTATTTGTATGTTTATTTCTATGCAATAACAAAATTTCATTAGTAACTTTACTTTTTAAATGATTACTGTTCCATCTAGTGGCCTCAAACTTTAATAGGGAAAAAGACTCATAGCTGCAATTTAATTCTTATTATAAAACTGAATTGTTTCTGTTTATATTAGTGTGAAGAATCATTAAGGTGTATCTATGGCCCATATTTTGTTTGTTTCAATGAAAGTAAAATTGCATCTGTGTAGTATAAGATAAATTGTTGATCCTGAAGTTTTGTATTTTTCATATCGATAGTCATCCAGTTCTGATTAGTAAAAAGGTGCATTAGTGTTTTATTACACGAATGGTTAATATCTCGTAGCTACAACTTCGAGGCGGAAATATCAGAAATTTAGTTTTGATTGTAATAATTTTTGTGGCCCTCTTATCTTACCCCAAGTCTCTCACTCCAGAGAAAGACTGAAGTTCTTAGCTGAGTATTCCTTATTACCTGTAAAAGATCAATACAGAATAATGTACGATTGCAGCATATAACAAAATATAATGAAAGTGATAATTTAAGGGGCTTCACGTGTATGATTTGTGATTTTTCACTGCATGTATAGCTGTATGCTATTTTGAAAGTTGGAACCATGTGCAGCACCAGATTATTGGGTCACGAGAGATCACTGTTTTCCTCTCGTATTGCTCACCCGTTTTATTGCAACATTAGGACCTTTTTTTTTCGACTACTCCTAGACAGTACAACACATGCACCTTTTTATTTTGCTTCCATATCTGTGTGCGGTTTATAGTGCTTTGCTTCATATATGTGGCATCCAAATTGTTTGCCACGTTGTGCGGGAAGTGGTCCAGGTGGAACTGATGGCACAAGCCCGTAAGCGCTTTCATTGTGCGATTGTGCCAGCAAAGTTTAGCGAATCAATAGGAGGAACATTGTATCGGTGACAGTGTGTGTCCACGTTTGGCACCCCAACATTATCGTGCTCCGTGTTTATTCGGACCAGAAGCTCGGCAGTGTTAATTAGTACCCACAACCGCACGCTGCAGTATCATGACAAGCATCGATCACGCACGCAGCAGGGAAATTGCTTCAGATAGCCCCAACCTGATCATCCGTGTTCCCAGACAATTAAAGAGAGGGGCGGAGGTCAGATGGAACCAAGGCACTGAAGCCCTCAGCTAATTAATATCCTACCTGAGTTTGGCGACACTACTTTTGTCTGGAACTTCCAACAAAGGTCCAGCTTTTCTTCTTTTAAAACATCTCTTTAAAAATGAGTATAGAATCGATTATGAAAGAGTATATTCAAATAAACCGATTAGGTGTCTTGCGAACTGCATTCGAGGGGTGTCAAGTTCAACGACCACCGTCACATTTTTTTCCCAGTAGAAGATCTCGTATAGATATAACATACCTACTTTATTGGCGACTTACTGTAGGTAATAGGAGTCTTGGGATTCATAGCTTCCATTAATTTACATAATTACTATTTATTAATTTCCATCAATTTATCTAATAGTGGTGTAAATTATGAAGCCCAGGATTTAAAGTAAGTTGATATATCTCATGTGTGTATGAGATATCTTGGTGGTTTTAAGGGAAAAATGCGACTCAGTTGGGGAACTTAATGTCATACGGGCATTTTGCCATGGTAGCGCAGTGGTTAGAGAACTGGAGAGACCGGGAGATCCGTAGTTGAAATTCCAGCTATGGCGCTGAATGTTTCAGTCTGGCTCTACCCTTCTGGAATAATTTATTTACAATAAACATTAATCAAAACTAATTATGTGTAATTTAAGGTGACTGATCATTTCATACCTCCTTCTGGGATTTTCAAAAAACAATGACGCGTGCAGCCATTTTTTCATGTCTCTTCAATATTTGCGTCCTCTTAAATGAGGGTCTTATCCTGCTTGAAATATTGCTGAGCCATGTTATTGTTTATAACCATTGTATTAAAAGCATCACATCGAGGTAACCATGGCTATCTTATAAATTGTTATAAATGTTATAAATTGATTTGATTAATAATTCATTCAAAGTAATAGAAGACACAACTTGTCTATATAGTGTGCAATACATGTGTGTGAGTGCATAACAGAATCGAAGAAATGCAAAGGACTCATGACGTCTCATCTTTTTGTACTATTCTTTGATAATACGCTTACCGCTCGCTCTATGTCGCTATATGCTACTACAGCAAGGTTTGGAACATCACAAACATATATGCTAAATTCATTTGTAAATCGGGTACAGTTTTACAACGAAATTGGAGACTGGAAGCCCACCTTCCTAGTGCAGGGATAGCGATACTCCTGGAGGGTCATGGCTATATGGAGGGTTCTGGCTCTTCGGTGGTTTAGGTGATTAAGGATTTTCGGGACTTTTCCATGCCCTACAAGAAAATAACAAGTAGATCTCAGCTCCATGGATCCACTAGGTTCACCAGAGCCGGAGCTGTTCTCGCCCATTTCATTTATCGACTCTATTGGAGTAAACTAATCTCACCTCGACTTTGTATATTGTGATCCATACAAACCTGAACCATTTCAATAGGCCATAACTTTTGAACCAATAATTGGTCGCAAGTGCAACTTTGGGAGAATATAGCACACATTTTTGAGATAACATTACACTACATTTCAGAGAAAATGTTGGAACTGTCCTCCACCAGCATCTATACATGTTTGCTGGTTTTTCCAGCAATATGGAACAACGTGCCATATATCTAATGACACCTGGAACTCGTAACCAGTTTCTTTGATAATCGAATAATCTCAAAAGGTATGTGGCCGCCAGGATCCCCTGACTTAACCTCACCGGATTTTTTTTCTTGTGGGGGTATCTAAAAATATAGTGTACAAGAATAGGCCACGGATAATTGATATTCGCCATCTTCTGTAAGATAACGTAGTGAACCACTGAACATTTTAAAGCTGAAGCATACGTTACTGTGCTTGCCCGATTTTAACCTCTTTAGGAAATAAAAAATTGGCATCTGAGAATATGTTTGCTGAAATTTATATTGGAGAAAATTAGAATAACTTCAAAATAAAGTTAAAACTGACCTCTTCATTCAGCAAGGTTACCCTTAAGTATAAGATAAAGGTTTATTAACCTGCAAAATGACCAGCTCATAGTAAAATATGAGATGTGAAACAAACCTATAAAATCATAAGTTCCTCTCCTCCTTCAACGTCCCAAGTTTTAGCATTATCATGGTGTTAGAGGATTATTTTCCCTATCCCTTATGCCTTTAGGCACTGGGTTCAGGTACAGAAACTCTGGATCAGGTAGAGAACCCAGGATGGGTAATCAGCCCGACGCCTGGTATGAGAGCGAGGGAAGTGGATGACTGAATGAGAGGAAAGATGGAGTCGTTGGTGGAATGATGGCAAGGGAAACCGAAGATCCCGGAGAAAACCTGCCGCAGCGTCGTGTTGTCCACCAGAAATCTTACATGCGGTCACCTGGGATGGAACTCGGGCCGCCATGTTGAGAGTCACAGCTCAGCCACAGAGTGACTCCTTATCAATTATATTTTTTTCAGAATGTGGAATATTTCTTGGTCTGTACCGCTGTATCTTCGCTGCCTTTGTTTATAGAAGACCCAAGTTTGCTATCCGGTATCCACAAATCCTTTGAGAACAGTAAGGAGCTGTTTTAATTGAGAAGTTTATAGCCTGCTTTCAGACTACTCTTTGTACCTGACACTAGTAACTCTCAACGGTGGCTTATTTTATGGTACCTTGTCCTCTTAGGCAATTGCACCACTGAGCTTACATATACTAAACAAGAGTTTCTCTACAGAAGTGCCCCTTTTCTTGCTCACATTAAAAATGAAGAGTATAATGCGTGATACATGTAAATTATCTCTTCATTCATGAGAATTGTCGTATTTAGTACGCATATTAGTGGATGTTGTAGAAAGTTAACCTTTATATGAAACAATAACTTTCATATAGTAAGCCAGATACAAAAACATCCAATAGTTTCCGAATAATTGGCCACCTTCTTATTTTAGCTTCTTAGTTTGGTATTTGAACTTGCTCCACAAAAACGCTATGACCAGCTAATGGTCATTTAAGTGTACACATCCTCAAAGGATTTCGTTATTAAAGCCCAATTTCCTTCCAGCGGATTGCGGCTGCTTGCATTAAGAGCCCAATGCTCCCCATTTGGAGGCTTGCTTATTGGAGGCGTATTACAGAAGTGGCGTGCACGCATAAAAGGAATTGATAACCGTCCCAGTTTAGCTTAATGCGCGTGCTCTGCCACCAGAGAAAAGAGTAATTGGGCCCCACAATACAGCAAAAATAGTGAGCTCAGGCCAGTATAAATTATAGCAGCTCATATTCACAAAGCGAAGGCAAGTGGAGTCGCTTTGACAGTAGCCGGGACATGCGGGTACAAAGATAACGTCCAACACAGACTTTGAAACATTCGCCAAGGGAAAACAAAACCTTCCGGCTCTACATGCAAGACGGTCTACAAGAGAAGAGAGTTGCTACATCCTTTAGGGTAAAGGGCAACACGTTATAAATATATAACTTAGAAACTATGGAGAATATCGCTTCAAATAGAATGCTAACGTAGATATTATTTATATCGATATTTTCGAAGAATCTGCTTTATCGCATGCTCATTACCTAAACATTGGATCCTAAATGTTAAGCCATCTTCTCACGTATACGTGTGACAGAAGCCTGGTGTCACGTTTAATTCTGCCCTCACAGGTAAAGGTTTTGACGGGACAGAAATGAAAATTATAATTTTTCTATTTGATGATGTTCATCATTTAAACATAAGTGTGTTTGCAATTTTTGCCACTCTAACACAATGCATTTATGAGAGAAATAATTCATAAAATGGTCCTTTACGCTATGAATACCAGAAGTAAGTGGTTTCTTGCGCTTGAATACGAAGGAATGCTTCTTTAAAACATAAGGGAAGAACAGTTTTGTCATTTTTCTCGAGAAGTTTTATTTTACAATGGGTAAGTTTTCCGCCGTGGACATCTCTTCTTCCACTTTCTTACCAATGAAAGGGGTTCATGAATAATTACAAATAGGTAATGCCTCACTCAGGCACTATATGCATTTGATTGCACAATATCCATTACTTTATAGAATTATACTAGTAATACGTACATTTTTTGTAATCCTTACAGCAGCGTTAATTTTACACGAAGGAATGAGCCTGCAGGATTTGAAGTCATGTCCATGAATAAATTTTGAAGCTTAAGTGGTGGAAACGAAATCTTTTCCATCTTAGATCTGTAAATTATGTACTCGCTATCTTAATTTTCTTAAGTTAAATGTTAAAACAATCAAGCCAACTTTTAATACACATCGAGAAGGTATGTACTATTGTAAACATAGTGTTTAATTCCTCTGCTCCTGTTTTCACTTCTCTGTCGCATGTGCAAGCGGAATCCCGTGGTTTACTGCAGACATAAGCTGTTATTACAACCTCAAAGGAGCTTTAAGGGATTTTAAATTCATTACGAGGAATACTAAAGCGCTACAGTTCCGCAAAGGAACTAGGCGAATCGTTTTAATAATGGTTAAGTTTGCATTTTGAGAAACAACCAGGCTAGATTAAATGATGGAACCACATCAAGAAAATGTCCATGCATCAGCGGTTTGCTTTGGATGTGCATATTAAGCAGAGAAGCGTTTTGCCAACTGTGCATTAAAGGCAACAGAATGTTTTCATGGCATACTTAAACACAGCCATAAACAGCAGAGCATGTACTATGTGCATCCTGCACATTTTATGTTTGTTCTAAACTGCTGCTAATAAACTGAAAGGATTTAACATATTTCTAGTGCTCCTTATTGCAGCAGAGTAAAGTTTCTGAACGTAATGCTTTTCTGCTGCCATTCTATTCAACTTCCGTCCTTCTTGAAGCTTTTCGTGAATTGCAGTGTTAAAAGCACTGTAGAGAATTTATTCCTATAACATTTTAACATATTATTTTCATTTCTACCTTTTATCACAGTAAGCTCATCCACAAAGAAGTGCGCTTTGCACAAAGTTTTTCAATAAAATAAAATAATATCAGCTATTACAGTCCTGCAAATTTCGCTAGGGGTCCCGGGTTCGATCCCGGCGGCGGGGGTGGAAATTTTTCTCCGACCAAGATAATTCCCCGAAGAGTGCGACTTTTTTTTTTTAATTTAGGTCCAGCAACGTTAAGTCATATCGGACGATCAATGGAATGGATGAAATGATGCTCAAATGAGTCCGGGGTCCATGGAGCTTAATTACCCGACATTCGTCTTACAGGATAAAGGAAACCCCCGGAAAAACCTTATTCAGGTAACTCATCCTGAGCGAGATTCGGGACCTCTTGAACGTGAGGCAGACATGCTACCACCACGCTACCAAGGTGGGCTGAAGAGTGCGAATGTGTGCGTGATCTAATGATTAAAACCCAACGATTACGAGTTAACACCTTCGATATGTTCCAAAGGAGAACGGTCGTCTATATGACCATTAGAGTTAAAGGTGGGGTATAAATGGAAAAAACACACACACACACACACACACACACACACACGCACGCACGCACGCACACACACACACACACACACACACTCTCACACACACAATCGCTACACACATTCATTTGTTTTTATTACTACTTCATAAAGAATTAATTCAGGAAACTTTTTCATTTTAATCCTTGTTCATGACAATGTATAAATACAAAAATTGCCAAGAACTACATAATTAGCTGACTTTTGTTTTAGTAATTCAAATTTCACTTTAATAAGAAGTACAATTGCATGCATCTTTTAAAATGTATGTTACATTTACCTGCCTTTCTCCACCCATTCTTTAGCAAATGTTGATAGTAAAACTCATTCTTTTATCCACCACACGAAAATCCACGTAGTTGTAAAAATATTTTTATTTCATATTTACTTATAGGTACAATAAAATTAACTTAAGCGATAGGAGAATCTTTTAAGAACTGGTAGATAGTGTTATTTTTTAATTGCATTATTTTTGACGAAGAGAAGAAAAGGAAAATAAATGAAATAAAAATTAATAAGTCCTTCCCAATTCAATATTTTGTCTGTAGTATGGTTTTGTGTATCTATATCTTACGTTTCATCCAGAGTGAAAAGGACTTCCGAACTTATTCCCAGTAAATTCAAGGTGTACATGTAATTTGGCTTTAATTAACATAACATAACAGGGTAATCTGTTTTTAATCTTAGTGTAGCATCCTTGGAAGATGCTGGGTTTTAAGACCATATTTGTTGTTTAACCAACTTTTCGTTCGGCTTATATTGACCTCAGACGCACACATACTTGTGGATAGTTTTTTGAAGATGCTTTTTTTGGAATCAGAGAAAACACTGTAGTTAAATTACTGTACTTAATGGCAGATATGTTCATCCTGTAAGAATTTCAGGTAACATTTGATTTAGTTTCTGAGACTATTAATATTAAATTTAGCATATTTAACATTAGCGGAAAGGGGTTTTCATCTCCCTTTAATCATGGCGAATTTTCTTCGAAATGGTTCTAATTCATACTATGTTTAGGTAGACAGGAACGTAAATTTAGAAGGACCCGTCAAATGCTCCAAAAAGGAGATAGCTATGTGTTAATCTCAATATTATTTGAGATTATGAGAAAGGAAAGAATGGACATAACCACATTTCCGAAGTGTGTGGCTTGACGTGTTGGAAATTAACAGAACGTATTTGTTAAATGGCTAAAGCTACAGGACGTTATTGAAAACAAATTTGATACTTTAATGTGTTCTACATTCCAGTGCAGTTTTAGACTTTTTCAACTGTAAATAATTCAACAATAGAGAGGCAGTTTGATATGCCATTCATTCGAGATAAAAATAATCTTGAGTAAAATAGTTTATTTAAAATGATTAGTACATTAGCAGCAGCTCTATAACGCTTTCGCACAAATATTTATACTCGCCTACCTATTTGTCTACCTATAATGTCATGGTATCGGTACAAGAGAGAGCTGGGAATAGATTGAGACGCTATCCTCGGCAACAAGCGGCCTGCTTTGTGGGACTTGTGATAGCACTATCTTTTAAGGATTTTTGCACAATACAGCTGGTTCCTTGAGTATTCTAAATGGATGATCCCAACTCAAAGATTCTATTGCTGATCAGTATAGAGAGATCCCATAAATAATCGGACAAAGCAGAGTACTAATTTTCGAAAGTGAAAATCAACGTTTGATGTGTCATTTTATTGAAAGTAATTATGATGGACAGTTACATGGTTCGTTCTTGTAAGAAGATAAATGTTATTTCGCATAAAAATTATATCATGCATGCTTCTTTAAGAATTAAAAGGAAATAGTACATTTTTTGGCTCTCAAAAATAATGGGACATAACTTCACTTTGATACTAAATATGGCTTTGTATTTTGTAACTCTCCCTCTTCTTTTCACTACTTCTCACAATCTATTTGACATGCTGTAAGCCAGATTTTTCAGGGAGGCTGTAGAAAGTTTGCTCCATACCTCTTGCAACCTCTCCTTCAAGTGCTGCTTGGAGGTGATGATGGCCTTCCGCACGACCTTCTCCAGTTTATCCCATACTTCTTCTATGGGATTAAGATCCGGGGACTGAGGGGTGAATGCAGTACATGAGGACAGTTGTGAAGTAACCATAGCTGCACAATGTGGGACGTATGCTTCCGATCATTATCCTGATTAAATGAGAAGCTGTCCAAAATACCCATCATTTCTGCACTTTGTTTTAAATGTTGCTGTAATAGTCTAAGATAGACTTCCTTGTTCAAGGTTATGTCTATGAACACCAGTTTTCCCACTCCCGTAGTGGAAATACAGCCCCATACCATTACACTCCCTCCGCCGTTTTTGACTGTACCTTGTAAATTGCGCTCTTTCACCCCAGTGTTTAGTTTCCTCCACACAACCACCCTGCCATCGGAACCATCAAGGTTGTGTTTGCTTTCGTCACAAACAATAACTTGGTCCCACCAATCGGCTGTCTTGTTAACAAAGTTCTTGGCAAATTTACTCGCTTGCTTTTATTCCTCCTGGAAATGTGTGACTTTTTTCTGGCTACACGACCATTAAAATCTTGTTTCCGCTTGACCCTTCTGACCGTTTCAGGACTAACTGTCAGTCCCAGTTTTTTCTGAATCTCGGCACAAATCACCGTATTGCGTTTTACCTTCCGCATAATATAAGACCCCTGCTATCGGTAAGAAGCTTTGGTTGCCCTGGGTTTGCTCGAGATTCAATTCTGTCTTCATTCTTATACCGGTGAATTATTTCACTAACTGCACTTTTGCTAAGATTCACAATCTCTGCTATTTACCGGTATGTTTTGTTCTTTTCATAGTGCTAGATCACTGTCTCTGTTCAAAGGTACTCTGCTTACCTCTGGGCACCATACTATGTTCTTTCCTTCTTCTGGTGCACAGTTGACGTACTTCTTCTACGATGTTGTTTTGTCTACTGACAGATTTCACCTCGTTTGTATTGTAGTTCATTTGTGCTCTCCGATTCTTTTTGTGTCGTAAACTGATGATGAGACAAACTTGAATGGGGAAGCTCTAAGTTTAGCCACATTTTCAATCTCTAAAATAGATATTCATAGCAAATGATCTTTGCTTAACACAAGGAGTACCTTGAGATTGATACACACAATATACCCTGCTTTATAGAGCACTCCATAGTGGAATGCAAAGTCTGTCCGATTATTTTTGGGAGCCAGTGTATGTGTTCAGTAGAGAGGTTTGTGGCCAAATACTAAGCTGTTTAGTTATTACCCCGAGAAGTACACCTGACTCTTTTATTACGTGCAATTGTCGCTGAGGATGGCCCAAGGATTAACATGCCGTGTTAGAAGTGCAGTGAAGGAACTTGGAAAGCGGGTTGCTTCGTTAAGTTCAGTCTTGGAACCAGTTTTAGCATTACATGCCGTGTGTTTATCAACACTGAACATTTGGAGAAATGCACGACAAAGTCGTTGAGTTGAGAACCGTCCTCATTACGGTAAGCTTCTTTGTGTTATGATATTAGCATTAAATGCCGTCCTTGCGCACATAAAAATAAAGTTTTAATTAACGTAACGATAAGTAATATAACGCTAAGATAAGGCAGGCCATCTCCTTTGTACTAGCAGTAGCCATACAGAACAAAGAGCATTAAATGCTCCCAAGATAGTAATTTCTAAGCAAGCAAGCGAGAGAGCTATACCTAAAGGCATTATTATTCTGGCTGGTTTCATAAACTGTTCTGCATTACGTTGCTACCAAATGAATGGCAAAACGAGGCTCGCATGTGACAATAAATTTGACTATGATCTGCTACCGTTTTGCTCCGCACGAAGTTTTAATTACCGTGATTCATTCTAAAGCTGTTCAATATGCCAAACAGCGGTGTTTCATGCTCCCTGTTGTATTTTAAGCCGCAGCAGCCAATTCAAAGCGCTTCCCTGGACTAATGTTGCTGATTGTGGAGTTATTTGCACACTGATGAGGTGCAAAGCTTCATTTGCGCTTGTGTCTGCTCGATTATTTCCTGGCATTGCTCTGCATATTTTACTCCAAGGTGGCTACAGAACTTTTGCAAACAATCACACTCGTTCTACTGTTTCTAACTTTGTTTGCGTTTTTATCTAAATGCTTGTAGCTTAATTTCATCCCGGCTTCCTCCAAGGGAAGTGCATTTATTTTAAAAGTCCTCAAACTAAAATAAAGAGACATAACTAAGTTCTGAACATCTGATACTTTAACCCTTCAGTTCACTATTTAATCGCAAATTATATCCTACCAACACATTTATATCGTTTTCGGTAAAATGCAAAAGAATCAACTGATATGGAATGTGTATGAATACTTCTTTAGAAAAGCGATAGTCTATTAGGTTTTTCTTTTATCTACATAAGAAATGTTATCAATTTTTATTTATATTAAGAATAATTTAAACATTTTAATTATAATATCTGTTTGCTCAGTGCATCTAAAGGCTTCACTTATAAGTATGATAAAACTGTAACAAAATTATTCTGCTAACTTCTGTAGTACTAGCTTGAAGGCATTTGTTTACGATCATTCCTCTATTTGAGCATGATAATCCTCTTGAGAAACTATGCTGAGCTGATTGCATTGGAAACATAAGAAAGACGCATATAGTGATACATTTTGTATTGACTTCTTAATGCTCTCGTCCCTCAGAAAAAGTAGTTGTATTATTGATCTTCAGAATACAACATTACATATATAGAAGAGAGACAGACAGACAGACAGACAGACAGACAGACAGAGAAAGATCTAGAGAAGGCGTCACGGGAAGATATTGAGAAATAAAGCGTAGATCAGGGAAAGAAAGAGGTTACACAAAGAAGCTTCTCGGCTGTTAACGCAGTAACACGTCCTGAGCGGTGCGTTAGCTACTTATTATTGGAAGTTTTAGGGATTCCAAGGGATCCAAGTATGCTTTAATAAATAAATATTCTGTTTGTTAATGACGCTGTCAATTGTCAGGATCATACTAGCTCCGCTGGCGTACCGAAATTTGGACCCGAGAAAATATTTTCTGTGCCAGTAAATATACTAAATGGGGCTGTCGTTTTTAAGCACACTTAAACACCATCGGCCTGGGACGGATTTTAACTCGACATTTAAGACATTTAAGTATTCCCTCGAATGGCATTTAACGTTTTAAGTTAGACTTGTAAATCTCAGCATTTCATGTGTAGCTAGGACATCAGCTCAACAGACACCTTCACAAAATATGTACCTCAATCCAGGGAATCAATCTTTATATGTGGTGCACCCCAAAAGTGAATGTTTCTTCAGAAAATTTCGAAAACACTGGTTTTAAAACCATAGAAAGGCTGTACTACGGTAGATAAAAGTAAACCCGAAATACTTTCAATGCTTTTTCAATCTGTGCGAGGGTCCCGTTTGGTTTCCCGACTGGAAGTTTGAATTTTGTAGCTAATATTAGTCCCTTTTCTTCCCAAAGACTGACAGTGTGATTATGTGCACGTTATCTGGTATATAAAATCCAAAGACAACTGCACACATATTAAAAATAGTTCCAAAAGTAAATGACGCCTAAATGAATATTGCAGTTAGGCATGGTATAAGTAGTGAGGGAAAACTATATTTGTTTTTATATCACTTGATGTGTTGCAAACCTTATGAAATTAAGATTTTAGCGGCTTAAGTAGGGCTTTATGTTTTAACTGTGATCACCATAAACTTAAAAAATAAGACATGCAAAAAATATTTTATTTCGGGATGAAATTTTGAAATAATACATTACACTCAATTTCCTGAAAATTCCGTAAATACAGTTCAGTTGTTTTGGCAATAATGAACATGCCTTCACTCTGTTAGATTATAAAAAGCAATCAGCTTGGTTATGTTCGTGTAATGCTGATGCATTTGGCGTGTTTCTTCCCATGCGGTCATAATTCATTTCAATGGCGTAGGGCACACATCATTTTTCTAAAGATATTTATGGTAACATATCAGCAGCAATATTTTGGTGTGTAGGTATTGAGCGGTGTGATATATAACGGTAGTTCAATGAACTCATTTTTCTTTTTCTGTTTTAATGTGCACTAGTATCGCAGAGAGAACACGTAAAATAGGTCTTCAACTATAGTGTCTGCGAATTAGTTTAACGTATGTGATAATCTGATACAGAAAGGAATGTATCGTTTTATAAATTAGTCTAAAAATGTTGTGGCGCACGAATTGCATGTAATGCTTTATGTACTCGTAAACTCATTAATAGTACCCATATTACAATTAGTTGTAATAAATTATAAGTAATACAAGTTTCGAAAATATATTGTATATCTTTTTTTTTTTTTTTTTTTTTTTTTTTTTTTTTTTTTTTTGTAATTTACGTCCTCCAACGTCAAGTCACATCGGACGATGAATGGAATGGGTGAAATGATGCTGAAATGCGTCCAGGGTCCATAGAGCTTAGACTTACCCGACATTCGTCTTTCAGGATAAGGGAAAACCCCGGAAAAACCCTTATACAGGTAACTTACCCTGACCGAGATTCGAACTCGGGACATCTTGTACGCGAGGCAGACACGCTACCATCTACACTACCGAGGCGGGCAAGTTGTTTTACTGAACCATCAATATAAATTGCTAGTAATTCTGAAATCTTTAATTGTTAAATATAATTTTCAGCTCTTAACACTACTTTCAGTTGATCTATCAGAATGCGAAGTGTTTTAGCAAAAGAGAACCACAAATAATGTTAATAGCTCAAATGAACGTTACATTTTTAAATAAAATGTTGGTACCTGATACACGAATGTTATTTCCTTTGCCAAACCAAATCAAAAGGAAACAAATAAATCATTGTTTACAAAGACTATTTAAGTTTATGTTCCAGATAGATTTGTTTCAGAACATTTTGCACTGTTTGTAGACAAATATAGGATGGATCTCCGAGACGCACAGTAGCTATAGTGCGTCCATAATAAACAAAAGTTGATTTGTTAATGCTACGCTCGTTTTACTTAATATCGCGGAAAACAAAACAGCAGCCAATATCTAAGCACACAAATATTTTAGTTTTAACACAAGCTGTATATTTAAACATCTGCCTTTGCTGTAGTCTGAGGTTGTTTCCTCTTTTACTTTGGTTTTACTCCATAGACCTCCCATAGACTTCCTCTTTTTTGGGATTGCAAAAGGAAATCTGATGTATTACGCTCACCTGGCATTCTCCACTCTTGTCAAAGCTTTTTTCACCAACTTTTATTCCCCTGTCTACTTCATGAAAATTGATTAAAAATTTACATTGTCATTTTCTTGTAGGTGCAAGAGGGATATAAGAATGCAATAGGCTTTAAGCGGTAGCCAGAACTTTCAGTAAGTAGAGTCAGACTGAAAAATTGCTATATAATGTCAAAGCCGGGATTTCCCGGTTTCCGCCCGGTTGTTCTTTATCATTGAGCTACTACGGCAACATGTCAGCATGACATTAAATTCTTCGACTGACTCATACTTTTCCCTGTAATATATTGAATTTTTCATTTTGACTCTACCTATCCAAACCTTGTCCTGCACCTGGCTAGTGTGGAGTAACAATTTCCATCAATTAATTAATATTTGACTAACTATGAAGCCTGGGAAATAACTTGCAACATAGGAAGTCACCACGAAAGGTGTGTATCTCGTTGCATATGAGATCACTAGTGGTTTACCGCGGAAAATATCTATCAGTTGGAGAATTTAATATTATGCTGGCATGTTATCATGATAGCTTAATGGTTAAGAGCAAAGTGACGAAAACCGGGACATCCGTGGTTCAAATCCCGACTATGGCATTGAATTTATTAGTCTGACACTACTGCTTTAAACCTTGTCCTACACACAGTGTAGAGCACAATTTCCAAACCTTTCAGTGGCTAGTAGCTATGTGATAGCTTTGATATTCCATTTTCTTTGCATAGCCAAGAGCAACGAAAAGGAATAACGTGTTTCTTTTTTATGAAAGCATGAGTATTAGTGTCCTGCGCCGTGGGCTAGTGGACTGGAGCGTTGTGCTTTCGTTCGCATGACATGGAAAGCGCCCGTGTTGGATCCCACCACTGGGTGCGGAATTTTAAGTCCCGGGTACAGCACCGGTGCCCACTCAGCGTCGTGAGGAATTTGAAGAGCTGCGATAGATAGCGAATCTCGGTCGAAAAGGCCAACTTTCCGGCTGGGGGTGTCGAGATGCTCCTCATTTGGATGATCATTCACCTCTGCCTTGCGTATATGGGCGTGAGGACGGCAAGACGGTTTGACTACGGTGGTGAGGCGTGACTTTCAAAGCCATCGAAGATCCACACAGTAATTTATATTAAAATAAGAATGAATAATGACTCAAAGAACTAAGGCTACTTATCAGTACTCTTTTTGTTATACAGTCACAGGTAGGCCCTTCTTGCATTTCAAGAGTGGCCACACTGCAAGCAGAAATATTCCTGCTTCTCCTCTTCAATCAGACGTTCCAGTTTTTCCTAGAGCTGGCCCACACCGCGTGAACTGTTAGTCTATATTGGAGAAAATATGCAACTCATAACTTTTATAATAACTTAAAACTTAAAGAATTTCATATTTGTCACCTCCATGTTAATACTATTATTAATGCTATTGAAATGTACTTACACTTTTATTTAAATTCCCAAATAAAACAAAGTAAAGGAATTAACCTTTACTTTACACACTACAGAGACTTCACGTGACAAAAGCTGTGAGTGCTTCTTAACAATTGAAGACTTGCGATTCCTTGCGGAAACCTACAAGGCATGGTATTCAAGGTTACGAATGCGTGAGTACAGAAATGTTCAGTACTTTTTGAGCTCACTCGAATCTAAGCAGCTGTCAAATTGTCCGCAGCACTGTGGAAGTTCGCGAATAAATTTTGAAAATGTATCCACAGCGAATAAAATATTGTTTGGCATGAATTTTCCTGTTTTTCTTCTTTTCTCCTGAAATTCTTCGGGAAGGGCGCTTCCAGCGCTTGATTACACTACACGCTTCCCCATTGTTTGACACGCTCCAGGCCGCTTCGGGCTGTTCGGTTTGAAGTGGATAGTTATAATAATGTGACTTTGTGGGTTCGTAGAATTAAAAGGCCGAAATTAAAATATCCTTTATTTTCGTAGAAATACTCATAGATTACAGCAGCATTACGTTACATCACCATCAGTCTACCAAGGCCAATCACAATAACAAACAGTGACAGCAGATTAGCTCTCGTTCAATAACACTTCCAGCTATGTCTCGTTCACAACACTGTTTCACAACTCACTGTTTACAACTAACTCACTTTGCGAGCCATCACGTCTTTAAATACCTAATTCGTCGTTCTGGATTGTTGTAACATAAACCAGAACCCGAACAATCTCTATGAGTCCAGAAATTTCCGGAAGAATAAAGAAACCAAATATTCTATCACATTCCAGAAGCGTAACTTAATCTATGCCGGCAAGTCCTTTAGCTCAGTTATATTTTGCTTGCCGGCGCTTTTTTACAATAGCCGCGCTATCATTAACTGCATAGCAAGGCTCATTATTACCATGAAACTTTATACGCCGACTGTTTTCTTATTTGTGCCGAAACTTTTATGCCTGGTGCCGTGACAAATAAGTATTGGTATGTTCATACAAATAACGAGAAATAATCGTGTTTGACATAAATTGACAGTTTAAACGAGTCCTCCAACTTTTGCGTATTAAGATTTTGTCCTATTTCTTACTGTTCATTTGTGAAAAATTATTCAAAAAGAACGGGTCTTATGTGGACATCTTATGACAGATTCAGGATAGATATTTCATTCCGCATGAGAGTATGTTAAACAAATTAAAGGGGTGTTTTGTATGCATTGGCATTATTAATTCTCTAGAATGTAAAGTTCTTAAGACAGCAAAAAGTAGGATTGAATAATTGCTACTGCAGACTCGCAGACTCTAGAAGTTAAAAGTAAGCTTTGTATGGTATATTATAGAAAATAGTTGGGAGTTAGTTTTGAGAATAACAGAGTAGTTGGGGGATTTCTGGCAAATCTTAATGTAGTATTCTTGGAAGGTGCTGAACTCAAACACCAAGAACTTTTGAACCAATAGTAGGATACACGTGCAACGTTGGGAGCATATGATATGTAATTGGTAGATTACATAACACTATTTACAGCTCAAAGAAAATGTTGAAAGTGTCCTCCACCAGCATCTATACATGTTTGCACTCGTCTGACCATATTCTCCGAAGTTTTACGGAGTAACCTCGCCAATGTTACTTATTTCTGTTCGAATGGATTCCTGGAGAACATCAGTTGTCCGTGGCCTATTCTTGTACACTCCATTTTTTAGATGCCCTCATAAGAAAAAATCCGGTGAGGTTAGGTCAGGGGATCTGGGAGGCCATAGATCTTTTGAGATTATTCGATTATCGAAGAAACTGGTTACAAGTTCCATTGTGTCAGTAGATGAATGGCACGTTGCTCCATCTTGCTGGAAATCTTCTCTCAGTTCGATATCTCCGTAAAACTTCAGTGTCTACAGTCATATCAAAGAAAATTGTCAACAACTGTCAGTGTTGTGAATTCTCCCAGAGTTACTGAGATCATTAAAACAAATTTCTACATTCTACGAGCTTTCAAATGGAAATTACGGCCTATTTAAATGGTTCAGGTTTATATGGATCGCACTGTACTTAACCATGTGTTTCCTTATTCTTCTGTTATGCTGATCATTCACACTGACACCATATACGCACGCGCGTGCAAACGCACACACACGCGCACACGCACACACAAACTTTCCGTAAAAGACGCTTCAATAATATTCGGGTATCCCCATACGCATTTCCGGTGAAACCTCGGTATGGAATTTTTGGGCGAAATATAACATTTACTATAATTATTAGTAGAAAGGGTAAAAGTTGGCCCTTCAACTGTGATTCTTCTTTTCTTCTGGAAATATTACATGTTCTTCGTTAATATGAACTTTTTATTTTAAAATTAACTTTGCAAATCTGTATTTTGAGCTCTTTGGTAGCTGGTACATAACAGTAAGCAGTCGCTACTCAGTACCTACTTAACTCAGAACGTTGCGCTTCCGTCTGCTGCGTGTGTAGAAAATGAAGCATTGTAACACAGATGCATCACTTCCAACGAACTAGAGGAAAAGTTGGTAGATCAAGGCAGGAACTCTGTCACACATCAAGTTGGAAAATTACATCAGCCTTGACGGGAGCAACAGAGAGGGAAACTAGTAGGAGAGCCAAAGGGAGAGAAGAGGGAAGCAGACGAAACGAAAGTAACTATTCACATGGCTGATGACTGTAAAATGTAATGCCAGCAATACTTCGAACATTCACTTGCTCTAAATTAGTCACTGTAATTCCGTATTAAGACCGAGGACATTTAAAAGAAAAAAAAAAAATACATTTTATGCACTGTCAGTTTCATGACATCTAATGTTGAAAAATTCTAGAGGAGCCATAGTGGTGTACTGTGAGGGTTAGAGAGTGACTAACATCAATTTTGAGAGAAAATTGATTCAGCTCTGCGTTACACATATCTTCATTCTTGCCTGTACTAGCAAAGTGACAAAGTAAACTATTATCGGTCGGATTTTAGAACCTCTAGGATAAGACACCTAGACATGTGTCTACTTTTGGCCGTGCTTGTTTCTCTTAACACATGCATCACTTTCATTGGTATGCCCGCCTCTGTGCTGTGTCTGCTTCACATTCAAGAGATCCCCTGTTCGAATCTCTGTCAGGGTGAGTTATCTCGATGAGCGGTTTTCCCTAATTCTGAAAGATTGATGCTCAAATGAGTTCACGGTCCATTGAACTTATAGTCACTCGACATTATTCGCCCATTTCATTTATCATCTGTTGTGATCTACGTTAATAATAATAATAATAATAATAATAATAATAATAATAATAATAATAATAATAATAATAATAATAATAATAATAATAATAATAATAATAATAATAATAATAATAATAATAATAATAATAATAATAATAATAATAATAATAATAATAATAATAATAATAATAATAATAATAATAATAATAATAATAATAATAATAATAATAATAATAATAATAATAATAATAATAATAATAATAATAATAATAATAATAATAATAATAATAATAATAATAATAATAATAATAATAATAATAATAATAATAATAATAATAATAATAATAATACTAATAATAATAATAATAATAACTCCTATGGTTTTGAATGATCGAGATAGAAATGTATATTGTGGGCTATCAGTAAACAGGAATGACGTGTGTATGTCCTCTAATCACCCAATGTTCTCTTTCTTCTGTTTGTGATTGCCAGTGGTATTGTAAATAGGTTAAAGTTGTGTGATAACACATAAATATGGCAGGTTGTAGACTTAAAGTCCTTGTCATTGCCATGCAGTAGAGATGCAAATCGTACGATACTTAAGACAAGAGAAAAGTTGGGTTAGATATCTTTAACCTCTCTGGGACAAGGAATGAGGCAATAAAAGTTATTATATTCCTCAATAGCACCAGAGCGAACTCTCGGGAAACGCTTGTCCAACAGAAACATATCTTTAAAGAATGGATATATCTCAAATTTTAAATCCACAATTTTCAAATTTCAGTAAGGTAACTTTGGCAGTTTTATTCTAAAACTGGAACGTTATACTTTATTTGTATAAAGAATATGAATTACAGTGTTTATTGATTTTCAAACAATTTTATCTGACTTACAGAGTGACTCGCATTAACACCCTTAAAGTGTAGTTGATTTAACAGACAAGAAGATGATCATTTCTAAATAGGGAACTTTTTGTGTGTGTTCAGAATTGTATCTTTTGAACACATGCGGTATCATAGTTTGAAAAATCTTTGGATATTGTAATGTATGTATAGGTCACAAATACTTCACGGCTATGGCAAATACAATACTGATTATACCGTCTCCTTATAATGGATCTTAACTGGACAGCCCAGGCCGGGCAGGCTGTTGTGGCATTTTCATCCCATTAAGTATTCTGATATGGTTTAATGAAAATAAAACGTTTGTATTGGCCACTCCAAAGCTGGGTTTCAAGATAGGCTTGTTTTACAAGTCGAAAATAGTCATTTGGGTAAACATTGACTGAAATTGGTGCTTTATCAGTCATCTGTACATTCGTCGTAGCAAATGTTAATACGTACACATGAAACAATTTAATGAATATTTTTTCAATCACCAAAGTTAACATTTGTTGGTCGGTAATCAAAATGTTCATTAGCAGGAAATTTTGTTGATAAACACATGGATATATTGACCAACTTTGTTGATTAACAGTGTCGAACTATATTGATATGTGGATGTATCAAAACCTTATTTGTAAACGTACGACATAAAGTGCAATTTGAAACCTTTCTCTATTCTGGTAAAATAGAGGAGCATTAACGATTTTATCAGACTGTATAAGAATTTGTTTATAAGGAAATTTGAACATTTTAAAAATAAAATTTTTGTAATATCTCCGGACTACAGAGGCTAAAAAAAACTTTTATAGAAGACTGTCTCTTATTAATCACTTTTATAGCTAGTTCTCAGCTTTGGCCCATAAAATTTTACCTCGGCAATTAACGAAGCAAGCTGATAATATACGCGATCATGCACATCAATATTATAGGCGGGTAGAAATAACGTTTACGAAAGGCAGAATTGAATGAAAATATTGAGAAACGGCACTTGTTCATTTTCTTTACAAAATTGAGTTACCTATGATATTTTGCATTAAATATATAGGCCGATCATAATGTAGAGCCCATGATGTTCTGACATTTCCTGTGCTGTTATGCAGCCATTGTGTCACCAAAACTGAAGAGAAAGCCACATGTACAAAGGATATGGCTTTTCTCAGAATTTTAATTTGCCAGCACTGTTTCAAACATAGAGAATAATAATCGGCCTCCTACTCTCTTATTTAATCGATTGTTATATTTGATAAAATGTCAGACAGGGGTGATGTTAGTGCAGAATGTGAGGTGACATACATTCCAACTGGCTGAACCATTTGTATTTCCACCAAACCCTATCATTCAGATTTAACAAGGTAATGTGCATATAAATGAGAAGAAAATTCGAGACCTAAGACGATTTGTGCCATTTTTAACAATAGATGAGATCATTCAGAGCATCTACGACGACATATACGATTGGCCAACATGTGTCAAAGAATGAACCTTGGATAGAATATAATACCAGAGTTCTCTTTGGCACAACTTGTTTCATTTTTCCCCTTGTCACATATATAGTGTCGGTTAAGAAATAATTTGCATATTTATTTTACAATATTGAGAAAGCCCGCGTGTTCATTAAATAAATGTTAAATAATTTCAAGAAAATGGATCAAGAATGTCTACAGTGTAATGGCATGCTTCACTCTACATTCATTTCAACAAAAATGAGGACGAAAACTATCTTTAAGCTTAATTTTAAGAACTGGAATGTTTTTGTATCTCCTGAAAAATTTGGTCTCTTTTGGACATGTGTGGTTTCTCAGTATTCCGATTCAATTATGCTCTAACTGTGCGACTTTAATAATGGTAACAGTTATTTAAATAACTACAGCAACTCCACAGATTAGATATTTCTATTATTGCTTAGTATACGAACCAAACAACATAAACAATTTTAAAAGATGTAATTACCATACATTTGTGGCAATAACTTAATAACTGTGTGATATAGCCTTTGCGGTTGCGGTTTTAGAATTGCATTAGTGTGGATATTTTCTATTTACTTTACAGCGCATGCACATCGAAAATTCTCTGCACCACTAATAGTGTTCATCATTGCTGCATTCACAGTAGGGTGTTTCCTAATTGCACTTACTGGAAACTGCACTGCTTGCTGACACATGCACAACCTTTAAATATATTGTGTATTACCTTTATTTCGGTGTTGTATCTTAGACCTAGTTAGATCTTTAACGTTTCTTCTTCAGTTCCTTCACCTTTAGATTTAAAACAATGTGTGTAGATACCAAATAACTCATGCAGATCAGCAGTTTAACCTGAATCCTACATATTCAGTATTTGTGCACCTACTTTTCTTCCTTTTTCTTTAAAAACATATGCTCATGTAATGTTCTTCCTTGCAATAATTATGATTTATTAGCTAATGTATCTAGACGATAGTACTAGGCTTCAAAATGAAGTAACCACCAATTTTCCTCTTCAAAGAGAAGTAGTGATTCTGTTTTTAAATGAACTGAGGTTACAAAGAATTGAGAATTATTACAGACAGTCCTTGGAATGAAGCAGATGGTGCACCGCACTTCTTCGTCTATGTATGAGTTTCTCCAACCCACAATTTTTCTTATTTTAGTACAAATAAATAAATAAATAGAAAATATGCAGTGAAGTGTAGCATGCAACTGCAAAAAGTGATTGATAAACTGTTAACAGCTATCCAAATTCAACAAATAAACATTTGAACCAAAAGTATAGTCTAATGAGCGTGAAGATAAGTTTAATCTAGTTTCGATTACTTATTTTATGTCTTTAACATGCTCCATTTTTCAGTGCCTATATTCATATACTCTGTCGTAACTTTCCGCAAACTCAAGTTCCAGATTTGTACAATCACACAAAGTACTTAACTCATTTTTTCTTAAATTCTTTCTTAAAGAGTGCATATATGTTTTCTTATATTTAAGGATTCCCTTGCCGGTTTCCATATGCACCTTCTGAACTGATTAAAAATGCCTAGGTACGTCACAAGTTCAACAATGTTCATTTAAACAATGTTTTCTTCAATGTTCTCTGAGTCTTGTTGCACTACCCGCAGTGTTTGTCTGCCTGTCTACCGCTAACCTAAATAGAGGAAGTAAGTGTTGTATCCAAAAATTCAAAATCGATTTCATCGGAGGCTCCCTAAATAAAAGTAACGTATGTTTAGAGAAACCTTGGTCTCTGTTCGATCGTTTGTGTAAAAGAGAGAGGGAGATTGAGTGAGTTTGTTTCTTTGTGTATTTGAACAACGTAATTCATAAAGGTTATTTAAGTATTAAACTTAGTGCTTAAGTTCAGCAATTATGCGACAAAATGTCCTCTATTTTAAACAACTTTTCACTTAGTAAATTAGTACTACGATTTATTTTCTCAACATTTTCTTTAACGATTTTTATTTTATCATATTTTTAAGATATTTACATGATAAATAAAACAATTGAATTTTATGAGAATTTCCTGTGAAATCCTCATTCTGCATAATTGGAAGCATAAGAAATAAAAAATAAATGCGCACAGCAAATCTTGTTTGAGTATTTATATTAACTTTGTATGGCGTTAACTCTTTCGGAAATATTGATTATTCTTGGTATGAATTTTGAAATAGAAAAAATTTTTGGAGCTTAATTTAAAAAATGAGTGGAATTCGAAGGCAACCACATAGCGACCGCATTTTAAAATGAGAATTTATCTCGATTAAGAGGAAGTTAAGCTTTTGTGAAAGTAGTTTGTGGAAGAATGAATAGAGAAAATGTGAACATAATTATCAGGTTTTTTGTTGTTTTTATTTACATCGTTACATGGTATCGTACACCGTTCCTTTGTTGGAAACTATTGTTCAACATGTGCTCTAAGATTATGTTGAACAGAATGGGTATAATTGGTATCTCTGTCACAGGTCTCTTTCAGTTCTACTTCCCTCTTACATTTCTCCTATTCTGGCACTAATTGGTCACTTCGTAGATAATTATAGAGAATACTCTGGGGGGTATAAATTCGGTCAGGAAATGGAGACTTTTGCCACAAAGGTATGTGTAGAACCCCTTCCCCAAGAAGACAAATTTAAATATTTGTGGTTTAATTTCCTGACCCAGAGCTGTAAACATGATGATAGAATGATGGGGTAATCCCAAATTCCCTGAATGCAGAAAGAGAACTTGCAGGTAGCGTGCTGTGCTAGAACTGGAGCTTGTCATGGTGCTTGGCCCGAGTTATCGTGTTCCAGAGAATTGGGAGCGCTTGTACCTCAGCTCCTGTCTCTCCCCTCACCCCGCTGTTAAAATATAAAAATTAACCACCCCCGTGGCAACTAGCAGCTAACTAGCGAAATCCATTGCGTGGCCCCGCTAACGTAGTTGAGGCCTCAATTAGAGCAGTACATGTGATCGACCCTTCCTCATCCCTCTCTTTCCTGTCAAATTCAATTGAGGCTCAATCGATTCTCATCTGTGACGGAATATGAAGCCCATGCATCTCCCTAAGAGATTCAATACTTCGGAATCACTACTAACCGCGTCTCTTTAATTCGATGTCTTCCGATCAAGGTTTTTGGGCAATTCCTTGTGGTTTGATGATACGAGTAAAACACAGAAAGTTATTAGAAAACTATGCAAATTTTGTAGGTACTACATTAAATTAAAACGCATATCGATAGCAATATGGAACATGGAAACTCTGCGTAATTTGAAATTCAAATATTGGGCAATAACTAAAGTTTTGAAATAATATGCAGATATTCTGAAGGTTATTTATGGGACAGGAGAATATTTAGGTTACATGAGTAACACTTTCTTTGTGGAATATTGTAACGTGTGTGTACTCACTAACATGCTGCTTGAACTTCCCGGATTTAATCCATAAAATGTATAAGCTTGTATGATTACTTAAAAGATTAAATTAAGTTATTAATTTTGTTAATATAAAATTAAATCCAATAAATTGAACATTTTTAAACCTTAAAATAATATCCAGGTGCTGCTTCAAATCCGAAGTAATGATTTGATGTAAAGTAAGAATATATTAAAATATTTCTCCCCTTTTGGAATTTGAAAGTTTTAGTTAATAATGCATTAAAATATGTTTTCTCTTTTGGAATTTGAGATATTTGGGTAATAATGTATATATATATATATATATATATATATAAAAGAAAAAACGAAGTAATTTAAATTGCTATAGAGGTAATTAACTGTTTCTACTATTGTTACTAGATTACTATTTCTAGTACCTTTAAGTAGTCTACTTAAAGTTATTCTTTATGTGTAAGTACGAAGAAGAATGATATTTTATATAAATACTGTAATATGCAATGGATGTTTATAAATTTTTCATTGGTAGAGAGTCATGTCACTGGATATTTATATCTTTTTTTTTTTCTTTTTTTTTCTTTTTTTTTTTTTTTTTTGCCTCTGACATGCACTACAAATTTGTATTTTACGGGAGCTTTGCATGGTCTTTGCTGTGAAACCATAAATGTCTAAAAAGCTTTAATTTTTCGTTTTTGTAAGAAAGGAATGTCGGTATACTAAACTGCAATTAAATTGATAATATGATTGACAACAATAAGATACTGATCATTTAAATGGAACTGGCTACTTTTGGTTTTGTATAAAACTTGCACGATCAGTTAATGCTAAGAAGACGCATTCCTGTGAAGAATATATCGTTTATGCGAATCCACTGTTACCAAGTTTAGAATTAGGCATAGTAATTAGCATAGACTTTTCGAAAATTAAGCTTAACAAACAGCAGTTAGTTTCGAAGCAAATAGAAGCTTTAATGTTTGTTGTAAAAGATGGAAATTTTCAAATATTTAAGTAGATATTTAAGTTGCACAAAAGATGTTGTATACTCCAGTGTATAATAGTTGTCTCTCTCTTTCCAGGTGAGTCAGCGCAGCTCTGTTAAATCTAATTCCCAGGGGGTGAGTATCTGTGCAAGTTTTGTGAATCTCTCTGGGGTTACTGAATATGTGAAACTTCTAAGAGAGATGATATCGCGATAACTATTTTCGCTAACAGACTATCTTTCGCACAACTATAAAGTTTTACAATTGTGTTTCAGAGGTGCTAGCTTGCACATTTCCCTCGATCGATCTCCGAGAGTTTGTATTGCCGTAGGAGCCTCAGTGGTTATCTATGACTATGCAGCACAACCTGTACATAATGTAGGGTGCATATTAACGAAACAAGATAGTTTAAAATGTATATTGAAATATTATATGCAGTTGCAACTCTATTCGTAGGTTATTAGAATAAGATCCAACTCTATACACAACCTTTATAAAATAGCGTCCCTTACAGAAATATCTTTATAAAATGGTCATAATATCGTGAAGCACTAGTCAAGAGCCTTTTTGTTGTTCTGTTACGTTTTCTTATAGTAGGTAGAATAAATAATTGATTCCATCCAAAAATCCAATATCGATGTTTTATCGGAAATATAGATTTTGAAGTAATTTGAATCCAAAACGACAAATTAAAAAGCGTTTTTAAAATATCTGGATGACTATACTTTACACTGGACGCACAAAAATACACGCACACACACGAGTGAGAGAGAATTACAGAGGATTCCAAAATAGGAAATAATAATTAATATCGAATTTTTGGGTGGAGTACAATTCTTCGATCTCTAAACTCGTCCAGAAAACATGACGTATCCCATTATACACATTCGCATTAGTTATGTTTAAGAATCGGAAGTTATCAGAAAAATGTTAGCTGCCACTTTATTACGCGTATAAATAAATTTTATGTAAATATATATCTTACAAAAGGATATGGATTTTACTGTCAATTTATTTAGTAATTAACAAAGAAGAACACGAAATTGTGAAGAAAGACGAAGCTTATGAAAAACATTTGGTCAACCGTCTAATAAACTACTGCTGGGTCAGTAAAACCGTGGAATATGGCATCTGCAGATATCTAGTTAACAGCAGTGCTGTTTCTCGAAAATTAATTCCAACTTCTTGCCTTTCCAAACGAAGGTGTTCAAGCAAGACGACGCGCCTCCCATTCTCCTTGTTTTTGTGTATGTTTCCAACTTTCTAACACAGGAGGTACGCAGCTCACTACAGCATTTCTTTACTTAAGCGTCTTGCTTTAGCTAGAAGGCAGACATTTCCTCAAATGTTTCGAAAGTACTTATAATATCACAGGAATTGCTGTTTAATTAAACAAATATGTAATATGCTACTATATATAATGATATTGTCAGTGGTAAGCTTGTGGTAATATAAAGCAGTGTAATCTGTATACTTCAATGACATTGCATCTCTGGTGATTTCATTCAATGCAGATCATACCTCCCTTTAGTTGATAGTTTTTATTTTGAATTTGGTGATTTTATGTAGATATATAACTGCTGCCAAGAATGTGGGCTAGCACATGCTTTCAAATGTAATGGACACTTAGCTTTGAAACATTACAATTGGTGTCTTTTAAGGCGTAGTACTGTGGCTGAATGGCTACTATTACTTTACACCGGTAGGTGTAAGAAGCACACAAGAAGTACAAATACAAATTATATTCAAATTGATTAATTTATAAACGTTATACATTTGTAATCAGCAAAATGTTCCCAACACTAGGACTTTAAAACCAGAAAAGAAAGTCAGAGAAATATGAAAATGCAAATACGATGCTTTAATGCTACATGACATTTTCTACCAAATTGCAATTCCTGATATATATTGTGGTACTCATATAAAGTTGCACTTATTTATCTTTATAGTCATTAGTTATATTTGTCTGGAAATTCTCACAAACAAAACAGTTTGAATTTTGTTACCTTCAGTATGTGGAAATAGTTCTTAAATCTATGCTGGATTTTGATGGTAAGGATGTCAAGTAAATACAAAAAAGTAATATGTATTTATATGTATAATCAGCACACTTTTTCATTTAAACCTGCGTTAATATAGAAAAGATTTAACATTCTTTTCAAACATTTTGTACCCATTTGTACAAACATGTCGCGAACCCATTATTTACAATGGTGCGCAGCTAAGAGATAAAAGGACAGATGGTGCCGGTCTAAGATAAACAGCTTGCATAAGCAGATAAACATAGCATGGAGTTAAAGGTCTGCGGAAATAAATAATGAGATAAAAGGAACTTTCTAGTGACCTGTTGATTGTCTTACAGAACATTCGATTTCTTGTTTGTTCCAGAAATATCTCTTAAGATGAGTCGTGGTATATATAAGGAAGCTGCGACTTGCCAAGGGACAGCTGTAAAGACAGTTGTAAAGACAGTCGTAAAGAGTTGTAAACAGAGGCGAGAGTTGTAACTGAAACTGATGTGTTTGGAAAGTGAGCTCTTAGTTGCGGTCAACGACCTTGGTAGATTGTAATTGTGTATGTGACGTAATACTGCTACTGTAAGTGTATTTCTACGCAAATAAAGAACATGTTGAATTTCTGCAACTCGGACTTTTAATTCTACGAACCCACAAAGTCACAATTAGCCTTACTAAAGCAAAACCGACTGGGTAGACACAGAACCACGATGTTTTTTAGAAATGGTTAAAGTGAGAACCGATATTTGTTTACATAAATTACCTATTTAAATGTGCCATAGTGTGCTGTACGTCTTTTGCTCTAGAATTCCTTGTACAATAAAATTTTAATCAAATTAAGAGTTCACGCAAAAGATTTTTTGAAAAAAAAAATAGAACTAAACATATGTTCTATAAGCAATTATCTATGTTTATTTATGTATCTTAGTGTTTGTTATTGGCAACGTTTAACAAGCCTTCTTTTTAACCATAAAAACAAACACGTAAATATTATAAAGGGCAAGAGAATGAATCGTATTAAAGCAAATACAAAGGAAAGTAGTAAAGTATGACAACACTTAGAAAAGTCTTAACATTTCTGAAAGAAAAACAACACACTTATAAGTAATGGCACAAAGACCAAATAGAAAACAAACTGTAGGAGAGGTAAAATAATTTAACTTATTTTATGATAGTCTGTTTAACCTTAAACTAATATTGGCTAATGTTAAACATCCTGTAAATTTAAAAGAGAGACAAAGAGGAAGAGAGTGGCAGAAAGAGGGGATTGGGAAGTATCATACACTGACCAAAGTAATACCTATGTTCATTTGTTAACACATATTACTCTGAAGCTTAACTTGAAAATTATATAAGGTCCATCAAACTGTCGATCAGCAGGTAGAGAATTCCAGAGACGAAATGCTGCACTGGAAACTATAGTGAATATAATGATGTGGGACTGAAAGATATACCTGGAGCTGACTGTGTGAAGTTGAGGGAAACTAATATTGTGAAGCTAACTCTGAAGTTGAAATTGAATATCTCTGAAATTATTGGTCTTTTAGGGAATTGCTAGAAACGGTGTTAGTGATCAACGGATAATTTAAGTGAATTGAACACACATTTTGAATACGCTGTATTCAGGTAATATTGAAGTTTACGTTTTGAATAAAAATTCAACTAATGGAAATGGGGGCATCACGAGCGTTTGAATGAATCTTTTTGAAGATTTGTGCCATATAGTGTTGGCAAGTTCCACAAATTCCACAAATTTGCCAAGGATACGTGATTGTTTCATATAGTGACTAACATAAAGTATAAACAGGGGAATTATTATGGCATCACCCATGCCTGTACATCCATATTAAACTACAATAGATGAAAATCTGTTATATTCTGTTGTGTATATTCTATGATGTAGCAATGTAAAATATATGTGAAGGAGAAATAAATACGTACTAGGTGAACACCAAGTGCAATTTCTGAAGAGCATGCCTTGATTTTGAACATTGTAGTAAATGTATTAAAAAGCCATGGAGATACAGTAGTCAGATGGGGGCATAATTTCTTTGAAAACCAATAATCTGATGTGTTACATGCAGTTATCCACGGAGAAAACCTTAAATCTTGAAGTTTGTCGAAAATTACAATATACTATATAGAATTTGTGTATAGATCAGCATGGAACTGTGGATGATCTGAACCAAGAAGCGATAACACCACAGTCTCCACTGTTTTCCTACCTTAAATGACGTTGCAATATTCCTATGTAGTGTAAGCCCTACAGAGCTTTCTTCAAGTGTACCGATGCGACAGTTCAAATGTCAACATATGCCTGAATTTATTAATGAAGTATGTAAATACATTACATATTTACTCCAAGATAATGTCGGTTTATTAGCCATGCTGCGTGATCCACCTGTAGTCGGACGTTGAATTGTAACCATAGCTTGCACTGAAATAAAGAAAGGGTTTTGGAGGTGTAGGGTGTTAAACAATATCACATCGGAGTGGACACCTAGCCACTACTTCTTTTTATTTCTCATTTGAAACTGGTAAATTGCTTGATACATTCTCAAATTTTCTCTGCTATTTATGTATGTTGTGGTGTATATTATTGGATTCTAGTCTCTGAAGTCATTTGAAGCCCATTCTTCATTAATTATTCCACTAGACCACAGTCATAAGGGAGTTATCTAGTGCAATTGCATTTGCGACTGGAAAGTAGCATTGAGAATTTCTTTGCTTTTTCTCTTTTCAGTTCCTTGGTTGTTAGTTCATTTAATTGATGTATTTCACTACAATCATCTAGAGATATCATTACAAATGTGACTTACTTCATCAGTCTTGTATAGAATGAAAGAAACTCTTATAGCATTGTACTAGTTGGCAGGGAAACCGCAGGTCTTGGTGGAGAAATTGAACCTCCTCCAGTAGCTTTAGTTCTAAATTGGAAGGAGGATGCAAAATGTTTCTAGAAAATGTTATAGTTGAATAGAAGTAACACTGGTGTACCTGCCATTTCCTTGAAAGTTTAATTTAATAAATATTACAGTTAATGCGAGTAGAATGCTAGGAAGGTTTCAAAAAAGGAAGGAAGGGAATTTTAAAGCTAGCCCGTTTTTTCCCCTTAATGCATTCTTCCAGAAGCAGGCTAAGTTTTGTTGTTTTCCTGCAGAACTGACTAGTACTTGTAAGTACAAGTCTTTCTTTAGATTTAAAATGCTTCTCGTTTTGCTTAGCGTTGTTTATTTACCTCTCCTTTGATGTCGCTACCTCAGCGTATATTACCTTTCCTTTTCTTAATACTTCCACTGCTGCGTATCTCATCGCTGTTATTAGCGTCAGGTTGTGGCGTAAGAAATATGACGTTTTCCAAACAATGAACGCCTCGTTGCGCCTTACATTTCTTTTCTTTCTATTCAAACTGCGCAGAATAAACACACCTTCTCTAACTAGATACTTCTTTCTCCTTCTTGTTAATAACGCAGTTGTGGTAAAAGAGTTCATCTTTTCTGAAGATGAAACAGGGCTGTTAGCTGCAGTGATGAATTTTTCTAATGCACAGAACAACAGAATTTTGGTTATATTACTTCGAGGATTTGCATATTAACGCGTATTTTTATTCAATGGTGGTGTTAAATAAGCACATACTTTCCGAAACCTCGAGCACCTCTTGAACTTATATCTCATAGTTTTGCTCATCACCTCTGTAATGCTTGTTGTGTGTTGCAAGAGTTTCAGGGTAGTATAAATTTTAATCACTTGCGAACTGTAGCTCTGTGCATACATGAATGCGTAAAGTATATCATATATTACGGCTATAACACTCTTAGACGGCAGCGGGATTCGCATTCGGGACCCTCTTTGTTAGAAACCTGCCGCCCTAACTACCTATTAATAAGTCACAGCGGTAATCTTTGTTATGTGAACATAACTACTGTTGTTATACAGAGTAATACATTAGCGTTCGTAATGAAATATATTATAGTATATGAATTATACAAATAATAGAATACAAACAGGAGGGCAGCCAAGTAGATGTAACAGTCACATCTAAACCTCTGCGTTAGAATGGTCATGGCTCTGACTTCTTAATCCGAGGTCTCGGGTTGCCATCCCGGCTGGACTGAGATTTTGTATTTTTTTACTAACCGGAATCATTGCCTATCTCCCATAGATCTAGCAGTATGACTGTAAATGTGCGTCTGTTTAAAGATAGCAATAATTAAACTTAACATTAAGATACTCACGTTCCTTCCCTGGGGAAAGCCCCCGTTGTGACAGCAGAAGCTGAAAGAGAAATATAAATGAAAATATTAAAAATCAAACACTGACATTCGTGGTGACAATATCTAAAATAAGTAGTTTTAGTTTTAAAAAGTTTTTAAATAAAATAACTGAAACAGAAGTACTCCTATGTAATACTAAAATTAGTATCCTAATGTCATTTAGGTTGTCTATTCCAACAAAATGGACTGCGATTCTGTTACACCATATATGTTTTTATATTTGCAAAAATATATTCTAAAATGAGAAGAACTTTATTTTGCACATTTTCCATTTTCAGATAACTTGGATAGAGCGTTTGCATGGTTTGTGTCTATGGAGTGCTAAACTTCAGACTGAGCTCAAACCTTGATATTTGTTTCACGGTACTGCAGCACTTCGACAATTGTGATGAGCTCGGTAATCACAGCTTCGCAGCAGTAAACTATCGGTATTTTTTAGTGTTGCACAGTTTTGATGCTCCTTAGCATTCATAACTCACTCGTCACACCGTCCTCTTCCCAACATGGGGCAACGGTCACGTTGATGTGGCAGAATATATCGGGGAAAAAAATGAATTTATCTCCCATAGGGTCTATATTCTCTAGAGAAGAGTTATCAAATGTTGAATTGTAACGCTCATTTAGGACTGTTTTCCGCTCAGCGGGGCTGCAAGTATTGTCGCTTAAATCAACACTAGCGGAGTGAAAATCGACCTCAGTTATACTTATCCAAGTGATAATTTTTATGTGTTATGGTAGTAGGACGTGTTGTGATGACTGGCTATAGGCTGCGTATTAAGTTGTTAATCCAGTTGTTAACGGTGTTATGGCGCATGAGTACCGCAGTACAGTATAGTGTCTTATCACAAAGTAGATGTCTCTTACAATAATTTTAAAACATGGAAACTTCAGGAAAAGTCAACTTGGAGGGCTGTAAACTCCCGACATAGAAGAGTTATTCAGAATGATTCACTAGTTTCCACTTCTGCCGGAGGGAAATTAAAATGGTCTAGTTCTTCCTTTACAAAGAACAGTGGCTAGAATGGCCACAGCAGTAGGAAAAAGTGAAACCATTATAAAAGGAATCGTTAAAGAATTTGAAAAGAACTAATGTTTCAGATACACGAGTTGCGACTCCAGGAAAGTAACGTAAACGGAAAAAAGAAATGTCAAATGAACGATTTGGATAAATGTGTCATCCGCAGAACTATCTTAGAGTATTATGAAGAGCGTAAAGAAATTCCAATAGTGAAGAGCTTATTCTATGTAGTAAAGGAAAAAGTTAATTTCCGTGGTGGGCAGAATAAATTCGGTCAAATATTAAAGGAAATGGGATTTAGTTTTTAAAAATGTAAGAATATACGACACGTTTTAGTGGAACGTTTTAGTGGATATAGATTGTCGCCTTATCACTTCGATTTTTAACCCCAATGAGCGGATATGGAATATCGTGAAGAAAAGAAGAAAAAAAGGTAGAAATATGCGTGTTCTATGACTTTAAACGCACTTAAATGACTAACCAGACAATGTTTAAAGGACAACACTAAAGAGGAAAATTACGTCCATGAAAATTATGTCCATAGAATAGGAATACTTGTAACGGGATGGGAGAAGAAATAGAAAGAATAGTAATCAGTTTGGGTTTGGATATCAGTGATGAAGAGGAAACACATACCTTAGTTGGTTTTATGGATTAAAGAAATAACAACGGCAATTCTGTAGACATAACAACTTTATACGTCCTTTATACGTCATCGCCACAGATGGAAGCTCTACAGATACAGCAACTGAAACGAATATGCAGGAATCGGAATCTTCACATCAGAATCAGTCAATTTTGTTCTGCTCCTTAGGTAGCATATTCTCTGCGTTCAATTATGTATACACGTATTTTTGTGTAATGTCTTCCCCTCTGATAGCCAGCCGTGCGGGGTAAACAGATAAGAGCGCCTCCACTGCGAAGTATCTTCCTAAATGTCCCGGGTAATACTATAAAAACCACAGATGTTTATAATTGTTCTCGTTTAATACCTCTTAAACCCCTATATATGAAATAAGTTATATACGATTAGAGAATCAGTCTAATTAATAAATAATTATTGTTTTGTTAAACGTGAACCTTTACAAGAGAGATACGGGTATTTTTATACCTGATCCTGGCTTGATCTGTAATTGTATGATAAAGTGAGACCTGTTGAATAAAAATAAACCAAATATATGTGTTTTACTGCCTGTAATAAGTAAATAGGGGAAATTTTGTATCAATCATAGATTGGATACCAAAATTTCACGGAAATGCATGTTTTGGGACTCCCTGACTGTAAAAGAAAGCATTTTTATAAAAGGGCTCCGCAGGCCTTGTGTATGTGCATCCATGTAGGTGTCTGTGATCAGCATAACTCAAAAACGATTAGTCGGTTAAATATCAAACCTTTTACTTAAATTCAGCATCTTCCAAGAATGTGACATAAAGATTATCAAGAAAATCTCTCCAGCCCAAACTGCTCTTTAAGTCGAACATTTTTCTAAACTTATCTTCTCAAAAATGGCGCTAGTGATTTTGATTATAATTGGTTGTATTTTAGATATTTTCATTGCAAATAAAGTACACCCCTTGAATTTTCTAGGAACCTTCTCGGAAGTCTTCCTCACGCTTGCATAATTCCGAAACCGAGATAGATCAAATCTTACCACACAAAAACTATTAAGCTCCTTAAACACACAATTTATGTCAAATGCATTCTTATTGTGAAGTTAAATTTTGCACGATATTCCTTATTATAAGTTTGAATTTTCCAATTCTTATACTTCATCTCTTTGGCATGCAAAGAAAATGGAGCAGCTCTTTAAAAGTGACTATTGCCTACAGCCGAATGCCCTTACTCTCCTTGCACCCACAAGAAAATTATGTACAAGGTAATTTCTGCAGAGTTTATCTCGAATAAATGAAGCAAACAGAGGAACAAGTGTTTGTAAGAATAGTTTCCACAAGAGTAGGAAAAGTCACGTGAGTGCAACTTATAAGCCTACCCTTCCGCCTACTATGAAAAACCTAACTCCACGGTGGATTTAACAGTCCCTTCTCCCAATCTCATTCTTTTTTATTATTATGTTAAGCACAATTTAAAAGCGCGGCCTATGCGTTTATGATATTTTCCTATTCTTGCCACCGTATGAAAAGTATCACATTTGCACAACGCGACAACATTTTGCTTTCAAGTAAGGGACTTTGCGGCCGTGAATCTGAATTAGCAATAGCCTCAAATGGAGCGGGCTTTGGGAGTAAAAGGAAACTGATGTCCGGAAACCCGTGAATGCCGAATTGAAATAGCTTATATCTGGATAAAAGATATGAACATAAACGAGCAAAGGAACTCCTGAAAGCGACTGTACTACAATATTGTGTTATTGACTAAGAATATATTATTTGCATAAGGAACTTCTAAACAGGTTCTGCGAAGTAGGTGCGTTAATGCCATTAATAACAGCCCATTATTCTTCGTGTCATTTGATTATATCTTTTGCTTCCCCAAATAAACACTCGAAAAATCATTAAAATTTGTTATTCCAGTTTCCCAAATTCGCCCGCCCAGACCAAGGAAACGTTGCTTCAGAAGACTGAATAAACATAAGATTTATACTCAAAATCTACTGAATAACAGTAATCAGTGGGGCTGGGAAATTGAGGACCTATAAACTGTCTAAAAATCCTTTAAAATACCTAAAAATATTCCAAAAAGGATCTAAAGATTCGAAACAAGGACGTAAAGTCGCTTTACGTCATTGTTTTGAGTATTTAGGTCCTTAGTTTTTTTTTTCGCATGTTTGCGGCTAGGATTTCTTTCACAGAGAAACCAACCTATCAGCTGCTACCCTCTGGTTGAGATCATTGTCACAATGCTGGTCAAAAATAACTGGATATTTAGAGCCGGTTTACTAGGTTCTCTGCTAGTGCTAATGACCTGAAGGCAATAGAGAGGGCCCTTTGACCTGTTCCGTGCTGTAGCCAGTCTTAGGAGAGCGCATTAGAAATGGAATTTAAACTAGAATCTGTTGAACAGAAAAAAGATAGTCAAAAGAAGTTAAATTTCGAAGAAGAAAACCGTTCAACGAAACGAAAGTGCTAAAACAAGAGCCTTTAAAACTAAAAATAGCTAAAAAGGACATATAGAATCCTCCACTTTCTGGCCTATATTGATCAATAATTAAGAAACCTTCAGAAACTAGGACTTTTCCTCAATTTCCTAGCTCTAGTAACCAGTATTAAGTTCATTCTCAGATTCGTTCTTTATTTACACCACAGATACGACTATTTATGTAAATGTAGGTAAAATTATCAATATACCTCATTTTAAAACGTAGATTTAAACTCATACTATCATGGGTGCTTTTATCGGTATCTGATGCTGAAGTACTAAACCTGATCTGTAAAGAAAAACAAAGCAGGGTTTCAATTTATTTCTCTGTTTTACATCCCTTTAATTACGTAGTGATATCGCGAGGGATCTGTTGGGGGATATTTCGTGGATTCATGTGTGATGAACTATTAGTTATCATCACTGTACCTCATACCTCTTGTTTCGTCACGTGTCCACGGAGACCAGAAAGTCCGTGGTTCAAATCCCGGCTATGGCATTGAATTTTTCAGTCTGGCTCTACTCCTTCATAGTGCGTCCTACACATGATAGAACAATTAATTTCCAATATGACAGATTGTCATAATGAGATCCTAGCTCTTCTAGCAACTTCTTAAATTGTCTGTGACGAAGGGAGCTTGAGTTAATAAAGTTCACGCAGTTCACCACAACAGACATGACATTATTTAAGGTAATTTATACTGTACATAAAGCCTCCCTGTGAATTATGCAGTGTACGAACAAAAAATCCGGGGACACATCCATATTCCTTAAAAGTGTCCTTAGTCTGCCGATGAAACCATTTTCTCCCCCTCTCATTGATAGGGCCCCAACATTAAATAATTTGTTCCGAAGGAGTTCCAGTCTACAAGCAATATCTCGCACAGCATTGAAAGTAACTTCACCACAAGTATGTGTTTCAAGGGAAACTACATTTAGAAGCTCTTCGGTAACATTGAATTCGGCATCAACCCTCCACAAAAACACAGCCAGTTGGGCTTCATAGTTCTGTCCAGGCTTTCATCCAACGCTAGTGAGAAAGAAGTTACTGATTTTATTTGTTCCTATAACTGTCGCTCATTGTCACTCCCCAATTCTTCCACGCGTCTTGTAATGGTATTTCGAGATAGCCTCATTGATTTAAAAGTACTTATTATATTGGGACACACTTTTTCGGCTACAATAATTAAACAATCTTTTATGAACTCCCCTTTGTTTAAAGCCTTCATATTCTATGCAATATGTTTAGCAATTCTATAAGAAACTTTAACACTTTTAGAATTCAGGAATCGGCGCTGTCATATTTTGTAGCTTTTGCAGTCTTGCAGCACCTGTAAATGAAATGTATTAATTTCACAATCAGTGCACAATTTAGCTAATATGAATTGAACTCATAACATGAAACTATGCATCAAAAATTGCTTACCTGATAGAATGTGTTTACTATAGTCATAATGATGATATTTATCAAAGTGTCGTTTTATGTTAAATTGGCTACCCCACGATAAGTGATGTTTACAAATCAGACATCTCACCGTATTTTCCTCTTAAAAAAATGTTCCTCCCATTCGTTCTGGAATGCTGGACGTTTGGCTGTCATTGCGAAAACCGTCACTAAATTAGTGGAGGGGAAATAGGTCTTGTACGGCACAAGCCCAAAATTTAGGGGTTGTGTGAAACGACAGCGTGACGTCATTAGCTCATACGAGCGCCGTTTGGTACCTAAGCTATCTTTGTCATTTTATTGTTGTGGTGTAACTTTGACTTGTGATAGTGAATGTCCAATCCGGTATTTATTTTGGCGACTGGGGCAAACCAAGAAAAAACAAAGAAAGAAGGAGAGAAAAGAAAATAAATCAGTTAAATTGGTTCACCGAGAGAACTTTGAATCTCCTTGAATGTCAGAATGAGGATTTATTGTACTGTCTATTTCTTTAATCAGCTCTTATGAATTTAAAGCTTCCAAACATAATCATGCCATACATATTTAACATATTCAGAGTCCTTTATCTCGGAATGCACGTAGTATGGTTATTTGAAATCAAATTAAACTCGTATTCGACAAGTACGTGCCAGTTTACGTATTTATACAAGTAATTGATGCCAACCGTAAAATAGCTCAGTTTCAAAAAAAATAGTTCTTCGCGTAATAACGCCAAATCGGTGTTTTTACGGCCTTGGCTACACGCCAAAGAGGGGCTTAATTGTAGGAAAAAATGTGCTACTTATTTAACTTTAAAGAATGTTGGGTAAGGGAAGTATATAAACGTAACTTTCTTACAAGTTGTGCTGGGGGGGGGGGTATATATAGACATGTGTAGTAAGTTAGGGCGAGAATAGGAGTGAGAAATTTCAAAGGTATAGGACAAGAGAGGGAGCTAGATAAATATCCATTGTGTGGAGAAGAGAATGCAGATTTCCATTGTATTTTATATTGTAGTCAAACGAAGATATGGAGAGACAGGCCTGGCTACTTAAATGGGACAATTTGGGGGGTGAAGTAGTAATTACAAAAACTTTGTCAGTAAAAGGAGAAAAGAACAGGAGAAATATAGGGAATTATTTAGGGAATGTTAAAAAGAGATGGTTAAGAACAATTAAGAGAAAAATGTAGAGTAGGGTAGGTAAAATGACAAAATGTGTAAAAAGGAGTAGAGGGCCTTCAATACACAAAAATCTAGGGTTAGGTATATTGGAGACCGCATTATTATTTAGTGGCAAGCAACATAGTAGGATTCGCAGGATTTAGGAATATATGGGTTTTCCAGAATGGCTTTTATAATTGTAATCTTGAGTTTTTATTTTCATTTGATGATATAAAAGGAAAGTTGTGAAATAAATTACAAATTACAAGTTGTGTAAAATAATTTGAAAGTGTAATTAAATTTTCTTTGGTTGCTTAAGGTTTCTGCATTTCTAATTAATTATTAAATCAATAATCAGGAATTTACAGTGATACAAAAAGGTCATTTTTTACTTAATTTAGTACAAAAATTGTAACATTTCTGTGATTAAATAAATATTTATCTGGCTGAATTCATATTCAAAAATAAAATTGTATTCAAATTTTTATAGTATGGCTAAAACAAAATGCATTTGTGAAACTTCATAACTTGAATAGTAATATGGATATTAAAGCGATATTCAAAACCATCCAGTTTCCTAAGCATGAAGAGATAGAAGTTAAATATGCAGTATATTTCTTTAATCAGTATTTTGGCTTTAATTTTTGTATTGCTTTAAAGGATCTCACTGGTTTGAAATATTTCGTTTTTTGTTTTTCGTTCTTTCTTTTCGGAGAGTCTTCTTATAACATCCGGAATAAGGAACTTTGTAATACTTTTATTAAATTTGGTGGTTTCAGTGAAGGGTTGTCAAAATGAAACGATAACTGCTCGTTTGGGGTGGTAAAAATTTAAACGAAGCAATTTTACGAGTAAGTTAAACTCCGGTGATTAAGAAATGCTCATATATTTCCAAGCCTGGCTCTCGAGATATAAGGCATTAAATTTCCTGGGCAGCAAAAATATCGCGCTAAGAGCGAGCTGCTGGCGATGATCATGCTTATCGTCATCGCAAATCTAAAGTTCATGTGGTTTGTATATGGAACCAAGTTTTTTTTCCTGCTCCTTCATTTTTAATTAAACTGCGCGGCTTGGTAATTGGGTTAGGGCCGCCTTCAACCTCGACCCCCCACCCGCTAACGGAGCAACGCGAATTACCAGCACCTCTGTATGTTCACGTCACAGATGGTGTTCTCATTACAATCGTTCCACGCCACTTCCTGTGGCTTGTAAAGATATTAGTTTCCTCCCTATTCATTAATTGGGCATAATCGGGCGTATTCCACCACTACATGTCACGACGCAACCTATTTTGATGCATTTTCTGTTGTTGCGTCCCATAGCCTGTGTGATTATAATTGGCAATTAAAAAAGTTGTTGGTTTTGGGGCAGCTTAATTAAAAGGAAACGATGTAAACTACCCTCATTTTTTATCTTCAATCAGATGAACTTCGCATTCGGCTTTAAATAGCAGTATTATTTTCAGAAAAATGCTGTCTGAAACTTAAACAGAAACAGGAGTCGAATTTCAAGGACTAAACCCAGATAAACATCTAAAGGCAATGAGCTGGCAATGTGATTAGAAATCGGCCGCGCCGTGGCTGAATGGTTTGACTACTTGGGTCTCACCAAGGCGTCCCGGGTCTCACCAAGGCGTCCCGGGTCTCACCAAGGCGTCCCCGGTTCGACCCCAGGCGTCTGCAAAGTGACATTTGTGGTGGACAACACGGCGCTGGGGCGATTTTTCTCCGGGATCTCCGGTTTCCCCCGGCATCTCATTCCACCGTGCTCCATCTTCATCTCATGTATCATCAGTGTCACAGCCTGCGTTGCCGTATGTAGTAAAAGCGGGCGTTAAACATTACACACCCATTGATTAGAAATCGACTGCATAGCTATGGACGTCTCTGAGCTGAAGGAAGGTGATAATTCAAAAGAAGCTCCAACCATAAACACCCCAAAACTACCTTTTATATAGAAATATTTTCTAAAAAAAACTTTTCTCTCGGTTTTGTTTAAACCACCGTGGATTTAACAGATTTTCTTGACAAATGCTGATGAATTTTCTGGGAGTAGCCACTAAGTAGTCCATTTTGAATGACTTTGGTATAATTCATACATCGCAAGAGATATAGCATCTTTCAACAAGAGTGGTTTAACTTTAACATGTGATAGCTGCCATTGTTAGAGATTTACAGCAGTTACTTTTTTCAGATGATTACTGTTGTCATTGACAAATAGCCATGTAACGTTACGGCATTCTGCAACACATGGAAATTGTGAAAATTTATTATCAGAAACAGAATCACCTATTCGCCAAACCTTGCGTGTATTGCGTGATATCGGGCTCATAAGGGACTATTTTTCCATACCAATTGGATCGTATGGATCTCGGAAACGTCTAGTTCCAGCAAGATGGTGCCACATGTCATACCTCTCTCGAAACAATCGATCTTTTGAAGAAGAAGTTCAGTGGTTTCATTGCTTCCCGTGGTGGTGATGTTAACTGGCCTTCGAGATCATGTAATTTAACGCCATTGGATTACTTCTTGTAGGGTAATGTTAAATCTGCAGTTTATACCAACAGTAAATGATCTTATGAATAACATCACGCGTGCTATTCGTGAAGTTGCACTTAATTTATGTTCTTTTGTCATTGAAATTGGGTCAACCCTATACGCTCAACCCAACGAAGTCGCGGCGGTCACTTAAGTGATATTCTCTTCCACACGTAATGACATAAATTATGTTTCAATATAAATTAAACCCTATCATATTAGAACGTGTTTTATTTAAGTTCAAAGGTAAGACATTCTTGTTGAAAACCCCTTCAGATTAAAATCTTCACATTAAATTAAAAAAGTTCTCAAAATTTTTGTGAGGGTAAATATTTCGGAGATATTCGGTCTATTATTTTGAATTTTCAATTATACTATTCTCAAATAGGAAGTCGTTATCCACTTATGTCCTGGCCAAGCAAAGAGAATGGATTTCAAAGTCCATACATAGCGACCAACTCGTTAAAGCCTACTGTATTTCCTTATTTCCACACTAAGAGTACACGTAAGAAAAGCTTTTATAGATATGGCTTATCTTTTGTAATATGAAGAAGGTAGAATAACACAAGGTGCGTTCAAGTTGTAACACTTCCTATTTTTTCAGGACTGGGACCAGATATTAACTTATATATTTTTTTAAATACACGTGAACTCTTTGTGAATGCGTGCCAGAGATGGCAGCACTGTACAGTGCATAGTATTCTAGTGGCAGCGACGAGAGTTAGGACTGTTTTTGATACTTAAAATGGCGACGTTTTCATTGCAAGAACAGCGTGTAATCATCGTTTTCTCCATTTTCGTGGCCTGACACCTATTGAAGTTCATCGCCATTTGAGTGAGGAATGTGGTGAGGGTACCATGGATGTGTTTAATGTGCGTTCCTGGGTGCGACAGTTCAATGAAGGCAGAACACCGTGTAACAAGAAACCCTCCGTAGGGGAGGAGATCCGTCCCCTTCAGCTGCTTTAGTGCGAGCGCTGCGGACCCTTAACACTCGTGGTACCGCTGACGTTACTAGAGGAACCTCGGGCCGAACATTCGAGGCCTCCCTGAATGGCAGTTGTTCGGACTGGGTTGGACACGAGGAAGAAAAATGCGGGAAATCGTATACCTCCGGCCAGGCTTCGGCCGGCCAGAGGGGCAGAGGGTTGCCTAAAAAGTCTCCCGCCTGCAGAGCTAATAGAAGGTGTGCTAGATCACCAGGCGGTCCCACCGAGGTTTTTCAGTAGTCTTCCCTGCGGGGTTGACGCGCGTACGTGGCGTATCCACTTCCATCCCGTCTTGACGTTGTTGTCGATGGGGGGGGGGCTTTTTAGACTCGAGGTATTGCCCCAAGGAAATACCCGCGGAGTTTCCCATCGGGTAGACTTCACTGAACATTATAACAAGAAACCAAGACAGTTGCAGACATCGCCTCCAAAATTGACATTTCCGTGGGATCCTGCATGAAGATCTGGAAATGCTCAATCGGCGATCCTCCAAAACAACGTTCTCCACTCGTTGGGTCATGTCGTCAGACGGGCTGGTACGAGGCCGTGACTGTCTTGGTTTGCTGTCACACGATGTTCTGCCTTCGTTGAACTGTCGCACCCAGGAGCGCACATTAGACACATCCATGGTACCATCACCACATGCCTCACTCAACTGGCGATGAATTTCAATAGGTGTCATACCAGGAAAATGGAGAAAACGAATGATTACACGCTGTTCTTGCAATGAAGAGTCACCATTTTAAGTATCAAAAACAGTCCTTACTCTCGTCGCTGCCACTAGCGTTCTATGCACTTTTCAGTGCTACCATCTGTCACTCATTCAAAAAAGTCCACGTGTATTTAAAAAAAGCCAGCAGTTCCTATCTAGTCCCAGTCCTGAGAAAAAAAGGTAGGAGGTGTTATAACTTGAACGCACCTCGTATGCATTTGGAAGAATAATTTGTTTAGGAGTGAGTACAGAAAGTGCAAGAAGAGCAAGAGAAGTGCAAGAAGTGCAGAAGTGCAAGAAGTGCAGAAGTGCAAGAGTACAGAAAGTGCAACACATAAGATTTTGTTATGCAGGAGATCTCATTCATTGCTGTGTATATTGTAGAGAAAATAAATAATTCCGATATCAGTCTGAGCACACGGCTTCAGAATTATCTTAAATGACTTAATTCAGTAGATAAACAACTCATGAACTGTGTTAAAATGGAGATGGAAGCAGACGAATATCTGAAGAAAGATGTGAATGAAAGAAATATTTAATACTATCCGCACTCACTTAGTGAAACAGCACCAGCCTGTGAAAGTTTTATAAGTCATTTAGAATCCGTTAATGTTATCCATTTCACAACAAACGTAACGAGTTTTCTTGCACGGTACCCCGTATAAAAGTTTAGAAGTTGGATTTTCAGCTGCGTGTTATTTATTATTTGTGCCACACTAAACGCCAGGTGTACGTTATGATAAATGGCTCGCCGGATTTGCATGCGGAACATTTTGTGTATGTGCTTTAAGTTAATTATGCTGTTAACCATATTCGTAGTTTTGTTTCAAGTCCATTTATAACATGTTACGAAAACACGAATTAACTGTTGATACTTTCATCCCGCTACATGTACAGCTGTGTTCTCTTCATTCTAGCAAGTTCCATTCCAAAATGGCATGCGTAGTTTTTTGTTTCATTAAAAAAGCTTTTCCCTGCTGCGTATTTAGGTATGCAATATAAACATCATTTCATGAGACTCAAGTATTCAATGTACTCCTTCCATTGAAAGTACGAGTTTCAGAGTGCCAAAACCCCAAAAGGGAAATTTTTTATGAAAATGCTTAGTTGAAATTTGTGAATGTTTAATTATTGAACGTTTAAATCGAACATATTTTAAAGACATAAGATTCTTCATTAGATTCTTCACACAGCATGGTAACCTAGGTCACTATCGCATGGGGTCTTAATAGTGAGGTGTGCGCTTCAAATCCCTCCAGGAATTTCCCGAGGCCTTTTTCCAATCCTCAAAACTGGTTTATGCTTGGTAGTACTCTAACTATACACTTGAAATGTGTCATTTGCAAATTTCAATCATCACTATACGTATCATCGTTTGGTGTAAGAGCAAGCGTTAAACACAATTATTCATACTTCTTACCCTAGGTTACTTTTATATATGGTAAACCTTTTTATTTTATAAACAACCATTAACGTTGGATTGATAGAGTCGACAGGAAAAATTCAATGTTACGACCGGGTTTTGAACCACGGATCTCATGGTTTCCGTCCAGTCGCTCTAACCCATTGAGCTACCATGGCCAACTTGTCATCATGACATTAACTTCTCTATTAGACTCGTATATTTCCCCAGTAAATCACTAGGTCTCTCGTATCCGAGATAAACTGTTTGTGGCGACTTACTATTGTAAGTACTTGAGTCCCAAGCTTCATCAATTTAACTCTTATTATTAAAGTTAATTGATGGAAATTATTCATTTCTTCACACTAGCCATATACATGCTATGGTATTTGGATTGATAGAGTCGACATGGTAGCTCAATTGGTAAGAGCGACTGGACGGAAACCAGTAGATCCGTGGTTCAATTCCTGGCCGTGGCATTGAATTTTTCATGTCGACCCTATCAATCCAATACCTTAGCCTGTATACGGCTAGTATGAAGAAATGGAATAATTTCCATGAATTGACTTAAACCACTAACGTTTTTGACCTGATAGTCATATTTTACTTCCTATAGTATGTACTCAGTATTTAGAAAAGGTATATCATTTCATCCAAACATTCCAAAGCGAGATTTTACAAAATATGGACATGTTTTGGGTCTCTGTAACTAATCCAAGAAAAGAAAAGAAACACTTAACACAAAGTTTTGCGCGCTGTATGTTTGTTTAGTGAACAGCATCACTTAAAAATGAAAAATGGTACGATTACTAGATTAAATATTTAGTTTAGAAAGTCTTTACCGAGTATTAAGATTATCGAAAAATATCTCCTCACCTTTAACTATCCTTTACATAGAACATTTTTGGAAATTTAATGTTTTCCTAGAAATGGTTCTAAAGAGTCGGATTAAGTGTACAATTAGCTTAGAAAGAATTTGGTATTACAGACGAACTTTCATAGATAGAAAATAGCACACAAAAAATATAGATCACTTTGATACACACACAATGCATTGAAATAACATTTTTGTGGCATCAGCTACTTCCAAGATAATATTGGTTTCAGTTGTTTAAAGCTTTCTAAGATTTTTTTTTTTTTTTTAAATTCTGTCTGAATTTAATTCTCTTGCGAAATTTTATGGAAAACCTATGGGGGTTTAAAACCACATCAGATGTTTCAAAGTATTCCACTCTCGATTCTGTTTCCATTATCCCCTTTCCACCCTACAACGAAATGTTTAATGAATTTATCTGCAATTGTTTAGCTCAATAAGAGTGAAACTGATAAAAGAATATACTTGCGTAAGAGTAGCATTCATACGGAACGATCTACACTGCCATTAAATTCTATTTTAAGAAATTCAATTTGTGAGAGATTTAATGTTTACTCCTTTTACTTGTTACTTAACTAGTTCAAAACATGATTTTGCATACGAAAATATATATTACAACAAACCAAATGGAGGCATGCAATGATACAAGCTTTAAATATGCTTCTTAATCTCGGTTACTTTCATGCTTCATTACTGTCAACTGATAAGGGTTCAATTCCTTCCATTTCGTCGTCCGTTATTCTCGACGACGAATCGGATATCTTCTGTTTCTATTGGTATACACTTGTTTCCCCTTCTTTCATATTGGAACGCCAAATCGTGTAGGAGCCGATTAAAAGTGGCCCTTGAGAAATTAGATAGGGTGTCGTCATCACTGTTTACCCTTGCTGAAACTAAATTCAGCGTGAGTGGAATGCTATCTAGCAGCAAAGAATGAACAATACGTCTAATTCGTTCCCTTTTTATTCTAGATAATAATGTGCCTGAACACGTGACTACGGATACTAATTTTACTTGAAAAATAACTTAAAACATTCAATCCTAACGTACTTCCCTTATTTCTTAGTTTACCAATATTTCAATTCTTCTTAGTTTCCCCTTCTATAAGTATTTACAAAACTATTAAATAGCTTCACGTAACACTTCACAATATTTTACATGCTATAAACATACTCATAGGAACTCTTGCAAACTGTCTTCACTTTGCATCACATTGCCTTTTCTCTGCTTACGTTAGACGGGTACTGCCGGCCTTGTTTCGCGCGACTCCGTTTCTTTGAATAGGAATTCATTTTGTTTGTATGACACATACGACAAATGCAAGAAGTTAGAGGATTGCGGCTTCTTTTAAAAATTGCCTTCAACCCTCCTTTACATTCTCTCGCTTTGACTCCCGATGTAAATCCCATAACAAAAAAGTTTCTCGCTGCCTACATTTTCTAGTAAAAAATTATAACACTCGTATGATTTAAGACAGAGAATTCAAACTTGGCAGGTAGAAGGACTACAGTCTTCTCTACATAAGAAGAAATTGTTGCAGTATTATAGCGGTAAATTTTATAGTTATCGCATCGGACTTTTACTTAAAAACAAGCATTTTCGAAAAATTTCAGCCCATAAAAACACAAAACGACTGTAAAAATATCATAATCTGATACCGAAAAATATTCTGCATAAGACACTGTGTTAAAAGCTGCAAACTATTACAATTAATTATTTATTCCATGTTGTTAGCAAGTGGCAATAACGCGAGGGTGAAAAAGGACGAAGTTAATGAGAAATCCAATGTGTTAGACCGAGAGAGAGATATCCCATTTACTTCCACATTGTTTTTAAGGTAGAGACAAGCTGTAGCGACTCATTTAGTAAACATCTAGAAATATGTAACATTAATCGGGTTTCACCGGTGAGCTGTGTCAGGTTTATGAATGTCGAGTTTTCTGCTATTCTACACTCCATGGCCTTCTTTAGGACCTGAGTGATATCCATAGCCCTGACATGGCTGATAATGTCGAGAAGCTTTGATTAATAACGCTCTTTAAGTAACGTAGAAAATTCGCCTAAATTATATTTACGTAACCCAAAGCATGACATGCTGATCTCATTAAAGCACGAATAGTGTGCCCAATAACGTTTTCTGTTTTTAACAAAATTTGTTTTTAGTTTCATTATACTTTGAGTTTTTCTTGGTTGCCATCAATGTAATATTCTAAATAAATTTGATTTTAATTTTTCATGTGGCTTTCCTGACAGCTGCAGCCTTGTGTAAACGCTTAACTTTAGTGTCAGTATTACTTCCGGGCAAGCACGCAAGGAACGTAATATGTATAAAGCTTACTTATATGAATGTAAGTATCTGCTAACGGTAAGGGAAATTCCTGAGACTTTTAGGGTAGAGAGGGGGATAGAGTCATTGTTAAAGTTGGTCGATAGAGGGAGCAAGCTGTGCTTCTTCTGTATCGGTTTCCTTCGATCCATACTGCGCTGCATGCCACAAGATTAGTCGAGTGGTTTGTCCGATGTTATCGGCACGTTACATCGATGCCACCGCTTGCATTTGCTGTGCAAGCAGATTGCTTCTTGTTCTCCAACTGAAACAGAGAAATCGGGTCCTTCCGCAGCATTAACTTGCTCTGGACCTCTTTACTAAACGATTTCTCTGCAATTAATCACTCAGAATCGCCTTTGGGACGATGTTATCAACTGCTTGAGCAATGATAGGGTGCACACTTAAAACCAATCAACGCATATGCATGCTTTATTTTATGTTTTAACAACTGCGAGATTCCACATCGTGAAGTTCATTTGACAACTTATTCTTATAAGCTTTAAGTAAAACCTACTTTTATTTCCCACAAAGTTGTGTTTAAATTAATGTCAAATAAATTTAAATTTTAGTGTTACGTATACCAATTTTACATTTTAATTCTAGCAGGATTTTATATGTTTCATGTTATTTCCCAGGATAATCTGAGTGTGTCAAAGTAGTTCTACTAATCCTGAGAAATATTGAGGACTGAATGCTAAACGTGCCTTAGGATGGGATATGGCGTCAGTGATCCCAACTATTATTATTCAGATTGCATGTAGAACAGCTCAGTAGCTTACATGCCTTACATGATCAAAGGGAGGAAGAAAAATATGTAGACACCCATAAATGGCAATCATATAAAGACGCGTGCTAAAAATAATTAAAGAAGAAGCCGGGTTCTATGCCCTTAACAATTAAACCTAAAGGTTTATTGTTTTGTCTCCTCACTTTGCAGTTTTACTTAAATAACCCTAAATCTCTAATGAGAGACAGTAGATTAATAACTAAATGCGCGCTAGGACGGAGGGATTCCTAACGATTTCAGAATACTGCCAGTCCTGAGTCCAACTTTGTCATCATCTTAGAGGTACCGAGAACGAATAGGACGGGGCTGGTCGGTTCATACCTAGGAAGGCAGGGGAAATCCTTTCAGCAGTACGAGCTCCATCATCCCGTTGCAACGCATCAACCGCTGTAACAAACGGTGAAAGTGGAACGGATGAACTGGTTCTGGGAACTGAAAGTTCGTGGTAGAAGAGCATTCCAGCCTACCGACCTGAGGAAAACCAGAAAAAAAGCATAAGGCCGGTGTAGTCAAATCCAGTACCTCCATCACAGATAACACAATGCCTCACTAAAATGTTTTGTAATAACACACACCTTTACTGCATGCGGCACCGCAGACGGTGATACTGATTATAAAGAAGATGGCAGAGGAAACCGAAGCACCCGGAGGAAAGCCCTACGTTGCTTTGTCCACCACAAATCTCATATGGAGTCGCCTAGGATCGAACCCGGGCCGCTTTGGTGTGAGTCACTCGGCCACGGCGCGGCCTGACATGATTTTGAACACCGTTGTGCAGTGTAATAGGATATGCTGTGATTATAAAAGCAGTGGTACGAACAGTATGCAACAAATGAAGATTTTATATTTCGGCCGTTTTCAAGCATAATTCTTTAATTGTTGCTTTTAACGTTCTGAAGCTCTGGTTGTACATAAAATAAATTGGGCTGTAGCTATTGTCACCTAAGAGATGAAATATTCTAAATAGACAGGCCGGAAACAATTTTGTTCAGTTTAGAAGAATAAAATTTTTGAAACATTTACCGACAAAGCAAAATAAAGTTTTTTTTTTTTCTCCTAAATGCCGCTTGTAACATCTAAAGTCTTATTGGCGGGTTTCCCTTTTGAACAATTGCTCATTGGTAATGATATTTACGCGTTTACTATTGAGATAATCTGGGTCTGTTTATGTTAGGTTTTTTTCATACATTTATCTTACCTTGATGGTATTTTAGTAAAATTGTTATAGTTATGTTGAAAATTGTTATAAGTAAGGAAACAAATGTTATATGTGATGGGTAGCTCGTTTTTCTTGAAGTTTTAAAAAATCTATCCTCACAGTATTACACAACGTGACTCAAATATGAAATGTGTTATAGTAGGTGTTATATGTGCCCGCAATTGACATATAACTCAATGTCCACGCAATGGATCTTATATTCAAGTGGACTCTATTACATAATTGGGTGTTGTAAGATACTTTAATGTGCCTACCATAGGCTGGTGGAAGAAAAAGTAAAAACTAACTACCCGAGATAATATTCTAGGTGTTCGTCGCCAAGTAAATCTTACTCCTAAAGTAATTTTGTCCGACGTGTGTACAACCAGCACACAACCCAAATTAGTCATAAATTATTATTCTTTTATAGGAAAGGTTTCAATCAAAGTTAGGCATTTCCAAAACAGACTTTACAAGCCTCTATCAGTGACTCGAATTCTGCACGCAATTACTATAGGTAAGTATGCACATTGAAGCATGAGTAAATTATTGCGCCATTTCCATTGATTTACGTATAAGTCCCTTTGACCAACATTCAAACGGTTTTATATTTGAAGATTGTACTTTCAGAAGAAAGCAAAAACAAACACAATTTAGAATACCATTGGATAGCTCCTCTTACATTTTTCATTCGATAGTCCTCCTAATTCTCTTTTAAACTTAATTCATTAAATAGAATTTCTGTAACGTTTGTGGTGCTTCAAACACTTCACTGTATTAAATTTCTATATTGCTGTGTATCCACTCACATTCCTGTCGTATTTCTCTTCCTAACTGAACGAAATATGAGTCTACATCCGCAAGGCACTGGTTGGAATGTAACATATTATAGCTACTCACGTTACTTCGCAATTTTTCTCTGTAAAATAAACATTTAACTCTTGTGGTCTAACGGTGCTATATGTTTCGAAACTTGTACGACAAACAAGATCATGCACTCCATGAAATATATCTCGCAGTCTTCGTTATTTATGCATATCCTGTAATAAAACGCTTCCATACGAGAAAATAGCCAAAGCTAAAATCAGATATTCAAAATAGCCGTTTACGAACTGGATAGATACGACATTTTACTTCTAAAAGCGTAGTTCAACAGAAAACGCAAATTTTCAAGGAAGAACGTATTTCTGAAAAATCCCATTCTTCTTTGAGCTTTTGATTAAATTACACAAGAGATTAGGATAACTAATGAAAAAATCTAATGCATTACAATCACGTGATTTATTCACCCGTTCTTCAATCGACTAAATATTATCACAAAAGTTTATTCTTCTATTTACATATGTTAATCAAAATAAACATTTGCAGGAATTGTGTTATTGATATTTCCTTGTAGAAACAAGGGCTTAGTGATTATATTTGGTTAAGCAATAGCAAAATTTTAAGAACCTAGCTATATAATGGTTATGAAATTTAGTTATATTTGCATGGAAAAGAATAAAAGAAAAAAGGTATAGCTGCAATTTTCCATTTCAATATTCCAAACTACGAATCAGATACAAGGAATATCCTGGAAGTGGTTAACACCAACAACGATTTTTTAATCGTAAAAATGTCTTTATTGACTTCAATATTGTCTTTTCTTACTGAAGGAACTAATAGAGAAAGTAATAAAGAAATAAATTAATAGGAATTAATTCATTCCTAGGGCAAGAATACAATGCGCATTATGACAATACTTTCCGTTATATTTATGAAGTTAAAACATCAGAATTACTGAATTAAATAATAATAATAATAATAATAATAATAATAATAATAATAATAATAATAATAATAATAATAATAATAATAATAATAATAATAATAATAATAATAATAATAATAATAATAATAATAATAATAATAATAATAATAATAATAATAATAATAATAATAATAATAATAATAATAATAATAATAATAATAATAATAATAATAATAATAATAATAATAATAATAATAATAATAATAATAGTGGTGATAATAATGGTAATGGTAACGATAATAATGATAATGATGATAATGATAATAATGATAGCAATAATAATGATAATGATGATGATATGGAGAGGTGATGCAACTCCCTATCTGAAAGTTGGCTCTGAAGACCACGGTCGCCGCGTATTGCAGCTCTTCCTTCACTTTTCTCGCGTTGCTAGATCACCGAGTGGATACCTGGGAATTAAAATATGCACACCCATAGGTGGCATCGAAGGGGACATTGTGTGGAATCTTGTTTTAATACTGCAATTATTACAATAAATAAAATAATAAAAGCGTAGAGGAAGTAAATTCTTTTGGGCCCCTTTTTGCGAGCTTAACTGTACCTAAACGTGTCCCAGTATGGAACGGTGGTGGGAAAGAGCTCGTTCAGTTAGGTCCAGTCTTAGACTCTGGCGCTAAAGGCCAAAATTTGCTGATGGTTAATATATGTGGTACATAGCAGAAAGCCTTAGATAAATCACATAAAATTGCCTTTTAGTAGTCATTTTCTAAACACGTGATATAAAAAAAGCTTTCCATTGCATCTATAATAAATAGTCGGTTTCCAAAACCATATATGTACTTTAAACAGTAAGTATACGCCATTGCTTTAAAAGTTCCAGGTTAAGAACAAGCATCCAGCTAAAGAATTAACTGTGTAGTTTAAAGAACAGAAAACTCACATTTATGAGATTTTGAAAAAGTAAAAATAAAAGACGAATGGTTAAAAAGGAACGTCAGGGCATGTGAGTACTGCAGCTAAATCGTGCTGTGTTCGAGCGGTTTGTTAGTGCGCACGCTAAAGGAATTCCCATTTCTGGACCACTACTTCAAGAGACAGCAAGAAAATGAGGCAAATACCGTTTCAGAGCTTCTAATGGATGGCTCGGGAGTTTCAAACATCGCCATAACATTGTTTTGAATGCTGTAAACAAGATTATGTTGATAAGCGGATTGGAAAGGGAAAATGAAAAACAGACAGGGAATCTTGGCGATAATGTAGTACATATTACATATCAGCCTGTTATTATTTACACTTCTTCTATATTATTCCTTCGCCATAATTCATAATTTCTTTGCATTCAAACACAACCCTCTGTAAGAGGGAAACATGTGTAAACGGAAAATAAATGCCAGAATGATCGCGTTCCGTTTGAGAGAGGTTTTTCTGTATGTACATTTTGGAAGCTTCTGTTGCTTTGTTTAAGTAGCTAGATTTGTTAAATGTTGCTGTGATTGTTGTAGATTTTGAAACGCTCCTCTTGCTTAAATTTTAAATCTAGTAGTGTTGCTGAATCAATGATATTTAATATTCCATACATTATTATCACGTTTCACACAACTGATTTTTTACGCATAACAGCTAGTTAATAGCCCTAAAATCTTTCTTACCTCATGATGAAAATATCTAAATATTATACGTTTATGAACTAAATACTACACACCTGTATGGCTAACGTTTCAAGTTTACTGCGTTTTAACTTTTACGTCGTAGTTTATTTTACACGGCGTTTATCAACTTACTTCCGGCATTTTAGATGAAATTCGAGCACAAAAGAAAGTGGTTGACAGAGTGGAACTAATATTTCTATGTTCGCTGACTTGGAAAATAGATATCCGGGAAGTCCAAAGTTAATAACTGGAGCAGAGTTTGTGGAAGAAGAATTTGAGGAGATACTTGCAACCCTTTTGCACGTGGTACTTTTACTACATGACCTTAATAATAATAATTTTCACCCTAGGATTGGAATTTAACAATACTGATATTTTAAGGGTATGTTATTGCATTTTTCATTTCTCTACTTCTTACCTATTGTAGTTAAAAGGAAGTATTTTATTCCAGGAAAAATTCTATATCAACATTTAAACGTAAGCATTTGATCTGTCCCCCTAAATCCTGCGTGTAAACAATATAACCAAATCAAAGTTTTCGATAAATAGCGAACTAAATTTAAGTTCATATCATCAAAAAAGGCCAAAGAAATGTTATCAACAAAATCACCTCACCTCAAAGAATCTTTCACATGGAAGAACATTTCGATTTTTATTTTATTTTCTTAAAAACAGGTTAACTGTTTTGATTGCAACACGTACTTAAGATTGTAAATATGAATTATAAATAAAATATAAATTCTGAACTTTTCTGGAAAACCTATAGGGTCATAATCATTCTGAAGAATTGGAAACGTACAACATATCACATGTACATAGGTGTTTGTAAGACAATTTATTTCAAATGTATTTTCTGTGTGCTACTATCCAGTTTCTATATATGGTGTAAATAGTTTGTGGTTTTATTCCTTGAAATATCGTGGAAATATTGTGAACTTTTAATTTTGCGTAGTACCTACAATTTGTAATAAACTTATTTTTGAGAAAAGTTATGTTTATTAACTTGAAGTAAGTATAAAAATCAGCTTTGTAATGGTAGTGTTTTGAAGTTGTGCAAAAATATGCAAAAGTTTGAAGCGAAAGAATCCGAATGTAAGACATACTTATCGAGTAGCTATTTCGTACGGTCCGCAGCCCTGTGCATTTCAACTCGAGCTTCTACCTATTGTCTCCCCCCATTTATAGCCAATACATCCACTTAAATGCATTCATCAAATGGGTAATGATAGTTAAAGACGATTAACCTGTTCCTCCTCAAACAAGGGGTCGATTCTGCAGTTTGTTGTCACCCTTCTTTTGAGAGTACGCAGTTGGTAAAACTTATCATAAATTTACATTTGTTGCTTTTCTTTCTTTTCCTCTGTTAGCTTTTGTGTAACTTCCGTCTTTTATTTAGTTTTTATTTTGTTTCCCAATTAGAAATTTAATTGAACTAGTAAACTCCAACATTACGAAACGCTAGGTTACTCATTCAGGCCTCGCTTCGTTTCCTTTTTTTAGTTATTTGCTTTGTGTGCGGATTTTTGTTATAATAAGTACTTACTAACATATGCTCTCAAAAGCCATCAAGCATATCGGACTGAAAGTTATATAGGATGAAGACGAATGGCTTCTAAGTTAATTGAACTAGTTTTGTTAAATGTCATTCCTTAATAAGCAAGGCTTTGCTTTGAGCTTGTTTTTCTGGTCCTAAATATTAATTTGGTCACATAAATAACAGTTAATTTGATCACTCCAATAACAGTTTATTGGAAATCGAGTCTTTTACTTCTACCAGTTATTCAAAGTTTACATTTTTTATGAAAGAATACGCAGACCTTGAATAGAGATTGGTATATTCAGTAGCAGCACCTACCAATTGTTAGAGCAAAACTTGCAAATTTTATATCTTTTTGTTGTTGCAAAACTTCTGCAATTGTAAAATGTGAAACTTGCAAAATATCATACTTATGCCAGTTATGGCACACAATAACATTAATGCTCTTGTATGTTTAAAGATTCTGCCTGTCATGGTTATTTAAATACTGATTTTCTATTGTATAAATTAATTGTTACAATAAAAATCCACCACATAATGCATTTAAATAACCTTCAAGTAAGAAACTTAGATTTTACAGGAAGTGAATCTAAAAGTTAAACAATCACATGAGAATGTTTATATCAACCACTAATCGTTGCAGAAACATTATTTCTTTTTGCACACTTCAAACCTTTTGATTTTACAGCAGCTAATAGCTTATTTACCAAATTTGGTACATCTTTCGTTTTAAAAGACATTGTATGGCAGTTATGTAGTTTTGAGAGGCAGTACAAATTAAAAAAATGGTTATGCAATGTAGAGCATTTATTTTTGAGTGTGCAAAAGCGCTGAAAATGTTTCAATTAAACAAGGTTTAAAAATAAGCACATTTATAAATGAGCATTTGGCTGATCATTCATAACTTCAGTTAATCTTTAGTTTAGCGCAAGGGAAAACTATGTTTTCTTAAAGTTTGAAATTCATATTGTGTTATTGTGAGAAACTATATTTCTTAATTGTTAAGAATCTTTTGTCATATTTTACTAATGCTTTACCTTAATGCTCGATGCATGGCAACATACGTTCTCTTCCTCCCATTCCTTATGTTGCTGCATGTCGGAATCTTTTGGCTAAAATTCTCATGAGAATGGATTTCCCAGACTTTCTTTCTAAAGACTGACGGTAATTACACACTCAGCTTTTCATGCTGTCTTCTTAATTCTAAAGAACCTGTGTTTTTAAAGGTCACATGAGTGCAACACCAAGGGCATATTTGGTCGTTCATTGTGTTCTGTAGCTTCTCAATTGTATTAGTGCAGGTAGAACATCGTTGTGATATATTGCGCATGCGCTACGTAATCCCGCCAGCATTTCTATTCTTTATTTAAAGGCGTTACACAAAGACGGGTGCTATTACTGAAATTGATGCAGCCATCTCATCTGCCTGCTCAGAGTTACTCCAGTAATGTTGCTGTTGAAAGATGGAATTGAGTACCCACCGCTATTAATTGCACATCTTCTCACCGGTTTTTCGACACTGTTGCTTCAGTTTCCATTAAAATAAAGCAGGATATGTCAAAACGTAAAGCCAGTGTAGGTGAATCAGTTAGTTGTGCACTGCTTTTCTGGACCACGATAATGGATTACTGCTTCAGCATGACAACTTATTATCAGATATTTCTTAGTATGTAAAAGAACTGTGATGTAGCCCTGTTGTTTTCAGTGCCATTTAGAAATTGTTTTAAAACATCAAGTCACTATTTTTGTAGGTGAAGGGGTTAAGTTAAGCAGAAATAAAGAGCAGTATGTTACAGTTGCATAATGTGTCTTCCGATATATGAATAACCATTGAATCATTTTAGTCTAATAAAATTCTCTGCTGGAAATTGCCCTTTACATAAAAATGTCATTATCAATTTCTTTTAAAACCGGATTTCATATTTTGTGTGTTTTAGTACACGACACAAGAAATTCTATAGTTCTTTCGGACTTCTGAGTATTTTTCCCTTTATTTTATTTGAAATATAGTGTTGAACTAAGAAAAGTGTAAATGACCGACATTGTTGATTGTTTTAATGTCAGTAAGCTTAGAAATCTATAATGTTGGAAGTAATATCTTTTCTAAACTGGTGTAGTGGACATGCACCAAGGCTTGGATTGTTCCTCTTCCCCCCTTCTTTAATTTCCACTGCAGAAGTTTGTTACCAGCAATAAACATCTTAATCTTGGTATGTTGTTTCCGCACATTTACTCGTTTTCATAATTCGAAATAATTTATGGATAAAAAATATACATCGTGAAGTTACGTAAACGGGTAGAAGTGTATTCCTTTTGTATGAGCATTATAGCATATGGAATGTGTTTTACTGGTAGGAGCATCAAATCAGTTTTCTTCCTGTTTTACTTTCTCTACCGTGTCAGTAAGTATTATGTGTATTTTTTTAATCCAAACATTCGTCCCGAGATATCACCGGCAATGGAAGCTTCATACTCTCAGAATAAGAAAAATAGTTTTAAAAATAGTATGTGTGTATATGGGTGTGTACCCATGCGCCAATTTGTTTACGAGCAGCATAACTCAAAAACGAAAGTTAGGTTACATAACTAACTTGGCATTTAAGTTAAGCACAATATATGCTTTTATATATAATCAGTCACCTCAACCTCGTTTTACATAGGGCATTTTCTGAAAATTTTGTTTAACAAATGACATTTCAATGTTTGTGTGGGGTTATTCATATCTGATATACTGCTGGTTATTAGATTTAATTTTAAAATTACTTTAAAGTATTCAAATGACAGTTTTATAATACCTGATCAGGTAAAGAGAATGTAACTTTTAATATCACAATGTGGCCAAATTTTGAAATATTTGACTATCGCTTAAATATATTATATTTTCATATTATGATCGTAGCTATAAGGAAGCTTTAATTTCTGCAAATTTCTATCTCAATTACCAAGAAATAGATACAACAATAATCCCTTCTAAGTACACTTCCTACAATATTGAGTAGAAAAAAGTCAGTGAATGCAATGCAAGCGATATTTTTTTTCTCGAGAATAATTTCAAACCACCGAATGCGTAGTTGAAACACCATTCATATGCTTGTTTTCTTGCAATTTCAAGCAGATAAAGGTCTTAAGGAACCAATATCTGCATTTTGGTAGAGGGAGAATACTTTACCAGCAGGTCACTCTAGTATCAATCAAAATAAAGATGTAACCAACACTATTACACGAGTACGAGTATCAAAATTTCCATTAGCACCCTAATATTATCATAATTAATTATTCCATAAACAATGAATTCCTTCCATCGAAAATGACTAGTAGCAAAGTCCATTCCTGTAAGCTTTTCTTTACATTTGTGACAAAGGCAGATAGAGGCATTTTAGCTTAGTGTATAACACATTTTGTCACTTTCCATTAAATTAATCACTTTGAGTGCACAAAAAATGAGGACATTCAATTTATTTTTACCCATATGCAAATATATATTAAAGTTCACAATTGTGTCATATTTAAGAAGTAGCATTCATTTTAAATGGTTTCGTGATATTTCAGAAAGGAAAAATAATTTACAAATCGGGGTTCCTGATATTTAAATAGTTTCATAATAATAAAGGTTAAGCAAAACACTACCAACTGAAAGTAAACTGACTGCCCTTAAAAATCTCAAGCATTTGGTCAACTTTGTTACCATACAAATGTTTCGTTCTTAATGTTAATAGCGCCTGCAGAATATTTGTGCTGCTACACGCCGAGCAGCTGCGCAGGAGAAGTTGTCGCACGAACACGGCGAGAAGACCTTTTAACAGCTGTCCTTTCTAGCTGGATGCTAGTGAATAGCGTTCGCCGCACGCATTACTTCAAGAGAAAGATGGGTCAGCGGTTTTCAAAAGGAAATTGCATGGAACTCCCAGTCCAGCTGCACAGCAACTCTCTGAAAACCTTACTCATTAGGGTTATAAGCAAGAAACATCACCAGATTGCATTCAGCATAAATACTGCATTTATGTGTCAGTACGTGTCTGTTCATCATCCTCAGAAAGTTCTGATGGAAAGTTAGAAACATTTTCAACTATGTACAGAAAATTAAATTTGGCGTTTCTAACTTCAGGGTCAATTTTAGAGATATCGTTAAACCACTAAAGTTTCAAATGTTCTCCTTTTGAGTTTTAAGTATGGGAATTAGGGAGGAGATTCTTGTAAATTACTTTTTAGTTGCATGAGAAAATGTACCGGTCGATATATTATTAGGATTGTGCCTGTTTTCTTCTGCATTATTTGTCTGGAATTAGAGGAATCGGAAAGGTACATGAAAACGTAGAAGAAGTTATCTGTTAATATGAACTGCATTTAAGTGTAGCCAATACTTCTAAAATACATTTGTAGAAGTTCATAGAACATATTCCTCAAACAATGGAGAATCAGGATGCAGATTTGGGGTTGTTCTTCTGGTCATTTAAATGCATAATCAGTATGTTTAAATAGACTTGCGTACATTGAAAATATTTGAAATTTCATTTTCTTGGGTTCTTACGTTCTTCCATTTTTGCCACTTTAAAATATTTCTAAGGTAGAGTTTCTGTTCAGTTCTTATATTCTCGGTGTGCGTTGTTTGAAGGTAGATGAAGAAATATAAAGAGCTTTCTCTTAATCAATAGTAGTTTTACTCTTAGATATTTAATACTTTTATAGTGTTTGGTTTTTAAAAAACTAAAGTGTGCATTATCAAGATAAGCTGTTCGCTTAAAATTTCTTATTTTGAAACTTTCATCACCTGGATTACATGTTATTCGATTTTCATTCGTGGAACTTTAACAACACATGACAACGAAAATTATTTTTCTGTTGTGAAACTTTGAACCGAACTGTTGAAAACCATAGAAATCAGTAGTTTAATACCGAGAAGCCTTAAAGCCAAGTTACATGGTAAAGTATAAGAGACTAGGTTGGATATTGCTGAAGCTTCCACTCCAATTCGAAGATTCTGCATGATAATGACAACTTTAAAATATATTAGAGCATCTTTCGCTATTTCACATAAGATCAACAACCTTCACTTAGTGGGAACCTGATAATAGCACGAATGGAGAAGTGCCATCTGTCATGCTTAGGTGGGAAAATGTGATTAAGGTAACAACTGGAATGAAAATGCTTTTATAATTAAGGACATCCTTATGTTCATTATATTACGTTTTATATCTATATTTGATACATAAGTTTAAAATTGTATCTTATTTAGATGTCCTTTTAGATTCCAGTTTCTTCTCAAATTTTACACCTTCTCTTCCCCAATAGATAGATACAATCTACTCCAAAATTCAATATTAAAATTTCACTGCAAATATGTGCTATGCGCTCTCTGAGAGATGATGTTATAAACAATTCTGGGTGAGGGGAAACACCAAACTGAAAAGCGACAGGTGGAACAAATACCAAAGTTTAGATTTAAACTTAACTTACAGAAACGCGACACTGCGATTTGCAAATACATACTCCGTCACAAACTATCCTTTACATGAAACATTATACTATATATTTTATTTTCTCAAAAATGATACCAAGGATTTCGATTCAAATATCTTATATTCAAGAAACATGTATGACATTTAATTTAAATGGCCTTGAATTTCTTTGTTTTATTAATGATGTTGCACAATTTTAAGCTGCGCATAATAAGTGCCAGAACAAACTATTTCAATAGAAAAAGTACTTTAGTGAGGAATAATAATTTTGTGAAAAACATTAAAGTCTGATTTGAATTTGGTGTAAAACGTTACAAAAAGTTTAGTTGATATTGACTTGAATTTTCCCATTTTCGATTGATATGATTTTCATTGAAGTGAGAAGTCACCGTAGTGATGACTTTCACAACGGCATATAGAATAATAAGACTGTAATAGAAGAATAATATTTGATAAGGACAGATTTTATTTTCTCAAAAATGATACCAAGGATTTCGATTCAAATATCTTATATTCAAGAAACATGTATGACATTTAATTTAAATGGCCTTGAATTTCTTTGTTTTATTAATGATGTTGCACAATTTTAAGCTGCGCATAATAAGTGCCAGAACAAACTATTTCAATAGAAAAAGTACTTTAGTGAGGAATAATAATTTTGTGAAGAACATTAAAGTCTGATTTGAATTTGGTGTAAAACGTTACAAAAAGTTTAGTTGATATTGACTTGAATTTTCCCATTTTCGATTGATATGATTTTCATTGAAGTGAGAAGTCACCATAGTGATGACTTTCACAACGGCATATAGAATAATAAGACTGTAATAGAAGAATAAGATTTGATAAGGACAGTTAATAGAAGAGGTGGTAGAAACATAATTGCTAACGGACCAAGTAAGTTATCTGAATAAAACAAGATATTTTCAAGCATACTTGTAAGAAGATAGTAGGTTACTGTAATGGTTTTATTAGTAAATCTAAAACATTAGTATAAAAACTTAATTTTACTGTTTCACAGCCCTGCATGCCCTTAAGAATTTCATTAAGTACTTCGTATGCCTACCTGTTTAGTTTCTTCCCTCCTTGGATATTTTTTGTGGTCTAGACCGTTAACATATTATCTCCTCTGAATGTTGGTGAATGACCTTTGCAAGGCGCTTGGTCTATTTATTTAACTCTGCATTCATAGGCAACACAAAGAGGTCACATCAATATTAATAATTATCATCAAAAACAGTATACGGCAGTTTTAATCTTTGTATTTCAAACTAAAATACAGTATTTTTATGTTTACACTATTTGTAATTAGAGACTTTTTAATTTTTTCTACTAATTAATTATACTGTTAAAAGTTTTACATTTTACTTTGCGATTTCTTGAACCAATAAACTATTTTTACTCTCTATTTTACATGCTCTAAATGAAGGGAGTGTTGCATTTCACCCTAAAATTATACATCAGATATTACAGCATATTATCCTGAATCCATTAATACGACTGACGGCGTACGTGCACAAAGGGTTCGGACCGGAGCCATAACAGACAGATAGAGCAGTGTGGAGATAAAGAGCCTGCAAAAACAGATATAGATAGCCCAGAGATAAAAGACCTGCCAACACAGATAAAGTTCGTCGTCTGGAACGTTCGTGTTTTGTCTGTTGACGTCTTGCAGAACATTCGATTTCTTCTTTGTTACGGAACATTCTTGAAGTACCAATGGAGGTATATATAAGAGATCGCAACACGTCAGCGGAGTAGTCGTAAACAGAGTCGTAACGAGAGTTGTAATTGAAACTGGTGTGTTTTGAAAGTGAGCTCTTTGTTGTGGTCAACGAACCTTGGTAGAATGTAATTGTTTATGTGACGTAATTCTGCTACTGTAAGGATTGACTAGAGTGTATTTCTATGGAAATAAAGAATATTTTGAATTTCTGTAAATTGGACTTTTAATTCTACGAATCCACAAAGTCACAATATACTTGTTCAGGAACCCCTGAATCTAAAAGGTATTTTTATGTAAAAGGTGTTTGTTTATGTCTGTCAACCTGTGTACAGTATACCTCAAAAACAAAAGTCAAATACCGAACTGGGTACTTCAGATTAGCACATTCGAAGTGTGCAACACGAAGATTTTCGTGAAAAGTCCCCTACCCTTAGCTATGCTTTCGAAAAATTTTGTTCTCAAAAATGGCTGAAATGAATTTCACCACCCGCAAAAATATGATACTCTAAAATGCATTTAGAAATCATTTCTAAGCAAAATACACAGTGAATAACTTTACCTGGACATTAGAGTAATTTATATTTATATAACAGAATATAATCACGGATCAGGGGAACTTGTCTTTGGCAGACAAATTCGTGCAAATGTATCGCATCAGATTTCATTAGTTTTAGTCCTTCGTATCAAAATAGAGTTTTCTTTACGATGAAACGTTCAGTGTATAAGAAAAGATATTACTGGAATACAGCCTATGTTGATAAAAGCGTCAGTGAAATAAATGTCACAGACGAGGAAAAATACGAATATCAAAATTGTTTTTCTATTAACGTAACCGCAAAACTGCAATTGTTGTTGTTTTTGTTGTTGTCACGTTGCAAATAAACAAACTGTTGTAGTTTTTAAAATATTTTTCTTGGATAAACAAACCAGCTCTACGTTACAGCTCTACTAGTTAGTCCAATATGAAATAATGTAATGGAAAAGCGTATTCACAATCAAATCTGTACTTCATATAAATGGACTTTTTTTTTCTGCGGCGTTTTTCTGTGCGTTTATACTAAAGTGCATAGAGACGGAAATAACTGCTGTGGATAACTTTTTTGTTTTAAATTCGGTTGTCCTATAGTTTATTGAAAAATAACTCCGCACATTATGAAAAAGAAAGAAAAATAATAACATTTATTTGTTTCACTGCAGATTTCACGAAAATTTCTATCAATACTAGAATATTTAATGGTTGAACTACTACGCTTTTATAAAGAGTGGTCGTCAAGGTCGTTCAATAAGTTGTAATAAATAAGTTAGAGCAGGGTAGAGCAAAGAGATACTCTCGGGGTATGCGTGAATATGTATGGGAGTAAGGATGGTTCTAATCTAACTCGAATGCAAGTTTCAAACTGGTTTAATGACTGCTTCTTTTCATCATCACATCAAACTCAAAGTTGCCGACCAAGGTTATCAAACTTTCACTGTTCAGAGTGGCCGCATGTAGAATGCTTAGTACGCGATAGCACTTAATTCTTTATTCACGTATGAACCGACAGATACCTTCTCTGGTCTGCCTTCGCCCAAGACAGAAGCAGATGACAGTCTTAATAGGTTGCCAGCCACGGTCTGGGTCTCCCACACAGCTGCGCGTGCGTCACATTCACCTCTTGAAGCCCTTTATTCACACCAAAACTCCTTTTGTGACTATTTTGTCCATTGTGATTATTAGTCTCTGTCATGCCACTATTAAGGATTAGAAGAACACCTTTTCAAACGAAGTCAAGCATCATTCAGTGAGAATCCATGCTAGGAACACCGTTTCTTACATTTCTTTTGTTACAACAACTCAACCACCTGCCTGCACGTGTTGTAACAAAGATACACTATTTCTTTGAAATCCATTACGATTGTCCACTCATTGCAATCCTTAATTTCGGTATCAAAGTGAGGCTAATCAACAATAAAAATGTGCACTAGCAATTTTTATTTTCACTCCCCAAGTTTAATTCAAGTATAAGTCAAACGATAACTGAAGTTTTAGACTCCCAACTGCTTTTGTTGTGCCTGATATTTTTATCTATATTAAATTGTACTGAAAGCACCTTTTCGGTTTAGCCTGAGAGATTCTGCTTCTGGATTCACCCACTTCTTTTATATGTGCTAATAACTGGTTTTCTTCACATAACTTCCAACGGAGATTCAAGAATATCTATCTTCTTTTTTAAGTCCTTTGTCTCTTCTCCGTTCAGGCTTTTGAACTCTAGCTATTTCAATTAATCTATTATCATCTGCTCTATCCATATGGTTACAAATTGAAATATAAACTGTAATGAGACCAATAATGATGTATGGTTCAGAACGTTGGATGTTGACAAACAGAGAAGTACAGTGGTGTTTACGGTGGGAAAGGAAGATTTGGAGAAAGATATTTGGAGCGATAAGGGACTTGGACGGATGGAGAATGCGGACTAATTTGGAGTAACAGTGCCTAATTGGACAACCAGATATAGTAATGAAAATTAAACAAGGAAGATGAGGTGGATTGACCATGTGCAGAGAATGCGGGAAACTAGTGTCGTTAAGAAAATATAGGGAAATTTTATGGAAGAAGGAGAAGAGGAAGACTCAGGTAAGACCCATGGGTAGATGATGTGGAAGATGACTTGAGAAATTTGGAGGTTAAAGGCTGCAGAAGGAAGAAAGGTAGAAGACGAGAGAATGGAAGAGGGTGGTTAAGGAGGCCAAGGGCCTACATGACCTGTAGCGCCGACTATCATCATTATCATCATTATCCACAAGTTTAGTCCCCTTTCTTTTTTTCACTATCTCTAATTTGACATCTTTTATATCACATTCTTGTCTTGCATCTTTATTCTTGACTTTATCTAACCTAATTTTTCCTATGACTATTCTTATTCATTTCCGCGTTCATTAACTGTCTTGACTTAACATTATCCGTTCGTACCTCTACTCATATATCATTACTGGCCTAACTGTAACTTTGGAGACTCGACATCTATCTGTGTCCTTCTATGAGCATGTATACGTCCACAGGAACCAATTGCGCTCATTTGTGACTAGTGATTATGTTGCATTAGAAGTTTAGATACCAGCGAACTTATTGCTCTAGCACACAGTTTACTACAACAGGTAAAAGGTGAGATATTGATCAGCAGTACACAAAGTTCTTGAGAAAAATTGTAAACCACTACCTTTAATTTTGGCTCGTTAGTCACGATTATTCCACTGTCACATCCGTGTGCTTTGTTTAGAAGATAGATTCGTCTTTTGGCTATGCGCAACAGCGATCTCTGTTCTAGTAAATGTTGTGCATAGTTTACTTGGTATAATCTGCGTTGTGTTTTTAATCAGGGTTTTGAAAACTGTACCTAAATTTGTGCAAGTCTAGCTTCAATTTCCTGTTATTGGAAAGCAAAAGAGTGTACAAGGTAAGTACAGGGTGCATAACTATTCAATATTTTAGTTATACTTCGATTTCGTGATATTGTAAAGTCAGGAGTTAAGCGAGATAACGTCACCTTTGGTACACACTGTGCTGTTTTTGGTTCTGGTAAAGGGTATTGTTCGTAAGGAACCGTCTTTTGTCTCCTTTCTTTTCGTGATGGATTTGTTCCAATGTCTAGCAGCGATCAGGGAAGCCTTTGTCGATAACCGAAGTTGCGTCTTGAGAAGGGAATTAGCGGAAACGGTTCTGCTTTAACAGATTATCTGCTCTTTAATTACGGCACCGCCAACTCCACCTGAAAGTTTAAATATCCATGTAATGGGGAATTGGCGGGCAAAGACGCCTCATTAGTGTTGTTAAGCAGTCTTTTCCTTCACGAATCCACTGATTAATAAATTAAAAGGGTTAAGCTTAACTTGGGCAGTGCTTTTCAAAAGCGTGAGTTGTTCATTCACGCTTTTGTTCTTCTACCACGCTAATATGCATGGTTGTATACTATGTCCAACCTAATAGTTTGCGTTTAGTCCATTTTCTTCAATTTACGTCAGGTGGCAAAATTTTCAGCTTTTGTAAACTTATATGTGTTCCTATTCAATTAAATAGTTTTATCTCCGAAATTCTTAATTAAATGTAATGCATTTTAACCCATTTTATATAGAAAAAGGAGAATATAGAAAATATTACTGAACAAAAACTCAGTAGATTTTCCGTACCCACTACAAATTTGTAAATATCTGTAGGTATACAATTTTTTGAAATTAATCTGGACCTCTCAGATGGTGAAGACATAATGTTTATAGGTAGATTTGGTTTTTAATAATCGAATGCAAAGAATATACATAGCTCAGTTTGAAAGGTGTCATTTTATGAAAACGTTGTAAATTTCTATTCTTTTATAGCTTCCCATTTATTTAAAATTCACCGAGGGTTAAGATTTTTTTCACCTCATAGTTACGGAAATGCGTTTATATTTACAGAACTGAGTAGGATATTTAATGAAAATTCAACATATTAGTTTTACAAATAGCAGAACCAGAACATGTTTCATTTATAAATGTTAATTTAATGTAATTATTTTAACATTGGGAAGTTCGGAAACGTGTACTTTGCATTCTCAAAAGCTGTCAAGAATTGCGAGTGTTGATATTCTGGCAGATTTCATTTTGCTCTCATTTTGGTCTAATTCTGCGTTTTTTATTTTTTACGTTTATTTATTTATTTTTGCACTCAGAAGTTTGTAAAAGCGTATTTTATATGAAATACTGATATCGTAACTTAGATATTATATTCAGCACTAGCAAATATGTAATTAAATTTGAAGCTCATTAATATCATGTCATGTCGTTGCAATGTTTGGAAAATCAGTAGCCTCAGAAGAGCTTCTAGGTTTTATTCTGATGTTTTCAGTGACTTGTCAACGTTGAAACCCGTTAGTTCATAGTTGATAGATGTGCCGTTTGAATTAAGGGATTATTATCTGATGTGACTGAACATTCTTGTGACGTCCTTTGAGAGTATCTGCCATATTATTGGCAGAATCTCAGGTTTCCAGGCCAATGTTGGAAGTCGCCACGTCCAACTAGCTCAGGATCTATGAATCTTGGGACATTACCACACTAGTCGATATTCCCTCTAGGGGAGGTCAGGGGGAGCATGGGTGCAGATTTGCATCACAATCCCTCCCTGCGGGGCATAGATACACCTCTCCACGGACAGCTTGCCTTCCAAACCATGAAAATACCAATTTCAAGCTATGTAATACTGAAATGGCTAATCCGTTTTCTGTCGGCCAGAGAAACATTCACCACTATTTCTTCTGACCCCTTATTGAATATACATCCAGTTGGTGTTCAAATAAATTTTCATTTCGAAACAAATCCGAATACACAATTTAAATTACTAATTGCGTTTATTGTTTCTTGCACAGTATATAGGTGTAATTTGCGATGCAAATGGTAATCATTCAAGTAGAGAGGAATTTTACAGTAACTATGGGATTTACTCCCCTGTCTTTAAAGAAGGCAGTTACGTACTTGCAGTTTGTCCAGTATAAGGTTTACTCTCATCATTTTAGATGGATTACCTAACCTTCGATTTTGTAAAATTACGAATTAACTTTTTTAATTTTTTTCTGTTAACTCAATCTAACAAAATATTATACGTAATAGGATTTTATATTTCGCCAAATAAATATCATATCATTATGATTACTTACAGAATCAAAAAGTAAAGGCAATACAGAATTACAAAGCTTTTGTACTATTATTCAGTGATAAGTGGATTGAGATTAGAAAGAACATAAATTACGACGAGGAAAGTAGCAAATATATTGCTGCTACAGTGTATATCAATAGTATATTTCCAGGTAATATATTGATGGTTCGGTTGCTTTACGCAAAAACTAATAGTGTTATTTTGTGTAATGTGAATATATGTGATAATGCTTATTTGGTATAGATTAGAAGAATGTAATAGTTCTAACGGGCTACCTCTATAGAAACCACTCAACTTCAGAATATTGGATTAAGAGGTTCTGATAGTTCGATAAACTGTTTTAACCTTGTTGACTGATTATTCACAGCCATAATTGTTATTAAACGTTACTAACTGGTTTATTAGAAATAAGATATTTCAATTTTTCTAAAGGCCGTTTAAAATGTTTCCTGTAGAACAGTTTTTTGGCACATTTATATCAGCATCATTTCACCATTCATTATCAGGGTGTTTTAAATTTCATATTCTAAACATTTCATAAATTATGTTACGTACGATATAATTATACATCATATAGCTATTTTAGCAGAATTAAAAATTTTAGGATCATTTTATAATCTACTGCGCAAATCATTTTGGAGGATAGAGTGAAGAATGCTTTTTTAAAAAATCTGGCATTAAGTTTGGATAATGGGTACAAATATTGCCACAAATTACATAAAACGTCTTGTATTGAGAAAACTTACTTTTATTAAGATACTCACATTATTCGTGGCATAAAAATCCCTACTTATTTACCAATCAAGCAGATAGTTTGAGTTGCAATGCAATTAGTTTATTTTCACAAAAATAAATTGTATAAATTGTTTGCTAAAATACAGGTTCTCGGCAACATTTACTCACAGCTGTTAAAAAAGAAGGTACTAACATTTACTCATAAATGCGCGTTTATCCGTGGTTAGTGTCTCATGACGCAAGCTGGCATTTTAATGAGAAAAAAATAAATGTCCACTGGAAGTTTTAAAGCACTGAGGATGAGCATACGTTCCACATGAGACTTACGTTGACAAGTCTGCCGTATAAATGTCCTTCACAGTCTTTAAAGAACGGTAAACTATACGAACCAGAAATTGAGAGAACTTCCAACACTTGCTCTTCTCTCAGTTGGAGTGAGATAGCGAAAGCGATTATTTAAATGTTGCACATGTTATGATACTAGCACATTGTCACTTCTATCAGACTAGACCTGATATTTTAGAGAGATCCCGATAATGAGATGCTGCCTCAGCAGTGTTTGTTTTTCCCCGTTTTTACGACTCTGCGTTGCACTTCAAATTGTGGCGCGTGGGCGTGCTTCTCTGCATGTTAAATACAACCATGCATAGCGTGTTTATTTTGCACAAAATTCTTTTGCAAACCTTCATCCTTTTATCCAGACTGTTTATCTTGAAAAGCACATTTTAGGGAATGATTGCTATGAACACTACTTAATATCATTAATGTTACTTTTTTACTTTAGACGTTAGATGTGTTGCACACTGATCGATCGCTGATTTAACACAGCAGTGAAAAGTTTAATAAATGTTTTCCATCTTAAGCGTGACGTATCTCTCTATAGTATGGCCTTCCAACCTAAATGAGATCGTGAATGTTATCAATTTGAGCTTTTCAACTAAAGAATTCAGACTTTTGTTTGGTAAGTTGTATTTTAATTTCTCATTTCAGAGATAGGAGCCCGCAATTATATAATGAATATATAAAACACCTCATGTATATTCTTTAAAAAAGCTCTTGTTACTGTTCCTTTTCTTTCTTCCTTTTAAAGTTTGGACGATGAATTAATGAATAAATGAGTGACGGGCTTGTTAATCGTTGTTCTTTTTTCCAATATGATTTTAATACATCATATCTTGTAGCTATGTTTATAGAGGCACAGGGATATGTGGAAGACACTGAAATGTTGATAAGGAAGTTCATTATATGTACAATATGTATTTTGAACTTGATTGTTTAATTAATCTTTCCTTGTGTAGCGTATAAGTATTACAAGAGCAACTAATTTGTGGCACAACAGCCCTAATGGGAAAGGCTTGCCAACCCGACTGCCGGCCTCACGCCCACATACGCAAGGTAGAGGTGGGTGATCATACAGCCGATACGGGGAGGAAATGTGGTCAGCATCTCGGCACCCCCAGGCAGAAAATTGTCTTTCACAACCAGGACCGCTACATATCGTAGCTCCTCAATTTTCCTCGCGATGCTGGGTGGGCACCGGTCCTATAACCGGGACTTAAAATCCGCAACCCCCCCCCAGGGATGTGATCGATCCCGGACGCATTCCATAGCAGGGAACCAAAGCATAACGCCTTAGCCCACGGCGCAGGACAGAATAGCAAATTAAAGCAGAAGATAGTTTGTGAATTGCTAAAGGCATGAAATCTTATTTAATACCAATTGTACACCTTCAGAAATTGTAACGTTTTCCTGGAGTATTATTTTGTCTCTCTTTTACGGCTTTGTTAATTTTAAAAACTTTATTATGTCGGTGTCTTCATGTGTTATTAAAAAAATCATGAGGATGTAAGCATGATATTGTAATAAAAAATATTGAGGTATTTTTGAGAAAATGAAAACGAAGCAAAAGCTATCCATGTAAAGGGCAGTTTGGTTTCAGAGTAATTTTTTGTAAATGATTGTGTTCTTGGAAGAGGTTGATCATCTCATTTTTTTTTTAGTTAAACTCTTTACTTATACACACACAAAATGATTTTTAGGCCAGGTATCTCATATGGTATATTTAGAAATAAATTTAGATATGGAATGTTTGAATTGAATGCAATATTTCCGCTAGACGCTATAGCCAAGCATAGGGAATATATTCCTTTCTTAATTATAGTAATAGACGTATGGCATATAATGTTTAATTCCAGCATTCACAGTCCGGCTAAACTGTTTATGTATGCGAAGTTATTTATTCTCATTTAGTATTTTAAAATTTGGGCTGTTAATTTAACGAAGGCCACAGTGACAAGTTGTGATAAATTCTTAGACTCCTACTTCCAGAACTCCCGATTCCTTACAGTCTTATGATTGATTCTTTAGATATTGCTTAATGACGTCTCAGGGATCCGCGCCTTTCAGTCTTATGATTGATGTTACAGGGAATGTGTGATGAATGCCTCATTTAGCAGCTTCTCATGCTTCTACTTTTTATTTTACCTCTCTGTTCTTAAAGAAGGTATTCGAAATGCTACATTTATTGCACATCGGTGTATTCTTGTTGTTTTAAATGCATGCGAATTACTGCCTCATCACGTTTTGTTGCAAAAAGTGTACAGTTCCTTCTTCTTACACTTATTTCTAGTTATTTTACATACTTATCGTGAATGAGTATGGCTGGGTGTCTGGCTTTATGTCTCATTCTTCTACCATATTTATTATCTTACTCCTTCTGTGTCCAAAGAGGTCTTAGTGCTAGACAACTGGAACATTGCAAATTGTACCTCTACGTGACAGTTGTTTGTCATTAGGACGAAGCCAAGTCAACGTGCTTTTATTATTTGTAGATAAATGGTAGAGCCATTTTATCATCTATTTTCATGTTTACTATTGTTTTGGAGTAAATTTGGCCAGAATACTACAAACGCTTGCTTAATTGCGAAGAAAACACATAAGAAGATAGACTGCCAATATATAGTACAACAGTAGACTTAATTACATTGTATGAATTACAAACAGCTTTGAAAAGCATGAAAATAGAAAATCAAGTAGCCCAGATGGTATAAATGTTGAATTACTGAAATACTCAGGTCTAATATATCAACCGAGACTCCTGCATTTATATAACGAGTGTTGGGAAGGTTATAGGATTCCTGGATCATGGAAGGTAGCTGAAGTGATACCCATTTTTAAAAAAAGGGAAAAAGAAATGATCCTAATAACTATAGAGGTATAAGTCTGTTAAACGTAGTTTACATGTTGTATGTTAAAATTGTAAATAATCGTTTAAAGCCAATAACAAATGATTTTAGAAGAGGAACAATCAGGTTTTAGAATAGGACGATCTACTAGTTTGTTTGTTTTTGTAATTTACGTCCTCCAACGTTAAGTCATATCGGACGATGAATGGAATTGATGAAATGATGCTCAAATGAGCCCGGGGTCCGTAGAGCTTAGAGTTACCCGACATTCGTCTTTCAGGACAAGGGAAAACCCAGTAAAAACCTTATTCAGGTAACTCACCCTGACTGAGATTCGAACTCGGGATCTCTTGAACCTGAGGCAGACATGCTACCACCACGCTACCGAGACGGGCAGATCTACTAGTGATAATGTTTTTAGTATAAGGAGAATTTGAGAAAAAAGACCAAAAGTTAACTTAGAAACTTACATAGCATTTGTGCACTGCGAAAAAGCATTTGACTGTGTAAATAGAAATAGATAATGGAACAAAATGGACAAAAGGAGATATCCCCCTCATATAGCAGAAATAATTAAAAGCTTATATAGAGACATAGAAATTATCGTAAACACAGGCGCGATAAAAACACAAGAAATAAAAGTAAATCAAGGAGTAAGACAGGGATGTAGCCTTTCTTCCACACTATTTAATATATACTTGGAGGATTGCATAAGAACTTGGAAAAAACAAGTGGGTAATGGAATACAATTAAATAGAATTAAAAGCTTATATGTGATTCTCTATGTTGATGATGTAGCAATAATGCAAGAAAATGAAAAAAGCCTTCAACGTTCCAATTATAAAATCTAATTACTGGGGAAGGAATAGAATCTAAATATATCCACAAAGAAAACGAAAATAATGGACATCGAAGAAAATATCCCGTAATATTAAAAAATAAGCATTGAAAATAAATGCCTGGAACAGCTTTCGAATTTCAGCTATTTTGGCCGTGATGTAACTTTTGGCTTACACAAAGACAAAGAACACAAAATAAACAAATTTAAGCAGATATGTGGAACTATAGCAAGAACATTGAAAAATAAAGCGAGGAAAGAAACAAAGTTAAAATATAAAACGACACCAGTTCCAGTGCTCATGTATGGAAGTGAGCCTTGGATATTAAAAGAAGTAAATAAAAGTAAGATGCAGCCAACAGAAATAAGGTGCTTAAAAAGAGTTAAAGAATGTACTAGACGAGATTTAATAAGAAATGTAACTATTCGAGAGGAACTAGGTATATGTAATTTGCAGGACAAAATAGTAGAAAATATACAGAACTGTAAAGAACATATGAATAGAATGGACGAAGAAAGAGTACTGTTTTTAATAAGAAGATACAATCCTCATGGAAGAAGAAATGTAGGACGCCCTAGAAAAAGGTGGGAATAGTTGATGGAATGCGGAAATGCCTAATTTCTGAAATGAAGAAGAAGACTATTGTTTTAGACTTAGGCTAGTTCTCTGGGTTGGGGTATTGAATATCCAATACATTATTTAACTTAGCAAGTTAGGAAAGCCAAAAAGAAAGAAACAAAAAAGGTAAACAGATTGATCGGCTCACATTTGAACGAGTCCTCCTGAATGCTATCAACGACGTTACAGCCTGAGCCATTCTTCTCTGTGATTCTGCGGGCTTCTTGGAATGCTGTTTAGGAGAACAAGCTTTGGGAGGTGAAGCCCCTCCCTGTGTCTTGGCGTACTTCCTCGCGCCGCTGTCGCCGCGAGGAAGTCATTTTAGCGAGATTACGTATCGGGCACTGCCGTTTTAGTCATAGTCATTTATTACGTAATCAGTCTGCACCGATCTGTCCTGACGGTGCAGCATATTTTAACCCATTGTCACTTTTTAACTCCTTTGCGTGTCTCTTTGGGTCTGCCAGTGACCCTGGCCGAGATACTGGCCGACAGTTCAAGTGCTGAGGAGCAAGTTTGCGGTTTATCCACCTCAGTGGCTTGGACCGTCATGTATTACTTGTTTCTTTGCTCCACCAGAGCTCTACGCAGCTTAGCAGATAGCCCAACTAGTTTTACAGCTTATACCTGAACTGGCGCTGTTTTAGTTTTGTTTTACCTTTAACCATTTAGCCAACAGAATTCCTACTTTTACTTATACTTTTTAATTTTTAGGTTGTTACAGCGCTAGTAATCCCAGAAATTGTGTGCCCCAAACCCATACTACCTACCTGTCTACCTCTGTAATTCTTCTATGTATAAATTGTTTTAAAGTGTAGTAGTGTCACCTAAACGTCTGTCGCATTTGTAAATATATCCATTTAGGGTTTCCTTGCTCATTTCGGTTGTTTTAATATGAGCTATAGGGATCTTTTTATAGCACTTGTTTTATTGTTCGATTGTAAATCTTTACTGTTGAGATTAAAATTTCTCATTAATTCGTACATACCGCACTTACTTTTTGAGAACGCACTAAATAAATTTTGTTACCTCTCTCTGTCTGTCTCTTGTGAACTACTGAATTTTGTAGTTACTAGCACATGTTGGCTTATACTTGATGAAGAATATTTGTTTTATTATCATTTCGTCGAAGAAAACATTCCTGTTTATGGATACAGACTGCATTGTGCACTTGACGTTGAGGATAAAGAAGTATGCAAACCATGAAGTGATCCGTAACATCCGTTTAATAAACACGGAATAAATCATGCCATCCAAGCCTTTGTGTAATCCCATTTAAGCACGATGCACCTGCGCCAGCGGAAAACAATAGACGGTGCAGGAAAACATTTCAATTGGCAATTAAACCTCCCGCACAGCCGAGCTTCGCAGCTCCTGGATACTTCCTGGAATAGAAACCTCACATTTCCTGCGCCAGTTTCAAAGATAAAGGGGTTTTGAAAACTTAAATTCTTTCTTCAGTTTGCGAAATTCGTCTTTGGTTTTTCTTCGGTATTACTACGAAGTAAAACAAAGATCATGTGTGATAAAGTACCTTTATGTATGTAATTCCAAAGTGTTTTGAACCATTTTTGCTGCATATTTAATGAATAATGTGCATATAATCAATTTAAACGGGAGATAATCGAAACAGTCAATTTCTAAACTTCTAATGCTATATTAGACAATTAATTCTTAATGCGTTTAATAGTACAATGTACTTCTGTACCTCCCTTTTAAAAGAATTACGCGGCATAACTGTAATTCATATATTAATCCCAAGATTAAGTGTTATGGGCGCATTACTGGAAAGGAAATGCCGAATAGATAAAACTGTTAAATGAGGCACATTTGTTTGATTGGAGTAAATACCTTTCAGTAATGCTTAATTAATGGGATGAAAGAAGGGTCCATTAATCTACTCCTTTCTTGATTCTCTTCGCCTCAGCTCCTGCACTAATCAGTCAACATGCCCCTTGCTCCTTGTTCCTATAAACATGTGATTTTCTTTACCAAAATGCAACAATATCAGCATGTGATACATCAGTTTATTTTGCCATGCCATGCCATGTGGTGCTGGCTGGCTGTATATAGCCAGAAGGTTTTTGCTGCGTGCCCACCCGTTAAGGGTTTTACCGCAGGTAAGGTATATATTTCGGGATGTAGGGTGACATGTGGGTCTTTAGATTGATATTGGTTATGAGGTTACAAACTTGTACCTAGGGGTTGAAGAGCAGGATGCAATGCCGTGCACCCCGGTGTTTTTATTTATTTTTAATTTGGGGAAGGATTGGAAGGATTATTGGAGCTCAGCTTTAGCTGCTGTTCGGATTAGCTCCTGGGTTATCTCGGATGCCCGCAAGCCATGCGGGGTAACCGGTGCTGTCTAGGACGGCGTCTAGTGGGGTCATAATCTCCCAAGGACCTGACAAGGGCGCTTCTGTGGTTGGGTAAACTTGCGTATAATTTTGAAGCCCGGCGCCTAATTTCATCCTCCACGTATGGAAGACTGGAGTTCATTACATAATGGTATAATATATAACGCGTCAATGCGTGACGGTTTAAAGTAATGACGATTTAAGTTATTCGTAAAGTGCATTATCATCGGCTAAAATATCCTGTGAATGATTTTTTTTAGTAAGTTAAGTAAGATTCTTTCCCATTTGTTCAAATACAATTATTTTTTAATTGAATGCATGAAATTTATAAAATATTTAGCCATATAAGCCGGAGATGACTTTGGAATTATAGCACATATATTTCACATTTACTATTTTATTAACTAATTTAGACGTATTTTGTTTCATTAAGAACATTTTATGCAAAATGGGTTTCCGAAATGCAGTGAATCGAGAAAAATAAAATGAAAATATGTTTTCTTTAATTAGATGCACTAAAAATGTTTTAAAATTTGCGAATACAATAATGTTGTTCTGGGATGGAAATTTGAAATGTGTTTAATTCATGAATTGGATGTGCAGTTTTAGGCTAAAGTTCCTAAAATGTCATTCATTATCATCTAAAGGAACACTTGTCCCATTCTATCATCACAACATATAATTATTATTAATTAAATGTTTGGTAATAAATGAAAACAACACTCTGCGTAGAGCTAGGAAAAGGTGCATTAGTTGAGGCATTTGCTAATATTATTAAGGCTACAATAATGTAGAACTTGTTCCTTTAAATGGTTAATTTAGGATTAGGGTTACTACGGAGGTTATTCGCACCAAAACTTCTGGTTTATTGTACCTAAGCCCCAAGTAGGGCATCCCCGGGAGGAAGGGTGAGGGTAGAGAAGACAGAGGGCGGTAAACCGAGGGCAATACCGAGACACCCGCTGACACTTTCCTGAAAGAGATCACTAGATAAGAGATGATGTGAAAGGATACTGGAAATGAAATTGTCGGACAGGAAATTTGGGAGATGTAATGAACCTACCCAGCATTGGCCTTGCGACCCAGGAAAACCCCAGAAAAAGTCAATGGGTCAGTTAGGTCGGTCGGGAATCGAACGCTGACCTCCAGGATGTGGGCTTCCGACGAAACTGCCTGAGCCAACCCGCTCGAATTGATTTATTTACTGATTTTGTTTTAAATATCTCCTTAATTTCACGCACAGCGTGAAGAAATTTTCTTAGAGTTACTGATAGGATTCAAGAGTTTTCCTATATAAGATTATATATAAATTTATTTTCTCGGGAAACAAGCCAGATGAAAAGACGATTAGAAATCGGCGTTCCGGTAGCGTACATGGCTCTGATCATCAGGATATTTATAAGTATATTTATATTTATAATATATTATATTGTATAATAATTAGTATATTATTTATATACTAATTATATAAAAAACTATATCATTTACGCCTGTGAAAGCGATTATTTGGTCATTACTCCATAGATTTTATATTCATTTCATATTTTAAAGTTATTTCCTTTATAACTTTTGGCCCATATTTTCCACATATAGGTATAAAATTCACCAACTTTAAAGGGGGTCTTTATGTACTTTACATAAATTTAGGTTCTATCTTCAAACTGATAGTATTTTTGAAAATAACTTTAATTTTGAATTGTATTTAATGCGTGTTATGACTGCAAACGGCATCACAGGTGTAGGACAATGGTGATACATGAAATGTTAATTGGGAAGGAAACGGTCTAGGCCAAGTTGAGGGACCTCCCTGGCATTTACTAGTCACAGTGACAAAGGAAACCCGAAAAAAGAACCTTATTCAGGATGGCGGTTCCAGTAGGATTTGGACTAAGATTATCACGGCTCTCTTGGTCAGAGATAATTTGCACAGAATCACGCAAGGATTATTCCAAGTAACTATATTAGACGTTAGGATTCTTACATACATGTGGAGTAAGATAAGCGATAATACGTGCGTTCTGCTCAAATGGGATATGGTTTTCAGGCTAGTGTGTGGAGTGTAATACGACCAAGGTCGAGATTGCTATTTGCATTTGAGCTCTGCTGAAGTTGGCTCAGCAAGCAGAGCGTCTTTCTCCAGTCTGAAACCCCAAATGCTAGTAAATTAGAACGTTTAAACATCTGCCTTCTCGACGCCAGCGGAAAGCATGATCCAGTTTCGTAACCGCTGAACGTTTTCTTTGGTGTGCTTTTTTTTGGCAAAGTGTGAGATCAAAACTTACACTTGCAACTTGTGGTGAAGTGGGAAGATATTATTTATAACCGACTTGTAGTTATGGTGAATAAGTGCTATTTTCAGTTACCAGGTCTGCTAATTTTGTATTTGTCTCAGAATGTACTTTCTTTGGATGGATTTTATGGGGCAGTAGTCCATAAGTTAAAGGTTTTCTTATAGTGTTTCGACAGAAACTGTGTAAACCATTTTTAAGCATGAGAAAATTGTGACGGTGCCATTCTTTTAACATCGTACAACTAGTCGTGTTTATTAAAAACAATTGAATTTATAATGAGAAATTAAATTCACACTCATACATTAGGGTAAATTACACCTTAAATGTTTCGAAATGTGGCTGGGTAAAATTATGAATAACTCTGTAATAAAAGGTTAAAAGTTGCAAACGGATTACGTTCCTCGTTTTTAAACATAGTAGGATTATATTGTACAGTATTAGTAGCGATTGGTTAATAAAAATGCAATCCTATGATATTGATAAATATTTCATTTGTAGTATTCCCAATTGTTAATACTTATATTTAATCTTGTGTTATGTCGATGCGATTTGTATTGCTGCAAATAGGAGCACAAACAAAGTTACGAGAGCGCTGGTTTATACCATCGTAAGAGATTTCCATGTTGTTCCGAAACGTTCGAGAAGGGAAACTACCAGATGGAGTAATTATCTGGCGATAGCGCGCCTCGTGTTTGCGCTGGGTGAAGGCGCTGCTAATTTTTTTAGAATTTCCCCTGGCCGGCACCGTATCCGCTGCGTTTCAATATGGTGGTTTGATTAACACCGTGAGTCGCTTTTGAGAGAATAACAATAATTAATTTGTTTTAAAAATTCATGGACATTTTACTTATTTCCGATTCTACAAAATAACTGCAAATGGCTGCGCCGAAGCTGAGGGGTTAGACTTCTCGGCTGTCATCAAGGCAGCCCGGGCTTGATCCCAAGTGACCGCAAAGTGAGATTTATGGTGGACAACACGGAAGTGGAGCGGGTTTTTTCCGGGATCTCCGGTTTCTCCCGCCATCTCATTCCATGGGTGCTCCATCTTCAGTTAGTGTATCATCATTGTCACCGCCTGTGGTTCCGCATGTAGTGAAAGCAGAGTTAAACACTATTTCATAGGCTATAATTATTCTGATAAGCTGTAAAGATTACGTTTTTCCAGAGGAATATTAAATCAGTTAATGTGCTGTATTTTTATATGAAGGTATCCCCAACAGTGGCTGTGTCTATCTAATGTTATTGACGTGTCGAAACTCCCGAGTTCAATGCGCTGCTCCATTATCAGGTAGAGAATAGAACCGTTGGATGCCTATTTCCAAGAACCATTGAATATAAATTGGCTCCGCCTCCCGTTTGATCCGTGCTATTCTGTGTTTAAACAGAAATGATGCGTGGGCAATTCAAGAGAGAATTAAATTTAAAAAATAATGAAGAGGAAATTAAAATGGCTTTTGACAGATGAATGGAATTAGCTTTACTGCTCTTATTTATCACTTATTGCCATATCGTACTGACAGCTGAAAATCAAAACTTGCATTTAAACATTAAATGTGCTATGACTATGGATACGATAATATTCCAGAAGCGATCATGGATTTATTTGAGATGTATGATGGAGGTAATGTAGCCAAATGTGATATGTGACGAATCTAATTTGCGCTGTCATATACGCAATAAAGTTCAATTAACAAGAAGTGTAGCGGGGGCTGCGTTGTCATTTACCGCTTGATGTGGCATGGACATGCGCGCAAGTTTCTATTAAAATAGTAGCGGATAGGAAAGCTGTATTTTTGCTGAGATACTAGCTCCTGTTCTGAACGTTTGTACAATTATAACGTTTTATTTTCGGAAGAGCTCAGAAGTCGATTTTTAGAGTGAGATTTGTATCATAGTTCACTACCTATCCACTTGTGTACAGTCTACATTGCAAAGCGTGAGGAATTAGCACCAAGTAATCCTGGGTGTAGTATTAACCCAAACATTCGATATCGTGATTTCATGCATTTCTAGATTCTCTGAATAAAAATAAATAAAAAACATGTGTGTGTAGGTGTTCCAAGTATGTTCGCGCGCACGTCATAGAGGAGATAAAGGAGGGAGAGAAAAGCCAGATAAATACTGAACTTCGCTTTTTGTCATTTACCGAGAATACAACACAAACATTACAAATTTATTTATTATTTAATTAATTTAAATGAATAAAAATTAAAATTTCGGATGTGCACTTTCATGAACTTTCTCCTCTCACTCTTGTACAAAATATTTTCACAAAAAGTGTTTCTATCATCTACTTTATATTAATCGAAATAATGGTAATAAGGGAAGCTAAGACTACCAGTCTGATTCTTTAAGAGATGGTCGCTGTGTAATCCATTGAAAATTACGTTCTGTTTACATGGCTATGAGGGGAACAAAAACAAATACCAACTTCAGATTTCAGAAAAGTGTAAGTATTGGAAAATGGAAACAAATTACAAGGAATATATCAGAAAAGAGTGCTAAAAAGACCAAGTGCTTCACCGTGAACTATATTTTACACTCGTATGTAATAAGATATTGTCTGTATCTTATGACTGAATAGTTATGAAGAGATTAAAGCATTTCAAAGCAGATTATCCCCTGAAAATTCAATATATATATATATATATATATATATATAAATTTCATTTCTCACAAAAAATGTATTAAAATATTCGGTAACTTATTCAGTCATTTTAGAGAAAATAAAATTGTTCCGTGTCAGGTTAGTGTTAGTAGGAACATGTAAAAATTAAACTGCCATGGTATTTAATCTGCTTTTCGTTTTTTAACTCTATTCTTTCTGAAAAGTCAATACAGTAACAGATATATACACTCATAGAACTTTCTCTTATTTGTTGTTGTTATTAAGAGAGCTCAAAAATATTTTTAAGCTCAGAATTGGGTATGAAGTTTTTGGGTGGAATACAATAGATACTTACTGTAAGTAGACAATAGACAAAGTAAACTATAGCTCCTTAAACTATCCATTACAGCGTAATGTTTTAATTACATTTTCTATAATAGCACTAATTATATCATTAAAATACTTCTTTAAGTTGTTTAATATTTGGAATGATAACACAAAGATCCGTGGTTCAAGGTACAGATCTTGCATTTTATTTTTCAATATGATTCTATCTTCTCAAATTTAGTCTCAACATGAGTTTGTTTGGAGTAATTTTAGTTGATTGATTGGCCTAAACTAGAAAACCTGGGAGGTTATGACATTGTAGCTCGGATTATATTATCTCAAAATGACTTTAAGGCCGGCTTGACATTTCTTGGAAAAAAGATTTAGTCACTTGGGAATTTAATGTAGTGGTGGCATGTTGCCATAAGAAGCAAGTTGTGCAAAGCATCGGCAGAGTTAGCCGACGACCTTGGTTCAAATTTTGCTATATGGCACTTTACTTTCTAGCTTTCCAACTTTCGGCTACCGAGGATTTTGCAGGAGAACTATGACTCATAAATAATATATATCCTAATTTTCTTTTTCCTGTTAAGCGTCAATTCATTATGAATTACTTTATATGCAGTTGATACAGAGCAGAAAAAACGTACTGCTAAAAACTTTAGCTGCTAAAAACATAAGATATTAAATTCAAAATTTACTTCATATAATGTATTTTCTTTGTGTTTTACGTTGTCATTTTCGAAATCTTAATTTTTATTGGCTTAGTTTTTAATTTATTTATTTCATTTTCATTTTTCTGTTACTTTTAGATAATTCTCGAAAGTTAAGGAAGGTGTAGAACCCGCTTTTAAAATTATGACTTGCGAAACTTATTGTAGAGATAATCCTTGTATTACTCGACAGAGCGTTGAGTTTTATCGACCTTCAGGTGACTAGCGCTGTGATCATCTCTTATCGGGTCTTATCTGGTCGATTAGAAGAGTGAAATATTAGTAAGTTTATGCACAGTAGGTTACGAAACACAATAGAGCGATTAGAAGCTGCGTGTATCTATATGATATATTTTCTCGCGCTTCCCGATGTATGAAACATTGCTGTCCAGAGGACATGATTATATCTGAACAGAGTATATATACACTTAACTCGCCGTGTATGTGAGATAAGCTGAGGTAAACATCTCTGTGTTGCGAATTTTTCCCGATACGCTTTCTCACTTTGCCATGTAGTATCTGGATTAAAATGAAGTATATAGATTATATTTTTCTAAGGATATTTTTGAGCAACTATATAACAAAATTGCTATGGCTAGAGAAAGTAATCTGATACATCTATGTTTAAAGATAAACATTTAGAGGCACCAAAGGAATATGCGAGAAGCCTTGAATAAGCTATTGAAATGATGGCGTTTTCGGCTTAAACTAGTGTTAACTCTCGGATTGCATTAAACATTTGCACATATCTTGCAATTACGTTGTAATTACATTGGCAAAATATCATTTAGTTTTTATTCAGCGCACCGCGGCGTGCCGACTATGTGCAACGCAAATGAAATTCCTATTTCAAGTGAATTACCGTAGCGTAATCGATAGTGATGGCCCTTCAATTCATTATTGTTTTTCTCGTGATTCGAATTATGCCATACTGCATTTTTATTTTGTTTGTTGCGTTGTATTGCTTTTGTTTAGGTCTCGTTAACATTTCCGCTCTCAATATAAAGTGCTACATTAATACTTGCACCACAGATGATTGTTTTATAAACTGAACAAAATATATTAAATAAAATAAGGCTGTATCACAACAAAAGCATTATTTTCAGTGAGATTTGAACCGGAGAGAAAAGTTTGTGATTATGTTAAGTGTGCTCACCTGAAACCGCGTCTTCATTTACATTTCAAAGAGTGGATATAATTCGACATGCTGGGTAAATATGACTTCACTGAGGAACAATAGGATGACTGTATTTTACATATTGCCTGTGAAATTAGAAGATATTTGTTATGTTTGAAACTAATCAGCGAATTACATATTGGCACCCCTTAATAGAACGGTTGATTGTATTATTCTTGCCGAGTAAAGTAACTGTTTAAATCAAAACTGTTCTTAAACCAAGGTGAACAAATTAGTTTGCACTCCAATCTAAAATATTTTTAAAGTGGTGCAGATATTTGTTTTGATTGTTTTGCGGTATAATCTGCTAAAATATTTCTCCGCATCATTAAGCAGGTTTTACATGTGCTATGCTCAAATTTAACCTTTAAATTCTTCTTTAGTGAATATTTTAGGATATTTATCATTTCAATAATGTGTATGTAACTTTCTTCTGCCAACTCAGAGACGGCAAAAACTGGAATCCGAGCTATTGGATTTACTCTCACAACGACATTACCCTCAATTTGTATTTCTGTGGTACATGCTGCTATACGTACTGTCATATATGTTGCCGGACTCAGGAAAGGAATGAATTTTCGCTCTGGCCTGTATATAACTACATAGTAGCCTTGAAATTAGTACAGGGTGTGTGTGCGTGCGTGCGTGCAAGGGGACTTCTACATCAATGCTTTGATACAGTGTACAATGGGCTAGAAGTGCGTTTTGCAACATTAAAGATTTAGTGTACATTTTTAAATTAAATTTATTATATATTAAATGAAACAAAAAGTTGGGTTTTGTAGAATGTAATGTTGAACAAAGAGATTGTATAAACTTCTATTTATTATATCTTAGAATAAGTTTGGCATTTTAGCTAAAAATACCGATATATTTAGTGTATTTGTGATCACCTGAAACTACACGCAGAATCCCCAGTTGTATTTTCTATGAAATCCACTGTATGTAAATCAGTACATTGGGGATTCTCCTCATTGAGACCTTAAACAATGCATTTCCTATCACTGCTCACTGCTTCGGTGTCCATCGAGCCCATACTTCTATATTTATATCTAGTATTATAGCCACCAGACCACAGTGACGATAGTTGAATTAGTTGCTATATCTCATATTGACTGGGCTCAGTGGCTTGGTTTTCAGGGCGTTTAGCTGCAACTTCAAGGCTTCGATTTTAGGACACAAGAGGGAAACATGAGCCTGATCTAACAGATTTTTATTTGGCCATGGTCTAGTCAGTTCTAAGTTTATGCTTCTGCCGCACACCATTCCCAAATTCGTCCTCTCTCTCATCTCACCTCGTAGAGTGGTGAAACATTTTACTCGGGCCAATGTAATAAGCAAATTGCAATGCGTTCAGATTGGTGTAGGGATTCCGATTCTAGAATTACAAATAAATTTTCATATAAAATGTCGAGCCAATCGACCACTACTGAGGGACAAAGCCCTTAGGAAAATAGATTATAGTAAATGCCACGTTACATGTTTTTATATAACATCGTGTAAGTTTTGCGAAAATGTTAAGAGGTCAAGTTAAAGAACTGTAGACAGGCAACTTTTCGCACATATATGTAGGAAAAAGTGCTTTAGGGGTTAAGGATGAAGGTGTCGTACATCATCCTTCTCTTTCCCCAGGAAGAAACATAGACCTCTGCGTCACGGACTACAACCCGGAACCGGACAGCGACGCTGTATATTTTATGTCGCCGTGACAGCTTATGGCTGAGAGCGACGCTGCCGAAAGTATTTTGCCGAGAGTTAAAAGCTTTCGCGCGCACCAACTGGAAATGTGGGCCCTCAGGAAATGAAAGCCACAGCTACTTATGTTGGTATAGCTAATGTTCTGCCTAAAACTTTACACTACAGAATGTTTCATTACAACGGTTCACTTTTTAATGATCCACAATTTTCTAATTAATTCTCGAATTCTCGAGACATTTAGGAATGGCGTTGGACTGGTGGCGCTATCATTGTGTACAGCTTGTGTAAAACGTTGCAACACACTATATACGCAAAAGAGAAGTGGTGGGGAAACAAGATAGTGACACTATTAGCATTGTACTTATCACATTTACAGAAGGTGAAACAGCGACTTTTTGTTCTGTTATGCAAATGAGCTGAACAGTGCTACTGCATCTCTTTGGTGTCATGATGTGTATAAGCAGTATACGCAACAAGAATAGCTGTTGCGTCGTCTGCAAATAAACAACTGGTACCGGTATTAGTGACGTATAAGGTTACTGTTTTATAAAGAAATATTAAGAAGATAGATAAATTATTGCTACAATATAGTTTAGCAAGCAGAAGTTACTACTTTTCTGGAGAGTTAAAATTGCCATTAGCGAATTCTGTGCTAAGGATAACAAATTAGCATAAGTAAATGTGATTAAGTTAATTAGGACTTCAGTCAAACCAAATGGACAAGGAATCCATTAGCTCGAGGCTGAGGTTATACAAGCACTTCAATACACAAATTTCTCAGAATTAAAATGGGAATACAATACTTCGCAATTAGTCATGCACCAAGTAAGAGTAGTGTTTTAAATGTGAATCAGAAGCTTTGAAAGTTGGCAACAAGATATCTTGGCGAGACATAGAGCAGATGAGGCTTAAATTTAAATAGAAGGGGGTATTTGGTCGGTAGTACCTAATAGCCTGTAACTGCGGTCGCTAAAAGGCGTTTCGAATATCGCTTTTGCAACTTACGGCAATTTATGCTTTGTATTGTTATGATTATTATTGCTATTATTAATGTATTATTTATGATGCATGTATTTCATCTGCAATATGTATCAACTGCAGAGGTGATCATTCGTCGAACTCCAGAGAATGGCCGCATTTTATGGAGGAAAAGACGATCCGAGAGATTAGGGCAAGAGAAAAGTTGTCCGAAAGCTCTTGCGTGTTCTTCAGTCATCTGTTCCTAAGTCGGGTACTTACAGTACAGTTGCAGTTAAGCCGTTACCTAGATGAGGAATCATAACACAAACTAGCGACTTAAACGGGACAATTATTGCGGAAAGAACAATTAAACCAAGATCACAGCTAAAGCAATAGATTACCATCACGATCAACAGTGAACACGCCCACCAACTCTAGTCATAAGAACGTTGTAGCCAACTCACCGCCGAAGCATCTACATCAAGAACGACATGTGAACCAGTAATAAATATATAATGGATCGCCAACAAAATGAAGTCATCATCTGAAAGAACTAACTTTCTTAAGAACAGTAATAAGAACAATAAAAAGACTGTAATCTAGCGTAAAATTCCGTGACCAGCTCCTATGAGATCGTCTTCTCAGGAATTATCTGGAGAGGACTCAGATTGGCGATATCAACGTCGATCGCCATTTCCGATCGGTTGGAGCTCTCGAACTGAAATTTTCAGTTGTAAAGCGGGACTCCTCCACAGAGGATATGGTGCTTAGATATGGAGCTTACTTACCGGTACTCCTACACAGTGGTTATGGAGCAGGAAGGTCCCTTACTGCTAGAATGGCAGTGAAGGGAGAAAGTGAGAAAAGTGCTGAGAAAGTGCTAGCCCAACTTCGAAAAAAGGGCAAAATGATTCGACCACCGCTGTGCAGAAAGTCCTAATACTGTTTTTTTTCATGTTAAGTTATGGAGTTTGATAAAGAAATGGTTTTTTATGCCTTTTGACTTTTTTGTTGTTATTTATAGTTTTTCCCTAATTGCGCATGTTTATTTTAATTGACATTGTATTTTGATTGTAATTTTTAGTTAAATTTATCCCTAGCTATTGCCATGATTTAGTTTTCTAAATGGCGCTGATGACCATGCAGCTGAGCATCATTATATATAAATCATTATTATTGTTAGTCATTGTTGATATTTTTATAGTACTTTAACTATTATTATTAGCCTTCATTATAATTATAAATCAACATAAGTGCCCAGCATACCCTTGGGAAATAGTATATCATATTTCACCACTGCAGCAGCTGGCAGGATATACATCGAAGAGCAAGATATTGGAAACGCATCAATTTATACTCATTTGTATAAAATACAAAGCATATGGAATATGAGTAGTCCGTGATCTTAAGGGTTAAGTCACAGTTAGAAGGATGCGTGAACAGGAAATTGTACCAAGTAGTTTTTCCCCATTTATGTTTTGTTTAAATTCTCAAATCGGTGGCTTTTTAACTTTGAACAAATGTTCTGCATTTACGTTCAGACTTTCTATGGTTGAGTGATACTAGTTTGATAATTACTAATTACTTAGAAAACACAGTGTAATCTTAGTTACAACCTCGCAGAATTAGGTAAAATTGAAGTAAATATCTGCACTAGGGTGACCATCTGCCTTAGAGAAGAATGAGAGACATTGAAAAGAAATGGGGAGGATTATTTCAGAATTTGTAATGATACAACGCTCCTGAAAATTGGGAGTATTTCACCTTTATAAACTTAGATTCTTTTTTTTTTTTTTTTTTTTTTTTTTTTTTTTTTTTTTTTTTTTTTTTTGCAAAGCATTACAATACACTATGAAACACGGGTAACACGTTGTAATGGCACTCATAAATGGCATAAATCAATACTAGGCGTACTAAAATATTTAAAAATTACTGAACATTGTGTCTGGAATAGAAACTACGAAACCCATTACACCTGCTGCCTTACGGATTAATGTTTGTAAGTAGTTAACAAGACCGAATTTAATGCTTCAGTTGAAGGATGTATTTCATGTTACGTCTTGTGCATTTTGGAATTTTTTATCAGTGAATACAGAAAAATTATTTACATACCATACTGATATTGTCTACTTGAAACTGCTTCAAGGTACGTGTGTGAAGCTAATTTATTATATCTGACCATGATATAGCTAAAATGCATAGCGATGGACAACATAATTATTAGTTGTTGAAACATATGGCTTATGAAAATTAGAATAATCAAATGAGATCAAAACGTATTGGATTTTGTGCAGCATTTAGCTAAATATTTAGATATTCTTCCGTAATTCAACATAATAGCAAGAAAAACTTGCCCTCTGATAAGTACCTTATGTTTTGACATAAATTCGAACGTGTGAGCACTAGTGTTTCCCTTTTTGTGCACTTTACGTATACATGAAACTGTTGTACGTAAGCGCTTCTAAATGCTGAAGATATTTTGAAGCACATAAAAAAATAAGGTAACCAGAGGATAGAAACAAACGGCCGGCTTGAATGCGCTGTCAGTGAAGTTTTTATATTTGTAGACCATATGCCGACGCCCAGTAGCGTATGTTTTATCTGCTACGTCTCACATGCATGCGTTGTGTTCGCCCCTTCCCCCATACACATACAAACACTATCGCCATTAATGATCGAAAACATAAAAGCTGAACCCTTTAATCCGACTGGACCCTGCTAGCGAAAATTCGCCTGTGTTAAATCATAACAAAACGGTCGTAAAGAGCTAACAAAGTAGAAACTGTACCATGAAATGGGCAAGCGGGAAAAGTGTAGAAAAATAAATGTGTCAACCTTAATGTTAATCCGAAAGCGTTTTCATACGTTACCACCACATATTGGAACAAATGTTGAAACTATGGTGGCAGCAGTAGCTCAGCGGTCATTCCCAACTTTGATGTCCGCTACAGATTTGCTCAAGCAACCGTGCAACCATGGAGCATACAACTCGTCATAAAATATCAGGTCTCTTGGTAACTACACGAGATGCATTTGAGGTTTATGACAGAGCCGTTGAACTTATCAGGGCAACTCCCCAAGTCCTCGTAAAACCGCACAGGGTGTGTTCGCTTGGATAAGCCACAATGTGTAATACTAATGGTTAACTTAAGGAAACTAGGATACTAAAAAGACATGCCCCTTCGTGCTTCTCCATAATAATACTTTAATGTTCCACAAAGGATTACTTAAAAGAATTTCTTCAAACGCACTACCTTTTTACAATTAAATTGCAATATACTCAAACAAAATTTTGAATTTTGAGCACGGAGGTATATAAATCAAAAAGTTGTAAATTTCCTTTCTTTATCCAATGGAGACTTAATATGTATTTAAGTGGATATTAAATGACATCTCTTTAATGCTCGATTATGACTCATTATTGCTCACTTTCTAAAGATATTTGACTGGAAATTTTACAGGATGTAAATGCATTTTGAGCATCGTGAGGAAAGTGAGGAGCTAGGAAGTGACCCTGGTCACGAAAACCACGTTCCGGCTGGGGGATGTGGATATGCTGACCACATCTCCCCGTATCGGTTAGATGGTCGCTCACCTTTGCCGTGCGTAAATGGGCGTGAGGCCAGCAGTCGGGTTGGTAGGCCTTGGCCCTCTTAGGGCTGTCGCGCCAGTGGTTAACTTCAAAAATGCATGTTATGATCTCACTGGTCAAATTTTATATAACTATGTAATTAATCAATATATATGTATGCACCCTTAAAGATGCTTTGGATTCCTGTCCAAAAAATATCCATTGCAATACTGCAATAAATGTTATCGCGCTGTATTTTTGGAAAATATGCGTGGCAAATAAGGAAAAGCACTAATTTACTATGTTGTCTAACATTGTAGATACAATTTAACTAGCTGACTTAACCGTCTTCAATAATATTATATATTGCTTAAACTTCTTCCCATTGTTTGTTTATGGTTTCCTTTGAAGCGTTTTTTTTTTTCCTCCCTTATCTGCCATAAACTTAGGAAACAGGATAATTATGTTGCTTAAGACATGTATTTTATGCGTGTTTATGCTTATGTTTGAGAGAAACATGGGGAGATTATTTTGATTTTGATTAAAATATATTGAAGTTGCCATGGAAAAGTAAAATATTCAGATTTCTCTATAAGGCCAACTTCCCCTTTTAATTCTATATAACTGGAAAACTTCAATATATCATTTACTGCAAGAAAATTGTATATTTACGATAAAAACGTTTTGTTAACATTTACGGTTTCCTAAATATTGCTGTTGTAGGTTACGATCGAAAATTACTTAATATATTGTATAAACATGAGATTCCTTTTTAATGTTTGCTTACCTTAGTTTTCCACAAGTTGTCATTACCGTGATCAGTAAACAGACTACTGCTGTTTCTGTTCTATACATATGCCAAATTAATGTCCCATTTTAAAACATGGGAGAGAGAGTACTTTACGTAATCCCTTGGAATTTTGTAATATTTTAGTGAAACCCATCACACTGTAAAGGCATATTGTGCTGTACCTCTCAGCTTAATTGGTGTGTTCTGTTAATAAGTTAATCCTTATAAAACTTTACTTTTATTGTATAAATTATATGTATGCAAATTCAGATTTTTCCCCGCTCTGCTTTACAAGTTCAGACATTGTGAGTTTCCAAACACTGCTAAAAGCATCGTTGAGTTCGTTCAATTCTTTGTGATGATATACCTTATATGGGTTTTATGTTCATTATACGACCTCCCACGTTTAGCAGATATTTACACTGCATGAAGGGGTTTCAATTTTAATTTAAACTCTTCATGATTCGGTTATATCGTTCCATATGATGTTGATAATGAAAAGGGTTTATATATCGTGCACGGCTATCGGATTCCCTAACTCGCTCTCACTCGGTTAAATCAGAAAACATCGACCTGCCACTGTTACGGCAGTGCAAGGAATGAAATCGATATCGATATGTCGGTTTCCATTATCGACATATCGTTATTGCAGCAAACGTGTTTAGACAAACCAAGAGACAACAGCTCGATGCTCCGTAGGTAATAGCTGTTTTCCCAACATAGTTAATACCTGTGAAAATTCGATTCTTGCAGATCCGCCTCGCAGAAACATTAAACGTAAATTGCTTTGTCCGCGATGATATTACCCTTTATGTAAACAGTGCGTCAGCAGAATACGATGTGCACTGTGAAGCTGTAATAACTGCATTTCAGAGAGAAGGGGGTACTTTTTGTTAAACTAATGGTAGAACGCTATGTAACTGTAAACAAGCCCTTAAAACAGCAAATCCACCTGCTTTGGCTACCAAAGATGATATTTTGTGCCCCCCTGTTAATCATGTCGATGGGTAGTTTAAAAATGCGCTAAGAAAGCTTTAATTTCTTAAGTGGGCTTCTAAAATAGTTACCTTGTGCAACTTTTACCTGCCACATATTTTATATGCGACATTCACTGTGACTATCACTACATAAATGTGGATTGGCTGAACTTCTCCTGTCAATTCTCTAGTATTCGCGGTGTAGGGCTTTATGAATTGCTCAGAAAGAATCTTTACTAAGGTCCATTTCGCTCACTGAGTAGTTGAACACAAGACCTCTCTAATCTCTCGGAGAAAGAACATCCCAATACACTTGCAGAGCCACGCTGCATGTCATATCATACGGTAACGTTCGCATATATAGTCACTGAAAATGTCCACTGAATTCCAGCGAAACTTACTGAAGATTCTGGTTATCTGTCGATAGGTCTTTTGGAGCTACCGCTTCTGTTTATCTCTGCTTATTTCAACAAATACCCTGGCGGTTGGTACCAAACTTCCGATAAGCTAGGGCCATAACTGATTTGTCACAACACCTACCTGACTGTGGGGCAGAAGAGCTTTAGTAAGATAAATGTATTTTCCACAAGTTAAAGGATTTATTCATTAATGTATAACAAGCTTACCTCTATAGGGAGTAGCAATCACTTTGTGCTTTTAAAGTTATCTATTTCCTTATGGTTCAGGAAAAATTGTTCTTGTGATAGAATGCTTGGTCTTATCTGACATCAGCTTTTTTATACACATTCGAATTTAAATATAAAGTATAGTTATAACTTGCACATGTCGGCCCCCAGTTTGTTGAGCAGGGTGGTGGCCAGTTGATCTTAGATGTGCTTTACTGGCATGTAAAAGAATTTCTACGAGACGAAATTCCACAGCACCCCTGATAGGGTCCTTACAATTTATAGAATCGCCAACACCATTTTTTCTTTCTCCCCATTGCCCATGATGCCTTTTTTCTAACTGTTCAATTTCCATTTTACTCTTCTCAAATGGAAGATATACACTTACACCTGAGTGCCTGGGGTCAGATGTCTGTCAGAGAGCAGAGGAACTCTGGATCCGAGAGAACGTCTGGACGTCAGCCCCCTACCAGTGTAAGGATGCAGCGTTTGATATGAAATGTAAGAAAAGGGTTGAAAGAAAATGTGATATTTGAACACCTTGGAAATACAGAAGAACCCAGAGAAAATCCGCCTACACGCTGCTTCGTCCATCCAAATCCCACATGTAGTACCTGAAATTGAACTCAGAGGTGAGCATTCTAAACCAGTTGATCAAGGCGCATACCGATGCACTTTTTTCGTGTTTCAAATGTGTGTTTACTTTACTTCTTTAAAGCAAGTGATTTTAGTACTTTGGTAAAATTTAGTACATGGTTAATTTTTCCTCGAATACTTTGGCGTTTGATTTTTCTATCTTGAAGTTCTAGTCTGTTTCAAACTCTGGTTAAATATGCATTGTATAATCGTGCGACTAGCAGAAGTACCATCTTCTAGCGATTCTCAGAGTCAGGCAAGCTAGAAAGATAATTGACACACCCAGCTTCAGATATAACGAGGCTTCTCTGTATTTTAGTCATTGGCGAATGTAGTTTTAACATCTGCGGATAATGGATTTCACAAAAGTCACATATTTAGTCAATAATATTTAACGTCCTTTTTTCTGTATCTGTCTAGTCTAATAGAGAGAGAGAGAGAGAGACACCTACCCATCTATTGAACACGGTCTTGGTTAAAATTCACACTGCCCGTACCTTAGCATGTCGGTGATCGAACCTGAAAATGGATGAAGAGGATGAGAACTCCTCACACACATATACAGTTTATGTGAAACGTCGTGACATTCCCCCACTCCTGAAGCAAAGATGTGTAATAAGTACTGACCAGACCACTTGTAAATGAAAGATGGGGAATAGTACTGCACTTAGAGGGAGTGTGATATGTGTAGTGCGTTGTGTATGTACTCCCTCCGAGTTCTGATGAGTCCCTATCTCTCTCATCACTCTCACCAGCCCTCCTCATTTCTCCTCTCTTGCGCAAATTGAGCTTCACGGCATTTTACACAAGCGTAATGTTGATACGTGTGCTGGTATATGTTTTGGGGCAGTGAAGATAGTGAGACAGCCAAATTCATGGACCTATTCCTTTTTAAGAAAATTGAACCTGTATAGGACTAATGCATGGTCACGATGGACTTTTGTGGCCTAGGGTTCGCTAAACTGAGGCCCATTCATTTTTTCATCGACTCTCGACATTACGGATGTCGTACACAGCTACATAAATGTATGAGATTAGGTCTATGTGATAGATATTTGGGGTGCTGAATAAAACACAATTAGAAAATTAGTCGTGTTTTAGCTGTGCATTCTCTAAGTTATTTTATAGGTGAATGTAAATATTTAACCGGTTTTTCTTCTGCAATACAATATAAAAGTTAACTAAAAATTGTGTTTTATGTATGCATATTACTAAATTGAAATGTACTCCGTATAATGGTATTTGAAGCATGCAAAAGAGGCATTTTCAAATTGCCCCCGATTTCAGGTTAGAACTTTCAACAATTTAAAACGAATTTCATATATTCATTGTTTAGAAGTTAGGTGAAGCTGCAATAGGTTCAGTATGTACCACAAATTCTGGAGAGAAAATACACCTCTTTCTTTTTAATTATATATTTTTTATTTTCTTCCGTTATTGTTTTCCTATAAAAGAAGCGGAAGTATTGCACTGCAACCGAAAGAACTGAGATTTCACCGGAATCTGAGGCTCCGTAAATTAAGAGTAAATAAATATAACCATGTCTGTGTGTCTGTCTGTCTGTCTGTCTGTGTGCATGTGTTTCGGTCTGTGAGCAATATAACTCAATAGCGGAAAGTCGATTAAAGTTCAGCAGCTTCCATGGATGTGAAGCGGATACAAAATTGTTTATTTTCAAAAATGCCTCTTAAGGTTTTGATTGAAATATTACATATTTATACTACTTGAATGACAAATGTAGGTTTACCTCGAGTTTTCTGAGGATAGCTGGGAGGGGGGACCTTTCATTCTGAATGACTTGTATAATTTAGTAAACCTCTAGAGATTCACAAAATCTTGCTATATAAAAATATATATTTGATCACCCTCACAGTTTGTCATTTGTATGCCGTTACCCGTTTCAGATATATGATGCATTATTGGTTTTAGCTTTCAAAGACTTGTATTATTTTTCAAGTGGTAATATGCATTTATGGAGATATTATGGACTTTCAAAGTGATCACTCTGCTAACCGTTATCCAGAAAGAGATGTAAGTTGATCTATTTTAAGAAGTAGTCAGAATAATAAGCTTTTCAAATATTAGCTTGTGAAAGAGTGAATCGAGAAAGTGGTATGAACGTTGCACATAAGATTTCTTTCTAAGCATGTGTCACTGGAATCAATTTACTTTCAGAAGAGAAAAATGTCATATTAAATGGCTTTATGTGGTAATATAAAAGGTGCAAAATAAAGAAGTTTGAGCACCGTTTACCAATGCAATGAAAACTTAAGTATCAAATGAAACGTCGTGTTTAACTCGTGATGGGAACAGATGCCACCATCTTTTGTATGTGCAAAGATGATTAAAAGGCCTTGGTAGATCTGACAGCAAAATAAGGCTAATGTTTGAGATGTAATTGTGCGTGCGGCTTTAGTTATCTGACGGGGCAGTGTAACCGGACATTAAAAGGAAGATGGGCCTCGCATCGCACATGGTCACCGTAGTTAAGACACAATGGATGGCACCAGCAGGGTCGAGGCCAGAAGCGAAGTCGGAATTATTATTATTCAACTTTCATACAGCTGAGCCCCCATTCCATTCCTTTCCTTTCCTTCCCCCGAATAGCCTTGCTTGCAATGCCTAAATTGATCGCACTTTTAAAGCTGCGACGCACACTTTCTCGCTCCTTCTTTTAGTCTATGCCTTTCCCTCTCAGTCTCTAACTACACTACGGAACTCTCATTAAAAAGTAGAAAGGATTCGGATATATATAGGGTACTGTCGCGTCGAACAAAATGCATGAACTCGTCATATATACGTACTTAGAGTTTTTCATTTTCATTTTTTTTAAGCAAGCGGCGCATGCAGTCAAGACTTAAAGTTGAGCAGCCCCTCATGCTTGACCTAGCTGCTCAACACTATTTTGCTTTCCATTTGTTAGCACAGCTCATAAAGAGTAGTGGTGGTACGACTTTTACCCTCTCTTTTGCACCCTTTCTTTCTGCTGAAGACGTCGCTGCGTGTATGTGCGTCTTTCCACTCCGTCATACCCATCTTCCTCTTACTCCCTCCATCCATTCTCGGTCTCGTCGCGCTAAAAATTTCCACTCGCCGAAAGCAAACATTCATTAGTTAAGGCGAAAGAAAGACTGAATGTACACACCGGGTGCTTCACAAAACTAAGGATCATACAAATCCTTCAGCAGCGAACACACCTATTTGTTCTTGCATGACTGATTTTCATTTGTTCCGGTTCGCACTTACTGCTTTATATGCTTGTTTTTCTGTGGTTCAAATACTTTTGGATTAGACGCTTTTATGAGGTGTCTGGCAATAAAACAGAAGGAACAGACCAAACAAGGGGCAGTAGAACAGCATTTTTCACCCCTCTTAAAGTGGGGAGCGTCGTTTAAGTGCCCAAAATTGTCAAAATCCATCATAAAAATTCCAGTCTATGCGAGAAAACGGTTTTGGATCATTCTGATGGTTGTAACTTTGTAAATACTTTTATCTAATTTGACTGCGTAAAGTGGAACATTACAAAATCAAAACAAGTAACGTAATGGCCTATTTTACCACACTCAGTGCAGTTAAGTTAAAATTAATTTCATGTAAATACACAACTGAAACTTCAAAAAAATTAAAGTTAATATTTACTTGTTGTGTATATTTATTGCATACAATTATTGCAGTTTAATTGTGTTTACACAAGGAAGTGTAAAGAAACAAGAGTGTAGTCAATTTAGGTAGCCTCATGTTAAGTGTTAATGGTGATCCTTCAGTTGGACTAAATGGTCTACAAGGAAAAATTAAAAGTCAAAATGCAGTAATAAAGAAAGATGAATCTCCAAATTAATTTAAAATCCATTAGGTAAAACAAATACCCAACAATACAAAGTGATGTGCCGAAAATAAATAAGATTGGTGTTACTATATATTGTGACTAAACAGCTATGTCATAACCTTATCGGGAGTTGGCGCTGACCAATTGGGAAACTGGAGAGTTAAACAGAGATGAGTGGATGCGGCAGCGATATCGCAGAGTCTTCTGCAATGTTTTTATTTTTTTGACCGTCTCCAGAATGTTCTAAAATGCCTATTTTAGCCAATTTCAGCACCTACATAAGCAAGCGCTCTCGCGAGTAGGTTCCTTATTGCATTTCTGATACGATACAAAGTGCATTTGGAGCGAGTTTGTGACTGCTGTGGTGACGCGCAGTGAGTGCTGCACTGCAAGATATTAGAGAGGACCTACATTCGACTCCCAGCAAGTGAACTGTCTGAAAGAAGACACTACCACGTGTGTATTTCATTGCATCATAAAGAAAGTGAGTTGCAGTTAACATTGGAAGTAAATCCCATTAGCCAAGTGACATGAAAGCTGGACAAAGTCCTATATGCATAAAGGAAGAGATAGAACTAGATGTCACCGGAAACGGATTTGGCATCTTGACCGTGAACAAGGTTGTGAATATGATAATAGAATTTAAGATTGTACATATCATCTTATAATATTAGGTAACAATGTTATAAGCACTCGATTATTTTGATAACCTAGTTCTAATGTTTTCCTGTTACCACCTCGCAGCAGTTTTCTAGTCTCCGAAAGTTTTCTCACAGGAAGCCAGCTGGAGAATTGATGACGTGTATA